>CM042834.1:52578594-53843594 GCA_023653725.1 Bungarus multicinctus
TTTACAAGCAATATTGCTGTTTCTTCCATTATTTGCTTTTATTAACAAAATCCTAGCATGTGTCACCACACACAGTTATTCATAGCAATGGATAGAGATGTTGACCAACTGTAGAAGCATGAATGTAATTTAGGGATGTGGAATGTCAGCTCCCCAATTATTTATTCTGGATGATTATGCAGAAGAAGAGAAAGTTGGAGGATTACTTACAATAAATTCACAGCCAGTAATCCGTCACAAACAAAATATATACTGCGTATGCCCAGATCCTTAGGGTTTTAGGGATTTAAATTTCTATTACCAAGGTGATTTTATTTCTCTTTAATTCAGCTGTTCCAGAATCATTAAAGATCACAAACACACATCTCTTTCTACACAGACAGAAAAAAACATACAAATATACATTCCAAATACTGCAAGCAGTTCTGAGTACTGCTGAACATACAATCCATTCCAAACAAAATGTGTTGCCATATTAATACTACCCTGAAATCTTCCAGCACGCTCTCTTCCTCTCTCCTTCTCCCTCCCTCCCTCTCCCTCCCCTCCCTCCCTCTCTCATATAAGTCTAATGATTATGGAATTATAAAGTAGAGTGTGTAACTGGATTCTCTTTTAAAGTTTCATATTAGCTGCAAATTAGAAACAACTAGCATCATTGTGGTTTCTGTTAGTTCATTTGGCTACAATGATTACACTGCTCTTGAAATTGGGAAATCTACTGTATATTATCCTAGAGCTATGGTGTCTTTAAAAGTTAAAATGGTCCAAATTAATGCCTCTAGCAAGGAAGGACTATATCAACATTCATATCCAATATTCTAATAGTATGTATGGATCTTAACATTGTCATAAGGAGGTTTACACGGAACATAGCATTGGGATGGAAATCCCTAATAAGAGAAAATACACCGAAACACCCCACAGTTAAGTAAGAAGTGAAAAAATTTAGCGAATAAAACATACCAGCTAATTTGAGGGAAATTGAAAACCTGAAATGAAATGGAATAACTTACAGGATGACATGATTAATCTGAATATGTTTATCATTTAGTCACCGCCTTGGGTTTTGCCTATTTTATTTCCAATGAAATGCTTGTGGATGCATCTCTTCCTAACTCCTGTGCTTTGCCTTGTTTTAGCAAGAAGGATATTAATTATGCACCAGAAACATTTAATAGTCTAAACAAACAACAGGATGTGGGATGTATTTGTTTCTTAAAGCTGCCCACCCGGTAATAGAGTCAACTCCCTTCAACTTTTCCTGAAAGGTGAGGTGAGAGATTTGTCTTGCTGACCTTTGAATGCACATACTTTAATTTCTGCTGCTTTCTAGAATTTCTTTGCTGTGTCAAATGCACTCTATCTATCAGGCCTGAATCCTGCCCTGAATCTCAGGCAGCTTACATTGGAAAGCAGCAAATGTAGCTGCTGCATTTACATGTGCTTCAGAGTCACTGGTCAAACTGAGACCATTACTCTCAACTTAAGTTGGGCCATGTTAATGCAGGGGGATTTACAAGATGCTAATTGATTACTCTGATTTTTTTTCCTACTCCTCTTGGGTTTTGTTTTTAAAAAAACCTTGACACGCTTCTCTTTGATGGATCATATAATTGAAGTTATTTCCAATTCTCAGCTCAATGAAAACATTAATTCCCAAAAATATTAACTTAAATCCTGCAAGTCATTCACTGTTGCTCCCTCATTGCCAGTTCTTCTTCATTAGTATTTCTACAAAGAAGGAAGCATAAAGGTTCATAGTCATCTATATTTTTAGAAATGTTCCCAAATGGTTGACAACTCTTTATTCATTCTTTGCCCTATACAGATATGGATATTTATGGTCCTCTCTAATTTAGGCCAAGTGCTTGACTCCAGGATCCCTTCCACACACAAAGCCTGTTCCAGTTTAAGTTCAGAATCGTCCCCTCTTCCTACATCCCTGTAAACTGAATTGATTAACTTGGTGCTATGGAAGAAACTCGGCAAAAATAGTGTTTAGCTTTTCTTCCTGAGCTGAGGATTGGCAAATTGAGGCTAAATCATGGTTGGAAGTGTTTATGCCATGTTAGTGTGTGCTATATTAAACTGAGGCCCCTGCCATACTTCAACTGGCACTTTTTAAATTAGTGTTGCAAACTAAAATGTCAAAACATTTGATAATGGTCATCAGATGCAGTGCCTTAGAAGGAAATTTACAAACTCTACTTAGATAGACTTAGATACTTTAAACTCTACTAAATAGTCCAGACCATTCTAGCATCTATATCACTCAAGGGCCATGGGCTAGATCCGGCCCACAGGTGCTTAAATCCGGCCTGTGGAGATGGTCTGGAAATATCAAAGGATGGCCTGTGGGGCCTCTGGCAGCTTCACCCTCCATGGCCTCCTGTAGCACTCTGCCAGCTGAAAAAGGCTTGGAAAACAGTCCAAAAATTGGCCTAAAAAAGGGCCAAAAATGGGCTGAAAACAGGCCGAAAACTAGGCCAAAAACAGCCAGCAAAGTGCTGCAAGTGGCCCATGGAGGGTGAAAACAAGGTGCAGGGGGGCATATGCAGAATCCCCGCACCCCACTCTGGCCAGCAGGGTGCTGCAGGAGGCATCCATCCTGCCCCCCACTACCACTACCCCCGCTGGCCCATGGAGGAGAACTAAAATGCTGATCCGGCCCTAAAAGAAATCCAGTTTGACACCCCTGATTTATATGGAGTATTTGAATGCTTAAATTATTTTTAGAGTCAAGATCAAATTGGTAGCATCTGTTTTTAAATGTTAACCAGACAATCAGATTCTCAGTCCTAAAAGTTTTTATTTAAAAAGCCTTAAGAACTTGTGACCTTGGGAAATGCCAGCAAGAAAGGCCATTAATTCCTACCTTTTTTTTGTACTGAGACTATGGCACAGAGAGAATGAATAGTTGCAAACAAAGGTACTGAAATGCTTCCTCGTTTCCTAGTTATTTTGATGTTGGAGAACCAGTAAATGTTAGCAAAATCACAAGCAAATTCCGGTGACACATAAAATGCTTCCTCTTCTCTCCAGTTCACATTGAGGAATCTTGTTATCAGCACAGAATTTACTGATTCCTGGAATTTTTGACTCAATCAGTAATAACAATCATAAAAGAGTAATAACAAAACTCTACTAAAAAATAAAAACAGAACAGAACTTGTATGACTCACAGCATCATGGCCACAAACTGTTACTTTTTTCCTGAGTTCTGTATGTCCTGCCTACAAATACCTACTTTCCAGTATATGAGATCAACACTATATTCAGAGTGAATGGAACAAAACAGTGGGGCTCGTCTCTTGATTATTTTTTTTTTCCAGAACTGTTTATTTTTTTATTTGTCAATTGCTTACAAGATAATAGGTGTAAGTAAAAACATAGTTATGAATACATGGATACATATAAGAAAAATTAAAAAAAAGAAACAATAGGACAGGGATGGTAGGCACATTGGTGCGCTTATGCACACCCCCTACAGACCTCTTAGGAAAAGGGTGAGGTCAATAGTAGACAGTCTAAGGTTAAAGTTTTTGGGGTTTGGGGAAGAAACCACAGAATCAGGTAGAGTATTCCAGACATTGACCACTCTGTTGCTGAAGTCGCATTTCCTGCAATCAAGTTTGGTGCAATTAACCTTGAGTTTGTATCTATTGTTTGTTCTTGTGTTGTTATGGTTGAAGAGGAAGTATTCATTGACAGGTAGGACATTGCAATGTATGATTTTATATACTATATTTAGATCGGACCGAAGGCGGCATAGTTCTAGGTTTTCTAGGTCTAGAATTTCGAGTCTGGTGGCATAAGGTATTCTGCAATGAGTAGAGGAGTGGAGAACTCTTCTTGTGAAATATTTCTGGACTTTCTCAACTGTGTTAGTATCAGATACGTAATGTGGGTTCCAGACTGATAAGCTGTATTCGAGTATTGGTCTAACAAATGTTTTGTATACTCTAGTTATTAGTATGATATTACCAGAGAAAAAGCTATGTAAGATTAGGTTAACAACTCTTAACACCTTTTTGACTATGTAGTTACAGTGGGCTGTAGCACTTAGATCATTATAGATGAGTACTCCAAGATCCTTGACAGAGTTTGGATCATCAACAAGGTCTTGACTATTCAGCCTGTATTTTATTTTCTGATTTTTTTTGTCAATATGTAGGTCAGAGCATTTATTTGTTGAGATTTGAAGTTGCCATTTGTTTGACCATTCTGATATATAGTCAAGGTCTTTTTGAAGGGTATAGTATTGTCTGTGGTGTTGAATAGCTTTACATCATCAGCAAAGAGAACGCAGTTGCTCTTGATATGATCATAGAGGTCATTTATGCAGAGTATGAAAAAAGTTGGTCCTAGAACACTGCCTTGGAGGACACCACTGTTGACAGGTACAGAATTTGATAGGACACTCTCAATTTTGACCATTTGTTCTCTGTTTGACAGGAATGCTTCTATCCAGTTATGCAGGTGTCCAGAGATACCATAAGATTTTAGTTTTAGGAGTAGTTTGCTGTGTACCACTCAATCAAAGCCTTTACAGAAGTTTATGTAGATTGCATCTATTGCTTTGCCCTGATCGAGTTGTGTAGCCCATATGTTTTTGCAGTGTAAGAGTTGCAGATTACATGATCGTTTTTTCCTGGAACCAAATTGTTTATTAGAGAGTAGGTTGTTTGTTTCTAAGTGGAGGGTGATGGATTGGTTAATAATTGATTCCATGACTGTACAGGTGATGCAGCATAAAGAGATTGGTCTGTAATTTTCAACTAGGCCGGGGTCTCCCTTTTTAAAGATGGGGATGACCCTGGCTTGTGACCATAGTTTTGGCAAGGAGCTGGTCATGAAAGATTTTTCAAAGATTATGCTTAGAGGTTCGGCTATGGCAGTGGATAGCTTTTTAAAAAAGTAGGCATATATTCCATCTGGTCCAATAGATAGAGATGGTTTTAGATTGCGTAGTGCTTTTTCAACGTTATCTTCTGTAAAATTGATATGTATTAGATCATTGTAGTTGCCTGTGGTTCGACTAGGAAATACTGGGCATAATCCATTGCTGTTTACAAATACTGAACCAAAGAATGTGTTAAAGAGGTTGGCTTTAATAGTGTCATCATTGCAGTCTTTACCATTAGGTCCTTTCAGGGATGGGATGGGCCTTGAGTCTTTTAGTTTGTTGTTTACAAAATTGTAGAAAGTGCAGGTGGAATGGGTGCACAGAAGGTTTTCTTCTTGTTTAATGTGATAATTGGTACATTCAATCTTTATCTGATGACATAAATTTTTGTGGCTTTTGAAGTTGGCAATGTGACCAGATTTGTTTTTCTGCCAAATTTCTTTTTGGATTGAAGCTTCCTTATTGTTATGGGTAATTTGTTTTTTCTGGTTTTGGGAGTTGTTATTGGTACATATAGTTTGATGACTCTTTTGACTTCAAGTAAAAATATGTTGTAATGGTCTTCTACAGTATTGCATCCAGGGAATAGAAATCGCTAATCAAGGGATGAGAGATCATTATTTATAAGATCATAGTTACCTTTTTTGAAGTTATAATTGGGGATTCCATCATTGCGATGATTTTTGTGTGGACGTATGTTGAGACAAAAGTCAATCATGGAAAAAGGTTCTTTAATTTGTATTCCGTAAATTGAATTCAAACTATTGCAGAAAATGAGATCGAGGCAGTTGTTAAGTCTAGTGTTGTTGGTTACTAGTTGTTATAGTCCCAGATTTGTTACTGCATTGTAGAAGGTTGCATGTGTGGATTCAGTTGTACATTCATTAAGGGTTCAGTTAATATGAGATAGATTGAAGTCACCAAGAAAGATAAAAGTGTGTGGGCAGGATGCTGCCCATGTTAGTAGTGTATTTAACTTGTTTGCATGTTCGATGTCATAATCAGGGGCTCTTTAACATAGTAAGAACCGAAATGTGATATTTAAGGACAGTTCACAGACGATGGTCTCAGAAATAGCAAGCTCCTGGGTAACTTGGATGTTTTTTAGATGTAGAGACTATTATGAATTAGATTATGAAGATCTCACTCTTCAAATTCCTATGTAAAGTCAGTTTGAGACAGCAAGGGTTCTACATTCGTTGCTATCTGATTAATACCATACCAAGGTTTGTTTATGGCATAGAAAGAATCCCACGAAGTCTAGTATATTTACCCATAAAGAACTATTAAGTATTGAAAGGGAAAACAATAAACACAACAACAAAAAATCTGCTTGGAGCAGGTAAGAAACAAGTTTGGGGTTTTCCCCGCTGCCTTGTTTCCCTTTTGGTTTCCCTTTTATTTCCTTACCCATAAAATCTTTGTTATTTGATGGTAGGGAGGAAAACGCTTTGGTTTCTCTTTCTTTCTCGGATTCATTTTATATTTCTAAGCTAAGTCTGCCTGCCATTTCAATGTGATTTTGGTAGATAACAAAGTTAACCTGATTGTTAATTACATTGCAGATGGCCCATCGAGTTGGCTCACCAAGTTCCTGAAGGGGGTAAAGGAAGTCGCTTTGGTATGAAAAGGAGTCTAAACGCAACTGAGGGACATCTAAAATGCTGTTTCACTATCCTGACTCCTATATCAACATGGAAATATCCTCTCAATTAAAATAATGATAGCTCCACTATTAAGAGTGATATTAATGAGGCAATCACAAGACTTTTTTGATCTCTGTTTTAGAAGGATGTCTTCCTCAGGAAAACATTATTTCCATGGCTAACCCTAACCCACCAGGTTAATATTCTAATTGGGAGGGGGGGGGAGAAAAAAAAGAAGAGATAGTGGAAGCTAGGTGGGTGATTTCTCTCACAACCAGGGGAAAATAGCAAGTCACTATGTCCAGGGAATGGAGGGATTAAGCCAGCCTGCAGCATATTTGCAAGGTTAAATAGGAGCAGATACCCATCATTAACTGCATCTTCCCCAGACTCAGCGGCATCCATGAAGGTAAAATAAAAGTCAAAATGGCAGCTGCAACTCTACCCAATATGCTTTGCTTTCCACTTTCTCAGTTATATAAACATATTAGTCAGTGGTGGGATTCAAATTTTTTCACTACTGGTTCTATGGGCATGGTTTGGAGGGCGTGGCAGGGGAAGGATATTGTAAAATCCCCAGTCAGAGGTGGTATTTGCTGGTACTCAAAATTTCTGCTACCGGTTCTCCAGAATTGGTCAGAACCTGCTGAATACCACCTCTGATATTAGTGAGATATTAAAGGATCAAATTGAATAGTACTTTGGATATGAAGGTTATAATCATTAGTACCCAGGAAAAAATGTGATGCAATGAATCTCTTACATTTCATCAGTGTTGAAAAGTGGTATAGCTGCTGGTGTAGCTGGTATTATTGGTGTAGTTTGAAAATAAAGATACTGGTTGGCTCATGAACTGTGCAACTTTTTTTTTTTACTTTTTATTTATTTATTTGTATCTTGCCCTTACTATTTTTACAAATAACTCAAGGTGGCGAACATATCCCACATATCTTCCTCCTCCTATTTTCTCTGCAGCCAGAACCCTCTGAAGTGGGATGGGCTAAGAGAGAGTGACTGGTTCAAAGTCACCCAGCTGGCTTTCATAGCTAAAGCACGACTAGAAGTGCTTTAAACAAGGTATATGAATATTGTTCCTGTGTCATGTGACTATAAGAATGCAATTATTATTCCCTATGCAAAAAGGAATGGTAGCCAGAATAGATATAAAAAGTATAGGGGGATCACTTCAAAAAATCTTGGGAAGAAGATTTGACAAAATTGTACATTAGATTATGCAAGAAGTAACAATTGGAATATGTTTATAAATTAAGTTCTGAAAAATTGTTCAGAGACCAATTTTTAAAGTCATTAACCATAACAAGAATGAATTACTACTATTATTATTATTCTCCCCTCCTCCTCCTCTACTCCTGGTCACTCACCCTACAATGAGTTTATAGAATTTCATTCTATTCATTGCAACACAATCTTGTCAAGTTAATGTTGTAAACATACTTCTCAGCATGATATTGCCTTCCCTCTCCCCATTCTTATTTTCTTCCTTAATTTTCTATTTTACCTAAATTTGAAGCTCTGTGGCAGGAAGTGACCTCTTTTGCAGTCAAGGCAAACTTGGTTGATCTGTTTCAGCAGGTCCTTCTTACTGTAGCTGTATCCGTTGAAAACACAGCTCCCAAAGAGCAGCTTCCCTCCGGCATACATCTGTTGACAAACAGACAGGAAAGAGAGGAACAAAAATGCTTTGCAACAAAAAAAAAAAAATTAAAGTTGAGTTTGAAGACTTGGACCAAATGGTTTCCTTTTCCTGTTTTGTATTGGAGCTTTAAATGTTTTCACTCAGACATAAAGGCCTCTGACAGCTCTGTGTGTGCGTATACACACACACACACACAAAATCTTTCTTTACGTCATTTAATAGTACTAATGCTGAGTATTTTAATACTACTTTAAATCTCATAAAAGCTACATCAACAAACTCAACAAATACATTTGACTTTTATATTTTAAAATGATCGGCTCAGCTTGCTAGTTAAAGAGGTCATTGGTTTTATTTTATCAATTCAATCCTAACCATGATTATTCAGAAATCGGCTCCATTTAGTTCAGTAACACTTACTTTCAGACAAAGTTATGTGATTCAGTGAAATTATACAATGTCTGTTGTATGTAAGATGTAAAGATGCTGCTAATAAACAAATAGAGAGCCTGATTGTAAGCTTATATTTCAATACCAGACCAAGGATCAGTTGCTGATATAGAACAGCCTTTCCACATGAGTTTGAACCATCTCTATTCTTAGTTTGCAAGCAACTGGACCGAATGCTGACTACTTGAAACGATTCTTTGAAATGAGTTATCCTATCATAGAAGATTGCTCTTTCAATTAATAGAGGTATGCAGACTGTACCAGGACCCTAGTTCTATGCCTTTAAACCAGGGGTGTTACATGCAGTTGAAATACACAAATAGCAAGAGAGAGAGAGAGAAAGAGAATATGGGTCACCATTAGAATTTCTTATTATCACAGAGATCTTGTCACCTGATCATTGTTGGTGGGATAAGGATAAAAAAACACTGTTTTTTGTTCAACTATATTATCCATCCTTGTTATCACATGTAATAGTACACTTCATATCTTGGACATGTTGCTGACATTTGGGACTCATTGCTGATGGTTGTCCTGTCCTCTGGACTTTTTTTTTTAATTTGCCCCAGCACTCTAAGCAATATTGTGAATCTGAGTCGAGCTGACACAGTAATTTTCTACAATGCCTCTCTGCTGTAACAAAATTCTGAGGTGTTATGGGAAATTACATTGGTGGTACCAGTGAGAGCAGAGATTCAAGTTGTACAGAGGGGCACTTTGTCAAAGGATATTTCCTGCCCTGTAGAGTAATATTTTACAGTAATTTATCAGAGAAATAAATGTGTATCCTAAATTACAATGGTAACAGGCTCCTTTAATTGAAAAGGCAGCACAAAGGATAATACTGATGAGTTAAGGGACATTATAGATGGTTCTGATTGGATAAAAGGAAGAATTATATTGTAGCACAAGAAAGACCTCTCAGGTTTCTTTTCCTGTGCAGAATCAGAATAATGTATGCCTGTCACAGTGGTGAGATTCAAGTTTTTTTTACTATCGGTTCTGTAGGGTATGACTTGGTGGGCATGGCATGGCTTAGTCGGTGTGGCTTGGTGGGCATGGCACGGGAAGGATTCCTACTCCACTCCAGGGAAAGGTTACTGTGAAATCCCATTCCCTCCCCACCCCACCAACCTGCTTTCCAGCTCCATTCTCCTGCGCAGAGCAACAAAAGAAGACCCAGCCAATCCGCTGGGACTCAGAAGGCAGAGAATAGATGGGGGTGGGACCAGTCAGAGGTGGGATTTGCCGGTTCTCCGAATTACTCAAAATTTCCACTACAGGTTCTCCAGAACTAGTCAGAATCTGCTGAATACCACCTCTGGCCTGTCACTAACGCATCTATGTGCATTTACTTTGTCACTTGAATATCTGCATAATAAGAGCAATGCTACAAAACAGACAAAGGCAATTGAAAGAGTAGATAGTGAGGTAAATGGGGAGTTCAAAGAATGGGTGGGCATAAAATCAGAACAAAGGAGAGGGTAGAAAAGCCAATTGGCCAGGAAGGCATAAAAAAGGGTGGTACACCTACCTATTTGAATCATCATAATGAGGTGGAGAGTAGAAGGCATAAAATGGGGGAAAGGGTGGAGGTGCATAAGTAAGGAGAGAAAAGAAGGAGACACTTGGGAAAACAAGGTGGAGACCAGAAAGAAAGGGTTGTATGGGTGAGGTTTTAGGGGAATGTGTGTGGGGGAGAGTGTAAGGACACTCAGTGGAAATGGGTAACTGGCAACCACTTGCTCACCTTGTTGATTTCACATAAGAAACAAAGAGTGCACTTTGCCTGGCTGTCTTTACTGCTCACAACTCTCCCTTTTCAGAGAGCCAGCAGTTCCCTCTAGTGGGCTGCAGATATAAATATTAAAGACAAATAGCTGCAAGGGTTGTGAAATCAACCCTTTTTACAATCCCTCTCAAAAAATGTTAATAAAACTATGTTTGTTCAGGCAGCATTGAAAGTGCCAAAGATAATTTCTATAATTTTCCCAGATTTCTAAAGAAATGATTTCATCCCTATTGCTAGTAAGATTTTACAATTTATTAATAATCAATAGCTCCCTGGAAAGTTCCAATGTGCTGGGATAAAGAAATAAGACGATTAAGATCAAGTGAAGGAAGTTACATTTTCCTTTTCACAATTGATTCTGTCAGACTTAAACGTCAACATTCTAAAGCACTGTTTCTAAAATTCTGCAACATTAAGACGTGTGGACTTCAGCTCCTATAATTCTTCTAGCCAGCATGACCTGAATTTGACATTCTTCAATGCTTCAATCCTTCAATCTTGGATAAATGGTTAGTCAAAACCAGCCTCCCCCAGTCTGATGCCTTCAGCATCTGTTAGATTACAACTCCCACTACTGTTAGCCATAGAAGTCAAGGAATAGCTATTTCCTGAAATGAATTCAGAACTCCAGGATAAAACAAATTGAATTCTAACATCCTGAAATGAATGAAATTGTGGGTATCATTCTTGAAAAATCATGGAGAAGGAGTGAAATTCTAGAAGATGGGAGAAAGGTAGATAGTTATCCTATTTTAAGATAATCCAAGCCAGTGTGAATTGAGAAAATTGTAAAGCAGATAAAAAAGCAATCATTATACAAATGTCTTCAAAACAATGCAATAATTACTAGAAATTAGAGTAGATTAATCAAGAATAAATCTTGCACTAGATTAGTTTTGTGTCAATTTTAAAACGAGGAACTTTCTTAGTAGATAGTGGGAATAATAGCATTTGTCAAAACAGTGACATTCTGATTAATACACTACTTAAATGTGAACTCAGTGGTATGGCAATTCAATGGATAGAAGAGAATACCTGTAACTCAGAATTGGACTGTGAAATTCTTTATCTTTTCTGAATTTGGTTTTTGCTTGAAAATGTTAATACCATCAATGTGAAACACCAGTATCATTTGGAATGCAACAGGGTTTCATCAGTCTTTGATTCTTCTGTTATATTACGGCTGGGTACAATAGTTTTGAACAATAAAATATTCTGAAGATATTTCATCTGTGGACCTTATCTGTCTGTCTCTTTCTTATTTTTTTTTAATTTTCCTTGCCTTTAGGATTTAATGGTAAAACTGTGAATTTACATGAGTTATGTAAAATAATAATAATAAAAACAGGGGTTTTTTCCTTGCTATAGTGGTAATCTAACTATACCAGCGATCCCCAACCTTTGTGACTCGGTGGCCCAGTTTGGGGGGAGAAGGGAAATGGGCTGCATGAGCACACAGTCCTTGCGCAAGAGGCAGGGTAGTGACTGTAAACAGGCCAGGATACCATAGTCTGCATGGTACATTGCAAAACAAACTGGCTTAGATGGACAAAGGAATGAATCAAAGGTGTATACCTTATTTATTCAACCCTTATGCTCAGGTTATATTAAGAGAAGCTTCATTGGAAGATGAGTGTGGTTTTAACATTCAAGGATGAAAAATCAATAACCTGTGCTATGCTGATAACACTACTGTGAAATGAAAATGGTCTACTAACTCTGTAATGAAAGTTAAACAGCATAGTGAAAAAATAGCTGGCTGAGAAATTCTGGGATTTGAAGTCTACAAGTCTTAAAGTTGCCAGGTTTGGGGATTTCTGGTGTAGGGTCTCCTGCTTGGGTGGGGGGTTGGACTAGATAACCTACAAGGTCCCTTCCAACTCTGTTAATCTGTATGTAAATTCTTGGAAATTCTGCTTTTGTGTAAGCAGGTTATAACTCATTTGTTAAAATAATTTAACTATCTATGTCATATCCCAGCCTAGATTTTTCTCCACACACCTAAATGGCCATCTAAACATTTCATATATGCTAAATTGGGTTTAATATTGTTTGGTATTAAGAATTTTTATGACATTAGCAGAAGGAAAATTCTAAGATTTATGGTATGCATGTGTCCCTGTGTATTTAAATAATAAATAACTACATTTTAATTCATGGAAAAGCACTTTAAACTTTCATTCCAAAGCAATTTTAACTGGGAGCATCTCTTCAACACACTTGGAGTTATTTCCATGTAAGCATGCAGGCTGTTAGTTAATTTTGCCCATTGTAGAAAGCTGAACTGTTCTTCTAATTTTGAATGATTGCTATTGCTTGCTAGTAGCTATTCCATCAACCAGAACAGAAGACCCTGTGTTTCCAAGGCTGAACAAGCAATCATTGGTTAAGATCAAGGGACGGATGTCTTGACTTTTGCAAAATCAGCACTGATGATCCTTGTGTTTGCCGCTAACTTTGCTCAGTTCAGGATCATTTGAAAATCCCTTTGTGCAGCAGTTTTGCTCTCAAAGCAGACACTGCATCATTATTTTGATCACCTTGTAGGATGCTTGTGTAGTTTTCAGCAGAATGATTTATTATTCTCTGAATGTTAAAGTCCTGCTAGAGCCAGCAAAGCAACCTTTCATAAACTGGCTAGCTTGCTGGTATGCCTATTGATATATAGTGAGCAGAAATTAATTAATCTGCCATAATTAATTTGTTGCTGTGTACTATGGTTGGCAATTGACTCTGTGTACTTAATCTATGGATAAAGACATTACCAGTAACTGCTTTTGCTGTTCTTTAATGCAGGATGGACAAATTTAAGTCTGTGATACACTCAGGAAGTTTTTGACTTTTTTCTCCCAGTTAATGCTAATTATAACCATAAGCAATGGTTATATGCAATATTCTGAATAGGGATGGGCAGAGTTCAGATTTGTCAGCTCCATTTTGTTTTATGTTAGACTGTTGAGATTAACCCACCAGAGAACATAATAAAGAAATAAATTAAGATTTTCCATCCTTTCACAGACAAAACTACTCCAGGTACTCCCATGGGATATTAATTTCAGCAGCACGTCTATGTTGTGGTTCACCGGCAGCCAGTGCAGGCGGCAGAGGTATCAGACAGTGAGGAGGAAAGGGAACCAGTCAGGGAGTCTGGAGAGGACTCGGACGAGAGTCCTGCATCCAATGCAGAGATGGGGCCAGGACCATCTGGGAGTAGGGTGCTGCCTTTGGAGCTTTGGAGTCTGGCAGTAGCAAAGCAGAGGACCCCGGGGAGCCTGTTCCCAGTGCACATGTGCGCAGAGCTGCTTAAAAGGTGAGAGCAGCTGAAGCAGAAGGGGCGACTCAGGAATAAGGCTGGGAGGTAATTGCCCCTCCCATAAGGGATAAAAGTCAGACCTCAGTGATGAAAGCTTTGCAGGAAGCAAAGCAGTTCAATATATTCTGAGTCATTCTTGAAGTTCTGTGTAATCTGGTTGGTTTTTTCTAGTAGTGTTATAATTACTTTGGAGACTTCTGTTTTTGGCAGCATTCCACAGCACTGACAGGCATGTGCATATTTTGGAGAATTGTTTAAGTTAGTTTTGGCTGTGAATGAAAATATTTCCCAGTGTCGCATTAAAATAGGTTTTGCTTTTAAAACAAGTTTGTGTTTCATTAAGTTTGAAGAAGCCTGGGTCAGAACAGTCCACTATTGTTGAACAACTAGATGTTAGATGTCCTTGCTAATCTAAGTCATATCCCAGACTGGATTTTTCTCCACACTCCTAAATGGCCATCTAAACATTTCATACATGCTATTTTCATATCAAGACCACACTCACAAGACAAGAATAGTCCTTCATTCTCAGATCTTTAGAAAGATAACTATTTTCACTAAAAAATGGAAACCATGAAGGATAATATAGAATCTTGTGTTGCTAACCTGACATCCACATTATTAGTTGTCCCTGTCACATACACTATTATGGCTGAAATTCAAAATGTTAACTATATTTACTTAAAAATCAAGTCATGTATTTCAAAGAAAATATGTAAAGAAATAGGGTGGACTCTTAAGAAGCTGTTGCAGCTGAAAATTCAAGATAATTAATTCAAGATAATACCATAAATTAAATTGGGAAATGGGACTACAGGCATCTGTAAAAAAGTTGAAATATAATATTGTCAGTAGAAATATAAAATTAACTCACATGAAATTCTATGGAAGCAGATTTTTAAGGACTGAAAAAATGAACTGTAGTATGTATTGGACAGCAACAGCACTGAATGGATGCAGTAGCATTTGTTTTTCTTTTCTAGTAAAAAGTTCTTTGTAGAAAAAAAATGTGTAAAAAAAAAGTATAGAAAGCATAAATTTCTGAAAGCTGTTTCTAAAATGTATCTTGGGAGTGAAAAATGTAAGATTTCAAAAATAATAATTAAAATATGTGTTAAATTGTGCATTAAAAAGTTAAGCTGCTAAAACTTATATTGACAATCATAAGTGTTAGGGAAAGTTGCACATTAAACTTCCATATGGTAAACTGAATAAATGTGGATTTTAAAAGGAGCTAATTAAAAATGACCTTCACAGGTCCAGATGTTATTTTTAAGATAATCCTTGTAATACTTAATTCTGAAAGTGAAATCTATCTGCACATTTCATAATTTGATCTATTAGTTTCTTTCCAAATAGGTGTGAGGGTTTTTTTCTAAAATAAGCAGAAACAGATTAACAGAGTTGGAAGGGACCTTGTAGGTCATCTAGTCCAATCCCCCACCCAAGCAGGAGACCCTATGCCATTTCTGACAGATGGCAGGCCAATCTTTTCTTTAAAGCCTCCAGTGATGAAGCACCCACAATTTTGGAAAGCAAGTTGTTCCATTGGTGGATTGTTCCTATTGTCAGAAAATTTCTCCTTGTTTTTAGGTTGAAACTCTCCTTGTTCATTATTCCTTGTCTGGCCTTCAGGTGCCTTGGAAAATAGCTTGACCCTATGTAACAGTTCTTTCAAGGAACACAAACCCTTTCCTCATTTTCACAAATATCAGCTGTATTTTCTTCATAGCATTTCAATACAAAGTGCTACCCAATAGATTCTGATATGCTCAAAGGAAAATACTATTTCTACAACAGCAGAATCCTTAGAAATACTGAATATGTCCACCCAAGGCATTACTCTTCCAGACTGAGGGATTCATAAGCAATAAAAGCAGTACTGGAACACAAAAAGATTCTATGTTTACTAGAAGTCTGTTTTATCTGAGTAGGCGCTTCTGTCAATGAACTTGAACAATGAATAACTCCCTTTATGTGCCAAAAACCCTAAAATAACTTTAATGTACTCCATACTAGAACCCTCTATTATTTAACAAATTGTGTGATTTTGGCACATGGCATGAGATTTTGGGCAGTGAATAGGATTCCAATCTCAGACATTCACTTACTGCATTTATATATATATATATATATATAACCTTTTCTTGATGCTTCCATTTTTCTGTCAGGATGTCAATTTCACAGATCAGGTAAACAGATTAAATCAGAAAGAGACTGAGAATCAAGTCTTTTCTTAAAAAAGAAATTAATGAACAGTCAAATCTTTCACAAGTTGTGTGTAAATATTATTTGAGAGACCCTTTGAGAGCTGTATGCAATGAAATTTCATTTTAATGTCTGCCGATCAGTATACATTCAAAGTGACAATAAAGATATTCTATTATAAACCTGGTTGTTTAACAAATCCTGTTGTGTCACTGAGGTCTAGTATTGAACAATTATGCAAATGTATCACCATATGGATTTTTTTTAAAATTTAATTTAATCACAAAAACATGACCTCTGTAAATGTTAATTGCTACATCAGAGATGTTTTATGGAGACTTTGGAGTAAAATAATAAAGGGAAATTTCTTCATATCCACCTACCCCTTGTTCCCAAAATTATCTAGGATTCTCCATGTGTTTTCTTTATAACAACAGATATGCAGAGTATTGTCAGAAATGCAATTAGTGTCTGACTCAGCAACAGGGAGCAGCATTTGACTGATTTTGTCTAAATAGGAACTGCAAGTGCTGAACCAGGATTGAATCTGATTAGTACTTGCTCAAAAGGATACCAGAAAATCTCTGAAAACTAGATTGGGAAGTCTAAAAAAAAACATCCCAGAAGAAGGAAGTAGCAAACAATGCTGCTAACATTTAAGAAAGCAGTCAAGGTGATGCTTGTTGCTTTGAGCCTATATAGTAGTAATAAGGATAGTACAGTGGAATTATTTCTACACCCTTGTTGCATTTGTGACATAACAGTCAGAAGCACAATTTAGATAAGCCCAGACTCTATTAGCAAAAGCTTGGCCAGAAGGTCAGTCAATATTAATATCACTCGCATTTGCTCTGGGCTGCAATCTCGATCTTTGCTTCTTAAATTGAGCCTGTGGCTCTCAAGAGTGGACAGGTTTGAAGCCATCTCTGCCACCGGTAAACCTGATTGTTGCTCACCTGGTTGATTCAAGACACCAGGAAGGAGACAAAGATCTAAGTCTAGAAAGTAAAGTTTAAAGATAAAGAAATATCTTTGGCTGTTTCTATCACTGCCCATTAGCAGAGTGCATGGTACTTTCTCAATGTTTTGGACTCTCAACACTCATATCTTCTGATGAGCACATGCAGTTGTGCATTATAAACTTATTTGGAGAGTACCTGGTTATGGAAAATTGCCTCAATGCATTATGAGGAAATAATTTTTGCAGGGTCAATGAAATGAAGAAGTCAATAGGCATTGCAAGAAACCCATCAGATACTTGCCACCACCATTCCAGGAACGACACCGTGTTTCTGCACCAGAAGAGGAGGAGTTTTATTCAGTGGATTCTCTAGATCATATTTCAGGAAACGGTAGGAATCATGCTTGCTCTGGAAAGGCAGTAAATTATTCTATTATTTTATGGAAATGTCCTGTGTGCTTGTCTCATCAACGTTTTTTTTCTCAAATGGAGAAGCAATGCTTCACTATGCAGATAGGGTGAACTGGATATTGCTAAAGCTCTTTCTGATCATAGATGGGAGACTTATTTTTCTGTCTGCATCACCTCAGTCAAAACTTGTCAGATTTACATTCTGGCTGTGTGTATGGTTACAACCCCAAATTGGTAAAAGAGGATGGTTTGTCAAATCCAAAGTCCATATGATAGACCAATGTCTGCAGGTTGCATTTTCCAACCAGACAGAAAAGTCTCACAAGAAGACAAAGGCAGTATAGAAACTCACTTCAGAGCCCCTCTATTTTTCTGTTATGGATTTTTTCTCTGTATTCCTAGATGAGAAATTAAGATGGTAGCTAAAACTGATTGCCAGATCAAAAGGTAAAGCTATGAAAAAAAGAATCCCAAAACTAAAAACCAAAACATGCATGCAATTAAAATTCCAGCTAGCCCATCATTTTTCCTCTAAAAAAACAGAAGCTGAAGTCAGATGTCTGAAATAAACATAAAGAGTAACCAGAGATAATTATCTCATCTGCCCTTAAAATATAATCTTTTTGTTATGTTAATATACTTTAAGAGGATGGTGAAATTCTCGGGGGAGATATCTATAACTGTTTAATGATCATAACAGCTAAATTAAACTTTGATATTCAGAACAAATATAAACTCCAAGATCCTGAGTTCAAACAAGAGTCAGTAAAATGGCCACTGTCGGAAAAAAATGGTGGAGCACATGATTCTTGCCTTAATCTGCTAAGGCAATTCTACTTTAATTAACAGTGGTAACAGTTATTTATAATATATAATTTACAGCAAATCCTACTAATTTGTTTTGTGGGGAAAAAAACAGATGAGAAAATGGATTCAGGTGAGGGGTATATATTCCCTTTTTCATAATCTGACAGCTAATCAGATTTTTGTGAATAAATTAAGGAAATAAAATAAAATTATGTGATGTAGTTCTTTTTCATAATTTGCAATGCAATATTATGAAACATTTATTTCAAGATAATTTCTGTTATGGCTGTCGAGGTTTATTAGTTAGGATCTGGCTTATACTGCGTTATGTAGTAAACAGCTAATCCTTTCATTTATTCTTTTTTTTACTTTATTGTACACACACATCCTCAATCCAGGTTGAAACCACTGTAATTCAGATTGGAGAGACTTCTTTATCACGTTTATTTAACTTATGAATCTTTTTCCTCCTCCCACTGTCCGTCTTACAGGAATTAAGAGAAAACAAAATTCTCTACTAACGAATGACTCTTAATTCTCATGTCCCAGGTATCAATAGCAAAAATCCTGTAAATATGATTAAATAAATAAGTAGGCTGCTTCTCATTCTTTTCTGAATCACAAAATAACAAATAGCCTGAGCCAAATTCTGTGATCAGTGAACTCCCTTACTGGCATGCTACTCTTATATTACTACTTCAGCTCCATAAAATAGAATCAGTGATTAGCTAAGAAGAATGAACCTGCTTTGGGAAATCCATGTATAAAGCATCAACATTTAGTTTACCTGAATACAAGGTGAGGGACGGCCATGCTGCATCTTTATGTATAGCTGTTCAACAGACCACTCAAAGAAAGGAGAGTAGGAATGTTTTTGTGGTGACAACACACATATCACAATGACTTGTTGAGGATCTCTTGGGGCAGTTATAAACTTTTCAAATTCCAAGTCTGTAATTAATGGGATTTTGACTACACATTTGCAACCTAAACCTTCATTAGTTTTGGTCAAAACTTTGCGCAGCACAATTGGACAGTCCATAGGATAAATTGCCCACGGCTCAAGGGTAGGGCTTCCATCTGGGATCTCTTCTTTGGCTCTGTTGTGAAGCAGGTGAAGAGGATAGAAAGAAAAGAATGAAAAAAAAGAAATGGAAAATTAAACAGGTAAGTAATATTTGAAACACAAGAACTGGAAAGCATCCGTGATAGTACTGTGTACATTTTTCAATACACTTTGAATTCTCTATTCAAAGTATTAATCTATATTAGAGGTACATTTGGAACACAGTAAATGAAAAGCAAATGGTATCTAGACTCTACTCAAATCATACCTGGACCCTAATTTTCTAATTTCAAATCAGCCCCCCTTCCCCACCCCAATACTGGCATTAAGACATCTACCTTTCTTGTTACCTCTTCTAGTATTTTCTTTACAATGATTATCTGGCTAGTTAAGTGGGATTATGCAATACTACATAGTCAAGTGGAAATTATAATAAAAGAAAGGAACATTGAAGCTTATATAGAGAAGATACTGTAGAACTGGTACATTTGTTCTACTTTAATAATTAGGACAAGGATTAGGGAAAGAATCAGGAGAAAGAATCCTGCCATTTCACAAAATGCCTGTAAAAGTCTAGCTTTGCTACAATGATTGTTTGGTGTACAGGCATTTCTTGACTTATGACTATTCAAAATTATAACAGACTTCCCCATGGATACTTAATGTATGAACCAGATTTGAGTTCTGATGGCCAGACCTCACCCTGCTCCATGGTCATATGATCGCTTTTTGGGTGCTCGGCAACCTGCCTGATTTACAGTCATTTGCAGCACCTTTCCAGTCACATGACCACAATTTACAATGTTTTTTTGGTCAGAAACTAGAGTTTACTTTCAGTTTCTGGCAAAAAAATGCCCATTGGAAACAATGGATTCCTTAAGAATAAATTCACTTCATGACTGCTACAAAATAAGACATAAAATTGGCCATGGCCATGTGGTGACATCCTTAATGACTGGCATGACTTTTGACCATAATTCCAGACTCAATTGCAGTAGTAAGTTGAGGATTACCTGTACTATAATGGAGGGGTGCCTTTGAAAATAGACCAAAAAATATCAGTGGGTCCAGACTCAGTCAATCAATTTTTTTTTCTGCTGGAATCAAATATCAGGTTACTAAATAGCTAGGACTACTGAATACGATATGAATATATGCAACCCATATTTTCCATATGAACTTGCTGCCAAACTGTTTCCATTCTAAATTCAAAATGCTGGTATTTATGTTTCAAACCCTAAATGGTAGAGCTTGTACCCTTTGAAGTAATTCTTCCTTCTACAATAACTTTGGATATTTTACCCTGATGCCCATATTGAGTGAGTGCAGCCATGTCTGACAGACAAGGCTTATCTATCTTTGAAATATTCTGCCCAGAAAATCAACATCAGACAAAGCTTTCCCTTTCTCTGATATTTTTTAATATTAAGCTATTTTAGAGGTTTTTAAAAATTGCTTTATTTTTATCAATGCTTGTGTTGCTCATATTTTACATACTAGCCTTATTACTTCTCAGAATCTAATATAGACCCCAAGCAGTTATAAAATGATTGGATATAAAAATGGTTCTACCACTCACTAATCTAACTCAAATTTTATAGTGATAATTATCAGATATAGGTAATGGATAATTCATATTATGTTTAAGTTTTCACTATAGGTTTATTTTTATAGTATTAAATTATTTTAACCATCCCGGGGATATTTATTATAAAGTGTAGCATAAAACACATTACCCTTCAATCATACCACCCCAGTAATTACAAAAACAGTCATAGCTAAAAAACAAATCTGATGCGCTTACTGAGAGACACATATGCATATAAAGTAAAAGCTACTACATTAAAGCAGTATTCTCAGAACTGTCAGGCAGCTTTTGGGCTAACAAAAGGACAATAAAAGTTATATGAGGCATTTTTAGGGAGAAAACACCCTCTAATTAAGAAGCCATTAATGAAAAGATTTGCTGAAATCCAGAAGACAACAACAACTTCAACAGATTCACTCTTATCCACTCTTATCTTAAGCCACATCTCTGCCTATTACTTATTCCATTCATCTAATACTTTTTCCCTCAAAAATCTCTCCCCACCCTCCCAAGAGTTATGGTCTCTTAGGAGTAATTTGTTTGGGACTGTTTGCTAGTGAATAATGACTCCAAAGCCAAACTGAATGGGGCCACTTTTTATTTTTTCTGAACACTCTCTTTTCTGTTTTTCCATTTTTAACTCAATGTGAGAAGCTGCCAGAGAAAAGGCAGATGAATCTAAATTAATTAAGAGCTGTGATGGCGCAGTGGTTAGAATGCAATATTGCAGGCTATTTCTGCTGACTGCCAGCTGCCTGCAATTTGCCAATTCCAATCTCACCAGGCTCAAGTTTGACTGAGTCTTCCATCCTTCCAAGGTCGGTAAAATGAGGACCCAGATTGTTGGAGGGGGCAATATGCTGACTCTGTAAACCGCTTAGAGAGGGCTGTAAAGCACTGTGAAGTGGTATATAAGTCTAAGTACTATTGCTATTAATGCCTTCCAGTAAAGGGTTGTATGTGGTCCTAAGTCTATAAGCTGTGTGTTCCTGAAATAGTTCGTAAAATTCTACACTAGTGTTTGTAGTTTCTTTTGCTTTTCACCGGTCTGATCTATCTAATTTGGAGTTCTTATCCTCTTTTGAATTTGTCTGCTCATACATCACAAGTTTAAGACCAGTCCAGGATATGTTGCTGCTCTCAACTGTTGCTTCAAAGGATAAAAAGATATTCCTTTCCCATAACATATACAATCAGATTAGAATTGGAAGACTTCTTCAATGTCCAGTGTATATATAACATTTTCCACTGCACTACATGGCCTCAGGCTGGCTTAGAGGATGCCATGCAGGTGATATAGAAATGACACATCTGTCCTTCAGCATCTTACCATCATTTTGCAATTCAATAGTACTAATATCAATATGTATAACTTGAGTAAAGCAAAATATATATGACTTGATCTGTTTGTCTATATGCCAGCTTCCTCAGAATGTTTTTCAAGCAGTGTCACTTAGGAAACATACCAGAGGTGGTATTCAGCAGGTTCTGACCAGTTCTGGAGAACCGGTAGTGGAAATTTTGAGTAGTTTGGAGAACCGGAAAATACCACCTCTGGCTGGAGATTTTACAGTATCCTTCCCCTGCCATGCCCAACAAGCCACGCCCACAGAACCGGTAGTAAAAATTTTGAATCCCACCATTGAAACGTAGAAACAAATGAAAAGGAGGATCAATGGGAAGGATGGGCCCAATTACAGTGAAAACGGGTACACTATTGGTCTGAAAGATCAGGTAGGTGACAGATCTTCTTAAAGAAAATCTATCTATGTGGCTTCTAAAATTCAACACCAACTTAATGGCACATAATCAATGCAAGATAGGTGCCGAAATAAATAAAGCAGCAAGTCACAGGCCCAAAGTAAGCAAGCACTGTCACCATTGGTATGTCTTCTGAGGAGCATAAAAAGCACCAGAAGTCCGGAAGTGACCTCTAAGACATCTTTTGTAACATCGCAGGATCCAGCATTTTTGTCGACATGACAAAAGCAGTATCGCATCATTGCAATACAAACTTGGCCCACTTTGTACAAGCTTGCCACATCAAGACACAGATACAAAAGGGATGAACATCATGATGCTTCTTGCACCATTTGGACCTATTCACTCTCTCACTTAGCCTTTTGTGACTGACTCCAGTGTCTCTATTGTACAAGGAGCATATTGTTATTCCCTTATTTCATCTTGTTTTTCAGAGAATTCCCTCCTCCAAAAGATTGTCCCACTTACTGTGATGGAGGCCTAAATTTTCTCTTAATTGGGTGATAACTGGGTAAGCTCTTTGGCCTGACAGCTTGTTTCTCTTTTGGTTTTGAAACTGAAGCCATAGCTTCTTCTCTTAGCTTTCGATCCCAGGTCTGTAGTGGTGAATCCGCTGTTTTACACTTCACAGGTTTTGTACGAAACTCAGGCGGATAGTCTATGCAGCATATTCCTGCCAATCAACAGATTATCGGGCAGATTACCAAGATTATAATATATTTTAAAAATTATTTTAAGGTTAATAACAATGTGATAAAAAATAACAATGGTAGCAATAACAATCAACTACTTTTTACAGATATACAGGTTGGTACAGAGGTTAGTAAAAGTAAATGATCCTGTAAAAGTAAATGAGGATTTGATTAGTGCAAAAGATTGTTCTTTTAAAAACCCTTCAATGAATTTGGTTGTGCTAACTCTGATCCAAACTCATCTGGGCAAATAGATAAATACCATATTTCCCCAGCTACCTGAACACAGAGAAGCTAGTGTTATATAAATGTCTTCTCAGATATATACCTATAGCTCTATGCTCTAACATGGAACTGTGGTCCCTCCCCAAATAGCAAAGAACACTTTGGAGTAGAAAAGATGTTCATATACCAAATATTTGGAGTAGAAAGGAGTTTGTAATATACCAAATATTTGCAAACTCCTTAAAACAATGATCTTTTTCTGGGATAATCTGGGAGGTGGTTTAAGGAGTTGCAGGCAGGTTCAACATCATGTGTACACTCAAGACCCTTCTACCTCTGCATCCAAAGTCCAGAATGTACCTTATATACTGTAAGGTACATTCCAACTTTTCACAATTAACATTATTTATGCGTTGCTGTTGTTAGTTGCAAAGTTGTGTCTGATTCATCATGACCCCATGGATAATGTTCCTCTAGGCTTTCCTGTCCTCTGCCATCCTCCAGAGTCCATTTAAGCTCACACTGTCTGCTTCAGTGACTCCATCCAGCCACCTCATTTTCTGCCATCCCCTTCATCTTTTGCCCTTAATAATTTCCAGCACTTGGCTCTTCTCCAGTGAGTCTTTCCTTCTCATTAGGTGGCCAAAGTATTTGAATTTCATCTTCAAGATCTGGACTTCTAAAGAGCAATCAGGGTTGATCTCCTCTAGGATTGACCAGTTTGATCGCCTTGCAGTCCAAGGGACTCACAGGAGTCTTCTCCAGCACCATAATTCAAAGACCTCAATTCTTTTGCGCTCAGCCTTTCTTATGGTCCAACTTTCACAGCCATACATTGCAACTGGGAAAACCATAGCCTTGACTATACATACTTTTGTTGGCAGGATGATGTCTCTGCTTTTTAGTATGTTATCTAGACTTGCCAAAGCCTTCCTCCCCAGGAGCAAGTGTCTTTTAATTAGTGGCCGCAATGATCTTGGAGCCCAGGAAAATAAAATCTGTCACTACCCCCATTTCTTCCCCATCTATTTGCCAGGAATTGAGAGGGCCAGATGCCATGATCTTAGTTTTCTTAATGTTGAGTTACAAGCCAACTGTTGCACTCTCCTTTTTCACCCATATCAAGAGGCTCTTTAGTGTTTCTTCACTTTCTGCCATTAGAGTGGTATCATCTGCATATCTGAGGTTATTTATATTTCTCCTGGCAATCTTAATTCCAACTTTTGATTCATCTAGCTCTGCCTTTCACATGATGTGCTCTGCATATAAGTTAAATAGGCAGGGCGACAGTATACAGCCTTGCCGAACTCTTTTCCCAATTTTGAACCAATCAGTAGTTCTGTGTCCAGTTCTCATTGTTGCTTCTTGACTCGCATATAGGTTTCTCAAGAGATGGTACTCCCATCTCTTTAAGGATTTGTCACAATTTATTGTGATCCACACAATCAAAAGCTTTAGTATAGTCAATGAAGCAGAAGTAGATGTTTTTCTGGAACTCCCTAGCTTCCTTCATGATCCAGTGTATGTTGGCAATTTGGTCTCTAGTTCCTCTGCCTCTTTGAAATCCTGCCTGTACTTCTGGTAGTTCTCGATCCATATGCTGCTGGAGCTTAGCTTGTAGGATTTTGAGCCTAACTCAAAATAATGATATAATGCATAACATTAGCATGTGAAATGAATGCAGTAGTTTGGCATTGCCCTCCTTTGGAATTAGAATGTAAACTGACTTTTTTCAACCTTGTGGCCACTGTTGAGTTTTCCAAATTTGCTGGCAAATTGAGTATAGCACTTTTACTGCATCGTCTTTTAAGATTTTGAATAGCTCAGCTGGAATATTGTCACCTCCACTAGCTTTGTTGTGGTTCAGATTTCCTAAGGCCCATTTCACTACACATTCTAGGATGTCTGGCTCGAGGTCAGTGACCACCCCATTGTGGTTATCAGGGATGTTAAACTTGTTCTTGTATAGTTCTTTTGTGTAATTTTGCCTCCTCTTCTTAATTTCTTCTGCCTCTGTTAGGTCTCTGCCATTTTGGTCCTTTATCATGCCCATCTTTGCATGAAACATTCCCTTTATATCTCCAATTTTCTTGAAGAGATCTCTGGTCCTCTCTATTGTTTTCTTCTATTTCTTTGCATTGTTCATTTAAGAAGACATTCTTCTCTCTTCTAGCTATTCTCTGGAATTCTGCATTAAATTGGGTGTATCTTTCTCTTTCTCCCTTCCCTTCCCTTTCACTTCCCTTCTTTCCTCCGTTATTTGCAAATATTCCTCAGGCAGCCATTTTGCTTTCTTGCATTTCTTTTTCTGTGGGATGGTTTTAGCCTTGTACAATGTTGCAACCCTCCGTCCATAGTTCTTCAGGCACTCTGTCTATCAGATCTAATTCCTTAAATCTATTTATCACCTCTACTGTATGTAAATATACTTACAACTGTCTTATTATCAAAGTTATAACAATTACATAAGCAAGACTGCCACTCTTCTTGCCAGAAAGACCTCAGAGGCAATGCCTCCTATCTCTCAAGAAAAATGTCTTAGCAAGATGGAATCTAGCTTGTCCTTTGGATAAAGAAGCTATAGATATATATTATCCATCATCCATATGAGAAAGAACATTAACACCTCATATAGTATTCTTTTTTCTTCTTTTTTCCTTACAATGTCTATTTATATTTTATGTGAAAACTAGGGCTACAATTAATGTTTAGAAGACTTTTCCAGCGGAAGGAGGAAGACTACAAAAATGTCTACTTTTGTAGTCATTCTTATTTCCTGCAGCAACAACTACAAATGTTAATTGAACAATTCAAGCACAAAACCCAGAAGGAATCGGTTTAGTAGTTCTCAATGTTACTTCAAATAAACAGTTTGGAATGCACAATTTGACCACTGGTTTCTTCACAACATTTATCTGTATCATTTCATCATTTCTGAAATTCTGAAATTTAAGATAATGTCATATTCATACCATTATTCATTTCATTTCAAATTTAATGTTATCACCATTCCATGTTATTACGAAGAAGGTACATTACGAAGATACATTTGTATGAGACAGCACATGACTATACACGTTAATTAATAAAGCAGTGTGAATTTCATAAACTCAGCATCATGACAATACCTGAAATCATCAAAACACTGTTTATAAATTGTTTTGTAGTTTTCTGAAACCTCCTTTTAATGTCAATTAGGATTCTTCTCCAATGTTCTTTTTCATCAGCTTCAACATTTTTTAACTTTGGAAAGGAAAAAGGGACATGCATATGATTTTAAAAAATACTGCATTATGGCATCTGAAAATCTAAGCAGTCATCATTGTACAATAGCAGAATTTAGTGACCTTTTAGACCAAGAATTGCATTGCATCCATTTTTTCTTAGCTATGACATCATATGAGGTAAGACTCAGCAAGAGAAAAGAAAAGAGGAGAAGGGAAGAGATTTCTTGGGAAATTATCAGATTTAACACAGAGAAAACTTGGATTTTTCCTTCTTTGTAACATAAGCAATATCAGGAATGATTGTTTCAGCAATGCAAATTTCTTTAAGTCAGGATATGGTTATGGAAGGCTTTTAAACAATACCTCTCCTAGTTTCTCTCCTGTCTTCCTGCAGGTTTTCCAATTAGTGGGCAATGAAACAGTTAATTTTGTGTCCAAGAATAAATACTTCAAAGGCCAATTTTGCTTCAGATAAGATCTGCCTTGTTATATGTGCAGCTATTTCCACAATCTTTCTCCTTATTGCAGTCAACTAAGGGCTGTTATTACACTAGGCTGGCAATTTCTGAGGCTAGCAGGACATTGTCTTCATTGAATTTACTCTAGAGATAGTCCCTCAATGCAGATTATCTCTACCCCATTTCCTTTCTGCTGCATTCCATCACATGTATTGTTGCAATATTGTTTTTTAAAGTTTATTTTTAAAATAAGAATCTACACCTGCTTGAGAATTTCAAAAATTCTAATCTTAAGAAGAAAGCTTTAAAAAGGATAGAACTGCCAATAATCGGAATCCATATAGGACAAATAGAACCAATAAAACGGACAGAATGACTCTTAAGTATTAGATCTCGAGACAATCCAGATCTAGAGTGTACCCTGGAAACTGAAAGAGAATTGATTATAGGTTTGTGGACAAAACCATTATGTGGGGGTTCTCCAGGTTCAACCTCTGGAATATTCAGTTAAAAGTATTGAGCACCATGTAAGAAATAAGACCTCAGATAATAATAAACCACTGCCTATCAGATTTAGCAGTAGATGTTACCAGAACTGAAATCTCATAGTCATTCTGCTCATTCCGAGACATGGCATGATAGAGAGTTGCCAGTAATAGCAATAGCACTTAGACTTATATACCACTTCACAGTGCTTTCCAGCACTCTCTAAGCAGTTTACCGAGTCAGCCTATTGCCCCCAACAATTTGGCTCCTCAGAAGGATAGAAGGCTGAGTCAACCTTGAGCCTGGTGAGATTCGAACTGCCAAATTGCAGGCAGCTGGCAGTCAGCAGAAGTAGTCTGGAGTACTGCACTCTAACCACTGCGCCACCACGGCTCTTTAGTAATACTATTAATTGTTCATTAAAAGACTCGATTTACTTTCCCTATAGATCCGAAGTTATCTCTGTAATTCCTGGTGCTGGAGTAAAATAAATAATTCTGTGCTAGAAGAAGCATAAAAGAGAATTGCCTATTTTGTGCAATAAGTCTGTGACAAACAATAGCAAAAGAACTATTATGCAGCTGTCACACTGAGCAAAAAGGCATCTGTTCTGAAATCCTTGTTATTATAGTAAAACAAAATCACTATTTAGATTCTTTTAAAAAAAGTATAAACTGTGTGCTTCAGCTACAAGCTCTCTAGTATAAGAACAGGGAACATTCTCATTTTTTTTTATAGCAGCTTGTTTGATATCAGAGTTTTCCCTCAGCTGAAAGGGTTTGCAGTGTTAAGACCAGTTATTTTTTATTTATTTGATTTGTCAATTGCTTACAAGATAATAGGTATAAGTATATACATAGTTATGAATACATGAAATGGGTACATATAAGAAAAATAAAAGAAACAATAGGACAGGGATGGTAGGTACGTTGGTGCGCTTATGCACGCCCCTTGAAAATAAACATTCCACGCCTTTTCTTTCATTCTAATTTTTAGCAAAGGAATGTGAGAGAGAGGATTTGAAGATAACAAGAATGAAAAAAAAATGGAATGAATGAAAAAAAAAATGTGAATCTTTACACATTTCACATACAAAAGCATCTTTTTAAAAACACAGATATGACCAGATCCATATGTTCAAAATGCTCTTCTCTCTTCACCTTGAGCATATACATCTTTTGAAAGCGCCAATCCTACTGAATTTCCCATTTTCGGAGCATTCTTGAACTGGCTTGAAAGGGATCGAAATTGCCAGATACAACATGGGGCCACTTGTATGGATTTCATCTTTAAACCATTTTTCATTTCCTTAATGCTCAGACCCATAGCTTTTCTTTGTTTCTGCTTAACAAAAGCAATTTAAAATGTATGGTTTGCAGTGTGTCTGTTTGCATGTCTGGGTGGGGGATAAATATAAAAGCAGTAGGAGATGGAGAACGAAATGACAAGCGACGATAACTTCTTAATCTAAAGAATAGGCCAATTAACACCACGTGGCTGATAAATATGTCATTCAGCCACCCTGTTAAGGCAACCAGTGGAGTCATAAAACATTTTAATGCAAAGGCTGTCTTTCCACAAAAGTGCATCCACAGTATAACTATTTTGGGGGAAGGGACCTAGCAATTTCCTTCTGGAAAGAAAGTTGTCCTTACTGCCGGTTTCGGCAAAGTTCCTGGGGGTGTTCTTTGAAAGGTCAATGGAACTCCAGGGAAGCAATTTGAAAAGAGCCAAGTGCAGCGTGTATTGTGGGTGGAGGGGTTGAGGGGGAGAAGGGAACAAGATAGAATGTGGTATAATTTGTCTATCGCTTTTATTGCAGAATTTAATTTTGCCGGTAAGCAGAAAAACTGGGTTTAAGGTTATAAGGGCATGATACTGTAAGTGTTTTGTTCAAGCATTAGAAGGCAGGAATCACCTAAGCATGATACTCAACCATGCTTTCTGTTATCTGTTAGTGATGGTGCCTTCTTTGTTTCAATTCAATACGATATACACAGTACAGGCAGTCCTCAACTTATGACCACAATTGAGCCCAAAATTTCTATTGCTAAGTGAGACATTTGTTAAGTGAATTTTGCCCCATTTTACCACCTTTCTTGCCACAGTGGTTAAGGGAATCACTGCAGTTCTTAAATTAGTAACACAGTTGTTAAGTGAATCTGGCTTCCCCCTTATCAGAAAAGGTAATCACATGACCCCAGGATGGTCATAAATATGAGTCAGTTGCCAAGCGTATGAATTTTGATCACACAACAATGGGAATGTTGCACTAGTCATAAGTGTGAAAAAAATGGTCATAACTCATTTTTTTTCAGTGCCATTATAACTTTGAACAGTCACTAAGAGAACTGATCTAAGACAAGGACTGTCTGCACTCTTTCCTCCCCCCCCTCCCTTTCCCTACAAATCCATCCTGTGAGGTAGGCTGGCTGAAAAACACTACCTGGCCTAAAGTCACTCAGGGACCATTCATAACTGACAGTGAATTTGAACTAGAATCTGTTCTGACCCAGTCTTAGCAAGTAATGATAAGCTGCTTACTCATGAGTAAAAACAAACCTCTTCAAAACAGGATAGGAACAGTTTTTTATTCACGTGGATAAACAAAAAACAAACGTAATTAGTCCCAACAAACCTGGTTGTGGCCAAGGAATCCAAATTGCTTGCTGTGCACTAGGAAACAAACGGTTGTCTGTGACAACTGGCCACTCCCAAACACCTACTATTTATTTCCCAGCCAGGGAGGAGCTGGCTAGCATCCACCTCTGCTTTTCCCTAAGAGCCAGCTTATTGCTTTCCTCTCTGCGCATACACCTCATCTGGTCCTCCCACTCACTCAGTTCAGGCCTCTCCACCTGAGGAAGGGAAGGCCCCAGCTCTGTCTCTGATGCTGTTTCCTAATCAGAGCCTTCCAACGGTTCCGAAGCTGGCCCAGGCTCTCCCTCAACTTCCTCCTCATCTGACTCTGCTGCTAGCTCTGTTGGCAGCCGATGGGCCACAACATGATATTCCCAATGCTACTTCAATACTTTCTCGACTTTACCATCCTGGGTCTCTCTCTCTCCTTATGGGGTCATTGGAGACTCAACATGGGCAAGCACAAATTCTCCTGACTTTTAATTAGGATTACAGAATGCAGAGAGATCCCTTTATTGTGCCAGTGAAAATCAGCCCTCCATTTAAAAACAAACAAACCCTGGGGGTGTACTTTTATTAAGGGATTCGTACCTGCTTATCAGCTTTGCATCCATGCAGACATCCAGGTCTTATCAAAGATAAGGTGAGGTTTTCATTCAAGGCAGCAAAAGTAATGGTCATGGAATTTTGGCTAAGAACCTTTAATTTTAAGTTTTCATTTATCTAAGAAATAAAAAAAGATAAACAGAGTCATGTCTGATAGTCTTCTTAACCGGACTAGTAAAGATGCACATAGGCTGAAGCTCTCTCTAGACTGGAAATCTAAGCACAACTGTACCTGGCTAGTATTTCAGTAGGGGGAATCTAAAAAATATATTTTAGACTGAGATGATGATGATGATGATGATCCACATCTTGGAAAGGAGAAAGTAGCAAACTCCTTCTAAACTACTGTCAAGAAATTGCACAGCTGTGTTCACGTGGTTAACCAGAAATTGACCTCGGCTTGAGAAAATCTTAAACTTCTCAATTAATTGGTGACAATGACTATGAAAATATTCTTTACAATGTACAAAAAACTCTCATTAGTGTGAATAGAGGCTTTGAAATAAGAAGCAATAATTTTTGCTCTCAAGGTTTCATATTTATATTTATATATTTAATATTTATATGAGAAATGTCAGGAAGCAAAAGTAAACATCACATGATCCTATGGGGCACTTTCCTTTTTTATCACTATTTGTATCATGAGTAGCATTAGGAAAGGAGGAATAGATCTCAAGCTCCTGTAGACCTGCAAAAATCCAAATGAAAACTAATTAGCAGCAAAAACTGTGTGTGTTCTATAACTGTGGCCATCTGGGAAACCATTTTATTTCACTGTAACCTACTATCTGCCTGCCTACCTGCCTCAAATTCTGTTTTGTCAATGCATTTTTTTTTCCTAAAGGTCTAATCCTTGAGAACAGGGATTACCATATGGTAGTAAGGACACATATTTTAAAAACATGTTTCAGTGCTTGGTGGCAATATATGAGAGTCTAAAATGTGAAAGTAGTAATCACAAGGAATCAATCCGAATACATCAGGGCTGTCAAACTTGTGGCCCATGGGCCAGATGCATTATGCACTGGCCATGCCCACACCTGGTTTAGTGAAGGGGGAAAAGTCGTGATATGTCACGTGACACTGCTGTGACGATGTGAGTTTGACACCCTGGAATATATGCTCTCTGGTATTTGTAGAACCTGAACCCACTGAAGACATGATTGACCTAAAAATGGAGAGTAATTGTTAAAAACTGCCCAAAACAATGGTAGTATCTCATTAGTAAGATACCTGAAAATTATTCCTGAAAAATTCATACCTGAAAATCTAAAGATTGTAGAACTTCTTTTCTGGAATACCAGTTCCAGTGGTGGGTTAATTGGCCATATTTGTCTCTAACTATTCCACCTTGCTGATTCATCAGTAATGCCACAGAAAAGCTGAGTAAGGAGAAAAACAGTCATATCACAGCAAATAATACTATAAGGTTGCACTGAAGATGTTAACTAGTAATATTTTTGGCTCTTCTCATTGCAAAAATATTATGAGCATAATAAATATTGAAGAATTCAGTGGTCCTAAGCCCAGAGTTCTGCCCCAGTGGACTGCTCTATTATACTGTATTTTTGATCCATTTAGTGTCTGTACAATACAACATAGCTATGATCAAGGGTGTTGGTTCCTACTCACGGTGATGCCAAAATGACAAAACATAAGAGGTGATATCATGACACAAGCTCTGCCCTTTTGTATTTGTGATGTGATTACACACAAGTTCATATGGGATGGAGTTTGTATCATGATGTATACTGGTAGTTCTTGCAAATATGAAAACTACACAGTACACATATTTTAATATCACTGCATAATAGTGAATCTTATTGTTGGATAAAATAGCAATTAAAATACATATTTCTATTTGAAATTAGGTATTAATAGATGTTTCAAAGCCCCATTTTATCTGTTCAAAAGAACAAGTGTCATGAATACAGACGCTCAACTCAAAATTAGTTTGAGTCCTTGAACCTCAGTGCATTCCTCAGACTTTTAACTTACCTAACTCACCTAATGTTATATCTCCTTGAAGAAGCAAAATTTCTACCCAGCTCCCACTTCTTCTCTGTGGTGTTTCACAAATTATCTCAATTGTTATGTACTTGGTGCACTTTATTTCTCAGGAAATGTCTCATGCCATCACTTCAGGCCAAATTTTATGTTGGTCTCATACAGTCCACCTCTGAAATGTATTCCAATTGCTCATCACTTTGTTGACCTTTTTCTTTCCTAGTTACACCATGTGGCATCATCATTAATTATACCCGGTGGGGTTAAGCTTTTAACACAGGTCATTAATAGCTTGCTATATCATATGCTCCTTAAAGCCAGAGATTCAGGATATCTAATTACTTCACTTAGAAAAAGAGTGATGGATGGGAATCATAACAATAAAATAGCCAGATTAAATGGATCTAGTTGACCTGATTTTAAAAGTCCCATAACACTGATTAGTTATGTCACCTTGTACTAGTCTCTTTTCTGATTATTCATCTGTAAAACTGAAATAATTTCCCCTTTATATGAAATTTTTCCACTAAAGAATGCATTTCTACAGGCATTCATTAATAACTTTATGTTTTTTGTGGGTAATATTACAAAATGAAAATTTGCAGCCATGGTGTTGAATGTACTGGACAGAAAAAGATCCTGTGAAGAAATGACATACAATTATGATGTTCTGAATGACTATACACTTCTCTTACAGGAAACTTGGCTAGTCTCAAGAGAACTAACATAATGTGAACAAAAAATAGGAAAATATTGGTTTCAACCATTGGTTTGACGGAATTGGTCTATTAATACACTAATATTTCTTCTGATTTAATAATTCAATGATCCCCTATCAATTAATGGATGCTTTCCCTGTTGCATTTTTACACACCTCAAATGTTAGGATCAATTAATGACACTCACCTTGATTTAAAGGAATAAGATAGACATGAGTGGCCCGGGGAAAACATGCCTAAAAGTCCTTGAGTTGGAACATCCTGAAACAGAAAGGTGACTGTCTTTCCTATGCAGCATATGGGAAATTGGAAAACTGCAATATTTCCGGATGGATAACTTTGAATTAGGTCAAGTAATAGCACACATGAAAATGATGTTTACTTAGCTATTCATTCAGAGAGTATGGGAAATTCTTGGCCCTTTGAAGTTGCAAGGTGATACTATCCTCAATATGAATCTAATCACATAATGTGAAAGGATAAAAAAATTAAAAAATGGCACCACGCAATAGATCTTCCTCAAGTGCAAACCTTGGATGATTTCCTGCTGAATTTCCCACACTGGGCATGCTCAGTCACAGGGGACAGTGAATGTAATTGACATCCGTTGATATTTCAGATCCAACATGGTGGCACAGTTTCTTCACAGCTTCGAATTATTTCATAATGCCTGGAGGAGAGACCTGCATATGGAACTTTTCCTGCACTTCCCATGTTTGTGGTGCTCAGAAATCATCTGAAGGAAGCAGGGAAGAGACTTAGTTTGCAGGGATAAAGTGATGAGTTGGCAACTTCTTGCATCAGCAAAAATCTTTCCATGCAACCCTGATGCAATCACGTTCATGGGCAACTTCCAGTTATCACCCTATGCCCTAAGTCTAATGCACCTACCTACATGCTGAACCTGGTCAACTTACAAGTAGTGAAATCTTTTCCAGGTTGCAGCATAGTATTTTCTAATGGAGCCCTGAACAGCTCATTCTCTCCTACAGCCTGCCTGAGAAACTATTTCCCTCTCACATTTTCATAACCTATGCCATCATAGCAGATGAACCTATTAGCTGAAATAATGAACTCTAACAAGGGGGTTATAAAGGCTTTCCATCTAGGTCTTTGTTTAAATCACATTGTTCAAAGAGAAAGAGACACTTGAGCCATCATAGTGATGTGAAAAAAATCTGCTGCCTTTTTAGAATTCCCAGTTTAGTGGCAAGATTAAATGCAGCATGTTCTTTTTTGATATAGTTCCAAAATAAGCCATAGCCAAGTGGATTTCAAGGAAATTAAAAAGGGGGGAGGAGGGAGAGAGAGAATGCAAAGGATTTGTAGAGTTTAATTCTAGTCTCCTGTTGCATGAAATGGAATGGATAATATTCAGTTATGGGAGTGCCAGCACAGACTCACAGCTTGTTCCAACATATCCTTTAAGACTGAACCACACATGGCTTTCATGGCATTAATAACTACCACTTATTTGCGTATGAAAAATTAAATTCCAAGTAATTCCAAGGGTAGTGCTAGGATTGGGTTACTGGATTTGGATGGTGAAAGTTGAGATGATTACTAACTGTTCCCCTCCAGTCCTGAAACACTATCTTCTAGGTCTATTCTTCTTTTGTAGCAGGGAAATTGGGTCCTTTTGATTTTTGACTCTACTCTGGACGGAGCAGTTGTCTCTCCTCATTTCTTCCATTGTTCTGCCACATCTGGCAGCAGATCCATAAAAGAAATGGAGAGCCAACTTTTTCATTAGGAGGTCTCTGACCTCAGGGGGTTGAATCATCCAATCAGTTCCTTCAACCAATTCCTGAGGAAGAGGCAGAGCAGGATTATTAGGGTGTAATTAATAGTAAGAATCCTCTTAATTGCATAGCATGCACATCTCTGGATAGATGTTTGGCTTTAATGCTCTTTCAGAAGTATTTAAAGTTTTGAAAAAGGGAACAGTTCTGGGTGTACTAATTCTACTAGAGAAATACATCCTGGTGATTTGATACAATTTAGATAAGGTGCATACCAGTATCTTTCGAGAAAGTCTGGTCATGGATACCCCATGTATGATGAATGAGACACGGGTGAAACTGATTTAGGACTGCTCCATTTTCACAAACTTTTAAATGATAGATATTTGAAACATTTCACCGTAGTAGAGCAGTTATGACTAGGCCACAACCACAGAACAAGGTGAGAAGTTCTTATTCAATGAAGGCTTTGAAATAGCAGAGCTCAAATGCCTGGAAGTCATATGAAGGTGGCAGCTAGACCAAGCGATCAAATGGATGAGAGCAGCTGTTCATATGCCCTCAACATTGCATACTTCTAACAGGTTTTAGTAAGTGTAACAATAACCCACCAATTTGCTCCCTGGCAAAATAAGGATACTAAATCAGCGATGTTCCATCAGGAATGGAAAAGAATAACTTTTTCAATTTTGAACGTCTAATTTCAGCGGCTAATTGAGACAGGGAAGCTCTTCTCAAGGCCTGAGATGGTGACTTGTGCACAGTTGGATAATTCTTCAATATTAGGGGTCTCACGTGGCACTTTGCTATAGCTACAGACTTCTCATGTTCTCTAAAAAAAAAGAGAGAAACAATTGCGCTGCTTCATGTTAAATATAGTGATAAGTATTAAGAATCAGAACTTAAAATAACACCATATTGAGCAAGTTAAGAGTTTTGGACGTATTTTGTTTAACAACAAAAAAAAAAACCACTGGCTCTAGAGATTAGATTTGGCAGAGATTTAGAATCTGAGCTTTTTGGGAAACTAAAGGCTGAAATATAGTTCGTATACCTTTCCTGTGCACAGAGCCAGATGCAAAGGGCAAACTGTGATACAGGGACATGCATGTAGTGCTCCTGGAAACACCTTAAAACAGCAGTTTATTTTTCTCCATTTGCATCACTGTACTTCACAGCTGATGTACCAATTTTGGGGAAAGATGGATTGGTTTACGGTTTGCCTGAAGCAGGGGTGGGATTCTACAGGTTCTCACCTATTCGCTAGAACCGGTTAACTTTCTAAGCAGTTTGGAGAACCAGTTGTTGGAAGAAATCTCCTTTTGTTTTTTTCCACCCTTCTTACTTTCTTGGCAGTATGCCTAGACTTACTGTCTCTGAAGGAAGTTTTTTTTCCTTTGCTGGTACTTTCTTAAAGAGGAAGGGTTATTTTAAGCTTTTTACACTGCTGTTGGGAGGAAATACTCCCATTGGAGTTAGCACTTTGAAGAAATAATAGAATAATGAAGCAGAGCTGCCAGAAAGAAGCTTTTAATGACAAGGAACCAAAATGAGTGACATTCAGCAAGGCTCCTTGGCTAGCTAGAAAAATTGACATTTGAATGTGAGTTTACATACCCTTTTTGAGTTTTGGTCTAAAACTGGTGACCACTCAAAGTTACAATGGCACTGAAAAAAGTGACATGATCATTTTTCACACTTACAACTGTTGCAGCATCCCTACTGTCATGAGAGGCCAGGTGAGAAGCACCCCTTGATATGAGTGATGTTGAGCTGGCCACACCCACCCAGTCACATGACCAGCAAGCCACACCCAGCAACTAAGCCACGCCCACAGAACTGGTTGTTAAAAAAACTGAATCCCACTCCTGGGCTGAAGGATGCTGTATGCACACTCCACGTGATCCAAATCTCCTTTTGTCCTTTCAATTTGGATCATTTACGTGATGCTATTAATTTACATGTCTAAAGCCCAGGTTATCATCCTATGACAATTAATAGGCTTTAAAGACAGATATGAAAGTTGCTTGCATAATTACATAAGTAAATTAAACTGACGCTATGTGCCAGCATAGAAAGACAAGAAAGAGCATTTGTTCCTTGATCAAAGACTGAAAATATAAGATAATAACTCCAATATTATTTTTTTTATTTTGACAGTCATAGAAAATGGAGATTAAGTAGAAATTCTCCCCTAACACATGCAGCCCCCAGAGCAATGAAGTAAAATTAGCAAATTGTGATAGTATTTGGAAAGAGATAGAAGGCATTTCCATATTGCATAATTTCTATGCCCCAATTCCTTGGAAACAAGTCAGAAGCATCTGTGTTCAATTTCATTTCTGCGGATCCTCAAGACTGAAAGGTGAGCCAATCAATACTATCCCCTCTACTATCACTTATAATTCCTTACGTTTGTATTTAAAAGCCCCTATAAGCTGTGACAATAACAGGTTGCAATTTTGCAACCCAGTGCTTTTCTTAGTATCTTTTCCTCATGGTTGCAAGGTATGTGATGGTTAGAAAGGGAGAAATCACTCCAGATCAATATTTGAGGGACTGGGACCACAACTCAGCAGATTGCAGAGGCCCTTGGAAATTTCATAGCAATTATTGCAACAAGTTCAGGATAGAAATGATAGCAAGAAGCCTCTGAGGGACAAACTATTGCAGTTCATTGAATGACTGTAAGTTTTTAAATGACTTGAACTCCCATTTTTGCAGGCCCTTCCTATAGAACTTCAATATGTTTTAACAGTTGGAATAAGGTATTTTTGAGAGAAAAACTGCTCCCACCTCTCCTCCCTAAAACTCCTCATCTGTCCAAAAATGCCCCCAAAAGTTCCATTTTTAGATTGCTTTGGGGCTGCATGTATGTATTTACTGCTACAATCAAGTATACTTTCTTCTGTGTTTAGGGGGGATAAGTATGAGAATTTGACAGTTCACCTCTCAGAGGCTTTGCACTCGATTCACACATCAATCATTTCTGCAAAATGTCAAAACAACGGCCAAAGTTAAGATGAAAAATGATTTTTTTAAACAATGTTCTTTAGAGACAGTCATCTGCTCCTATGCCACCCTCACTTTGTAATTTATCTCTTATGTTGACCAAATTAATTGGCCCATTTTTTTAGGACTGGAAAAATGCATGCAGGCCACAGATGCCCTAGTCCTGTTCTAAGCCCTAATCTTGCAGAAAAAGAACTATAAAGTAAGATGTTGACATTTTTCTGGATACAGTACTGTGGCAGTAATAAATAATCTTCATTACCCCTGTACTTAAAAGAATAAGAAAGGAAATCATTATCACCTACATATATGTGAAAATGTCAGTACTTCTCATGATATTTTTGACTTTTAAAAACATATTTCAACATATAGATATTTGACCTACATCTTTAATAACAGTGATAGATAAAAGGGATATAATATAATAAATATAATGTACCATTTAGTTTTGTAGTTTACTGTGTAATTTAAATAAATGTAAGTACAACTTTTATATGTGGAAAAATGCATTCTTACATTGAACATTACCTGAAGTAGTGAAAATTAAGAATCAAATGCAAATGATTAGCAATAAGACTTATATACCGCTTTATAGTGAATAGTGAATACAGTTCTCTCTAAGTGGTTTACAGAACAGCGTATTTCCCCCAACAATCTGAGTCCTCATTTTACCAACCTCGAAAGGATGGAAGGATGAATCAACCTTCATCCTGGTGAGATTCGAACTATCAGACTGATTGTCAATCAGCAGAAGAAGCTTGCAATACTGCATTCTAACCACTGTGCCACCATGACATTCTCATTAGAATGTCATTTTTAAGGAAGTGGGAAGAAACCATCTTATTGAAACTTTAAACATTTGGTTTCCTCCAGTTTGAACAAGTCAACATAAACACACAAATCTGTAAGTACATCTGTAATAAAGCAGCCTTGTGTGTTTCTTTGCGTCATACTAATAGGGATCCTCTCTACTCCAGGCCATCAGTGTCCAGGCCCTGATGAAATACATTGCTTTATCATATAATATATAAGATACAGATGCTGCAACCTGTTGATTGGCTGTGTGATTTGCCCACATGTTCTTTCACTGTTCCTCTAAGCATCTCTCTGCCTTCAGATATATTACCTAGCTAACTTGGCATTTCCATATTATTTGTTTATTGAATTTATATTACCGCCTATTTGCCCATGGTGACTCGAAGTGGCTTATAGAATGTAAAACCATATTTAAAACTATAAAAGATAACAAAACTAACAAAACTAATAAAAACTAACAAAAAGAATCAAATGAATTAATAAGTACAGTAGAACAAAATCTGGGGAAAAAAATCACCCCCCCCCAGCTCCCACTCCCTGCCCCAACAACAGCAGATCACAGGAGCCATTTGATGGGCTCCATCCCACTCTGGGTTCCCCAGGCCCGCTGGCAGAACCAGGTATTCAGTGCTTCCGGAAGAGTATTAGAGAGGGGGCCATTCTAATCTCTGGGGGAATGATGTTCCAGAGAGGAGCCACCACGGAGAAGGCCCTTCTTCTGGGTCCCACCAGGTGTATCTCCCTCAGGGATGAGACCCGCAGCATTCCCTGCCTCCTCGCTCTAATGGGTCAGGTAGATGTGACCGGATATTTCTTCATGAAAAGTGCATATTATGTCAGTTTAGATACCAAATTATTATAGAGTTGAAGCATTTCTAAGAGACTGCAATATGTGAAAGCCACTGGTGCTTATTTGTTGTAGAAATAATGTATTTTCTTTCCTAATTGTTTGAAAAAGCTCACATTTGACGGCAGATTTCACGAAGCTTCTCCCTTGCTTCAGGACATGGATCAAATTTGTCAGATAAAATGGACTCCTTGTCTTGACCAGTGCTGCTGCCACCACCTTTGATTTTAAGCAGACCTATAAAAATATATTGCGAAATACAGATTATTATTTTATTTTTATTTTATTTTTAAAACCCTCCTCAAAGTTATTCTCTAAAGTTTCCCAACCTTGGCAACTTTAAGAAGTGTGGATTTCATGCTGGTTGGGGAATTCTGAGAATTGAAGTCCACTGGTCCTAAAGTTGGAGGCCGTGCAGTGTTGGATGGGGCGGAACAGGCTTCAGCTCAACCCATCTAAGACTGAGTGGCTATGGTTCCTGGCACCCCGATACAGCCAGCTGGTTCCATCACTGGCTGTGGGGGGGGGAAATTCTTGCCCCCACGGAGAGGGCTCGCTATCTGGGTGTCCGCCTGGATATACGGCTGTCATTGGAGGACCATATGGCGGCCGTCGCCAAGGGGGCTTTTGGTCAGATCCATAGGATCTACCACTTGCGGCCCTTTCTGGATCGGGATGCACTTCACACGGTCACTTCCGCCCTCGTGATCTCCCACCTAGACTATGCCAACGCTCTCTACATGGGGCTTCCCTTGAAGTGCACCTGGAGGCTCCAGCTGGTGCAGAATGCGGCCGCGCAGAATGCACACCACTCTTGCGTGAGCTGCATTGGCTCCCGGTGGTCCACCAGGTGCGCTTCAAGGTCTTGGTTACCATCTTTAAAACGCTCCATGGCTTGGGACCAGGATATTTGCGGGACCGCCTCTTGCCATTATCAGCCTCCCGTCGGCCAGTACGCTCCCATAGAGTTGGCCTCCTCGGGGTGCCACCGGCTGGATGGCTGACGAGCCCGAGGGTACGGGCCTTCTTGTTGGGGGCAACCTCCCTCTGGAACAAATTACCCCCAGAGATGAGGATCATCCCTGATCTCCTGACCTTCCGGCGCGCGTTGAAAACTTATTTATTTCATCAAGCCGGTCTGGCCTAGGGGTTTTTAGGGGTTTTTAGGATTTTAATCTGGTTTTTATCTAGTTTGGCTTTTAAACTTCTTATAAATTTCAGCCTTTTATATTTGGTTTTTTAACTGTTCTTAATTTTGTATTATCCTCTGTATTTTAATTTGGCTGTGCACCGCCCTGAGTCCTGTCAGGGAAATAGGGCGATATATAAGTACAATAAAGAAAGAAAGAAAGAAATAAATAAAGAAAGAAAGAAAGAAAGAAAGAAAGAAAGAAAGAAAGAAAGAAAGAAAGAAAGAAAGAAAGAAAGAAAGAAAGAAAGAAAGAAAGTTACCCAGGTTAAGAAACCTTGCTTTAAACATATCACGAAAACATATTGTCCCCAAATACTTTTTCCTATCAAACCTTTATCATATTTAATTTAGTAATTAAACATATTCTAAAAAGAGTTAAAGAAAAAAAACAGAGAATAGAATTAACAGGGCTTGTTGTGTTTATTGTTTATTATTCTATATGGTTTATTAGGACTTTTAATCTATCTGTAAAAACCATATGGCTGCTGAAGATGTTCATGAGGTCATATGCAGGTGATTCAGCAGCATTGTGTCAGGTACCTTCAGGCAATAAATGTGCTCTTTTCAATGTTCTTGCAATGCTTGTTAAAATGCTTGTTACTCACTTGCACTAGATTGATGCTGTTGATCCCTTTCCTGGTAGATCCCACTGAATACTTGGTCTTGTGTTATTTGGGGACTGCTGAAGTCTTCCCCAAAGCCTTTGACCCTAAGGATTATTTGTGTTTTTCTAACTTTCTGGATAATGTTAATACTTCCCTTTTTGGGGCCCTTATTTACAACCCTGCTGGTACAAACTCACTGTGTATGCTATTACAAAGGATAGCTGGTATTAATTATGACATGATAGCTGCCAGGCTCCAAAAAAGAAAAACCAAGAAAGACATGCTGACTTTCTTCTAAGCAGTTTCCTTTATTGTTCTTCAGCTACACATAGAAATCTTGTTAAATTAAAGCAAACTACTTTCAACATTAAAAATATACTCTGAGAATGTCTGGGGAGGAGCTATCTTGATCTTCTTCCTCCCGACCAAACTATCTAAACTTCACTGTCTCTTGCTCCTCCCTCCTGGGAATCCAGGCCATGTTCCACTACAATAGCAGTCAAAAGCTACCTCTCTGCCCATTGATCTTGAATACATATAAAAATGGCATCTTTGGAATGGTCTTTACCTGAGCTCTTCTGTGGTTTGACCTCTTTGAATGACAATGAAAAGCAAAGGCAGGACAATGACATTTGCTGAATGAGTTGGGTGGTGGAAGTTATAGGAATCGCTGGTGCCGTTGGGACTGCACCTCGCCCTCCTGTAGGCAGAAAAGATACTGTGGATTTCATGTCATTATTGCAAAATACGTTATTTTTGAAATAAAAAGTGTGCTCTGGTACTATTGCTATTAATGAAAAAAGAAAAAAAATCTGGAAAAAGAAGCGTTTGATTCCTAAATTCATAGGAATGCTTCAAGAAGCCTAAATGTTTTGTAGATATGTGGTTTAAGTAGGAAACCAGAAGAATAGTCAGAATGGCATTGATTCTGGTTATTTATTTTCCAGGGTATGACATCAAATATTTCCTTGTATTAAACAAAGATTAGGAGATAATTCAGTGCAGGAATTAATGACAAAAGCCAAAGTTCTGTGATAACTTGTAATTTTAAAATTAATTACAGGTATACCTTTCAGCTCCCTAAATATCGTCGCCATCATCATCATCATCATCATCACCACCATCACCATCATTTTAGTCATTATCTATCCATTGCCTCTATTGGCCTCTTCCGCATGTTTCCAATCAATACGGTCCTGAGCTTTCTTTTGCCAATTGGTCCCGCAATACAGAATGAGAGTCCAGTTTGATGAGTGGTTAAGGCATCAGGCTAAAAATTGGGAGATTATGAGTTCTAGTCCTGCTCTAGTCCTGTTTTAGGCATGAAGCCAGCTGGGTGGCCCTGGGTCAGTCTCTTCCTCTCAAGCTCTAGGAAGGAGACAATGGCAAATCACTTCTGAAAAACCTTGCTAAGAAAACTGCAGGGACTTGTCTAGGCGGTTTCTGAGAATTGGACACACTTGAATGGGAAAAAACCAAAACAGAATAGCCTCTTCAAAAGCCAAATTAATTGTGTTGCCATAATTAAATGTGTTCCTCCTAAAAATCTGCTAATGGACTCTATTCCCCAGAGCCAGGTAATGTATGAGTGAATTCCCTTAAGAGTCCTTTAAGATTTTAGGACACTACTGTGGTGCTAACTTTGCTAAAATAGCAAAATGACTTTTGGTACAATATTTACTCTGAAATAGTTCCCAGTGAATTTAGTGGAGCTTACCTTTAAGTAAAGGTAAAAGAAATCTTGCAATTTGAAGGTTATACTTAAAAGTCCCACACTTGGGTGTATTTTCCATTGAATTCAAAGAGATTCATTTCTCAGTAGTCACATACAGAATGGCCTAGTCAGGTTACAATTCTAGGCATAATTAAATGGAAGCGTGCCACTGATGTCGCAGTGATTTTGCTGAAAATACAGCCACAGGAATGCCCTTCAGAAAAGCACATTTTTGTATGTGAAAATTTAGTTCATATATTTTCACAATTATCCTCTCTCGTACAAAAGAATCACAGGTACTTTCAGAACCTAAGGAGTGTGCCTTTGGTGCTTATGAGGTACTGGACTCTGGTGTAGAAATCAACTTTGGACTGAAACTGGATGTTCAGCTAAATGAGAGGGGAGTTGAATGCCATCTTGCCCAAACTCATATTCAGTGTAAAAGAACTGAAATATTTAGTATTTTAGGAGGAAACTTCATGTCTTCTGCTTGAATGTATTCCACTGAAAAATGATACGACAGTATTATTCTAGAGGGGGAACAATCAAGATCCAAGGTTAGCAGAATGAAAAACGGGACCAATGAAAAGAAAATACAGTAGGGAAAAGAAAACATATGGGAATAAAGGAAAAGAAAAAGATAGATAGATATACACTCATTAGGTACAGAATTTAAAATAGAGTAACTAACTTCAGAGAAACAACTTGCAACACAGCTAAATAACAAGTTCCATCACCCTAATGCATTCACATATTGTGCTAAGAACAAAGTCACTATATTTATTACTTATATGTTCACATAAAACAATCATGCTTTACAATATTAAAAGTAGTGACTTAGTTCATATGAGCTGCTAAGCTATAAGCCAGAGCCACATATATCCTGAACCCAAAGGGCCCAAACATTTGGTGAATATAGCAGAAACATCTAAAAATTGCTGCGAAAGTAGTAACTGTTAAAGTGATAGAAGGTGGAGAGAGTGGGAGGGTGGGGGAATCAAATACATGATTATTGCAGGGAGCAAACATAACACTTCTATTACGTTTTAATTAAAGGAAAAAAAAGCACATTTACTTTTAGGGCCGGTACCCACACAGCCTTCTTTGGGGAGCACAACCTCTTTCATGGCCAATGTAGAACTTGTCTTGAAAATACCCTTGAATGCCTCCATAAATCCTGGCTGATAAATCACATTGTTTGGGATCATATTGGGATGTAATACAATGGTGATAACAATTAGGTTGCCCCTCATATTTAAGTCCTATACTACTGTCCTATAAGTTCATGTTTTGGAAACAATAGAGGAGTTGACTCTCTTCTCTGTGAGACGACTCAAGATATTTGAAGAGGGTCTTCTCTCAGTCATGACCCCTCTTCTGGGGGACATTTTCTTCTCTAGGTTTAATCTTAAAGGGGAAGAGCTGACACATGTGGGTTGCCACCTGAAAATGTCAGAAAATTTCAAGCCAGAAGGACAAAATCATTTTAAAGAATTGAAAGTTTCCCATGAAGGTTTTCTATGTCATTACTTCTTTTTCTATTTAACTGAGGCTTAAACAAAATCCTCAAGTATCTGAAGTGAAATTGATTTAGGAATTCCTACAGGTCTCTTCCTAGAGAGTCCCCTGCATTGCATTGTCACTTACCCATCTCAGGCTGACATCAGGAATTTACTCAAAGAGAGGTAGGCAGAAAAGGGAGCTAAAAGCTCACTAAAGCTTACTTACGTTTTCCATGAATGTAATATAGGCAAGACTTATTAGTGGGCTCTTGAGATAGAAATCAAACTTGGAAATAGTGACTCTGTCAGCATTATTTCCCTAGTCTAATTCTGAGGAGATGGAACTTGAAGAAATGATGGTTTAAATGATATTACATTAAATATATATTAACACCAATAGGTCATTCTACAGAGATGGCTAAATTGACTGCTTTGATCAAAGGAAAAATAAATAAATACTTTTGTTTCTACTTGGAAATTGCTTCTGGACTTAGTGCTTGAGGTGGAAAAAATGAACCATTGATTTTGCGTTTTATTGATTAGATTTGTTGGTTATAGAAATGGCTAGTTTATACTATTATGTAAAAGTTTGAGGTTTGATGTTACTGTCTTATTCTACTGCACCAGAGGGAGTGTGAAGTCAACATCTTTCTTTCTCTTTCCTCCCCTTTTCTACACTTCTCCCTTTTCCTTCTCCTTTCCCTCACTTATTTTTCCTATTTGCTTTTGTATTTTTATATTTTATATAGTAAATTAATAAACTGCAACGAGAAAAAAAATATTAGATCATTCTACAAACTGGAAAGGAAATAAAATGCCAGATATAGAAAGGTGAATCTTACTTACAAAATGGAGTGTCAAAGTATAACACCCCACCCCAAAAATACCACAAGAATTTTTCTTTTTCAAATGGTCAGAATAATGTGGCACACCACATTACCAGGGCAATCATGCAAAATGAACCTGTGACATGGCATATTTTTAATTCTATGCAACTGTTCCATTTATGAATAATTTCTCGCCTCATTGCACCTTTGGCATTCATGATACACTCCAGCTTTAATGACAAGGCAGAAGCACGAAAACATAAGGAAAAAAGACTGAAGCTACAGATAGAATCCAATAAACGTGTATCGTTGTGGGTCCATGTGTGTTCGTGCGTGATAATCCAGGCTACAGTTGCATAAATCCATTAGACATGAAGAGATTTATCCTTATATGACATACCTAACAAAAATAGTTGAGTCAAAACTTCCAGAGAGCAGGCATGAAGGATGGGGAGGGCAGGAAGCTATGGTGGGGAAAAAATCCTCCAAGTCTCTACCTTTTTTAGATATTATGACTGTCTGATAGTCACATATAAACCAGTCCTCCGTGGCTTGCCTTTAACTACCTCTTTAAAGCTATCCGCTACAGGGCAGCCAAAGTGAATTGCCTGCCTCTGAATTTATTTTAAAAGTTGGAAAAGAATTATTCTGCTTAGAACTGTAGTGACCCTGAGGGAGGTAAGGATTAACCTTCCCCTTCCAGGGCATTCTGAACTGCTTGTTTACTGCTTTTGAAAGAGCTCCAAGGAAATGCTCCAAATTATCTTGTCTTTTCTCATTATCTAGGCTCTGACAAATCTATTACACATTCATGGTGCTTATGTGAAGGATCATTAAAATGTCACCCCTCCTCAGCAGTGAGACAATATAGCCCATCTCCTCTATGGAGTATTTTGTAACCTCATTTTGCACAGTGTGCACCATGGTAAGTCTTTACTGTCAATCTGGGTTCCTGCATCACTAGAGTTTAGCTTTTGGAGGAACATAGCAAAGCTGGGCAGGGCAAGAAGTTTTAAAACTGATGACAATAATAAGCTAACTGCTACTCAGTTAAAGAATCAGAACTCTTCTGGAAGTTTTGAGAGATATCTTGATACCATTTGTACTACTCATTCCCAACTTGACCCATGCCTCAAGTTTCTAGAAAGAAAAGAACATGAACTACAACAGGAATAGCAGACGATAATTTCCAAGGGTCCAAGTGCATGGTGAGTCCATTTCTTCTCTGACCTTTCCTTCTGGGTTCTTTCATAAACTCCACTGCTTCCTCCCGGGATTTGGGACTCAGCTGTTGACCACTTTCCAGGAATCGTTTTGCAATTTCATCAGCGTTGGGACCTAAGAATGAAAGAATGACCATATATTCCAGTGATAATTCCGATCTATAAAGAAAACTCTACATAGAAAAGCATAATCAGCATAATGAAAGCTAGTTTGGTGTAGTGGTGAAGGTGCTGGCCAAGAAATCATTCCTAAGAGGTCTGTAAGGGGCGTGCATAAGGGCACAATCATTCCTACCACCCCTGTCCTATTGTCCCCATTTATTTAATACCTATTTCCTGTATTCATACTCATGTTTATTCTTACACATATTATCTTGTAAACGATTAACAAAATAAACAAATAAAAATAAAATAAATAAACCAGGAAATGATGAATTTTAGGCCTCCCTTAGGTATGAAAGCTGGCAGGCTGACTTTGGGCCAGTCATTCTCTCTCAGCCGAACAGGACTGTTGTTGTGGGGGAAAGAGGAGGTGGAAGTATAGACTTTAAATTGTAATGTGTGTATGTATATGTATAGCAATATAATTTCTTGCTTCAAGAATGAATATTGTTGCTTTTACTTTCCTTAATAAACCAAGTTCCTAATCCTCATTATTGAGCATTACTAGGGAATATGCTACAAGGGGTCTTTCTGGAGGCAACTAAAAATTATTCAGAAACTAGCTCTTAGTTTTACTATTTTTTAACCTGCCTTTATTTATATACATACATGCATACATACAAACATGCATACATATATACATACAGATTTTGTTTAGACACACACACACACACGAACCAAGAAATTATATTGAACTAGATACATATCTATGAACACAGGGGAGCCCATTCAGACCTGGGCTGCGGAAGCTGCAGACAAATGTGCACGCACAGCTCCACATGCGCATTCAGTGGGTGGGTGAGCATGAACACACACAGAACCACCCACTCTTCCTTCCTTACTGGTCCACAAAGCCAGAAAGGTTGGAGACTACCACACCAACACTTCAAAGCCAACACTGGTTCACTATCTGCTTTTGAGTGCTGGTTTCTGACCTATTAAAGCCTAACCTTTACTTCAAGGATTGCCTCCTCCTAACTCAACCCAACAACCTGCATATCTCAGGAGAACCTACTTATGACCCCCAACTTTTGTAAGATAAAGAGGAGAAGAACATAGATATGTGTCTGAACCTACACACCATCCTCACTAAAAAAATTTATGCCCCAGCTTCCCAGAAGCTATTAAAAATTGAGTTGTTTGGTTAATGGACTGTCTGAGATGGCAAAATTGACTACTTTGATTAAAGATAACAATTTGACTTTTTTTTTCTCTGCATGGATGCCATCTTTGGATTTTATGTTTGATAAAGATACAAATGAAGTTTTGACTTGGGATTTCACACAGAGATATTATGTATTATTGAAGTTGAATAAATGTATATTTTATATATTTTTGTATAAAATGTATACATTTTTGTATATTTTTTTGTTTTTATATATTGGATATTATGTGTATTTGTGGAATTATTACTATGGTTCATTTATGGGTTGTTTTTTATTTTTATCCTAAGAAATCATACTATATACTGTTGTTATTTTTTTATTGTTTGACATGTATATCTTTTATGTTTTTGTTTTGTATCTGTTTTTTGTTAAATTTAAATAAGAGCATATTATATCTTTTAATTGTATGCTATTGTAGAGAGTTTGAAGTACATTATTTAACATTATTATTTTGGGGGGAGGTCACCTTTTAAATTTTCCGTTATTCTCCCCTTTCTACTTTTCCCTTTTTGTTTTAATTGTGTATTTAAACTTTCTATCTTTAGAATATTCAACTAGGTCCCACTTGCCATCTTCAAGCTGGTGCTTTTGGCTTCGTGCTTGTGAGAGCAAAGCATGATCGGAGCTGCCATCTCTCTATAAATACTATTGGGGAGGTTGGCTACGTTGTCATTTCTTGATTGATTGATAGAGTTGATGTTTGCAGATTGGCTGGCTTTTTCGTAAGAACATGTGTGGCTGAGGTATAGGCTGTGTGTCTATCAGCCTTCTGTGTTGTAATGACCTGGGTCATGGGCTGTGTGATGACCTTCTGAGTTCTATTGTTGTGACATCCTGTGTCTTGTGCTGTAATCTCCTGGGTCGTTGGCTGTGTTGTAACATCCTGAGGTTTTGTGGTGTAATTTCCTGAGTTCCGTGATGTGATATCCTGAGCGGGTAGCTGTGATGTGATGTTCTGGGTTTTGGTTTGGCTCCGAGTTTGAGGCCTGGCTATGTGTTCATGGCGTGTGTCAGTTTGCTTGGTTTGGGGGTCGGGTGTGTGGCAGCTGGTGATGCAGCTGTGGTCTGGTTTCTGGATGGTGGTTGCCTTTCATCCATGGGGTGGGTTTGGATTTGAGTCTGGTGAGGGAGATTGGTGGTGGTGTCATGTGTTGTTTTGGGTCCAGTGTTGGTTTTCATGGCTGGGACTCATTTGTTGATAAGGGCTAGTTTCCAGATGTCTGGTAGGCAGGAGGTGTCGTCCCATTTATTCATGTTATGGGGGTGTTTCTCTATTTCGATGGCTTCCCTGATTATTCTTTTGTTGAAGTGTTCTGTATTGGAGATTAATTTGGTTTCCTCAAAATTAATTTCATGTCCTGTGGCTTTAAGGTGCTGGAAGAGGGAGGAAGTATTTTCTTCTTTTCTGTGTTCTTGTGTTCTGCAATGCGTGCATTTATTATCCTGTTGGTTTGTCCAATGTATGTGGCTGGGCAATTGTTGCATGGTATTTCATAAACTCCTTGGTTTTCTAGCTGGATCTTGTCTTTGGGGTTTCTTAGGATGTTGGCTATTTTTTGGTCAGTGCCAAAGGCTGTCCTGATATTGTTTGTGGAGAATTTTGCTGATTATATCTGTGGTACCTTTGATGTAGGGGAGGAGGGCGATACCATTGTCCTGTTCTGTGACTCGGTTTCTGGGGGGTGTCTCCTTTAGGATTAGGTTGGTAATTGTGTTTCTTTGGAATCCATTGGAAATTAATATGTTAGTGAGAGTGTATAATTCTGTTCTCAGGTGGTCTTTGTCAGCTAGGTGTTTGGTTCTGGAGATGAGGGATCTTGGCTATAGAGTTGATCTGTCAGGGTGGTGATGGGATTGTGTGTTTAAGTAGCAGTCTTGTGTGTTTTCTTCTGGTGGGTGGTGTGTCCTAGGGAGCCATTGGTTTTTTTGTAAATTAGGACGTCCAGGAAGGGAAGTTGGTTGTTGGCTTCTGGAACCCGGAACGTCATATCACAGCCACCCGCTCAGGATATCACATCACAGAACTCAGGAGGTTATACCACACAATCTCAGGATGTTACAACACAGCCAACGGCCCAGGAGATTACAGCACAAGACCCAGGATGTCAAAACAATAGAACTCAGAAGGTCATCACACAGCCCATTATCCAGGTCATTACAACACAGAAGGCTGATAGACACACAGCCAATACCTCAGCCACACATGTTCTTAAGAAAAAGCCAGCCAATCTGCAAATATCAACTCCATCAACCAATCAAGAAATGACAACACAGCCAACCTCCCCACTAGTATTTTAGAGACGGCAGCTCTGATCACGCTTTGCTCGCACAAAGCACCAAGCCGAAAGCACCAGCCTGAAGATGGCGAGTGGGATCTTGTTGAAACGTTGCCAAGATACTCTCAATCTTACACAGGAAAAGACCTGAACACACCAAGACCTGCATACCAGTACCCGTGAAAATCTATGAAAACATATATATATATATACTAGTCTCCCTTGTTTAATTATTTATCAGCTCAAAACCTAACACACACACACACACATACACACACGCACATACATATACAAACATACACATACATATATATAAAGTTATTTTGGAAAGTTTTGGAGGACTTCAAATATTGTTTTTATATTCTTTTATTGTGGATTGTATTTCAATTGGTATGTGTGAACAACCAAGAGTCTTTTTTATTGCAGCAGATTACAAAACAGATAGATAGATAGATAGATAGATAGATAGATAGATAGATAGATAGATAGATAGATAGATAGATAGATAGATAGATAGATATTGTGGATGGATGGATGGATGGATGGATAGACAGACATTAGCACTCTGATGCTTGGAAGCAGTTGCACATGGGTAGTAAATGTATGATAAAGTCTGTGATCCCAGCAAGAGAAATGGGTTGAAATGTTCTTTGTTAAGCCTCGAATCTTCTCATTTCTGTGTTATTATTAGATTTTTTTAAAAAAATCTTATCTTATTTATCTGTTTGTCTCCCTATCTATCTATCAGTAAGGACCATACATAATACACCTGTTTCTTATTTTTCTGACAATAACCATCTTGAGAGGTGGGTTGTGTTGGGAGAGAGTGATTAGCCCAAAGTCATCCATCAGTTTTCATGCCTAAGGCAGCACTAGAATTCTTATTCTCTTGACTTTTAGACCAGCACGTTCATCACTAAAGCAAACAGGCTCTCCTACAGCTATAACTCTGTTTCAATGGAATTTTTTCTTGTTCTTTTTCCTAACTTAATCAAGGAATAATAGAAAACTGTGGGGAACAGAGGGAGAGGGAAGAGAAGGGGGTTGCAAATAATAAACCAAGTATTGTAACACAAACTTTATCCCTTTTCTACCTGTGTTGTATCTGCACAATAGGCAAGGGGTAGAGCTTCCATAAAGAAACTCATTTTATCATTCTGATGAAACCCTCAATTTTTGCAAGGAATCCCATAGTGGACATGATAATTACAAGATATAATATAATCAGATTTGATTTCAAAATAAGATTACTGTACTTGCAAAACTTATTCAGAGTGAAGCCAATGTTTCTTACATCACACTGAGTTGGTGCCAGAGTGAGAAACGTATCTGCCAAATTAACCTTGCGTTCACCTTCATGCAACAGTGTTGTTACTATTTACTATGCTATTGTCATTATTAACTCATCTCCCCATTCCTAGAATTATTTTTTATCCTATTCCCAAATTAAATAAATAAATAAATATAATATAAAATAAAATAAATAAAAACACAGGGCTACTGAAAAATATCTCCAGTCCACATTCCAGTATGATCTGAACTAGCTCCTTCAACAGAAATCCTATTGGAGGTTTCCTCCTCCATGTATACAATGAACATACATAGACAGCCAAATATTCTGCCCCTGCCACATATATATGTATAATTCATGTTTTGGTGTGTTTTAGCAGTACTCCTTGTCATTAGTAACAGTTCTTATTTCCCCTCTAACTGCATGGAACTATATACACTTAATGTGTTGCATTTAGTCTTCCCACATGTACCAAAGCTAATGAATCTTTTGGCTGAATAGGTTCAAGTTCTCCAGATAGAATTCCATAGGTCATGGCAGACAAACAAACACTTAGCTAAGGGGGTCTCACCAGCAACGGCATCAATCATTATCTTCATCTTTAACTTCAGAAGTTCTGTCAGGAGATGTATGGACCGCTTTTGGAATTTCATGAGCATTGGCTGGCTTTCAAGTGAAGTCACATAAGTAGTTCTCCTCGCTGAGGGTGTGGCACCCACCTTTTGAATTCTTGATGTAGTTGCAAAGGCCAGCTCAGCCTCTTCATAGGGGAGGAATTTGACAACTGGACAATATAAACCAGTGAAAGATTTTCTTGGTGCTATCTCTATGAGTTCATCCCAGGTAAACTCAAATATATTTCTGACACCCCGTGGCACATGGAAGCCCATTCTCTGCCATGTGATAAGCATGTGCACCATATCAGACAAAAGCTTTGGGGCCTTGGCTTTTATTTGCTCAAAATCAAGATTTTTATGTTCATCTGTCTTTTGCTCATCTTTTGGCTCATCTTTTTGTTCAGCTTTCTGTTCACTTTTCTGTTCAGTCTTCGGTTCAGATTTCGGTTCCGATTTCGGCTCACTCTTAAGATCATTCTTATGGTCAGATTTATGTTCATCCTTTTGATCAACCTTTGGACTACTTTTTGTGTCAGACTTTTGGTCATTCATATCACCAGTTCATTCATTTCATCTTTGATGTAACAACATCTAAATAAGGAGAACAATATATAAGAAATATTTCTGTGCTGTTACCTTTAGGACAAATGTATCATTTGATAAGTGAATGATGTACTAATCTCTCTCTTTCAAAATGTATTCATTCTTTAATATCCTATCTTCAGTATAAATAATTCAACAGGACATAAAGAAAATTTCCCAAATGATCTTCCTTCCATACTGAACAGGTCCAGATTACTTTGCTTCAACCAGATTGGTCCATCCTATGTCTTCAAAACATGCCATAATTGAGAGCTGCATGGAATTCAGCTCCTACTCAGAGACTTAGCATTAGCCAAATTATAATAATGAGGTTGTTAAAAAAGTAAAAAAAAAAGAGTAGCAAAGATTTTTAAGTGGCAGAAATATATAAAGGAGTGAGTCAATAAAGATTTACGAAAAAATGAGTATAAGAAGGACTTAGGAAAAGAATAATGCCATAACTGAAGAGTATGTGTTCTGGACAGATGCAAAGATCTCACAGCTTAGGCAAAAGCATCCACACTCCATCTAAACTAACATAGGATTCAGACCAAGATTGATTGTAATCTGTGGTACCAGCAGTGGGATTCAATTTTTTTTACTACCAGTTCTGTGGGTGTGGCTTGGTGAGCGTGGAAGGGGAAGGATACTGAAAAATCTCCAGTCAGAGGTGGTATTTGCCAGTTCTCTGAACTACTCAAAATTTCCACTTCTGGTTCTCCAGAACTGGTCAGAACCTGCTGAATACCACCTCTGTATGGTATAGAATAAAGCCAAGACCTTTTCATATACAGTTCATTTCCCAGTGAATATACAGTTTATCCCAGCGATATACAGTTCTGTCCCCAGCATAATAATATAAATTCAGTCAAAACAATCAGCAACATTGTGGGTGTTTTCTAAGAAATACTGATGTTTACACTCTTGCACTCTTGGTTACTAGATCTGGATGGCAAAAATCCAGATGATCATGAGGTGGCAGCAGAGAGTTATGATTGTTCAGCATCTCTTTGCTACCATCTAATGGCATTACCCAAGCTTGGAGTTGTAGAAACATCTTAGACGAAATTGATTGTGGTAAAGTCTGGAGTCTGATGCTTGAGCAAGGAGCTTGAAGAAGATATGCAATGGTTAAGAATGGAAGTAACTCCAAGATATAAAATGCAACATTAGGAAGGCCTTAACTCTCCTTAAGAAAAGGAGCCCTTTTTCTTTTAATTGCCTTCGTGCTCATTAGTAAGAAGCACCAAGAAAGTCCACATTTAAGTGTGACAGATAAACTGCCATTGATTTAATTAAAAAATAGAAACTGAAGAATTTTCTTAATTAGAAAGTATATTTTCAACTGGAACTAATAACCTGTCAGTCTAAGCTTTATGTCAGTTGGGTTTCTATGCCAGACTAGAGTTGATCACCTTATGAGTGAAATAACTAAATCCAGCCTCCCACACAGAAATGTCTTCTGGTGATTAGGGCTCATTTTATCTAGCATTTCTAAAGAAACTACACGTGAGCACATGTTTTCTAGAAGACCTAACTCTGAGAACTCAGGCCAATCCTTTTTTCCATGGCATTAGATTTTCCCCCTATTTGAATGCTATTTTTTTACATTTCTCCTAGACAAAATATGTTCACTGTCCTGACATGAAAATGAAGAATAGTGTATGATCATGTGTGGGCATAGCTCACCAAACTCATCCTGCAAATAGTGGCAAACATACACATGCGCAGGAGGTAGAAGTAGAAACAGATCGTTCATGGTGCCCAAAGACACTTTGGGATAACTATAAACTCACTTTAAATGTCATGAGTCACATTCCAAACCCAGTTGCTTGGATACTCCTTTACAATGCTGTGGAGAGGATAAACAATGCTAGAAAGAAACTTTAGATGTATTTGTTCTAAGATCATATCTGCTAAAAAGGACAAAGTGAGGGACCTTTAAATGTTTCAAGTTATCGGTATGGACTAACACAGAACTAAGGATTAAGATGATTCAATGACTTAAAGATGTTGGAGATGGTCTTTGCTCCAGCGGTTTGAGTGGCAGTGTGAGTTCCCATCACTTGCCTCAGTTTCTGCCCACCTAGCAGTTCGAAAGCACCATACATGCAAGTAGATAAATAGGTATCACTTTGGTGGAAATGCGGTGGTATTTTATGCAGACAGTGAGACCCTACTAATGCTGGAACTCCCCAGATATGATGTCCAACTGTGAGGCGAAATTGGTGGTGGGAGAAGGCCCCAGATGATGCCGCAGGATGCTGCTCGACTTTCTGGTAAGGAACTAGTTCGCCCTCTGTGGTGCACCCTGGATAGTGTGCAAGCGCAAACTAAACAGACAAGGACTCTTTGGCAGCCAAATAACTACTTTGGATTAACACTGTAGTCTCCTGGCTAATGTAACATTGCCATATACTAAATAAATAAATAATCACAGATATCAGTAAGGAGCGTAACAGAATAACCAGCAGACACAATGAATCCCTGGAAATTGCTGTTCTTCCCAACTTCTATAACAAGACCAGGGAGAGTTGCATTTTCAGGTTTTAGATTAAGCAAGAGAAGTGCATTCACAAAACAAACGTAAGGAAAATCTCCAGGATTTCACTTTAAATCTGAAATTTCAGTGAAGGAGAATTTGAATTATTACCTGTTATGAGAATGATGTTCTAATAGTCACAGCATTAGATGGGTGATATGGCAGCATCCTGATTCCATATGCCAGTATTCATTCTTATGTCATAGTAGCAAGAATCTTATCATTCTAGATTTCTTTTGGTACAGAGTTTCCTTCACCTAAAGGCTAGTTAGGGTTCATATGTTTTCATGGTGAAAATGAAGAATTGGTTTTGGAACTTCTATCAGCCATTTCTAGCACATAGGGCAGTCTCCCTGCTGCTTCAAATTAAAAATAGAGAGAAATGCAAAGGGCATGCAGCATCATTATGGCTGGGTGTATACAATTCAGATAGCCATAAGGCTCTCATTAATGTGAATGTATTTGCAAACTCTTTCCACCTAATGGAGTGACTACTCAACCAGCCATCTGGAAAAAAAATCCAGAGGTAGCATTTGTTGATCTTGTACTTCAGTGCCAACAGCTTTCTTTTCATTCTACAATCTCCTCTGAAGCAGCCTACCTTTTTGGCTTCCCATGCTCTAATGTAATCCTAATGGAAGACATCATGTAGAGTATCCTCCCATTGAGGGGTTTCTTTTTGGCAGCAGCCCTGCTGTTACTGCTAAAGAGGAATTATGTCCTTGAGGAACTTTTGAAAGTTATTGCTCCTCATAAATTTGGTGGAGAATTTCCAGGGAGCATTTGTGCCCAGTAGACACATACTTTGAATGATAAGTTTCCAGACTGTTTACCAGTATCTTTGGGTAATAAGGCAGGGAATAAAAGGATTGCTTAAAATAACAATAGTAGCAGCATTTAGATTTATCTATCACTCCGCAGTGCTTTACGGCACTCTCTAAGTGGTTACAGAACCAACATATTGTCCCCAACAATCTGGGTCCTCATTTTACCGACCTTGGAAGGATGGAAGGCTGAGTCAATCTTTAGCTGGTCAGAATCAAACTCCTGGCTGTGGGCAGTGTTTGCCTGCAATGCTGCATTCTAACCACTGTGCTACCAGGACTCATAAAATCTTGGAAAGCTAGCACCAGTCAGGTTATATAAATTTCACGTTAAGACTGATGGTCCAACACAGTATAGGATAGCTTCATCTGTATCAAAATAGTTTGGGAAAAGGCTATAGAGACAGATTTTGCATGCAGACAAATCTAAAGCATAAGAACTTCTACTGATTCATTTCACCTACTGGGAGACCTCTCTGCAAATAACCTCTGTCCTCTGTCAAGAAGTGTCCTTTCCTTGGAAAATACATTAAGCAAAAGGAAGAGATAGGAAGTCAAAGAAAGACACCTCCTAGAGAATTCACAGGGAATATATTCCTCAGCAGAAATAAGTAATAAGTGTGTGCCTTTCAAGTCAGTTTTGGTTCCTGGCAACTACATAAACAAGAACCAAACCTGCAGGTTTTCTTGATACCGGTACCATTTTTCAGGAGTGATTTTCCCTTGCCTCTTTCCTAGGGAAGAGAAAGAATCAATAGCCCAAAATCAACTGGCTGCTTTCCAGGTAGAAATAGAATTCAGGTTTCCCCACTTCTAATCTCTTATTTTACTGTTCTTAAAAATAAATTCCATTCGTGGATAATAGTTACTCTAAATTATTAAAATTCCATTTAAGTGATAACATTTATATACAGTATATACTTTGTAGGTATTCAGTGACTATTTTTAAAAGCAGCTTGTGCCATCTGCTGGACAAGTTTGAAGAATTTCAGGTTTAAGGGATGACAAGAGGAATTGTACTTAACTGGCTTTATTCCTGAAGAAAAATATGAAACACATTTCCCATTAAAAGCTTGAATTCCATACTTGACATACTTGTAGTTTACTCTTACTTTTGAAGATAAGCATTTTTAATTACAGTAACAGTTGTAAATAAAAATCAGGCAATGCATTAACTTTGTTGATGGTCTATTTGTTAAAGCCAGTACAAGTTTATGAACTCATATTATTTTTTTCTAAGGAGCATATTACTGAAGAACTTGCATTTTACTTCATTATTTCAAGGCATCTCATTAAATAATACTTTTACCTTTTGTAGGAAAAATTGAACCTTCAAAACTGGAAAGTAAATTTTATTTTGCAGCCACATGTCATCATGATTAAAACATCAATCCAGGTCTTTTAAATATGCACTTTAGTAACACAAAATTAGTTTAGAATAATGAGCTGTTCTGTAATAATAATCTGGAAGGTCAACAATACCAATGTGTGAACATTTTGCTTAACATTGGAATAATTTCAGAAGACTGCTGGAAAATAAAGAGAAAAATTACCATTTAAAGAAATTATATTTGTAGCACGATGTCCTACGTGAATGTTTGATTATGAAGAGCATACGCATAAGGAATGCCTACAACAATGAATATGATAATCACATATAGCAGGAACTAAACTTACTTTCTTAAAGAGGAAATCTGAGCAAAGATAATCCATATCAGAATGGCTCCCAGCTGAAATTTTGCAGCTCTTGCACCGACAGGTTAAGTGGAGAGATTAATGGTGGTTTGGGAGCTCATGGAGTGTCATGGTTATGTTGCTAGACCAAGACTGGGGAGAATCATGTTCATTCTTAGTATCAGAGTTTACCAGTCACTCTCAGCCCAATCTATCTGACAAAGATGTCACTGGGAAAAACTGACAGATAGAATGTTAGATTTACCATCTTGAATCTAGTATATGAATTTAACAAACTAAATGCATTAATAAACCCCTTTCAAAATGATGACACTTTTCAACCCAGTACCTTACAGTGTTCCTTCTGTGAGCTTTAAGTGTTAAAAAAAATGCAGTTCCTAAGCTGCAAAAGATGCTCACAACCTCTGCTTGACTCCAAATAATTGGGCAAATGGTGATGGGTGTATAGCGTAAAACTTCTCGAGTAACTCTTGCTCTAGAATAGCCTTTTTCATTAATTAAATAAGGATTATTATCAAAGTGTTAAAATCTGATCATATCCAAGCTTTTGTGTGCCTAAAGAAATGACATTCCAGACAGAGACGGTATCTTTGAAGTGAATTCTTTAATATTAGAAGTGATGGGGGAGGAGGGAACTGCAGGAAAGTTCACCTGCTCACAGAAACTATCCTTAATTTGTTTTCACCATCGGGAAACCAGTTGTTTTCCTAACAGCATCTGACATTCATGTAACCTGCTTGTAGTAGGAGAGCATATCATCCAAACTGTGGTAAACTGGCTCTTGGTTTGATGTCCTCATCTCAGGTGCCTGATTGGGTAAGAAGTCCTTGTTCCATGAGTTGCTGTGAGTCTCAGCTGATGTAGATGGCAAGTTACCTGTAAGACTGGCTTCTGTACTTACATAGGAGGATTCAGATTTGTTCCAATTTTGATTATTCAAATTGTAAAATTTCTTTTGGCTCATAAAGTAAGCAGAAGGTGGTGCAAACTCTGGATCTCTTTCATTCCTGAGTTCATTCTGCTTCTTCGACCAAAGTCCAAAAGTGAACTCTATTCGTGGGAACAGAAAGAAGAACATCAAGTTTAGCTTGCTTTTTCATGTTTAATTGAACTCAAGCTTTATGAAGCTTTATAAAAGTAAGGATTGCTTCTTTAAAAAAAAAGCCTTACAACAATAATCTGTCTTAGTTTTGTTTGAGAAATCCCATTTTGCTTACCTTAACACGGGTCTCCAAACTTGGCAACTTTAAGACTTGTGGACTTCAACTCCCAGAATTCTCCAGCCAGCTATGCTATGAGAATTCTGGGAGTTGAAGTCTACAAGTCTTAAAGTTGCCAAGTTTGAAGACCTCTGCCTTAACAGAATCCTAAAAAAAGAAAAGAAAAAAGACTGAACTCACCCAAGTTATTCACATTGGGTGCCATCTACAATACAGGTGGTCCTCGACTTACGATCACAATTCTGCCCAACATTTATATTGCTAAGTGTGTGTTAAGTGATTTTTGCCCCCATTTTATGATCTTTCTTGCCACACTTAAGTGAATCCCTGCAGTTTTTAAGTTAACACGGTTGTTAAATGACTTCTCCAATGGCTTCTCCATTGACTTTGCTTGTCACAAAAAGGTCACAAAAGATGGACACAAGACCCCGGGACACACAACTGTGAACCAATTGTTCAGAATCCAAATGCGTGACTATGGGGATGCTGCAACAGTCATACCTGTGAAACATGGTCCCAAATCACATTTTATCAGTGCCATAGTAACTTCGAATGGTCAGTAAAGAGCTGTTGTTGAGGTCTACCTGTACCATTTAGTAATCTGGGGAAGGCTGTGAAAGAAAAGCCGCTTACATGCAGCTGTAACCTTTCCATTATGTCTGGATGAGCAGACTTCTTTTTCTGTATTATGTTGGGATGTGGGAATCCCTCACCTGAAATGCTGGTGACCCAACCAGAGTTTGACTTAAGAATGAGGACATTCTGCTTAGTCATGGTCTATAACATGTTAAGAGGATTACAGAACTTCCTTCTTGTTAATGGATTACAGGAAGACCTTCCTTGGCAAAATTTAAACTGTCTCAACACTACCTTCACGTTCAAAGAAATACATTGCTAAAATCATTATGTTTGCTGTCAGAGCTTGACAAAAGCACTATCAGGGTTTTTTGGGGAATTTAAAAGGGAGTGCTGGGGGTTCCATAGACCAGGGGTAGGCAATCCGCAGCTCATAGAGTTGGTCTCCTCGGGGTGCCGCCGGCTGGACGGCTGGCGACCCCGAGGGCACGGGCCTTCTCATTGGGAGCACCCCCTCTCTGGAATGAATTACCTCCGGAGGTAAGGGCCGCCCCCGATCTCATGGCCTTCCGTCGGTTACTCAAAACGCACTTATTTCGGCAGGCCGGACTGGCCTAGGGGTTTTTTAAATTTTAACCGGGTTTTAATCTCTTTTAATACTTGTTTACATTTTAATTAGAGCCATATTATATTCAGTTTTTAAATTTTAATATTATTATGTTGTCTCTTGTATTTGTACTCTGTATGTGTTTTTATTGGCTGTTCACCGCCCCGAGTCCCTTCGGGGAGAGGGGGGCGGTATATAAATCGAATAAATAAATAAATTAATAAATATGTGGCTCTTTCATCCCTCTGTTGTGGCTCCTTGTCGCAGTCGGCTTCACAACTGATAGGGCTTTCGGTTAGGACAGGTAGAGGAAAAAGGACACTGTGCTAGGAAGAGACTCTATGGTGAGGGAACTGGACTTTCGGTCAGCAGAGGAAAAAGGATGCTGCGCTAGGAGGAGACTCTATGGTGGGAGAACCAGACTTGAATGGGGGGCTTCCGGTTAGGACTTTTGTAGCTCTTTGAGTTGCCAACCCATGACATAGGTCAAACCACCATAGCTTAAACCAAAGGAGTCTTGACATGCTGACAGTCCAAAACATTGTGTATACATTGCAGCTTCCTACCTTTGCCTTTATCCCATTCACGAACATAGGGCACACCCGGCTTTGTATCTTTCCTCTCCTGAATGATAACTTCTACTTTTCTAGTTTCTGTAGAAACTCTGGGCAGATCAGTGGGCTTGCTGGAAGGTAGGACTGGCTCTGGCACTTCCTCCTCTGTTGTGAAGAACAACACAGAGATTTTAGGCATCACATAGCAATAAATGGATATATGATATGATATTGCAATACTGTATGATATTGCACAGTAAGTGTATTTTACGGAATGATTTCCTCACAGTAAACATGTCACTGAGATATTACCTGTTGCCCCTCAAAATAAAATTATTACAAGGTAAGCTGCAAACAGTAAAAAAATAAATAAAAAACCCCTACATTTTGGTGGATACCAGAAAGCAGAACAAAAGTTACGACTTGGCAACAGACCCTATAATGACTATATTGTAATATAGTTGAAGAAACAAACAATAAGAAATATATTTCATATTCATCCTTTCATCAATTTCACCGTCTTTTCAAAAGTTTATCGGTGATAAAAATATTAGTGGAGAACATAAACCAGCCAAACTGATATCATTAAAGCATAATTTTTCAAAATATCTGAAAAATTAAGTTTGGAGTTTATGAACAGAGGCCACTGTAGACTATTGCTATGTCTGGACTAGAAAAATCAAGTCTGGTTCTAATCTATCATCATGCTTCTTCAATGCACATGCACAAGCTATCACAATATGTCTTTCTCAAAAACTGCAACTCTTTTCTGATTGAGACTGTGAAACCATTTCAAATAAACTGCAGTAAAGTTGTCAAATTTGTGGTTGTTAGTGAATAGGAGAGAGTTGTCATCTAATCAAATATGTAAACCTTCCAAAACTGCTTTTAAATGTAAAGTAAATAATTCAAAATTACCTCCATTTTCTTTCGTATCGCCATCTTTTAAGCGCTTTTTCGCTCGAATTTTAGACAACCTGGCTTCCAAAATAGCTTTACGTTTTTCCTTTAAATGTTCACGCTTTGTTCTCTGACCAATGGTCTGGAGAAATGCAATAAAATAGTAATTTATTTCCTCTTCAGATATTCACAAAAACTATTTCTTTTAATAATTTCCTGCCATGCTTTTGAGATTCAAGCTTTAATTTTACTATTACTATGATGTAACTGAACTGTATTTCCTAGGTAAACAAAACAATTGTATTGGGTGACATTTTCCATTGCATCAACATAACTGACAAACATTTTTTAAAAAAGAAATTAATACAGTATTTCAGTAACAAAACTGTGATATTTTAATACTATAATTTATTGTTATATTTAAGTTTAACCCATCACACTGTTATTCCAATTTACACTTTTTTAATTGGATTATTTAGAAAAGTACTTATTATATGTATTAGATGCATTATGTAATTTCTATGTCAGCTATGATGAAGTCTGTAATGCTACTAGTTGATTCAACCATAACTGCTTCTGTTTACAGATAGTCCTCAACTTACAGCAGTTCATTTAGTGACTACTCAAAGTTATATCACCTGACTTACAAGCGTTTCTTACATTTATGACCACTGCAGCATCCCCATGGCCATACGATCAAAATTCAGACACTTGTCAACTGACTCATATTTATGACGGTTCCAGTGTCCTAGGGTCATGTAATCTGCTTTTGAGACCTTCTGACAAGCAAAGTCATGGGGAAATCAAGACTCACTTAACAACCGTGTTACTAATTTACCAACTGCAGTGATTCACTTAACAACAGTGGCATGAAAAGTCATAAAATGGGGCAAAACTCACTTAATAAATGTTTCACTTAGCAACAGAAATTTTGGGCTCAATTATGGTTGTATATTGAGGAATACCTGTAATTAGGTTGAAATATTGATAAACAAGGTTTTTCTTCTTTTCTCAATAACCCACATGATTTTCCATCAACGGAGGGGATAGAAGCATGAAAAGCTAGAGTGAGGGAGATTTACATTTCCTTCCAAGCAATCCTATTTGGGTCCCTCCTATTTCGCCCATTTTACTGAACAGCCATTTTTAAAGCAGGAGAATCATAGCACCTCCCTTCTTCAGTTCAGAAGGCAAGTCTATAAGTGACTTCCCTGGCCCATCAGCTACCAAACGTGGCTCTTGGATTTGGGGGGGTGGAGAAAATACCACTTCTTCATGTTATTCAGAGACCCAGTTCACCAAGGATAAAAAGAGATAAACATATGAGAAAGGCTCAGGTATTTCACAGTGTAAGTTTAGAGATGGAGAATTTATCGCACTACAAATGATGTTGAATTACAATTACCAACAGCCTAGTCAGCATGGCCGCTGCCGAGGGATGCTGGGACGCACATTTCAGATCAGGAAATTTCCCACACTTGGTAGACAGTTAAACATCGTACCTGTTCTCTTAGCATTTCTAAAGTGTCCATTTGTTTTTTTCTCAAAGCCTGATCACGGGCGAAGGCAAAGTAACCAACACCAAGCTGTCGGGCCTCTGAAAGAAATTTTGTTCTATATTAAGAGTTCATCATACATTGTAATTCCTGAACTTCCTTTACTATAAGTGATGGTATAGTAAAGAGTTTCAGGCCAGAATTCTTCCAATAATACCAGAATATGCCAGAAACTAGTATTTTGGGGTACTCTAGAGTCAATGTGGATTCTAATATGGACCTACAATTTTTCTCCAAGATTATATCAGTGCAAAGATAGACATTTCTCAATATATTTTATATTACAATAGCCTTCGCTAATCATATGCTGTCCAAATCTGTTGAACAATATACCTTGATATAGTGGAGTAGTGGTTACTGCAGGCAAAGTATGCCCACAGCTTGGACTTCGATCCTGACAGGGTTCAAGATTGACTTAGCTTCTATCCTTCCAAGGTTGGTAAAATGAGAACCCACATTGTTGGGGGCAAAATGCTAACATTGTAAATCACCCAGAGAGCGCTATAAAGCACTATGGGGCAGCATTTAAGTCTAAATGCTATTGCTATTGATTTTCAGTCAACGTTGCCCTCCAAATGTTTAGATAGACAGACTAATTGAGACTTGAAATTTTTCCTATTTACAGTCTCACAGTTTTTTGGGCAAATTTTTCAGAAAAGGTTGCTATGGCCTTCTTCCAAGAACCGAGAGGAGCTGGCCCCAAATCACCCAGTTGGCTTTATGCATAAGACAGGATTAAATCCCACAAATCTCCCAGTTCTAGCCTTTAAACAATGACACCAAACTAATTCTTATTTTTCCATTAAACAGTGGAATGGGATAGTTTTGTAAATAAAACCTTAATTACAAAGAATGATTAATTTAACAGCCCAACAGGTTTGCATCTATCACTTTTAAAAAAACCTATTTTAACCAAGGAGAAGAAAATTTACATTGACATTAAACTGTGTGATATTTTCAAAACCAGATTTGAATCATACAAAGTACAGCCTACCATTTTCTCGAATGTCTTCATAATGAATTGGCCCCATAGGTTTCTTCAGTGCTTCTTCTTCCTCTCTTTCCCATTCCTGTCGCTGAAGCTCCCTTCTCATGTCTTCTGACAGTAGAGTCTTTTTTTCAGTTTCTGGCCTACATGAATAATTTTAAAAAATCCGTTAAGAATTGGGAAGTGGTATATGAGAGAACATCCCAAAGTCTGTAGCTATACCAACAACACCCCAATATCCGGTCTTACAGTTTAATATCAGTGTAAGTTAAAACAACTGTAGAATAGATCCCAATGATGTTGCTTTGTATAATACTGTGTAGGTGTGAGACAATTAGAGCACGCAACTAATTTTAGTTAGGAAAAATAATTTTTAAAAATACAACTGCCATTACTGAAATATGAAACTACAGAGATATGTTCTTTCTAGTCTTCAACAAGCATGGGCTTGTAAAACTGTATTCTTTAATGTGTTTACAGTATTACAATTTTAGTATAATTTACATGACTTTTGATAACATTCAGTACATAATCAGTTGATAGAATAATATCAGCAGACTATATTCTGCCTTACTATTGTCCATATTTACATACACTCAAAATATGTTCTGAAGGATTAGAAGTCACTTAAGCAAGTTTTGGGGATATACAGATGGCTACAGGAGGAGGAACAAAGTGAAACTCCACCTCAAGTGTATTTCCAGAGATTTAGATGTCTCTCAGTGTGTGACCAGAAGTTAACATGTGATTGCAGTTAAAAGAGAAACTTATTTTTTGATTTAGCAAAGTCCCCTCATTTAAGTCAACATTGTAAAGGCACAAATGACACAGTGCCAAAAATGTATTTATTCATGAAATGGTGGTTCATTTTGTAGCCAGTAAATCCTTTCAAAAATTCCTCACTCAGCAAAAGAATTAGTTGTATTTAATTTATATATTGAACATTTAGAGACCCGAGCGCCACGCAACAGAGTGAGCTCCAATCCTCACCCTGGCTCCTGCCAATCTAGCAGTATGAAAGCATACAAATGCGAGTAGATAAATAGGTATAACTTCAATGGGAAGGTAACAGAGCTCCATGACATCATGCTGCCCACATAACCACAGAAATATCTTCAGATGGCACTGGCTCAATGGCCTTGAAATGTAGATATACACTGCCCCCTGCTAGTCGTCAATGACTAGTAGAGTAAAATCCAGAGGACTCCTTTGCCTTTAGCTTTTATTCAACATTATAAACTATTACTTGAATAGTGAAGGTTTTGGTTCCTATCTCTGAGTCAGTCTTGACTCCTTGTGACTGCCTGAGTCCTTGCCGTTTTCTTGGCAAGATTTCAGTGGTTTTCCATTGCATTCCTCAATACTAGGTCCTGTTTATCTTAAACAGTTATTATGAATTGCTAGAAATTATCTTCAGGACATCAATGATAGTTAAATAGTGCTTTCATAATCTATTCTGAAATGATTCAAAAATTATTCTAATATAGTATTGTTTCAGAATCTTTTATTATTGTTATTTAATTATAAAGATATTTGAACATGAGCATTTTTTCAACACTACAGTATTAACTAGAGTTTTTTTCTAAAATGTTTAATTTGATCAAGATAGGAAAAGACACTTGTTAAATAACCATGGTAAATACTATTTCTTGTTACTTTACAAGCCTGATTTTATATATTTGCAAATCCTTTAACTAAGAACAGAAATGCTATAATAGGTTCCATTAGAATAGATTAAAATTCAGTTCTACTGGGAAAAACCCACTGCTTACATACTATAAAGGTATTGCTAAATTGTATACTGGTTTGGCTACCTCTTGGGTGGTATTGGGCTTAAACAGTTAATGATCATGGTCTAGGCAACAGACTTCCTGACATTTCAACAGCAACTGTTGCTGGCATCTTCAAAGACAAGGCCTTCATAGCTTATTAAGACAGGAACCCAGTCAGTCCCTGCATAGTTGCTTGTGGTCTGTGTAATCACTAAATACTGAAGGACAACACTACCGCTAAATTATGCCTGCAAATAATACAATACAGCAGTGTTATATTTAACGTTTTATATTTTTTAGAACTTTTAGCAGCATGTTTCAAGAAATTTTCAGTTACAAGGTAGATAACCATTTTGCATGGCTTTCCACATTATTTTTGTGGTACCTACAAACTGTTTCCCTATTTGTAAATTAACACATAGGATTTCAGATCTAGACTAGTTTGAGGAGCTACTACAAAGACTATAAAACTATTACTCTGGTTAGAGAAGAAAACCATGTCATTTCAGCATCCATTCTTGTTTGTTTTCCCTATAAAATTGGTTTTTTTAAAAAAAAACATAAATGGTTTTCTACAATAAAGTTTACCTCTCGTCCTGATTCATTTTATCCGTTTCTAGCAGAAGGGGCAAATCTTTCTTCTTACATCCTCTTGAACGGCCTAAATAATCCACATATTCAACCCTAAAATGAAAAACAAAATTAACTTTTGATGAGTACATTAATTTCAAATCTTTCAAAAGCATAACAATTTAACATGATTATTATTGTCAAAAATTAGTATTGTCAACAAGCAGACTAGTTAAGCTCGATACATAACTTCCAGGGACTAGCAGTGCAAATATATTATAATAAAGCTACAATCTAAACTGAAGTCAGGTTATTGCATTTGATTACAGTGAAGCTATGTAATACACAAGAATGCTATTATGATACAATCACTAACCATTCTTCATCTGGGTTCTGTGGCAGTGGGATATCTGCTTCAGACAATCTCTCTTCTTCCCCATTTTCCTTCCCCATTGCTTTTGTGGCAGTTTCACTGGTACACAGTTCTTGTACTTCTCTCTGTTTGTCAATGATCTTCTGAGTGAAATCCACAAGATATAAATCTTCAGTTTCTTCATCTATGACAGAAAACCAATTTTAATGAGAGTCTACTGAATCTCGGGCAACGGCACAGCAGCAATGAAGCAACTACAAGTTTGTCCATTTTGAATCCCATGAGAATCATGGATCTTGGATTTTGGACACATTCTGTAAGTTAGCCCACTTGTCTCTAGTCGAGCATACAAGTACTTGATTCATGAATGATTTTAATATACTTTTAGATACAGCAATGCCAAGATTTAGCAGTGAATAAAAAGTAGTTTCTAAATTATCCTTTTCCAGTTGTTGCTGTTGCTTTACAGAAAGCAGTACAACTTGAATTCTTGAGAGAAATCCAATGCTGCACAAAAAGATTTTTTCACACATTTATTCCTTCTCCTAATCCTTTCGTTTTTTGAGGTCCCTTCCAATCTTCTGGAGCACATTTTGAGATTACACCAACTATGAACACATATAAGAGCCATGCCTATCTGGAAATTCCCTATCAGGACAAAAGAGGCTAGCTTCTTCAACTTTTGCTACTTGGAGTGGAAAAGATTGTTGTTGCTGTTGATATGCAATATTTCCTGAATAGGACTTCTGAATGTAGATCAAAGTGGGCATATGGGCTAAAACTAGGCAATTCCCAACTCTCTTGTCCTCACTGTTCTAAAACGAGCTGTTTAGTAAAATCTTGTCAAGTTTAGAGTGCCTTCACCAAATCGAAACAAGTGCCAAATTTGTTCTGGATCTAAGAGACATTCAAGCAATGCTGAAACAGAAACACATTGTATTCTATGACAACATGGAGGATTTACAGGGGGGAAAAAACCCCACTTTGCTAAGTGCAATTGAATTAGCACTTCTGCACCATTAAATGAAATAGAGGAAAATGGAGTATTTCAAACTATAAAGAACATTGGCTGTATTGAACTTGGACTGTTGAGCAAAGTGATTGCGTACTGTTCTCATGGAAAAATGCTTCTGTCTCAAACTTATTGTCTGTTATACCATTATCCACAGTTGCTTGTCTGGAATGCAACCCCAACAAAGGAGAAAAAAAAAAGCCTCCAGTACTGGCCAAACAACTGGACAAAGGCATCTACCTTGACAAATGGCATTGTCTACAGCAGTGCTTTTCAACCTCAGCAGCTTTTAAGATGTGTGGACTTCAGTTCCCAGAATTCCCTAGCCACTGATCTTCAGAAGTAGAATCATAAGCTTTCTTTTTAGGCGCAGCAGTTTTCCAGAACTTAATGTCAAAGTAACTTAGAACAAATTTTAACCATTGCTCTATAGCATTATCAAGGAAAAAATCAGCTATTTCAATGAGAAAGGCCTATTCTTTTCATAAGGAAGATTATGATAGCAGCAGACAGATCATACATTTTTACTGCCTCCTTAAAAATGCCTATTTCAAAATAAAAATTACTGAGTGCTTATTACTAGTAACAGCATTTTATAGTAGAGTCTTTATCAAAGCATGCTTCACTTAAAATCCCAAGAAAACTAAAGGTATTTCACCTGGAAAATCTCCTTTGGTCATTTTTTCATACAGACGTGCTTTCTCTTCCAGTTTTTGCCTAAAAATAGTAACACACCATTTTTATTAATTAAACTTCTTTTTGCCATACAGAATATGAGACAATGTAACTTAAGACCACTATATGCTATCAAGATTGCCTTCTCTTGAAGTAGTTTTGAAATGCTATCAATGATCAATGAAAAGGGAATGTTGTGGTTCAATAGCTAAGACACTGAGCTTGTCAATTAGAAAGGTCTTTTTTTTTCTGGGGTGTAATTCCAGAATGTCGAAGTCTGCCATTGGGCCCCCTTCTTTTTCTCCTTTTGGGGTGACAGAGCTCACCTTAATGCTCTTAGCAGGAAGATAGAACCATTCTGGATAGTCGGGTTCATAATGTAGCACAATCCTACATCATATGGGATTTATAGCTAAGCTACATCCTATTTTCTTTACAATAAATCTGATTTACAATATTTAGTAAGTCTGCTTTTCTTAAAAATGAAACACCTTGATTTATCCAGGGTTTGCTTCTCCTCTATCTTCTGCTCGGCATCTTTTTCAGCTCGATCTGAAACCCCTTTGTTCTGCTTAGTCCATATGGTTGGCTTCTGTAATAATAAATTTTCAGATAAGTCATTTGGCTGTTTTTGAATCTAACTTACAGATGAACTACAGAGCTTTTATAATTTGTATCAATATGTCAAAAAAAGAGAATTGAAATAAATCTGTACGTTAATGCAAAAAAACAAAGCTGAATATATTATTTATGGTAGATGTGCAATAAAACAAAACATAGGGCAAAGAATAAATAGGTATTAAATGAATGTGGATATAATACAAAACCAGTACGAAAAATATATTGAAGTGGTTTCATCATGACTGAACCTCAAATGATAAAACGAACATATGAAGGAGGAGTGAATGCATTTAGAAGAACAGGAAGACTAAGAATATTGTGCATATAAAAAGAAATTAATATTGTGCATATAAACAGAGATTAATAATCTAAACTCTGTAAACAAACCCTACCTTATTTACTGTTTTGGGCTTAACATGAACTCCTGCATCTTTCAAAAGTTTTTCTTTCTTGAATTCTTCCTGTTTTCGGAACAGTTCAGCTTTCAAATCTACCAGCTAGAATAGGAACAACGAAAGGAGAAAAAAACAAACCAAAACTTTAGACAAGGGAGTCTGAATTCTTAAGAGACCAGGTGGGGAAGGAGGGTAGAAAACTAAGATTTAGTTAATGCAAGATTTGCACAAGATTACAAACGGTAAGCGTCTTATAACACTACACCTACGTAGTTCCCTTTTCACTTTGAAGGGGGAAAAACAGACCTCCAAAGACGCGAGAGAAACTATTACTTTGGAGAACGATGGCCCTTTTATGACTTGTGGACTTCAACTTCCTAGAATCCCTGAGCCAGCTGGCTCGGGAATTCTGGGAGTTGAAGTCCGTAAGTCATACCATCGTTCCCCATCTCCGCCCTAAAACGACAATCGCTCTTGAAATCCCGCCCGTTCCCCCTTTGCTGCTCACCGAACCGACTGTTATATCCAGAGGCTTTTTTTTCCGGTCCATAATTCTCCGGGCGAGGGGGAGCCGCTCGCAAGCAGCCCCACCGCAAAGCAGGGAGAGTCACAGCCAAACGAAGACAGCGATCGTTCGAAAAACAAGACTCTCCAGCACCACTTCCGGCTTGAGACGTAAAGCAATACTAAGCTCTCAACTTCCGGTGACGGTACTGCACATCACGACAGTACTCGGCTTGTAACGATAGGTGGAACCATATTACGGCCTGGGTGACCCCCCCCCCGCCCCTTCTGCTTTTCCCGTGAATTCTTTAGCGGGAAATTCCATCATCAATCAGGATAGAAGCTGGAAGGGGCCCTGGAGGTCATCTAGGGCTGACATGACAACAGTCTTCTAGTATTTGAGGGGCTGCTACAAATAAAAGGGAGTCAAAGCACCAGAGGGCAGGACAAGAAACAAAGGATGGAAACTAATCAAGGAGAGAAGCAACCTGGAATTAAGCAGAAATTTCCTAACAGTGACGACAATTAACCAATGGGACAGCTTGCCTTGAGAAGTTGTAGATGCGTCATCACTGGAGGTTTTAAAGAAAAGACTGGAAAGACACCTGTCTGAAATTCTGCTTTGAGCCAGGGATTCTACTTTTAAGCAGGGGGCTGGACTAGAAGACCACCAAGGTCCCTTCCAGCTCATTCCACTCCATTCCAATTTCTTTGCTTTTCTGTTCTAATTCTTATTCTGTTCCTATTTCTTTCTATTCTATTCCATATTCCATATTCTATTCTAGTCCAACCCCCCCCCCCCCCCCCCCCCCCGCTCAGGCAGAAGACCCTCTACCATTTTAAACAGGTGGCTGTCCAGTCTCTTTGTAAAAACCTCCAGTGATGAAGCACCCACAACTTCTCAAGGCAAGCTGTTTCCCTGGTGATTGTCCAAATGAAATGTTGAATGGTTGTTTTGTAAGCGGTTGGGCAGATTTGAGGAGGTTATGCTTCTCAGTGAAACAACTAAATGATGGATATGAACATTTGAAACAATACTAACATATTATTATTAATATATCAATCATGGAAGAACCAGTTTGATGTAGTAGAAGTTAATTAGGCTCCAAGCTGGAAAGCAGGAGACTGGTGAGTTCTAATCCTGTTTGGGCATGAAAGCTGGCTGGTGACTTTGGGCCAGACTCTCTCAGCCCAACTCACCCCACAGGGTTGTTGGGAAAATAGGACAGAATGCAATAGAGCTGGAAGGGACCTTGTAGGTCATCAAGCTGAACCCTCTGCTCAAGCAGGAGACCCTATACCATTTCAGACAAGTGGCTGTCCCGTCTCCCCTTAAAACCCTCCAGTGATGAAGCACCCATAACTTCTGAAAGCAAGTTGTTTCACTGGTTAATTGTTCTCACTGTTAGGAAATTTCTCTTTAATTCCAGGTTGTTTCTCTCCTTGATTAGTTCCATCCTTTGCTTCTTGTCCTGCCTTTTGGTGCTTAGCAAATAAGTTGATCCCCTCTTCTTTGTGGCAGCCTCTCAAATACTGGAATACTGCTTTATCATGTCAGCCCTAGAGGGATTTTTTAAAAAAATATTCTAGTGGAACATAGCTATTGTTCATTCAAAAATTATTTTAAAATAATAGTTTGCATCAAATCCTTGCTGATTTTATGAAAACACTCATCCTTTTTTTTTGCTGTAATTGGAAAGCATTTTGCCACTGCTTTAGTCCAGGATGTTTTCTGATTTTCTAGCCTATCTTCTAGCTCTGGGTTTATTTGGTGGTCTCCCATTCAGGTACTTTCAACTGCTTAGTTTTTTTTCAATATGAGCCAAGGCTGTTATTTATGGCCCATTGTTGATAATATTTCCTCTTGGAAATAATTCCCTTTTAAATCCATGGCCCTGCTATAATAAGTTCAAGATTGCAGTATTTATGCCTCAAACATTTTATTTCTTTACTTTCTTTACTGCTGAATTTTATAAACTTTGTCCTGGGTATTATGATAAAAAAAAGGAAGGTTGGGCTAGGACTACTATATTTCAGTTATAGAAATAGATCTGTATGTCTCTCTTGTCTTCTTGTAGTTCTCCTGAATTTTGTGGCTCAGAAATAGTACCGTCAATAAAGATCAAAGTATACATCCCATTCAGACTTTTTCCAAACCTACTGCCTCCTAAACATGCAGGGCAGAACTGGCAGCAAAAGAATCATTATCTCCTACTTCTGCACCCCACACCCTTCTGCCATCCATGGGTGGCAGAATATGAAGAAGAGAACTGGGGTGTGGAGGGAGGACAGCTCCTTTGCTGCCAGTTCTCTAATCTCACAGATGTATTGTCTGTGAGTGCCTGGATGCCAGAAACTGTCACTGTCAGAGACATTCCACCATCTCTGCCCTCCCTCAGTTTCTGTATGGAGAGGATGTGTCTCCTACTTCCTTATGAAATCAGAATGTGTTAGAAGTGTGGTCAGCATAATACCGGTATTTGGCCAGCTCTGTACTGGATGACAACACCCTGTGTTGCTATGTGGAAAAGTTTTGTGAGCGGCTACTAAGCAAGCTGTTTTCTTTCCCTAAAGCTATTTGTTTTGGGAGTGTTTTTTAAAAACTTCCCACTCCTGTTATTTTCTTCTTGGACTCATCATGGCTTTATTTTGCCTATATATGGCTTGATGCTTAACAAACTCCTTTTTGATTACTATATACAATTGCAATGATCTCCATCTTGAAGCTTTTCTGGTGTATATTGCACCATACCATACATATCCTGGAATTCCCAACCCTGGAAAATATGGAATGTGTAGTCCAACAGAACTAAAGTGTGCCACATTAGAAGCCTGCTATAAATGTGATGGATGGGAATGTAGAGATTCTTATCACAGAATTCTGTTTACCTTTCAAAAATCTATATCACTTAAGCATCATGTCATCTTTTTGGCACTGTATTATAGAGATTAAGAATAACAAGCATAATTTAAAACAGGGAATAATGTACTCATTCACATAGGATCCCTTCAGGATACTCTTTTATTTTTTCTCTTTCAGTTCTGCTACAAAGAGAAGGTTCTATTTTATTTTTTCAGATTGATTCTGTGAACTGCTGTACTACCTGATAACTCACACTGGATTGTAATTAAAAGTTCACTGTATCCTTAATGGCTGTGTTGAGATGCAGACTGAATCCTTAAGGAGTAGCTCTCAAAAGCACTGCAATGCTGGTGTTTTCCTGCAGCAGAGCTTCATAGCACTTAGGCTGTGAAAAAGGCTTCAGAAGACTAGCCTGGATTAAAAACAAACTCTCTGGTAGACAATTTTCAGATGTTCCTGGATAATCTGATGTCCTTCTTAGTAATAATGTAAGATTGAAATGCTGGGTCAGTTGAAAGCTTTGCAGAAAAAGCAGCAACCAATCAGATACATCCTTCAAAAACCCACAAGGAAGTCACTTCCTGTGACAAGGAAAAACCCTGATGGACACCTCCAGTGGTGGGATTCAAATTTTTTTACTTTCGGTTCTGTGGGTGTGGCTTAGTGGCGTGGCAAGGGAAGGATACTGTAAAATCTCCAGTCAGAGGTGGTATTTGCTAGTTCTCCAAACTACTCAAAATTTCCGCTGCCGATTCTCCAGAACTGGTCAGAACCTGCTGAATATCACCTCTGGACACCTCCGTGCAGTTTCTTAAGCATACACAGAGGTGGGCTACACTTATGTTACCAGCACAATGAGGACACTGGAAGTCCATTGTTACAATCCAGGTTGTTTTATACTCGTTCGCAAATCTGCACAGGTTGTGCTTGACATACTTGGTTAGAAACAGCAGGTCATTACTGTTTAGTTATCCTACTCCATGTCTTCCATTGACTCCATCCCAGGATGTTGCTATCTCTTCCCATCCGAGCACTGAAGTCTTCCAAAAGGATGAGTTGGTTGCTGGCAGGGACCGTCCAAATTGTCTGCTCCAGATCCTCATAGAAATAGAAACCTTCCTTGTTTTCATCTAGACTTAAAAGAGTTAGTGCATAGATGCCAACAATGGCAATATACCTGTATTTTATGAGAGGAAAGAAAGTTCATAATACATTCATTTATTCTGTTGAGTAGAGATGTATTCAGTAGAGCAGTTTTGATTGCAAAACCTATTTTGTGAATTCTGTTATCAACCTCTGGTTTCTTTTTCCAAAAGAACATGTAACCACTCACTTCTTCCTGTAATGAACCCTCACTGGCAAGGCCAGTCTCACTAAATGCAGTGATATCAATGAGATAATGATGACGTTTGGCTGTTATGAGTGCTGCTATGAATTCAGTCCTTGACACCTTGTCTCTATCCAGCAAGATGCAGGCATTTCAGGCTCTGAAGATGAGTTTTCTTTGATTTGTTTTTCTTGAAACATGCGGACTCCTAAGGAGATGATCCATCAACCATGGCTAACTAACCAGATGTTTTGGGACAGGCAATGTTTTCTAACCCTCTTCCTCATCTGAAGTTGGGCAGTGCTACCCTAAAAAAAAGCTGCCGGAACACCCTGGATGGTTCTGGATATCTCTGCTACCCCAGAGACATACCAAGATGAACAATCACCAGTCCAAAGGCTACATATGTACAGGTTTGTGACTGCAACTGCCAGTAGCCCCTTTATACTACGAGCAACAAGGACTGTCAGAATGTTGCTCAGCATCAGCGGACTGCAAGACCTAGGTCCAGTCCAGTGTTTTCAAGATGTACCTAATGAAAAACTCTCCATCAATATACTGCTTGTGGAAACCTGTTCTGAAAAAGGAATGCAGTTTATAGTAGTCATGATGGAGACTGCAACAACTTTACTTGAACTGAAATCCCAGGTGCCTCAGGTCAGTTTCATCTGTTGCTTCATTTCTATCGCCAGAGGATTTAATGAATTAAGTTTGGACTCAGATGAATCATCCCAACAGAAAGTTGGAATTTGAAGTAAAACAGCTACTATACAGAGGCAATCCCGCTCGCTTAGCAGAAGACACCTAAATCCACTGGCATAGATAATTACTACAGCTGGAGATCTTACCTGCTACAGTGGATGACCAGGATGTCTTAATGTCTTGTGCTTATGCTGCTTCACAGTAACTTCTGGGTCTGCCTTCTTGATTGCTGGACCATTGATCAGTCTTCATTCAGTCTGTCAGGGCTAGACTTCACATGCTGGAATAGACAATTCCCCTACTTCACAGAGGGTTGAAGACCTGTCAGCTACTTCACCTGACTTGGTTTGAATGCCAAAATGGTTTAGCAGGGTATGACCGCTGCACGTGGCATAGAGCTACAGGCAAGAACTGAGCAACAAATGGGGACCAAAAAGTGAAAAAAACATCACTAAGATCAACATGGCAAGTCCCTCCACCAGAAGTCCTATCCCTCCCTGGATACTCCATATACCCTAATGAAATACTCATCTCATAAACAAGTGAAAAAAATGGTTAATGTTAGCAATTTTTCAAATAAAGTTGCTGCCCAGATGAATGTAATATTTTTAGCAGAGACCACTAGCTGCAAAGCAAACCTGTTATTTCTGATAGCCATGAACCGTTTAAGAATAATCAATTTAGTGTTTTAATGTGCTATTTTTGTTGTTAGTGAAAAAACACCAAAATGAATTCACATCACTATATGGAAGTTCTATTTAAGAGCAAATTTAAAGTTGTTTACTGTTTCTGGTATTATAAAAGATTTGTCAGTAGGGATTTGAAATATCAGAGTCCTTTGGATCTGGAATGTTTTTATTATATGTATCCATTTCATGTATTCATAACTATGTTTATACTTATACCTATTATCTTATAAGCGACTGACAAATAAATACATAAAAATAAATTGGTATCTTAATTTCTCAAGAAATTAATTTTCCTTTCTGTCTCTTGGTGATGACAAAAGCATCACTAATTTAGAACAAGCAATTTAAAGAAATATTTTTAGCAAACTATAATTTACTGGAACAAATGCATACTATTCTGAGAACAATATATGTCATAACATGCCTAAGAGAGAAAAAATCCTAAAAATGGGCCATCTCTAAAGTCCATATAGAATAAATGTTTATGTGGGTAAGTAAATATTTAAACCTAATGAATAATCCAGTCAACAAGTATCTCGGGAAGGGGGTATGCTTCACAAAAACATTTATTACATTTATCTTATTATTTAAATGGTTCTTGTCCTGGACTTGGGTGTCAGCCCTCCTCATTTGGAAACCAAAGAAACATAATCTCATAATTTTATGATAAATAATAATCATTATTCAAATAATAATAACATCAGAAACTTACAAGTTGGAATGTGCTTCCCCTCTCCCTCCTTTTATCTTTGTGAGAACTCGCGCTTTTAAATTTCTCACCTGGGTTTGTTTTATCTGACCATTGTCATGACTGTGGCTATTTTTCCTTGAGGTTATTCTTTCTGTCAATTATATTGGACCAGCCTTGATTCTAAACTAGCTGAAACAAATCTAGTCCAGATGTTCAGTTGACAATTTGGCAACTACTGAATTGCAGATTCTATATCTTCCCATTAGGTAATCCCCTGTCAATGTCAACTGCATTTTGCTTCTGGGAAAGCAATTTCTAATCTCTTTCTTAACATATCCACATTCATGTGTACAGATGGGTTCATATATTCAAATTTATATATACATATATGTATATACAACCAGGAATGGGATCCGACAGGGTTAACTACCAGTTCAGTCATTTACGAGGTTCGGTCATTTACGAGGTTCGGTCATTTACGATGTGCTTTCCTGCACCCTGCTGGCGCGCGTCTGTATATCGTCATCAGCATGCTGCATGCAGAGAAGCAGCCTTTCAAAAAGCCCTTTTTTCCTGCTTTTTTAACTGCAGCTGTGCCTCATACAGCAGCTGAAGTTGAAAAAATCAGGAAATAAAGGTCAGGTAAGAGCCCTGGTGGGTGGGTAGACAAAAACATCAGCAGACATAGAACCGGTTGTATGTCTGCTGCTCTTCAGAGCTACCAGTTCTACAGAGGTGGACAGAACCAGTAGAAACCCACCCCTGTATGCAACACATACTTCAAAGGGAAAAACAATTCTCCACCCTGTTCCATTCTAAGGTTTATATTTCCAATGTTCTCAGCAGAGTTGAAATAGCACAGTTGTTACTATGATCTTTGTAAAGCATAGAAAAGATTGCCAGTTCAACGTCTGGTAGATTTTTTTAAAATAGGATTTTTATTTTCCTGAATATCTCATTTTCCTCCAGGCCTTATTTGTTTCAAAAAGCCATTTTGCTCATTTGCAAAATGATTTTGATGGACATTACAACAATTTTGGAAGGAGTTGAAGAGGGCAAAACAAGGAGCCTCATACAGAGTGAACAAAATAAAAAAATATATAAAAGTGATGATTTAGGATATGCTGCAATGAATATTTTAGTGATGTGTTGAAAAGTGCAGTTGAAATGAATGCTATAAGCGTTCGTGTCCAAGAAAACATTAATGAAAATGAATTCATAAATGCAGTGAGAATGTAGGAAAACAGTAATGCTGCAAATGTAGCTGGTGCAACTGGGGAACCGTTAAAACTTTAGAAATGGTTTGTTTAGAGTCTGGGTTTTTAACAGTTTGTTTAAAACTGTATCTGGCCTTTTGATGAATGCTGTTATAATATTCTATGTGGAGAGAAGGCTCGTCAAAAACTATAGAAGATTAGTGTTCCTTAGTGTTGTCAGACCTCTGATAAAATGACTATGAAACAGGACAGTGAGCAAAATGGGTGAAGTGCAGGTGGCCAAATGCCAGGCAGGGTTTGAACAGGTTTTTGCCCTTCAACAAACCCCAAGAAATGTGCAAATGTAAGATAGTTGATTTAATGTTATTGACCAAAAGAAAATGTATTGATTTAGAGAACCATATGATAAAACGAATAGGTTTGAATTATGGAATGTTTTGCATGAATATCAAGTTAATGGTTGGTTGCAACAAATTTAATAGGTAGTATACTGTAAGGAAAGAGGAATAGTTTTGAAAATGAATGTGTTAAGGACTAGTATAGCTAGTTAGGTATCATTTTATAATACTGCAAAGGAAAAATAAAGATAACATATCACACAGATTCCTTTAGGTTTGATACTTATTTTTATATTATGTTTATTAACCCTTATTTTATATTTATGTCTCAACCCAGCCAAAACCGAGTGGCTGTGGTTTCCGCTCCCAGATTCAGTCAGCTTATTCCATCGCTGACCATAGGAGAGAGACACTATCCCCTGTGGAAAGGGCACGCAATTTGGGTGTCCTCCTGGATGTGCGACTGTCTTTGGAAGACCATATTGCAGCCGCCACTAGGAGTGCTTTTTATCAGATTCGTCTGATCTACCAATTGCGACCCTTTCTGGATCTGGGCGCACTTCGCACAGTCACCTCTGCCCTCGTCATCTCCCGTTTGGACTACTGTAATGCTCTCTACATGGGGCTCCCCTTGAAGACTCTCCATAGGTTACAGTTAGTTCAGAATGCTGCCGCGCGGATGATCATGGGCGCCCCTCGGGACGCCCACATAACACCTCTTCTCCGCCGGCTGCACTGGCTTCCTGTGGCCTTCCGGATTCGATTCAAGGTGGTACTAATAGTATTCAAAGTGCTCCATGGCTCGGGACCTGGATACTTACGGGATCGCCTTCTGCCACCAACAACCTCCCGCCGCCCAGTACGCTCCCACAGAATCGCCATGCTCGGGGTCCCACCACTAAGTCACTGCCGACTAGCAGCCCCGAGACTACGTGCTTTCTCTGTGGGAGCCCCATCCCTCTGGAATTGTCTCCCCTCGGAGATACGAGCCATGTCAGACATCCTGACCTTCCGGCGCGCAGTTAAGACCTTGCTGTTCAAGCAGGCCGGTCTAGCCAATTGAATCATTCGGGTTAAATTTCAAATTTTGGATAATTTTTCTGATGGGTGTTGTTCTTAACCATTTTAGATTTTTATTTATTTTATTTCCGTTACTTGTACTGTTTCGTTGTTGAATGTACACCGCCTCGAGTCCCTTTTTTGGGAGAGGGAGCGGTATAGAAGCATGAACAAATAAATAAATAAATAAATTATTTTATTTTAAATATCTGTACATGCTATTCTTCATGTCCAAAATTCATTTCAAACTACATAGAATAAAACGAGATTACATCCACTCTCCATTCTCAAAACAAGAAATAAACTGATTAAAGAGAGAAGGTGAACCATAAATAAAAAGCTATCATGGAAAAAAAAAATGGCCTGTCTTATTTCTCTCCCAATTATAACCTCTGGTTAATTTGTGAGCAGAATCTCCAAAAACAATTTTAGACCTTGATTTGTTTCCCATAAGGGCTTGTGACTTTGGAGTGGTCATGCTTTTTGGATGAAGAACCTTAAGTGGGGTTTTGAACATCCTTCCCCTGTTTTATAGTTTCAGTGTGACACTAACCTGTTCAGGGTTTCCTGCAATCATTTGGTTTTATTTTAGGATCCATATAAATTTCAGAGGCGTTTTGGTAAAGAGAAAAAAATTATCCCAGAGGCTTTTTAATACTTTTAATTAAAAGATCCCGCTTTCCCACTAAATTAAACATCTGGTGTTGCATAGAATTTTGCAGACCATAAGGGAAAGTCATATTGGCACATAGATGCCTGTGGACGCTAGTAACAACTCATGTTTTGGGCTTTAAAAACCAAAACCAGCACTTCTGTTACAATCAAAAAACATTTTGTTTGTGACATGAAGATGCAATTATAAAGCAGTATGAGGGGGAAAAAACAGTAAGAAAGAAAAATTGAATTAGTAAACAGTTCGTACAGTTGATGGTCCATAAATATATTTTTATTATGTTTCCTTGATTATAGAAAAGCCAGATTTATTACTTTCCATTTAGCTTGATGAGGAGAGTTTGGCAAAACCCCATTTTGACTAAATCATAAAATATTCTCTTTCAGATGAAGCTTATAGATGAATAAATGGTTGACTTACTTCATAACAAATAAGATTACTGGTGTCCCGGAGGCGGGGGCAGGATGCGAGGAAGGGAGAAAGAAATCCTAGCTTAACAAGCCGATCTAAGTATAGTATATAAAATCATACATTGTAATGTCCTACCTGTCAATGAATACTTCAGCTTCAACCATAACAACACAAGAGCAAACAATAGATACAAACTCAAGATTAATCGCACCAAACTTGATTGCAGGAAATACGACTTCAGCAACAGAGTGGTCAATGTCTGGAATACTCTACCTGACTCTGGTTTCTTCCCCAAACCCCAAAAACTTTAACCTTAGACTGACTACTATTGATCTCACTCCTTTCCTAAGAGGTCTGTAGGGGGCGTGCATAAGCGCACCAACGTGCCTACCGTCCCTGTCCTATTGTTTCTTTTATATTTTATTTTTCTTATATGTATCCATGTATTCATAACTGTTTTACTTATACCTATTATCTTGTAAGCAATTGACAAAAATAAATAAATAAATAAATAAAAATAAATAAAGCCATCAAATACATGAATGAGGAGAATAAAAGGCTTCAAGTCTGTTTTAACCCTCCCCATTTACTCTGATTCTGGGAAGAAACCCACCCCACTTTTTTTTTTTTGATAAATTGCACACGAGTGAGGGTTACTTAATCTTTAATCTTGGGTTGGGGAAGTAATTGAGACAAATCATGTTTTCTTGAGAACCAACATCTCTTCTTTCTCCTGCTCTTACATTCCCTCATTTCCCCCACCTAAAATAAACGAAGATTGAAAAGAAAGAGCCTTCTAGCAACCACACTTTTTGGAGAGATAAGACAATTTGTCCTAGCACCATTTTCCTAAATCTTCTTTTTCAATATCATCATCTGCACAACAAACATTGCTGACCAACCTTTGTCTGAATTATTTGCATTGGAAGTCTTGCATTCTTTTTGTAGACTTCTTGTACCTGATCTTTAATGTAAAAGCAGAAATTACTTTTTGCTACTATGTAATGGAGAATCAAAGGTGAAATTATTCTCCAGTGATTTCATTCAATAGAGAGTACCAATTTTGTAGAACATTGTAGTGTACTTACTTAAAATACACTGTATTTTTCATTCCCTAATGAAATTCCCCATTTCATCTGGGAGCATTTAGAGTAGTTTGCAAACCATGTACATGTTGTGTGTGCTATAAAGCTGTCATATATCGAACTTTGTACCAAGGTGGTGGCTCAGTGGCTTAATGACACTGGAGATGGTCTTTTCCCCAATTTGAGTCCTAGCACTGTGTGGCAGGGTGAGTTCCTGTCATCCGCATCAGCTTCTGACCATCTAGCACACAGATGTCAAACTTGCGGCATCACAGAGCTGGGGTGGGCGTGGCCTGCATGTGACACATCTGGCCCGCCAGTTTGACACCCCTGAGCTAGCAGTTCAAAAGCATATTCTAGTGCAAGTAGATAAATAGGTACCATTTGGTGGAGAGATGAGCCAGCACTTCATGCAGATGGCCAGAATCCAGCTGATGCTGACATTTCTCAATTGTGATGTCATTTTGTGAGGTGGCTTCAGGGGAAGGAGAGGGCCCTGGATGATGCAGCAGGAAAATGGGTTGTATTTTTTCTTTTGGTACAGAACTAACTCACGCTGCTGTGGCACAACTTGGGAAGCACACAAGTGTACCAAACAGAGCTAGCTTAATAGGTAACCTAATTACCACTCCGCATTAACATTATAGTTTCCTGGCTAGTATAACATACGCTAAATAAATAAATGAGCTTTGTTACAAAATAAAGTTATTTCACAGCACAAAACATAATTGTTTTGAGTAGATTTTATTTAAAAAAAATAAATGTTATCCAACGGAAAATTGAGAATTCATTTCTCCACTTTTAAAAACCTTGTCTACTTTATCCAAACTAATGTTTGCATTATTATGACTAATATATGAAATCAATATCTGCCTTATTCTTTTCCTGCTGCTGTGTGCTTCTAAGCAATATAAAGTTTTAGCTTGACTCTTACATCAATCTGGTATTCATCTGGGATCCGCAAAGGTTTTTCATAATCCTTTCTTAGCATTATTTCCAACTCACTCTGGCTCTGGAATTCATCATCCCAATCATAGTTCTCTTTCCTTGAAATATCTTACTATCTTCCTTGAAATACATTACTTACTATGCTTGCTTTATTTGCCCCAGAATGAGCTTTTTTCCTCTTCTACTAAAATACTTCTTGGAGCCTCAAACTTGTTTCTATCTGTGGCATAACCTTGGAATCCCTTATTTCCATTTTTAATCATTTTAAATTTTGGTTTTACACTAATTGCTGATGGTGATGAAGAGAATCTAGACCCTTCCCCGCCCCCAATAAATTAGAGATACATTTTCTTTAGTATCCTGCATTAAATCTGTTAATATTAACATAATTGCTTGTGGTCTACGAGGTGTAAGAGAGGAGTGTTAGTGGAGATAATAAGATGGAGAACAACAAAACTGAATATTAAATTAAGACATTATCGAGAAGGATATCTGGAAAAGTTCATATGCTATGTGAGTTCTTGGGTGTATAAGTTCAGATATCCCATATACATGATGAAAATGTGCTGGGGTATCTCACTCCAGCACTTTGTCGTATAATTAGGAACCAATCTGGGGTTAATTACAATTATACAATGATTAAATAAATACACTAGAAATATAAGTAGAATACCCTAAACACTTATAAATGAAATCTATGTTTATTCAGATTTTAAATGCCTCATATTTCACTTTTTTCTACTCCCAGCTCAATTGACATTTCTCTAAAGTAGTACTTAAAAGCTTTAATTTTGATTTTTGGCAGAGGGATTATTTTCTTGTCTCAAAACATTTCAGCTCAAACCTTGAAAATTCCTGCAGTGTCAATTCGATGTCACAGAACTGTACATGTCCCAGAAACTTTGCAAAATTATATTGTTTATATTCCTCTGTGTTTCAGCTGAATTATTTTTAAATGTTCAAGCTGATGGCACCTAGCCTAGAAACTCTAAGCAGTCTTTCAAAATGGCAGAAATATTTGACTAGTATTCTGCTGTCTTATATATGGAAATTTACTGACAGTAAATTAAATTAAAACAGTGATATTGAAAAATGGAAGTGACTTAATGAAAGAACTGTTCATATAAACATACAGTAACATATTGGAAATATTGAATTTAAGGAAATGGATCTATGTAATATTGCTATAGATATTTGTGGAGGGAAGAGGGAATGACCTTGAAGAACAGGAGGAAGAACTGCTACCACAGCAACAGTCAGATAAAATATGTTATTTGAGTAAATGCTCAGATAAGCCACTCTTTAGTTCACAGGAAGATAAAGGGAAGGAGGGGAGAACTGTATCTGATTTATGTCAGCCATTCAAGGTACACCAAATTAGGCAAGCAATGCCATGTAGGCCAGTACTGTTTTTACTGTAAAGCTTTAGAAATAGAACCTTTAGATTACTACTAGCAGGTGGAGGGAGATCAGAGAGACATTTAATAATTGTTTCAGACTGTGCAGGATGTCTTCTGTCTTCTGATCTACCTTCAACTTCATCTACCACCATTCTGTGGCCTCTGTAAAGGGATGAACATACAGTAGGACAACAAAAAGAAAATTATTTGTAAATGTTTCAAATGGTACAACAATGAAGAATACTGAAGCAATACAACAGATTAACACTACAACACTGAAATGATGTCACCAACGTAAACTTTCAAATACAGCATGAAAAGATCTGAAAGTGTCTGTTTCTTTGTTATATAATAAAAGAATGAGAGACAAATGGAAAATAAAGTAAAATTCGGATTCTTTCTGGGACCCCAAACTTTAAAAACAAAAGAATCCTAAGTTTTATTCAACTTGGAATATAACATATTGGAATAGGAAGATATACAGGAAGGAGCTAAAAATGATGCAGTTCCAGCCTTATTCTTGCTCCAGGGCCTTGATTGATTGAAGTTCCCCACCCCCCCACCCCATTAGTTGGTGACATGCAAGAAAGGAAGAATAAAAAGCCAAAGGAATGAACTCTACTTTTCATATATTGCAAAGAGGAAAATCAGCCTTCATTCAGCAATGGAGACTGGATAAAGATTGACAGTAGGGGCAGGAAATGTTATGCTGGCATAGGTAAAGACAGAGCTTTTAAAAAGCCTGGCAGCTCCAGCTGATCAGAATTATTTTACAGATTGACAGGTGTGTATCTGTATTTCTCTATGAATTGATGGAAATTGTTCTGTATGCTCTGGGATGATTTTAAAAATTAGAAATGAAAAGAATCAAATGTTAATTCCCTCTCCCCAATATCCAGTGATCACGTTCACTCTTTCTCAAGTCACATTATAAATATTGTATGGATTACATTCTATGATTATGAATTCTATAATTAATATGACTTCTATGCAATAATAGTTTTTGATCCACAAACTAGTTTTTCTAGAGTCAATGCCTTGCATACTAACTGGCCTCATTTTATAAGGCCTGGGGTACTCAGTATATTTAGAGTACAGGAAGAAGAATCAAATAAGCACATGTAGCCATTATTTTTTCAGTTTCTTTTTAAGTATTCTAATAGTATATGATGTACTACATATCACTCATAAAGCAAATACAGGTACAGCATTTTTGCTTGCAAGATAGTTGCTGTATTAGAGCTCCAGTCATGAATTTAAGAAAGTTTGCTTGAGGTGAAACCAGGCTTTGGTTGAAGTTATTAATATTGTTAGATTTTTTTATTTTTTTTATCTCTCTATATTCGGTCAAATCAGTTCCTGCCTATTTTCTCCACAACATCAACCTGGTGAGGTGGATTGGGCTGAGAGCACGTGTCTGGATCAGATCCAGCCAGATGGCTTTTATGCCTAGGGAAGGCCTAGAACTCACAGTTCCCTGGTTCCTAAGCCAGGCTTTTAATCATTTAATTAATAAAATGAATTTTTTTGGAGGACATAAAAATTACTGTGTATGTAAAACCACCCTTTTCTCCCATTTGATATGGAAATGAGAAGTAGGTATGTGGAGAAACATAAAAATTGAGTACTGTATGGTTGGCACAATTAAGAGTGCATTATAAAACCAGAAGAGATTTAGTCCATAATTAAGGCAGAGTGAATGCAAAAATGAAGTTTGGCCATATAGAGACAATAAATGACAAATGAATTGCAAAACCAATTTCTGGAGGAAGAGTGAATGGATGAAAAGGAAAAAAAGAATGTTTGATTGAACACAGTTGATGAGGTGGTGAAAAGTTTCAAGAACGAAAGGCAACATATGAAGCTGTATATGGATATGATGTAAGGATGGTTTACAAGATAAAGAGAAGTGAAGCAAGTGGTATTTGTATGAACTATTTTGCTTAATATTTCCCTTTCTTTTTTATTTTGTGCCATTAATGTTTCATTTATTTTTCATTTATTTTTTGTTTGTCCCCAAAATAATATGATTGGCATGTTTGTTTGCATTGTATTTCTATCGCTGTAATAACATATTTAGAATTATGTTCCTCTCAATAGGTGGCAGTAAAAGATTATTGTTAGGCATCATGACTCACAGCTCAGCAGGGTAGTGATTACTTAGAACATTCGGCTTATTAACAAAAACATCTTTCACTCTTCTAGCCAATCTCCTCTCTCAAATAGCTACACTGTATTGTGAGAAATAAATTGATTTTGCCATTGTCTTTCCAGTGTGCTGCAGTCATGATTTAATTCTATATTATATGATTGCACCCTCTGCAAAGGGAAAGGAACTAAAAAGCTGGGGATCAAGAATGGCTACTTCATAGGAACTGAATTTATATTCATTTTGTATTGTGTTTTTGTATTCAACTTGTTTGCATTTGCTATCGAGTATGTATTCAGACGAAGAGCAATGCAAATGTAATGGGGGCATCATTGCTACATCATTGAAAAAGGCATTATTAGCCTCAAGCGAACAGTTTGAATGTCATGAAAAGACACCAAATTATGTACAAGCTAGTACGTTTCTTAGCAGTGAGACTCACACAGATGGCAGCACCTGGTTGTCTTTGGCTCAAGAGCTATGCAAGGGCAGGCCTGGTTAGGCTAGATGACTTATCAGAAAATCTCAGGTCTTTACTTTACACTAGGAAGTTGAAATACATCTTGCAAGAATAACAATAGCACTTAGGCCTATATACCGCTTCACGGTGCTTTTACAAACATCTCTAAGTGGTTTACAGAATCAGCATGTTGCCCCCAACAATCCGGGTCCTCATTTTATTGACCTTGGAAGGATGGAAGGCTGAGTCAACTTTGAGCCGGTCAGGATCGAACTCCTGGAGTGAGCAGGGAGTTAACCTGCTATACTGCATTCTAACCACTGCATCACCAGGGCTCTTAGGCAGTAGCAAATCGGTTTTATTCTTCTGCAATAATAATGGATGGATGTGTTTCTCTACATACTTCCGGTTTCCAGAAAAATGTCCATAGTAAATAATAGATTTGCTTAATGATCACAGAGGTTGCTTAATTAGCATGGTGTTCACTTACTGACTGCTACAACTGTCTCAATTTACTATTGTAATTGCCAGGCTCAATTATAGCAATAGCAGTTAGACTTATATACCACTTGATAGTGCTTTACAGCCTTCTCTAAGCGGTTTACAGAGTCAGCCTATTGCTCCCAACCATCAGGGTCCTCATTTTACCCACCTCAGAAGGATGGAAGGCTGAGTCAACCTTGAGCCTGGTGAGGTTTGAACTGTCGAATTGCAGGCAGCTGGTAGTCAGCAGAAGTGGCCTGTAGTTACAGCACTCTAACCACTGCGCCACTGGGGCTCTTATGATTGTAGGTTGAGGACTACCTGTATAAGAAACCTAAGATTCTTTTTTCATCCATGGGAACAAATTTCAAAAAGACAGTCTGATGGTAATATTCTTATGGTGCTTCAGCCATTGCTTACTTTTGGTATCCTTTGACTGATTCAGCTACTCCAGGTTTCAACCAGAAAGGGGTCCTGTGATCTTTAAATAAGCAGATACCACTTCCATAGTAAGATGGGCAACTTATAAATTGAATGAATGAATGAATATAGTGAGCATCAGGCATTATGTCATTTGTCAGTCAGTGCAAACCTCTGCCTGGAAACTAAAATACAAAAAGATTAACTCAGTATAGTTTACATATTTTGTAGAGAGATTATATGTTCAACAGAGTGACATAATCAGTCTTGGCTCTGTGCAACTATATGATGCATGTCTTTTCCTGGTACATTTCAAAAGTTATTTCTACTCACTTTTGTAAGCATAAAATCATTTATAATCACATAACTTTTAGCATTTTTAGTAAACAGACATTATCTTCAAGGAATAGTCAGTAGGTCATATCACCTTTACCAACTAAAAACCAACTTTCTTCCTTTATGAATATGTATGACTAATGACTCAATTACTTGGAATAGAAATGAGGACAGTTAGCGATAGCAATAACACTTAGACTTATATACTGCTCCATAGTCCTTTACAGCCCTCTCTAAGTGGTTTACAGAGTCAGCATATTGCTCCCAACAATCTGGGTCCTCATTTTATCAACCTCGGAAGGATAGAAGGTTGAGTCAACCTTTAGTCTGTCAGTATCAAACTCCAAATTGTGGACAGAGTTGTGGACAGTATCAAACTCCAAATTGTGGACAGAGTTAGCCTGTATTCTAGCCTCTATGTCACCAGAGCTCTATTTAGGAAGATTTTCATGATCAGCCCTTTCTGGATTGATGTCTAGAAATGTGGAACAATCCAAAACCTATGGAGAAATGCATCATTTTAAGGAAGGATGACTTAGCATAATTACCTGACTATACTGGGCAATCCAGTATAAACATTGTCATATTTCCAGGAGTAAGAAAAAGGTACACTTGGGCTATATACCACAGTTGTAATCTGAACAATGAAGAAGTAGTTTAGCAAAAACAATTAATAAAAGTCTGTGGAAAACACATTAACCTGGAAAGGATTTATTTATACTAATTACTGATATAGTCACATTGGCGCAGAATTTTCCCACTTATGACTGACTGCAACACACTCACATTTGAATAGTTAAGCCTGTGGAAAAGAAACCTACAGTTTTAAGTAGGATAGTGGACGGATTGTGGCCTGAGCATGGCATTCAAACATTCATCTTAACAAACAGCTTCATAAAAATATTACATGTGCAGGAAGTTGAGATGGAGAATGATGATACCATGAAACTGTCTGCAGGGACAGCAATCACATTGTTAATGCTCTTCCTGCATGAAAGATATAGCATTTTTATACTGTCACCCAGCCATCACTGAATTGAAATAAGTTACAAAGATTGGATAACTCCAGAAGACACTAGGGGAAAAATGATCTCACTCCAACTAGGGTGCACAACTTATAGCTCCTCCAAGTCCACACTAACCTTGGACTGTTGTTCCCAAAGTCTTTCCAAAATATACCAATGGATTATACAATAAATACCAAGAGAAAGGAAGAGTCTTAAATTTGTGGAGAGTGATTTGAGCCAGTCAGCCCATAACATCAATCTCAGGCAACAAGCTGGTTGATCAATTCCTCTTGCAACCAATGGTTGTACTAGGTTGATAAAAAAAAAAAGTGAATCTTGCCTTTTTGAAAAAAAAACAGATATTTGATTAACAATACCATTTTTGCCATTAGAAAGTATATGTTATAAGCACAAACTAAGAATAAGCACAGAATACAATGGCTTTCCATTCAATAGCTACTTTGTTAGATATGGAAGGAGTTGTTCATCCCATTCTTCACACACGCTTTTCCATACTGAAGATGCTGATCATTCTCAAATATCACTACAAAAAAGATATGTCAATGCGATTTAATGAAGCACTAATATATACATGCCGGTCTTGGCGTGTTCAGGTCTTTTCTTGTGTAAGATGGAGAGTATCTTGGCGACGTTTCGACGAGGTCCCACTCGCCATCTTCAGGCTGGTGCTTTCGGCTTCGTGCTTGTGTGAGCAAAGCGTGATCGGAGCTGCCGTCTCTCTATAAATACTGGTGGGGAGGCATGGTGTGCTGGCTCCGTTGTAAGAGGGCTGGTTGGCTGTGTTGTTATTTCTTGATTGGTTGATGGAGTTGATGTTTGTAGATTGGTTGGTTTCTTCATAAGAACCTGTGTGGCTTAGGTGCTGGCTGTATGTCTATTACAACTGATAGACATACAGCCAGCACCTAAGCCACACAGGTTCTTATGAAAAAGCCAACCAATCTGAAACATCAACTCCATCAACCAATCAAGAAATAACAACACAGCCAACCAGCCCGCTTACAACAGAGCCAGTACACCACACCTCCCCTCCAGTATTTATAGAGAGACGGCAACTCTGATCATGCTTTGCTCGCACAAGCACAAAGCCGAAAGCACCAGCCTGAAAATGGTGAGTGGGACCTCATAGAAATGTCGCCAACATACTCTCAATCTTACATGGGAAAAGACCCGAACATGCCAAGATCTGCTAATACACACACACACACTTTTACAGAAGCAGAGATGCATTACAGCAGGGAAATTTATCTCCCTTCAGAAGCTGCAAAATGATCACTTCCTCTATCCTATTGGACAGGCTGAAGCTGTTGGGAGCAGATAAAGAACCTGGTCAGATTTTCTTTAGCTCTCAGGAGTCCCCCACTAGGATCAATTTTCAATGGATTAAAAAAATCACGGAATTGCAGATTTGCACATTTAACATAAACTATCTCAAACAGCCCCAAAGGCAGCAAAATTTTGCTGTGCTTTTATAAAGGAATTTATAGGGTTCAATACATCTGAGCTAAATTAGTTATGGAAAATATTATGGTGGCATTCTATGATTGAAATGCCAACAGCTAAGATTTGATCCAATCAAAATGAATAGAAGAACAGCTGTTATCTCCTATGTTATACAGCAACAACAGAATGAATGTTAATAGCATGAAGCATGTTTAAATCCCTTGAGTGTTGATTTCTTTGCTGATGGCTCAGAACAGGGGGTCTTATAGGATGATACTCTGGCATGGTAATTATGAGCCAATAGATTTAGCTATGAAACCAAGTTTCAATTAGAAAGTGATGTGTATCAGTCACAATTAAAGTTGAAAACACTCTTGCTTAGAAAAGCTAAAACCCTTAGAAAAAGCAGAAGCAAATGAAATGAATATCTTGCCTGTTTTGGTTTGTTATAGTATATGCTATCTTAGGGCATGTTGGATATGTTCAAAAATGTCAAGAAAAAGGGAGAAGTGATCCAGAAAGCATCTGTTGTTTTTAGCTTCTGTTCAATTTAGGGACTGAAATTTTTCCCATTCTCTGCCTAAGAAATAATAAGTACACAAAATGTTTTATCCCTTTGTTTTCTTTGCAAGTCATTATAATTGGGTAATTGAATTTGGTATCTTGGACTGTGTCACAGATTTATAAAGATAAGAATGTAAGATCCCTGCTAGATCTGACCTAAAGTCAGTGGAGTCCTCCTATCAGTTTTTACATCTTCAGATGCAAATGGGAATCCCAAAGTACATTATGCACTCAATATTTGATGTCTATGGAGATTCTCAGTCATCCAGTCATGGTTATGCCCAAAGGTGCTTTTTCAAAAGACAATTGGACTTTCTGGTTTGAAGCTTCCTGGAAGTGAAGTGAAACATCTTCAAAGAAAAAACAGAAAGTCCAGTTGCCTCTTGAAAAAGCATCTTTGGATTAATATTTGAAGTGTGTACTTTTGATTATTTTGAAGATAATGAAGTCCAAAACCGATTCTGATGGATTACTTTTTATGCTACATAGTTACATTTTCTCCCTTGTTTGTAGCATATATTTTAGAATCAAAGAAGTTCATTGATGATGCCCAACAGATTATTCATTTTTATGAATGATTTTAAGAAAGCCTTGAAAATCTGGATTAGTAGCTGATCATGGTAAATGATTACATGGAACAACTGGAACTTTGTGTAGACAAGATGAAAATCTTATTCCCTGGAAAATCTGTTCATGCAGTGTTCAGTGTACAACTTACTTTTGAGTAAACTTCACTGTTTATGAAGATGGAAATCCAGTTTATCACTAGAATCAATGGCATTTTAGAGTGGTGGCAAGATCTCAGCAATGAACTTTACTAAATACTTAGTTTGCTGAACAGTATTAGTACTTTTCCCAAGAATATGCAAGCAAGGTCATTCTGTTGACTTGTACTTGAGTAGCTCCATCCTTCTCATTTCTAATGTACAATATAATTGTCTGCCCTTAAGAAACATCAGAAAACGTCAACAGGTGAAAATTGCTAGTGTCTGAGATAGGTCAGGCAGAGCAATGAGCTGCTAGGGTGGTTCAATCTGCATTTTTTTTCTGGCATCAGTTAAATTTCCCCTTTGCTTTAAAACCAGGATTGGTGCACTAAAGACCTTTCCCATATATCTGCACTGTTGCTATATTATGCACTACTTGCTATATTATGTTTTCTTCAGCATCTTAAAGTTCAACATTTCAATAATCTTTCGGATGGATTACTGGAATGCTCTCTACATGGGGCTAACCCCTGAAGGATATTTGGAAGCTGCAGCTGGTGCATAATGAAGTTGTGCACCCAGTCCTGGGAGCTCCAGGGCTGCACATATATCACTGCTGCTATGAGAGTTGCCTTGGTTACCAGTTTGTTTCCGGATCCAATTCAAGGTGTTGGTTGTTATCTTTAAATCCCTATATGGCATAGATCTAGGCTATCTGAGGAGCCATTTCTCCTCAGTGGGACTAGCCTACCCATAAGCAAAAGAGGCCCACTAAGGAATTCCAGCATGCAGCGTCTAGAAGAGCCTTTTCCACTTTGGCCCCATCCTTGTGGAACACTCTACCATTGGAAGTGCTCCCACCCTTTTGGCCTTCCAGAAAAGTATTAAAACTTGGCTTTGCTTGTTTGCCTGGGGGCCTGAGGAGGGTGCTCACCACTGGAAGTGATTGACAGGTAAGAAGACCTCATTCTTATCCTCTGCCCCCTCCCCTTTCTTAGTTTTTAAAATCTTAATCTGTAGTTTTAATATTTTAATAATTTTTCTAATTGTTTTATAATTTATAAGCTACCTAGAGTCACCTTACAAGGAAAATGAGTAGCATAAAAACAAACAAACGAATATAATAAAATAAAAATATCTATGATTTGGTCTATGTCTTCTACCACATATTCACTATATTTGTTTTTCAGCAGTTAACAAGAATCAGGCCATTTATCTTGAACTACATTTGACTTGATCAATTAGTATATTTCAATGCTTGCTGAATCATTCAGATATCTTTTTCTTGCTTGCTATGTTTAATGGGAGAGCACATTTTCTTTGCTACTTGCTTTTATTGTTTTTCTTGGTTTTAGTTTAAGAATTATTTTGCTTTATTAGCCTTGTTGTTTCAATATAAAGAGAAATGGGAAATTGAACACATAAAGTAAGAATTAATTATTCATTTCAGCTATAAAGGCATGAAGTATTTTGGACAAAACATTGCATACCCATGCAAATGCACCACACAAACCCACAAAACACTAGTATATTAAACATTAAAAAATCTTCACTTTATCATTTAGTATTATTTAACATTTATATATTACCACAATGTTTGTCATTAATGACAAGAAGGAAACTGAATGGAGGCTTATTGATGTAGTTCAAAGGTATCAAACTTGTGGCACGTGGTCCAGATGCATCACACCCTGGTCACGCCCACACCCAGTTTAGAGAAAGGAAAAAATTCATGCTACGTCATGTGACAATGCGAGTTTGACACTCCTGATGTAGCTGGTATAATAGATAAAGCTAGACACAAGACACATTTTCACAGAAAAGTTGACCAATGAATAACTTGCCCAAGAATTTGAATGTAGAGTAGAAGAGGATCAATTCACAAGTTTTCTCTCTCTCATTAAGCAATCTGTCCCTCTCAATCATCTATAATCCTAGTCAGATGAAGTGACATCATTGTTGTAAGTTTAGAAGAGGATTTAATGTGAAGTGTAGTCATGAGAGAAGATAACTTACTCATGCTAGTTGCCAACTCAAAGACAAAAGGGAAAGATGAAATCTACCATAGGTTCTCTAATTTAGATGAGAGATGTCTTCATTAATTATTTCACAGCAGCGAATCACAGCAGCGAAGACCAAGAATTGAAAAATACTAAGTCAAGTCAAACTTGATCCTGGTGGCTACCAGAGAGAGTCCATGTAATTTTATTGGCAATAGATTGGAATCTCTTTTTTCTTGCAGATGTATTCAGGATTCTGAGATTTCTTGATGATGTACTAAACCCTTAGTACTAAGGGTTTAATCCTCCATATTTTCTGAACTCACATCAGGTTTGCATTCATATTGTTCAAAGGCAGAGAGGAAAGTAATGAAACTTGGCAAATCTGTGTTGTGCTTTTCACTGAGCATTTGACCATAATCATGCAAACTTATCTGTCACAAACATTATAAAATCACTGCTATAATACAAATGGAGCCATATTGAGATACAGCAGTCTACTAATAAAGGCTCTAAGAAAGCACAGAAATAGCTTCCCCTCTCTGCTAAGAAATTTTCTCCTCAGGAAATTAAACATTGTGCGGCATTCATTGCAAATACCTTTGTTGTTATTACAGCATTAAGGCTGTGACAGAGTAAAATGAAATTATTCAGTAATTTTTTATTCTTAAAAAATTAAATAACTTTCCAAACAATGAAAACAGTAAAGTCCTATTTTGCAAACTTATTTTCATAACTTTCTCTATGTGTATATTTGTATTTAATTGGAATGAAGAATACAAAATGAAGAGGTGTGAAGCCTAATTTAGTCACAGTCCTATACTAATATACCCCAGAAGAAGGTCTCACTGAGGTTTGAGACTTATTTCACCACAACTTCTACCATCTGGTATCCTCAGCTACGCTAGATGGGAATTTTGAAAAGTGTCAATTTAGGACAATCTGCTAGAACAGATTCAACCCTTTGCGCACTAGGACCGGTTCCACGAAGAAAGGTTTTTCCATGGACTGGAGGGGGCCTGGTTTTGCATGCTGCCTGCATTCTGTGGGTGGAACTTCATTTGTTTGCATGGCCTGGTTACTGGCATGCTGTGCCCAGTGCCAGCCCAAAGAACTGGGGGTTGGGGACCCCTGTGCTAGACTCTCATTCTTTAACACATTAAGTGACAGGATCTGTGATCTTTTTGTTTACTGCATGCTTTTTTGTTTGCAGCTAGGATCTTGAAACAAATGATGCATGTTTCACTTCTGTATATAAACAGACTATTTACTTCAGGCTCCCAGTTAGGGTGAATGATGTTCATTTGCTTAATCAACCATTTGAACCAAACTACAGTTCAGAGTCTTGTAGGGGATATCTTAATCTTGCACAAGTAGTACAGATTTCAATGATAAAGAGTATGTGAGAAAACAGTAGCATTTTTATTGTTATATTTTTGGGCAAGCAAAGATGCCTGCTTTGGCTATCTTTGTCCATGCAATCAAGATGAGCTTGAACTCAGAGCTGAGGTATTTTTTTTTTCTTCATAATTTCTCTCACAGGATACCCAGTTTTTGCCAAGCTGATGCCCTCCAAATTCCCTTAAACAGTGCTATGTTGACAGACATGTGGGAGTTATAGCCCAATAGAGAGATAAGAAATATTGTTTTCAATGGCCTGAAAATTAATTGCAATTCTGCATATAGCTTATTAAAGAATTTATTAGTTTTAAAATTCACCTGTCTCAAAGCAATCTTATTAATCTGCTTTGGTTATCTGATCTACAAAGAAGATTATTGCTTGTTCATTCATTTAAAATATACCCCATTTGTTCATTTAAAATGTACCCCCATTCTATAGCAATAGCACTTAGATTTATACACCGCTTTATAGTGCTTTACAGCCATCCAAGCAGTTTACAGAGTCAGCATATTGCCCCCAACAATTTGAATCCTCATTTTTCCCTCCTCAGAAGAATGAAAGGCTGAGTCAACCTTGAGCCTGTGGTGGGATTCGATCTGCCAAATTGCAGGCAGCTGGCTGTCAGCAGAAGTAGTTTGCAGTACTGCATTCTAACCACTACATTACCGAGGCTCTATCCCAAGATATCCAAAGGTTAGAATGTGGGTAAATCCAAAGGAAACTTCAAAACATATATAGCTTGTAATCAAAGCAATGGAAAGTTGACAAACCAATATTAAATCAACAGAACCCTAAAGCAGGGTTTCTAAGTGAATCTAATTGCATTCCTGTGGCCCTTGAGAGACCCCATAAAGGCGCAGAATATAGGAGAACATCCAAACTTTCATTCTGAAAGTGAATTGAAAAAAAAAGAATGAGGCAGGCAGGCTTCTTATAGATGATCTGACTTTAAATTCTCCTTGTGTGTCCCACAAGAAATTCTGCATTATTTACTATAACCATCACCCCAGATTTTGGAACTCAGGAGAACAGGTAGATTGGAAGTCTGGGCTGAGTGGATCAGCCTTCAAGATTCAGTATTTTCCTAATCTCAGACCTGAATATGGTGGGAGATTTTGCAAATTTGCAAAGAGGAGTGAGAATTTTACTTTCCCCTGATTTCTGCCCTTTGTCATGATGGAGGATCTAACAATGGAGCTGTCCAAACAATAAATTGCTGGGCTCAAAGCTCAAACCAATTGAAATAACTGATATAAGAAAGTCATAAAATACTGTACATAAGATTTAGTATGACACACTGACAAATATCCCAAACAAATGTTAGGAAAGCTTTTTCCTTATTTGCTAGTCATATAATCTTTTTCCTTGCTTACTAGTCATATAATCTCTAACATAGGAGAATGAAAAGGGATTCAGTATTGTTATCAATATTTGGACATGTTCATGTGGGAATCCACGTGGCTTGATGATGGTTTACTTCTTGGACAGTTTTAAAAGTATAGCTGGCATTAGGCAAGAATAATAATGGAAAGGTACAAAAGGAGAAGAGATGTTCAAATATTAAAGCTTACTAGATGAAAAATGAGCAAGATGTAATAGGTTTTACATTACTCAGTGTATTGGAAAAATTACTGTTGGGTAATATTCAAAAATGCTATCCCAGTTAGGATGAAGTCCCTACTCAAAATACATTCTTAGCAATAAATATAAGATTGCATGTGAAAAAGCCAAAAGGTATCAAAAGTAAGAAACAGACTGTAATTTAATTGTAATGGGTTGACAAAGTCAGTTAACTTAAGCCTATTTAAAATTATAGTAATGTTAAAATAGATGACATTAAGATTTTTTTTTTAAAAAAAATGTGGCCAACCATCCAAATTAGATATTACAATAATGGAGGTAAACATTTGGAAGCATGCATATTGTTCATCTTCGGGTACAATTGTGTATTTATGTATAACAATATTTTGTATGGATTTAGATTGTGGATAAATATTCAGCAGTAGCAGTATGATTAAAAGCCTTCTGTGAAAGGGCAGGCTCTGCATTTTTATGATGCTTAGTGTTCATGTGATGTATTGAACCAGGATATGCACTAGAGACAAGAAAGCATCCATCTTCCTATTGCAAAATTACACTTTTAAAAACCTGGTGCTGCTGAAATTTGGACAATTAATACTCTGACAGCTCATGTTATTTGTTTTTGTTTTTATTTTACTTTTGGAAAGGCATTCTCAAAATCTCCCTTAAAAGCAAAACAATTAAAGCAAATTTACTAACGATATATAAACAAGTCAAATTTGTCTGTCTCTGGGAAGCCATAAAAAGACTCTGGAAAAGTGTTACAATTTAAAGGCAGGGCATGATATACATGCAAAAGATTCCTGCTAAAACTTGGAAAGACCATATAAAATTTTAAAGAGTAGCTACCAATCAATGCCAACAATACAGAGCTGGATTAACTATTAGTCTCAATCTCTATAAGGCAGCTTCATGGGGTTCTGTGGACAATAGTTATAATGAGGAGAAATTCTTGAGCTAGCTTTCCAAAACCTCCAATTTAGTTTTCTAAGTCTCTGCATCAAATTATACTAGAACCATATGAACTGCATCTCATCTCATTTCATTATCAATTGAAACGAATCACAATTCTTTCCTCTTATGCTCTTGCCCAATTCTCCAACCTACCTTTTGGAATCCAGCCCTGGGTATATCCTTCAGCTGAAAACAGCTTGCACATCCTTTAAATAAGATGCTATTTTGACAGCTCTATCTAGCAAAGGAACATCAACATTTGTTTGTTTTCACGTTTGGATTCTAGTAGGTTGTTATAATATTGAATTTTTGTGAGACCTTTCCTGATGGAGGATGTTTATAGAAATCAACAGATGAATTAGCTAAACAATGCAGGGTCATTTCTGCAGGTTATGTCCTCTTTAAATCTGGATGGTGCAGACAAGTCAAATGCTGCTGGTTGCTTTAGACTGGTCCTGCCTGCTTCCAGATTAGACCGAATACCCTTCAGCACTTGTAACAATTACTGTGTAGTCCCTGTGTTGAACAGAACCTTCACACACCAAGAATATATGAACATTGTTTCTGTTTCTTTGTTTCCTTCTGTGCTGGGTGGGGGCAGAGAAGGGAGCCTTCAACACCTCTACAGGAGCACCAGATGGGGAAGACTGATTAATGATGTTCCCTTGATTTGGTTGAGAGGAAAGAAAAAAAAAACCTACACCAGCATTGTGGATCGCGACAGAAGTTATCTCTCCCTGTGTCAGAGGCATCAAGAATTTTGCTGTTAGACTGTGTGGGCTGTGTCATCTTTTAAAACGCTCCTGGCCTGGAAGCTGTACATGCTGCTTCCTTCTACCCTCAGCCTCACTCCAATGCAGAAGCCGCAGAAGCACACCGGATGGCGTGAAGTGTTACCCTCAAACAACCATCCTTATGGGCTGGGAATAATAGGAAGGCAGCAGGTGATGGGAGCCATCGCATGAGAACAACCTGGGATTTTTTTTTTTAGCCTTGCTAAGCGAAGGCCACAACTGCACTTCAGCTTCTTACAGACAAACCCAAAGGACCAGGAGTTCCCCTTCTGTGGGAGCTGGTCGGACAGCAGCTTTTAAACATCACAGGTAGTCCTCGACTCAAGACCACAAATTTCTGTTGTTAAGCGAGACATTTGTTAAGTGAGACATTTGTTAAGTGAGTTTTGCCTCATTTTACGACCTTTCTTGCCACTGTTGTTAAGCGAAGCATCACAGTTATTACCTAGTAATGAAGTTGTTAAGCGAACCTGACTTCCCCACGGACTTTGCTTTGCAGAAGGCTGCAAAAGGTGATCCCATGATCCTGGGGCCATCATAATACCACGCAGGCCAGTTGCCAAGCATCTGAATTTTCATCACGTGATCAAGGAATGCTGCAGCGGTCGTGTGAAAAATGGTCACAGGTCACTTTTTTGCCGTGCCTTTGTTAACTTCGAGTGGTCACTAAACGGACTGTGGTAAGTCGAGGACTACCCGCCTTTTTACACAAGAGAGAGAAAGAGGGAAGGCGCACTCTTACTTGCCTCCTACGCCAGGGAAGCAAAAGAGCCTCGCAGGTGTGGAGTTCGCAACTTGGATTATACATCCCGCTCCCTCAACAACTCATTCAGATGACCAGGGTGCTCCAGTCCGAGATTGTGAGATTGTGTTACCTAACGCCGTTCCCGCAAAGCGTGGGCGGGAGTAGGGCGCGGGATCGAACTCCGAGAGCCTCCCGCCACTCAACCCCAACCCCCCCCCCCAACCCGGGATAGCCACGCGTCGGAACCCGCGCGGTCAGAGGAAGGCTGGTCTTGCAGAGGCAGAACCAAGCCAAGGCTCCCCGTCCCCTCCCGCGGCTCCCCTGACTCCTGCGGCTACTTAGTACGATCCCTCCCCTCCGGCGCCCGGCGGCCAACCGCAGCTCCCGTGGCCGTCTATCTAATCCTATCTCTTTGCCCCAGGGCAGGCGAAAGAGAGACTTCGCGCAACAAACCGGGGAGATCCTCCCGTCTCGCGCGGCAGCGAGCTCGGTCTGCCGGCTTCGCGCCTTCCTCCACGCCGCCTCGGCCAGCCCCCTCCGCTTGCCCCCCTCCTCCCCGCACCTCCTTGCTTTCCTACCGGTCCAAAACACAGATAGAGCACGCGGCGGCCGCCAATGCTTAGCCGACTGGCACCGCAGGCAGCCTCGCTTCCCTAGCTGCCTCCGTCTGCCCCTGCACTTCTGGCCTGGCGAGGTGGAGGGGGGGGGGAGCGGGGAGGGGGGGGAAGGAAAAGAAAGCGGGGAGGTGAGAGCTCTCTGCTCAAGCCTTCCCCGGGAGGAAGAGCCCTCCGACCCTTCTCCACGCCGTTTGGCGGGTTGACCCTCTGCCGGGATGCCGGGCTGGAGGAAGAATCTAACCCTATGCCTGCAGAGGATGCAGGAAGAAGGTAAGGGGGAGACGGGCTCGGCGGAGCCCCTCCGGGACAAACCCTACCGCTGGAGGGCATGCGTGAAAGTGCTTTGAAGCTGAGCGGGGCGGGGAGGTGTGTATATGTATGTTTCTGGGGGTGGGGGGGATTGAGGATGCCGAGCAGAAAGGCGGCGAGTGGGTGGGAGGAAAGAGGACGCCTGCATTGGTCTGTTGGGCTTGGGCCTGGGGCATGTTTTTAAAAAAAATGCAGGCTGGTGTTGAGGCTGCTGGTAATTTATTTATTTCCAGGGGACATAAGACAGCAGGTCTTAACGTTAAGCGAGTGAGAGAAGTCACCTTAAAAAAACAAACAAACAAACAAAAAAACAACGGCTGGCCAAAATGTGCCTTCATTTGGTTCTTTGAGTGAACGGATGGGCCCTTTGGGATTTAACAATGGTTTGTTTGCCCTCTTGTCAAGAAGAATGGGAATGGAACTCTTCCGATTTGGCAAGTGAATTGGCCACAAATGAAAGAGGAAAAAGCCCAAAGCATTGTTTTTTGTCAGCTGGGCCAGGCAGCAATTAGGTTGCCAGGGGTGAGCTTCTGCAGTGGATTATTAAGGTTCTTGTGAAATGTCACTATAATGGCCCTTATAAGATTTCCTTACTTGCTGATGAATAGTTCTCGGAGTTAGGAGAGAAAGAGAGACAGGGTTGGTGTGATCCACAGAGAGGGATGTCAAATTAACGCTGCACCAGCGGGCTCATAAAAGTTTGAGGAAATGTCCCACCAGGTGGCAGAATGTGAAGGAGATTGAAAACCTTGCACTGGAGTTGATTTTTCTTCCTGTGTTTAAGAGTGATATGAAGGTAGACCTGGAGTGGCTTTGGGGATTAATTGACAATGCCTCCAATGTTGATCTCTGTGTTTTTATATACCTGTGGGCAAAGTGTGTTGTTCTTTTGCCTTGATTGGCTGAAGGTCCTATTGCTAATGCATCTTATTCTTGCCACCAACAGTGTTTCAAAATGTCAACGAAGCTACAGGACTATATTAAGCAAATAAATTGCTCTTGCTAGTCACAAATTCCAGATTGTGTTTTCAACTTTCTATATTCTATGAGATAGATATCATATCTGTAAATAAATGATTTTAAGTATTTAGGTTTCTGCCAGTGTTCTTTTGTTAATATGTGTTGTTGTTTTAGCATCGTTTGATCATTGTGTTTTCAACTGGCAATTCAGATATTTTATGGAATGGGATTGTTAATGTTATTCAAAGATGATCCCTTTCCTTACTGGTTTTAAAATCATTGTACATTGTTTCCAGGGTCATATTACAGCTAAACCTACCATCTTTGATGGCACATGCAAGAGATACACATTAGTAATTCTGAACCATTGATTGAACTCATAGTTTTGTCATATTTTTGTGCCTTCCCCAGCAAGTTACACTCCTTTGCTTTCTTCTTCTTTATTGAACTTTTTTCTATAAGTTTATAGATTTTTTTTCTTATTGGGGAGGTTTATACATGTTGCGTATATATGCACCCAGATTTATACAAGATGGGCTTGATAGGCAAAACATAAGAATTCATTTCTGTTGGACTGAAAATGTACTACAGAATTCTTCTCTGATTGTTAGAAATATTGAACTGAAGAAATAGAAGAACAGCATGTTGCTTATTTTGATTCTCAACCTCTGAGAATATGATAGAAACATCATATTGTGATATCGTGAATATAGAGAATATGATAGAAATATTCCATTGCTAAACTCTGTAGAACTATAGAACTATCTATAGAACTATCGCTTGCCTGGCTTTGATTTTTTTTAGTGAAACTTTGATCATGAGGCTCTATACTCTCTACTGTCAGAGAGACTAAATAAAACTTGGGTTAAAGAAATCACAGAGCTGATAAAACATGGCAATTTCTATATGATTATCTCTATTTCACTTGAGAATATTGATCTAATAAAAGAACATGTTAACATTTAGCCAACTTTCTTGTCATTTCTAATATATAATTGTATGAAACACCAATGAGAGATTTCATGCACAATAAGTTCCTGAACTTAGAGGCTCATTAAGATTCCCTGAGAATTAAAAAGCAATCTGGTCAGTGTTTAGGTGATATACTGATGTGCTGAATATCTTGTAGTGGTGTGTGAATTGGACCCAATTCAATTTGAACATTCAGATCAATTTGGAATATTGATCTAATTCTGAGTCCAATTAAATTCAGAGTGATTGGATTACATACAGGCATGGAAAACAAATTAGTCTGAATCAATTGGAATGAATGTGGAGCATCAGATATATAGTCTGGCATAGTAACTAGAGAAGGGATTTCCCTTCTCATCTTCTAAACCACTATTTCCCCTCTATTTTCTCTCTCTTTTTTCACAAAGAACAAACACTAAGCAATAATATTCCTGTATAACAGACCATGACAGTGTTTTTCTACTGGGAAAACAAGAGGCAGCTCATCAAATATTACACTGCATCTGGACTCCCAGAAAACTTTACAATAGTATTGGGAATTCTTTAATATTAAAAGAGAAACTGGAATTGTTATAGTTCTTCCCAATTTGTGTGTGTGTGTGTGGGGGGGGGTTGCCTGTTCCTGTTTTCTTAGTATAATTCAGAAAGCATGGCCTTTCCAGTTTAATGAACCAGGATTTGGAGAAATAAGACTTTCTAGCTTACTGATAGTAATTTCTCATTCTGACTTTATTGATCATGTGCATAGTGCAATATGACTTTGGATTTCATCCAGCTAATAGTAGCAAAGCTTACCTATTTTATTTCTTTTTGAAGCAGGATGGACCAAGCAGAATAGCATGGTCATTAGGTGTCAGACAAGTTTAGGCGCAATATTTTGTATTCATAGGTAAGTTCTTAGAGTTATTTATCAGGGTTCATTCACAAGAAAATGTTGCAATTTGCCAGCTGTACACATTAACTAAGCAGGATTCTGCTTTGCCTCAAGATTAATTTCAAATATATTTTTCATGAAGATAAGGCCTTGTCCACCTTGTACAGTATAGCATTTTAGAATAGGGAGGTATGTTTGGGGCTCCGTGACTACCCTTGGTCTTCTGATATCATCTTGAGGTTTTACTCTAAAAGTAGATGAGATAAGGACAAGGCAGTGGGTGAAGATGGAGAAAAGATGAATTTTATTTACTCCAGTGTTAACAGCATTATGTTAAATTGATTAAATATAATATGGATAATTATTCCCCAATAGTAAATGTAGGAAATAAATTCCATCCAATAACAAATATGTGGGAAATACATTCCAGTAAATATGTGGGTAGGAACAAGAAGGATCTTGAGAGGCTGTCATTGCTAGGAAGATAGCAGTCAGAACTGTCTGGTTCCATCAGAGACCACTGCAAAAAAGTTCCATACACCAGGAGTGTATCTCCTTAAGTCACTGCCTTAAAAATGTCCTGTAAGGCAAGTCAATTTTATTAACACCCTCATCCTGCCTCCTTTGTTACAGTCATAAAGTTGAGGTTTAGGAACCTGTTCAAGGCAGAGAAAAGATTTAGGATTATTGTTCAGTCTTGTAGCTACTCAGCTGCAATAGCTCTCAGGAGGCTGCATGCATGAAATATGCAGATGCAATTTTTCATTCAGGAAAACATTCAGGTTTTGGTTGGTCAATGCAAGATGTTTTATAACAACTGGCCCCAGTTTCTGCTGAGCAGGTTAGTATCTGGGCACCGGGCACACATGTGTTATGCTTCTGCACATCATTCTTATGAGTATTGAACAATGTGCCTATCCACCCTTTTCCAGTCAAACATTTAGGACATCCCTGTGATTATTTCACTTCAGAGAAAGAAAGGAAGAAATGTATATTTTGTGTTATTCAGCATTCATGCTCCCCATTTAAAAGGGAAAAAAAGGAGGAGAGCAGTTTCTTAAGTTTGTGAATAACTTTCTCTGCATGAATCAGCTGGAAAAGAAGAGTGCCAGAGTGCTGACAGGCAGAGATAGCACAGGCTAGGATTGGTGCTGCATTGTGCCTTTCCTTTTGCTGTGCTTCTCCAGTTTATATTGCTCTGTGATGGTTACCTAGGAAACAGATGTAGGAGTATACAATGGAATTTCATTGGCTGCATCATTAGACTGACTGTGAGATTTGTGGGCCAAATTGAAAGTCTGAGCAAGTGAAGCCTTGAGATTGTTTTGGATTGTAAGTTGAAACAGTGCTGCTCAATCTTTAATAAAGTGCACTTACCTACTTGATTTTTTAAAAGTACAAACCATGTCATACATTAAGAGATCAGATTATAATGAGAGAATTTCAGGTGAATTAAATGCTTATTAAAGTAGGTTCCAGGCTTGGTTCTGACAGAAAATTGCTTATCAGTTAAATTTTTAAAAAACTAATTCTAATATTATAAATAGTTGGATCCCAGTTATTTCCAATGGCTACTCCTGTTATTTATATATTTCTTTAATTACATCTTAATGTTTATTTATTTTTATGTAAGATGTTATTCATTAAAGGAATTTAACATGTGAGCAGTTGCTGCAAATTAAAATAATACTGAAGATTTACTGGAAAATTTGGGTTAAAGGAAGATTCAGTCTTGCTAATGTTTTGTAGAGATCTTAAACATTTTAGTTAACATAAAAAGAGCCATGTTGAATCAAAGCAAAAGTCTTTTTAATTCAGCTTCCCTTTACCTCAATGAGCAACAGATGCCTCTTGGGAAGTTCACAAGAAGATTATGAAAGAGAACAGTAATGTCATATGAATGCTTCCCAGACATTTGATTACTGGAATCAATCTCATTCCAAAAACATTTATTGCAGTAACCATCAATATATCTTGGAATGTCAGTACTGTTGTTCATATATATACTTCTACTATATGAAGAAGTAATTCTTTTGGTTTTTCATGAATTCTCCACATTCAGCTTCATTGACTGGCTACAGGTTCTATTTATTTTGTACTAGATATCTCCAACAGCTCAAGATGATGTATATTGGAATCATTCATCCTTTATACCAGCAGCAATAACTCTGTGAGGTAGGTTGGTCTAAGAGTATAATTGACCCAGTACCACACCTTGTGTTTCCATGGGTGAGTGCCAGTTTGATATAGTGGTTAGAAATTGTAAGCTGAAATCCTGCCTTGGACATGAAGTTAATTGGGCAACCTTGGGCCAGTCACTCTCTCTCAGCTCTAGGAAGGAGGCAAGGGCAAGTTACTTTTGAAAACTTCCAAAAAAGTATGCAGGGACTTGTCTAAGCAGTCAACACTGACTTGAAGGTGCGTGTGCACAAGCACATCATGCATGTGTCCACATACACAGAGCTCCTAAAACATCGTACTATACCATTTTTACTACAGAATATGAAAAGCATTTCTCACTTTATCATGTCTACACCAAGGAAAATTGTATTATATAAATAATAAATGCAATGTTTGGACAAAGTCTTATAAACATAAAATATTATATACTATGCTGCCTTGTAGTCAAGGATAATGTCTAGCCACATAATCATTACAGGCTAAACTAGATTATGGTTATGATAAGTCTAATCTGATCAATAAGCAAAGTTTTTGGGTAGATTATAAACATTTAATGTTTCTTTAAAAAGTAAAAACAGTAAAATAATAAAAGCAGTAAAAATGGCATCTGAGTGACAGCACTGCTTAGGATTTTGCCAGGAGCCCTAGCCAGGCTATGCTGTAATGAATCATAATACTGTATCTTTTTGAAATTCTCCTGGAAAATCTGAAGTTGGTGGGCCAGATGGACATGGAGGAGTAAGTGAGGAAGAAAAAAGAAGAAGGAAGAACTTGATGAATTAATGTTAGAGGAATTATTATTCACTGTAAATTCGGGTGGGGGGCATTTAACATACTAATTAGAATGTGACATTGTTGATTGGGTCTTGCTCTGCTGGCTATGAAGGCTATAGGTTAGGGGTGTTAAACTTGTGGCCCTTGGGCTGGAGGTGTCATGCGCTGGCCATGCCCACTCCTGGTTTAGCGAAGGAGAAAAAAGTTGTGATACATCATGTGATGACAATGTGACACTGCGAGTTTGATACCCCTCCTATAGGTGAAAGAGGATAGTATATTCAGGACAATAGTTTCTTTGATTGCATGGAAGATACATTCTGAAGGAGGGGTAGGCTATTAGTAAGTGCTGAGCCAGGAAGGTGGTATCATAATGGGACAAGTATATGTAATGGAATGTATTAATCATTTTGAGGAAAGAGGAGAGAGGCTACCTAGGAAAGAATAAGACAAGAGAGGCAGGATTCTCCAATCACTTAATAGTCACAGAAAGAAACTGAGAAAAGACCTGCCTTAATGGACCAGGCAGTTAAAATTGGTGGGCAGGAAGTTTGTACTTTCAGTTTTGCAAGATTCTGTTAATGTAGCCTTACAATAAAGTAGAATTAGATCATCTAGTTCTGTTTCCTGTCTGCTTTATATGGGAGGGCCAACAGCATTTAAGGGTCAGAGAGTTTGCCTATCCCTCTGCGTTGCTTTGTTTCCAACATAGGGGAAACACTCTTGTATTTTCATTTTTTCTCCTGTTGAATTCTGGGTAATTACTGACTAAACCATCTTCTGTACGATTTGATTCCAAATAGTAAGGTAGAGTGGTTTGTGTAATAGAGATCTGAAATATGGATGATATAATCTAGGTCTCCCTTCCAGGTCCAAGATGTGAAAGGCTAAGAGTTTAGAATGTGCTTGAGTAGAGCTGAGAAAGCAAGGTCTAGATGGGAATTCTGCTGGTGTTCTAAGAGCCGGTGTACCCTGAGTGACTGCCAAACAGTTTCTCTTCCTGGAATGATATTGGAGGTTGTATTGTGAGTCTTGAAAGTTTTAGTTTTCAGTATACTTTATTCATGCCGTCTTAGTTCCTGATCTGATCTGAAAGACAATACAATCTTTCAGAACTGGTCAGGAATACATGACCACCACAACACCCTGGTCCTGTCTCAGTCATTTGCCCTCACTTAGCCAATGGTTTATCCTCTAGACCAGGTCTTTGGCTATGATAATGATGATCTTTGGTTGGGGAGACAGAAGTGATTCCTTTGTCATGGATAGCTCACCATCTAGGCTTTGCAGTGTTTGGTTTCATCCCTTCCTTACAGTGGCACTGGCCAGTTCTGAAGGGCTACTCTTACATCTTCTGAATCTGGTAGAATTCCAAAATCTGTTTGATGGTTCATTGAACCTTTGGATAATGCCTTGTGGACTGACTAGAATTGACTCCCAAGCCACATCTGTCTATATAGTTGAATTACATAATTTATTTTAATTTTATTCACTGGTCAGAGCCACTTATTGAGATGGACAGTCATACAAATGGAGGGAGGGAGGGAGGGAGGAAGGAAGGAAGGAAGGAAGGAAGGAAGGAAGGAAGGAAGGAATTTTGTGTTCCAGGAAGGAAACTTGCCTAGAAACAACTACTATATTGCTAATGTTTTTTCCCTCCTTGAAACAGATCAGTTCCTTTTTTCATTGTGTGTTTTAAGAAGAGTCCAAAAATCCATTTTGTATCATAGCTTTTCAGCATAGAAGCAACAATTTAATCTGCTGCCAGATTTCTAGTGGTGATGACATGTATTCTGGGTTGTTCTTTGATTACTTATTGTTTGATGCTGTGATATTGTATATTTCATGATTTTGTCTTGTTTTATGATGCTGTTCTTTTTGTCTCAGAGTATTTCTTCAGAATTCTGATTGTTATTTACTGAAATAGTTGCTAAGGGCTGGCTTTATGTGAAGTATATAAATGAGCAACATAAATATAAGGTATTTAATTGTTTAGGGAAACCATATAAAATCCAGTATTCCAGTGGAGAGGAAGAATTTGCATGTCTTCTCATGCCAAAATAAAATAAAATAATTCAATAATTAAATTATGCAATTAAAAATTAGCATAGTCAATCACAATACTGATCCCCTTTTCTTCCTCCATGTCCCTTTCTGGAGTTTGTTTCTGCAGAGATCCTGGGCACAAATATATCAAATTTTGTAGGCATGGGAGTCATTGTGTCTTCTCAACTATAAAAGTGTAAATACCCTTTAGTTTTCCTTCAGGTCTTCTAAAATTCTGTTTCAGTTCTTCTGTCTTCAAAATATGTCAGAATAAGGCTAGTCCAGTTCTAGATTTAGGATTCTGCCAATTTCAGGGCAAGTTCTATATTATTTACATATTGATGACACAGATATTTTCTATCCTGTTTGTGTAGATATTACATGACAACTTTAGTTGTAATAAATATGTCTGTATAACAGTTTACATTCTAGTATTTGGGTTTAACTGGTTTGGTTGATCAGCTGCTTGTTCATTCAGGAACTTTAATGACTTCTTTTTATCGCTTACCCTGAAGGCTCACCTGGGTGTTATAAAGTAGCACATTACTATTAGCATGCCAGCCAATAATTAGCTGGCTTGCTTTTAACCAACCAATCCATTAATTAACTGAATCAAATAAATTGTACCATATCTCAACACAAGGGTGATATGGAGAACATTTATAAAGACAAGTTTCTCTTGATTGAATAATATAGGATTGCTCAAATTGTAGGGGCTTAGTTTCTCTGTGTGCTTGTTTGTGTGTATGTGTACTGAATGCAATTTGTGGCTGAGGAGAAGCCAATGGTTGGCTCATACATAGTAATAAGATGCAATTCCAATATATTTGCCCATATGTTGAACTGTATTCCTGTTACTTTGGAAATCAGTGATTCCGTAATGGGTTTGGGTACATACGTTGAGTATAGAATGGGCAGGGAAAATATGGTTGACAATTCCTTTGCCCTGGAGGAAGTTTATTGCGGGGTCTGATTTTTTTTTTAAATAGTAGACCTTGATACAAAACTCATAAATACAGCATGAGCGAATCAGGTATGGAAGGGGTGCAGTTTACATGTAGGGGAGCACAAGTTATCTGAGCCTTCACATGTTGAGACTGAAGTCTTGAGTAGGAGTTTTGTGAAGAATTTGGCAACTTTAAATCTGTAACATTCATCAGATTGTATTTCTTTATAAGGTTTCTGACACCCACAGAATTCAGACACTCATAGAGTAATTTGGAGTTGGACAAGAGCAAAATGAAATGAATAAATAATATTTATTAAGCTACTGGTTTGAGATATATGGCTATTCAAATTAAATGAATGAGTGAATGAATGAATATAAGACATATTAAATTTTAGCTGCAATGCTTTCTGTTCATTTGTTTAGGATGTTACCAATGTTAGAATGATAGTTATCATAATTTCCTCGGTTCTGATCCAGTTGTAATTTCCGGGTGATTTTCAAGGGCATCCCTATATAGACTACATATAGGGAAGTCCAACTGGGAAGTGATCAAACAGTCAAGCCTGGTCCAGGAACGTCTAGGGAAGTGCTGCTCCATTGAGAGCTAAAGATAAACCTCACCAGACCCAGGATGATGGAAACCCCAAAGCCACTCCATCTTGCTAATTGGTTAGTATTAGCAATTATTTAGTGTTACTATTGGATTCATTGCTCTGAGATTCTTCTCTACCTAGTTCCTTGATACCGGCTTTCTGATGATGTTGTCCAAAATTTAGGAATTGGCATAGCAACTTTTCCTAGCAAAGTGCAAGTCATGTGGATTGTGGTTGCTAAAATTAACAAAACAAACAATAAGCTGCTAGATGGCTAAGAAGCATTCTCATTTTTTTTACACTCTGTCATCTATCTTTATGATTTTTTAAATTCCAGCCGCTCATTTCCAGGGGTGGGCTGCTGGGGGTTGCCAGGGGTTCAGGAGAGCCCCTAGCTAAGATCCTGTGCAGGAGAACCCCCAAATCCCTCTCTTGGCTGGCCCCACCTACCCCTCCCCTCCCAGGAGTCCCGAAATGACCTGTTTTGGATGCAGGTAAGTGCAGGGCATGTGGAGGCTTGGGAAGGGCAAAAAACAGGCCTCCCAAAAGTTTGGGAAGGCTGGAAATGGGCCCATTTCCAGCTTCCATAGAGCCTCCAGAGCCTGGGGAGGCCATTTTCGCCCTCCCAGAGGCTTGAGGAAAGCCTCCGGAGCCCAGGAGAGGCAAAATTGCCCCCCTACTGTGATGCAGGAGGCTGACTAGGCCACACCCACTATGGCCATACCCACCCAGCAACCGGGCAGAGAACTCATTGCTAAAATTTTTAAAGCCCACCCCTATTCTTTTCAGTACTGTGTATTGGCTTGGCTGAGAAAGGATCATTCACAGAATGGTTAAGAATATACAGGCTATTGTTTGTTGTCAATTTTAATTATACAAGCCACTGCTGTTTGAATAAAGTGTTAAAATGGAGAATATGACCTTCAATTATATATTCACTTTATGGTGTAGAATAACAATGGCTTAAAAGTAAAAGCTGGAATGTTCATTCATCAAAAAGATAGGACAGCAAGAACAAATCTGATTCTGAAGGGTTTTCCCTACATTTCATTAAAATATAGGGAAAATGCGATGCAAGTGGAACTGCGTGGCTGTTCACGGTTCTTCCTTATGTCTTTGATGAGATCTGCATTCAGATCTCTGATCTCTGGGTAGACTGGACTTCACACTCTGTCTGTCTGTCTGTCTGTCTCTCTGTCTGTCTGTCTGTCTGTCTGTCTTGTTGCCAGGGTGGGGGGGTTATTGAGTTTTATATTGGGGTTTTTATTTTTGTAAATCACCTGAGGTACAGTGAGTGATAAATGTTCTAAATAAATAAATATTACTTTATATTTATTATAGTAACATCATATTTGTTCCCAAGAGGCTTCTTCCCTGGTGCTTTGTGAAATGTCCATGTGATTCTGCAACATTGCTTCTTTCCATATTTATTTCAGGAAAAATAAATATCTTGCTATAGGTGTTGCAAACTGTGTGAATTGGCTGGAGAATTCTGGGAGTTGAAGTCTACATGTCTTAAAGTTGCCAAGTTTGGAGACCTCTGAACTAAGGGAAATGGGAACCAATGGGACTACAGATCTCTAGAGATGAGAAACCTTCATCTCCCTATAACAGAGGTATTCAAATTTGACAGCTTTAAAACTTGTGAACTTCAACTCCCAGAATTCCTCCTCCAGTCATTTTAGTTCAGGAATTCTGGAAGTTGAAGTCCACAAGTTTTAAACTTGCCAAGTTTGAAGACCCTTGCCGTATAATAATTTCACTTAAACACCTGCACTTTTTCAGAAGAAAAATAAAATCCAGGTCAAATTATTGTTCATTAAAAGCAGTTAAGGAAGTGGTATTTTCCCATAGAGTACTAAAGTTTATCGATCTTCCTTTAAGAAGGATAACACACTTGAGTTTCCAGGTGGATCCAGGATGGGCTCAGAAGAATTTGTTAGTTCTGGGAAGTCTGTTTTGTTTATTTAGAGCAAGGGTCTTCAAACTTGGCAAGTTTAAGACTTGTGGACTTCAACTCCCAGAATTCCTGAGCTAATATGACTGGAGGAGGAATTCTGGGAGTTGAAATCCATAAGTCTTAAAGCTGTAAAGTTTGAAGACCCCTGACTTAGAGTTTACTTAGAGTTTGTCAGTTGTGGAATTTTTCCTGCAAAAAAACTACTTATAGTTAACTTAATTTCAATGCATTAAGAACCTTCTGAATTGCTTTCCTTAATGTACATAACTTATTGAATGCATCTGTATTTTAACTCAGAGAATTCTTAAACTGAGTATACAACTGAAGCCAGAGGCTTTTCTTTTAGGTTTGATGGAAAAACAGATCCATGGAACTTTGTCCTTTGATATAACAACAGAAATAAGACTTCTCTATATGCTGATATGGAAGGACTCACATATACCCACAATGGAAGAATGGATGTTGAAATTAATGGTGTTGGCGGAGATGGTGAAATTGACCGTTTTGATTAAAGAAAAGACTTTGTCTAGTTTCATTTTGATTTGGAAGCTACTATTGGATTTTTTTATTGAAAGTGAAAGGAAATTATAACCTTGGGTTTTGATGGTTAGATATTGTTTGTATTGATAGAAGTACTATTAGTTATGATTTATTCTAGTTCAAAAGGTTATTGATTTTTAGCTTTTTATCTATACTGAAGAAAGTTGGATGTTATTTTTTTCTGTAACTCCCCCCTCTTTTGTTTTCCTAATTATTTTTCCGTATCCTCTTGCCTTTTTATTTTAAATTCTTTTTTCCTTCACTATTTTGTACTTTATATTTTTCAAAAGTCAAAAATATGTGCTTGGATGTCGAATTTGTAATATAAATCCATCTGAAAAAGTCAAAGCAAGTTGAGTTCAATGTGTAATAAAAAGGTCTCTGGGGAGATATATCCATCATAAGGTCAATAGAAAGTTTAATTTCAAATAGTGTGTAAGAAAGGATCTATACAGAAAACGTAACTGAGAGGATGCAATTTGGGTTGGTCACTGGGACCAGAGGTCTAGTCTTCTGAGCTTTTGGACTCATGCTGGAGCCCATCTTCAGGGAACTTCTCTCTGGCTAGAGCAGGGATCTCCAAACTTGACAGCTTTAAGACTTGTGGACTTCAACTCCCAGAATTTCTCCTCCAGTCATGTTAGCTCAGGAATTCTGGGAATTGAAGTCCACAAGTCTTAAACCTGCTAAGTTTGAAGACTCTTCCTTGAAGATAGGCTCCAGCACGAGTCCAAAATCTCAGAAGACAAAACCTCTGTTCCCGGTGAACGACCCAGATTGGATCCTGCAACATTATCCTGGGACACGTATATTCACCTTCATACATAATTTAGACTTACAGCTTGCATTTGCTTCATCAAGGAGAATGAAAAATCTAAACAGCTCTTCCCATTGAAAAAGGATGAAAGACAATGGCTTTTACAACCAGTAATGCAGAATCAATAGCAGTTGATGGAAAGTGAATGAAGATCAAAGAAAACTGTATTGGAATACACTTGTGTGCTTGCTCTCTGTGTGTATACATACATACAGGTATATATAGTACACAAGCAAGATTATGCCCTTTCACATGCTAATGTTTCTGAGGCTGAAGCTGTGTGGGTATGTGAATATTTACATCCAATTTAATTGCACTGCTGAAGCAACACATTGTTTTGGAGCTTTAGAAGTTTAAAATTATCGGTTGTTAAGATTCCAATGGACGAGATAATATTACATTCTAAAGATTACAGAAAATATGATTCCCAGAGTATGGATCCTTATGAAGACAAAACAGTACCATCCCTTCAAGGAAGGCAATATTGTAATCCCAGTCCTGGGAGTATCTAAAGCTTTGCAGAAAAATGAAAAACTTTTTGGGGAAATGCTTTGACTGGGAAAGGTGGTAGAATCCCCAAATAGCTTAATGAAACCTGGGCATCCTTAAATTTGGATTTAAGGATATGAGGCTTTCATCCAAAACTTTGCATGACTGCATTAGTTTTGGGGGTTTGCTTAGGTTCTTTTAAAGATAGTTAATACTGGGCCAGATGCACTATTAAACTTTCTTGCCAGGATCATGTGAAATAATGTTGGAAAAGGCTCTTCTTTTACTTTGCTTCTTGTAGCTGAATTCTCATTCTAAGCAAGCTGCTCTTCTTTTTCTGAAGAGCAAAGATTACTAAAAAGCGAAACATTTTATGATGCCTCACATCTAGGAAAGCACCAAAGCCAGATATTTATTTTATTTGATACGTCTAGGAATCTCACCTTCTGCTTGGCAGTCATCCTAGCACACATTAAACAAAAACATCCATTAAAATAACTACAGCAAATGTGGGCATAATAAAATCAAATCTGAGAGCTACAAATGACAAAATGATCTAAACCATGCCGGAGGAAAGCCCAATGAAGTAAAAGAGCATTTACAGAGCACTTGGGGAGCCAATTTCACCTTCCTTGGGAGGGGATTTAAGAATTGGCCCAGGTACTGCTGTGGGAAGGTCTTCTGAGTGCAGCAGCCTCCTCCTGTGATGGGATGGGCAACAGGGCCTCATGAGGGAAAGCAGTCAATCTGAGACAAGCCTTTTTCAATTCATGCTGACTTACTACCACCTGGGGGGAAGCCACTTATAGTTAAAATTGCAAGTAACTTTACTGACACAATTTATTATCATTGTCACTTAAAGTTTTTATTTTAGATGGCCAAAATAGACTTTACCATAGTTTGTAATTCATTTAATTTATGACACCATGTACGTTAAAATACCAGGACCTAAACAAAAGATTGATGGGTTATAGGTGGGTGGTATGCTTTTTGAAGATAGTAAAGTATCTCTTTCATCCAGAAGGCCTTTTGAGGATGCACAGTTTCGTATTTATGCAACTTTTCCATAGAAAAAGAGACATTACAACAATGTTTCTAATTTATTTCATTCCCTTCCCTCATTTTTAGCAAGAAAGAATACTTTGAATGATATAGTCTGTGAAAAACAATTTTGTTTATATTTTTCCAATTACAAATAATCCTTATTTAGAGGCCACAAACAAGACTGGTGACTCCATCATTAAGTGAAGCGGTTGCTAAGTGAAGCACCAAGATTTTAGGCTCTTACTTCAGTTTTCCTTTGTTTTATTGTGCTGCAAAAGTTCTAAAAGTGAGGGTTGGTTGCAAACCTACTATTTCATCACTATCCTGATTGAGTGGTCACTAAATGAGGTAGTCACTAAACAAGGATTTCTTGCCAGGATCATGTGAAATGCCATTTCTCAACCTCCTCCAATTAATGGAGCAGTGAAGGTCAGAAGGGAAGCTCACCAATTTGCAGGATAGAAATCAGGCTGTTGCCAGGGAGGATCATTCCAAGACTCATTTCCTTGCAATCTCTTCCATCCCCAGCATCCTGGAGCCCTTGAGGGCGAACAAACGGCCATTCTCTGTTCGGCTTTGCACTTTCATTCCCTTCCCTGTTAGCTGCAGCCCCAGCTGTTTTCTTTCCTCCAGCCATTTTACAGAGGGAGCCAATTGTGACAGCTTTTCACACAGCCTTTTTAGGGGGGCATTTACTAGGGGCCACATTGTGCAGCATGGTTTGCAATGCAGACGTTGATAAAACACCCAAAATAGCAGTACTGTAACGGCTTTTAAATATTTAAGGCATGGGTGAAATCTAGCTTTGAACATAGAAGGAAGCTGCTCTGCTTCCTTTTGCTGCTGTTTCTCCTACTCTGTTTGCCACGTCAGATGCTCACTGCTGCCAGCACCATTGACAAGAGCAGATGCAGTCAGTCAGATGCACACAGCAGGAGAATAGGCTGTAGAATGGTCTTCTTCAGCAGAATAGGCTGCTTTGAACAGTCCAGTGCTCCAGATGAAACTATAAAATGCTCTTTTCCCCTTGTGTCTTGGTATTGACCTGACCTGAGACATCAGGTTGACTGAAGCTTTGGTCCAGAGTTGCCATCCTTAGCTCTTCCATGCCCAGGAGTCCCAACCCTTTTTAAGGTTTAACACAGAGGTCCCCAAACTTGGAAACTTTAAGAATTCTGGGAGTTGAAGTCCACAAGTCTTAAAGTTGCCAAGTTTGGAGACTTCTGGTTTAACACTTCCATCAGTGAGCCATATCTTTCCCATGCCAATAGGTTATTTCACACAATGCAATGACTGTTCTCAATTTCAGATGTTCAATGTTTTATGGTATGGGTACATAATTAGGAAACTTGGAATCTTAGCTTGACTCTGAAGGAGCTCTAAAAAATGAAGTTGAATACCCTTCATGCCGCCATGTAGTGACTTAGAGACATTATATCCTCATATTAAAAAGCTCTAGTATTTATGGAGACAGTCTATGGGGCAATAGGTACATATAATCAAAGCAAGGGTCAGCTGGCTTGGTTTGAATGCCCTCAAGGCACAATACAATAATGGAAACATGAAATAGAACAAATGTATGTGTTTGCAGATCATGAAAAGTAATTTTTTTTGAGGTGCTTGTCCAATTCTCAATTGCCATAGCTGGATTACAAGGAACAAAAGAGTGGAAAATAGGAGCAGATGCATGAAACATAGTATGTCTTTCAGGATATAGAAAACAGCTGGTGCCAGAGAAATGAATATATCTCAGTCCATTTGTGAGAGAAATAACAAATAATCTACTTTTAGAAAGCTGGTTTCCAATGTTATCTTATGGAAATTTTTGTGGAAAGTATCCATCAATTGCCCAATTTTTTTCTGAAGGAATGTTATCATCAAGCATGTAAATCAGTTGTAAACAATTTCTCATGGAAAATTATGTTTCTGCTGTGAACTAATCTGTATGATCTTGCATTCCTCCAGGTGACAAATGCTAATTGTATTAAAGTTGATCTAATTGTTACACATAATGTTGCTTTTTAAAAGATCCATAAAACAAAATACAAAGCTGGTACCGCCTTCGTCCCCCCCCCCCCCTTCACAGTTTGGACAGGCTTCCCTGAAATTTTTTTTTATCAAGGCTCATTGGTTTATCCATTCTGAAGCACATGTCATTTCAGAATCTGAAGTAATAGCAAGTTAATTTTTGCTGGAGCAGAAATGACTCCCTCCCTAGCAGGATCTTCCCCAATCTGATATCCTCCAGTTATATTGTATTGCAACTGCAATGTACTGTGACTGAGGAAGCACCATTTAACAGAAGAGCAATAGGAGAATGGATGAAACTGTCCATGAAGATATACTCTTGTCTCTCATGCATCATATAACCTAAAATATTTAAAACATAATAAAATATGGGAATAGTTAATAAACCCTAATTACAAATTATAATCTTAATTCTTCTTTTATGTACACTGAGAGTTTATGCACTGAGGACAATTCCTTGTGTGGCCAATCACACTTGACCAATAAAGAATTCTATTCTATTCTGTTCTGTTCTGTTCTGTTCCATTCCATTCTTCATTTTAATAGCTATCAGATGCTTAAAGATACATGCTTTCAGCATATATATGTTGGTGTATGTAACAAAATTGGTTTATAGTTTATAAATAGTTATATCAGGGAAGGATTTCCAGATAACAAAAGCTACTAGGGATCTGGTCTTTTTCCTAGCTAAAAGTGAAATTGGTGACTTGGTTTATAAGAGACCTAGAGAAATGAAGCAGAGAATGGAGCATAACTGGGACAACTGTTGGGAATGATTAAATAGGACATTAATAAAACATTAAGTAAATAAAATAAGTAATAATAAAAATAATAATTAAAAATAATAAGCAAATTGGAAAAACAAACACAGAAAACACTCAAAGGGCAGACTGGATGGACCTCTGGGTCTTTTTTTGGCCATCAATTTTCTATGTTTCTATGTTTCATAGGGGTTTGTTGGATTGTTGGGGGCAATATGCTGACTGTAAAACTGCTTAGAGAGGGCTGTAAAGCACTGTAAAGCGGTATATAAGTAAATGCTATTGCTACATGGAATGCAGCACATTTTAAAAACCATTTGAAATTGTGTCTAACATTTGGATACAGAAGAGAATGCTTATTTCTCCATCCTCTTTATATCTGCATGAAAGAAGGTGGCAATATTTTTCTCATCATGTGTCATTTAATCAAGGTATTGGAAGAAGGGAAGTAACAAAAAAATTGAGGCTTGCTGTGAGTAATTTTCATCATTCTTTATAGATAAAGTCAGTTGAATTCACTGCAGTGTGGACACCTACATACATGCAGGTGACAGGGAGGAAAAATTGGCAGCTTCTGATCTTGTTGATAAGGTCTCTTTTTAGCTTGTAGATTTCTGAGGACGTGGATAGGACATTAAAAAAGTTGAAGGCCACCCTCTGTTTAGTTGCCTCCTACCGGTACCTCTCTTTGCAAAATAATCAAATAGAATGGGACTAGCCCCACAATTGATATTTTCTTAAAGGATGAGATGTATTCCTCTTGGCTTAAGGGAAGTAGTTATAAGACTTTTATTGAAAAAAGTCATCTGGAATATCTGAAATATTTAAGCCAGTCTCAGATATTTAAATGATAGGTAAAGGTTATAGGGAAAATAATGGCCTCCTCATTTCAGATGCATATCAATACAATGTAATAAAGTACAGTAATAAAATGTATTCCAGTTGACTTTTTGATTGGAATATTGCTTTAAAACTGGATGGGCATGATGAAATCGTGCTAATTTTTTGAATATCTTGGTGGTGCATGGTTATGTTAGCATGATATTTCTTGAACTGTCTGGTACATTTGGGCCTGAAGGTCCTGTTTTTTAATTTACCATCTACAGGGAAGTGCTGTTGGTGGTCATTTGCAGTTTTGGAATAGAGTGGGTATTGACACACCATTGATATGTTGATGGCACTGACTTTATGGCTGTACGCAAGAAAAGCACCTAGTACCCTTCGATATTGCCTAATTTCAATAATGGGCTGTATCAGGAAGAAGATCAAGTTACCTACTGGTACAAGATGAAGGGACTGTTTGACAGAAGAAAACCAGATTCACAGATGAAGATGAAATTTATGAATCTACAGTCCCCAGTTCAGTTGTACTGAATTCGTAGAGAGAGGCTATGACAAGAAATGTACATGCACAGTACCAGCTGCGACCCTTCCTAAACTGATCAGACTTAGCAGTGGTTATCCACGCTGAGATTACATCCCATCTTGACTCTGCAGGGTGCTTTACATAAAGTTACTAGACCATTAAAAAAGGATCTGGAAATTGCAATTGGAGCAAATTGTGTCAGGCAGGCTACTAGCCAATTAAGCAGACATCGATCACCTGATGCTTATACTTGATCTGCCAGTTGCCTACAGGGTGCAACCTAAGATGCTGACCTTACCCTTTAAAGTCCTAAATGTGCTAAGTATTTGAGAGACTGCCTCTCCTGCTAGACACTAATGTGTTCACTTAGTATTAGTAGAGACTCTGAGATGTCTGCTGCCGGAGGCTTGCTCATCTATATACAGAGCAGCTCTCTTTCCTGGGAGCCTTTCAGGCTATGGTGTGCTTTCCTAAAGGAAGTTCACCTGACTCCCACTGCCTCAGAATGTAGAAAATGGCTAAGGTTACATCTCTTTCATAAAGAGTTTAATTAATTAATTAGTTTGTATATTCTGCCTTAACTCTAGAACAGGGCTGTCAAACTCGTGGCCCACAGGCCGGATACATCACACATGGGCCACGCCCCTGCCTGATTTATTAAAGGGAAAAATCCTGATATATCATGTGACACTGTTGTCATGAAGTGAGTTTGACACCCCTGCTCTAGAAGATGGAATAGATTACATTCCTTCCTCCTACTGTTTGTCCCGTAACAATTTGAAGGTTGACTGACTTCACCCAATAAGCTTCCACCATGTAAAAGTGAGATAGGCAGCAATATAAAGCAAATGAATAAATAAATAAAATAACGATGAGCTGTAACCTGCATCTCCCCAATTCTAATTATACTCTAAGCCCTTTACTAACTGCATGCACATTGTTATATATAGCACAGTGTTCTATCTAAAGGTATATTTATTTGCAATGTTCTAAACCACCTGGAGTGCTTGTATAAGTAGAAAGATTGAATACAAACCTCATAATTATGGTAAACCAATGCCAAATGAAAGTCTGTGGAGATGGGGCATCACTGGGATATCAGTGATGAATGCCATGGTCAGGCAGTTCCCTTGGAGGGGCACTTATTTTAGGTATACAGGATTCATTTGTAAGTTAAAATCATAAACCTGATGAGTAGCAAATTAGTTTCCCATGTAGTTCTTTCATCAATAATGTGACATGGTGCCTATCAGTGTATCACGTAGCAACTTTCCTTTAGATTGTACATCCTGACTACACATGAAGATAACCACTTAAAAGTCATGCCAATAATTGAGTTGGGAGATTACAGTGTATTGATGGTTCTTGATGGTAAATATTCTTGTCAGGGAATAGTTATAGTTGATATATCAGCCAAAGATGATCAAAATAGTGGTCCTTGTCACTATGATCATGGGGCCTTTTCTGATGATGATTGGTGATTGTTCTGTGACAGGCCTGTCAAACTGGCGGCCTATGGGCCAGAGATGTCACGCACAGGCCACACCCACCCCAGCTCCACAAAGGCAAACCATGTTGTGATATGTCACAATCTGGCCTGTGACGCAATCGAGTTTGACGTTCGTGTTCTATGACTATCCTCAAGTCACATATTGACTTATCCCCCTTAACCAAGGGGATGAAGTTAAAGAGGAACAATGGCACAACACTAATAAAAAGCCCCCAAGGGTCTGAGCCAGAGTAACAGAATCCCATCTCTCCATGGATAAAAAGTCATCCATCAGGTTAAGACATTTTTCATTCTAAAATTAGTTTGGAATCCAAATTGTAACATGTCAGTCTGGATCAGCCCTTCAAAGCACAATCAACAACTAATCACAAAGCAGCTATTTTAAAGCTGGTAGATGAAGGAGAAGAGTACTATAAAAAGGTTTGTTTAGCTAAGCTGTCAGACTTTCAAAATCCAAATTGTTTCAGCTTCTAGACTTTCAGCAGTTCCCTCAGTTTTGAAATCCTTGCCAGTTTTCTTGTCCCTTTGCTCCAAGACACACACACACACACACACACACACACACATATGCTCACACACACACTCTCTCTCCCTCCCTCTCTCTCCCCCTTTTCTCTCTCTCTCTCTCCCCCTGTCTCTGCAAAATATTAGTTATTAGACTCATTAGTTGCTACTTACTAGACTCAGTTATTTTCCTTTCTATTCCTCTCTTAACTATTAGCATTAGTCAAACTTATAAGGTGTTGCTTTATACTTTGAAAGGAAAAGACAATTTTGACATTGTTGCAAAAATACAATTTTTATCAGGTGGGAAGTGAAGAGAAGAACGACCTTGTGAGTATTTAACCTAAAAAATTAATTTCCTCTGGAGAACTGTTTTCCTTTGGAGGCTGATTTTCACACAGGCAACCTGTTTGGGGCCCTTGCTTATTTTGTCTTGCTGACATTCTATTTTAAGCTGCTCGAGTTCAACTCACAGTTTTCATCCTCTTTTTGCGGCTTCTGTGAGTGGAAGTGCATACAGTAAGGAAGCTGCAGCAGCAAGTTCTCTCCTCTCCCTGGCTACTTTGGAACTTCTAAAGTGTCTGCTGTGCAGTTTGCTTAATGGCAAAGCCAAGTCTGGCCTGTAGGGAGAGCTAATTCAATAATGAAAGGGAATTTTACCTAAAAAATATCTGAGGGAATACTGTCTGTCCTTCTAATGCTTTAATGACTGATGACTGAAGAATTAAAGCCGCTAAAAGATAAATTCATTTCATTTTCATTAGAAAAAAGAAAAGGCCCTAAAATCCCCAAATTTGGAACACTTCCAGGGAACATAATAGTGGTTGTATTAGCTTTGCAGTAAGGAGGTGCCAATCCTTTGCAAAAGATACTTGGGAAACTGCACAGAGCTTTTTTTTTTTTAATGGTTCAAAGCAATTGTACCTTTCTATAGGCCAGGGGTATTAAGCTCGCGATGACACGTCACTTGACGTATCACAACTCCCCCCCTTTGCTAAACCAGGGGTAGGGGTGGCCATTGGTGGTGCATCCGGCCTGCAGACTGAGAGTTTGGCACCCCTGTTATAGACTTGTGTGGCTTAGATTTTTCCACATGTATGTGCAGCTAAAGACACTTTTTTCACTTGGGGAAAATATGTGCACTGAAGCACCTTTTGCAAAGGATTTGCAGAACCCTGGCTTATACTGCCTTCCATGCATAATTGGAATTGCTCTAAAGAATTGCTGGTTGTCAGTATCTCAGATTCTATTAAAAGCTGTTTCAAATGTAACCTTGATGGTAAATGATGGGGAGAAAATCCTAGATATACTTCCTTACATAGTGGAAACAAGTTGCATTCATTTATCACTATCTAAAAAATTTGATTAAATGCATACCATTGCAATTGGGAGCAAAATGTGTAATTTTGAGGATCATTAGGCAAGAGGTCCTAAAGTCAGAACAATACTCCCTAATTTGGAAAATTAGTCTAGTTGAGCGATAGAAGCCACATTATAAAATATGAACTGAGTTTATTAGAGAGGGTGCACTGTCATTATTTATGGATTTTAATAAGCACGTGATTAGAAGTTATAAATTCTTTTAACATTTGTAATTCATGAATTCATTGAACAGTAATTCATTTAGCAGTGTTTAGTACTAGAGAAGAATAATATGTTTTCAAATAAACAATACATGATTTTTTAAAGCTGTGCAATATTTTTTCTAATTGCATATACTGTATGGTTCCTAATATCGGGAGCTAGTAACATAAAATGTTCAGACCAGTCAAATATCTATTAAGGATTAGATTATCAAAATAATAAAATAGAAAATAGTTTCAGATTGATTTTTCTGAAAGACTGAGAATCATAGTTTGGTTTATAATTGCAATGTGATTTATTTATATGTAGGAGAAGAAAGGCATTAGAATGTTTTGTTTCAAATATATATATAATGGACTAAAAGATGGGGATTAGATTTATGTAGGACCACTTCTAAACATTAATTTATTTAAATTGCCAGCAATAATACATTAAAATAATGGAATTTTTTATATATGCATTCTTAGGACCAATTAAAAAAAATTATCTGTTTCTGTATGGTAAATTGGTGACAGGTCTATTCATCATGTGAGTTGGGTTAAATATACAGGCCATCACAGGACATATTTGCAACCAAGGTATAATAATGTTTTTGAAAAAGGATATGAAGTTAAGTGACATTCATCTAAGTGTTCAATTTTTTCATTTGTTTTAAAAAATATTTTAAAGGAGAGTTTGTTAAATATGAGCAACTCATGAAAATGATAAATGAATAGTTGACATATTTACTAAGTTTTTGAATACATCATTGTCATATTTAATAGCTGCTATATATTAAAAAAAATAAAGAAAAGGAATTTATCAAAGCTTCTCATGCCTTTCCAATGAGGCCTGAGTGGTTCATTCTTCCATGTGTTAAATCTCTGTGGAGACTAATTCATAAGCACATACTTTTACAGCAATAACTATATCACTATGCAAAACTACTTATACTCATCCTGTCTGAAAGATCTACTGGCCAGATTGGATAGAGAAGAGTTAAATCAAGTTGTGAGTATCATGAATTGCTAATGTGCTTAGCACACAAGATTAAAAGCCCCTGATGGCAACTATAATCATTGATGGCAACTATAATAATTTCAGTAAGTTTCCCTTTTAGCATTTGGCCCCAGAACCAATATTCTGGAGCAAGAACATTTACAAAGAAAATATGTAGACTAGTTATCCAAAATAAGTTATAAGTTGTGGTTGTTCCTAGAGTAGAACTGAAGATTTAGATCAAACTGCCCAAAACAACAAAGGAAGTGAGGTACCATTGCTTAAGCAAGATTGCAATCTAAATAGGGAAGTTTCATTGATGAGTATTGTCAAGAAGAGTTTATGATCAAATCAGAAAAAAGCTTCAACAATGGATCTGAAGAAAAGACATAAAGAAAACTGACTTACATGGCATCAGGATTTCACTGAGAGCAGGAGTACATTATTCAGCACCCTGGACAGAACCCTAGAGGAGAAGGACTTTTTCAGGCAAAGAATTCAGCTTCTCATCTTTTTCCTCTCAGGTTCTTTCTCCTAGTTAACAAGTAGAGACCTTCACAGAGGCAGCCCTGTGTCCTGCCATGTAGCATTCTATTATTTCTTCATGCTTTCTTGATAGGATTGCTGCCCAATGCTCTAGAATAAAGTTTATTAGTTTATAAAATAAACTAATAACATTTTAGTTGTTATTAGTTATAAAGTCACGGAATGTCTGTGCGATTTGGAATTGTATAAAATGTTCAAACTTGGGGCTCGGACATTTGGAGCTTGCATCATTGATCTTTTGTTGTATAATGAGGTTATGTATTTTATTAGCAGTTCTTATTGATGAAAGTCAGTGACAGAAATACTCCTTTACCTATAAAACTGTGAGAAATCATGGAAAGGTTACCTGAAGCTTTCCAGATGTTGATCAGCCCTACCCAGTGTGCAAAATGATGAGGGATAATGCTAGTCTACCAATATTTGGAGGACACATGATCTGTGATGAACTAAGGAAACTGCAGTCTGTAATCATGGTGTCTTAGTAGATGGAGCAACTGAACATATTGAATCCCCTAATTCCAGCACTAGCAATTCCTAACATTCCTCAGCAATTTTGCAACAAATTTAAAATCTGGTGTTTGAATGTTGAGTTTAAAATTAGAGAAAAGTAAAACATGCATTTGTATATTGCATGTGGTTTTTTTCAATTCCTCCCGTGTTTTCTGATCTCATACTGAAACCTAATGTGTGTGTGTTTGTGTATATGTGTGTATGTATTCATTCTTTATGATGTATAAGCAAGTATTGTAATCAGTACCCAAATATGATACTAATCCATTTCTTGTTATTGCTTTGATTTATTTACAACTAAATATTTAGACCTTGACATTGAATATCTCAAAATCAGAAAACCCTTCAAAGCAGAAATAAAATGAAAAAAAAATCTATCCTTTGTTTCTGTAGGGCAAAAATTGAAAACATTTGATTGCAACTTTCATTTCCTTCACTGAGTTCTATATTTAGAAGAATATGTATGTGAGGGTTGATCCAAGCACACTGAGAGTATTTTGAGACAAATGTTTAAGAGAGGCAAGGCAGATGTATTGAGCAAGTTACACGCTATGCGAGAAAAGTATGCTAAAAAACCCATATCTCTGTGTTTTCTATTTTCCTGGAAGGAAAAAAGGAGAGAGAAGAAAGAATTCTTTCTGTAAGAAGTAGTCTACTTATGTCATGTAAGTCAGCTCCTGAGAGTCTTCTATACAGAGGAAGAAGAGCAGAGACAAAAGGAGTCCCTTACTTATTTACTCTCTCCTAATTTATTTAGTGGTCAATATGAAAAAAGTTGGAAAGAGCTGATGCTTTGGAGTTGCATCTCCCACAAGTAATTGAAATAGGGAAGTTGATCCCTTCCACACTATCTTCTATCTTGGGAAAAAAAACTTCTTTATTGTTCCATCAAGGGTTTCTTTGTACTGCTTTCATCATTGTGAGAAGCCACATATGCAGGTGTGCTTGTGTTTGTGCATAATTTTGCACAAGTGTTCCCTATTGGCAGTTAGAAATGTCTCACTTTAGTTAACCAATTTCTGATTGTTGTAGCTCACTTTCCTTACATTACTTATAGCATTAGTTTAGAACAGGGGTGCCCAAACTTGACAACTTTAAGACTTGTGGACTAGCTGGCTGGAGAATTCTGGGAGTTGAAGTCTGCAAGTCTTAAAGTTGCCACATTTGGAGACCTGTGACTTAGAACTATCTGTGAACTATCAGATTAAAGAGCATTAGTCCAGCACTTTGTTTCTCATTTGGTCAACTGGATATTTGCAGGAAGCCTACAAATTAAATATGAATATAGTGGCAGGTAGCTTTGCTCATATTCTCCATATTCTTAAGAGGCATATACTGCATTCTTATACATCGGTTTTAAATATATATAATTGTGAAAAATAAAAAGTTTCTACAGGAACTTTTTGGGGCTTGTACAGATCTCTGTTATATCATAGCATGTATCTAAATAATGCATTTTATCCCAATAGACCTATTTTCTGATATCCGTTTTCTGTTGAAATGGGTAAACAGTTTTGTTCTATCTAAATAGTATTTGGACTAAAAAAAGAAGTAAAAAGGAGCAGAAAGATGGACTTTTGGAAATTCTGGTGCTGAAATATAGCCATTTTTCTTTCCATGTGGCTTCCCTTTATATGTTGCCAATACACATTTGCAAAAAAAAAAATAAGATAATTATCACAGAAAGATTTTATGAAGTCCTAAAATGGTGCTTCTTGGATAAAGTTGTATTTTAAGAATTTAATAATTCTTCATGAATATAAATGAGATTATAAATTAATCCTGTCCTATGAATAAAGTACTTGTTGCCATTTTAAAATTTATAGGAGTCCTATAAAGTGGATTTCATCTTTTAAAGACTCAACCATTGTTCAGCTGCTTCTAATTTCTTATTAAATCTTCTCCTTTCTTGGCATATTGGGGAAAAATAGCATTCAGCTATCTAAAAGTACTCCATCTCTTGACCATCTCCAAAACATTTATTTCATTTTATGTCACTCTTTTTATACATTTGATCAATACAATTGACTACATTTATAATTAATAGTTATTTATGAACTATTTCTCTTGGGTAGTGTCTGTGATATGATGTTCTGTACCAAAGCATACATCAGTTTTTTTTAATTCCACATTGATGTTTAATTATCTAATTACTTTAAATGCTTCACTTGGATATTTCATTAATGAATTCTATACATTCTTAATAGAATTAATTATATTCTGAATATTTTCTAGTTTGCAGAATAAGGTGGAGTTATTTTTGGAGAATATTACCAAATTTTTAAATGAAAATTTAAAATTTGTATTTGAAATCTTTTCCTGGTGTTATTTCTGGAAATTGCAGATTCAGTTCCAACAAGGTACTTTAAAATATGGGATGTGACACTAATCTATTTAGGGGGGATTTTTTTTTTTGATACTGGAAAAATTTTGAGAAAATTAAAAAAAACCTCTCTCCATGAAATATTTTCTTTTAAAATGCTAAATGCAACATGTTAGGTTACTCACATTTTGAAACTTTTCAAAATAGTTTTCCATTTCTATGTTACTAACTTTTTAAATTTATAGATCATCCAATTTGTTCTTGGCTTCAAAAAACTTAATTATGTGAGTTCCCGCCCCCCCATTGCAGCTAATGTTTCCAATTTGTCAAATTTACAAAATTAAGAGATTTTAGGTTTCTTAAAATGCTATATGTATAGTTCCACTTATTTTAAAATAAACTGAATTAGTTAATGTAATTATTGTCTAAGTCAGAGGTCCTAAACTTGGCAACTTTAAGATTTGTGGTCTTCAACTCCCAGAATTCTCCAGCTGAGACTTCTAGGAGTTGAAGTCCACAAGTCTTAAAGTTGCCAAGTTTGGGGACCCCTGGTCTAAGTAATACTTCTGCATTTTATATGATAATTGTACAAGTAACCCTAGTATAATGCTAGATTCCTGAGCAGTGATTAAGGCTTCAGGTTAGAAACCAGGAGATGCTGAATTCTAGTCCTGCCTGTCAGGCACAAGCAATCAGAAGCACTTATTCAGAGCTTGATTTACAGCTCAAATGAGAAATAGTTTCACTGAATCTGAGCCAACCTAACAGAATGACAGCATCATCATCTGGAAGCTTGTCAAGCTGATTGACACAGGAGAGTGAAACTGTAACCTTGGGCTTCTTTGGAATAAGAGTTGCAACTGTAGATTAGTCATGAGTCATCAAAACTTGTTTGGGACTTCAATATTTGGAGCATAAAACTGTTAACTTTCTTAAGAAACTAGCTCGATTCCCATGCTTCACTATGAAACTATGTGGTTGAGCTTAGTTTTTAGGGAGGAAAATAAGGGGAAAAAATTCTGCCTCTGCCTACCAGCATCCATCAGTATTCATCTGACTAGCGTCCTGTCAGTGTGTGAGAAAGTTGAGGGCTGTTTGGAAACTGAAACAGTATTTGCTGTGTGCGCAAGAAGGAGCCTGGGCGTGGCTTAGCTTAACTATTCTGTACTAAAGCTGCTTAGTGCTGTGAAACTAAAATTAACTGAAACTCCTCTGCTTGTGTTTTGCATTTGGAACAGATTTCTTTTCAGGTGGGGAGGGGGAGTAGAACTCCTTAGCATCAGAGCATGTTAATAATAATATACAAAATACTAATGCTCTGATGGTCATTTTGAAAAATCCTTTCTTAGTGAGCCCCTAGAAGCCAAGAGGAACATACGTGTGCCAAATTTCACTACTTTATCAAGTTAACCATATCTATAATCCAAAGATGGCACTCCATCTCTGTAAAAATGCTCATTTGTAAATGACATAGAATCCATCTGAATCAGAAAAACTCTTAACTTGTGATTAAATAAACTCACAGTTCACTTCTCAAATGTACAGCTAACTATTCGTAACTTGAATAGTTTTGTGGAATAATATACTGCCTTCAGATATTGAGTTTTCACATACAATTTTCATAGAACCAGTATAGTTTTGCGATGGCTATACAGAGGCTCACTACAGAATGAATTTGTCATTACACAGAGGTCTGGAAAACTTTGACAATAATTTGACAAAAATTTAATTTGGAACTTGAAGAAAAAATGCATTTATCCATATTTGAATGTACATCAAATTTTATAAACACACATATTATAAAACATAAATTTTATAAACACGCATTTGTGCATGTGAATGTGTGTATATATGTGTATGTATATACATGTATATTGAATTTTTCTACATTTTAGTTTGTTGTCAAAATGTTACAGAACTTTAAACAGAGAACAAGCAGAGAATGTTATCATTGTTGTACTGAAATCTAAGACAGATAAATTACTTTTCTGGGGAAGATATATAGGCTATTAAGTTAGTGAAGGCTATCTAATGAGCCAAAAAGCTAGTAACAGGAGGCTCCAAGCTGCCTGTAGGCCAGGGATAGTTTTCCAAATGCAACAGTGATCTCTAGCATACTGTAGTTATAGGAATGCGGGAGAACATTGTTTGATTTTTTTTTAAATGGCAAGAGGTCCAAGGCTGATCAATGCCTCTTGCTCTTTCAATTGAAATAAGGCTTGTGCTTCTTTGTGCTTTATTTGAATGAATACATTTCATTGTTCTAAAGTTACTTGTTATTTCAACTGTATTTTATTTATTTATTTTATTTTGTCAAGCAATTATAGGAGGCTAAAACATACAACGAATGGTTGCAGGAACTGGGCTTGGCTAGTCTAGTAAAGAGAAGGACCAGGGGAGACATGATAGTGGTCTTCCAATATTTGAGGGGCTGCCACAGGGAGGAAGGGGTCAAGCTATTTTCTAAAGCACCTGTAAGCCAGACAAGGAATAATGGATGGAAACTGAACAAGGAGAGATTTAAGCTGGAAATAAGGAGAAACTTTCTGACAGTGAGAACAATCAACCAATGGAACAGTTTGCCCTTGGAAGTTGTGGGAGCGCCATCACTTGAAACTTTCAAGAAGAGATTGGACTGCCATTTGTCAGAAATGGTGTAGGGTCTCCCGCTTGGATGGGAGGTTGGATTAGATGAGCTACAAGGTCCCTTCCAACTCTGATTATCTGTTATCTGTTATAAGATAACAGGTATAAGTATAAACATAGTTATGAATACATGAAATGGATACATATAAGAAAAATAAAAAGAAACAATAGGACAGGGATGGTAGGCATGTTGGTGCACTTATGCACGCCTCCTATAGACCTCTTAGGAAAGGGGTGAGCTCAATAGTAGACAGTCTAAGTTGAAGTTTTTGGGGTTTGGGAAAGAAACCACAGAGTCAAGTAGAGTATTCCAGACATTGACCATTCTGTTGCTGAAGTCGTATTTCCTGTAATCAAGTTTGGTGCGGTTTACCTTGAGTTTGTATCTATTATATGCTCTTGTATTGTTATGGTTGAAGCTGAAGTATTCATTGACAGGTAGGACACTGCAATATATAATTTTATGTACTGTACTTAGATCGGACCAAAGGCGGCATAGTTCTAGGTTTTCTAGGTCTAGAATTTCAAGTCTGGTGGCATAAGGCATTCTGCAACGAGTAGAGGAGTGAAGAACTCTTCTTGTGAAATATTTCTGGACTTTTTCAACTGTATTAATATCAGATATGTAATGTGGATTCCAGACTGATGAGCTGTATTCAAGTATTGGTCTAGCAAATGTTTTGTATGCTCTAGCTAGCATACAAAAAGAGAAAAAGCTATGCAGGATAGATTAACAACTCTTAATGCCTTTTTGGCTATGTAGTTACAGTGTGCTCTAGCACTTAGATCATTAGAGATGAGTACTTCAAGGTCCTTGACAGAGTTTGAATCATCAACAAGGTCTTGACTATTCAGCTTGTATTTTATTTTCTGATTTTTTTTGCCAATGACAGAGCATTTATTTGTTGAGATTTGGAGTTGCCATTTGTTTGACCATTCTGATACATAGTCGAGGTCTTTTTGAAGGGTAGCAGTATTGTTGGTGGTGTTGAATAGCTTTACATCATCAGCGAAGAGAATGCAGTTGCTCACAGAGGTCATTCATATAGAGAATCATTTATGTAGAATATGATCACAGGGGTCATTCATGTAGAGTATGAAGAGAGTTGGTCCTAGAACACTCCCTTGGGGGACATCACTATTGACAGGTACATAATTTGATAGGACAATCCCAATTTTGACCATTTGTTGTTTGTTTGACAGGAATGCTTCTATCCAGTTGTGCAGGTGTCCAGAGATACCATAAGATTTTAGTTTTAGGAGTAGTTTGTCGTGTACCACTGAATCAAAGGCTTTACAGAAGTCTATGTAAATTGCATCTATTGCTTTGCCCTGATCGAGTTGTATAGTCCATATGTTTTTGCAGTGTAAGAGTTGCAGATTACAGGATAGTTTTTTTCTGAAACCAAATTGTTTATTAGAGAGTAGGTTGTTTGTCTCTAAATGGAGGATAATGGATTGGTTAGTAATTGATTCCATGATGCAGCATAAAGAGATTGGTCTGTGATTTTCAACTAGGCTGGGGTTTCCCTTTTTGAAGATGGGGATGACCGTGGCTAGTGTCCATAGGTCTGGCAAGGAGCTGGTCCTGAAAGTTCTGTTATGGCAGTGGATAGCTTTTTTAAGAAGTAGGCACATATTCCGTCTGGTATAATAGTTAGAGATGGTTTTAGATTGCGTAGTGCTTTTTCAACATTGTCTTCTGTAAAATTGATATGTATTAGATCATTGCAGTTGTCTGTGATTCGACTAGGAAATACTGGGCATGATCCATTGCTGTTTACAAATATTGAGCCAAATAATGTGTTAGAGGTTGGCTTTAATAGTGTCATCATTGCAGTCTTTACTGTCATACTCCTGGTGTAGAGGAAGAGGAGGAACAGCCAACAGGGAGTGGAAGTGTGGCTCCAGAGGTGGTGGAGGAGGCTGGGGAAGGGCAGAGGCCAGCTGAGCAGTCAGAGGAGGACCCAGGCCCATCCCCTATCCATCCTAGGGCATGCAGGGAGGAAAGGATCAGGGTAAAACCTGGTCTACTTGGGAGGAGAGGGCCATGATCCTCTTCATGGGTTGCAAATGAGAGATCTGCATAAAAGGTTGGACCTGCGTGCTAACAGACATTGGAGACAAATTAGTGTTTTATTCCTAAAGAAGGTTTATCTTGGTTGGCGTTCTTCCAATGGACAGTACCTGGTTATCAATTATCTATCCTGGTCTGTCATGGAACTTTATTCAGTGCAGTTCATTTTTGGTTTTTGCTTCGTTATCGGCTCTTTGAATTTGAACTATGTTTCTTGCCTTTGAAATGTTATTTTGAAAATAGTTTAATCTTCAACTGTGAACAATTAAACAGTGAAGCCAAGTTGAAGGCATTAAAGGACTTTTATTTACGTTTTGGTTTTTCTTATATTTCTGAGATACTCTAGGTCATCACATTTATCATTAGGTCCTTTCAGAGGTGGGATGGACCTTGAGTCTTTTAGTTTGTTGTTTGCAAAATTGTAGAAAGCACAGGTGGAATTGGTGCATAGAAAGTTTTCTTCTTGTTTAATGTGATAATTGGTGCATTCAGTCTTTATCGGGTGGCATAAATTTTTGTATCGGCTTTTGAAGTTGGCAACATGACCAGATTTGTTTTTCTGCCAAAGTGATTTCTTTTTGGATTGAAGCTTTCTTATTGTTATGGGTAATTTGTTTTTTTCTGGTTTTGGGAGTTGTTATTGGTACATATAGTTTGATGACTCTTTTGACTTCAAGTCATTATATGTATGTATGGCAATTATAGGAAATTATCTTGGTAGTATTTTAGTTCAAAAGGAAACTCAATAAAAAAATGGGTAAACTGTTTTTTTTCTTTTGGGCATCAACATTTGTTGATATTTAATTTGTAGGGTTGTGCACAATTTGTCTGATCTTGTCTTATGAAATCTCTTCCTTAATAAACAATGATTATGATTATTGATTATTATTGCAGCTATATTTAAAGTATACTAAAATAATTTGGAAATATAGTAATTTTTTAAATTGAAAGAACTACAATATCCATGCTATCTTATCAGAAATAATAACAGAAAAGACTAGATTTTGGCCATCCAGCTTGCCTTCTATGGTCCCAATCTTTTCTTCAACAAGGACCTGCTGCATTGTGCTTGAAAATCTTTTACAGATCCCAATATGAAGAAGCCATTTTAACACAAAATCCACTGAATTCAATTTTGGACTCTTAACATTCTAAAAACTAAACATACACAGAACACCAATTAACTTTAACGTCATGCAAAAGTGCCATGGTTTGATTCAGAGAACGTTATAAAATGATAATATGCAAGGATATTTGTGAAGTAAAATACATGCAGCTAATCCTCAATTTATGACCAGTCACTTAGCAACCATTTGAAGTGATGAAAAATCCGAAGAAGGGACTTAGGATCCAGATCTAACATTCCAGTGGTAGGGTCCCCTCCAGGATCATGTGACTGAGGAGGCCTTTGACAACATGGCTGCATTTACAGTGGCTTGCAGTGTCCCATAGTCAAATGACCGTGTTTTGTAATAATTTTTCTGGAAAATTGCATTTATTACCTGTTTGTAGCAAAACTGCTCCCATAACAAACCATTGGTTTGCTTAATGATCATGGTGTTCACTTAACAAACATCACATTTGCTTAATGACCACCACCAAAAAGTTGTAAAATTGAGTTAGTCATGTTTTACAACTATCACAACATATTATTGCAATAGGCAGAATTCAAAATGGTCATACATTGAGGACTATCTGTATGATACTTAACAGTACAGTATAGTATGCATTATTACTAATAATCACATTATTTTTCCATTCATCAGGGACCACTTGCAATATCCTCACAGACCTCAGATGGGGGAATCACTTGCCTGCTGTAACTTAGCTGATTTTTTTCTCATTTACTCTCAGACTTTTGGCTGAGCCACAACGAGGGCTAGATTTCAAATCATTGATATCTACATTGACGGACAATTTTGGACCAAGAAATGTCTCTTCTGTCAATGCACCTATGGGAATAAATTACTGCATATGCTGTTCTGAAATCCTTCAGGGAACAACAGCAGGACACAAACTTTGATGAATGAATTAATAGTCACTGCTTGCAAAATGCATTAGCTGGTTATGCTACTGAAATGGCTTCATCTGTCTTTCTGGAGACTGTTGGATTATGTATTGAGCTTGTTTCCTGGCTGGAAGTAGTATAGTAATTAGTGGAATGTCATACCTAGTGTATGTCTCCTGACCTTCGACTCCTTTATTAAACTATTGACTTTTATTGAACCATGGTTTCTGAAAGTCAGCTATGTAATACACTATTGACAGCTGCAGGTGCTTGGTTCAAGAATTCTCCAGGCAACCCCTTCAGAGTAGCTGTACTAACTACTGTAGCTTTTGGCTAGGGCTTTTATTTTCTAATGCACAACATAAAGATAGACTAACAATCTATCAGAACGATGGGGTGGGAAGGATTTTTCTATTTTTACTCAGTGGTTTCAGTTACATTGATCACCAGAAGACAGGCAGAAGGGAGTGGAAGTCATGTAAAATCCTGTAACGGGGGCATGTCATAATGTGACCTCTATATATCTCTGCTCTGAGAGCTTAAGTGAAAGTGGAATATATATATATATCATTCTAAGAGCATCTAGATATCTCTTCCTGCAACCATTGAGTGCCAGGTTTCGGATATACCCTAATGCTATTCTATTGCATATAATCACCAAAAGTGCAAAGGTCTATGAATTGAATTCCCTGTAGTGGGCATTTGAACTTCATAGATTAATTAATATCTGGCTACCCACCTCTGACAACTCCCAAATAAAATGAGTGCCTGCTTCCTGGTGATCAATATAGAATAATGGAATAATAATAGAGTTGGAAGGGATCTTGAAGGACTTCCAACCCCTTACTCAAGCAGGAGACCCTATACCATTCCAGACAAGTCACTGTCCAGTCTCTTCTTATAACTATAAACAGTTACAAATAATTCAGTACTTTCTGTTTTTGGAACAAAGTGTGTGATATACATATGTACTTACATATTTTACAGAATTTTCTAATATCAGGTTAGAGCAGAATTGCCAGAATTAATCCATGGTGAATTTCAATATCCATGGTTATTCACTAAAATGGTTATTTACCAAGAATGGTGTAAGGCATCCAGAAAGTACCCATGATATCAATCACTCCAAGACATTTTCTCTCCAATTGATTTATTTAGGAACAGATCTGGCATATCAAAGGCAATTTCCCAAAGTGAAATTATTTTCCCATATTACACAGAATCCACCTTATCTCCTCCCTTCTCTCCTACCACTTCTACACTTCATAAATCACGAGAACCAATTAACTGGAATTTCTTAATACGACATACAGAATAACCTTGAACTTTTCAACTCCTTCACACACACCCCTTTCATGAAATGTGACAGCTGAATTTTAAAGATGACAAATGGAATCTCTATGGTTAGAGAAGTGTGCCATTCATGATATTAGTTTTGAGTACTGAAGATAATGGAATCCCAGTATTAAAGTATCCAATAATACCCAATAAAAATAAAAGTGAGATTTTGGTAGAGAATTCTTGGCTTAGAATCAATCAATCTCTACTCTTTGACAATTTCTGTTGACCATTGAAAATATTTCTTTTGTCTTGGTGTTGCCATACAAGTCTTTATGTTTTAGTGTTTTGCTTACCAAGAAAAAAGTTAAGATTTAAATCAATAAAGGGGAAGATAGAACTAAGACAGTAGGATGAGTAGATTTCCTATATTCTTTTATTCAGAATGGGGATCATTCTCCTTATAATTGCACAATAATGTCTGTGGAGATTCTCAGTCATCCAGGTCATAGTTTTCCCAAAGGTGCTTTTTTCCAAGAGGCAACTGGACTTTCTGTTTTTTCTTTGCAGATATTTCATTTCTCATCCAAGAAGCTTCCCCAGAGCAGAAGAAAATTCTTGGATGAGAAGCAAAACGTCTTCAAAGAAAAACCAGGACGTCCAGTTGTCTCTGAAAAAAGCACCTTTGGGACTTGTACAATAATGTTTTATAAATTCTATCATTCTTGGCCCAACTCACAAAATTAGAAGACGAGCATTCAAAGCTCTTCAGGTTGATTACAGTCTGCATATGACCCTTTTCTTACATCTTGTCTTCTGGAAAAAAATATTTTAGGGTCCCTCTGTGTGTTCTTTTCTAGTACTTTTAATAGATGAATTGTATTGAACTTCTTTGTTTTAATTGTTTGCTGTGTGAATTGATGCATGACACCAGATAGGGCAGTTAACAGCTCATATTGGTTCTCTGCATAACAGCATCGCTCCTGGAATTTCAGGACAGCATCCATTTGCAATATTAATAGGTCTGAAAATTGAGGTTGCAAAACACAACAGAGCTGCCCTTTGTACAGCGTCTTTTTCAGCTATACTCGGTGATGCACATTTCAGATCCTTTAACTTTTTCTGTATTCTGTATTTTAATTAAAAATAAGATTGTAATGTGGCTATGGTTTAAGAATGGATGGATGGATGGACGGACGACAATGTATTTAATTTAATGCAGCAGTTTTGCATTCAAAGCAATAAAATAGTCTAACCATAGGCTATGTAATAATATTGTAGGTTAGGAAAGCAAAATGGCTTAAAACCCAGTAACTTTGGCCTTTCATCATCAGGAAAATGCTGAAAGAAAGATTTCTATCCCATTATTTTGGGTTCTCTACTGAGGGAACTTTGCAGTAGCTGATCTCCTAAGCTAATCCCATGGATTTTTAGAGGCAATATCCTGGGCTCACATTTTTCTGCTGTTTTGCTCCACATCAGTATGTGTCTGAATGACTTTTAACCTCATTCTGCTCCTCTGGGCTTGCACATATAAAAAGTCATGGCCGTGTCAAAGAGCTGAGATTTACATGAAGTCCTATGGCAGCAACACGAAAAGTAAGGTAGGGGTCTGAAATAGATCTGCCAAAGTGACAGATATGTGAGAAATTCTAGCTGTCTCTTACCAAAGACCTGGACTTTGCTGGAATGTGCAGTAGGTGGTAGCCAGAAACATGTAGAAGTCACAGTATGATACTATAGTATCTTCATTAAGAGCGTCTAAAATAATCTCTAGTGACATTCCAAAGAAAGTCTTCATAGGACCCCGTGGTTCTCTTCTGCTTCCTTACTTGTCCTGCTGTTATTTTTTTAATATTTGAAAAGTCTAATATTCACATATAAAGCTACCAGACTCGGATTGCAGAAGTTCAAGAGAGCCCTCAATCAAAGCAAAAAAAGAGAGTACATGTAGTCCTTGACTTATCATCACATTTAGGCCCAAACATTTCTGTTGTTAAGTGAGACATTTGTTAAGTGAATTTTGCCCCATTTTGTGAACTTTTTTGCCACAATTATTAAGTGAATCACTGCAGTTGATAAGTTAGTAACCTGGTTGTTAAGTGAATCTGGCTTCTCCATTGAGTTTGCTTGTCAGAAGGTTGTAAAATGTGATCGCATGATCTTGGGATACAGCAACAGTCATAAATATGAACCAGTTGCCAAGCATCTGAATTTTGATCATATGATCATGGGGATGCTGCAAATGTTGTAACTGTGAAAAACAGTCAAAAGTCACTTTTTCAAATGCCATTGTAACTTTGAATGGTCACTAAGCGAACTGTTGTAAGTCGAGGACTATCTGTATCCCTTATTAGAGGTTCTGTTTTTTGTAGCCCAGATCCAATAGCAATAGCAATAGCATTTATATACTGCTTTGTAGTGCTTCACAGCCCTCTCTAAACGGTTTACAGAGTCAGCCTATTTCCCCCAACAATTTGGGTCCTAATTTTACCCACCTTGGAAGGATGGAAGGCTGAGTCAGCCTTGAGCCTGGTGAGATCAGAACTGCCAAATTGCAGGCAGTCAGCAGAAGTAGCCAGCAGGACTGCACTCTGACCACTGTGCACCGCAGCTTAATAGCCCTAATCACCCCTGAATTCTTAGAAGCCTAGATGTCTGTACTGAAAGGAAACAGAATCCTCTGTAAAATCAGGGTGGCTGCAATTTTGATAATGTCCAGGCCTCATAATATGGTGTCCCCTAGCAATTTTGGTCACACTGGAAATAAAGGGTGGAGGAGATAAATTTTGTATGTGACAGTTGTGCATGCATGTTATCATTCAATATGTTGGGATCAGTGGTGGTATTCAGCCGGTTCGCAAGGACTCGGGCGAACCGGTAGCAAGAATTTGGCGTGGGTCGCCGAACCGGTAGTAAGTTCTGGCTGGCCACGCCCCCCCCAGGTTGCCCTCTTGCCCGATGCTCGCTCACCCCGCCTACCCGCCTGACATTCACTGCCCGCCTGCCTGAAGTCGCCTAAGGTATTTCTTTCTTTTTTTTCCCCTCCCGACAATCAGCTGTAGATAAGATCAGCTGTGCCGGGATTCCCCTTGCTGAGGCCCAGGAAGGCAAAAAATGGAGGGAGGAGCTCAGCCCCCCCTCCATTTTTTGCCTTCCAGAGCCACAGAGGAGCCTTAGGGGAGCAAAAATGCCCCCCCCCCAAGGCTTCTCTGAGGCTAGGAAGCTCACAAAATGGATTTTGGAGGAATGCTGCATGCTCCTCCCATGCTCTGTTTTTTTTCTTCCTGAGCCTCAGGGGAGCCTCAGGGGAGCCAAAACGCCCCCCCCAGGGGCTCCTTTGTGGCTAAGAAACTCCCAAAAATGGGTGGGGACTGCAAAAAAGAAAAGCCACGCCCACCCAGTCACATGGCCACACCCACCAAGCCACACCCACAGAACCGGTAGTTAAAGTTTTTGAATACCACCACTGGTTGGGATGATAATAGGGTTGGATCATGTTAGTCACACAACAAACTAGACCACATATAAGCAAAAAGTAGATTAAGACTGTTTACACAACATGAAAAGCTTTGATATGTTAAACCATGGTTTAACAAATTAACCAGATGCTTGGTTTTGCATATAGAGTTAGGGATCAGATTATTCATAGAGCCTGAAATTAAGTCCCTACATTTGAATCCAGCTGAATTAAGACCATGGAAAACCAACCTGCAACTGAATACGGACTTTCTGAGTTTCATATTAATATGGAATAATTATCCTAACCAGTTCCTCTATATGTACTGATTAAAAACAGCTATTAGGAGGCACTGCTGTGCTGAATTTCTTGTTCTGCAAATTCAGAATGGATAGCAAAATATTAATAGAAGCAGTAGATTTTCATGAAACATTTAAAAAGCTTAAATCATTCTGCTTGTAGTTGTGATTGTGTTGTTTCTGAAGCTGGGCTTTCCCCCTCTGGGCCTATATTTTTATTCCTGACATCTTGGTAAGCGGTAGCTCAGCTGTGTGCTTGCGTTCAAACAGAAATGACAATTCTGATAACTAAAAATTCTCTTCACAACCACGATATCTGAAAATGCTAACTGTTGCTAGTTAGTAAGCAAACTGCTAACCTGCTGTCTTGTGGTTTCCAAAACTATCTAGTTCTATCCAGTTAGGACAGGAGATCAAGATTAGGTGAAAATCCATCCAGCTGATTCATCTTTAGAGTTCTCTTAAAGTCTTCAGAAGTGACAGCAAGATGGAACCCTTGTGGATTATTCCACATCCCTGGAACTCCTTTGTTAAACATTCAATATTGTTTACAAACCTACGTTGCTGGGTATGCACAATATAATTGGTTCTGTTGTACTTTGTTTTCTGATTTCACATTGTCTTGGATCACAAAATGTAAAGGGAGATTAAACTCTATTTCACAGACACAAATAAACTCTCTCTCAGATGGTTTTTTAAAATTGATTGTCAATTGGGATTTTTTTTATTACAGTAATGTCTATCCCTGCTTTCAGGATTTTGTGTCTGCTGTATGTATTGTATGTGTGTGTGTGTGTGTGTGTGGATTACATTTAAAAGACCATGTATTTGATTGATGAAACATACAATATATCAGTGGTCGCCAACCGGTGGGCCATGGCCCACTGGTGGGCCGTGAAAAAATTTTGGTGGGCCACAGAGAAATCTCACCCTCAGAGCACCCCCCAAAGCAATTAATCCAGGATGCACAGAAACCAAGGCTGCGCCGCCCACATGGCCCGTGGGAACCCTTCCCACCTACTCACTCCTTACCTGGCAAACTTGCCTGCTAAATTGCTATTTTTCCTTTTTCCAACCATCATCTATTCTGCTGTGCAGGAGATTTAGATTAGCTAGGAAGCAGGAAATGGTTGGATTTCTTGCTTTCTAGCTAGTCTTTAGATCTTCAGCTCTGTTTTTAAGCACAACCGAACCTCCCTTAGGACTGAAGGTTCTATTATTCAGTGCAGATTCACGGCAAGCAAATTTGAGAGACTGAGTTAGCTGTTGGCAGATAGATCTCTGAATGAATCTGTGATTCTGTGAGCAACTCAATCTGCCTGCCTGCTTTGCCTGATTTTGGGTAAAAGTTGCTCTTTTTTTTATAAAAAATTCAATATTTATATAAATATTTATAATATTTACATACAAGCCATGCCCAGCCAGTCACATGACCACCAAGCCATATCCACAAATTAGGCCACACCCACAGAACCGGTTAGTGGTCCCTGGGATTTAAAATTATGAGTTTGGTGGTCCCTGAGGTCCAAAAGGTTGGCGACCCCTGCAATATATAAAACATCAATAATAATAAAACAGATAAATACAGAGACAAAAATTTCTATGCTAGACTGCCTCATTAAAATGCCAGGACACCTATGCCAAGATCCTTGCTTGGTCCCATTTCTTGGTAGAAGAGCCAAATTTTCATGGCATTCTGAAACACTGATAAGGTGTCACCCTCTATGTATTCATGAAAGTGTTTACCTGTCATGCCCCTGTCGGAATCTGATTCGGAGGGGGAGGCTGAACAACTGACAGGGAGTGGGAGTGTGGCTCTGTTAGCTGTGGAAGGAACTGGGGAAGAACAAAGTCTGGCTGGGCAGAGCAGGGGAGAGATAGAGCAAGGGAGAGGGAATTCAAAGGAAGACCCAGGCCAACCCCCTATACATCCTAGGACGCGCAGGGAGGAATGGAGAAGGGAGCAACGTGAGTTGTGTGGCTTACGGGGGAGGAAAGGGCCCTGATTTCCTTCATTAGCTGCAGCTGGGAACACAGTATTTAAAAAGGGAAGTTGTGCACAGCAAACTGTTGGGAGCAAATCATGAATTTATCTGATATCTTCAAGGCTTATCTGTGTTCCTGCCATCTTCCCAACTGTGTATGTTTTGCTGTGCTTTCAAGTCTGCAATTACTTATCCTGCCCTATCAAGTTAATTACTGCAGTGTGGTTTGTTTGGATTTTTAGTTACAGTTTGTATATACTTTGTTTTCGGACTGAATTTTCTCCACTTAAAGGCTGTTCCTGGGAAAGTTTTTCTCCAGCTGAAGGTAACCTGGACATTGGGGGCAAAGTTGGAGATAATAAAGGGACTCTTCTTGCTTATTTAACTGTGTTGCCTTTGTGTCACACCCCGGGTCATCACATTACCACTCAACCACATCTACAACTTTATTATGGATAACAAAAGGTTCAAAAAACAATGTGATCATATTGCCAAAATCTTCAGTTTTGGGCTTGTTGCATTTTTCTTTTATCAGAAATCTTTTTTTGTTTGTTTGTTTGAGGTTTGGGGGGTTTGTTAGACACCTTCTCTGGGTTGAAAACTAGAAATTATGTTTTTGAGAGAAGAAGGGGGATGTCACTGGGCCTTTCAGGACAAACCCACAATATTGGAGGAATTGAACAACTTTATCATTGGTTCTCATAGAATGGTAAACTTAGTTTATGTCAGTTTGTAAAGAGTATTTATAAACCAGTCATCAGTATCTGAGTTTCTGGACATGGCATTTCAGATCTCTGTTTTGGAATATGTATGTGTGTGCTAGGATGAAGTGTATCCTCTCCAGGGTCTTTTGTCTTTCATTTTTCATTCATCAATGTTGGCAGGTTACTTAAATCAAAACAGATCAATTCCAGTCTGACAACCTCAATAAGAAACAGAAGTAAGCACTCAGAAGGTAACTGAATGGTATGCAGTGCATGTATAAATCTGTGCAAAAGGCATGAACGTACACTCCAGATCTTATGCTTACTGTTTCAGAAGGGTACTTCTTGTGTGGCATGCCATGTTTATGAGGCAATATAGAGGCATCAACCCTGAGGTAGAATAATCAGGATGGGAAGCAAATCAAGTATTGACATGGTCAGGCACACTGCGCAGCTGAATACTGCTGGTAGGGAGAAGATTATCCAGATCAAAAAAAGTAGTCAGCTGGTGACTTTGATTCAGCATTTTTCCAATTTATTTCTTGGCCACTTGAAGATGTATGGGCTTCAATTCCCAGAATTCTCCAGCCAGCAGGTGGTGAAATCCACACATCTTCAAGTATCCAAAGTTGAGAAATACTGCTTTGATCTGTTTCTGTAGATCTGTTTCTGTGGTTTCTGTAGGGCAAAAGCTCAAAACAGAAAACTGTGGCCCTGGCACCACAATCTAAGCCCTATCTCCTCTGTGTATAAATCAGCATCATGTACATATAACAAAGGCATAAGACTTGGATCATTTTGCTGCGACCGCATCTTGCTTATTTCAGAATGCTTTGTGGACACCGCTATTTTACATTCTTATTACTTTACTCAGGAGAAGAAACAAATTGGAAAAAGTGACTCAGAGTGACTGAGTATTATCCTGGTTTGCTGCCAAGATTTACTTTATAGAAGAAGCCCAAAACCTTTGCCAAGAATATGTGAGAATTAGGAGGGCCTATAATAAGCATGGCTCATATTCCTTTTCCTAACATGTTTTTTATTTATTGTGATGGCAAGTTGTCTCTCCATGAAGACTTCATTTCTAAAGCTGGTGTCATACTACAGTGAACTCTGCATGTTTTTATTCATGAAGGATTTCAATAGACTTATAGGCTGAAAAGCTTGCTTCCAATGTTGATTCTACTTTTTGTAAGAAAAAGCACACTATTAATAAAAACATCGTACCAAGGCATTTCAGCAGCATTTGAAACTTTATTAACAATAATTCTAAATGGTTGAATTAAGGAACCATGTCAAAAGCTCTTATGCAAAAGTGCTGTATAAATCCAACCCAATCTTGGCTTTCAAGGAAGAGCATTCCATATTTGGGAGAGTGATGTAGGAAAAGGCCTTTTCTTTCATACATTGCATGTAGAGTTCTCTTGAGCATCTCCTCAAATTGTAATAGGTTTACAATGATTCTTCAAAGAGCCACACCCAAAGCAATTTCAAAAATTAAGACCAACATCCTGAATAGCAAGTAGCCTCAATGCAGATCTTTCAATATTGGAGAGATGTGGCTATTGTTGAACAGGCCTGGATTGAATGATTTTCAATATTGGAAATATGTGACTGTGGTTGAACCAGGTTTGGGTTGAATGATTTTGTCACAACATGATGAATATGTTAAATCAAAATGGCAGGGTGTCCTTCATGGCCTCATTATACATCTTGAACATTGTCTAGACCAAGGGTCTTCAAACTTGGCAAGTTTAAAACTTGTGGACTTCAACTCCCAGAATTCCTGGGCTAACATGACTGGAGGAGGAATTCTGGGAGTTGAAGTCCACAAGTCTTAAAGCTGTCAAATTTGAAGACCCTTGGTCTAGACAGTTAAAGATTCAGTGTATGGGAGTTTTTCAGAATTGGTAGTCATGAATTTGGAGGAATGGAATCCTATTATTAGCTGTATGCTGTGCAGGGATGTTTGAGGCAAGGAGGGAGAACCGGTTATCATGCATGTCATGGTTTTGCAGAAATGATGCAGCGTATATACTATATGTCTTTCATTGCATGCATTGTTGTGATATTGAGGCAGATTACATAATTTGTGTTATTTATTCAATTATATTGAAAGAACTACTGGCAGATGGAGGATGCTGGGTTTGATGAAGACAATATAGAAGAACCTCTGGTCATGAATGCTTCTGACTATGACCAAATCAAGTGATGACCAAAAATTTCAGAAAATTTTTTGCATCTGGTCATGAACAAATACTCGGGTGGCAATCAAACACAGCTGCTGCAATTTGCCCTTCTGTGCCAATTTCTCCTTCTGCTGCATTTTTTTAACGCACATGTGCAGTCAGTCTCATTTCCGGTCATGACCAAATTGGGTTATGACCAAAGTCATGGAACGGATTACGGTTGTGACGGGAGGTTCTACTGTATGAAGGAATGAAAAGGGTAAATATTTAACTTAGCAACTGTCATAAGAACAATGATGATAAATTAGGCAAAGTTTTATAATAAAGATCTTTTCTAAAAAAATCCAGAAGAAATGTATTTTCAGCACTTCAACTAGTTATGTTAAACTAAATTTTGCTATGGAAATATTGGTTAATTGCTGTATTGCAGGTAATTCTGTGTAATTTCTCATATATATTTCAACTATTTATTTCCTAATGATTAGATTTCTTTAGTGCTTTAAAGCTGTTAGAATGACATTCTTATATAGCAGGGATATCAAACTCACAGCCCATGGGCCAGATGTATCATGTGCTGGCCCCGCCCACTACTGGTTTAGCGAAGGGGGAAAAAGTCCTGATATGTCATGTGATGACGATGTGACGACATGTGTTTGATACCCCTGTTCTATAGAGATTCAGATAAAATAGCACTTGCAGTCAGCTCTGTGTGGATGTTTTGAGAAGAGTTGACTGATTAGAAAAGCCAATTCTAGACTTAGATTGAGGAGATATAGATTCCAACATTGGTTCATTTTAGACATCTTTCAGCCAGTGTCTTTCCACCTATATTTCATATTTATGGAAATATTTATGGCCTGTTTGATCTTTCTGTCGCTTTCTGTCTCCATGACCCAAAAGGCATCAGTTCACCAAAACTGTCTGACTGCTTCTTCAAGTTCTTGCTTGTGTCAGCAGTAAGAGCATCCAGTCACCTTTACTTCAGCTTTTTTTTTAAAAAAATTCTCTCCTGTTCTTCCAAGCATCAGGCTCTTTTTTAAAAAAAAAATTCACATTAAGTGTCCGGACTATTTTTGTTTCAGCTTCATTATTATTGCTTTCTCTCACCAGACTGGTTTTACATCTGGTAGTATTGAATTATTTACTGTTTATTAAGTTATTCTTAAGATTATTTCTGTCAACACAATCAGAGGCTTCGTTCTGTTTTGTTGTTCAGTTTTCTGATGATCCAGCATTCACAGCCAAACAGCATATTAAAATGGAGAACTCATGAACTTAACAATATGGACCTTTGTTGACATTATATTCTCTGTAATAAAGATGAAATCTCTACACTTTGGTATTTTGTCTATTTCTCCAAAACATATAGCATATTATGGCTAACTTGGGAATCTTAGTGCCTAGGAAATGAAGCAGTTTATTATTTCATCTGCTTTAATTATTTACGTTTAGTTGGCTTTGCCTATTGATATAATCTGCATGTAAATTAAATAATCTGCATATAGGTTAAATAAAATGATAGTAAACAACTTTGGCACACTCCATTCCCAACTTCGAACCATTCAGTTGCTCTGTTCTGGCTGAATGGTCATTATATAATTTCTTCATTAGGCAGATAAGATGTTTTAAGCACTATCAATGTTGTAATCTATGCCATCAAGTGTGTTACAACAATCAATAAAACAAAACATTATTTCGGAATTCCCTTTTATTTTTCATTATCCATTGAATGTCAGTTATGTGTGTCTGCCTCTTTTTAATTCAGCTTGTGTATTTGATCATTTTACTCTATTGTTGAAATCTCAATTGCAAAATTTTGAATACTGTCTTACTAGCATTTCTTTAGTACTTTTCTCTCTCTCTTTGATATGCAATGGAAATTACTTTTTTCCAGTTCCTTGGCTACTGCTGTGTTTTCCATGCTTGTTTGCAAGTTGTGAAGGGCAATTTAATGGCATAATTTTGCAAGATTTTAAAGAGCTTTGTTGATATTTAATCAAGCCCTACACTTTCATTGTTAACAATACTTTGTAGGACCCATATAATTTCACTTTCTAAAATGTCTATCTCTAGTTCAGTAATCAAATTGTCAATGCATCATAAAATTTAGGAACTTTTTAATGCAGTTCATCCATATACTTATAATGTCTCGTCTTTATATCGTTTTTTTCTAGTGGAACCCGATCTTCTCCTTCTTTCCTACCACTAGCTGTACCTCCTTTGATTTTTTTTGTAGTAAAAACAATTAAATAAATCTGGTCTTTCCTCAATTTCTTTGCATTGGTTATTTAAATAAAACTCTGTGCGTCTTCTTGCTCTTTTTTTGGAACTTTGTATTTAGTTGGGAAAATTTGCCTCAACTTAATTGACTTTTACTTTCTACCTTTCGTCAAGACTTCAATGAACCTACTTCTTTTTTTCCCCATTTTAAGATATTTTTGTTTGCTTCGATTTGATGATGTTATGCATGCCACTGCAGAGTTATTTAGATCCTCTATTTACTTATATTTAATCCATTAAAGCTTTTCTTTTCCTTTCCTGTCATGATCATATGGAGTATTGCTGAGGTTGTATATTGACGGTCTGATGATTTTACTTGTTTTCTTTGGCTTAATTTGTAATTCAGCAAGATGGTGTTTGTGATCTGAGCCAAAGTCAATACCAGATGTCGATATTGCTAAATGAATAAAACTTCTCCATCTCTGCCTGCAGACTGTACACCAGTTTGATTTCTGTGTTGTCCATTTAGTGATGTTCATATATATGCACTTTTAGATTGTTGGAAGAAGATATTTTTTATAAAAGTTGTGTGTTTTGGTAGAGCTTTATTAGTCTCTTCTGCTTCAATTCATAAACTGAAATTATTTTTCCATTATTCCATATGTTGTTTTCCTTCCCACGTTAACTTTGCAATTGCCTATAATTAGTGTAATCTCTTTTTTAATGTTGTGTCAACAAGATATTTCATCACAAAACTGTTCACCTCCCACGTTCTTTGAATATGTAATTGAATCAGAATGTTAGTTTGTCCTACTATTGAATGGCTTGCCTTGGATTCTTACTAAGATCATTATGCCACTTTTGGAGTTGTATCTGAGACAGACTTTGATACTCTTTTGTTAATACAGTAGTGATAATGTTTCCATTTCATCAGTGATTTCCTTGCCTGCCATAGTATGCAATACTTCTTTGATATGAAGTGATCCTTTCCAACCCATTTCTGTTCCAGTAGGTCATCATTCAGTCTTGATGGCATCAAGTTTGTCTTCATTCACAATTCTTGCCATATAACAATAGTATAATTGCAGCATTGTATTGTCCTTTTTTCTTTTGCTCACATCAAAAGCTGGATGGCCTTCAGTTTAATCTTAACTACAAAATAACCACCAGTTCTACTTGTACTCTCCTTATGCTCTTCCCACTTAGTCCATTGGATATTTTCCAACATTAGGGCCTACAAACCCCTTAAAATTCAAATCAACCACACAGCCAGCCAGAAACAGCAGGAACCCTCAACCAACCCACATAAGCCCCCAACCAAGCACTTCACCTCCCAATGATCCTCACCTGATGTAACAAACCCATCAGAAGACTCTCACTGATGACTCACACTGACCTGACCCATCACAGGACCCTCACTTGACACACCCACAACTGAAGCCCTTCTAAACAGAAGATCACTGACATGCCCTAAACTTTGCTGAAGATCTCATCTAACTTGGTAATGAAATGTTTGGAAACCAACACACAAGCTCAGAGAATGAACCTTCACCCTCATTAGGGCTCATCTTCAGTATTTTGTTAACATTGTCCTGATTGTGAATGTCCATTTGGTTTTTTTGAATATTGGAGTGGGTTGCATTTCCTTCTGGAGTGGGTCATATGAACATTGAATAATCATATGTAAGTTGCCTGTCATGGGTGACAGTTTGGACAGTGTGCCCTTCCAATGAAGACAATGTAAGTCCTTTTACCAAATGATCCAACAAGGGAAAAATTGGGTAACTTCATACATACTGTCTAGAGAACTAAACTACATGACAGGACTATCAATATAAGCAAGTGAACGACAATTAAAACAAATCTTGAGAGCCATCTCATCCAGTTGCTATTTTCATGCAGAGTATTCCAAATTAGAGTATTCGGTTATGAAAGATGGCTGTTTAACTTTTGTTTGAAGAATTTCAGAGATGGAAAGCTCTTTTACTCATGCTAATAATTGGCTCTACTATCTAACTAGTAAATAGTGAAATAGTTGGATGCTGACAATCTTGTTATAATGTGTCCATTTGGATTCGTTTCTACCTTACTATAGATCCCCCTCCTTTTTTGGGATTGAAAGCCTTTCAATATTTCAGTGTTATCATTTCCACCCTGGGGCATTTTTTCTTCAGGCTAAATAAAAATGCATTAGACCGTATATTAATTTTAGACATTTTATAATAGAACAGGCTTTTCTAACCATTGCCATATAGATACAATTTAATTTTCTTCAATATTTAGCTACATAAATTCTTGCTATTGTAATGAAATACAAAACAATGGAACCAATTACCAGGAAAAATGCAGAGTCCCCTGCATTGGATGCATTCAAATGAAGTGTACCCTGTCATTGTTTGAAATGCTTTAATTGGATTTCTAGATTGAGAAGAGGGTCGGACTTGATGGCCTAAATGCCCCCTTGCAAAGCTATCATTCTGTCATTTAAAAATAATCTAAATGCATGATATGAATCTCATTCAAAATACTGACCGTCAACACAAGTGAGTCTGCTGTTATAATCTAGCATTATAACTATCTAGTGTTATAACTATAATAATGTTATACCTATTACTTTCTAAAATGTCAGTTTGAACTTTTCATTGTGGTGTGTTGTGGCTGAAATCATATTGGGTAGGAGGTGAATAATAGCACACTCTGAATCCAAAACATTCTGTTTAAATTTAAAACATTAGATTTTAAATTAGAGGAAGTGCCACTAAGGTCTTATTCCTATTCCCTAGAAATCACACTGCAAAAATGTACATTGTAAGCTGTTTGGTGTTCTGATCTCTTTTGAATTAATATCTTTTGAATACTAGGAGCAGTGACTATATATATATATTTTTGGTCACCTTGTACACAATCATATTAGTGTTGAAAATCCAATGCTAGAATTTACTATATCTTCCATGCTCACATTTTCCTCCCCAAAATGTTCAGTATTTTCAAAACGAGGAATCCAGACTTGAGGTAGTTTGCTGCAATTTCAGCTCTTGACCTTCTTAAAATAATGTCTCTCTTACTCAGGCATTGCAGTATATGACAACTGGATGATAACAGTCATTATTATTGATGTTATGTTAGCCACTGATTACCACTCAAATAGTTTCCTCCTTATTGGTACTCTTAAGGTATAAGTACCTTCATACTAGATATTCTATGTTCAATCTTTCATCAGGATTTGAACCCACAGCCTTGTACTTGTTAACCATACAGTACAGTTTAGCTTTTTAGAGTTGTTAGCATGGAAAACAGATCTATCTAGCATAGTATTGTCTGTGCAGTACACTCCTCATGCTAATTCGCATGCTATATTAGCATGAATTTGGGGAATTTCCACCCTAACAGTTTTGGAGAGAACAATACTGTTGAAAACTGGTATATAGAAGAGATGCCTTTAGGAGCCAATGAGCATTTTAGACAAAGATTAAAAATGGGATGTTTTGCATGTCAGTTATGGAAGCCAGTTGCAGATAAGTGGAGTCCATGATCACCATGTGAAAAATTCCCTTAAGGTTAAGCTCCTATATGCACACACAGATAGTCCTTGATTTATAATCACAACTGTTGCAAATTTCTGTCGCTAACAAGACAGTTGTTAAGTGAGTTTTGTCCCATTTTATGATCTTTCTGCTACAGTTGTTAAGTCAACCACTGCCGTTGTTAAGTTGGTAACATGTTGTTAAGTGCATCTGGACGCCTCATTGACTTTGCTTGTCAGAAGGTCGCAAAAGGTGATCACCTGTCCCCTGGGTCACTGGAACCGTCATAAATACATCCCAGTTGCCAAGTGACCATGACTGTGTGAAAAACAGTCATAAGTTACTTCTTTCAGTGCAGTTGTAACTTCAAACGGTCACTAAATGAATGGTTGAAAGGCGAGGACTATCTGTGCTTTTCTTTGTAAACTTACTGAAAAAAGTAACTTATGACCATTTTTCACACTTTCGTGGCCACTTGGCAGTTGGTATGTGGGTCAGAGCCATAAACTCATAATGGACTGGAATAAACTGGAAGCAGATACTGAAAGGATGGACAAATAAAGAAGTGATTGCCATCAATTGCAATGCTAGACCAGGTGGAAAGGCAGACCACAACATCTGGTAGTTCAGAGGCAGATCCAACCCATCCATAGAAACAGGTTTATTATACTGACATATATTTTTGCGTGTAAATGAATGTGCTATTGAAAGAATTGCAATGAATGTATTGGGATGACCTCCCCCCCCCCCCCCAGCATTTCTTGCAGTCTGATTGGATCTCTTCACTGTTCCTGAAGGAGAAAGGAAGGGAGAGAAGGCAAATAGTATATTGGATGTCATCTCCATAGATCATAGCACGGAGAAGAGGGCAGAGAGGCAGCTGCATGCCTGCAGCAAACTCTCCTACCTCCTTCTTTCAGTGATGTGTTTCCAGTTCAGTTCACGTATTAAGGATACATTAATAGTCCATGATGACTGTTTCACGCTCTGTTTGCATTCTTTCTAACAAGTTCTCTTCGCTTTTCATGGGAATATTTCTGCCATCTGCAGACGAGTTGTTCAATTGCTGCCGAGAAAATGAATGCAAAATTCACAAGGATTTACACAAAGTCCTGCTCCATTTGTCGGTGATTCAGAGGATTAAGCCCAAACCTATTGAACAAGAAAGATCTATTTTTCTCACAAGATATTAAGTGAACGTATAACTGTGCCCAAATCCTGAGGATCTAATATTGGATTAGGCTTGGTTTGGAGGCTGTTTGGGAGTTAGCAATAGAAATAATACTTAGACTTACATACCACCCTGTAGTGTTTTACAGCCCTCTCTGGATGGTTTACAATGTCAGCATATTGCCCCCAATAATCTGAGTCCTCATTTTACTGACTTCGGTAGGCTGGAAGTCTGAGTCAACCTTGAGCTCATCAGAATTGAACTGCTGGCAGTGGGCAGAGTTTTCCTACAATATTGCATTCTAACCACTTTACCACCAGGGTATTTATAGTTCAGTGTGTCAGGGGAAAAAAAATCCTTGTCCTTGTTTTCACATTATGTTAACAAGGGAAATAACCCTAAATCAGAGGAACCCAAATTTCACTTTTTCTTGATAACCACTCCAAGGCCAACAATTTACAGTCAAATTTATTTCATAGGACGGTTATAAGGAATATTCTTCCTTTGTGTGTAGATACAAGGGATTCTAAGCTCCTTGGGAAAGGATGGGATTAAAATGTGCTAAAATAATTTATTTATTTATAAAATAAATAAATCTAACATTATTTTATGCATCTTCCTATCATTTTTTTTCCAGTTTCCTCTGAACTCTTCTGATATTTAGTCTTGAAAGAGATGGTTTTATGATTAATTTCCTTCCAGCATAATTCAGTGATAAATAATATACCAAATTGTTTTTGCTTCTCTTGACATTTTGGATGTTTTTTTTCCTTGAGGAAATACCCAAATTCAATTTCAATTGACAAACAAAGTTATAGCAAACCTAGGATATGGAGCACTTTTTGATAAATTATGTATTTTAGTCTCCCTCTGAATTCTCCAGGTATTTTGTCTCAGTTATATCACATAGTCACTCCAAATGTCATGGTTGTCATAGTTAAACTTTTAAATGGATTTCAGTCTCCTAAAGGATAAAATTGCCCGCAGATATAGAGAGAATTGGTGTTAGAGATTCTTTGAGCCATCAGCAGCTGGCTCCTATATCCTATGTCAATATGGACTTTTATTCTCTTGGTTCATGCTGGCTCTGAAAGCTAATATGTTGTAATGAAGTGGAATTGTGAATTGTCCTGCCTGCTCTGGAAGATTCCCAATCAGCAAAAGAAAAAAAAGTCAGATGTACCGAACATGTACCTATGGGTGATCTCTCTCCACAAAGAGAAAATCTTAGCAAAGAATCAGGGTAGAGAAAGGCCTTGTCCAATGTTTGCCGTGCAGGACAATTTTTTGAACATCTTATTTATTTATTTATTTATAAAATTTTTATACCGCCCTTCTCCCTAGGGACTCAGGGCGGTGTACAGCCAATCCAAACCCCGACAATGATACAAAAGTTAAAAAGAAATTAAATTGAATATTTGGCCGAATATAAAAAGCCCACCCCACCCCCTTAAAACCCACAAATTAAAATTACTAAAAAGCAATGGAGACAAATTAAAACCCTCTCTCAGCCCAGGCCGGCCTGCTCGAAAAGCCAGGTCTTCAGCGTGCGCCTGAAGGACCTCAGGTCCATGCCGGTACGCAGTTCCGGTGGCAGAGTATTCCAGAGGGCAGGGGCCGCCACAGAGAAGGCCCTACCCCTCGGGACCGCCAGGCGACACATGGCAGCCGATGGAACCCGGAGAAGGCCCTCCCTGTGTGCACGCACTGGCCTGCTGGAGATCACCGGTAGGATGCGGTCCTGTAGGTAACCTGGCCCAGTGCCATGGATCGCCCTAAAGGTCAGAACCAGAACCTTGAAGCGAACCCGGAGAGCCACCGGCAGCCAATGCAGCTCGCGCAGGAGAGGCGTCACGTGGGCGCTACGTGACGCCCCCATGATCACCCGCGCGGCCGCATTCTGCACCAGTTGGAGTCTCCGGGTGCTCCCCGCAGGGAGCCCCATGTAGAGGGCATTACAATAGTCCAGGCGAGAGGTGACAAGGGCCTGAGTGACCGTGCGTAGGGCGTCCCGATCCAGAAAGGGCCGCAACCGGTAGATCCGACGGATCTGATGAAATGCCCCCCTGGAGACGGCCGCGACATGGTGTTCAAGCAACAGCCGCACATCCAGGAGGACTCCCAGATTGCGAGCCCTCTCTGTGGGGGGCAAAATTTCCCCCCCAATAGCCAGCGACGGAGTCAACTGGCTATATCGGGGCGCCGGGAACCACAGCCACTCGGTCTTGGCTGGGTTGAGCCGGAGCCTGTTCCCGCCCATCCAATCCCGCACGGCCTCCAGGCACCTGGACATAGCCCCCACAGCATCGTTGGGGTGGTCCGGGGTGGAGATGTATAACTGAGTGTCATCTGCATACAGATGACACTTCACCCCAAGACCACGGATGATCTCGCCCAGCGGTTTCATATAGATGTTGAACAACATCTGCTGTTGTTGTTGGTCTGGTCTTCTTGGATAGAGTATCATAAGGAAGATACCGAAAGCAATATTACTAAAAAATAAAATGGAAAGTAAAGCTAAATGGCAAAGCATCTTTTCTTTATTGAATTTCTGTTCCTCTTTTTCTCTGAGAAATGCATGAGGTTCTTCTCCCATCCCAACTTCTTTATCCCAACAATAACAGCTCAAATGACTAACTCCCCAGTACGGTCCATGATTGGGGGTGAACCTGAGCCTGGGTTTCTCTAGTTCACTCCAGCATCTTAATTATTGTGTCACAGTGGGTCTTCTTTCTTTAAGAAGCTATGAAGCATTACAGGTTAAATTCTGAAGCTGAATTGAGCTACATTTTAGAGTCAACCCTTGACACTCAGAAATTCAATCTATCGCTCATTGGCTATCATCCTGACAGGCATCTCTATAAATTTCAATTCATCCATCTGTAAACTGATGCTGAAAAGGCCTGTCTCTGTGTCAAAATGATTGCATAGGAAAAGAATACAGAAGTCAAGAGCATTGTCCCATGCTAACATTGGCACATCTCTTGGAGGGCAAGAATGAAAGCAGCCACAGTTTTTGAGAGATCTACTTCAAGAGGCTAAGGTAAAAGAAGAGAGGGAAAATGGCTTTTGTGAGAAATGGGATAAAATTTGCTGTTTGCTTCAGTGTTCATCAAACAGGATGAGGGTTAGATGGATGCCAGTGCAATCAAGTTAGCAAATGACATTATGCTCATATTAGAACAGTTGATCATCAGCCAAATGTCTTAAAGCAGGGGTGTCAAATTCAAGGCCTGGATTTGGCCTGTGGGGTACTTAGATCTGGCCCAGCTTTGAAACAGCAAAGGACCAGCCCTCAATGTTTCTGCCAGCAAAAACAGAACCCAGGTTTTCACTGGCAGAGGGTTGCAGGAAGTCGTCACAACCGAAAACAGAGCTTGACAGCCCATTTTCTCTGGTAGAGCACTTGGCCAGCACAAGCGCCCCTGACATGAGTGATGTCGAGCTATCCACACACACCCTGCCCCTCCGAACTCAAACCCATGATGTGGCCCTCAATGAAATTGAGTTTGACACTCTGCCTTAAAGCTAAAGAAAACATAGATGACTGAACAAAGTATAACTGGTGGGAAACTACTGGCAGGTATGCACCACAAAATGTGTAGAGTTAGTTAGAGCAAGCAGACCACATTATATTTTAAAATATTTTTTAAACTCAAGTCTGTATAAGTAGTATTGATAAACATGGTCAGAACACTTGAAAGTGCCATAGCTAGAGTCAGAACATTGGACTATGTGAGTCAACAATGTCTAAGATTGGCAGATTAAAAAGAAGATAGGATAATCTTCAATTATTGAAAAAAAGCAGTGATAAGGTAATAAATGTCTGAAAGAGAGAGTGTGTGTTTGAAAAGTCTAGGAATGTATGGGACTAGAAAAATCATGCTTGTCAATTAAAAAGATAAAAGTAATGCAAACTAAAAAAAGCTATCCAAAAGATAGTGTAGAAAAGAAAGAGGAAAAATGTAAAATAGATATATACAGAAATTACTTTCCCCTTCATAACAATACGTATAAACAATTTTAATAACATTACTTTCTCTTAAAATACAACAAATCATTGAGTTAAAAAATAAATCTACAAATGAAATTTGTATCCTGGCTTTTCTTCTCATATGAATACCAGTATTGTGGAGAAATCCCAATACTACATAACCAATACTACATATCCTGTTTTAGTATTATTCCTTCTAGATGGAAACAATAGTTCTGGAGAATTCCTTTTATATTTGCCGATAGGTTTTAAAAACATGCTAGATTTCTTTATTTTTAGTGTATACCATAAGATAAGAATCAAAGAGGCCATTTGTGGATGATCTCTTCAAAAGATAATCAGCCAGCAAATGCTTACACATGTACATACTTATACACAGACAGATAGAGACAAATAAGTAAAGAAGGAAGCAAGCATGCAGAACCAGCTGAACTATATAACATTTTCATTCCATTAAGCATAAAGATTTTCTACTTTACATTCTGCCACTATGGAAGATCTGTGCAAGAGACATTTTCCTATTTTGATGCTCAACAGATTATAAAATGTATTTAGTCACATTGCAATTTCACTCATCACAAAAATTACTGTGATCTTTTAGTGGTAGTCTTCTTTAAAATGCTCTCTTCTGAGCATCAGGAAATGACATTATTTTCTTTCCAATAATTGTAACTTTGGTACTATTTTAGCATACAAATGAAAAATAGACGTTTGTTTATCACAATGAAGGTAGGAATTATGCTTTATTCAATATAAACAAACAAAAAAAGAGGAACCATTTTATGGAATGTCTATAAAATGTAATGCAACCGCTGTGGCAAACACCATGTTCTTGAATCACCACATAAGACAGGAAAAGGGAACCAATTAAAAGCAAGAGGGCATATTTGGATATTGCATTGTTGCCCTTGTTAGAAAATAACATTCTATGGAACAGGCAATATTCCATAATTAGATAAGTAGCAGTCAACAGAACAAGCTGTTAGAAAGTTGTAAGAAAAGAGGCTTCCAGGGAAGGCATGGCAAATAGAAGTCACTCCACAAAAGAGGTACTGATGGCCACAGCAAGGACCAAAGAATCTGTTTTTTCTGAAACTCTCCAGATAATGAGGGGATGGGAGATCACCCAAATGTATTCCAGTTGGCTGCTTCTCAGACAGCAAGTTAAGCACCAGGAGAGGAAGGGATTAGCTACCTGGCTTGAAACCTTGGTGGAGCCTTTTAAAGGACACTAGATTTGCAAGCCTCACTTTCTAAACACTTTCAGAAATTGTCTATTAACCATCTTGGAGCTTAGAGGAGGTTCTAAATGAGACCTTTAACAACAAATTTTAAAAGTTTCTGGGTCAGTTTTGCTGTAGCTCTGAACAAAAGAAAAATTAATTACAAGCTTAAGAACTTAAAAGAATTTGAAATAAACTTCAGGAAACTAAATAAGATTATGTTCTAAAAAGTTACAAGTGGATTAAGGGCTCAATTAAATTTGGAATATTGATTTGCACTATAAGATTTTGGAATTAACTATAAAAAATAAATAGCTTCTTGGGAACCAGAATTATTTTGGCTATCTTGGCTCATAAAAAATATAAAGACTTTTATTATTTTAAAATAGGAGAAGACTAAACATTTTAAGCATAAGGAAAAAATACAAAACTAGTTTATGATATTGGCTAACTGAGACTTTACAAAATGATATAAAATATCATAACAATGAGAATATTAAAGGAGATCTTTGAAGAATGGAGCCAGATATATTAATAGTATCAACACTCTTAGTAATGATACCAAATTCTATGGATTTTGTCCAAAAAATGTCAATGAGGAAATTGCAGAGCTGGAACAGTTTTTATCTGATAAGACAAAGAAAGTATTCAAAGTGAAACTAAACATGACAGGCCAAGAGAATAATTCGGAAAAGAACGCTTTGTATATACAAAAGAAATCAGCTGAGGTTTTAAAAATGAAAGGAGAAATACAAATGACAAACAAACAGAATGTCCTGGAAAATGTTTTTCTATCTGCAAAAGAGGCTTGTTAAACCAAGAACTCCTTATGATAGGATAAAGAAGAACTGAAGAGAAATCATATCCTATAACAATTTGAATGAACTAAGGATTAATACTATTAGAAGTAAAAGTAAGGAATATAAAGTTGTACTTGATCAAGGTTAAAATAATACATTTATTTTGAAAATTCTGGCAAACTTTTACAGACTTTTTGCTGATCCTCTCCACTTGAAAAAAGTTATAGATTTTTTTATACATAAGAAATGGAATATGGGATGAAAAGATGCTTGTTTGTAATGGGTAAAGAGTAACTGAATTATCAATACTTTTAATAAAGGTTAGAAGTCACTTTTTAATATATTTTTTCTTCTTTTTCTTCTTTTTTACCATATACTTTTCTTTTTTTAACTCTTCTTTTTTCTTTAAGTTTAACTTGTATTAGTTTACACCAGTGGTGGAATTCAATTTTTTTTACTACCGATTCTGTGGGCGTGACTTATTTGGTGGGTGTGGCTTGGTGGTCATGTGACTGGGTGGGCATGGCTTGGTGGTCATGTGGCTCGGTGGGTGTGGCTAATCCGCCATCACTCATGTCAAGGGGCGTTTCGCCCAGTTCCTTCCTTCCCAGCCACTCCTTTTTTCAACTTTATTATCTGCATCCACATATTATAGATGTACTTTTATGGACCACTGAAAGGAGGAAATGCCTCACATGCTTTGTCCAAGAGTATGATAGGCAGGTCACAAAATAGGGTTTTGAGGGGTTGCCACAAAGAAGGGGGGGGCAATGTATTTTCCAAAGCAGCAGAAGACAAAAAAAGAAGCAATGGATCGAAACTGAACAAAGAAGAAGCAACCTAAAACTAAGGAGAAATTTCATGACAGTGAGAACAATTAACCAGTGGAACTGCTTGTCTCCAGAAGTTGTGGACGCTCCAACACTGGAGGTTTCCAAGAAGAGACAGGACAACCATTTCTCTGAAATGGTATAGGGCAGGCAACTTTGGCAACTTTAAGACTTGTAGACTTCAACTCCCAAAATTCTGGGGGGAATTCTGGGAGTTGAAGTCTAGAAGTCTTAAAGATGCTAAGGTTGGAGACCCCTGGTATAGGGTCCCTCCAAAGATTATTCTGACACCTTTGCCTGGCCCTCCACTCAGACTTGGCATCCTCACTTTTCCTGTCTGAGCAGAAGGTTTGGACTAGAAGACCTTTCTCTCTCATTCCCTTTTTCTCTTTCCCTCTTTTTCCCGCACTCTCTCAAAGCCACGGCTGGCCATGTGCTCTTCCCTATCTTCCCCTTCTCTCCCCCACTCTGTGTGTGTGTGTGTGTATGCGTGTGTGTCCCTCAAAACCACAGCTGGGCAAGCGCTCTTCCCTATCTTCCCCTTCTCTCCCCACTCTGTGTGTGTGTGTGTGTCTCTCTCTCTCCCCCACAAAGCCGCGGCTGGGCTTTCCTTTTTCTTTTTTCTTTTTGGAATCAAGACTGGCTGAACAAGGATCGCCAGCCACGCTGGAAGCATCCCTTCGGCTGACCCATCTCCTCCTCCTTCTCCTCCTCGGGTGTGCGTGCACGCCATCCTCCCGGTCCTGCCACAGCTGCCAGTTGCAAGAGGAGGGGGAGGGGGAGATCGGTCGACCGAAGAGACGCTTCCAGCACAGCTGGCGATCCTTGTTCAGCCAGTCTGGATTCCAAAAAGAAGAAATGAAAATAGCAAGGAGCACCAAGGAAAGCCCAGCCGCGGCTTTGAGGGAGGGACACACACACACACACACACACACACACAGAGTAGGGGGGAGAAAGGGGAAGATAGGGACCCAGCCACTTCGCTATCCCCTGCCGTCACCCTTATCTTCTCAGGCCAGGCGAGGGAGGGGAGGGTGAGGGGCAGGAGGACCAGCCACTGCAGGCATATTGGGACAAAGGAGAAGCCCCGGGACATCCGCTCGCTCATCTGCTGGCTGGCTGAGGCAGGCTGGGCTGAAAGAGGCGTGTCAGCCGGTAGAAGGCAGAAAATGTGCTCCGGGAGGGCAGGCAGGCAGGCGGATGTCCCGGGGCTGTTGCACATGCATGCTGCATGTGTAGCAGCTGCACACACAGTACGCATGTGCAGCAGCCCTGGGACATCTGCCTGAGCTGTGCCATGGCACCACATAGTTGGAAAAGTGAACAGGACAAGCGGGCAACCGGGCAACCTGGTTCGGGGGTGTGGTAGCCAGAGGTCGCTACCAGTTCTGCGACCCATGGCAAATCACTGCTACCGGTTCTCCTGAATAGGTGAGAACCGGTTGAATAGCACCTCTGGTTTACACTATTGTAATAAAATCTTTAATAAAATGATATGCAAAAAAAAAAGAAAGAAAACCAATAATGTTACACTGTAAGAAAAGGGTCTGGAAAACATAGTATGGGAGCAAAATAGTTTCTCCTCAACTCTCTGAATTAACAATGGGGACAGAACCTGACAATTTTGTAGGCACACAACCAATAGAACATGCCTTTTTTCCTATTTTGAAATGAAAAGGATAGGTAAATACGTGTGTAAATTATGTATTATTTTACACATTTATTAAACAGGTTAACAATGCCTCTGAGTGGTGTACAAAATTTCAGAAGTTCACTACAATAAAGCAAACAACCATAATTCATTAAAAGTCCAGGTAAGAGGTGAAAACAATACCTCAAAGCAACATTGTATCAGTCAGCCAGTCAACTGAGTGAATTAATTAACATCCTAACCCAAATGTCTGAGGGAACAGTCAGATTTTAAGTGCCAACTCCCCCCCATCCCTAACAGGGAATGTAAAGGGAACCTCAATCACATCTTTTAATACTAAATATGGCACTAAATATGAAAGATTATGTTATACAATAGAAACCAGAACACAGGGGCGGGTTTAAAACTTTGTATCAGGTGCTTAGAGAATTCTGATGGCTGAGAATGAGACTAGATTCCAAGAATAGTATTGCATCTTGCATGTTTGGTGCTAGACCAAAATTCAGAGGTGGTATTCAGTAGGTTCTGATCAGTTCTGGAGAACTGGTAGTGGAAATTTTGAGTAGTTCAGAGAACTGGCAAATACAACCTCTGACTGGAGATTTTACAAGCCATGCCCACAGAACCGCTAGTAAAAATATTTGAATCCAACCACTGCCAAAATCGTTCCCGAAAAGTCATCTAGTTTACTTTATCCCTGTAATGGTTTGTGAGGATGACCTTGTGGGTTAAGGTTAGGGTTAGGGTTAGAGATGCTGCCTAGAGAATGGTCAGATAAGAGGCAGTGTAGTTCACAGCTGATAGTGAGCAGGGCAAGAGGCTTAGAAGGAATCCAGCCTAATTTCTTGTGGGAGAAAAAGAGATGGGAGGGACCTGTACTTTAACATTGCAAGATTCTGTTAATGTAGCCCTACAATAAAATAGAATTAGCTCATCCTGTTGCATTTCTTTCTTGGTCTCCCTGGTATGGCTGAAATCCCTCACTTCATCAGTAACACCTCAGAATTCTGATTAAATGTGTGTGTCAATTTGTTTGCCACAATGACTTGTTTTATTGCTTTCAAGGATCTTTTATTGGTTCATGAGACTGTCTGACCAAATTTTTAAATACAGGGAATTAGTCAGTCATGTGATTTTGGCTCTCAATTTATACTGAAGTTTTGGAAAGCTCTCTTCCAGCTGTTAGACTTTTAAACTTTGCATCATCTGGCATCTAATGAGTAAATGGAGGGGATGAACCAATTACTGGTCAGTACTTGAGGTGCTGTGTCGTCTATCGGCAGACTAGTTGAATTCATCTGCTGCCTCCTGAAGAGCTCAATACTTTCTTCTATAACAGAGGTGTCAAACTCATGTTGTCATGGCAGCGTGACTTGATGTATTGGGATTCCCCCCCTTTGCTAAACCAGGCATGGGTGTGACTAGCTCATGATGCATCCATTCTGCAGGCTGGGAGTTCTACAGGCATGTCCTCCTTTTAGGTGGATTCTTGTTACCATCCTCACCTCTTACCCTCCAGAACTCCAGCATCTATTGTTCCTCATATCTCCCACTTTCTGCAGGAGAGTCTGACTGTTCAGCTAGTATCTACACAAGGGGTTATTGTATCATTTTTTTTAAAGAATACTTAAAAAAAGTATAAGTAAATAAAGATTTCATAAAGATTGTGTCTCATGCAGAATATTGTATTCATAAGTTCCATGTGATCCCTTTATATTGAAAAAACAATCCCAAGCTGAACGTTATTGTATTTTGCATGTTGAGTAATATTAGTCAAGAATCCCATCTTCCAAATCCTGTTTCCAGGCAGATATGAGAAGATGCATGTATTCGCCATGCCTGAATAAATCATCGTCTGCACAGATTAATGGAGTGTGGAGTTCCATTTCCCCAAGCAAAAAGCTGTAAGAATGCTGTCACATTAAAAGGCATCTTCCACTTTGCACAAGCCAAACAGCCCAGGAGTAGAAAGATTATGTCCTTGTGGCAGCAGAAACCTTGGCCAGATTTTCCAGTTGCCAATTTAAAATTTCCAGTCTATCAGTTAAGCTTCAGGCAGAAACTTCTATTGTAATTAATTCCTCTGGTTTTTAAATTTTGTTTCCAGAGAGGTCACAGAACTCATCCAGCAGTGTCTGTCACTCCCACCCTGGAGAATGTAATTACTGTGGGAAGGTAGATGATGGGAAGAGATAGCAGAGAAAACCAGAGAAGCCAAAATGGCGTTGTATAGTTCTATGGCTTGGAGGTGATGTTTTAAATTATGGCTCTTGCTTTCATTCATATCTCTGGATGCTCATCATGCCAAAGCAGGGAAATAGTGTTGTTATAATGTTGCATTCTATAGTTTTGTTGCATGAAGATTTCCTATCTTGGGATAATTTATTCCCCACCCAAGGTCATTTTGATAAAAGATGGGTGGAAAATAAATCCAATTTAAAAAATTAAATAAAGACTCCTTACTTTGGGAGAAAAGGACAAAATATATATTTTTTAATCCTTTAGTTCTCAAGGGAATATTGGCCATGAGTCCTGTAAATGGCACAAACAATTCGTTCTTTTTGTTTGGTTCAGTGGAGCAGCAATTTTTGTATTCCAGTCAGATCTGAAGACTTTCTGCTATCAGGTACGCCCAAATACAGTGGGGGATGCTCAATAGCCAGCTAGAGTTATTTATCCAGGATGGTGGATGCTCTATGCATTTAAGTGTTGTCAGGGAGTGAGATATAAGAAGTGCTCCTTGCCAAGCAACTCCTTCCCTCTGAGAAGTCCCCACCCCCTTAGTCTTTTGGAAAGCTGTAAAGCAGAGGTGTCAAACTCAAGGCCCGGGGCTGGATCTGGCCCGCAGGGTGCTGTGGGGCTGGCTGGAAACACCAGCTGCATAGCCTCTGTCAATGAAAATGGAGCTCGGGAGAGGTATCCCTCCCTAGCTCCATTTTTGCTGGCAGAGGGTTACAGGAGACTGTCACAGCCAAAAATGGAGCTCAGGAGCATTTTTTGCTGGCAGAGCACTCAGGCTACCACAGGTGCTCCTGACACAAGTGATGTCAAGCTGACCCCGTCCATGCTGGCCATGCCCACCACTGCCCCCCAAGGTCAAACACAACCCTGTTGTGCCCCTCAATGAAATTGAGTTTGACACCCCTGCTGTAAAGAGTTGGCTTTTCCACAGACGCTGGACTTGGGTGAGGTTGGAGTTTGAAGACTATATGATCTGACCTTCTGGCAATTGTGGGCCAGGCTCTTGATTTACTTATTTCTGGTTTTATTATTATTATTAGTATCCCAGAGTTATACTTTACATGATAGGTTGGCTAAATGAAATGAAATAATAAAATAAATCCATATAAACAGAATGATCAGAATTGTTTTTGTATTTAATATTAAAATGCTTTTAGAGATTGTTTAGTAGCAGCAATAGTAGTAATGTTAATAGAGTTCGAACATTTCCCTCGATACAGGTTCGCCTGAACTGGAGAGAACCGGTAGCAGCCCACCCCTGGCTAACACTGTGAAATATGTAGCAGTTCCTTTGGAGCAAGAGCCTTAGACCAGCGGTCACTATCCAGTTGGCTGCGGCCCATTGGTAGGCCGTGAGAAAATTTTGGTGGGCCGCAGAGAAATCTTACCCCCAGAGCCCCCCCCCCAAAAACAATTAATCCAGGCTGTGCAGAAACACAAGGTTTCTCAGCCCACATGGCCTGTGGGAACCCTCCCCACCCACTCACTCCTTACCCCACAAACTTGTCTGCTAAGTTACTATTTTTCCTTTTTCTGACCATCATCTTTCTGCTGTGCTGGGAGATTTAGATTAGCTAGGAAGCAGGAAATGGTTGGATTTCTTGCTTTCTAGCTAAGTACAGCCAAGCCTTCCTTAGGATTGAAGGTTTGTTTGCAATTAAATTCAGTGCAAACTCATGACAAGCAAATTTGAGAGACTGAGCTAGCCTATGGTAGATAGATAGATCACTGAATGATTCTGTGAGCAACTCAATCTGACTGCTTTGCCTGGTTTTGGATAAAAGTTGCTTTTTTAATAAAAAAAATTCAATATTTACATACATGGTGTATTGTGAAGTTAATTTTATGAGTTTGCTTGCAAGCAAATTTTATGTGGCAGACTGAGCAAACCAATGGCAGATAGATAGATTTCTGAACGAATCTGTGATACTGTGAGCAACTCAATCTGCCTGCCTGCTTTGCCTGATCTTGGGTAAAAGTTGCTCTTTTTTATAAAAAATTAAATATTTATATAAATATTTATAATATTTACATACAAGCCATGCCCAGCCAGTCATATGACCACCAATCCACATCCACAAATTGGGCCACGGCCCACAGAACCAGTTAGTGGTCCCTGGGATCTAAAATTATGAGTTTGGTGGTCGCTGAGGTCCAAAAGGTTGGTGACCCCTGTCTTAGACATTATAGAAAATGGTTTTTTAAAATGGATTTTGGACTAAATACTGAAATAGCTTAAATTATGCTAACTCTTACACTTTGTTGAGCAAATCTCACTATAGATATTGTTGTAATATGCTGTCATATTCAAGTTCATACATCCGTAAAGACTTATAATTTATGAAGTCGTCATATTCAAGATTAAATAATAAGTTGTTCTTTTGAAATCTAAGCCAATTGCTATTAGAACATATATTTATTTTATTTATTAAAATAGTTTTAAGGAAACAGGAGTGACATATTTTTTTTTAAAAAAAACACGATCTTGAAAGAAATATTCATCTATAATACCTAAAGCACATAAAATTTTATATATCAATATAATTAATGTATGTCAAGATGGTACTTATACCCTGTGTTCTGTTTCCCTTGCTTGCAGAAGTGATGCCAGGAATCAGAAAAGACAGGGCTTATCTCTTCTCTTATCATGATAGTTGGGCTCTTTTGATCAACCATTATTCATCTTTCATTGAAAACTGAAACTATAATTCCATCCTCAAAAGAATGTTTGAGGCAAGTTAATATTGAACATTTGTAGGAATGGGGTGGGCTTCAAAAAATTTAGCAACTGATTCTTTTCCCGGTTGCTGGGTGGGTGTGGCCTAGTCGGCCTCCACTATAGCGGGGGAGCCATATTTTCCCTCCCCGGGCTCAGGAGGCTTTCGTCGAACCTCCAGGAGGGCGAAAACGGCCTCCCTAGGTTCCAGAGTCCCTCTGGAGGCCAGAAACTCTGGAGCTTCTGGGAGGTCTGTTTTTCACCCTCCCCATCTGGGCCCTGTACTTACCTGGGATCCAAAACAGTCTGTGTGGGGACTCCTGGGAGGGATGGGGGTGGGTGGGTGGGGCCAGCTAGAGGTGGGATTTGCTGGTTCACCGAACCAGCTATAAAATGGCCATAAAATTAGCTACGGGTTTGCCTGAACCAGGACGAACTGGTAGCAGCCCACCCCTGACTAATACTGTGAAATATGTAGCAGTTCCTTTGGAAGCAAGAACCTTAGTAATTATAGAAAATATTTGTAGCTCCATGGCAATTTGTTCTCTGAGCTTGCTGTTTAGCTTCCAAATGTTTCATCATCAGGCTAGATGACATCCTTAGTGGGACTTTGGTTGAAGTGTCATATTTCTTTACCACTTTTATTGATCTCATGTGGTCAGTGGGTCATGTGACTGGATGGTCATGCTGTGTGACCTGTTGGGTAACCAGCTGGTCATTATGTGTGACCTATTGGGTGACCAGCTGGTCATTATGTGTGAAGTTCACTAAGTGAAGAAATAGTCAATGTCATGGTTGGTTGGTCACTCAATTGATAAAGCTCCTTATGGGTTCACAGGCTGGCTCCAAATCAACATATTTGTTAATAGATGTGTTGTAGTTGAATACCAGCCTTAAATGAATTTTCATGCGTGGTGTACTGTGGCATAGCCAATAATTTTTGTTCCATCCCAGTCAAACTGGTTCAGTGTTGATTTGATTTGGATTTTCTTCTGTTCATTTATTTTCCAAAATTGCTAAAAATAAACTATTAACACTTAAACATTTCTCAAAGCATTCTTAATTTTCAGCATATTTGCACAACTTCCAAAGCTTTTGCACAGTACTACTACATATATTCAGTAAACAAACAAGATATAAATGTGGCAATTGAGTGACAATGGGTTTTATATTGATCACTTTGAGGAATAAATGTGTGTCAAGAGAAGTGAAAATGACTACTTAGTAGAGCATGCATCACCCACATATATGAGGAAGGAAAAGTTAAATATGCCTGGAGAAATATAAAGAACAAAATGGTTGCAGTGGGAATGACTTATTGCAGAGGAATGTGTGGAACAAAAAAACCAAACCAAATAAAATGGGTCAAGACTGAATGGCCGCTGAATCAATGCAAAAGTACATGTGACCAGAATGAAAGAAGCAAAAATATATGTGACCAGAATAAAAGAAGCACATTGAGTGGTATGGTCATACAGAAAAAAAAAAAGAAAAACAAGTATGTGAATACTTGAATACTAAATATGTAGATATATATATGGATATTCATTATATTAAACAAATATGTAGAGAAAGTATTAATGGGTTTGAGAGAAAGGACAAGTTGTGGTTGGATAAATAAAAGAAGTGGTAATTAATGGAATCAATTATTAACCAATCCATTATCCTCCACTTAGAGACAAACAACCTACTCTCTAATAAACAATTTGGTTTCAGAAAAAAACTATCCTGCAATCTGCAACTCTTACACTGCAAAAACATATGGACTACACAACTCGATCAGGGCAAAGCAATAGACGCAATCTACATAGACTTCTGTAAAGCCTTTGATTCACTGGTACATGACAAATTACTCCTAAAACTAAAATCTTATGGTACCTCTAGATACCTGCATAACTGGATAGAAGCATTCCTGTCAAACAGACAACAAATGGTCAAAATTGGGAGTGTCCTATCAAATTCTGTACCTATCAACAGTGGTGTCCCCCAAGGCAGTGTCCTACGACCAACTCTCGTCATACTCTGCATAAATGACCTCTATTATCATATTAAGAGCAACTGCATCCTCTTTGCTGATGATGTAAAGCTATTCAACACCACCAATACTGCTACCCTTCAAAAAGACGTCAACTATGTATCAGAATGGTCAAACACATGGCAACTTCAAATCTCAATGAACAAATGCTCTCTCTTATATATTGGCAAAAAAAAATCAGAAAATAAAATACAGGCTGAATAGTCAAGACCTTGTTGATGATCCAAACTCTGTCAAGGACCTTGGAGTACTCATCTCTAATGATCTAAGTGCTAGAGCCCACTGTAACTACATAGCCATAAAGGCATTAAGAGTTGTTAACCTAATCCTACGTAACTTTTTCTCTGGTAATATTACACTACTAACTACAGCATACAAAACATTTGATAGACCAATACTCGAATACAGCTCATCAGTCTGGAATTCACATTATGTATCTGATTTTCACACAGTTGAGAAAGTCCAGAAATATTTCACAGGAAGAGTTCTCCACTCCTCTACTCGTTGCAGAATACCTTATGCCACCAGACTTGAAATTCTAGACCTAGAAAACCTAGAACTACGCCGCCTTCAGTCTGATCTAAGTATAGTATATAAAATCATACATTGCAATGTCCTACCTGTCAATGAATACTTCAGCTTCAACCATAACAATACAAGAGCAAACAATAGATACAAACTCAAAGTTAATCACACCAAACTTGATTGCAGGAAATACGACTTCAGCAACAGAGTGATCAATGTCTGGAATACTCTACCTGACTCTGTGGTTTCTTCCCCAAACTCCAAAAACTTTAACCTCAGACTGTCTGCTATTGACCTCACCCCTTTCCTAAGAGGTCTGTAGGGGGTGTGCATAAGTGCACCAGTGTGCCTACCGTCCCTGTCCTATTGTTTCTTTTATTTTTTAAAAATTTTTCTTATATGTATCCATGTATTCATAACTATGTTTTTACTTATACCTATTACCTTGTAAGCAATTGACAAACCAAATAAAATAAACAAATAAATAAAATTAAGGTGGTATCCCACAAACTAGGAGACAGTGAGTTTTAGTCATGAAAGCTTAGTCATGAAAGCTAGCTGGGTGACTTTGGGCAGTCACGCTCTCTCAGCCCAACTATCACACAGGGTTGTTGCTGGAAAAATAACAGGAAGAAGGAGTCTCATGTATGTTTATCACTTTGAGTTACTTATAAATTAATAAAAGTAAGATAAAAATCTAATAAATAGATGCATTAATGTATGAGCAGCATACAGGCATGATAGAACCAAAGATAGTTCACCAGAATAGAAAGTTATAAAAAGCTATGATGAATAGTTTTAGTATAAGCTTTATTTGGTCATATTTCATTTTCTTTTCTCATATCTCAAGTGTTTGATTTCTAAATTTCGTTCAGTGTTTCCTTCCTTCTTTTATATATTTTGTATAATGTTACTTACTCTTAAAGAAAATTATACTAGTGACATATACAATCATCAGAAAAGAATGCTAGAAATTCAAGCCACCATCAGAGTGTTCAAAATACTGTACCTTGTTTGTGTATGTGCAGTGATGCTTTATTTATAACCATTTGGGAAGCATTCAGGAAGCATTGCAGAAGAGCTTCTGCATAAGGTACCTACTCGGATCAGATAAGGCTGAGCTCTGGAGCTAGCTTTGCCAAGAGAAGGAGTTGCCAAGATGAACTTTACAAACTCTGCATGCCACATAATGAATTTGAGTAATCCTTGTGCTATTATTCTACAGTTAAATGTGAGTTTCCTCTTCCAAATAAATGGGTATAATTACAGACTTGTATGCTATGCTCAATGTCTTTGGGTATCTAATCCTTTCTGCCTGAAGTCAAGACTAGCTCCAAGCTGAGCCAGCTTGATAAATGATAAAAGAGGAAGCCATTAATAGTTCCCTGTCTTAACTTTTGATATGCAGCATTATAATTAAGAAATGAGAAGAGATGATGATTTGATCGAAGGCTGCTGAATGTCTATAATAGCAGCTTTAATAGAACAGTTTAAAGCAATAGCAAAAGAAGCATATTTAACAAAGTAATTCAGTTCGTGTATAATTCATTTTCAGGTGCTCAGTCAAATAATATCTGTGTGTTTTGAAGGACCTCCCTTTCATGTACTCATCAGAAATAGTATTCATGATTTGAAAAGAGTCATTGTGCTCTTATGAAGTAGATGCATAATTGCCAAGTCACAGCTATTGTTCAGTTATAGGCACACAGGAACAGGACTAACAGGAATAAAAGGGCTGGGGGGTCCAAGGAGTTCATGATCTGTGGCCTTCTTATGTTGAGATGTCTATGATAGACTTCTACTCATATTCATGTAATCATAGATTCACAGAGTTAGAAGGACCCATTTATCTTACAATCTAACCCCCTGCTCCATGTAGGAATCCAAATTAAATATTAGTGCTAGATGGCTGTCTCATCTGTATGCATCCTGAATGCATCCAGTGTAGGGGAGTTTGGTAATTGATTTCACTTTCATGCACCTGGGACCTTGCCTTCCCAGAATTCCCCATTCTACAAAGAATTGCATGCATATCCAAGCAAGCAGAACTTCTTCCCTGCTTGATGTAAATAAGTGGGAACACTGGAGGCAGGGCTGGTATAAGCAAAGCTCTAAAAAATGAAGTCAGAAAAACTACAACCATCCAAATATCATCCTTGAACAGATATCCAATTAAATTATCACCTATTGAACTTCCTTCCTTCCTTCCTTCCTTCCTTCCTTCCTTCCTTCCTTCCTTCCTTCCTTCCTTCCTTCCTTCCTTCCTTCCTTCCTTCCTTCCTTCCTCCCTCCTCCCTCCCTCCCTCCCTCCCTCCCTCTCTATAGCCATCCAACCTCTGGGCAGCTTAAAATTGTAAATTTTAAAATTATAAAACAATTTAAAAACATTAAAATAGTAAAAACATCCACAATATATACAATTAATTAACTAATAGTCAAGCCAAGTAATAAATAATAGATAAGTAGCCAAGTTTTTAATGCTTTGTAAAAAGCCAACAGAGTTGGGGCCATTCTAATCTCCAAGGGGAAAATATTCCAAAAGGCAGGAGTTACAGCAGAAAAATATTTTCTTCTAGTTCCCACCAGTCGATACTCTTTAGGTGAAGGGATCTGCAGTATGCCCAATTTGTTGGATTGGATTGGATGGGTAGAAACTCTTGGAAAAAGACAGTTCTTCAGAAAAAAGCCATGTAGAGTTTAAAGGTGACAACTAATACCTTGAATTGTATCCAGAAAAACACTGTCAGTTAGGGCAACTCACAGAATAGTGATGTTACATGTGCCATGTAGTCAGAACCATTTTGCACCAGTTGAGGTTTCCAATGCTCTTCAAAGATAGCCCCATGTAGAGCACATTACAGTAATCTAAGCAGGAGTTTATAAGAGCATGGGTAACAGTGAACAGGACCTCTTGGTCCAGGACTGTGTACAACGGGCACACTACTCTTCAAGCAGGAGCTGTAAAGTATAGGAGAACCTCCAGGTTGCACATTGGGTGTGTCTGGGGTAGTGTTACCCCACTCAGAACTAGAGATGAAAGAACCTTGTCTTTGAAAGCTCCAATCACTCTTTACTAATCTTTTCAAAATGAAAAGAATCTTATCTTGCTTAAAGATGGTTGTGTAAATTGTTCATCACAATGATCCTACCACCCCAACAGAGTAAAAAAGCTCTTATGATTATGAATTAGGCTTAAAGCAGTACCATGAAAAGAAAATTGTTTCCTGAACTTAGTCTGAAAAAAACAACAACACATTCTCAGGTTGTTGTACTACACCAGGGGTATCAAACTCGCAGCGTCACATTGTGATCACGTAATGTATCATGACCTTTCCCCCTTTGCTAAATGGGTGGGCGTGGCTAGCACATGATGCATCTAGCCCATGGGCTGTGAGTTTGACATCCCTGTGCTACATTGAACCATTCAGCAATCAAAAATGTGTGAATCTCTTCTGATAGTTGTGTTGGTATTTGGCAAATATACATGATAATACTCTGGATAGTGTCAGTGAAGAAAAAAAAAATGAAGACACGGTTGTCATCAAATTCCAGCACTGAAAAAGTCATTTGGTATTAAATCAGTGTTCAGTCTTAAGAAGTAAACCATTTCCAGGGCTCATGCAGAGAGCAAGGGAGATCATCTTGATAGAAATATGCAAAAACCATTTTACATAAGCCAAGAAATCTGAAAGAGTATTTAAATCCTGAAAAGCAAGAATGTATTTGGAAATGACTCAAATATGCTCTTCCCTGATTCGTTGGGGGGTATTAGAAGGAGAGGATGTAAAATATAGCCAGGCTTGCAAGATTTTGTTATGATACTGACTCTCTTTCAAGAAAGTATTGTTCTACCTGTGAAGTTGTTTTTCTGGTCTAGTCTACTTAGTAGAACAAATGACAATCCCTCAACTATGTGAATATGACTTATTTGGATTTGTAGGAAATTACAATAAACCTAGAAAGTAGATGAGCAATATATTCTGCAATATATAATGATGTTGTGAGATGGGCAGACTAGTTTCTTTCTTCTTTTACCTGGGAATATTTGCAGAATATTTTTAGCTCCCAGGAGAACCCCATGAGACTGTTCTTCACAGGCAATTCCCAAGTATGGTGTAAGCACTTCAGAGAATTGTCCTTCAAGTACAAAGGTTCCAGGAAAGGGCAGAAATATTTTCCCAGCATACAGTGTTTGTTTTTGGTTGCTAAGAAAAACTCACTTTAGAAATCCCTTGGCTGAATGCTGTTTGGAGTGGCATTCCCAATGAACTACATGTCCCAGAATGCCTAGTATTAGAAAGCTAATAGGATTTTTTTTAAAAAGTTAGAAATGAGCTGCAGCATTATTATAGTCTCTGTTATTATAGAGCCTCGGAGTGTAATGATTCCACTGTGGCACTTGATCGATAATTGAAATCACAGAGAAGCACAATAATACTTGAAAACTCACACAGTTAACTTTATTATAGGCTCTTGTAATTCAAATGTAATTCTGAAATCAATATTAATGTGACTCTGTTACAGCATGTAGGCAATTGAAGTAGGTTTGGCCATAAGTGGTTTTGTTACCAAATGCATTCTATTCTGCAGCGGGGATGAAAGAATAACTGTTACATAGAAGAGACTTTTAAAGCAAGCAAAGGCAAAGTTGGTTTCTTTGTTTTGAAAAAGGATGCTTTATTGTTATCAACATAATACCTCCTTTGGGAGAAATATCCATCTGGTTCAGTTCCAAGCCGGGAGAAAGACACTGGAAACATGGAGGCTGATTGGAAAGAACCACCAAACATGGTCCTGGTGCAGCTGACCACATGGAGTTGAAAGTGGGGGGGGGGAGTTATATCTTTTCTTGGGGTTTGAATTTGAACTTCCTGTTCCTGTGCAAGAACATGTATTCTATTGGCTGTTGTCAGATTCCTATGGGGTCATGTTTGTCTGAGCTCCCAGGTTTGGTTGAAGTTTGCTGAGTGATGCAATGTCTTTCGGAGATTGTGCAATGCAGTGAGCTCTGTTTCTTCTGCTAAATGGTCCTATTATGAAGGGACATGTTGTAATCCCATCACCCTGGAGCTGGAGGTCTTTTTGGAACTCTGAGTTTCTGTTTCCCTTAGGATTTTTTATTTCTCTCATAGGAGAAATATTTTACCCTGCCTTTTTAATATTACTCAGAATATTTCATTCTTCTAGGAGAAGGGTGGGTTGATAACTTTCTAAACCTCCGTGACTAGGGTAATGCTGTCTCAAAGAAATGTTGCTTCTCTAGCTCTGATGCTGTTACCTAGCTGGGTAATGAAACCTCTGCAAGAAAACCATCAAGCTCAGAAAGCACCAAGAACTCCACAGTAACATGCATAATTGCAAGGAATTTTCTTTCATAAAGATAGTCAGATTCTATCGTAGTTAAGAGTGAACTTAAATACTTAAAACCAACAAAGAACTCTGTTTCTGGGGCCTTCACATTTTCATATTCAAAATAGTCAGATAAGCATTCTAGGCAGTTTATATCAATATTGCTCGAGATTTGGAGTAAGCAGCATTTTCTAAGAAAGCTAGAAATAAAGTGATGGGCAGTTGCTGCAGTGTATACACTTCTGCTGCTCTTTATCTCTGATGGTAATGGGACATCTTAGTAAACTATAATATGGATTGTGGTTCAGTTGACAAGTTATTGTTAAGCAAACCAAAGCCTAGCTCACCATTATACATATTGCCAACGCTCTCTAGCAGATTTTTCAAGATTTTTATGTCTGTAGCTTGTGAACACGGAAACAATGAGATGAACTCACCCCAAATGTTACATAATTTCATTAATATATCAAAAAACTTCTTTGTGTTGTAGGAATAGGAAACATGGTAGGTTAACAGGCAAGAAAAGCTGACCCTTACCAATGTGGGAGAGGGGAGAATATGGAAACACTCTTCTGTAACTCATAACACTGTCTTCACCTTGGTTCACTGAATGAATTACAACTGGCTGGGTTTGTATATCAAGCCAAGTCATACACAGTGATTTATAGACTATGATGACTGAATTGATGCATCATTCAAAACCACAAACATTGTGATTTACCACAATGTGTGAAGTCACTATTGTTTCCTCCATAAAGAAAATCTGTGATAGCTTCTTGAAAGCCAATCTAAGCTTCACAGATTATCATTCTTCAGATTATCTTTTTATTAGATTTTTTCAATTTTTTTCTCATTCAGCTGTTGGCCTTCAGATTCAAAGTTTTGTTATTTTACTTTGAAAATAAAAAGTGCTGAATTCAAATAGGAAAATACTGTTGAATTTACAGCACTGGTGAGTGGTAGTTACAACTGTACCTTGTACTTATTGTTGCTGCAGCATCCTGTGGTCATGTGTTTGTGATTTGAGACCTTCCCTGCTGGTTTTCCACAACGAAGTCAATTGGGAAGCTGGCAGGAAATCAGAAGTTGTGGCCATGTCAGGTACTTGTTTAACGAACCGTGCAGTCCTTGCTTAATTATGGCAACCAGACCTGCTGGAATTGCCATCATTGTGCACAGTGTCATGGTTTTTCAACTTACTATTGCATTGTTTAATGACAGAGTTTCCAGTCCCAATTGTGTTGCTAAATGAAGACTACCTGTAAACTAATTAGAAATTCTAAGTCATCTCCATATGTGACCAGTTATTCAAAAGACATGATAGTGGATAATAGAGTCACTATTGTAGTATGTTTGGGGCCTGGTCTCCAATGCATTCCTTTGACTTTGGAGAAGGAGTTTAATATAACAAGGACAAACTCCCCATGGGGAAGAATATTGACAATAAAATCTCCTTAATATTTATGGGAGATTACCATTGGTGTTTAATTTTTTGTGTGTGCTGTGATTTTTTTTAAAAAAAGATGACACATTGTACTTTGAGCAGAATAAAAAGAAACATTAATGAGAAATATTGGGATCCTGCCAACTTAGCATTTCGAAAGCATGCAAATGCAGGTAGATAAATAGATACCTCTTTGTTGTATCTCAGCATATAGTCATGTTGGCCACATGGCCCAGAAGTATCTTTGAACAATGCTGGCTCCCTCCACTCAAAAACAGAGTTTAGCACTGCTTGCTAGAGTTGGACACAACTCAACAGGGGAAACCTTTACCTTTTACTAATGAACTTGAGAAAATGGACTATTCATGCCATTTAAGAAGGTCTTAATATTCAAGTTGTAAGCAATTGCTTTCTGCACATATTGACTTGCAAGGAGCAATGTTTTCTGTTGCTTTATCTCATTTTTTTTAATTTAAAAGACTTAACTTTGCATATCTGGGGTGTATCTTTGGCAAGTTTGACTGCTATTTTCTTTTTTTCCTTTCTCTGTCATTCAATTCTCCTTTTCTTCTCTGATTCTGACCTGTGCAGGACAGGCATTAACAGATTTGCTCACTTTACAGTAAGACAAAGAACACTTACAAGTTAACAAAAATAACATATTAGTTGCCTTAAGGTCATAACACAGACTTTAAGCTGTTGGATTCTTCAGAGCTCTTCATTAGGACAGGTGCTCAATCAAGCAGAAAAAATGGTGAAGGGAACCAAAGGAGTTAATATGGAGTCAGCATTTAGTTACATTTCGAAGGTGGTAGATGGACACAGGCTGCAGACATTTAAAATTAGGCTCAATGAAGTGCAAAAATGGTTTCACACTACAACTACCATAAAAGCTAGCTATTATTCAAAATTGTCTTCAGTGGGCACTTTCTTGAAACCATGATCTACATAATCATACAAAATTGTCCCCTTAAAGGTTACGGTGTAAGTCAGTGCTTCCCAGTCTGTGTAAATTACCCAAAATTGGGTAAAAGCAGTTTTTCTTTGGGTAATGGCACACAAACCCATTACCTATTCACAATAGGGACATTTAAATTAACTCAAAGTGTTTTCCTTACATCACGCTGGATAAAAAGGACTTTTTGATAAGTGGTTCTGGCAAGGAAGGAAAAAGTTTGGGAAGCACGGCTGATGCCTCAGGGCAAATATTATGTTTTGGAGATAGTACCGATAATCTTCCAAGGATTTCCTGTGCAGTTTAGAAAGGAAAAAAGGGATTATAGTGACTATTCAGTATCCATTTGGGCATATCCTGTTTTTTCCCCACCCAGGTGAACAAACTCATTTGCTAGTCTGAGAAGCTGAAAAACCATCTGTGGAGAAGGTAGAGGCAAACCTGCCCAAGACTGTTGCCAAGAAAGCAACTTAGAATAATGGTTGACTCAGGGGATAATTTACCATTACCTTTTACTTGCTTTGTAAAGTAGTAAGATTAGGAAAACATGATTTTAAACTTTCCCCATCTGTGTCCCTTAAGCTGTGGCTTCTTTCAAACACCATAATTTTTAATAGGTACCAAAAAGAACATCCTAGGTCCACAGAGAAGAAGAATTAGGGGAACTGAATATATTACAAACTAGTAATCCATGCAAGGAAATAAAATGTCAGTCTGCTTGGGAGCCATCTATATTAGTTGTATTTAAACACATGCAGCAACCCAAGGAAGAGGCACGGGATACAAGCAAATATGTTCGTCACAGAAGAATAAGCGAAGAAAGAAATTTCTTCCGATAGGTATCAGGTTTGCATGCATTTTTAGAATTTAGAATTTATTTGATTTATCAATCACTTACAAGATAATAGGTATAAGTATATACATAGCTATGAATACATGAAATGGGTACATATAAGAAAAATAAAAGAAACATTAGGATAGGGACGGTAGGGACATTGGTGCGCTTATGCACGCCCCCTACAGACCTCTTAGGAAAGGGGTGAGGTCAATAGTAGACAGTCTAAGGTTAAAGTTTTTGGGGTTTGGGGAAGAAACCACAGAGTCAGGTAGTGACTTTTTTGTGAGACTGAACTCTGCAGTGGCTTTGTTATTTATTTCCAAGCTAAATAAGTTTGATACACACACCGTAAACATGCTAAATTGGAGAGAAGGGAGTTGTCCATTACCTTCCTTCTAAGTGGATCATGAAATATTTTTGCCCAGCAAGGTGGAAAATGATGATGTAATGCCTTCAGAAATATGTATAGTCTTTAGGTCAAAGGTATTTCTTTCCCAGTGCATTTACTAAATGAAAATGTCAGCCCAGACCTTTCCATTGCCTAACATCTAACCAAAATTAACACTTTTCACTCTCCAACCCAATAGGGATCCATCTCAGCTACATCACATCATTCTGTGGGCTAAATCCCAACAGGTTTTCCTTATACATAAATCTTAGAGGTCTGGGGAATGTAAGTTATGGTAGGCTGTGATGGTTTCTGCAGCAATAGACTAGAGCAAATTACAGTGAATAAACTCCACTGAGTGGTCACTTGTTTGATTAGCATGTTCTGTTCTACCATATACTAATTACATCTGACAGAATATTCATCATTTTCCCCATTAGAGATGAAAGTAGAATGCTGAATTACTCAAGGGCTTGCTTAGCTCTTAAAACTCCAAGTCCATCGGAGGCACCTTAACTTTCTAGGCTAAATAAGAAACCTACCTACAACTAGAGCAAGGGCTGTCAAACATGCGGGCCGGATGTATCATGCGCTGGCCATGCCCATGCCGAGTTTAGCAAAGGGGAAAATAGTTGCAATACGTCACATGATGCAGTCGTGATGATGTGAGTTTGACATCCCTGAACTAGAGAATCACCTGATTAGGGCAATTCCCCCTTTCATGCCCATTATTTTACAATCCTTTATATAGGCCACAAACTTTGAAAGTTGGAAGCAAACCAAGATCTTGAAATACAACAAGTGTGTTTAGTCACGCAAGATGTGGAGGAGAAAAGGGAAGGAGTACCCTGACACCATCTTCAGGATTGGTTTTCTTTTGACTGGAAGTGAATTCAGCCAAAGGCAAAGGACTTAGATTTTATTTATTTATATTTATTTATACTAATACTTATATACCGCCTTTCTCCCGAAGGACTCAGGGCGGTGCACAGACAATCATAAACCCCAATACACTGTACAAAAGTTAAAAACGAATTAAATAATTTAGGCTGTTTAAAAATTTAAAAATTTTGCCCCTCCCCCATAAAATAATTAAAACCCCAAATATTCAAAATCAATTAAAAACGTGAGACAAAATTAAAATTCCGTGTCAGCCTAGGCCAGCCTGCTCAAAGAGCCAAGTTTTTAACGCCTGTCTGAAGGCTCTCAGGTCTGTGTTGGTGCATATCTCTGGGGGCAGACCATTCCAGAGGGCGGGGGCCCCCACAGAGAAGGCCCTACTCCTGGGGGCCGCCAGATGGCACATAGAAGCCGACGGCACCCGGAGAAGGCCCTCCCTGTGGGAACGCACAGGTCTGTTGGAGATCACCGGCAGAACGCGGTCCTGCAGATAACCTGGTCCAATGCCATGGATCGCTTTAAAGGTCAGAACCAGAACCTTAAAGCGAACCCGGAAAACCACCGGCAACCAATGCAGCTTGCGCAGGAGAGGCGTCACATGGGAACTTCGTGACACCCCCATAATCACCCGCGCAGCCGCATTTTGTACCAGTTGGAGTCTCCGGGTGCTCCCCGCAGGGAGCCCCATGTAGAGAGCGTTACAGTAGTCCAGGTGAGAGGTGACAAGGGCATCAGTGACCGTGCGTAAGGCGTCCCGATCCAGAAAGGGCCGCAACTGGTAAATCAGGCGAACCTGATAAAAAGCACCCCTGGAGACGGCCGCAATATGGTCTTCTAAAGATAGCCGTGCATCCAGGAGGACACCCAAATTGCGAGCCCTTCCTGTGGGGGGCAGAATCTCTCCCCCAATAGCCAGCGATGGAGTCAGCTGACTACATCGGGCCGCCGGAAACCACAGCCACTCGGTCTTGGCAGGGTTGAGCCAGAGCCTGTTCCCGCCCATCCAATTCCGCACAGCCTCCAGGCACCGGGACATAGCCTCCACAGCATCATTGGGGTGGCCCGGGATGGAGATGTAAAGCTAGGTATCATCTGCATGCAGATGACACCGCACCCCAAAACCATGGATGATCTCCCCCAGCGGCTTCACATAAATGTTGAACAGAAGAGGGGAGAGGACCGATCCCTGAGGCACCCCACAAATGAGGGGCCTAGAGGTGGACCTCTCCCCCCCCGTCAACATGAATTGCGAGCGGTTGGAGAGGAAGGAGGAGAACCATCGCAAGACAGTTCCCCCAATCCCTAACCCCTCCAACCACCGCAATAAGATACTATGGTCGATAGTATCAAAAGCCGCCGAGAGGTCTAACCCGACCAGGACAGAGGAAAACCCCCTGTCACGGGCCCTCCAGAGATCATCGACCAACGCGACCAATGCTGTTTTGGTACTATGCCCAGGCCTGAAGCCCGATTGGAATGGATCGAGGTAAGTCGCTTCCTCCAGGTACTGAGGGAGTTGACGTGCCACCACACTCTCAACAACCTTCGCTAAAAAAGGAAGGTTGGAGACTGGACGATAGTTATTTAAAACAGCCGGGTCCAGGGCAGGCTTCTTGAGGAGGGGCTGCACCACTGCCATCTTCAGGGCAGTAGGGAGCGACCCCTCTCTCAACGAAGCGTTGATAATCCCCTGGAGCCAGCCTCGTGTCACCTCCCTGGCGGTCAAAACCAGCCAGGAGGGACACGGGTCCAACAAACATGTGGTGGTATTCAGCCCCCCCAGCAACCTGTCCACACCCTCAGCGGTCACAGGGTCAAACTCTTCCCAGATAATAGTCTCAAGACCTGCCCTGGACACCTCCCCCGGGACTACCCAATTGGAGTCCAGCCCGTCCCGAATCTGAGCAATTTTATCGTGCAAGAATCGGGAAAACTCTTCTGCCCTACCCTGCAAGAGGTCATCCCGCGCTCTCGGCTCGAGCAGAGAGTGGGTCACTCTAAACAGAGTGGCAGGTCGATTTTCTGCCGACGCAATAAGGGCGGAGAAATACGAACGCTTCGCCGCCTCTATCGCCACAAGGTAGGTGGCGACCTCACCTGTGTCCGGTCAGACTCAGTGCGGCTAGCCTTTTGCATGAGCTGCATTGGGTCCCAGTGGCCTTCTAGGTGCAATTCAAGGTGCTAGTGGTCATCTTTAAAGCGCTCCATGGCTTGGGACCTGGGTACTTACGGGACCGCCTACTGCCACCATCGGCCTCCCGTCGGCCAGTGCGCTCCCATAGGGCGGGCCTCCTTGGGGTACTGCCGGCTGGACGGTGCCGGCTGGCGGCCCCGAGGGTGCGGGCCTACTCTGTGGGAGCACTCTTCCTCTGGAACGAATTACCCCTGGAGATGAGGACCATCCCTGACCTATTAACCTTCTGGCGCGCGCTGAAAACCCACCTATTCCATCAAGCCGGTCTGGCCTAGAGTTACTGGTAGGGCTTTTAATTGATTTTAAATGGTTTTAGCTTTTTAACTCCTTTGACTGTTTTATCTTCCAGCCACCTATTTAATCTTTTTAACTTTATTTTAAATATTGTATTTATGATTGTATTTTTATTCGGCTGTAAACCGCCCCGAGTCTCGTTGGGAGAGGGGAGCGGTATATAAAATTGATAAATAAATAAATAAATAAATTGTGGGTGCTAGCACGCACACACACTATCTCTCTCTCTCTCTCTCTCTCTCACACACACACGCTTTGGGCACACCACAACAAAAAGGTTTGCCATCACTGGCCTAGACTATGTGTGAACCCAGCCTGTGCTGTCAGTTTGTGGTTCACTGTGTCCTATGAATGAAGAACATTGGGCTGGGTAAATTGCTGATTAGGTGATCCTGGGTAAACATGCTGGATTAACAAATAATTTCTCCATTCTTTACTCTTTCCCTGAGTTAAGGCCAACTGGAGTTTGAGAAAATAGGTTCTCTGCATTTAACTAGCAGGTTTTTTAAAAAGCAAATAGCCTGAACTGGGAGAGGAAGGAAAGAACTGTTTAAAATGCAAATTCTATCAGTTTTGAGGGAGAACTGGTAATTAATAGAATCCAAATAGACATGTAGGCATTAACCTTTCCTCTCTTTGGAATAGTCCTGAAGGAAACAATAGTTTTAGGCCACTGCTTGTTTTACATTTGTTTCCTTATTATTCAAGCTACAGAACAACCCAACTGTGCCAGTTTTATGGGAAGGGAAGATAATTATTTGGTTGAAATGGAGGAACATGATAGGGTAGAAAGCTTTTAGGTTCAAGTAATCTCTTCCCCATTTCTACTGATCAATATTTCATGTGCACAGAATTTAATGGTGCCTTTAAGTTCATTCCATAGCTCATGAAGGGTACATGGAGCTATCACATTAACCTACAGACATTAAAACTTGGAATAATATTGATCAGTTTTTCCATTACATCAACAAGGAATCGGTTCATAAGCAGAAAGAACACAAATTGGCTATCCAAGATTATAAATCTGGGATCACATTACTATTCCAACATTGTAAACTAATTTGTTGCTTCCTCCTCCAATAAATCCACAATTCTTCATATAGTGACAGCTTCTGCATGTTTAGTATATAATTTTCAAGTACAAGGGAAAACCCATTTTCGTACTGGTAAATGTCTCTTGACCTATTTGAATGGGACTCTTAATCCGTTTTAGTCTGAGATTGAAAGTAAAAATAGTTGTTGAATTGCCCATCTCTTAAATTCAAAATGAACATTTTTAATACTAATTTGTTAATATGGGGTGTTCTAATTTTTTATTCAGATTTCTTGCAAACCTTAAGGATGTTTATTTTAAAAAATACCATAGACTTCAAACCACATTTCAGTTCTGATTGTAACCCCAAGCTTTAGATGCTGCTAATGCATCTGGATCAAGTTGTAGAATTAACAGATGCTAATCATCTGTTTAATTTGGCTTTTTTCTTGTCACTGAGAGTAGAATAATTGGTTTATGGTTCTTCCCTGTTTTACTTAAATTCTGTTTTGATCAGTAGAAAATGTTAAATGTGCTTGTTTAATAAATTATCCTTTATTTATATGAAGCAATTCTTATCTTTCTCTTTCCCTGGAAAGTTCAAAGCCTAGAGAAGGATCAAAATAGTAATGTTCTATTTCAACAATAGAGAGTAAAGTATATGCAGTGGAACATTCCCTCAAGCTGCTTTGCTTGTTCTTCATATTAAAGATTGTTTCATTTTTTTCAATAATGAAGCTTCCCCAACTATTCATACATGTTTAAATTGCAACTCCAAAATTTCTAGCAAACAGATTAAGAATTTCAACAGCTTCATTGCCTAACCAAACAAAAAATGCCAAATTGGAGAAGAAATAAGAAATAATTAACCAAAAATTGATCTGGGGGTCTCCAGTGACTGTAGGCTTCCCTGACCTGCTATCCTCCAGCTGTTACACTCTAATTCCTATGATACCCCACAGTTGGCAGGCTCCCAGGACCCCAGGCTGTGCTTACTGGGGTTTATAGGCCTCTGAATCCAACATATCAGTTGGCAGAAGCTGTACAAAATTGCAATTTTTGTGTGAACTTTTGTTTTTCCTTGGCTTCATAAACACAATGCAACTGAAGTTTATTTGCAAATGATGTGCCTAATTGCTACAAATTCAAGCTGTTTGCTGCTTGCAGGGAAAAAAAGACTGGTTCTTAATGTAACTGAGGCTTGTTAATGAGTCTCCTATGCAGTGGCAGTTAATGAAATTCAGAATGAACAGGTTGAATTAGATTAACTAATAGAATGCTTTGCTTCTGACTTGCCTGGGATTCTGTGTGCTGCCTATTAATTTTCTGGAGAAATGACAACTCTTATGAGATGGACTTCAGCACAAATCCTACATTTCATGAATGTCCTGAAACCTGAGAAACCTTCCCAACAGAACCTTATTTCTAAGGTAAGCCTTTAATGACAATGATCTGTAAGGTTTGCTGACAAAAATGATCTAGAAAAGGGGTGTCAAACTCGCGATGACATGTCACGTGACATATCACAACTTTTTTATCCTTCGCTAAACCAGGGGTAGGTGTGGCCAGTGTGTGACGCATCCGACCCACAGGCCGCGAGTTTGTGACCCCTGCTCTAGAAGGAGGAGGGAGGAATTTCTCTTTTTCCAGTTCTCATATAGATTGCATATAGACAATTGCATATAGAGTGCCAGTTTTACTTTTGATTTTATTCTGTTTTCAGTTCCTCTCCTGTATCACTCAACTCTGGGGAAAAAAACAAAGCAAATTTTAATTAATGAAGACATTGTTATAGAAGATGACTATTCAGAAAGGAGATCCAGAGCATTTCATTGTTTCATAAGAAACTATTGTGAAACAAAATGAAACATTATACTTAGGTGATGAAGAAAATACAAAAATTATTTTGGCAATAGTGATATTACTAAAATGTTTATGTATTAGTGCCTGGTCATGTCTGAATGTGAATAATTCTAATTCTGTGTATATGTGGGAACTAATTCTTCCTTCCAACCTTGATCAAAATACCCTTCATAGGTGTTTGATAAAAGTCACAAACAATATCCCATTTGAGTTCATATCAATTCATAATTTATATGAAGACTCCAATTACTCATGTGATATCACGTGCCCCTTTTGGGTGAATGTCATGTTTTCTTTCCCAAAGAATTATGAAAATAAAAGAGAATATTTGTAACTCAGAGTTGAAATGAGAGATCCTTGGTGCTCTCTGAGCTTGGTTGTTTTCTTGTAGACATTTGATTATCTAAATTAAGTAACATCATCAATGTGAATAGGAATTTGAAGATATGTCTTCAAATTTTTTTACTACTGGTTCTGTGGACGTGGCTTGGTGGGCATGGCAAAGGAAGGATACTGTAAAATTTCCACTCCCTCCCCACTCCTGGGGGAAGGTTACTGCAAAATCTCATTCCCTCCCCACCCCATTAACCTGCTTTCCAGCTCCATTCTCCTGTGCAAGATAACAAAAGAAGACCCAGCCAATCAGCTGGGACTCAGGAAACAGAGAATAGATGAAGGTGGGGCCAGTCAGAGGTGGCATTTGCCAGTTCTCCAAAATTTCTGCCAGCAGTTCTTCGAACTACTCAAACTTTCCGCTACCGGTTCTCCAGAACTGGTCAGAACCTGCTGAATACCACTTCTGATGTCTTCAAGATCTTGTTGTTAGGAGAATGATTAATCTTCCCTCTTTTTCTTTGCTTTATGGTTCAGTTTCAGATTGTTATTAAAATAACTTCTAGAATAGCAGAAAGGTATTTGTTTGTTTATTCATTCCATTTCTGTACCTGTCCATCTAAATCAGCAGGTTTGGGCAGCTTACAATCTAAAGCTATAAAAACAATTGAGACTAAAAATATTTAAAGCAATAAAAACATCAAAAAATAAATATATACAGCAGTAGAGATAATTAACCAATTAACAGTAAAGCCAAGGAACTGTGTCCTTAGCGCATTCAGAGCTCCAGGCTTGAGTACACAGCCAAATTTTTAAAGACTCATGAAAGGCCAGCATTTATCAGAATGTTTGGGCTTGTATGCCATGAAAATAGAAATATTTTTTTCTTGAAGCTATTGGCAGTGTAGTCTTAAAAACTTTGAGTTGAAAGGCATAAGAGCAATCAATCCTTTTGATTTCTTTAGGATTATGAATATGTATTTTTAAATGTTCTTTGATGCATTGATGGTGTGGCCAGGATAAATTAAATAAAGAAATTTTCTTTCATTGCTGGAAAGAGATGCACCTGTCAACCATATCCATACTATTAAAGACAACGATACTCCTTTTGGGGTGGATGTTGATAGGGTTTTTTGTAGATTTCCTTTCAATTCCCAATCTCAAGCAGTTTGAGTGAATAACTTATCATGGCTGCTTACTTGATAGAAGCTTGTAAAAAATAGAGTACAGAGAATCAAATTCCTTCTTTGATGCATTTACTAACCTTACTGTAGTTTAGGAGTAGTGGTAGATTCATTATCAGCAGTTACTTTACTTAAATGTTAGCAATCCCTTGGAATAGCAGATGTGACTGGATGTGACTTTGCTTATCAGCTGCTGAATTGTTTAGAGGGAGATATGATGCAATGCATGTCACTAGAAGGACATTCAAATGCAGAAAAATGTCTCCGTGTTTAGATACCAAAACTCCCATATGAGCTGAGATTGTGCTCCCATGGGCAAGGAGCCATTGAAACCACATCTATTCTCCTATTATAATATACCCTTTATAAGGATTCACAGACTAATTTTGTAATTCCTTACCTGACCAAATATCCATGAAATTCTGCTCTCTTTTACATACAGTTGTTGCTATTGGATTGGTGTGATACAATTTCTTTGAACATAGCTAAATTCTGTATTGTCTGTAAAATGTGGCGTCCTTTGGCCACCCACTGATGTTCTCATTACTAACTCTAATATATCATTATGTCTTATTCTATTTTATTTTAATGCTTAGGTTTTAATTCTGGTCTTATAAAAAAAGATTGAATTGAGTCTCCATGTTTATTTGTAACCTTACTGGATACTTAAAGCTATAATATATACTGTAGTTTCTCCTGTTGAAATCATTACTTGAATTATGTCATTCAACATAATTATTCACTTGCTATCAAGTATCAACTGAGAGGCATCAAGTAGGTACATAGGTGACCAATTTCTCTGCCAATGTGTCCACACTTAGACCTGCTGGCATCACTGAGTAAGTCAAAATATAGTTTTATGTGTTTGATTTAGTATGAGATGGAAACTATATGGCTTTGTGACTGGGCTAAAAAGTTTTAATAAAGTTTACACCATTACCTGTAAAGGTTCAGGGTCCTAGAAGCAGGAGCTGAATATGTTCCAATTATCTTTTTTCACTCCTCCTATTTTACAGATGAATATTTGTGATACATTTCTCAATTAGGATTATAGACCTCATGATATAAATGCAAGTTGAATTGTTGGATGAATTGAACCCATGAATCAAAAAAGGGTCTGAATTAAAAAAAAAAGGAAGAGGCAATTGCCAAATCATTTTTATAATAAGTTTAGCAAAGGACTCTTTGACAGCAAGATTACATGTCTACTGCATCTCAAATATGGAACACAACAAACTTTTGAGCCAATCTAGTTATGGCAAAGCAGCTAAAATGTGCTCTTTGCTATTATCTCTCTTGTAATCAGTAATGAAGATTTCAAGTTGGAGAAAACGGCCTCTGAACTACCCATCATCAGCCCAGTAACAAACTGTGTTGGTAGGAGACAGTGAAGCATCACAGAGATTTATCAGAGGTGGCAGGCTACCCAAACCTTGCTGGAGCTGGCTGCTCTGACTAATGATCTGTAACGCATGGTTGCTTTTAATCTTGAAGTGAACAAAATGCTTGCAAGGACATTCCTTGCAACATTATTTCAGTGGAAATTACAAAGACTACTTTGTGGGATGTAGCTACCTCTTCTCCCAAAGAAGGTAATTGTGAATTCATTTTTACTTCTGTTAAGACAAACAGACTTTAAAGAGTAAAACTATGAAGGTTCCTCCCCCTTTGCTTGCAGATACTGTAATCCTATGATTGTAAGCTATTTCTAAAATGTGCCAAGGGAAAATGTTCCCTCCAAGTATCTAGAAACTTAGCTTCACTATTGTATAATTACACCTTCACAACATAAGCTCATAAATAATTGCTGAAATCAAGACTGACAATGTAAACATATATTTGAGGAAAGGACATCCATTTTCCTAAGTCTTGCCAACAAGGTTGTATTCTCCTCTAGAGAGATTTATAGTTCATGTTTTTAAATATTTTCTTCTGTCCTATACTTGAAAGATGGGGAAATGCACACATTGTCTCTTCTGAAAGCATAATTCTGATTAGGTTCTGATTATTACCTACAAAGCCCTATATGGCTCAGGATTTGGATATCTTTGAGACCATTTATCCTAACTTTGTTTGGGCTGCCTGATCTGGTTGAATAGGATCAGTGGTGGGATTCAAATATTGTTTATTTATTTATTTATCGTATTTTTATACCGCTCCCTCTCCCAAAAGGGACTCGGGGCGGTGTACAGTCTAAACATATAAAGATACAGTCAACAGTAACAGTAATTAACTCAGAATTGAATATAGATAGATGAAGATAGGATAAATGAGTAAAATAAGTAAGTAAGTAAATGTTGTCACCGGTTCAGTGGACATGGCTTGGTGGGCGCGCTTTGCACAAGTGTACACACTTTGCATGCATGTGTGCGCCAAATGCGCACTTTGCACAGGCGCAGTATCGTTCTAACTTGCCTCTTGCAAGCCTGCACGATCCCGGTTGCTTCAGCAGCTGCCAGATGGCACTATTCTGTGCCATGCAAAGCAGCAGCGCTTCAAATTCAGAGTATGGGAGCCCAGGCAGGCGGGTGGGCCCAACTGCTGAGCCAGCAGAGCAGTAGAGAGAACCAGTTTGGTCTCCGCTGCTCATCGCTCCTACCAGCTCTCCAGAACCGGTTGAATACCACCACTGAATAGGATGGCTTGATGAACATCTTCTGCTATTAGGACATACAGTATGAAGGACACTGTGGCAGATACTCTTGGTGGCTGGTCCCCTTCCTTGGGACAACAAGACTGGTCCCTGTGGTAATGACTAGCTGGAGAAGTACAGCATTTCCATAAGGCCTTTGGTGGTGAACAAGCTGGAAGATTGGTGCCATTATGCCTGTCATTGCCTACAATTTTATTGCTTTTATTATGTTTTATATTGCATTTGATTTTATACACTACCTAAGGCTCAGATTTTTAGGGATAGATAAAAAAACAATTCTGGAATCTAAGAATAAAAAAAACTTAAGTAGTTGTGATGGTAAATAACAAAAGAAGCTAAAAAGCAGAGCTTTAGTAGCAAGGTAGATGAATTTATCTCCATATCAGTGTCATCTATTTTCAGACATAAAGATATGCATACAACTTGTTGTCACTTAGCTCCTGCATCCCCCCCAAAAAAATATTTTTTATAATTCCCATTTGCATTTCCTATGATACATGCTATACAGTTTCTTCAATATGCCCTTTCTAAAATGCTTTTCTGGAGCTGAGAATTGTATGGATAAATTCACAATTTGAGAAGTCCAAATTAGGGCAGTTTTTTTTCTAAAAAACGGGAAGGAATGAATCGTGGTGACCCTTATGATGATACCACCAGTGATTGCCTCTATCCAAGTGAACTTGAGAACAGCTCATCACCATTCATTTCAATCATAAAGATCATGGGAGGGTTAGGGGAATCTTGGGAGAGAGAAATCTTTAATTTTACTGCTCATTATATCATATTGCTTTCCAGTTTTTAATCCTTGGTAGTCAAATGATATTTTGTAAACTTTCTGAACTACCTGATTAGCTCTAATTACTGTTTTCTCTTATGCAAATGAAACCAGCAAGTTAATCTATCATACTTTATGTCTTCAGCTCCCAACACTCAATTGCATCACATTCAGGAAATGAAATATTTTATTTATTTTTATTTTATTTGGTTTGTCAATTGCGTACAAGATAATAGATATAAGTAAAAACATAGTTATGAATACATGGATACATATAAGAAAAATAAAAGAAACAATAGGACAGGGACGGTAGGCACGTTGGTGCGCTTATGCACACCCCCTACAGACCTCTATAGACCGAGGATGGAGGACTACTCGCTCCAGACCTGACCGAACACTATTATGGTCTTATATCAAGACCTATTTAGTGGCGATAAGGGTGGCAAAGCGTTCTTACTTTTTCACCCTTATTGCGTTCGCAGGAAACCGCCCGGCCGCCCTGTTTAGAGTGACCCACTCCCTCTTAGAAGGGGGAGCGTGGGAGGACCCCTTACAGGGACAGGCTGAGGACTTTTCGAAGTTCCTGGTGGATAAAATCGCTCGGATCCGGGATGGGTTGGACTCTGAATGGGCAGCTCTGGGTGGAGGGTCAGGGGTGAAATTTGAAGCAGTCATTTGGGAGGAGTTTGATCCTGTGACCCCCGAAGATGACAGGTTGCTGCGGGGACTGAATGCTACCACATGTTTATTGGACCCGTGTCCCTCCTGGCTGGTGTTGGCCACCCGGGAGGTGACACAAGGTTGGTTTCAGGGTATTATTAACGCTTCCTTGAGTGAGGGATATCTACCCCCCGCCTTGAAAGAGGCAGTGGTGAGACCCCTCCTCAGGAAACCATCCCTGGACCCAACTCTGTTATCTAATTATCATCCCGTCTCCAACCTTCATTTTATGGCAAAGGTTGTTGAGAGTGTGGTGGCACAACAGTTTCCCCAGCACCTGGATGAAGCTGTCTATTTGGATCCACGCCAATCGGGCTTCAGGCCCGGACACAGCTCGGAGACGGCATTGGTGGATGATCTCTGGAGGGCCCGTGACAGAGGTTATTCCTCTGTCCTGCTCCTCTTAGATCTCTCAGCGGCTTTCGATACTGTCGACCACAGTATCTTATTGCAGCGGCTGGAGTGGTTGGGAGTGGGAGGCACTGTTATGCGGTGGTTCTCCTCCTTCCTCTCTGACCGCTCGCAATTTGTGTTGGCAGGGGGACAGAGGTCGGCCCCAAGGCCCCTGGTTTGTGGGGTGCCTCAGGGGTCAGTGCTCTCACCCCTTCTATTCAACATTTATATGAAACCGCTGGGTGAGATCATCCGTGGCTTTGGGGTAGAGTTCCATCAGTACGCTGATGACACTCAGCTGTACATTTCTACCCCGGGCCACCCTGATGAAGCCGTCGAAGTGATGACCCGGTGCCTGGAGGCTGTGCAGTGTTGGATGGGGCGGAACAGGCTTCAGCTCAACCCATCTAAGACTGAGTGGCTGTGCTTCCCGGCACCCCGGTACAGCCAGCTGGTTCCATCGCTGGCTGTACCGGGGGGGAAACTCTTGCCCCCACAGAGAGGGCCCGCAATCTGGGTGTCCTCCTGGATGTGCGGCTGTCATTGGAAGACCACGTGGCAGCCGTCGCCAGGGGGGCTTTTGGTCAGGTCCGTAGGAACTACCAGTTGCGGCCCTTTCTGGATCGGGATGCGCTTCGCACGGTCACCTCCGCCCTGGTGACCTCCCACCTAGACTGTGCCAATGCTCTCTACATGGGACTGCCTTTGAAGAGCATCCAGAGGCTCCAGCTGGTGCAGAATGCAGCTGCGAGCGTGGTACTGGGAGCTCCTCAGGGTTCCCATATTACGCCACTTCTGCGCGAGCTGCATTGGCTCCCGGTGGCCCTCCGGGTGCGCTTCAAAGTCTTGGTTACTATCTTTAAAGCGCTCCATGGCTCGGGACCGGGATACCTGCGAAACCGCTTCTTGCCATTATCGGCCTCCCATCAAACGGTACGCTCCCATAGAGTCGGCCTCCTCGGGGTGCCGCCGGCTGGATGGCTGGCGACCCCGAGGATGCAGGCCTTCTCATTGGGAGCACCCCCTCTCTGGAATGAATTACCCCCGGAGGTGAGGGCCGTCCCTGACCTTCCGTCATTTACTTAAAACTCATCTATTTCGGCAAGCTGGACTGGCCTAGGGGTTTTTAAATTTTAATCTGGTTCTTAATTTTTTCTTAACTCTTTTGTTTTAAATTTTAGTAGAGCCAACTGTATTTAATTCTTTTAATTTTTAATATTGTAATATTGTACATGTGTTTTGTATGTATATTTTTTGCCTTGGCTGTTCACCGCCCCGAGTCCCTTTGGTCGAGGGGGCGGTATATAAGTTTAACTAACTAACTAACTAACTAACTAACTAACTAACTAACTAACTTCTTAAGAAAGGGGTGAGGTCAATAGTAAAAAGTCTAAGGTTAAAGTTTTTGGGATTTGGGGAAGAAACCACAGAGTCAGGTAGATTATTCTTTACTATCATCATCACCCCCCCTTTGCCACTAAAACCTATCAACTTCTCTTTCTGCAATTTCTCACAGGTTATTCCTCATTAGGGAGATGTTTTGTTACCAAGTCTTAATCTTTTTCTCTTTCAAGACAAAAAAACCCAAACCCACTTGTTAAAAGAAGTACAGCTCCAATTATTAGAATGTTTGGCATATGTCTTGCCATCCTATTGGTTTAGGTTTTCTAAATACTCCATACTAGTGAAAAGCAAAAGAAGTGGAAACTTGAAAGAATTTGATGCTATTGTTAGAAAAATAGAATATAAGGCACTTTGAATGTCACGCATTTCAAATCTTGCTCACTTCAAGAATGCAGCGCTACATCATCTCCAACAAATTTAACAACTTTAAAATATGTGGACATCAACTTCCCTAACCAATATCATTGACAGATCTGTTTCCATGAGAATTATATAATTATAATTGTAGTCTTTAGGTTGCTCTGCATTTTGAAAGTTCGATTACTAGCACAAAAGCAGGAAAGAAGTATCTAAAGATAGTGATAGAACTCACAGTCTAATACTTCAGGATGTCCTCAGCTTGGGACAGAACGCTAGAGAATCAGGTTAATGTGAAAAATGTTAATCTTTTTCACCCCTCTTTATATTTATTTAGAATTCTTTTCATGCAATCTTTTTAGAGCCAACATGCAGTGGAGAGCTATTGTTTGAAACATTATTGAAATATTATTTGTGAATCTCTGATTAGTTTTGCCAGAAGCTCCACCAACCAGGGGAAAAATGGTATATGCCACAGTCCCCCTTGGTTCCAGTCTATCTCACCAATCCTTTTGCCTTTCAGAACTTTTTACGAAGCAGAAAGGGAACAGAATTTGGTGTCTTCAAAATTCCCTTTTCATCTTACTTTTGGTCTTATTCCTGGTGAGACAACCAGCCAGAACCAGGCCAACAGAGTATTTTCTCATCGCCCATATTTCTTCCTTTCTGTTCCTCTGCTGAAGTACTGTATGTCTGAAACTAATTGTCCTCATCAGCACTTTGAATATTTCTCATTCATCTAAAGAGGGGAAAACCCTCTCTGATTATCTGCTTGTATTCCCCTCTCTACCCTCAATTCCACATGCATGTATAACTTTTAGTTAGAGCCATCTGGGCATGACAGATGCCTCAGTCTTTTTCTAGGCTTATTGTTAAAGGGTGGGAATGTTGTGAATGGTAGGAAATAGCTTTTGATAGAAGACTGCAATTTTATGGGTTTTGAGAAGAGCTGCCTCCCTTTCAGTCAATTGCTATCAGCACCATTCATTGCAACCTGCATTGATGGATTGGAAAGCTTTCTCTTTTTGATGGAAGGTACTTTGGGGTTGCTTTATTTCCAAAGGAAGATTTTACACTTATGGGTGCCTCATGTTTGCAAAATTCAGAGTTTCTGCACTGTGCTCTAATTGGAATACAAGATTTCTATACATGTTATAGTCGATTCTACAAAGCTTCCTGTTCTGGAATTCTGTGTTCAAAAATCACTGTTTAGATTATCTTTCCATGTATCTGCTGGTGATGTGAGCTCTAGGGCATTTTTATTCCTTGAGAAATTGTTGATTATGAAGTATAATGAGACAATTCTGGATAGCAGACCTTAGAAGAAATGGGGCTCTTGGTAGGAGACATTATTTTCCAAAAATAGTTTTGCCCAGCCACCTGAATCTCCACTTAGTTTACCTTCACTTTTTGTAGATTGCTTTTTGGATGTTGGAGCCTTCTACAATTCTGTGCAATCTCCATTGCAAATCTCTGATTGGTTTGTAGTTTTCAATTTCAGTTTAAAAACCAATGCATACTTACTTAATATATTTACATTAGGTGAAAGTTAATATTAAACATTGCCATCATTGTACAGAATGAGTGAACAAACAGAGATGGTAAACAAGAGTTTGTCAGGAAAGTTAAGGATATATGTTCTCTCTGGATCAAGAGTTTGTACAGGACCAGTGAACCTGAAAACTTGAAGAGAAGTAGCAAACCTTTTCTCCTAGTGGTGCCTTAAGAAATAAATATGAAGATGAACAAGTGCACAAAGACTGCAGTTGATGGTCTGAAGTGTTTCTGACGAGTTTGTCATCTTTCTGAAAACAACATGGCATATATTTGCAGCAATTGCAAAGTTATAGCAGTCCTCGAAGAATAACTGTCAAAGTACCAGAACAGTGAATGGCCACATTGAAACTAATGATAAAGGATCAGGATCCATCAGTTCAAAGAAAGGAGGTTCAACACAGAACTGAAAGTGGAAACCATTCTCCATAAGGGAAACAGTCACACAGAGGAGCAAGTCTGATAGATAGCAGTAATGTAATTTATTTAAAATATTTAGATAATATTTAAAAGTTCCAGAAGCAAAAGTTACAATAAACAAGAGATATAAAATACATTTGTACCAATGAAACACAGCTTTTAGGCCCTTGCAGATAAAACACTGTGATTGAGCTTTTAGGAGAAGAAATAGAATGGCCAAAGAATGAAGATGGGATATGGATCCCTAAATGGTAGAAAGGTTGCAAATGTGTCCTGCAAGAAGGCAAAAAGTTAAAATGATGAGATGATTCTCTACCATGAGGAAGAGAAACAAATGTATTGTGATCAGGAAATTGGCTTATAAAATGTGCTGGCTGCCAGGAGCAAAGATAAAAGAGGTAATAAGACAGTTTCCAAGACTTTTCAGGTCCCTGCGCAATTATTCCTTTCCCCCTAATATGTGTGGGAACAAATAAAACTGGAGGAAAAAATAGAGTCATATTTATCTATCTATCTATCTATCTATCTATCTATCTATCTATCTATCTATCTATCTATCTATCTATCTATCTATCTAATTAGCACAGTTCAACTAGTACTGTTAGTACAATTAGCACAATTAGCACAACACAACCCCCCCAAGGCTGTGTGCTTTCTCCACTTCTCCCTATATACCAATGACTGCGTCTCAAATGATCCATCTGTTAAAATACTGAAGTTTGCAGATGACACAACAGTGATTGGTTTCATTTGAGACAACGATGAATCCGCATACAAACAGGAGGTTGTACAACTTGTCTCATGGTGCGCCCAGAACAATCTGGAACTGAACACACTCACAACCGTAGAAATTGTGGTAGACTTTAGGACTACCACCTCTTACAATACTAGACAACACAGCATCAACAGTAGAGACCTTCAAATTTCTAGGTTCTATCATATCTCAAGACCTAAAATGGACACGACATCAAAAACATAATCAAAAAAGCACAACAAAGAACGTTCTTTTTGCACCAACTCAGAAAGCTCAAACTGCCCAAGGAGCTGCTGATCCAGTTCTACAGAGTAATTATTGAGTCTGTCATCTGCACCTCTATAACTGTCTGGTTTGGTTCTGCAACCCAACAAGACAAACACAGACTTCAGAGGATAATTAGGACTGTAGAAAAAACAATTACTACCAACCTGCCTACCGATGAGGACCCGTATACTGCACGAGTCAAAAAGAGGGATATGAAAATGTTTACAGACCTCACATCCCAGACATAAACTGTTTCAACTCCTACCCTCAAAACAACATTAGACACCAGAACAACTAAACACAAAGGCAGTTTTTTCCTGAATGCCATCACTCTGCTAAACAAATAATTCCCTCAACACTGTTAAAGTATTTACTAATTCTGCATTACTATTATTATTAATCCTCCCATCTTTCCTTTCACCCATCTCCTCCCACTTATGACTGTATGACTGTAACCTTGTTGCTTGCATCCTAACGATTTTTATTGATTGTTTCCTAGTATGATTTGATTGTTTATTGTATCCTATGACTATTATTGTTGTACCTTATGATTCTTGACTCTTGACAAATGTATCTTTTATTTTATGTACACTGAGAGCATATGCATCAAGACAAATTCCTTGTGGGTCCAATCACACGTGGCCAATAAAATTCTATTCTATTCTAATCAAATTTGTATAACTGTCCATCTCATAAAAAGCAGCTCTGGATGTTGTACAACGATCAAACAAAGCAACACATATAAAAACAACAGATATAAAAATCCACATTAAAAGATAAATATTATCAAAACTAACATAAAAAAACTTGGCAGAAAGAGAATAAGAATAGCCACCTCAGCAATGGAGCCACTGAATCATGTCACTCGGGGCCCCAGGCCTGATAACATAACCAGGTCTTGAGGGATTTTGAAAATGTCTGAAGGAAGTTGATAATATTGTCATCCATCTTCTAGTTCAAGGAACTCTCAGAGGTCCACCTTTCTATAAGCTCTTAGAGCAGGAAGCTGTAGACATTATGTGATATCCTATGCTGGAATGTGCAGCTGGATAAGGAAGTGTGTGTGTGTATGTGTGGGGTGACTGTTGGCAGAACCACTGCTGCTTCCCAGGGAACAGGCAGCACAGTCTAGAATGAGACCCAAAACAAGAGACTGTCTAGTCCTGAATTGGATGGGGATGGAGGAAAAGGTTTAGGGTAGAAGAATCTGGATTAAAGTAAGCGGAGGAACAAATGAAAGCAATACTGTTGATACCTATTCTCACCATCCCAATCTGTTGAAGCTTGAGATGTTTTTCACATACATTCCTGAGAGTGACAATCTGACCTAAACAATGATTAATGAAGCAGGTTTACAATTATAACAAAAATGAATTTTAATTATAAGAAAAGTTGTACTTAAAGGCAAAGCTTACTGCCTATCAGTCTACATCCTGCCAGTTGGTTCTTGGTAAAAAATGCCAAAGAAAATGAGGGGTGGGAATTCCTAAAGAAAGGGTATATTCACTTTTCCAAAAGGTATATTCGCTATATATTTTTCCAATTGGTTCTGCTTTGGAATGATGTCACTTACTACTAAAATCAAAATTATCACTACCACATCAAGGGCATTATTGTTTTGTCCAGTCAGCTAGATATTTAGCTTGGATGTGATCTATCGAGTCCTTCTCAAAGACCTTGGATAGGCAGATCTTGTTGCTTGATGATAGTTTTATGTTGCCTATCTTTCAACAACTTTGGGTGGCTCACAAGTATAGAAATTGCAATAAAATTGATAAAAAATATAACAAATAAAGACAATAGATGGCAAGTGCAATATAATGAGCAGTTTCACTTTCCAGTGACAAAGTCCTAGGTGATGAGACAGCTTTTTAAAACAACAACAGAATGGGGGCCATCTGGATCTGGGAGAAACCTTGTTCCAGAGTGCTGGGGTGGCTACAGAGAAGGTGCACTTCTAAGGTCCTGAGATATGACACTGACATTGTTTAATTAAAGAAACCTGAAGCACATCAGCCCTGCAAGATAGCGTCAATTGAGTAGAAGCTAAGGGAGACAGACAGTCCCATAAGCAACCAGGCCTTGAAGGGAAAAAAAGATCCAACAAACAGGGTATCATAGGGGTGTCAAATTGGTGGTCTGCAGGCCAGATGCATCACATGCAGGCCACACCTCCCCAGGTCCACACAGGGGAAAAATATAGCGATACATCACCTGATGGCGATGTGACCTATCTCAATAAGGATGATATGATATTAGAAGCCCTCCAACATATTCAAGATACTATTGGCAACTTTTCTTTCAGAAACAGTAATCACAAAGTATGGTTTGTTTTTCTGGAGTAAGGGCTACTGTAAGTTTACAGCCCTCAATGATATAATCGGAATGGAATTGTATCATTTTTTTGGTGTGCCTTTTTTGTTCTTAGTTTCCTTTCCATGCCTTTTCTTCTCCAAAAAGCTTTGATCATTGCTGAAAACAAATAGAAGTTCTTTATCAGGTCTTCTGCCTTTTGTAGGTATACCTGCACTTATGGTGCCCTCTGAATCTGAATTCTAATAATTCTCTAGCTTCAATTCCATTTGTTCAATCTAAAAAGGCCAGCATCTAAGTGCTGGCTGGCTGAAAAGGGACTAAAATCATCCCAGCTCTGTTTTGATTTCCATCTTTCACAGCAGATTTTTCAGTATCAGATGGCCAATTGTTTTTTTTTTTCAAAAGTCTATTAAATTCCATATGTGTTTGTTTATTTTGATTTGTTTCTATATTCTTTTTATGTCTTATCAAATATCACAATCAGAAGGATGAATATTGTGTTCAATACAAATTCATGAGGTGTCAAAAATATAGAATAGCTTCTGCTAGAAAAAATATTAATTATTGGGAGAGCAATAGGAGTTTCAAAACTACCTTAGAAATGACATATTCTTCTCCAGGGAACAATTTTATTCTAATTGTGATGGGAAGGAGAAGAAAAATTGTGCATTAAGAGTTGCAGCAGCACACATTTGAGGCAGAGCATGGGGGAAAGGCAATCTTAACATAAGAAAGAAAGAAAAATCCAAATTAATAAAAGGAAGTGCCAAATAACCTTTTTTTTTGCCATGTAAAAAAAGGGGTACTCTGATTAGTTTGCAAAACAAGATTTACAGGTCTGTTTTTCACCCAGTATGGTAAAAAAACCCCACAGTAATTATAATACATTCTTTCTGGAAGGAAGAAAAAACGACAGCAGCAATAATTCCTTTTTGGGGGCAAGGGCGCAGATATATCCTTGTGCTCACAGTCCTTTTTCAAAAAGCTCTACATTTTCTGCTTCTTTATGTTAATAATTACTCCACTTGTAAGAAGTGCTGGTTTAAAATGTGCTGTAATGAAAAGAAATGTGCTGACAGTTCAGATGTCAAACCAGAATCCTTAGAGTTAGGCTCTGGATCCCTGCTTCCTAGGCCATTACAGCTGGTCCTCAGAAGAGGAAACCATAGGCACTTCAGACCAGATGCTGTTGTCACGGATCAGAGTCTTCCTGGATTTGTTAACTCCAATGGTTCCAAACAGAGGCCAGCAAGACAACATAATTTGATCCCATTAAAAAAAAAACCACCCCAAACCATAAACTAGAATTAAAATTCATATTAATTAACATTTCATAATGTGCCAGAAATAATCTTATGAGATTTATGGCAATCTTAATGCCAGAGTTCCAAGTAATACACCCATAGCAAATAGAACTCCACGGCAAGTAGGTTTATTGGATATATCATATTGGCACAGACTGGTAAAAAACGACTCTAAAAGTTCCTGCAGTTTTCACCTAGTTAAAAGTTTTGCCCCCTTTCCCAAACAGTCAGTCCCATTGTCCAATCAATGTGCTGTTTGGTTGCTTGGAATCTTCACTCCTCCTCTCGTCAGCCACCTGTGGGTATGTCCTTGGTTCTCAGGGAAAATTATTTTGTTTTGGCTACAAAACTTCCAATTATTTCTATTCCCCCCCTTCCTATCCCTCATCACAGCGCCTGCACTTTCTGAGGTTGCTGAAAAAGAGTGGTTTGGGTGAGAAGTTGGTGGTTACTTTTTATCATTTTACCATCGAGAGCATTTTGGCATACTGTGTAACGGTGTGGTATGCTGGATGCTCTGTAGTGCAGGCGAGGCAGGAAGCGATGGCGGCAATTGGGGCTGCCATGTCCTCCGCTGGGACTCAACCGAGGCCATAGGTGACAGACTGTACCACCGCCATTGCTGCAGCATCACCAGGGTTATTTTTTGCGACTGCTGCCTGAGCCGCCATTCTGTGGGCAGCAGATGTGGCAATTATCAGCAATCTGCTGCCTGAGGAGAACTGCCATTGTTGAGTCCCTGTTACCAACATTAGGACCATTATCATCAATTCCAGGACTATTGTCATCCTCGGTGGAACAACATCTCCCACCAGCCAGCAAATGCCCCTATCTGACTATCCCTGACCAGGAGAAAGGTGCCAGAGGAGGAGGCTTCTAGACTGTCATCGTGGTGAGAGGACGATGGCGGTTGTATATCATCTTTCTCCCCACTGTTGTGAGAGGACAGGGGGGTTGAACTTTAACCTCCACCTTGAGGTCCGTTTGATTTGGTCCCTCACCATCGTGAGAGGATGGTGGGCCTATTATCATCGGGACTCCCCAGTGACCGTGAGAGGGTCATAGGGGTAGAGGATCTCTTCTTTTGCAGGACAACATATTCTGGCCCTTTCTTTGTTATCAGGCCTTACTGCCCGGAGATGATGAAAGGATGAAGTTTACTTATTCGGCAGCCGAACTGTGGGCCCTGAGGAATGTCCCCCTTTCTCAGGTCTGGCCCTCAGATCTTTCCCTGTCATACCACGAGGATGATTCTTGGGTACCAGAGAGGAGACACGGCGCAGCTGGGGGTTTTAATTATATGGATTTTAAGGGTTCTTTTAAATTATTTAAATTCTTGACAAAATTTTTAATGGGAAAGGGAATTTATTATTGGGGTTAGGGAGGGGGCCCGGACTGGGTTTGGTGGACAACCCGTCTGGGAATAAGGCCAGACCGGGGCATGCCTGCGACCGGGAGGCCTCGGGACTGGGGACGGTCGATTCAAAGATGGGGGCTTCTTCTGGGGAGGGGGATGAAAGGGCTATCCTTACAATCGGTGGGAGAGGCAGGTATGGTGTTGACAGGGGGTCTTATCAAGTTATGGGAGCCCACCTCCGCTGTTTACAAGCGGTGGTGTGCTCCGGCCCCCAGGTCATGTCTCGCCCCCTGAGTTGTTTGAATGATCGGGCCCCGGGCCTTCGGCTGATGCTTTGCAATGCCAGGTCCGTAGTGAATAAAGCCCCCCTTGTTCGCGATCTTGTCATGGAGGGGGGTGCGGACCTGGCTGGCATTACCGAGACCTGGCTGGGACAGGAGGGGGGTGTCCCTCTAGTAGAAATGTGCCCAGCCGGGTTTCGGGTTTTTCATTGGCCGAGGGCCCAGGGGAGGGGTGGGGGGGGGGGTTGCGGTAATTATTCAGGAGGATCTGGATCCTAGGGAATCCACTGTTCCTCAGACGACCGGATGTGAGTCCCTTTTCATTAAGTGTGGTTCCGGGGTTCAGATGGGCCTATTGATCACATACCTGGCTCCCTGCTATGTGACATTGGCCCTGCCTGAGCTCCTTGAGGTCATAGCCGGTCTGGCAGTTGAGACCCCCAGGCCATGGGGGATCTCAACCTGCCTTCGGCCGGTGGGGCCTCGGGGATTGCTCAGGAGTTCTTGGCTTCCATGACAGCCTTGGGCCTCACCCAGTTAATTAAGGAACCCACGCATACTGGGGGTCACATCCTGGATCTGGCTTTTGTCTCTGGACAGTGGCAGGATGATCTGGGTGTTGGGGACGTTTTTGTTGAACCCTTGTCATGGTCAGATCATTCGCTCCTTAGGCTGGACTTCCAGGCCGCTCCTCCCCATCGCAGGGAGGTGGACCAAATACATTGGTACCGCCCCAGGTGCCTGATGGATCCAGATAGGTTCCTGATGGAGCTTGGGCCATATCCCGACATTCGAACTCACGACTCGGTGGGGGACCTTGTCGCCACCTGGGAAAGGGTGGCGGCTGGGGCCCTGGACCGGGTCGTGTCCTTGCGGCCTCTGACCTGACGCCACTCTCACTCGGCCCCCTGGTTTTCCGGGGAGCTGAGGGAGATGAAGCACCGGAAAAGATGCCTGGAGAGTATTTGGAGGACTACCCGCTCCGGACCCGACTGAACACTTTTACGGTCTTATATCAAGACCTATTTAGTGGCGATAAGGGTGGCAAAGCGTTTTTACTTTTCCACCCTTATTGCGTCCGCAGGAAACCGCCCAGCCGCCCTGTTTAGAGTGAGCTGCTCCCTCTTGGAAGGGGGAGCGCGGGAGGACCCCTTGCAGGGACAGGCTGAGGATTTTTCAAAGTTCCTGGTGGATAAAATCGCTCGGATCCGGGATGGGTTGGACTCTGAATGGGCGGCTCTGGGTGGGGGATCGGGGGTGGAACTTGAAACAGTCATTTGGGAGGAGTTTGATCCTGTGACCCCCGAAGACGTGGACAGGTTGCTGCGGGGACTGAATGCGACCACATGTTTATTGGACCCGTGTCCCTCCTGGCTGGTGTTGGCCACCCGGGAGGTGACACGAGGTTGGTTTCAGGGTATTATTAACGCTTCCTTGAGTGAGGGATATCTACCCCCTGCCTTGAAAGAGGCGGTGGTGAGACCCCTCCTCAAGAAACCGTCTCTGGACCCAACTCTGTTATCTAATTATCGTCCCGTCTCCAACCTTCATTTTATGGCGAAGGTTGTTGAGAGTGTGGTGGCACAACAGTTTCCCCAGCACCTGGATGAAGCTGTCTATTTGGATCCACGCCAATCGGGCTTCAGGCCCGGGCACAGCACAGAGACGGCATTGGTCGCATTGGTGGATGATCTCTGGAGGGCCCATGACAGAGGTTATTCCTCTGTCCTGGTCCTCTTAGATCTCTCAGCGGCTTTCGATACTGTCAACCACAGTATCCTATTGCAGTGGCTGGAGGGGTTGGGAGTGGGAGGCACTGTTAAGCGGTGGTTCTCCTCCTTCCTCTCTGACCGCTCACAATTTGTGTTGGCAGGGGGGCAGAGGTCGGCCCCGAGGCCCCTGGTTTGCGGGGTGCCTCAGGGGTCGGTGCTCTCGCCCCTTCTGTTCAACATTTATATGAAGCCACTAGGTGGGATCATCCGTGGCTTTGGGGTAGAGTTCCATCAGTACGCTGATGATACTCAGCTGTACATTTCTACCCCGGGCCACCCCGATGAAGCCGTCAAAGTGATGACCCGGTGCCTGGAGGCCGTGCGGTGTTGGATGGGGCGGAACAGGCTTCAGCTCAACCCATCTAAGACTGAGTGGCTGTGCTTCCCGGCACCCCGGTACAGCCAGCTGGTTCCATCGCTGGCTGTACCGGGGGGGAAACTCTTGCCCCCACAGAGAGGGCCCGCAATCTGGGTGTCCTCCTGGATGTGCGACTGTCACTGGAAGACCATGTGGCAGCCGTCGCCAGGGGGTCTTTTGGTCAGGTCTGTCGGATCTACCAGTTGCGGCCTTTTCTGGATCGGGATGCGCTTCGCGCAGTCACCTCCGCCCTGGTGACCTCCCGCCTAGATTATGCCAATGCTTTCTACATGGGGCTGCCTTTGAAGAGCATCCGGAGGCTCCAGGTGATGCAGAATGCAGCCGCGAGGGTGGTAATGGGAGCTCCTCGGGGCTCCCATGTTATGCCACTTCTGCGCGCGCTGCATTGGCTCCTGGTGGCCCTCCGGGTGCGCTTCAAAGTCTTGGTTACTATCTTTAAAGCGCTCCATGGCTCGGGACCGGGATACTTGCGAGACCACCTCCTGCCATCATCGGCCTCCCACCGACCGGTATGCTCCCATAGAGTCGGTCTCCTCGGGGTGCCGCCGGCTGGATGGCTGGCGACCCTGAGGATGCGGGCCTTCTCATTGGGAGCACCCCGTCTCTGGAATGAATTACCCCCGGAGGTAAGGGTCGCCCCTGATCTCATGACCTTCCGTCGGTTACTTAAAACTCACTTATTTCGGCAAGCCGGACTGGCCTAGGGGTTTTTTAAATTTTAACCTGGTTTTTAATTTCTTTTAACTTTTGTTTATATTTTTAATTAGAGCCACGCTATATTTAATTCTTTTAATTTTTAATATTGTCATGTTGTATATGTGTTCTGTATATGTATTTTTATCTTGGCTGTTCACCGCCCCGAGTCCCTTTAGGGAGAGGGGGCGGTATATAAGATAAATAAATAAATAAATAAATAAATAAATCTCCAGAGAGTTATAAACACAGCACACAAAAATCATCGGTTGCTCGCTTTCTTCTTTGGAAGAGATTGCAGACTCCTCTCTAGAACACTAAAAATCTCCACAGACCATTCTCATCCTGGACATTCATATTTCGATCTGTTACCATCAGGGAGGTGTTATAGGTGTCTTAAAATGAGGACTAATTGATTGAGAAACAGTTTCTTTTCCAAGGCAGTAATTGTCTTGAATCACACAATGCATTTGTGATTTAGTCCTATTATTATTATTGTTGTTGTTATTGTTGTTATAATTTTTAAAACTCTGTAGTGTGATTGTGATGTGGTGTTTGGGGCACTGTGCTGGAGTAGCTTTCAAATTTCATTGTATTCGTGGAATGCAATGACAATAAAGGTATTCCATTCTATCACCATTGTGGCAACACTGAAGCCTTCAAGATGGCCTCAGTCAGGCCAGCTTCAGAGTTGACACTTGATAGTTTTGGCCATTTACAGAATTAAAGGCTTATTAAATAGGCCTGCTTCATTATCTTATACTGAAGCTACTGGAAAGGGTTATTGTCAGTGGCGGGATTCTATTTTTTTTACTACCGGTTATGTGGGCATGGCTTGGTTGGCATGGCAGGGGAAGGATACTGTAATATCTCCAGTCAGAGGTGGTATTTGTCCGAACTACTCAAAATGTCTGCTACCAGTTCTCTAGAACTGGTCAGAACCTGCTGAATACCACTTCTGGTTATTGGCCCCTTTACAGGTTCAGTTCCATGCCAGAATTTAGCTTATAAGTTTCCAGGTTCCCATCAGTCTTGTAAGCATATTTCTCTGGCCGACCTGCCTGGAAATAAAATGAAACAAGATGTTAATATCCGTAATTGGATCTCTCCCTCTATTTTTTGGGCGCAATGATTTGACAGCTGATCTCACTTGGCTTGTCTGCTTTGGCTCTAAGACCTTTGGCCTTCTCCCAGCATAGCCATGTGCCCTTGATTTCAAAGGACACTTTCTGGTTGAACAGCTGTCTGAGGAGAGTCCTGAATATGAAGGCATTTTTAATTTAAAGGGCTATCCATTCCAAGCTGAAAGAGAAAAGAATCCAAAGAAGGAAGCACTGGGGAGCCTTGAAATTGCAAACTAAGCAAACACACTGAATATTTAGTGTCAGGTGTTTCGGTTTTAGTGGCATGCATTTATATTTAAATTTTAATAATAATAATTTCTAAATTTGTATTTGCCTAAATGACAGCATAAGCAAATACAGGTAGTCCTCAGTTTATGGCCACAATTGAGCCCAAAATTTATGGTGTTAAGTGAGAATTTGTTAAATGAGTTTTGCCGCATTTTATGAGATTTCTTACCACAGTTGTTAAGTGAATCACTGCAGTTGATAAATTAGTAACCTAGTTGTTCAATGAATCTGACTTCCCCATTGACTTTGCTTGTCGGAAGGTGGCAAAAGGTGATCACATGACCTTGAGACACAGCAGTGGTCATAAGTGTGGACCAGTTGCCAAGCATCTGAATTTTGATCACATGATTATAGGGATGCTACAAAGGTAATTGTGAAAAACTGTCATAAGTCACTTTTTTCAGTGTCATAACTTTTTAACGGTCACTAAATGAACTGTTGTAAGTCAAATATGTACGCTCATCCCTTTCTTTGTCTTTTTTGATGGTCCACAGATGACTTGTCCACACACCCTGGTTCCAGAATGCTAAAGATGGTCTGATGTTGGTGGAGGTGTATCTCGTGTATTGCTACTGAGAGATTTTGGTAGCCTTGGCTTGGTCTTGTTATATAATGCATTACGCTTTTAATTCTGTTTTTATTCGTTTGCTGTTCAGAGTGCCTTTGGTAGATAGGCATGATGGATACATAAATCATGAATTTGCAGTTAAGGCTATTGTAGCTAGATGGATTGAGGTTTACATTAAACAGGCAAACAAACATCCCTTTTCTAGGGGCTGTTGATGACCTAATCACGAGCATGTAGGAGGCACACAAGAAAATAAAAATTCCCTCCATGGGCCTCCTTTAAAAAATTCCACTACAAAAACTATAACTGCAATTGCGAATTCCTTTGAGTGGCTGAAGGATGGACATTGGATACATAAAATCTCCCATTTTTCTTTGGCGAAGCATCCAAACTTCCACCCAGTGGAGTGCTTGGGTAGAGAGTTGATAACTGACTGAGCAATTGAATGATCTGCATTTCTTTCATAATTTTGCTAGCCAAGTGTTTGAGGGGTGACGTTCAGTCTTTGATTGGGAAGTGGGAAAGGAAAAACTAGACATTGGCAAGCTGGTAAACCCTGCAGCAATGTGGCTATTTAGGAAACAAAATAAAACGTGTTGAGAAACACATGAGAGTTTTTGATTCAATTGGACTTTGCAATCAGGCTTTCTGTCTTTCTGAACAGAACACGGAGATTTGTCTGTCCACATGCTGAAATCACCTACACTTTAAAACGGGCATCAAACTCGATTTCACTGAGGGCTGCATCAGGGTTGTGTGGCATGGCTAGGGTGGGTATGGCCAGCTCAACATCACTCATGTCGGGGGTGGGGTGTGGTGGCCTGAGCGCTGTGCCAGCAAAAACAAGCTCCCGAGCTCTGTTTTTGGCATGTGACGGCTTCCTGCAACCCTCTGCCCATGGCCCTCCTGAGTTCCGTTTTTGCTGGCAGAGGCATGATGGGCTAGTCTTTTGCTGTTTCTAGGGTGGCTCCGTGAGCCAGATTTAAGCACCCCACGGGCCGGATCCAGCCTGCGGGCCTTGAGTTTGACACCCCTGCTCTAAAGGAACTGCTGATTTCAGCTCAGCCATGTAGATCAGAGTATGCATTCAATGCTTTATAGGTCGGGCTACTTTTATTACAAAATTGCAGTAACAGTAACATGTCTGAATATGTTCCCCCCCTCACTTTGTCTTTAAGTAAACAAGGGAGGGGCTGGTTTGAGACATTTTTTCAGATTTCTTGTTAGTGTTGATTTAGATAAAAGCATTGGCTTAGATAAATTAAGAAGCGATACATATGAAATAGTTCTGCCCATCCATCTATCCACTCACCCCCCTACCCTCCCAATTTATGTGGCCATCAATTTTAAATATATAATTCTGGGCCCACATGAACCTGACACAATATTATAAAAATCTTGGGATGCTTTCTTCTTCCTTTGTTGAGTGAAAAAACTTTAGGCTGCTTTTTTCCCACTTCCTTGAAACTTTCTGCTACTGTCCCTTGTTTTAAAAATTAAAAACAAAACAGCTTTCTCTGGTATGAATATGAGTGTAACAAAAGCTAACATTTCCAGAGGATAATATTATTTGGAACTAAATACCTGGCACATTTGACAACCAGACAATGTAAATGGATTCTCTGTGCCCATACTATGGCTAAAAGACTGACATTGCAGCATTGGAAAGATAAATCAATGCATAGCTCAATTTATTCAGAAGGTTGAAGACCTGATTGTCCTTATGAGCAGGTATCTACCAATGTAGACTTTGTATGGACAAGTATAATGAAATATGGTATTTAATTGTACAGAATACAGAAGGTTAAAAAATGATAGTTGTTCAAATGTATTAAATATAGTATATACATCGTTGAATAATATTTGCATTGGCAAGCATATATAGAAATATAATTGTATTGTTATAATAACATCATATTATTTTTTGTCATATTTCTTTCACTTTTTTGTTAAAGCACTTTTTATTTATGAATCTCCATTACTGTTATCCTTGGTTGTTTTTGCGTGTTTTGTTTTCTTTTTGGTTTAAATTAAAAAGCAATAAAATACAATTTTTTAAAAAAAGTTATTTTCTTGTCAGGCTTATCTGACGGTTGCCTTGGTAGCGCCTCTTCCTTCTGTCCTTCAGGCCATTCTGTATTCCCTCTACAGTTCACATGTCTCCTCTATTCACTATTACAGAAAACAAATTAATGTCTTTGGTGTTTAAAATGTAGTAAAATGTGCTGCCACAAACACCTTGGGGAGACATACAACAAGTGGGCCAGGGCAAGCCAAATCATTAACATCTTATTTAATGGGAGGACTTTGTACCAGGCATGGCTGTAAAATTCTCTCTCCACTCTGCCTTTTTAGGCAGAATGAAAATTAAATAAAGTTTTATTGCAGGGAATTAAGAAGCGATACATATGAAATAATTCTGCCCATCCATCTATCCACTCATCCATCCACCCTCCCAATCTATGTAGCCATCAATTTTAAATATATAACTCTGGGCCCACATGAACCTGACACAATTATAAGAATTTTGGGGTGCTTTCTTCTTCCTTTGTTGAGTGAAAAGACTTTGGTCTGCTTTTCCTCCCCTTCCTTGAAAGTTTCTGCTACTGTCCCTTGTTTAAAAACACAAAAACAAAACAGCTTTCTCTGGCATGAATATGAGTGGCTCCTTGCCCACCAACTTTAGCACAAAGGACTTTCTATCTTAGATACTGAGGATTAGAGCCATATGTCTTGGGCACCTATAAACAAACATGTAGTATTAAACACCATAGCTGATTATTTAGAGTTAGCAGTAAACAAATATTAAATGTGAGGAGTAATCAGAAAGCAGATGTGTGTATGGAGGAAAACTGTTGAATGAAATTGGAAAGAAAGAGGGAAAGTCTAAAAGTGCAAATGTTGGATCCTGTATTCTTTAGAAGTAGATCTCTGGACTGCCATGTTTGCATTAGTGCTCCTATATTGCCTTTGGTAGGTCTTCAAATTGTTAGCCCAGGTTTCTTGTGTGACACTATGGGGTGCCAGCTGCTCACACTTATATTCTCTAATAGTCACTAATTCACCTGCCTACCGGTCTTTTTAACATTTAAAATACTTGTTTTTAAAATGGAAGGCTGACAGGCCATATATTGCACTGGGCTCTTTATTTCCAATTATGATCCTCCAAAGCTTTCTTGGAAAATAAGAATGATAAGCAGCTGTAATCTAATGCTTTGGGCTGGGGCGCTTGTGTTCATTAAAGGACAGAAGTGAACAGATGCAGTAACATATGCCCTGCCAGAGAAAGGACTAGAAAGACAGCAATTGCATGTTAATAATTTGGTGTTCTGTCCCTCGTATTGGTTTTGTGAAAATCTCGGAAGTCCTTCTGCAAAAGTGTCCATGGCATGGTTCTTAACATTTCAAATCTGCCCACCTGCCCCCAAAGTTTGCACCCCATTGCAATCCTCAAAAGTTTCCTCATTAAAAGATAGTAAGTTGCCTCTAGTCAGGCTGAATTTTTTTGAGTCTCCTGGTCTTTCTGGCTACAGATTTCTTAGGTCTTCTATCCAGGACTTCTTCTGATTGCCTAGGAGAGGGGTGTCCAATATTGGCAACTTTATGACTTGTGAACTTCAACTCCCAGCATGGCTGGCTGGAGAATTCTGGGAATTGAAGTCCACAAATCTTTAAGTAGCGGAAGTTGGACATCCCTGGCCCAGGACAAGATGAGGGGGAGCAAGTGACAAAATTGTGATGTGTTTGCTGATCAGTGACCAAAATCAAATGACCAACTGTATTTATGATGCAAACTCCACCTATTACATATTTGTGTGTGACTTATTGTGTAAGCATGAAAGGATGATGCTTGTGTAGTCATGATGTTACAATGCATATTTTATTATTTTGGCATCTTTGTGGGTGGCTGTGAATATCTGTACTCAGCTTTAGGGAGATGAAATGGGAAGGGGTTTTGAAAGAGCAGAAATCCCAGATTTAACAAATATTATGCCAATCCTGAAAGGAAGCTGCGTAATTGTACACCCTTACACATGGGGAAGATTTTGCAATATTTCTATCCAACCAAAGAAGCTATTATATAAAATGTTTATTTGGAAAAGGAGAATATGAGGAAAAAACGGATAGTAACATTGATGATGTTCCAAATAAAATTAGTACAGTCAGCCTAGTTAAACTAATTCCTTATTACTACCTTGAGTAAGCTCTTGGATTTCTGTACCTTTTCATTGCAGAGAGGCTAGGCAGAGATAATCTGAGCTGAATTTAATTAGATTGCTTTTGTCCTTTGTCTTATTTCCTACCTTATATTTCTTTGCCAACTAGTTCTCATTCTTTTTGTGTTCTATGCATAAAGCACTCCTTAGCCCGAAAGATAATAGTGGAATGGGCAATTATGCACAATATGTGTAAAACTGAATTTCATTCAAGTCTCTCAACATGGAGTCAATTGATCAGATACTCTAGGGGGCACTGTTGTGCTATCCCAGACCAGGAAGAATCACAAATGCAGAAAGAATATTTTACCTTGACTAAGTCTAAAAGTGTGGATGCCAGAAGGATTCCAAAACTAACGTAGAGCTGCACATCTTCAGAAAAAGCAGATGGATGTTGAGTACTTCTAAATCTTATGTTTTGTATGTGCATTTAAAAGTGTAATATTGGAATTAACCCACTATCATCAAACCATGATCTGAAGTACTTACCTGATACGTTAAACTGGGAGTAAATTTTTAAACATGAAGGAAAGTAGGATAAAATTGATTCTAACATACTTTCTTTAAAGTAATGACAATTTATAATTTTTCTGATTTCATAAAAAATTGGTAAGACTTTCTCATTTATGTACTCTTATGTAATCTTTTATAATAAGATTATGAAATTGAAACAGAAGATACCTAAGTGCATATAATTATATATGTTAATATGCACAGATGCAAATTTGGGAATTATTTTTATAATTTAAATATGTATTCAGTTTATTGCAGTATAATAGAGAGTTTTATCTCCCATTTTTCTTGAAAAAAACTTGAAAAACTTTTTCAAACTTCTTATCTTTAAAGCAGACTTAAACTAGTTTAAAGTTTATTATTTAGAATAGGATAAGATAGGATAGGATAGGATAGAATAGAATAGAACAGAACAAAACAGAACAGAACAGAACAGAATAGAATAGAATAGAATTCTTTATTGGCCAAGTGTGATTGGACACACAAGGAATGTGTCTTTGGTGCATAAGTTCTCAGTGTACATAAGAAAAAATAAAATACATTCATCAAGAATCATAAGATACAACACTTAGTGATAGTCATAAGCAATCAAATCATACTAGGAAAACAAAACAATATAATAGTAAAGATACAAGCAACACAGTTATAGCCATAAGTGAGAAGAAATAAGATAATAAGAAGGATGATAATAATAGTACAGTCTTACTAGATAATTTGACAATGTTGTGGGAGTTAGTTGTTTAGCAGAGTGATGGCATTCAGGAAAAAAATTGTCATTATGTGTAGTTGTTTTGGTGTGCAGTGCCCTATAGTGCAGTGGTGGGATTCAATTTTTTTTTTTACTACTGGTTCTGTGGGTGTGGCTTGGTGGGCGTGGCAGGGAAGGATACTGTGAAATTTCCAGTCAGAGGTGGTATTTGTCGGTTCTCTGAACTAATCAAAATTTCCGCTACCAGTTCTCCAAAACTATTCAGAACCTGTTATGCCCTTGTTGGAATCAGAATCTAAGGAGGAAGATGAACAGCTGACAGGGAGTGGGAGTGTGACTCCGTTGGCTGTGGGGGAAACTGAGGAAGGGCAAAGTTTGGCTGGACAGGGCAGGGGAGAGATAGAACAAGGGAGAGGGAGTTCAGAGAAAGATCCAGGCCCATGCCCTCTTCATCCTAGGGCATGCAGGGAGGAATGGAAAAAAGAGCAACGTGGATTGCGTGGCTTAAGAGGAGGAAAGGGCCCCGATTCCCTTCATTAGCCACATCTGGGGATGAGAGTTTAAAAGAAATGCATGCTGAGTGTGGCAGCTGCTGGGAGCAAACGTGAGTTAGACTTTGCTTATCTGTGTCCCTGGCATCTTCCCAACCATGTTGAGTTATTGCCATACCTTCACATCTGTAATTCTTGCTCCTGCCCTGCCAAACCAATTACCTCATTTTGCCTTGATTGGACTTATAGTTACAGTTTTTGTTGACCATGTTTTGGACTTGATTCTCTGCAACTAAAGGCTGTTCCCTGGAGAGTTTTTCTCCAGCCAGAAGGTAACCAGGACACTGGGGGCAAAGTTGGAGCTAATAAAGGGACTCTTACTGATTATCTGACTGTGTTGCCTTTATGCCACTCCCTGGGTCATCACATAACCTGCTGAATACCACCTCTGTTATAGCATCATTTTGAGGGTAGGAGTTGAAACAGCTTATGTCCAGGATGTGAAGGGTCTGTAAATATTTTCACAGCCCTCTTTTTGACTCATGCTGTATACAGGTCCTCAATGGAAGGCAGGTTGGTAGTAATTGTTTTTTCTGCAGTTCTAATTATACATTGAAGTCTGTGACTGTCTTATTTGGTAGCAGAGCCAAACCAGACAGTTATAGAGTCAGAAAACCATTTCAAATGGAGGACTGATTCAATGAAGTGGAATTTATGTTTTCCCTATTTTTATTTCTTTGCAGAGTATATGTGTGTGGCATTCACCTTACTTCATGTTGTTATTTTCCTACAAAGCAGCCATGTCTATCTAGTTTGGTTCAATAATTTTCAAACTACTATTGTCTTAATTTTGTACTGTTATTAGAGTGATGTCAACAGTGCTGAAAATCATGGGAGATAGTAATCCTTTCTTCCTTCAAGTCCAAAGGATTCTTTGTGAAGTTTTCCAGAATCCAAGAAACTAGTAGAGCCTTTCTTTCATTCAAGAATCAGCCAAAATATCAATTTCCTTCACTCATGGAAGGATTGAAGTTGTGCTGGACTTTTTCAGGAAAAAAAATAGTCTATATGGACATTTATCCCAAGACAGAGAACCTACTATATCTCTTTAATAGGGGAATTCATAGATAGCAAAAGGGTTGCTATGGGAGAAATTTGAGGAAATTAATCCATTACCAGAGGTTTTAGTTAAATGATGGGCATGACTAATTTCTCTTCCTAATATTCCCTCTTTCAAATTACAAGTACCTCATCTTCCAAACTTCAGCTAGTTTTCAGAAATATGAAAGTCTGTCTTTTAATTGGCAGCTTTAACTAAACTTGTATAGTAGATCTATTGGGTTGATAGATGAATCACAGCAAAAGTTAAAGATGAAAGGCCTCCTTGAAAAACAACACACAACACATCCTGCTTTTATTTGATAAGTTAGTAGCAGCTTCTGTCTTTATAGTTCAATTAATTGCATTCCCTCTTTGCAGTGTTTCTTCAGATAGTTCAGTGACTTTCTTCTCCAAGTGTAACAAAATAAGAGAATCTATGCCTGTTATTAAGGAGGCAATCTGGTGTTCTAGATTGTATTAAATAACCCACTGTTATGATTTATTATGATACAGTTGTCTGGAATCACCCTCTATAAACAGTGATGCTCAGCAATAAAAATGAAGCGCAATAAATCTTTTCAGTAACATTAAAGTTACTGTCAACAGAGAGTGCAAAATTTTAGGGTCTCTAGTCACTGGTGGACTTCAAAATTGGGCTTGCTTTCAGAGTTTCCATAGAGATCAAGACCCACATTTCTCTTGGATCTTTTGGAAATATTAAAAAAAAATATCCAGAATCAATATCAACTGCAAAACACGAGGGGCATAATTGTCCTTGGTTGTGTGGGATGCAACAGGAAGTCCAGTTGAGCTGTGGTGTACCCTCAGTTAGCAAGACCCTCCACCTGCATTTGTCTATGGAGCTTCTCAGCCATCCAGGTCATAGTTGTCCCAAAGCTTTTTTTTTCAAGAGACAACTGGACTTTCTTGTTTTTCTTTGAAGATGTTTTGCTTCTCATTCAAGAATCCAAGGAGCTGAAGAAGCTTCTTGAATGAGAAATGAAATGTCTTCAAAGAAAAACAAGTCTAGTTGCCTCTTGAAAAAGCACTTTTGGAATATCCACCTGCATTATTAGATACAATTGTCTAGGCCAGGGATCTTCAAACTTGACAGCTTTAAGACTTGTGGACTTCAATTCCTCCAATCATGTTAGCTCAGGAACTCTGGGAGTTGAAGTCCACAAGTCTTAAACTTGCCAAATTTGAAGACCCTTGGTTAGGCATAAACACAATTCATACAATAGAAGGAAACAAGCTACTGTACATAATCAAGGAAGTACGTGGGTCAAACCATCATGAATAAAGTTATGCATGAAGAAACAAGAAAGATAATGTGGATGAAAATAGGGATGGAAATAAGGAGGGGGAAGGAATAATATATAAAATATATAAAATATTTTGGGTTTTAATACAGACAAACTACATAACAGCTCCTAAACTCCAATACAAACCAAAAAGCCATTCTCTTTTTTTTTCCAGGATTCAGCTGAGATATCCTTTTCCTTCACCCTTATTTACACTTTCTGAATAAAAATAAAAATAAACCCTCCTCAAAAATTGCACACAAAATATTTCTGATCCTTAAATGGACTTTAATAAAAATGTCATGATATTACTCTATTTCCCCTTTGGCATTTGGAAAGATTTTGGAGCCTCCCTTGCTGAAAAAAACAAAACATTTTGGCCTGATTCACATAAATTTGAATATTTTTTTAATTTAGACTATGGAAATTGGCAATTTTTGCACAGGCTCCTACTATTTTATCAAAAGTTCGTAATATTTTCTATTATTTTATTTGTTGAAATAACTTTGTTTTTAATATTCCTACTGATTTTTGTACTTTTAAAACATATTTTATAAATGTTTGGCCACTTTTGTACATGTTTTAACTTACTTGTTACAGCCAGAGATCAAAACAATAAGTACATTGGTTGATAATGAAAAATGAATATGTGGTTCTCCACCTTTCACCTTGAACTTTAGCTCCTTTTATAGCCAGGTGAAAACCAAGAATATTGAGGGAGCCCTCCTAGTGCAGTAGGTGCCCAACTCCACAATATTTTTCAGATTCTTTCTTTTCTGTTTTCTAGAATGGGGAACACATTTTAATTCTATTTTAAGACCTGACAATTTTATGGTCCAGCCGCCACTACATCCAGTTTCCAAGTGCCTTTCCCTCTTTCTTCCCTATTTCCCCACACTAATACAGGCTGAAACAACCAGGACAATGTTCTATAGATACACTGCAACTCAGAAGTTATATTCAGTAGCATGCTTTGAACTGATTCTACAATATGGTCTAGTGGCTAGAAACCAGGAAACTGTGAATTCTGGTCCAGTCTTAGGCATGACAACTGGCTGGATGACTTTGGACAGTCCTTCTCTTTCAGTTCAATCCACTCCATAAAATTGTTGTTGTGGGGAAAATAGGAGAAGGAAGGGGTATTCTGCTTCTTTGCTGCTTTCAGTTTTTTTTAAATAATGTGGGATAAAATAAGTAAATAAATAAAATTAGTTTAGGCCTAAAGGCTGAATCTGCTATGAAGCCAGTTAGAAATGCAGAATTATTTTTGTAATGTGTTTAGTTGCATTGTCATTCTTACACATCTGTTTGGAGTCCTTGCAGCCAAAACAGATAGGCTAGTATTTGAAATTTGTAAATTTCCTCTAGAAAGAACCTACAGATGCAAATATTGGTCTTGCCAGTTCATAAACTATAAATTAGTTGGAAGCATTCAAACTCTGATTAAGCTGATTAAGTGGTTTAAATTAGCTTGTTTTAGACACATTTCAACATATAAATCTGCTTCCTACTGATGACATTTGAAACCAAGACAAATGAGTCTTGTTTCTTTTCCAACTGCCTTGCATTTAGACTTGGTCTAATGGCATTTCTCTTCAGGAGATGGAGATTTGGTTGAGATCCTCTATAAACATTATCCACTCCCTTATACCCCACCCAAGCAGAGCAAAATTAATGTAAAGAGGCAAATAATCTGGCATTAAACCCAGAAAGTTTTTCAAGCAGTTCCTCCCAGGAAGTTTTTCAAGGGTAATGATTAGTTGGAGAGAATGTTTGCCAAGAATATTGCTAGAAAGAAGTAGAATGTGGCCAGCCAGAACTGCTGAAGTTGCAAAACAAAGGGAATGGGAACAGGTAGAAAGCAAGTTTTCTCCATCCCCACTTTCATCAATTTTATCTGAGGTTTCTCCAGTCTGCTGCCCTCTGCATGCTGAGATTTCAGCTCTCAAAGTTGCCAACCAAGCATAGTTACACTGTAAATTAATTTTAAGGTTCTTAAATGTTTATTATATTGTAAACCGCTCAGAACCATTTGAAACAAAATGGGCGGCAAATAAATAAAATAAATAAATGCACAATCATATTTATTTTTTTCTACATTCCCATATTTTACAGTTGCTTCTATATTTGCTAATTTATGGCAGAATGAAAAACCAAGCAAAGTAAAAACGATTTGCCAATCCTAATTGAAAAAGAAATAATCTGGGCATATATTGTTGCCAAAACTCATTTAAGCTATGGCAGTATCATAAGTACAAGAATAAATAGGAATTTTGCTGCTGAAGACTGTTGCTTGGGAGTAAATAGTTTATTATGGCAGAACAGGAACTTATATTTTTAAAAGGACTAAAATGAATGTCAGAAATACTATACATGTTGGGTCAATTGCCTCTTGACCATTAAACAAATTTAAAAAGAGAAAGACCAATATTCTGATGACTAATGTAATCTCATATACTGATGCTGATGATGTTCTGTTTTCAGTATCTTTTTTTCAGTAGGTTAACTGTCTTTACAATGATACCCAATGTCAGTACAATTAAATCTTGAAGAATCCTTGAAAAGCCAACACATATCCCAGTGCATTTTTGCACATTGGTAGACATCTGGACAAGCTTTCCATGTAGCCCACAGTAGAAATTCCAGATGTCCAATCCTTCACATACAGTAAGGAGTTACATTACCCATTCTCTGTCACTGTTGATGCAAATGGCACTTTAACTAATGTCTGAGCAAGGCTGTGTCATTCAACCCTTATCTGGGATTTTTTAAAATCTGAAATTAGCTAGATGGGTCATAATACTTCTGCCAAAAAAGTTCAGGAGCCTGTTAGAAAAGTGTATGCATTAATGATAGACTGCATTTTAAAAAGCCACTTGTTCAAGGAACGATTTCAGTAATTTAATCACATATTTTTCATCCCAGTCACCAGAAACAAGCCTGAAAAAGATCGCAAACATAATCCATTTTGTGGGTGAAAATGACTATCTCCCTTCCATAGATAGATAGATAGATAGATAGATAGATAGATAGATAGATAGATAGATAGATAGATAGATAGATAGATAGATAGATAGATAGATAGATAGATAGATAGATAGATAGATAGTCTTGGAAAATTGCCCTTGCCCTTGCCAAAATCCATCTATCTAAAGTAATAAGACCTGTAACCTTGTACTGTAATGAACCAAAAGATTACATTATGCATTATTGGAAGTAAAATTGTGTAATAAAATGTAGTCTCTTGTTTAGCCTCAATGAAAGTTGAAACTGCAGGCTTTCAATGAATTGAGGGTATATATCTTCTGAAAATTCCACAGTGGGCAATGGTGAAAAATGTAAAAGTCTAAAGTGATCTCCTGAAAGAGTTTCTACCAGCAGCTTCATCAAGACCTTTATTAAGAGTGATTGCTGGAAGTGACAGATAAATTCACAGAAGAGCAGTCTAGCCTAATCCTCCCCATAAATTCACATTAAAAAAAACCCTTCCTTGAACAAGTCAAGTTATCAGCAAAAGTCTCCCTGGGGATAATACTGTGGTGGATACTGCCCAGTATTAGTGCTAAGGATATCATGAAAGCTTCTCAAAAGCCAGAAAAAGTGGATGACAGGTGAGGTCAAAATTACAAATGTTTGTTCATAGAGTCACTAAAATTTGAACTCAGTTGAATAGCACTTGACTGATGATGTGTACCTGGGGCTGCTAAAAATGGCAAAACATTGCAATAATTTTTTCTCATGTCAAAAATGCCTTGCTATAGAAAATATGCCAAGCAAACAGGTTTTTCATTTTATACTTTTCTTTACAACATGCTAATTTTACACATGCTGGTAATATTCCTTTAAAACATCAAGATTTAACCTTTATCTCTCAGCAGACTTTCAAGTATATGTTGAATTAGCATAGGGCCATATAGGGAGATATATGGGCTTACTTAAAGGGGCACAATGGCTAAGTGGCTAAGATCAGAAAGGTTGGCAGTTTGGCAGTTCGAATCCCTAGCATTGCATAACAGAATGAGCTCCTGTTACTTGTCCCAGCTTCTGCCAACTTAGCAGTTCGAAAGCATGTAAAAATGTAAGTAGAAAAATAGGGACCACTTTGGTGGGAAGGTAACAGCGTTCCATATGCCTTTGGCATTTAGTCATGCCGGCCACATGACCATGGAGACATCTTCAGACAGCGCTGGCTCTTCGGCTTTGTAACAGAGATGTAACACTGCCCCTTAGAGCTGGAAACGACTAGCACATATATGTGAGAGGAACCTTTATCTTACCTTATGGGTTTACTGCTGGCACTTCATACAGGCTTTGATTCCAGTCCTAGATAGATGTGGCACCCTTATGGTCCTTCACTGATTTGACACTGAGTAGTTAAGCCAGTTTACTTTCTGCGCCATTGCTGCCAGATGGAATGTAAAACCACCCTCTGAAGCCTGAGAACTCTGGGAAGCCCAGAATTAGAACCATTTCCCCAGTGGATGGAATCACCTATCTCACCCTTCCTTGCCCTTACCTGCCAAGCTTTTATAGTGCCATACTGTTCTTACATGGAGCCTTCTAAATAAAGTTTGTGCAGCTGTGTTTTACTGTGACAGCTTTTAGTTGGAAGGGAGAGCAGCTATGAAAACAAATGTGGCAGGGATAAGATGGAGATGAGGGCAGGACTGGGTACTGTTTTATTGCTCATTGATTGCTTACCCAGAGGGAGTTCTAGTTGGCTAGGATCCAGAGTCCCAGCTGATGAAGTAGAGACATGTAAGTAGTTATTACATTGGTTCATAACTACTTGATGGTGATGCTTGGAAGTTCATTGAAAATACACATCAGCTTTCAACAGCATCAACAGGGTTAAAAAAAGAATGACTGATTATTTAAAAAAAATTATGAACTTGATTAGTTATTTCAGGAAACGTAAATGCTGTTTTTGGGAGCACAGGAAATGTTCTTATAGGAAGTCAAATTGCTTCTCTGTTTAGTTCAAATAAACAGTTCAACTTTGTTCAATTTTGTCTGTTCTGACCAAGCAGTGACATTTCATACAGGAGGGTTTTCCAGACTTACCTGGGAATGTCAGGGTTGGACCTGCAACCCTCTATATCCCATCCCGCACCACCCACAAAAAACGCAGGGAACATTTATTTCCATATGTGAAATGATTGTATTTGTAGAGTGGTTACCATAATGAGAGAAAATGACAGAACTTCCCACTGACTTCATTTTAACAATCAGCGTCAACAGAACTTCACAAACAATGGCAGAATCGCTTTTTTTCCATGGACAATCTCATACGGAGAACGGGTGTGGAAAATAGCCAATAAATAAAGAAGCTTCTGCAGACAAGAAGATGGAAATTCAGAATCCTGTTGATGTGAAAGACAGAATGATATTTTGATTGCATTCAGTGTCTCCAAATGAGCAGCTTACACTTGAGCATTTCTACTCATCCCATCATGATCCCTGCTGTTCTAATCCAACCTGCATTAGGCTTCAGTTGCATGGAAGCAGTTCAGATGAACTCATGTTTATCAAGGTTCTTGTAAAAAATCTTAATCAAGCACCATTGTGTGTGTAGGTTGAAGAAGCCATAAGAAGTTTGCTTACTGCACAGCAGGGGTGGGATAGCTACTGCCTGCCAGATATTGTTGAGATACAACTCCCAGAAGTACTTGCTATTGGCTGAATTGGCCAGGGTTCTAGGAGTTGTAGTTCATAATCATAAGTTCCCACTTCTAGACTTAATTTTCCCCCTCATAAATCTTATTGACCGGAAAGAGATTGAACTAACGGAAGAGGAATAATTAACAGGAGGTCGGGGATTGTGAAGGACTCCCTACCTAAGAAGGAAATTCAATGGAAAGTAATACTGAGTAATACACTGGACAAAGTTTATGAAAAGATGATTTAGTAGTTAGGAAATTAATTATTGGATTTTTCTGCAAAGGCAGACCTTTTGTGACTAGCTCAGAGACTCTTTGTATAGATTTCCTGGGTCATAATTCTTTAGAAAAAAGAAGGCAAAAATACGTTGTAAGTAAATATATTCCTCAGCCTTCTTGGCAGAACTGAGAGCAAGGGAACAACCTGATCCTGTCTGAGCTGGGCCTCCCTGGAACCTCTGCTATTACCCAGGCTCTTCTTTTGCAGACGTTCTCTAGGTGAATGGCTTATATTTAGCTTAATGTAAATGGCTTCCATTAATTGCTTTACGTTGCTGTTGTTTATTGTAGTACTGAAATTGTATGTAGAGAGCTTCAAGCTGTTTTGTAAGAAGTACCATGTTTCTTAGAAAATAAAACAGGGCCTTATTTTTTTTAGACCCCTGAAAAAATGGCTAGGCCATCTTTTCGAGGGGTGTCTTAATTCCACCTCCCACGGACTTCGCCCAGCCTCTGGGCTGCTTCTATCCAAAGGAACGCCCCACGTGCCTTGCCTCTCCAATGGGCCTCTTCTTTAGCAGCTGAAAGCGTCCCATGCTCACCCTTGCCTCCCACTGGGCCATTTCTTTAGTGCCCGAAAGGAGCGCCCCACGGGCACCCTTGCCTCTTCACTGGGCCACAAGCTTAGCACAGACTGAGGGAAGAATGGCAGGCAGGAAAATTTCCCCTCCCCATTTTCTTCCCTATACACCAAAAAGCCTCAATTCCAAAACTTCAGCATTTGAAATGGAGGGTTTTCCTGCCTGTCATCTATTCCTCAAGCTCCCTCCCCCTTCCTATTTACCTGCCTTTCACAAAAACAGTTCCACTCCAAACCTTCAGCATATCCCAGGACCCTGCAAGGCTTTTTGTAGCGTGCGTGTGAGTGGCGGCTGTGAGGTTTGTCACATCAGCGTAGCCTCTTTGGGACTGACATATTTCATGGAATCATAGGGCTGGAAGGGAACTTGGAGGTCTTCTAGTCCAACTCCCTGCCCAAGTCAGGAGTCCTTATAACATCCTGGACAACTGGTTGTCCAATTAATTTTCTTGCAAACTTCCTGTAATGGAGTACCCACAACTCCAGGAGGCAAGTTGTTCCACTGATTAATCATCCTCACTTTCAGGAAATTCTTCCTTACTTCTGGGTTGAATCTAATTTATATTCTGTCTTCTTCAGGAACTTCTGAAAAGCTTAGGCAGCTGCTCAACCCTTGTTTTATGTATCGTTCTTTCCCCTGGATTCTGTCAGATCAGGAAAACAATCTGAGGGACGGAGGGAGAGATCTGACTTATAAATAATGGAGAATGCTAGTAAATATCACAGCATGATAGCGGCACAAGAAGGGGGGAAGTTAGAAACCAAATCATTTTTAATTTTTTTCTTCTTTCTGTTTTTCCTTTTTTAATATGCAAAAACAACAGTAAATAGCAATATAGTGGAGACTTTAATATTAAACCCTAAACTTTAGCATTTAATACACGTTTTAATGTATTTTGTAGTTGTTCCTCAATACCACATTTAACTCTAGATGTAAAATTTAAGCAACTTTCTGCTTATCAACATTAATATTTTAGAAATCATAGTTAATGTTGACATCCACCTGTTTTCTTTATTTTTAAAGGTGTAAGCTATCTAAATCATTGGAATGTTAATAACCTCCAGTCGACATTGTATGGTTACCACTGTATCCAAACAATTCAATGTATCATTTGTGTTTTAAAATAATACTACTTGGGTTTTTATAATAATACAACACAACATTTAAAAAAGAGATTTAAACCAACAACCCCACAAGTTAATCCCCAAAGAAGCCACTGACTTCCTTCACCACCAAGAGCAACAGAGCTTATCCAACCCCCTGACCCAAATGCCTGGGAAAATGAGCCAGCACTTCAATGCCTTGCAAAAAGCTAATAATTCTTGAGTTGCAGAAAAGAACAGACTTCTTTTCTTTTTTGCTGCTGGTAAATATTCATTTAAGAACAAACATACCGGAAAGTATTGTAAATGCCAGCTACCTGAAAGGATACCTTTTACTATGTAGACTTTTCTAGTAACCGAATTCTTCTTCTGAGACTGTTGTATTAGCATCTTTCTCCTGAGGTTGGAGTGGACAGAGGAAAGTTTCTTCCAAAAAAAGCCTTTTCTTTTTTATAGCTAGACCATTTAAAAACATTGACCGAGTCAATTTAAAGTTTTATCTTGATCTTTTGAGGTTTACAAGTGGCTCAGTGGTATCTTCTATGTTGCTTAAGAGATGTCATAGTTTTCCACCCCAATTCAACATGATAAATTATTCCTTTTTTTATCATTGACTAAATGGGTAATTTGGACTAAGTAAACAGAAGAGAATGAGCATAGTTCATAATTAACCTTTTGGAAATTAGAACATCCTGCTACAGCAGGCAGATTTAATTTTATATTTAGCATTTTTTATTGTTTTGTATTGAAAAAAAGAAATTATGAAGTCAGTTTTTCTCGCTATGCTTTGCTTCCTAAAGATAGTAGTCAAATTACCTATTCACAACTGGCTGAAGAGTATATATAATCTTGTCCCACTTTCATGAAATAATTTTCTTAAAGGTTTTAATTATTATTAGAAGTCTTGCCTGTAGGCATTATTTTAAGCATTCACATGCTTGCATGCAAACAATTTTGAAAATGGAGGTCTGGGCTGACAATTTAATCTTAAAACACTAGATGTCACCATCACTCTTGCTTGAAGGACCCATGATTGATACTGCAGATGAATGTGGGCACTCTGCCTAAACAATTTTGCACAAACTGGGATTTATTGAGAATGACAGGTACCATATTGCAAGCTACCAGGTGTATTAGTGTATAACATGGTTTGTTACTTGCGGTAGTATTGAATAATACTTGTGGATGCAAAAGTTATCTGAACATTTTTGATTTTGACTTCAAAACCCATTGAAAAGGTATTGTGTGCCTCATGTCATTGTCATGCAGATAAATGACAGAATTTACATCAGTTGTGTGATGATGTTGTTGGAAGAATTATCCTTCTGGGTTCAGTTCCAAGTGGGGAAAAAGACACTGGAAACATGGAGGCTGTTTGGAAAGATGGTGTAATGGCTTGGAGCTCCAAAGTGAAAAGGATGATCACATGCTTCAAGATGTTGGGTGAAGGAAAAGAAGGGCAGAGATGCTGAGAGTCCCTTGATTTTATGCCCTCTATTGGGCTTTGAATTTGAGCTTGTATTCTGATTGGTTGTCAGAATCCCATGTGGCCATGCAAGGGCAACTCTATAGGCTGTCCTGAGTCCCAGACTTGGTTGAGCCTTGCTGGGTGATGATGTAATGAAAGGGCTTTGGGCAATTCCTATTATAGCTCTACCTGGAGTAGATCTTTGTTATGTAAAATAGACTGGCCTAGGCCAGAGTAATGGCCCATTAGCAAAGGTGGGGGGGCTGAGTTTCTGCCTCTCTTGAGCTTCTACTTTTCTTTTTAGGGGAAATATTCTGCCTTTTTAATATATCCTAAAATATTTCATTTTCCTAGGAGAGGAGTGGGTTTTAACTTCCAACACACCCACCAAATAGGCCACACCCATACAGTCACATGACCCTCTAGGCCACACCCACAAAATAGGCCACGCCCACAGAACCAGTAGTAAAAAATATTGAATTTCACCACTGATTGTAACCATCATAAATGTAGTCGGTTATCAAGCATCCCAGTGTAAATCACGTGGCCATGGGGATGCTGCAATGGTCATAACTGTGAAAAAATTGTCTTCAGTGCCATTGTAACTTTGAATGATCATTAAACAAACTGTTGTAATCTGTACTTCCACTAACTGGCATTTCACAAAGGGTCCAGGAGTGTATGAAACCAAACAGCCCCTCTGTGGCTATTTTAATCAGCTTTCGAGAGCATATTACTTTGCTATTATGAGAATCAGAGGTGGTATTCAGCAGGTTCTGACCAGTTCTGGAGAACCGGTAGCAGAAATTTTGAGTAGGTTGGAGAACCGGCAAATACCACCTCTGACTGGCCCCGCCCCCATCTATTCTCTGCCTCCCGAGTCCCAGCTGATTGTCTGGGTCTTCTTTGATTGCTTTAGGAGAACGGAGGTGGAAAGCAGGTTAGTGGGTTGGGGAGGAAATGGGATTTTGCAGTAACCTTCTCCCAGGACTGGGGAGGGAATGGGGATTTTACAGTATCCTTCCCCTGCCATGTTCACCACACTACGCCCACCAAGCCACGCCCACAGAACCGGTAGTAAATTTTTTTGAATCCCACCACTGATGAGAATGGTAGTTGTGAAAAAGATACACAGGGAGTTAGAAAGCTAATTCTGGTATATTTATGTAAAAATATTTGTGAATAAATGGTAGAATTATTTAGGTTTTTTCCTATTTGTGTTTTATTATTTAAACAAGTTGTGCACTCCTTTTCTACTCACTCTTTTTTGCCCCAAAGCAGTTTGTTAAAACATAGATTGATCCTCAGTTCTGTGCGCATAAAAAGGGAAGGGGGAGAAACCCAATGAAATCCACAGAACATGTTTTTGGTTCATATAATTAGGCTTTCAATTAAGGTGGACATAATAGCCTACAGTTTTTTAAGTAAACAAACCCATTTTCAGTAGTTTGTGATTTGTACAAAAATATATTGCTCTTCTTCTATTATTAATTTTAAGTTACCATTAAAAGATAGTTTGGCAACAGATGGAAATAACATGCTATCTATGCATTTGGGTAACAATTTGTGTCTTTGAATCATCAAGCTTTTTCTTTGTATTATTATTCAAGTTGTTAATAATTGGTTTTTTTTTAACAAAACAACATAAAATTCTATATTAAAATAATATGTGGGAAAATAATCATTTATATTGCCTTGTGCTTATAAAACCTATCTCAAAATGTACCTAAACAAATACCTGGTTCTTATTCAAACAAAGAAAAGGCTTATTTAAAAGGCAGTTTGGAATTTCTAATCATAGCTAAATTAGAAGGTAAAATGATCCCAAAGAAAATATTCTTTTCCCTTATTAGGTATTAACTGCTTTCATCATTTCTTTTGAGCATTATAATGTTGAAATATCTGCTGCTGAAACAAAGTCCTTTAAGTAAGTGTCCAATGATTATTTAATTGGAACTATAAATACTAGTCGAAATACATTCTGGATGTTTTGTTTATTTTTTATGGCAAGGAGTGGCTGGAATAGTGCCAGCATGGCTAGACTGACTTTCTAATCTGTTTCATCCTATACTGAGCTGTGATGTGTTTAAGCAAGGTTTCACTTGGGATCTGTCCTAAGCTAGAAGCAAATAAATCATGTTTTGATTTACCACAAAGTATAAAAAATATTGTTCGTTGAGCAAAATACATTCAGGTTTTGGTTCAGCTCAGTGCTGTTGTTTTGTACATGTGTTTTACAATATAATTTGGTATCTTCTTTCATGTGTGTAGCAATGGAGGGAAAATTACTGTATATGGGTCATGCTTAGAACATTACATTGTAAGTTCAAATACAAATAAAGAAGAAATAGAGGGCTAAGCACAGAAATAAACTTCTCCAATCATCATGTCTGTATTTCAGATACTAATTTTTAGCTGTGCATATCTTCTCTTTCCTCTGCTTTGCTTATCATTAAGCTTATTACTACAATTTTTTTACAAATTAAGGTGTAATTCATAAAATGACAGATATAGAGTAATTTGCTAATAGAAGAAGCTGAATTATTCTTTATAATAGAGATACTGTATTCTCTTCTCTTCCACTTTGTAGTCTTCTTTCTCCTGCATGATCATGTCAACCATGGGCATTGTATCATGTTGCAGATGCTTCTGAAGCATTCTACCTTCTCTTTAGAGGGTATTGTGAAATGTGTAGAATGTATTCCTTGCTGATGTAAGTAAAATGGCATTTCAAATATTGTGATTATTTACAGCTGCACCATTTAATAAAAAGAATTCACCACTTGAAAGGTCTACTCATGGACTTTTAAGTTGGCTGAAGGGAACCACAGTATATATTTCTTTGCTAGCATTCAATGTAGAAAAGTCCAATGTTTCATGCATTCATTTAAATCATGGAGATGACTATCTAAATATGATGAAAAGGAAGGAGGCCTCATGTTTGTTAACAGAGAAGCTCTTTGTGAGTGTAAAGAATAGCTTGAAAATTTTGGATTTGCTTTTATGCTCCAATACACACTTCCATGGACCTTTTGGCATGTTGTTTAATTTCTCAATTAATTTCTAGATGAGGCTACTATGACATTTAGAGATAATATCAGCATAAACACAATAAAAGTTAGGTAGTTGGATGCTGTTGATCTAATGACTACCCTGGGGAGTAGAAAAATAAATGCCACAGCAGTTATCAAACTTATGCACCAACCCTATGACATTAGTTTCATAGCATAAAGAATTGCTTTGAAAACTTTCTGTTTTGAGGAACCCTTTCATTGTATCATTTTTCTTCCCATGGGTGCTTTTTTCAAGAGGCAACTGGACTTTCCAGTTTTTCTTTGAAGACGTTTCCCTTGTCATCCAAGAAGCTTCTTCAGTTCTGACTGAATGGAGGAGAATGGAAGGATTTATACTCCTTGCAGACATCTGGTCATTTGCATTCTTTTAGCAAGTTGTGTTTCTTCAACTCCCACTCAATTATATTTCACCTATTGGGAGAGCTGAAGGCAGCACATACTGTATTACCATTGTTCTCTCCATTCTTCTCCTAGTAACAGTACTGTGGTTGGGTTAGATAATGATGTGCCCAAGTCACCCAACAGCCTCATGTAGGGTGGACTTAAGCCTAGATCTTCTTGATAGCAAAGTCAACAGTTTAACCACCATAGCCTACTGTACTCCAAAGGCATTAGATACCAACCCACAGCCCACATAACCAGGACAAAATTGTAGTATATCGAATTCTTGATATTTGGTCTATATAGACACACAACACACCTAAGATGTATATTTGCTGGATACAACTTCCTATTTTGTAGGGGAAAGTGGAAGTAAGAATTCAAAATGGGATTTTTTCAGAGTGGATATTATTTATTGATAAATCTTACTTTAAGCTGTAATACATTTTTCCTGCACCTGCAAGAAACTGAATCAGAAGCAACAGTACATACCCCTTTGGGACCCTGAAAAAGTAAGATTTATGGTGTTCTGTAAAACGTTAAACCTGGGCTTTAAATTCTCCAAGCTCAGATAAATTAGTATTAGTAGTACAACTACATTTACTCTGTCTTAAACACCAAAGTTTTACTTTTCTAAGAGAAGAAAATACTATTTATTTATTCATTGTACTTATATACCGCCCTATTTCCCTGACAGGACTCAGGGTGGTGCACAGCCAAATTAAAATATAGAGAACAATACAAAATTAAGAACAGTTAAAAGACCAAATATAAAAGGCTGAAATTTTTATTGTATTAATTACAGTCATCTTTGAAAATCATCTGTCAATAACGAAAAAGAAGACATCATAAGAAAAATGCTTTTTCTACAGGGAATAGATGAATACAATCCATTTCAATGCAGACTTTCCCCTCTGGCTTTCAATCAGTTACCTATTTCACAAAATTAGAGACATAGATTTTCATTATTATTGTGAAATGTATTAGCCTGGGTTCTTTTTTATCTGACGCAACTTAACACAATGCTCTTTTCATGACTTCTTTGTTTTTCTCTTTCTCTTTTAATGGGGGAAAAAAATCCCTAATTCTATTTCCGCCTCCTATGTTGCCTTTTTCAAATAGCAATAATTTCTCCAGGACTAAATGACTGCCTTCTTTATGTATTGACAATGGAATTGTCAATATCAGCATGTGGCACAAGGTTCCATGAATTCATGTTTAGAAATTGACAAAAAATGTATAGGTACTATTTGACTGAACATCAAAAGAGAAAGGCTCTTGTACTCCAGCATTTATATGCCATGTGGCCTCTTTGTCAATAAGAGTCTGGGACTCTTTGGAATCTTGGAATTAATTGGCCTTGTAATAGCCCAGCACCCATCCTCAGAAATTGGTTTTGAGATTACCTACTTTCAAGAGGACTTTTCAATCCTGAGATACTTAGGAAGACATGCACCCCAGGTTCCAACTTTTGGGAAACGGTAGGCACATTTGCAGTTTTGAGAACATGCTATGGGCACTTACCTAAAGTGGCTTTCCTGCTGGGTATATTCAACCAGAGAACATGTTTACCAGAAGATTAACTGCTACTGTCCCCTCTGGCCTCCCAAAATAATCCCTATCACTGAGTCTACCTCTTCTGTGGGGGCAGGTAGGCACAGTTCCGAACAAAGTAATGAATGGAAAGTTAGAAGAGAATATGGGTCGTGCTTGATAATATGAAAACTGTTAAGGAAAAAGGCCCCACTGGGAAATGGAAAAGTAAGGATTGAGCCATGGATTGATGATGGCTCTGTGGCCATCTTTATAAATACATGCTTGCTTCTTTGAACAGTAGCATTTTAAGGAGCAGTGTGAGACTTCACACAAGGTATTACTATCTCAGTGGGATTATCTGGATCAATAATATATCAAACTTTGATATCTAAACAAATAATAATCTACTTACACCATGAGAAAGTATCTCTTCTCTTTGAAATGCAAGTACTGTGCAATGGTTAAGAATAATATAGACCTCTCATACTCATTTGACAATAAACATTTCTCCTATGTTCATGAAAAATCTACCTCACAGATGATGTACATATATAGACATAATGATATTAGCAATATACTCAAATGGAGAAGAGATAATTCTGGTGGAATGCTTGCCAAATGATTCTCAAAATAAATAACCGGAACCAGAGGTTTAGTTTTCTGAGCTTTTGGACTCATCCTGGAGCCCATCCTCAGGGAACTTCTCTCTAACCAGAATGTGGTGAGAGAGAAGTTCCCTGAGAATGGACTCCAGCTCAAACTAAATCTCTGGTCCTGTGACTGACCCAGATTGGATCCTGCAACATTATCCTGGGACTTGTATATTTGCCTTCATTCATCTCAAGATACAATCCACTATTTGGACTTTCTGATGCCAACAAACAAATCAGGAGGAGATGGTCTGCTGAAAATGTTGATAATACCACTACTCAAACATTATCGTGTAAACTGCTGTTCTAGTATTTGCTCTGTTTGGTTACAGGGTCCATTTGTTTAGCAATGCACTTCTGCAGCAAAAGCAGTCCATGGGTTAAATAATTCTATTCCTAAGTCTGTCTTTAATTTGAACTTATATGTTAAGTTGGGACTTGTACTTACGAACAGACTGTCTATTGCTAAAAATGGCGGATGGTATTGTTTCTTGAGCCAACAAAGTCCTGAAGCTGTGCAATGTTTTTACAACATGTCAAAGACTGCTGAAAACAAACTGTGTGTTAAAAATGTGTTATTTCAGTAGTACATGAAAACATTATGTGGCTTCAGTATTTCATTAACTTGAGGAAGAAAAATGCCATCTGGCATTTTTAGTAATAGGCAGCCCATTTGCAAGTATGAGTTGTCCATATCTCAGATGTTTATAACTTATACACAAAATCCAGTTCTCAAAGCACAATGCAACAAGGTGCTTTAGAATTGAGAAAATTAAATTATAATCCAGAATACCTGGAGAGCATTAAAGCAGAGAATTGTTAATTCTGAATCTCAGTAAACTTCTTTAGTTTCTTGTCTTCTACTTCTACTCCAGTTTGCAAGAGGAAAATTGATAGCATTAGCAGCCATTTTCAGGGTTTTTTTTAAATTTCTGTGAATCTAGAGAGACATTTTAATCTATGTTAGGCTCCTAAAATACAGGCAGGTGTCCAGGTCTCTGGTTGACATATCATAAAACAATTGATTAATTAAGTATGTTGAGTATCTCAAACAAAATGCAGACTTTTAATGACAATTTCTTAGCATCCTGCATCTCCAGAATCCACAACTATAAAACATCAGAATTTATCTCCAGATGAGTAGATTAACAATAGTTCAAGAATGTTTGCAATTATATGCATACATACATACATATTTGTGTGTGCAATTCTACCATATACATATACAATATGTACAAAAACCGAAATACCAGAAAAAACCAACCAGAGCTTCAAGAAGGACTCGGAATCTATCGAACTACTTTGCTTCCTGCAAAGCTTTCATCATTGAGGTCTGACTTTTATCCCTTAGGGGAGGGGCCATCACCTCCCAGCCTTACTCCTGAGTTGCCCCTTCTGCTTCAGCTGCTTTCACCTTCTAGCAGCTCTGCACACACATGCACTGGGAACAGGCTCCCTGGAGTCCTCTGCTTCGCTGCTGCCAGACTCCAAAGCTCCAAAGACAGCACCCCACTCCCAGATGGTCCTGGCCCCATCCCTGCATCGGATGCAGGACCCTCATCCAAGTCCTCTCCAGACTCCCTGACTGGTCCCCTTTCTTCCTCACTGTCCAACTCTGCTGCCGTCTGCACCGGCTGCTGGTGAACCACTACAGTTCCAAGAAGGAGAGGTCTCTTTGAAGTGTCTCTTATTTCTGTGAATAAACTCCACTTATACTTTATAAAAAATATAATCTCTCCATGGTTTTTTTTTAAACATCAGCTTTCATGTTTCATTGGTTAGAATGAAAAGCCTAAATTTGTCCCAAGTGAAAACCATGAAAGAATTCATCTGAATCATTAAAACATTTTGCCCATTGCAGAGTTTTCTTCATCACATTAAAATGGCCCCATGATTTTTTTTAAAAAAAAAAGGGGGGGGGAGTGGGGCACCATTGGAGACAGGCAAACTCTGGAGTAAAATTCAGTGTTACATTAAAAACCCTGCAATTTTTTTTTCTCTAGCTGCAAAAAAAAAAAAAAAACACCTCAGGATAATAAATCTGAATGTCTGTTGGGTGGCAACAAAGTGATATAAATATGTCTACTTTGCTGCTCCCTAATGATTGTTGGGATTTTGCAGCTCAGATCATAACCCTAAAGTATATGAGAGGTGGTGTTTCATTTTCTTATTTGAATGTGAATTTATTTTTACCAAAAAAATATTGGAATATAATAAAGTACACAATCAGGTTATCCACTCGCCTGTATGTTTATCAATCTGTTTTGAAGGAAAATGTTGCACAATCTACTTTGCCAATATGCATAGAACAATCAATATGGGTTAGGAGATGGATTATGATCGAAAGCTCTTATCATTCAGGCAAGCTTCTCTTATATGTTTGTGGAAATAACAGAAAATGTATTTGAATTATTTGAAAGAACTAAGGATATAAATATAATTAAAATTATATGTAGGAGTGCCTCACTTATAATGCTTACCATCCACACATGTTCTATTCCACTGTAAAATCTGGGCAAGATCTACTGTTTTTCTTAGAACGTCTCTGACTAGAGTTAAGCAGACTCCACACACTGTGTATTAAATTAAGCTACCTAAATAGTGTGAAAAGTATCACTGGAGCTTCCAACAACCTATTTCTGTTATTCAGAACAGAGAGTTCAAAATCCATCCATGACTTGCTGCACCTAAATTTATTTAGAGAGATCTAGCTATTTCCAATCAACATAGCAGTTTCCTCATTTAAAATGTTGAGCTGCTGGGAATGTCTTGCCTAAAAGAAATGCTGAGCAAACTAAAACTTGATATCAAGCATCTGGGCCATTCCTGCCCTAAATTAACATTAGCCATGTCTTCATCAGGTGAAAATCTGGGCTTGCTGTAACCTGGCACAGCTGAGCAAATGGCTTCTGACATATTAGAGCCCAGGTGCAACATAGACAATACATTTTGCTGTTCTTTTTTTCCTCCTGGTTCTTCCAACTTCACTTTTCGAGTTTTCATGGTATTTTTTTAACTTACAACTTGGTCCATTCCACCTAACAGAGTCTTTAAATCCCTTCATATCCACCTGCCTTCTCACATTAATGGTATCCTTCTTGCTTCTGAAGAGTAATTTAGATATCCCGCTATATTACAGCTCCCCATAGAAAACTGTGATTCATTAAAGTATAGACAATATGTTTGCATTTGCTTGATATTTTCTAGTAATTGTTCTCTGATGATTGTGCTTTGGAGAAATTGAAAATAAGATTCCGTCCCCCCCAGGAAATATATAAAAGGTCTGCCAAGAATCTGACAGAATTTCAAGAAATACTATAAGAATATCCATAGAACTGATTATTAAGCTATCTTCTTCAAAGGACTTTTTCTATGTCATTCACTATTAAGTGATTGGTTCAGTTTTCAAGCCTAATTGGTCACAATGTTCTTTGTTAGATATCTATTTTGATATATTACATCAACACTCACACACCCACACCTATGTATTATTTCAATCTATATTCAAAGAAATAAATGAAAAAGGAGCCATGATAATAAATCAATGAGAATCACACATTTCCAGGAAGACTTTATTGAAAAGTCTTCAGGGCAATAATGATTTTAAATGAAATACAGCTTTAAAAATCCAAAAAAAGAGGGAGAGGAGATGACAATCTCTTTCTAAAAATGGCAGAGCCCATGGATGCACACAGGACTGAGGTTGGGACAATCTGCACCTTCTCTGCAATAAATTTTGGAGTTTTTCAAACAATTTCTAAATTTGCTGCTTGGGGCAAACAAGTGATGGTGGACTTTCTGAGGGGGTTCTATGACCATAGAGATCACTCACAGCAGTGGTGAGAGTAGCTGTTAAGATTCTCAGGAGATTGCTGTCTTGGCTACCCAGAATCTCATTTCTGTGATAAGGAATTTATAGCAAAAATCATGGAGACAAAACTAAGCACCCTTCTTGTAGTATTGTTAATCATGTTTTCTTTCAATCCTGGTCAGTTAGTGTTTAAAGCTAATGTAAATCTTACAGGTAGGTGAATCACAATGTAGAAGGGCTGATCCCAAACCCCTTTTACTTTGGTAGGATACAAACCAAGACCAGAGCTTTATTTGAAGCAAAAGAGGTTCACCAGAGTGAAGCTTCAGCATCTTAAGGTTGAAACATCTCTCTATATGCGGTGCTAATGGTTTTCAATTAAAATATTAAAAAGATCTCTTTGGAGTTCTTTTTAATGGCTCTCTTTACCGTTAGATTACAAGTGGAATAAAAAAAAACGCATAGTCTTTGAACTTTGAAGAAAAGCATGCTGGAAATAATTGAAAAAATATCCAAGAAATTATTGCTGCTGTCTTACAGAACATATCTTCAGGAAACATTTTGAAGTTGAAGGTACAGAGAGCAAAATATGATGTTGTACTACTGAAGTTGCACTAATGGGATTTAGCACAAGCACGTGGAGCAGTGGTGGTATGCTATTGGTTCGGCCTGATTCAGCTAAACCAGTAGCAAAAATTCCTATTGGTTCGGCCAAACTGGTAGTTAAAAAAAAAATCCTCCCACGATCAGCTGAGAGGAGGGAAAAAAGCCTCCCAAGATCAGCTGAGAAGAGAAAGAGGAAAAAAAGCACAGGATCGGCCCACCTACCCCTGCGCAGGGGTGGGTTTCTACCAGTTCTGTCCACCTCTGTAGAACCGGTAGCTCTGAAGAGCAGCAGTCATAGAACCGGTTCTATGTCTGCTGATATTTTTGCCCACCTACCCATCCGGGCTCTTACCTGATCTTTATTTTCTGATTTTTCAACTTCAGCTGCCGAACGAGGAGGCACAGCTGCAGTTAAAAAAAAAAGCAGGAAAAGAGGGCTGTTTCAAAGGCTGTGTCTCTGCACACAGCATGCTGATGACGAGTTACAGGCGAGAGGCTCACAGCGTGCAGGGAAGCTCGTAAATCCCGGTAGTTAATCCTGTCGTATCCCACCCCTGCCCCTGCGCATTTCTCTTCTTTATCCTCTCAGATGATTGGCACTGTGGGTCTTATCTGGTGGAAAGATGCGCACGTGTTAGATGCATGCACATGCGATCACCGAACGGGTAGTGGAACAGGTAGGATCCCACTGCTGATGTGGAGTAATTGCAGAGGATTGATGTGGCAGAAGGCAAGCAGAATGTCGGAAATCACTGAAAGGATAGAGAACATTTAAGATGATGATAATTCAGGAGGAATAAATAGAATGAAGCAGAGTTGGTATATCTGGACATGGGCAGGAATAAAGTGCTCCTGTATCATTTGTCCAAAAGTCAAAATATTTTTTGAAGAAGAATTTCAATTTCATTCAGTTTGCAATGATATAATATTAGGATACTGGAAAAGAATATTAATAACGTAAGTGTCCTTTGCGTTATTCACCTTAAACTTCTAGGTTAATTGTCTTAAGTGTGCTGTCCTTAGGATAGGTTAGATCATAGCTGGGAAAAATGCAGTCCAAAATCAAAATTCAAAAGCAAAACAAGACCAATAGAAATCAAGATCCTTTCTTATACAAGACCTGGCATTGCTGCCATTCTTATACCCATGTCAGCCAGTGTGGTATTTGGATAAGGTGCCTCATGGGGGAGAGTCACATTTAAGTCCATCTTGAACTGTAGAAGTTTACTGCATAACTTTGAATCAGTTTTTCTCTCTCAGTTGAACCCAGCCCAACTAAAACTAGCTCATAGGATACGTGCTGAAAAGTGGGAGGAGGGAGCACTATGTACTCTCTTCTGTACTCCTGGATGAAAGGGAAGACATAACCTGAACAAATATAAAATAAAAAATATTCATGGGTTGTACAAGAGTCTTCATTAGGTCTTCTGCTGAGGCATGGTGTGTAGAGGGCTCATCAGAATTGCCTGATCTATTGTCCATCTCAGAGGCTATGAAAATATACATCCTCCAAATTTCTGTACACCTGCCATTGCTATTTTAAGCTATTCATATGAAATATATGATTTGGCTACTCTGGATGTTTGATTATACATTTTCAGAGGTTCTGAAATACCTTCATTTCTTCCAGATTATCCCACAGTCTATGAAGAAATTTTTATGTTAGACTGAATGCCTTTTTAAAAAGTCTTGCATGAAAGAATTGCTTTCTGAATTGCTTGAAAGCAGCTGGCATATGAGAAAATATTCAGTTGAACAAGAAGTCTAATGAGATCTGTAAGTAAATGTGAAATGTTGTGAGCACACCATCCGCCAGTATTGATGAAGTTTAAGAAGAGAAATAGTGTAATAATCAGAATAAGTTTATACCACCAGTAGAAAAGAAAATACTTTGTAGACAAAGACTTTAAAATATACAGAGCTCTCTCCCCCCCCCTCTCCAATTTGTATCCCATTACAATACAGCAACCCTCAAGATTTACATTACATGTATAAAAAGAATTTGAAGCATCCACAGGAAGTCTTAAAATGTATTAAGCAAAACCCAAAAGAAAAATAAGAAATGAAATAACTGAATAAAAGTAAAAGATAAATGTCAGGGTTCTGGCAATTACTCCAATTAAATCATGAGCCTTGAGCCACACTCCCAATACTAAAGAGGATTTATTTGAAGGTAACATTCTACATCCAGCACTAATCTGGGCATAGGCAACTCTGAGATATGTAATTCACTGTCACTCTTGATCCTGCTTCTCCACCTACCCCTCTCCAATGAAAAAAGACAAGAGTCATCAATCATGTTCTCCAATTAGATTTTTTCATGGCAGGAGCTTCAGCCATCTAATCAGTCTTAGAAGAAAATATGAATGTATTTTCGATTTACCCTGTTGCCTGCTCTTTGAAACTCCCCCCTTCTTTCTGTTGTCAACTATAAAATGTGTATACAAAATGTTTTATGAATTGACATTCGGCTCCCCTCACTCTTGAAGGTGACCTGTACAACACACACAAAATCAATTTGATTGCAGATATGAAAGCTTATGCTCATGAAACACCCCCCCCCCCCGCAGGCTTGGTTGGATTTTCTGCATGGAACCTTGCTACAAGGCGATCAGCTTGGACATTCCTACTCTTTACCCATGATGCCTCTGATAAGGGGTAGCTCTTCCACTTAATTAAATATCGGAGTTGTCTCCTGTGCTACCTCAAATCGAGGATTCGCTGCACCTCATAATGGATTTAGCCTCCTATGACCTCGTGTTCTAGGGGCTCATGAGATAGGGGCCTCAGAGTTGATCTGACCATGAGTTTTAATAGGCTACTAGTGGAATACCGGGTGTATTTTCCCTAACAATCAGGGCAACTTCAATTGCACCGTGACTGGGTTGATGATCTTTACTATGGGGAATGGTCCCATGAACTTTGGCCCCAATTTCTTGCTAGGGAGTCTTAACCTCAGATATTTGGTGGAGAGATAGATCTTCTCCCCCAACTGGAATGGTCATTGCGGGGCTCGATGTTTGTCTGCCTGTCCCTTATAGGTCTTTTCCCAGTGCTTTTTTGACATTTTCCCAAGTTGCTTTTAGCATTGATATCCAATCGGTCAGGCTGACTGAGGAGGGGTCCCTTGGATACTCAGGCATTGGGACAAAGTCCATTCCGCTCACTACCTTGAAGGAAATTAGTCCTGTGCTACTGTGAACAGCATTATTGTACGTGACCTCCATGAAAGGCAAGAGGTCTGCCCAACTGGACTGCTGATAATTCACACAGCACCTCAGATACTGCTCTACCATGGCATTCAATCTCTCTGCCCCCCATTGGTGCTTGGATGAAAGGCTGAGCTAAGACCTTGGGATGACCCAATAGACCGCAGGAACTCCCTCCAAAATTTGGCTGTGAATTGGACCCCTCTGTCTGAAATAATTCTCCGTGGTACTCCAGGTAGGCAGTATATGTGCTTCAGAAACAGCTTGGCTAACTGGCGGGCTGGGGGTAGTCCGCTGCAAGGTATGAAATGCGCCTGTTTGGAACATAAGTCTATTACAGTCCAGATCACCATGTTTCCCCCACTTTTTGGCAACTCCACTATGAAGTCCATTGCAATCTCCTCCCATGACCTCGTCAGCTCCACTACCATTTGTAGCAGTCCAGGGGGTTTTCCTGCTCGTTTTTTCATTGCAATGCAGATGGTGCAACTTTTCACATAACTGTCTATGTATTTCTTTATGCCAGGCCACCAGAACTTCCTCTGAGCCAAGTGTAAAGTCTTTAAGGACCAAAAGTGGCCTGCCGGTTTGGCATCATGGCTTCTATGAAGAACTAGGGTGCCTAGGGATTCCGGGACATAGAGTTTTGTCCCCTTCCATGCCAGGTTATCTCTTTTTGTCAAAGTGTGTTGATTGTCCCAGAACCAGGGGTCTGCTAGCAGTTTGGTTTGAGCTTCGTAGTTAGGTCATCTGCAGGTTGGTCTTGCCAATCACAGCATTGTTGTCTGGTGGTTACTCCCCCCCTTCTTTCTGTTGTCAACTATAAAACGTGTATACAAAATGTTTTATGACAATAAATATGGCCAGGATTAATCAACACATTAATATAGATTAACCAGAGGTGGTATTCAGTGGGTTCTGACCAGTTCTGGAGAATTGGTAGCAGAAATTTTGAGTAGTTCAGAGAACTGGCAAATACCACCTCTAACTGGAGATTTTACAGTATTCTTCCCCTGCCATACCCACCAAGCCATGGCCCTAGAACCGGTAATAAAAAAAATTGAATCCCACCACTGAGATTAACACAGGAACAACCGGCTAACTACCCAGACTTCTACACTTGATAAGGCCCTCTAGTCAAATACATGCCTGAAAATGCACATCAGAGCCACTGTCTCTCTCATTCAGAGCATACCCACTTATAAGGGGGTTTTAGACAAAAGATGCATCTTGCTTCCATGTTGTTTAACCTTGTATATTAATGATAGGATTGGATTCCTCCTTTCTAGTGATAGAACAAAGTTTCTAACAGATACATCAACATCCTTTTATACACAGATGATATGGTTTTGATAGCATATTCCCAAGTTGAGAACATTGATGGGAAAAATTGGTGTCTGTTGTGACTTTTGAACATTAAACAAGACTCCAAAGTGTTGGATTTTGGAAAAATATGCAAAGTAAAACTGGCACTTGGATGGGAATCCTATAAAACAAAAAGCTTCTTTAGGGATGGTTTTTATAGATATAGCGCCTTTGGCTATTTCTTCAAAGGAAATTCAGCAAAAGCCAAGTCAGCTCTAAAATGCTAAATAAATTATTCAAATCTACATTTTAAATGTCCACAAGACAAAAATTGCACTTCTGTTAACATATGTTACAGAATTGTGAGACCTATCAACCTTTCTTTACAAACAAAATCAAGCACATTTTTAAATACTGTATTTATTTTTGGGGACTGGTAGGAGTATATCAGCAGCAGCAGTCAGAGCTAAAACAGGTACCCATTCCATTTTGAGCCTAATAATAATTAACATCTTTAACTATTGGTGGAAGATTTCCTCAATGGAACCAGACAGCGTATCAAAAAAATGTGCCTTTAAGAACAGATGGACATAGTTAATCTCAACACACAGGTGAATCAACTTCTCAAAATCATTTCCTAGCTTGGCTTCACAACAAAATATCTGCTTTCAGATAGACAGACCAAGTCTGTACCAAACACCCAAATTTCTTTGGTGTTAATGTATATTTGAATGTCTGTGATATTAATGCCCAAACTAACACTGAGCCACTTACAAATATCAGGACATTGAAATGGCTGGCTGAGAATAAAATATCTTCTCAAACAGCATAAATACCTGACAATGGATCAGACTCAGTACCTCAGGATAGGTATAGAACAAGATTTGAGCATTCTGGATTCTGTAGTTGAAGATGATTCTACTAAGTGCCATACTTTGAAATAACAAGTCTTTGTGGAGCAGCAGAAACAGGAGACATCAATGCATGTCCTATTCAACTGCCAACTACAGGTAGTTGCAACCTGACAGCTTGCAACCAGTCGTTTAATGCCTGTTCAAAGTTACGACGGTGCTGAAAAAAGTGACTTACAATCAGACCGTGTTGTTACAGAGTTCCTGTGATTACACGATCAAAATCTGGGCACTTAGCAATATGTTTACAACATTTACAAGTTTCAGCATCCTGGGGTGATCACCATTTGTGACCTTTCCAGCTGGCTTTGGACAAGCAAAGTTCAATGGAGAAAGCTGATTCACTTAATAACATGTGATTCAGTCATAGCATTTTGCTTAATAACCATGGTGTAAAAAAACAATTTTTAAATTGAGCAGAATTCAATTAAAAACTATCTCACTTAGCAATGGAAGTTCCAGTGTGGTTGTAACTCAAGGATATAAGTCCCAACAAGGACTTGGCATTTATACACATTGCTCAATACAACTACACTGTCAGGACCAAAGTACCAAGAGTAGAATAGAATGGAATAGAATAGAACAGAACAGAACAGAATTCTTTATTGGCCAAGTGTAATTGGACACACAAGGAATTTGTCTTGGTGCATATGCTCTCAATATACATAAAAGGAAAGATACATTTGTCAGGAGTCAAGAATCACAAGGTACAACACTTAATGATAGTCACAGCAATCAAATCATACTAGGAAACAGTCAATATAAATCGTAAAGATACAAGTGACAAAGTTACAGTCATATAGTCACAAGTGGGAGGGGATGGGTGATAAGGAGTGATGAGAAGTTTAACAGTAATAGTAGTGCAGACTTTGTAAATAGTTGGATGGTGTTGAGGGAGTTATTTGTTTAGCAGAGTGATGGCTTTCGGGAAAAAACTGCTCTTGTGTCTAGTTGTTCTGGTTTCTAATGTTGTTTTGAGGGTAGGAGTTGAAACAGTTTATGTCCGGAATGTGAATATAAATAAATATTGTAAATATTTTCACAGCCCTCTTTTTGACTCATGCAGTATACAGGTCCTCAATTGAAGGCAGGTGGGCAGTAATTGTTTTTTCTGCAGTCCTAATTATCCTGTGTCTGTCTTGTTGGCTTGCAGAACCAAACCAGACAGTTATAGAGGTGCAGATGACAGAATTCCTCTGTAGAATTATTTGGTGCACCTCTATCTGTACCTTTTCAATTAATAAGTTAAAGAATATTATTTATAATTTAAAAGCTGTGTTATTTTTTTTTAACAAAGTGGGGAAGCAGCTTTTCTAGAAGTTCTTGAGTATTAGGAATATGATCCCAGAGAACTATGCAAGACGTTCCCTATTCCTCTGGCATTTTTGCCAACTTCATCCCAGATGGATATGGTGCTGACTGCCTCCAAATGTCAAATGACTACACAGCAAGCAACAACTGCAGCTCTTATCGATCTGTTACTGGAGAATGTGCCCAAATTACTGAACCAGAAATGACATGGAAAATAAAAATTTTAATTGAACAACAAACTGAGAAATAAACATCATTCCCAGTAGAAATCAGAAATAAGTAATTCGGGGACCCAAAGACTTGCTAAAAGCAAAGCACCAGGAGTTCTTGAAATGGCAATGTGAAACCAGAATAAACTTAAGACCTGTAAACAAAATTAGCAGGTTTTCTTTTTAATTTGCATACATTTAAAAAAAACATCATTGGTGAATATCATGATATGCACTGTGAGTGCAAGACAAGATTTTGAAATTTCTTTCTAAAAAAGAAAAAAGTTTTAGTAACATCCTGGAGTTTGCATGTTTATTTAGTTATATAGTGCTATGGCTCATGAAAGTATTTGTGATTATCCCGTCTTTTTGAGGGATGCTTCATCCACCAAATTGTTTCCTTGATGGTGCAACATAAAGGAGCAATCACCTGGTGTCCGACTTTCCTACTCTAATCTGCTATTTCACTCTCTATATAAAGTTGGAAGTACCAAAGGCCACCTCCTTTAGCCCATATTGATTTCCCACATTATTCCAAAGGTGCTTTTTGAAGAGGCAACTCTGGACTTTCTGGTTATTATTTGAAGACATTTTGCTTCTCATCCAAGAAGCTTCGTCAGCTGCTTGGATTCTTGGATGAGAAGCAAAACATCTTCAAAGAAAAACAAGAAAGTCCAGTTGCCTCTTGAAAAAGCACCTTTGGGACAGCTATGATCTGGGTGACTGAGAGTCTCCATAGACATTCCCACATTATTATTCCATCAGCTCTGAAAAGTTCTGTCCTTTTAATATAGCTAAATATTGTAGGAGATGATCAGGCTGAGCCCAAGGTCAAACAAGTTATCAGTCATGGGTTCCTTCACTCCCACAAGAGATCTAAGTCTAGCCCATCTTTAATTCCTTTCCATTCTTAACTTCTGCTAATTTCCCTTGATTGTTAGTAGTTCAGATTCTTATGGAGAACTTAAGTTCACGATACATCTTTATACCCATTTGAACTGCCTGGATCTACTGATTTCCTTAGTGCTGTCATATATATAGATAATACAGAGTTTGATACTAAACCCTCTTTTATTTTGCCTGTTATTTTTCTCTTTACTTGCTTTGGCCTTCTTTTTGTCCCAATTTGGGAGTTAGCTATTTTTGATGTTTGTTGATGTTTGATCAAAAAACATTGAGCTATATATTTTTGGCAGCTGAAATGATTAGTATGTGTTCTGACTCTGATCTCAGTATAGAGATTGTCTCAGAGTGTTCTGGATGCAAACTAAACTGAAAATCCGCAAACCGAACTGGAAGTAGTTATCCAACCACTTTTATTGGGCAATTGTTCGTCTAGCCATCTGCAGTTCTCCTGGCCTCCCACACTTTCATTCAATTGTTATGGAAGATGACAGAAGGGAACTCCTCCCATTCACTTTTCTCAGAGCCAAAAAACGTGGGCAGCCTCGTCATCTTGCAATGTGAGTCATGGCAAAGATCACCTCCAGAATTTGAATGAAACACTGAAGCATCCTGCGAATAAGATACAAAATCAGCAGCCTTGCTTGTACCGAAGAAAGCTTTTGCGAAATTGCAATTGAAGTGGGCACAGCATGAATTAAACCGAACAAGAGAAGTTAACTCACCAAAAGGGGAAAAAAAGCTAATGTAATGGATGACTCTCTCAACCTGTATACCAGCAGAAATCATTAACATACGTTTTCCTTCAGTTTATTTACAAGAAATCTCTCTTTTTATGGAACCCCATGATCTACTGCATATTTCCCTTTCCCAGCATGGCCCACTCTTCAAATTGGGCTTTTCTCATCATCCCACTGGCTTGTCTTCCACAAAGGACACGTGGAGATTCAAGGGGATGCCAAACCTCTTACTGTTCATGCTTGAACTTCTGTGGTGCTGTCACTTTCTCTCTTCAATTTCCCTCTGTCAGCCTACAAGAGAAGGGACAACAGAGGAGGAGCAATTTATATGATCCCTAGTATCTTTGAAGAATAGAATAGAATAGAATAGAATAGAATAGAATAGAATAGAATAGAATAGAATACTTTACTGGACAAGTGTGATTGGACACACAAGGAATTTGGCTTAGTGTAAATACGCTCAGTATACATAAAGAAAAGATACATTCGTTAAGAATCAAGAATCATAATGTACAACACTTAATGATAGTCATAGGGTACAATCAATTGAAGATGCTGATTTCATTGCAAGTAGTCCTCAACTTACAGCCATTTGTTTAACAATGGCTGAAAATTGAAGGACAACCTGTGGGTTTTTTTTTTCAGATTCTTTTGTCTCTTGGTCAGGACTGAATTTTATTCTGGAAGATATTCACACTCTGGTTCTTGATCTTCCTTTTCTGCTTCATACACATATTCGCTGTATCTACTGGCTTCCAGACTTTCAGTTATATCTACTCCAAATTAAAAGCTTCCACTAGATCACAGCATCAATTTTTATAACCTGTATGTTCTCCCCATGAAAGAAAAGGGAAATGCCAAACATAGCTTTAGTATTCTTTCATTAGAATGAGTGCAGAGTGTAAAACATAAAGAGATCAATGGGGCAAGTTTAATAACATGAAAGCTTTCCTGCTGCTGCTGTAACAGCACCAGATCTAAATGTTTGTTTTTATATCCATGCTGGTTTTGAAAACCTGAAGTTGTTCTCACAATGAATGTAAGAGAGAGAAAAGAAAAAAATAAAATAAATCTGGGCAGATATGAGATTACTAACATTTAAGATTATTTCCTGTTTTGTGTCATGCATGCAAAAATGCTGCCAGGAAGAAAAACTTCATTTTTGGACATCTTGGATATTAAATTCTACCTATTGCTTTTAGAACATCTGGATTTTTGGACTACATAACAGTTCCCTGGATACAAGCTGAAGATGTATGATGCAATGATCTTGCTGAATGGGATCTTCCATCAGCTCAACAGAGGCATATACTGAGGTGTTGAATTCGGTACATAAAACATCCACTAAGCTTGGAACCCATTTTGACAATTCACCCTAATCCCAGGCCCCACAAAAGTGAAAGAGGGCCACTATTTTTGACTCCTCACTTCAATGGAGACATTAGGAGGCAAAAAATGATGCTAGTAGACCACATGTATTCATGTAAGTATATAGCAAGAGTCTTTAGTTTATGGAAGAAAGATAAGATAGTATCTAATACAAACTATAGATGTCACATGTTTCATAAGAAAATATCCACTAGCCCTATTACCTTAATTTTTGTTTATAGGAGTTTGGTAAAACATCAAAGCCAAGCTGTGAAGCTTTAACAGATTTAACAGATAATCAGAGTTGGAAGGGACCCTGTAGGTCATCTAGTCCAACCCTCCATCGAAGCAGGAGACCCCACACCACTTCTTACAAATGGCAGTCCAATCTCTTCTTGAAAGTCTCAAGTGAAGGCGCTCCCACAACTTTCGAGGCCAAGGTGTTCCATTGGTTGATTGTTCTCACTGTCGGAAAGTTTCTCCTTATTTCCAGGTTAAATCTCTCCTTGTTCAGTTTCTATCCATTATCCCTTGTCTGACCTTTGGATGCTTTAGAAAACAGTTTGACCCCTTTCTCCCTGTGGCAGCCCCTCAAATGTTGGAAGACCGCTATCATGTCTCCCCTGGTCCTTCTCTTTACTAGATTAGCCAAGCCCAGTTCCTGCAATTGTTCATTGTATGCTTTAGCTTCCAGTCCCCTAATCATCCTGGTTGCTCTTCTCTGTACTTTTTCTAGAGTCTCAACATCTTTTTTATAATGTGGTGACTAAAACTGGATGCAGTACTCTAGGTGTGGTCTTACTAAGGCTTTATAGAGTGGTATTAGTATTTCTCTTGATCTTGATTGTATCCCTCTGTTAATACAATTTAGGATTGCATTAGCTTTTTTGGCTGCTGCTGCACACTGCTGGCTCATATTTAGCTGGTTGTCCACTAAGACTCCAAGATCCCTCTCACAGTTACTGCTATTGAGCCTGATTTCACCTAGTCTATATGTGTACTTTTGGTTTTTCTTGCCTAAGTGTAGAACTTTACTTTTCTCAGTAAAGTTAAGATTAGGGTTTGTTTTATTACAATGTCTCCATTTTACCAGCTTTAGTTTAGCCCCACAGAGGGGAAAAAAAGCCTCAAAATATTTCTAGATGTTTTATGTTAAACTTCCAACTTTGATGGCAGGTTGCTAAGACTGAAGTTAGGGCAAAGATATTATCTCTTGAATATAAAATGTTTCTCAGTGCACTCTGAGGTATAGGAAAGGAATTAACATAAGTCATTGCAGAGATGGCCTAAATTTCCATCATATTTAGATGCATGAAGACTGGACCATTTTAGGATTGACTGTTTTTGGGTTCCTCCTGACATACTTCCTACTCAATTTCCACTTATTTTCCCTTTCTTTTTTCTACTCCTGAGTTTGGAGTTGTACCTCTGACTTTACAGAGGGAAAAATCAACCTATTTGAATACCCTGAGGGGGAAACTGAATTGCTATAATCTGTTTGTTAAGGTTTTATGGTAAATCTTGTCAAGCAGTTACAGACCAGACGGATTGTTTAAAATACAGAACTTAAAACAAAGTAGCAGCACTACAGTTTCAAACAGCACTCCATTCTAGAATATTGGGTCTTAGCAGAGAAAATGTATTGAAAAATGTTAAATACTTAATACATACTTCCCCAGCCTTTAGATACGTTAAAGTATGACTGTTACCTGGCTACTAATAATTGTTGTTGTGGTCACCAAATTGGAGGAAGATAAGTAGTTTAAGCCATTAGAAGCAGGAAACCAGTTTTTTTCTTGAGCATTGTAGTACAGCTAAATGACTCTTGGCTTTCAGTCCAATTTAAACATACGGCATAGAAGAGCTGTTCGAGTACTACTAACAGTAAGAGGATATTTTAGCTTATTGGCAAAGATTTAGAACAGATTGTTTCTGAACAGAACAGAGAGCTCATCCCTGCATGTTCACTGTCATGCCTTCCTGCAGAGTTACAATAATATTTACGTAGCACATTGTGAACATTCAGAGTAATTTTATATTCATTCTCAGCAGAGTTAATGGATTTTAAATAGATTTGATATATTGATGCCCATACTTCAACAGGTTTGGTAATCTAATATTTCTAATATTAATATATAGGTACCGGTAACCCTTGATTTACAGCAGTTGATTTAGTGTCTGTTCAAAGTTACAGTGGCAGATAGAAGTGACTTATGACTGTTTTCACATTTATGACAATTGCAAGCATCCGCATGGTCACGTGATCAAAATTTGGATGCTTGGCAACTGGCATGTATTATGATGGTTGCAGTGTCTTGGGGTCATATGATCACCTTTTGTGAACTTCTAACAAGCAAAGTCAATGGGGAAACCAGATTCATTTGACAATCGTATTACTAACTTAACAATTATAGTGATTCACTTAACAACCATGGCAAGAAAAGTCATAACATGCCAAATTCGCTTAACAAGTGCTTCATTTCACAACAGAAATTTTAGGCTTAATTGTAGTTGTAAGTCAAGGACTACTTATATTTCTGAACTTGGTAAGTTTGACTCCTAATTTCTATTTTGAGAATATTTCTATTATGAAAATGCTCAGTTTTCATCAATATTCTCTCTCTCTCATTCACTCTCTGTGTGTGTTTTGTATGTGTATGTGTGTATCCTCATGGGACTATGGACACTTCTACTTTCTCTTATTTCTTTTTAAGAGGCTTTTAATTAAAATAAACAGTAAAATCCATACTAATTAAAAGTAACTGGAAGCTGACCCCTGGAAAATAAAGAGCCACCAAGTAGCATTTTCTTTTATTTACAACAGTGCTTTTGTACCCTACAAAGGCCCCATAACCCTTCTTAGAAAATAAAAAAATGATAGATAGTTGCATAGAAATATTATACTGGAGTGTATACTCAGCTGCCAGTACAAAAGAAAGTTAATATTTGAATCAGAAATAAAGTCTGTGAAAATAAGGTTTCAGAAGGAAGAGCTGCAGTCTTGACAATGGTCTAATGAATCCAAAGCAGGAATGTAATTTGAGGAAGTATCTCAGAATGGACCCTCTGTAATTCTCTGTAAACATTGGGGAGGGGGTTGGTAGGGTGGAAAGTGCCTTCAAATTTACAAGATTCTGTTTTTGTAACCTTATAATAAAAGCAGCTTTAGTACTTGCTAAATAATCCATGAGTCTCTGGGCTTCTGGCAGGAAGTATTGGAAATGGCAACCATGTGACTACAGCTGACTGTTTCTTTCTTCTCAGAAGATGACATCAGCATTGCCCAGGGGATGCTCAGTTGGGATCTCCTTTCATGTCCCCGTTAATTGCCCACTGAAGTGGTACCTATTTATCTACTCGCAATTACTCACTTTAAACTGCTAGGTGGACAGAAGCTGGAGCAAAAGATGGGAGCTCACCCCGTCACACAGCCGCTTATCAATCCAGCATCCTAACCATGTGAGCCACTGCACTTCTTATGACTGCAACAGCATGGTAGCAGTGAAGCAGCCACAATGTTGCCAAATTTCAATCCCGTGGAAACGATGGTTCCTGGATTTTGGCATTCTTCAATTTAGCCCATTTGTGGTATGTTGATTGAAAAACTGTTGCCTATGATGCAGGTTGGAAGTTAGAAAAAGTCTAAGCAACAGTTACTGAAGCAACTTATTCAGATGTGTAGAAAAATATTTTTAACATGAAAAAAATTGAACATATGTAGATACTTAAGTAGTATTTTTAGTAGGTTTTTTTTTTTAAAAAATGTAGATTCATATAAAAAAGGAGAGAATGGTTTTATACAGTATATAAACAAATGCAAAAGCTTATGTGGATCGGAAGCAGACTGACTGGTTATAATGAATTAGCTATAATTCATTTTTGGGCTCATCAAGAAATATTCAGCCATTAGCCATTGTTACCTAACAGAACTACACTGTTCCTCTTTATTAATGGAACTTATAAAAGTATAACCATGAATTTTGGAATTAAAGAAAGCTTGCTACTTTTCATTTTGACATTTCATGTTTCTATCAGGAATCAACTGATGTGCAGTATAATCATATAATGTTGTTTTATTATATTCCATTCATTTATTTCCATTCATTTAATGATGAAATCATTTCTTACTGAATGGCCAATCAGGGCCCTCCAGAAAGGACCAAGCGAGTGGGAAGAGAGAAAATATGCAGTCTGTGTTTTTGTTGCACTGTAATTATGGATCAAAATTGCCTTGTAGAGTTAGTAGAGGAAACATGAAGATGTATGGCTAAATTTTCCTGCCCAGGTCAATTTACATTTCTTAAGCATTCTGTTGACTTCAAGTCTGCTATTTTAACTACACCGATGTTTCTTCTTGGCATCTATAAGCACCAGAGGGTGATAATGACTTATTGCTACACCACACCTCTTAGGATAAGGTTGTGAGTGAGAAATTACAAGGAACAGATTTATAGGAGTTGAGCTCTCTTAGAAAATGGCTTTGTTGCATCTCACTTGGCATTGGCTTGAAGAATTTTGTGTATCCTTCAATGAATGAAGAATCAATGGACACTTGCCTTCATGCCCACCAGCAGGAGAAGTAGGAACAACTGACTCAACCACTTAGTCATTGCTTGTATTGGCTGAAACCAGTGCCCCAGGAATGGCACTGATATGTCCTGACATATTATGTGGGTGGACTCCAAATTCACTGGGCAGAATAGCTGAAGCAATGCAATTATTGTCCTTATCTTTCCTAGCTTTTTTCCTAGCTCACTAATTACTTCTGGTCAACAAGAAATGTTTTTGCTTTATTCCCTGCATTGATAAAGGGCCTAATCAATGGCAGAACAATGTCTTGGCCTTGTCTGCCCTGAACATTTTCAAAGGATATTGGAAAAGAAAGCAAAATCTTAATCAGCAAGGCAAATCCACCATGAACATTTTAGACAGGAAAGTGCATATCTTATTGGCTCAGATTGCTCCTATTCCTGTTCAAGCAGGAATAGTATCCACCCACTGATGCATACTCACCCACTCTCTTAGAGTTTCAGAAGGCCCTTAAAATCCAATACTGTTCCCAGACCTGGGGCTAGTGTGCATGTGGAGCCTCTGTCATTTTATAATTGTGCAAGCTGCTTTTTAGCCCAGGATCTTATGTTTTATTGCTATGTTTTTATAATTTTAATTGCATATTTTCAACCCACCCAGAGTCTTTGGATTGGGCAGCTATAATAAAGCTAGTAAGTAAATAAATAAAATCATTTTTGGCCAACTTCTCTAAAAAAAACCTCCACTATGCTACAAAGTTCATAAATCATAATGGCTATACAACTTTAAAACAGAATAACAGAATAACAAAATTGGAAGGGATCTTGGAAATCTTCTAGTCCAGCGGTGTCAAAATTGCAGCCCGTGGACCGGATGTGTCATGCACTGGCCATGCCCATCCCGGTGTGGTGAAAGGGAAAAATACATCAAATGACGCCACCGTGATGACACGAGTTTGGCATCCCTGTTCTAACCCAATCCTCTGCTCAAGCAGGAAACCCTATAGCATCTCAGACAAATTATTGTCCAATCTCTTAATTAAAAAACAGTGACAATTTTGGCAACTTTAAAATGTGTGGACTTTAGCTCCCAGAATTCCCCAGCTGGCAGGGGTGAGGAATTTTTCTGGGGAATTCTGGCGATCGAAGTCCACACATCTTAAAAGTTGCCAAAGTTGGGGGGGGAACCTGCATTAAAATCATACTAATCAAATGACATGACAACTTGCAGATTTTCCTTTCCTGCACCTAACTATGTCAACTTCTTGTCTGCAATGTCGTTATGACATTGCCTTCATATGATCCCTATCCAGCAGAGTTGGAAGAAAAATCCAGTCTGGTCTCAAGCCAGGAGAAAGACTTTGGAAATAAAATGGAGGCAGGCTGCAGGAAAGGAAACATCTATTTTATTTTTCTGGAGTGGCTGACAAAATGGGGTTGAGAGTAGGTGGGCTTTTATACATTCTTTGGGGCTTTATGATTGAGATGCCTGTTCTTGTGCAAGAATGTGTCCTTCAATATTTTAATGGCTATTGCCAGATTCCTATGGGGTCATGTAGGGGTCATGGCTGGCTCTATAGGCAAAAGGAGAAATGCAAATCCTTATTTGTCTGAGCTAATCTTGTCAACTTTGGCTCCTTGCTTATAGTGTTGCTTATTTGGAAGTCTCGTTGCTTATGAATAGATTGGCCCAGTCTTTCTGAATGGATTAAAACATCTCCATTCCTAAAGACCAGCCTCTTCAACCTTCTGCTTGAGGTTGTTTTCCTATGGCAGGAAGACTGGAGCTGCTTTCCGCCTTTATTGTAGTTATTCTTCCATCACAATACACTACCAAATACTCAAAGGATGTTGTCTAGTCACCTTTAAATATGATTTTGTTTAGAAGTAGAAATAGAAAATACTTTTACCTTAGTTTCCAACTGATTTATTTTTCTACTTTTATTGTCTGACTAGAAAATTGTTTTGCTTGACTTTTAACAGATCCAGGGATTACAAGTCAATGTAAAGCAAAAGGAGGGTTTTTTTTTATAATACTACTGGGTATTGGCTGTTCATCTGGCCTACTTCAGGGATGGGCAGTCTGGTGCTCTCCAGATGTTTCAGTCTATTCATCTCAAAATCTTTGGCCGCTGACTGTACTAACTGAAGATGATGGGAATCTTGAGCTAAACAGAAATCAGCAGGTTTTTTTCTCCCACCTGGCCTTATTTAGCTGGTCAGATTTAACAGACCAATTGCATAGAAGCAAGATATAGATGATGAGGACATAGTAGTCAGGGGTGGGATTCAAATTTTTTTAACAACCAGTTCTGTTGGCATGGCTTAGTTGGTGGGCGTGGCTTGGTGGTCATGTTATTGGCTGGGCGTAGCCAACTCAGTATCACTCACATCGAGGCACGCATCTCCTTGCCTGGCCTCTCATGACTGTGGGGATGCTGCAACAGTTGGAAGTGTAAAAAATGGTCATAAGTCACTTTTTTCAATGTCATTGTAACTTTGAATGGTCACTCCACAGAAGCAAAGTACCAGCAAAGGAGGGGGGGAAAAACTCCAGAGAAGTTCCTGAGATAGGAAGTCTAGTCCTGCCAAGAATGTAATAAGGGTTAACGGAGAGGCAGTTTCTGTAAACGTTTCCTTCCTACCTTCCTTACAGGACTAGGCCAGTAATTTCTTCTAACAACCGGTTCTCAGAACTGCTTAGAAAGTTAACAACCGGTTCTAATGAATAGGTGCGAACTGGTAGAATCCCACCCCTGATAGTAGTAGTATATTTATGTATTTATATTTCATATTTCTTAACCACCCATCTCCCTCAGATATTAATACTGTTTGATTGAATTTTAAATATAGAGATCTAGTCTGTTTATTAAGAAAAATATTACAGGCAGTCCTTGATTTACAACAGTTCATTTAATGACCGATCGAAGTTACAACAGCATTGAAAAAAGTGACTAATGACCATTTTCCACATTTATGACCATTGAAGCATCCCCATGGTCATGTGATTTACATTCGGATGCTTGATAACTGACTCACATTTATGACTCTTGCTGTGTCATACAATCATGTGATTCACCTTCGGACAAGCAAAGTCAATAAGGAAGCCAGATTCACTTAACAACCGTGTTACTAATTCAAAAACTGCAGAGATTCACTTAACAAATGTGACAAAAGTCATAAAGTGGGGCAAAATGCATTTGACAAATTTCTCACTTAACAACATAAATTTTGGGCTCAATTGTGATCATACGTTGAAGATTCCCTGTATTTCTTTTTCTCTGATATATTCAAAACCACTATTTTGAAGCCAGGAACCGATCTATTGGAGCAAAAATACTTTTCATACTCCGATGATTTTCTAGGCTGATTTTTGACATTTGAGACAAATAAATAAACCCACATTAGTATGGAATTTGTATGTAAATAAACCCACATTAGTATGGGCTGTGAAGGGGGTGTTCCCCTGGTAGAGATGTGCCCAGCTGGGTTTCAGGTTTTCCATCGGCCAAGGGCCCAGGGGAGGGGTGGGGGGGTGGGGTTCAGTAATTATCAAGGAAGATCTATGTCCTAGGGAGTCCACTGTTCCTCAGACGACCAGATGTGAATCCCTTTTTTTGAAATGTGGTTCCGGGGTTCAGATGGGCCTATTGATCACATACCTGGCTCCCTGCTATGTGACATTGGCCCTGCCTGAGCTCCTCGAGGTCATAGCTGGCTTGGCAGTTGAGACCCCCAGGCTTATGGTCATGGGGGATTTCAACTTGCCTTCAGCTGGCAGTACCTTGGGGATAGCCCAGGAGTTCTTGGCTTCCTTGACAGCCATGGGCCTGACCCAGTTAATTAGGGACCCCACTCACATTGGGGGTCACAACTTGGACTTGGTTTTTATCTCTGGACAGTGGCAGGATGATCTAGGTGTAGGGGATGTAGTTGTTGAGCCCCTGTCATGGTCTGATCATTCACTCCTTATACTCAACTTCCATACTGCACGCCCTTGTCACAGGGAGGCGGAGCTGATACGATGGTTCTGCCCCAGGCACCTGATGGACCCGGATAGGTTCCTGACAGAGCTTGGGCCATTTCCCGGCACTCGGACACACGACCTGGTCGCCGCCTGGGATAGGGCGGCGGCTGGTGCCCTTGATCGGGTCGTGCCCTTGCGGCCTCTGACCCGATGCCAATCCCAATTGGCTCCCTGGTTTTCCAAGGAGCTGAGGGAGATGAAGCGTCGGAAAAGACACCTAGAGAGTCGTTGGAGGACCACCCGCTCCGGATTTGACCAAACACTATTGCGGTCATATATTAAGACCTATTTAGTGGCGATAGAGGCAGCGAAGTGCTCTCACTTCTCCGCCCTTATTGCCTCCGTGGGGAATCGCCCAGCCGCCCTTTTTAGGGTGACCCGCTCCCTCCTAGAAGTGGGAACGCGGGATGAACCTCTACAAGGGCGGGCTGAGGATTTTTTGAATTTTCTCCAGGACAAAATCACTCAGATCCGGGATGGGTTGGACTCTGACTGGGTAACTCTGGACGAGGGGACGGGGATGGAGTTCGGTGAGGTTATCTGGGGGGAGTTTGATCCTGTGACCCTCGAGGATGTGGACAGGATGCTGGGTGGGCTTAATGCCACCACATGTTTATTGGACCCATGTCCCTCCTGGCTGGTTTTAGCCACCCGGGAGGTGTCACGCAGTTGGTTCCAGGGCATTATAAATGCTTCCTTGAGTGAGGGGTTCCTACCTCACGCCTTGAAAGAGGCGGTGGTGAGACCCCTCCTCAAGAAACCATCCCTAGATCCGACCTTATTATCTAACTATCGTCCGGTCTCCAACCTTCACTTTATGGCGGCTGTTGAGAGTGTGGTGGCACGACAACTCCCCCGGCACCTGGAGGAATCATCCTATTTGGATCCACGCCAATCAGGCTTCAGGCCCGGACACAGCACGGAAACGGCATTGGTCGCGTTAGTTGATGATCTCTGGAGGGTCCGTGACAGGGGTTTTTCCTCTGTCCTGGTCCTATTAGATCTCTCAGCAGCTTTTGATACTGTCAACCACAGTATCTTATTGCGGCGACTGGGGGAGTTGGGAGTGGGAGGTACCATGTTATGGTGGTTCTCCTCCTTCCTCTCCGACCGCTCGCAATTTGTTTTGGCAGGGGGGCAGCGATCGAACTCGAGGCCCCTGATTTGTGGGGTACCTCAGGGGTCGGTGCTCTCGCCCCTCCTGTTCAACATTTATGTGAAGCTGCTGGGTGAGATCATCCGTGGCTTTGGGATAGAATTTCATCAATACGCTGATGATACTCAGTTGTACTTTTCTATCCCGGGCCACCCTAACGAAGCCGTGGAAGTGATGACCCGGTGCCTGGAGGCTGTACGTGGTTGGATGGGGCGAAACAGACTTCAGCTCAACCCAGCCAAGACCGAGTGGCTGTGCTTTCCAGCGCCCCGATACAGCCAGCTTACTCCTTCGCTGGCCATGGGGGGGGGGGAATTTCTAGCCCCCACAGAAAGGGCACGCAATTTAGGTGTCCTCCTGGATGTACGGCTGTTGTTAGAAGATCATATAGCAGCTGTCGCCAGTGGGGCTTTTTGTAAGGTCTATAGGTTCTACCAGTTGTGGCCCTTTCTGGATCGGGACGCACTTCGCACGGTCACATCCGCCCTCATCATCTCCCAGCTGGATTATGCCAATGCTCTCTACATGGGGCTCCCCTTGAAGAGCACCCGGAGGCTCCAGCTGGTGCAAAATGCGGCCGCGCGGGTTGTCTTGGGGGCTCCTCTGCACTCCAACGTTACACCACTTTTGCGCGAGCTACATTGGCTCCCAGTGGCCTTCCGGGTGCGATTCAAGATGTTAGTGACCACCTTTAAAGCGCTTCATGGCTTGGGACCTGGGTACTTACGGGACCACCTGTTGCCACCATCAGTCTCTCGCCGACCAGTGCGCTCTCATAGAGCGGGCCTCCTTGGGGTACCACTGGCTGGACGGCTGACGGCCCTGAGGGTTCGGGCCTTCTCTCTGAGAGCCCCCTCCCTTTGGAACGAATTGCCCCTGGAGATAAGGACCATCCCCGACATGTTGATCTTCCGCCGCACACTAAAAACCCACCTATTCCATCTAGCTGGTCTGGCCTAGAGTTATATAAAATGTTTATAAATTCGGCTTTTAAATGGTTTTTAACTTTTCTAATTCCCCACTCTTAATCTCTTAAAGCCTACCTATTTAATTTTTTAATTTATTTTAAAATTATTATATTTGTATTTATATGTTTTTATCTCGCAGTGAACCATCCCGAGTCCTTAGGGAGAGGGGGTGGTATACAAATTTGAATAAATAAATAAATAAATTTACATTAGAGATCAAGTAAACACCATAGCCCCCTGGTAAGTTCATGGTACAATTAAATGGTAAATACTGAAAGGAATATTAAGGTGTTGAATCTTTTTAAAATCAGTAGCAAAAGCTTCAGTGCCACGTTCTTTTTTCCTATTTCATTTCATGGCCACAATGTTACATGGCATCGCTCTTATGGAGAGACAAATCTTATTGTTTTAAAACAAAATATTAAAACTGACTAAAGCTGGAAGCCTTTAAATATTCAAAAGCCATTTTTTTCTTAGCCTGTTTGAAGAACGTTTTTCTTCCATTAAATTATTCACCACCTTACTTTGATTTTTTGGGACAAATGCCAGTTTTTGATTGTGCTGAAGTGTTTGATGGAGAGCATTGCATTGTGAACAGAGAAATTTTGAGCCACAGGTCAATTGGATAAGCTCAGCACCATCGTTCATGATCTATGGAAAAGTAATGTTCATTTTGGGACAAACTGGCAGGCAGGATGAAGAGACAATTGTGTTTTTTAGCTGGCCCAGTTGCTTCTGTTCGCTCACTTTTAATTTCCCAAGAGTGAGCTGAAAAGGCTGAGAAGTGGCTCTTTAGGTTCCATACATCTTTCAGCTGTAAGAGTCTCTGCAAAAAAGATGCCATGCTATATCTTTATTTCATCTCTTTAGATTGTGTTGAACTCTGCAATGACTACTGATGTCAACTGTCCGACTAGTGGATCCAAAATAAGGAAATGGTCTCGAGAGCTTTGAATTCCCAAAAATAAAACTTTATTGGATATACCCAGGGGAGATTATTCTACCTGAGACCTCTCAGGAAACAACTGAATGAAAAACTGCTTGTGACCTTCTACTGCTGCACCATAGAGAGTATTTTAACTTACTGCATCTGTGTATGGTTTGCCAGTTGCACAGTGGCAGATAGGACAGCACTGCAGAGTGTTAATATCATTTCCCAGAGGATCACTGGTTGCCCTCTCCCCTCCTTGGAAGAGATTTTCAGCTCCCACTGCCTTAAGAAAGTTCAAAACATTCTTAAAGATCCATCTCATCCTGGGCACCCTTTTTTTGAACTATTACCATCTGGCAGACCGCACAGGATAATAAAAACAAAGACAAATAGGCTGAAAAATAGCTTCTATCAAAGAGCAGTAACTATATTGAATTCTACTGTATAGTGCAATATCAGGGGTTTTCAATTCAATGTATAGAATGTGAAGGATGTGGGTTTGTGTTTTATTTTTATAGTTATAATGTACACTGAAGGTGGCATTTAATTTCATTGTACGAGATGCAATGACAATAAAGTTAACTACTATTATTACCATATTGGTACTGAAGAAACAAAACCAGCTCTAGTTTTCCCACACAAATGCTTGCCTAGTTAAACAATAGCTTCCCCTTCTCACATTGTCCAATCGTGAGATGTCCTTTTCTTATGGGAACAGTCTATCTCTTTCTCCAGCAGCTGCAGTGGTGACCTTGATGGTTGCCAAACTTTCATGATCTTTGCATACGTTCTCAGCATTCCATTTCCTCTTTTCCTCCCCCACAGTACACTGGCAAGTTGAAAAGCATTAAGCTTCGAAAGAAGCAAAGCAGTTCAATCTTGACACTGCTACAAAGATCTCTATGCCAGAGAGGCATGGAATATCAGCAGGAAAATATAACGTTCAGGGTAAAAGGGAATCTGGATAGTCATATAGGACATTTTTTAATGTCCAATGGTGCCTCACTTTTGTACTATGTATAATGTTGGGAAAAATCTAAGTCCTTGGCTATTCAATAGAAACCAAACAATTCTTGATTTAACTTATATTTATATTATATTTCATTATATTAAATAAATTAGCACCCAATAACACTTAGTAATTTGGAGGAATGTAATTAATGTTAAAAATATATTTTGGCAAAATGCTTCTCCTGCTTTTAAATAATCAGTAATGGAATTTTTTAGATATTATTCCAAGAAACCTTTTCTTAGCATTTTAATTGAAGTCTGTGGTTCAAATAGAATTGAGGATTTAGCTTGATTATATATTTCATTCCATCAATTATATATTTCATTCCATTTGATAAAATCTCTTTCCTAAAAGATATGTGGATGAAGATAACAAAAATTTGTATGATGATATTGCTTCCTCTCAAAACAGATTTTCTTTTTTTCTTTCTCTTTTGTTGTATATCAGGCATCCAGAACTTCAAATATTCTTCCTCTTGCTCCCTGCCATCTAACTTGTTCTCAAAAATTCATTTTTTTTCTGCATAACTATTAGTCTAATTTCTTGGGTTTTGTTTCTAGCTACCAAAAAGCTTTAAGAGAACATGTTGGAGTTCGCCCACTTTTATTTCTGTGGGTTCTATTTTCTATTATCTCCATTGATTGTTTCAGGTTATAATTTATTCAGAAGCAGGAATCCATCCACTTTTGCTTATGTTATATAACTCTCCACAATTTACTCTTTTATCCCTTCAGAATTTGACATCAATCAGCTCAATACAGAGGCAATGAGGAGGAAATGGTTCAGAAAGGATTGCTGCCTCAAAGCACAGCTAAAACAGAAAATTTTAGTTTTGACCAGATTTTGACTAACCTATAAGTATAATGATCTGAGATGTCTCCAAGACCATGCAAGTAAAGATATTTGTACATTAGAATTGGAGTCTGTAAATCTATATCTTTTGGGGTGGGGAGACAAAACGATAGCATCACAAAGAGTGTTCTTGAAGTTATTCAAATGAAATTAATTAAAACAGAAAAGAGATTCAGAAAAGCTATAAGGATTTAACCCATTTGAGACAGTCATCCTAAGTCTTACTTTGGTTAGCCTAAGACTTTTTTTAGCACCAGGAATCTCTGACCATTCTGTGTTTTATGTTCTGTTTTATGTTTTGTTTTATGCTGTAGAGTCAATTGGCTTGGGAAATCTCTTAGCTTGACCTCTGAATTTTCATGAACTACTATGTACTGATTCCATTAACTGAATGCAACCTCTGGAAGAGACATTCAGCCAAGTCAACCTTTCCAGGCACCTCTTTTTCTTCAAAGCAATGGAGGATCGGAATAGACCACTGGTTTAGTTTCTGTCCCTATGAAGTTGCTTTAAAATGAATACAGTTAAAATCTTACCAGTTATGATAGACGTTAATCATATTATATTTCATGGACCTTTTAGTTATAGCTACTTATTTTATATTATGATGTTGTAACGTATTGCAACATGTTTTTGAATCAATTACTGTCTTATTCTATATCTGCATTTTAGCCATAACTGAGTGCATAATAATCTTACATAACGTTTCTTACATCAAAAGAGAATGATATTAGTTTTGAGTATGCATATGAGGCAGCATATATACAATACATGTATGTATACAATACATATGAGGTTCCAATTGAGGGTTTTTTTTTCATAAGGATCTCCAAATCACAGAAAAAATAGTTCACTCTAATTTTACGGTGAGATTTGGATTGGATCAAGAGTGTTATTTTGCTTTCATCTACTAAATAAATCTGAATTAAGTTAATGGTTGAGTTTCTTTTTTTTCTTCCTTTCAATCATGTTTGATTCTTTTTTTTTTTTTTAATTACATTTATATGCCGCCCTTCTCCGGAGACTCAGGGCGGCTTACAGTCTATGGAGCACCATGCTAAGTGCTCAGCAATAGCCTTCATTCCATTGTATATGCCTGCTTATTACTAGGGCTTTTGGCCCCCTCAAGCGGCATTTTTACAAAGTCAGCTTATTGCCCCCAACAATCTTGGGTCCTCAATTTACCTACCCTAAGAGGATGGAAGGCTGAGTCAACCTTGAGCCTGGTGGGATTCGAACCTGCACTAATTGCAGGCAGCTTGCACTAAGTGCTAGATGATTAACAGCCTGCACCACCAAGGCCCATAATTCTTGGAGGCTGCCTGGATATGTCCTTGCACTTTTCTTGGCAAATCTTTTCAGAAGTGGTTTGCCATTTGCCTCCTTCCTAGGGTTGAAGGAAAGTGATTGGCCTAAAGTCACCCAGTTTAAGGCAAGACTAGAATTCATGAACTCTTGGTTTCTAATCTGGCATCTGAACCACTAGAACAAGCTTGCTCTGAACAGTTGGTTTATTAACTGCAAATAGAAATAGCTATTTAAAAAAAAAGTGTTGGAAATCTATTTTCATGCATCTGGATGTAGAGAGCCACACCTGACCAGGATATCTGACTTCTACATTTTAGAGCAATGTTTCTCAACTTTTGCAATTGAAAATGTATGGACTTCAACTCCCATAATGCCCTAGCCAACATAGCATTTTCATTTTTACTGACATTTGCTATGTTAATTAGATGCATTGTAAAATAATTATCAGGTAAAGATGATGATTGGTATATTTCTTCTGTCCCACTGGAGCAGATTGCTCATGTTATCCACAATATGGCCAAATGTTGCTTAATGGCTAGGAAAACACAATGACAAATATTCTCTAAAATGCCTGACTTCCTTTAAAATTTTCATTAAAAAAAACATTCTCCCATTGATTGTTTTTGATTGCCTCTTGTATTCTTTGCTACTGTTATACCTACAAATTATGATGTATTTTATGCTTATACACTGGTCTGTGATTACAATACAAGTCTTATTACTACTGCTATTTTTGAAATTTGAAAGTTTTTTTCTTACCTGGGCTTCTGGAATTTGTTTAGCACATATACTAAAGATGGAAAAATTTAGAGCAAAAACGGGTTAATTCACTGTCTATAATAGTTCCCAAGTGAAATACTGTAAATCATACTGCAATTCAAGAGCTGTGAAGAATAGCAGTGGGAAGTACCTTGAACCATCAGCTAGCACAATAGACTGCTTGAGGGAAAAGAACCCAGTGCATCCAATGATAAGCAGAAAAAGCTAATTTAAGATGGCTTAAGATTTTACACCATATTTAGCTGGAGGAAAATATGATTCTTCTGAGCCTTTCATGTATGCAAAAATATTCCTGTAACTTTCTTTTGTTATAAAAAAAAATCAGATAAGAAAAGGTCTTATGTCCTGTATTAGTTGAGGGATGCTGACCTCAGGGGTTAAAATAAATAAATAAATGCAATTTCCACAACTAACTCATAAGCTGGCAGTGAAGATTCTGTGTAATCAACTGTGTAAATGACTTCAGATTAGTGCTCCAGATTAGGAGTGATTTCTACACCAAATCTCTGCTCCAAATATGCCATCTTCGGTCCGATCTAAGTGTAGTACATAAAATTATATATTGCAATGTCCTACCTGTCAATGAACATTTCAGCTTCAACCACAACAATACAAGAGCAAACAATAGATACAAACTCAAGGTAAACTGCACCAAACTTGATTGCAGGAAATACGACTTCAGCAACAGAGTGGTCAATGTCTGGAATACTCTACCTGACTCTGTGGTTTCTTCCCCAAACCCCAAAATCTTTAACATTACACTGTCTACTATTGACCTCACCCCTTTCCTAAGAGGTCTGTAGGGGGCATGCATAAGCGCACCAATGTGCCTACCATCCCTGACCTATTGTTTCTTTTTATTTTTCTTATATGTATCCATTTCATGTATTCATAACTATGTTATACTTATACCTGTTATCTTATAATCACAAAGTAAATAAAATAAAATAAAAAATGTTTGCTTTCCATATTTGATTTCTAGCTCCTCCTGTTTGTGCATTGGCATACCATGTTTCTCACAAAATAAGGCAGGGCCTTATTTTTTTTGAGCCCCGAAAAAACGGCTAGGCCGTCTTTTCGGGGGTGAATTAATTTATCTCCGCCCCATCAGCGGGTGGGAGGCAGTGGTGTTCCTGCCGGCACGGCAACAGCAGCAGCACCGGTGGGAATGTGGAAGTGTTTCTGCCGCTGCTTGGGTGTGTGTGGAGCTTCCGCACACACCCGAGCAGCAGCAGAAACGCTTCCACGTTCCTGCCGGCGCTGCTGCTGTTGTCGTGCCGGCAGAAACGTGGAAGCATTTCTGCCACTGGCTTCCACAAACACCCGAGCAGCAGCAGAAATGCTTCCACAGCTGGCGCTGCTGCTGTCACACAGGAGGCTTCCGCAAACACCCGAGCAGCAGCAGAAACACTTCCATGTTCCCTCCGGCGCTGCTGCTGTTCTCGTGCCGGCAGGAACTGTGGAAGCTATGGAGGCAGCTTCCCCGCCCGAGAAGCAGCAGAAATGCTTCTACACTTCCTGTTGGCGCGAGAACAGCAGCAGCGCCGTGCAGGGCACTGTTAAAGGCAAGTTTCCGCCCCCCGCCCTCCCCCCCAGCATGTTTTAACCCCCGCCCTCCTCCCCCAGCATGTTTTAAACCCCGCCCTCTACCCCCAGTATGTTTTAAACTAGGCCTAAATTTGGGGGGAGGGCCTTAATTTCATTTCATGCCTAGAAAACATGCTGGGTCTTCCTATTGGTGGAGGCCGTATTGTTGGAGAAACACAGTACATCGATTGGAAATGAGATAGATCACTATTTACTGTTCTAAAATGCAGTGGCGGTGGGATATTTGAAAAAGAGAGCAAAGCCACTCTGGTTTGCTCTCCTTTCCCAACACTACATTCGGGGTGAGGCCCCGCAGGATCACTCCATTGAGCCCCTTGTACCAGAGTGTGCAAGTCAATGGGGTGATCCTGCGGGGCCTTTTCTCACCCCTGAATTGTGCCCTGCAAGGGGCCCACCTCCAGCGTCCCCCTGCTATCTCTTAGCACCCCCCTGCCAGCCACCTTGCCTCTTAGCGCCCCCCTAAGGCATCCCACCGCCCCCCAGGGGGTGGTACCACCCATTTTGGGAATCACTGCTCTAGTTGGTCTTAGACAGGGGTGGGCTTCAAAAATTTTAACAAAGAGTTCTCTGCTCAGTTGCTGGGTGGGTATGGCCATGATGGGTATTGCCTAGTTGGCGTCCTGCACCATGGCGGAGGGGGGTGTTTTTCACCTTTCTGGGCTCCGGAGGTTTTCCTCGAGCCTCTGAGAGGGCGAAAATGGCCTCCCCTGGCTCCAGATGCTCTCTGGAAGCCAGAAACAGGCCCATTTTTGCCCTCCCCGAGCCTCCGTGCACCCCCTGCACTTACTTGCATCCAAAATGGGCCTCCTGAGAAGGGAGGGGCAGGGTGGGGTGGACAGGGCCAGCCAGGAGTGGGATTTGGGGATTCTCCAAACTGCACAGAATTTTAGCTAGGGGCTCTTCCGAACTCCTGCGAACCCCCAGCAGCCCACCCCGGTCTTAGAACAAGGCAAAAATGATTCCCTGTATGAATGGACTTCCATTTACATGATGTTGGATTCCACTTCACAGTCTTTGTATTAAAACTCTCAGTTAAAATGTTGTGTAATTATTTGTTTGCTAAATATTGGCTTTAAATGTGTGTTCATTGGAACAATTAAAAAAAACCTTAACTTTGCAGTAATTAAAATTCTCTTTTCATTATTTTCTCTGCCTTTTAGACAAAAACCTTTATTTAATTTTTTTAATTTGGCTTGTTAACATAGGGTGTGATAAAGTATGTTATTTGGGGGGTGGACTTTCTAATATTCCCCTCCCCTGAATGATAAGAACTTAAATCAGGGGAAATGAAGGAACAGAAAGTGAATTGTTTATCTCTCAAAGAAGTGCTCTGTGCTTCCAAGGGCAAAATAAGGTACAATTAAAATAATAGCATCTGACAGATAAATAGAGGGGCACAAAGGTTTCTGAAGGAGTAGAAGTAATTGCTTTGACTCTTGTATGCCCGAGCCAAGGGAAGTGAAACGCCATTACTGCTTTCTTCTAGCACTGTGTTCCATTATGCCATGCATATTCTTCTCCCATCGCAAATAAAACTTGGGAACTGTGGTTGTTGCTTTGTCACTCAGAAGTAGCCTTCCTTAAGTGTGTGCCCTCAGGAAAATTTTGAACAGAACTCTCATACTGTAAGTCCCATCCAGCATTAATAATGAAATATCCAAAAAGTCCAGAAGATAAGATAGAAGAGCAGAAGCTAAGCCTTTTTCAAGAATTTGGAGGACAGTATTGGCACAGGACTGTCAGCTACAAAACCAGCAGCCTGGGTTGAAGGCCCACATGCCATGTGACTAGGTGAGCTCCCGTCCTCACCCTGGCTCCTGTCAACCTAATAGTTCGAAAGCATGCAAACGCAAGTAGATAAATAGATACCGCTTCAGTGGGAAGGTACCAGCACTCTGTGATGTCATGCTGGACCACAGAAATGTCTTAGGACTGTGCTGGTTCAATGGCCTTAAAATGGAGATGAGCACTGCCCATTGAATTCAGCAATGACTAGTGGAGTAAAATCTGCAGGGACTCTTTTACCTTTATTGGCACAGTACTGGAACAAGAGTGGACAGTTATCTTTCCATACCAGAAACAAATAGACTTGAGGCTGTGGGAAGGATTAATTGGATGCTGTTGTTTTTCTGAACTGAAAAATAGCTCAGAGAAAAACCCACATAGTGCTGCAGGTCAATTACATCTCTTTAAATATATTAATTCATTTTTCTTAATAAGACAGACTCTTTCAGTATTTTTTCCCCTTTTTTTGGTTTTAGCACTGGTTTCAGTTTGGTATATTTATATCCAATTAATTTTTATTTTTCTAATAGGCCTATGACCGTAAAAATAAAATTTCATGACATTTTTATGGGATCCCTTTTCCATTGAATATTATTAATACTCTTCCTTTGTTTAATTTGTTAATGTTTTGTTGTGGTTGAACTGTGATAGGTGGGGTCTTCAAACCCCTGTGGAATGGAAAAGCCGATAAGTTTCTATAACTTTTTGTTAATTGGTTGGTATGTTAATGAGATGGTTATTATATGAGATGGTATAATATTAGATAGTTAGAAAGAACAGAAGCTTTTTATCTGAATGTAGGCTAATTAGATTACTCCCATGACTGCTTAGATCCTTTTCATCACTTCAATCTTGCATCTCCCAGAAATCTCTACATGAGTGGCCCATGTATCATGATCTGTAGCTTCTTAGAAAGCCTTTCAAGGAAGGTCTGGTATTTTCTCTGAGACTCTGAACGAAATGAAATATTGAAACTACCATTGTTGACTACTTGGCCAACTAATTTGAAATAAGTCATAATTTACAGAGGACAGCTTCTCTTTGAAGTGAAGAATTGTTATCTCTTTGAAGACATCCTACGCTTCATGGATTGTCTGGTCCAATTGGTTTTAAAGATAAAGAAGGAAAAACAGATTACCTGAGGTTTCTTTTTAATACTGAGCATCTGTTCAGAAAACAGAACAACCACTACATACTAAATCACCAGATCTCAGTCTTTTCCCATTATGATTAGATGCATTTAATTTCTCCTTAAAATGTAGTAAACATTTAACAGCTTCCAAATATGCATATTGAATCAGCATAAGGTCATTTCATATAGGTTTTTATTCTATTTTATCCTCTTTTGAGAATCCATTTTCTCTGTGGAAGCCACTTAATTTTTCAAAGTCATTTTATGTTTGATTGTTACTATTGTCTAAAATATGACAAAATACACCCTATTGTTCTTGTATCATTGCATTAAAGCAAATTTCTCCTTTGTATTAAAGCTCATATATCTAACATGACACCAGCAAATCCATCACCTCACAAAATAACAGGACAGACACAGACTTCAGAGGATTATTAGGACTGCAGAAAAAACAATTACTACCCACCTGCCTTCAATCGAGGACCTGTATACTGCACAAATCAAAAAGAGGGCTATGAAAATATTTACAGACCCCTCACATCCCAGACATAAACTGTTTCAACTCCTTCCCTCAAAACGATGCTATAGAGCACTGCACACCAGAACAACTAGACACAAGAACAGTTTTTCCCCGAAAGCCATCACTCTGCTAAACAAATAACTCCCTCAACACTGTCCAACTATTACAAAGTCTGCACTACTATTACTGCTAATCTTCTCATCACTCCTTATCACCCATCCCCTCTCACTTATGATTGTAGGACTGTAACTTTGTCCCTTGTATCCTTACAATTTATATTGACTGTTTCCTAATATGATTTGATTGTTGATTGTACCCTATGACTATCATTAAGTGTTGTACGTTATGATTCTTGATTCTTAACAAATGTATCTTTTCTTTATGTATACTGAGAGTATTTACACCAAGACAAATTCCAATCACATTTGGCCAATAAAGTATTCTATTCTATTCTATTCTATTCTATTCTATTCTATTCTATTCTATTCTATTCTATTCTTGTGTCCTCATGATTGTAATTCATTTCTGGCAGTGTTACAAGTCAGATCCAAATAAATACACAATCATGTTCTACAAGTCATCATAGCCAAGGCTATACAATTTCTGAGCAAAGGAGGAAGCAGTGAGAAAAAGCTCTCAAATACTCAGATAGAAAGAATGACAAAAAGAATGAAACTGTTATGCCTTTTTAATGTTGAATTTCATAGGTATGATGTTCTTCTCAGAAAATAAATACAATGGGTAATTCTCACACAATACTTGAATGAAACTGTTATGCCTTTTTAATGTTGAATTTCATAGGTATGATGGTCTTCTCAGAAAATAAATACAATGTATAGTTCTCACTCAATACTTTGAATCTATTCATTTCATTATTTAGATTTATATTACTGCTCATCTCACCCATAGTGATTCTGGATGGCTAATAGCAAATAAAATGCCATTCAAAATAACAACCCCAAAACATCATATGAGTTAAAATGACTATGGAGGTAAAAAAAAAACCCAATCTAATAAACAAGAATACCTCATGGGATTCACTTAATCCCCTGACTCCTATCTCTGGAAAAAGATGCAGGTCTTTACGGCTTTTAAAAAGGCTGTTCGGAGTCAGGGCCAATCTAAGGACTGATGGTTGAATGGTGTTCCAAAGGGCATTTTTGATCCTACAAGATGACAACCTTTAATTGAGAGAACCAAGAGCATGCCACTTCTGCTAGGTCAGAGCGGACAGGTAGAAATGTTTTGGGACAAATGATGCTGCAAATAACCTAGTCCCATGCCAGGAAGGGTTTGATAGTGATAACCAGCACCTTGAATTGCACCTGGACATATAATGGGAGTCAATGCAGCTCCTTCCTTCCTTCCTTCCTTCCTTCCTTCCTTCCTTCCTTCCTTCCTTCCTTCCTTCCTTCCTTCCTCCCTCCCTCCCCTCCCCTCCCCTCCCCTTCTCTCCTAATAGTTATAATTATCTTTTTATAATATAAGGGTTTGCCTCTAAGAAACAATGTAAGTTATGACTATGTAAGTAACTATTGATTTGGGTTTTTTAATTAATTGAAGATTTAGTTTCTTATCCATATTTCTAATAAGAAGAGTGAATACAAGATTGCATAACATATCATTAGCTAGCAACTTTAATTGATTGTAATATTTTTTGTTATTATATCGTTCGTTACTGAAGCATTTGGTTTTCTTTTTTTAATTATAGTACTGGGACTTCAAATAATGTTCACACCTTTAGAAAGGAAGCATAAGGGAAGCAAATTATTTAGCAACTGAATCAACAAAAATATTAAGAATCTTGATTTGTTCTGAGCATAGTGATAAAAGAACATATTTTATTTTTACACATAGACAACAATTAACAGATTATAAAATACCATTGAAAGCAAAAGAGGCCACTATGCCAATCATGGAATATGTTTTGTAAAATAAAGCCATATGCTGCAAGTAACATTTTAAAATAATAAACAAATAGTTTTGGAGGATAATTAATCTTGCTCAGATGCTGAATTAGCCAGTAAGTGTATTACTGCTTCTGTCTAGATCATATCTATAGTCCAGACTTCTCCATCTGCTGGCTTTTAAATGTGTTGTGTGAGGAAATGTGTATGCAGAGAGAAAGAAAATATAAAACCAGGATATTCTGTGTGCCTTCTGCATAATATCATGTGATCCTCTTTTTAATTTTAAAAACTGTTTGAAAATAAGTAATCCGGTCCTTCTCTGCAGCTTGTTATTTGCTGAGAAAGTTCATGCCATGAAAAGGAAGTTCATATCAAGAGAAGAGGAGACCCTGCAAACTTTGAGCTTGGCCCCACTCTTTGCTTGTTTCATTTCCATCCTTGTTGACGTACAAGTGTGATCTGCAACAGTTTTTTTCTGCAGGATATGATTTCAAAAATAGATCATGATGTAGAAAATTAATTGTGACTGATCACCGCATAAAGGACTGAAAAAAGCTTTGTTTCCATTGAAGACAATGGAATGCAGTAAAATGAAAACATGATTAATTTACTCAGTTGGTTGAACTGGGAGCTGATTATACATATTCAATTAGAAGTCCCATTTTGGTAATTGAGAACCACCTCATTAAATGTAATCAGAATGGCAGTATTTGTTGACTTCTAGGATGCTATATGACAGTCAGTTTGGTCTAGTGGTTAAGGCAACTGCTCGAAACCACTAGTCCTGCCTCAGGCTTCAAAGCCAGCTGGGTGATCCTGAGCCAGTCACTCTTTTTCAGCCCAACAAGGATTGTTGTTGTGGGGAAAATAGGAGGAGGAAGGAGTTCTGTGTATGTACAATGCCTTGAGTTATGTATAAAAATAACAAAGATGGGATTAAAAACTCCTAAAACAAATAACTGATCTTTCATCACCTTTTTTAATGCAATAATTGTAAAAGATCTTGAAATCTATTAAAATCTACTGAAATCTGGATTCACAGCAGATAAATTATGGCTTTAAAAGCCAATGTATAATAGTGCTTAAGGTGCTGGACTGGCACCTGGAAGACTCAACTTCAAGTCTACTCTTAGTTATGGAAGCTTCCTGGGAGACTTTGAACCGCTGCTTTGATTTATTACTGATAAAGTAAGAAAGGCAGGATAAAAAAAATATAACCCCTTTCCCCATTTCATGAGATTGTTGCTGTAGGGGAAAAATGAAGTACTATGCATGTAGTCTTGAGTCCTGAAAGAAAGCTGGAATGTAAATCAGGTAAGTCAAATCAATAAATACATGCAATTTTACTGTTCATTAGCAAAAAAAGAAAGAAAAGCGGGGGGAGACTTCTATATTTCCTGCAATACATTCAGAAGTGGTCCTTAGCATTAATTAGCAGGTAATGATCGAAATATAAAATCCCAGGCAAATAAGCCTGAGTTTCACTGGTTCAGTAAGAAGCTTAGAGATCCCTATGATGTCCAATATCAAATGTTCTGCAGAGGCAAATGAAACAGATTTATCTGGCTTCAGAGTCATCTTGAAGTGGCAGATGAATGGGTTTGCCAAGGTGTGGATTTCCTATGCTTGTATTTAAAACTGATGATTTAATTCACTGTGATTGAGCCCTAGAGGAACATTTGCATTTGACATTAATAAGCTTCTAATCTACAGTGACACCACCAAAGGTCTGACCCATTTTTAAAACCAGCCAGATTAGACTTGGCATAGTTTGTCACTCTTTTCCCTGCTGGGTCTTTCCTTTTTCCTTTTGCAGAGTATCTTGGCCACAACAGTTCATACAGTTGAATAGTTTGAGGCTAAAGTTCACTTTTTGTATTATATTTCAGTAGCATCTACAGCAAAATGTAAAATCACCGAACCGGTAGTTACACCGGTCGGATCCCACCCCTGGTGCTAAATCATTTTATTTACTTCTATTAATCTTCCAGAAAATGTTTGTGTCTTTTAATTTGAGCCTTGTAACCGCATACTAAAGATTGTGTCTAGTGTTGGTCAGCAACAGTAATAAAGGTAGTATAAAACCTGGTATCTTGCCTTTCTTTAAGGAGCTAAACGCAGAGGTCCTCACACTTGGCAACTTTAAGACTTGTGGACTTTTAACTCCCAGAATTCCTCAGCCTGCATTCTGGGAGTTGAAGTCCACAAGTCTTAAAGCTGCCGTTTGGAGACCTCTGAGCTAAAGCCTACTTATCTTTTGAGGGAGATAGGCAGCTTCTAAATTTGATAAATAAATAAAAAATATAAAATTAAAATACATTGTGCTGTCTTCTCCCATTTCAACTCCCTCCGCCCCAGATGACCCTGTCAAGGGGCCTTTCTAGCCTGGAATCAATCATAGAGTTGTGGAATTTCAGAACAAACAATTCAGAGAATGTCAAAGTGTATATTTTCACTTCCAAATTGCATTACAGGGATTTCTATCTTAAAAAGTTAATGGTTTCAATAGAAGAAAGTATATGTAGGCTGAACTGTGGAGTCCTGAATTCAGTCAAAATGTTACCTAGCTGGGTAATGAAATATCTGTAGGAAAGGAAACTCAGAGAGTGCCAAGGACTCAAAAGTTAATGGTTTATTTCCCAATTGATCTTTAGCAAGACATTTGGGACAATTTAAGATCATGCTATTTTCAAGCTGTGTCTAATCTTGTTGATTGAATTATAACAGATGTTAATGGCTTTGTTTTAATCCTACTATATTGATAGTTTATAAGTCTCTTAGAGTGGGATGGATGGAGAGAGAGAAAGATCACAGGATTTCTCAAGACTCTGATATTGAGTGGAAGAGTCATAAATTAAAGTAGACATTTTGTTCCCTCTTTGACTTTTTAAATGAAATTCTTATATTCATACTGGCTAATTTGGGTTATTTCAGGACACTACTTCAACTCTGTTGTGGCATGTGAATGGAAAAGATTGGTTCAGTGAAAATTCCTAATTATTTTTGGGGTGGTGGTGGAGGATATATATGCCACAAATGAAGGCAAATATATATGTCCCAGGATCCAATCTGGGTCAGGCACTGGGACCAGAGGTTTTGTCTTCCGAGCTTTCAAACTCATGCTATAGCACATCTTCAGGGAGCTTCTCTCTGGCAGAATGTGTTCTGTTCTGCATTTATACTGCCTGTTGTAACTGACTTTTCAGATCTTGATTGGGGGGTTAATGGTTAGCTTTTAAGTCATTAGCTGCCTTTTGCTTGTGCTACCTAGCCCTCGCCTTCTAAGTACTTGATAGGCTGGTGGTATATCAACACTCCTGTTGACTGATGAGGGACCTCTTTCCTAAGCTTCAATCACTTCCCTGGCTGTTTTTGTGCTTGCTCATCCAACAATCTTAATAGCTGCAGAGTTGAATGTGTGTCCTTGTTCATTGTAGTGTGAGGCTACCATTCAGTTCAGGTTTCCTCATCTGACTGCTTGCTTGTGTTCTTGCAATCTAGTGGTTAGCTTCATCCCTGTTTGTCCTACATAGTCACAGGGGTAATCCATGCAGGGGATTCAGTAGATTACATTGGAAGTATCTCTTACCTCCAAGCGATCTTTACAATGCATAATTTGTCCTTGTATAGTAGCCTCTGAGTGGTGTGTGATGCCCACTTGCAGATCTTAGAAGCTGCATTCTATAGCTCCCAGAATGTTTTTGATGTATGGCAGGGTGTGGCATGTGGTTGGAAGAAACATGTACCTGGTTTCTTCCATTCTCTCCCCACTGTGTTGCACAGACATATTGTGACAAATGATTGTTGGTACCCATTCTGCTTGATTGTCCATGCAGAAACCTGCTGTCCAACTGTTTGACTTGCTCACCCTGCCATATAGTGTTTTGATGCAACTATTTGTGTGTGATAGTGGATGGTTGTTGTTGAAATTCAGAATGTGTGTTGGTGGCCTTGCGATAAACTGTGGTTTCTAGACTTCCAGCCTCTTGCCTAGAAATCCAGAAAGTGCCTTGCTCCTCTCACCCCAATATCCCTTCTGAGAAGTTCCATTTGGTATTCAATCTTCGCAACTGAGCTTGAGGGGAAGAATGAGGTTGCAGCTGTTGACTATGCCCATAACTTTCATACTTCCACTGCCCAGCCCCTGCCACTTCCTCAAGTTGAAGAACAAGGTTCCAAGGAGCAACCCCAGCATACATTTTACCTTGCCATTTGATCTACAAGTGACACAGTTAAGACTGTAAACCGGGCAGAGAACCAATGCCCATATAGAAAGTTGCATGATCCAAATCTTCTCCAACGTATGAATAACAAAGTAGAACCAGCAAGTATAATTTTCCCCTTTATATGAAATCAATATAGGTGACACTTAATTTCCCTAAAGGTTATATCATAGTTGCATACAAGCCACGGAGGTGCAGTGGTTAGAGTGCAGTATTGCAGGCTACTTCTGCTGACGGCTGGCTGCTGCAAATTTGGCAGTTCAAATCTCATCATGCTCAAGGTTGACTCAGCCTTCTATATTTCCGAGGTCAGTAAAATGAGGACCCAGATTGTTGGGGACAATATCCTGACTCTGTTAAACTGCTTAGAGAAGGCTGTAAAGCATTGGGAAGTGATATATAAGCCTAAGTGCTATTGCTATATCCCATATTTCACACTGCCCCTTTAGTAGTGATGAGGCACTGGTTAGCTCTGTCCTAGTAAATAATCTTATCTTTAAAAACTTTTTTTATAAATAACTCAGGGAAACGAGTATACCTAATATTCCTTCTGCCTCCTATTTTTCCTTCAACAGCAACCCTGTGAAATGGATGGGGCTGAGAATGTGTGATTGGCCCAAGGTCACCCAGCCAGCTTTCGGGGGTCTAGAACTCAAAGGCGGGTCTAGAACTCAAATTCACCTGGTTTCTAGGTCAGCACCTTGACTTGACAGTAAAAGACTAAGCAAGAAAACCTTGCCAAAGGAAGCATAATTCATCTGTTCTTGTTTTGTCCTTTTTAATTAATACATCATTGACTGACAAAGGCCCATGGGAGCAAGTATGAATATTTGGCTAAGAATTGGTAATCTTTGTACATCTATTTCCTTGCTAGGTGGCAAAGTGTACAGAGTAAAGAATAGAGTTACTCCAAAGCACCAGATGAAAGAACTCAAAGGGTTCTGGAAATGAGCAAGTTGCTTTTTTTTTTTTTTGAAGCATTCATTATAGTACATTAATGCTAAGTGACTTGAATCAAAGCCCAATATGAGTCCTTCTGCCCTCCCTGCTTCTCCCCCATCTCTCTTTTAAAATGGCTTTTATTTATCTGCTGTATTTTCATGCCTACATGGTGACACTTCAAATCACTTCCGAAAAGCATTCTTGTTTAATCTGACTGCTGTGCCATGTGCATCTTGTTGATTACAGACCTTTTTAAGATGCTGTGTATGAACTGACTCTTTGCATGCATTGCTGTCAGCAGCTTTTTGCTCCTCTAAGCCTCTTGAATGTCTTCCTCGCCAGATTATAAACCTTTCAGAAAAAAGTGTGATTGCTGAATGACTACAAGCTTGATCCGGGAAGTGTGATGCATGTCAGCTTTGAAATTTAGGGGCAATGTAAATGCATAAAACACCAACATTTTCTCATGAGAGGCCATCTGGAATTTTTTTTTTCTAAAGGAATTCACTATTTAGATTATTTTTTTAAAAAGTAAGATTGACAAGAGATAAAAATGGTGAGTATTCATTCAGTCCAAAGTAACTTGTTTATTGAGCATCTCTCTCTCTCTCCCTCTCTCTCTGTGTCAGGAAATTTCTCTTTGCTTCTCTTCTTGAATAGTTTCTCTTCTTTGTGGCAGCCCTGAGATATTGTAACACTGCTATCATGTCACCCCTAGTCCTTCTTTTCATCAAACTAGACATACCCGATTCCAACAACCATTGTATGTTTTAGCCTCCAGTACCCTAATCATCTTTGTTGCTCTTCTCTGCACACTTTCTAGAGTCAGCAACAACTTTTTTACAAATATGTTTTGGGCTATTCTTGTGAGTTATGTTTATGTGGTATTTTCCTATTGGTTGATACAACTCACAGAATAGCCCAAATTACATATTTCAATAGAGAGAAGTTCCCTGAAGTTGGATTCCAGCATGAGTGCAAAAGCTCAGAAGAGTAAATCTCTGGTCCCATTGACCGACCTTGATTCTATCTCACAGTAGATTCTGTTCCAAAGTGTAAATGGTGCATATGGTAAAATGTAAAGGATTTGTATAGTGGTGGAATGGTTGGATCAACCTGGTTGGCTAACTTCAGTGAATAGTTATTTTGTTATTTAAAGTCTTCATGTAGCCACCCATCTTGTATCAAACTCTGAGCGGCTCCCAATCCATGGTATTTTAGCGTCATCTAACTGGATTTTCCAAGGGAAAAATATCCTCTTTATTCATAACATATTATTTATTTATTTTTATTTTAAAAAACTTTATTGAATACAAAAAAAATAAAATATATAAATATATAAACTCAAAGACAAAAATTCATACGAACAAACTTCACAATAATCTCTGTACTAAAACTATTTAAACTTTTTTACATTTGACAGTGAGTTAAATATTTCCTAAATTATATTATGTGGCAATTGTTTCTTTTTACTTATAGGTTCTCTGTTATTTATATTCTATCAAACATAATATTCTGTTATTAATATTTGTTGTTAGATTATACAATAAATTCCTTCTATTGATTGTTTAAAAGACAAGAGAGTCTAAGTCTAACATTCACAATTCCTGTTTGTTATTGTATGTGTCATAATTTGTATCATAAGTTTGTTTCCCCCCCTTGGCTCCCTTTTTCTTTTTTTTGCATTCTAGCCATTCATACCACTTATTCCAGATTGAGTAAAATTCTTCCTCCTCGTTTCCTTTTAATTTTAATGTAAGTTTCTCCATTTCTGCACATTCACAAATTTTTTGGATAATTAATTGTATTGGTGGTATATTAGGCGATTTCCAGAATTGAGCCAGTGAAATACGTGCTGCTGTTAGAATATGGATAATCAAATGTTTTACTTTAGAGGGATAACCTTCCTTAATGATACCCAGAAGATACAATTTAGGTTCCCACTCCAATCTACCCTGGACGATTTCTTCTAACCAAGTTTTGATTCTAATCCAAAACTTTTTGACCACTGGGCATGTCCACCAGAGATGGAAGTAAGTAAGTTCCAACAGGTTAGATTAGATGTTAGATATATTTTTGCTAATCTGGAGAGTGCTAGATGCCATCTATATATCATTTTGTATAGGTTCTCTTTGTAAGACACATATTTAGTTATTGTAAGATTTCTCTGCCAGATTTCTTCCCAATCTTCTAAGTCTATATTATGGCCAAAATTTCTTGCCCACGCTATCATTGGTCCTTTCACCATTTCCTCAGCTACTTCATGTTCCAATATATAGTTATATAATTTAGATATATTTTTATCTGGGTCCATAAGTATCTTGTCAAATTTAGAGCTTTTTGTTTCTATTCTGAATCCTTTTAAATCCTTCTCATATCTTATTGCTATTTGGAAATAGGACCAATGATCAATCATTATTTTTTGGTTTTCTAACTCTTGGGTCGATTTGAGCTTTCCTTCTTTGTCTAAAATTTTGTGATATTTAAGTTTTTTACTAATGTCCATTGTATTAGGGTGGAACATTGCCTCCATTGTTGACAACCATAACAGAACTTTGATATAATGGTTTTTCCTAATATCCGACCAGGTTTTTATCAAAGATTTGCGTAAAGTATGTCTCTGAAAGTATGAGTGACTTTTACTACTCAGGCCACCCTACTTGTAAATTGTATCCTTCTAATGTTAGAATTCTTTTATTTTTCAGTTTAATCCAATCCTTTATCCACATTAACATTGCTGCTTTATAATAGGTCTCCCAGGCAGGGAGACCAAAGCCGCCTCTGTTTTTATTGTCTTGTAAATAAATTTTCTTAATTCTTGACTTCTTACCTGCCCAAATGAATTTCATAGTAATTTTATCCAATTCTTTGAAAAATGATTTATCCAATAATATAGGGATCATTTGGAATAAATAAAGCAATTTAGGTAGAACATTCATTTTAATTGTAGCAATTCTGCCTAATAAAATGAGATCTGCAATTTGCTCCATATCTCCAAATCTCTTCCTATTTGTTGTAATAGTTTAATGTAATTGTCTTCTTTCAAAGTTATTGTTTTGGGTCTTAACCATATATCTAAATATTTAATTTTGTTTACAATTTGTAGTCCCATTATTTCTTCTAGTTCTTTTTGTTTATTATTTGTTATATTTTTAACTAACATTTTAGTTTTTTCTTCATTGATTTTCAACCCAGCTAGTTTACCAAATTTATCAATTTCTTTTAATAAGGTTGGACCTGACTCTAACATATTATTATGGTACTTTGATATTTACATCTTTTTTCTCTTGCCTTTCAGAAAATGCATGGTTAGAAATTTCCTCCTATTTTTCTTCTTTTTCCTCCTATTTTTCTTCTTCCTTCTCTTTTTTTTGAAGAAAAAAAGCACCTTTAAGACATGCCAAATTAAGTTTTTTCCTTCTCTTCTTTCAATCTTCTTGCGCTAGTCCCAATCCCACATCTGTAAGAGGATGAATAGGCCAGACAAAGCAGAAAAAAACACTGCTGGATTCATGCATTAATCCAGGGGTGTCAAACTCACATCATCACAACGGCATCATATGATGTATTGGGACTTTTTTTCCCCTTCATTAAACCGGGTTTGGGCATGGCTAGCATGTGATGCATCTGGCCTGTGGGATAGGAGTTTGACAGCTCTGCTATATCCTGACACAAGTTGCACCTTCATCTTCTGACTTTTTCTATGTATCTAGATTAAGAAATAAAAAGCCCCTGTATTTATGGGAATGACCCATAAAGTTTGGGAGCCCACCATAATCCACTGTATATCTAACGATTAGAGCCTCAATTTTTTTAAAAAATGAATAAAACAGGAGTTGCAAAATTTGAAATATAACAAGAGAGACTTTTTTTAAAAAATAGGCACAACCTGAATTAAGTAAAAGCAGCTGCACTTAACCAAAATCTGTTGCTGAGGAGAGCATTCTGATGGTGAAAATAGCACACCCAAACTCCAGAGATGTTGGTCTCAACTTCAATGACAACGATCATTAATGAAAAGCATTTAGGAAAGATGTCAGTATCTGAAGAATGAAGTGGCTTTTTAGATATGTATTGAGATATCTTGAGACTAGTGTTTCCTAGTTGAACTACAGACAACTACAATGATCTAATATATATCGAATTTACAGAAGACAATGTTGAAAAAGCACTACGCAATCTAAAACCACCTCTATCTATTGGACTGGACAGAATATGTGCCTACTTCTTAAAAAAAACTATACACTGCCATAGCCGAACCTCTAAGCATAATCTTTGAAAAATCTTTCAGAACCAGCTCTTTGCCAAAACTATGGTCACAAGCCACGGTCATCCCCATCTTCAAAAAGGGAGACCCAAGCCTAGTTGAAAATTACAGACCAATCTCTTTATGCTGCGCTGTAAAGTCATGGAATCAATTATTAACCAATCCATCATCTTCCACTTAGAGACAAACAACTTACTCTCTAATAAACAATTTGGTTTCAGAAAAAAAACTATCCTGTAATCTGCAACTCTTACAATGCAAAAACATATGGACTACACAACTCGATCAGGGCAAAGCAATAGATGCAATCTACATAAACTTCTGTAAAGCCTTTGATTCAGTGGTACATGGCAAATTACTCCTAAAACTAAAATCTTATAGTATCTCTGGACACCTGCATAACTGGATAGAAGCATTCCTGTCAAGCAGACAACAAATGGTCAAAATTGGGAGTGTCCTATCAAATTCTGTATCTGTCAACAGTGGTGTCCCCCAAGGCAGTGTTCTAGGACCAGCTCTCTTCATACTCTACATAAATGATCTCTGTGATCATATTAAGAGCAACTGTGTTCTTTTCACCGATGATTTAAAGCTATTCAACACCACCGACAATACTGCTACCCTTCAAAAAGACCTCGACTATGTATCAGAATGGTCAAACAAATGGCAATTTCAAATCTCAACAAATAAATGCTTTGTCTTACATATTGGCAAAAAAAAAACAGAAAATAAAATACAAGCTTGTTGATGATCCAAACTCTGTCCAGGACTTGGAGTACTCATCGGGTTTCCTCAGATGTGCCAATATGACATCTCTAATAAAATTGAACTTTGAGGAAATGCTGTAACAGAGGATGGGGAAGAGACTCATCCCCAAATCATTTAAAACCAAAATATATCATCCCAAGGACCTGGGAGTTTTTTCTTCTTCCATGCCAATATAGATGAAGAACCACAGAGTTTTCCTTAGCAAAGAAAGGAAATATGGGAATAGCCTCAGCTGTGCAATTTGTGGATGTATTCACAAATGGAGGAAGATGTGTTGGATATGTTCACCACCTTGAGTTATTTATAAAAATAATAAAACAGGGAAACAAACAAACAAACAAAACACTCCATTAAGCCAATGGTTTGTAAGCGAGTTATACAAATACTATCATCAATAGTTCATTCAATAAAATATTTGTCATTAGACAAAGATTGTGCAACGGGATGAGCTCTCGTTGCTTGCTCCAATTCCTGGCAACCCAGCAACTTGAAAGCATAGAAATGCAAGTAGATAAATAGGTACCATTGGGCAGGAAGGTTACCGTGTTCTGTATTTCCATGCTGGCCACATGATGATGGAAATGTCTCTCAGACACGTAGGCTCTCTTGTCTGAGAATCGGAGATGAGGACCAACCCCTTGAATCAGTCATGATTGATCATGGGAAAACTTTAAACCTTTCATTTCATGTGATGTGAACCCGGCCTTTATCATAAGGTCTCTTGTTCTTAAAAAAGTAAGCACAAAGTTTGACTTAGCAGCATCCACCATTTCTACTAACTGAAATGTGTAGAAAAGATTTGGTGGAAGAAAATTTGAGAAGTATATTTTCTTACAAAGATTTCTCAGTATAACCATATTTCATCTGTCACTGTACCTACATGCATAGATTCCTGGAGGCTCTAGTCTTCACAATTGATCTGGCTTGGCTTCAGCAGATGATGCAAAAGCCATAAGCAAAATATAGGAGAAAAATATTTCAAGAAGAAAACTCATGCTCCTTCAATGAGCAAGAAAGTAAAGCAAGCACAAATAGAGCCTGCTGTGTGGAATGTGATATTACAAGTACTTTCTGAAGTTTGACAATAAAAGCAGGTGGCCTTCTAATGGAAAAGCTGCTATAATTATATTGTGCATACACAAGTGCAAATTATTGCTTTGGAAAATTAATAAGATTTTTTTAAAAGCAGCAGTAGCAGCTCAACTGAATTCTGGTATGTCATTTTCCAGCTGATGTACTTTGAATGCAGTTTACTTCTATTTGCTATTGACTATAAAAGCTTCTTTTAAAAATAGATCCTTTGTACAAATACAATGTGTTAATATGAACACAGCCTGCAACATCATGGGAAGAAAAATATGAATTAGCCCACATGAGTACTAATATGTATCCATGAAAAGAAGCTTGAAGTTGTAAGGACTTAATATTTAATGCTAATGAAGGGAGCAGCATCCAGATTCAGTGGAATAATTTTACCATTGTGATTTAATTGTGTGCTCCAGGGATCCCCAACTCCTGGTCCATGGATTGACACAGGACCACAGCATGCCAGAAACTGGGTCACACAAATAGTTTGAAGGCCTATTTGCAAGATGCCTCACCCCCTCTGGTCCACGGGGGGAACATCTCTCCATGGAACTGGTCCCTGGTGCCCAAAAGATTGAGGGCTTCTAGTCTATTCCTATCAGCCAGGACTAATCGACTTTTATAACAGACATTTGACTAAAATGAACAAGAATTGGCATATACATGGTGCTTTGAATGGCTTGCCATGTTGCTAAGTTGCACAAAATAATTGGGACAAACTATCCATCCCATATTTAAACAATAGACACTGGATATTTTTTTAAGTGTATCAGAACAGAAATGTTGAAGTATTGCTAACATTTAAGAAGAGTTCTGCTGGATCAGATCACAGGCCATTGGATTCCACCTTCTCTTCCCATAATGCTGAACCAGATACTTATAGGAAGTAAAAGGTGAAAGAAAATTAAACCATTCATGACCCACTGGGTCTTCTTTCAGAGATATTTCCTTACCTAAACAGAGAATGACTATAGGCAGGCAGGCAGGCAAAAAAAAAGCAGTAGGCATGATTTCCCACTTCCTACATCTTATGACTGCATCTAACCATGATGATACAGCAGCCACAAACTTGGGAATGCAATTGGTTTGATGTTCCTTGAAATTTCAATTCCACTGGAATATTGGGCCCTGGATTTTGGATGCATTTTTTAAAATTATCCCATTTGGGGTACCTTGCTTCAAAACTTGTTGCTTTATGATGGACCATTTTTGGCCAAGATTACAAAGAAACAGAAGAGTTTTAATCATATATAGTTAAGCATGCTCAAACTTCTCTGGGTGTCAGGTTTTGAGACATATGATCTGGCTAAGTTGTAAAACGGATTAGTTTTGAAGGTAGAATATTTACAAACCACTGTTTATGTTCACTGCAGGACCACAAAACTTTTTGTGGCCCTAGCACTACCCATCTTCATATAGGTAGCTGCTGCCCACAAAAAATCATAAGTGGGACAATGATTTAAATTGATTTCATTAGCACTCAATTTGAATTCAAATTACAAGCAACATATTTAACTCCCTACCCATGTGTTCAATCATTTCCCTTTCTGTCACATTAAAAAATTAAAAATGTTTATTATTTTGGCAGTTTCTAGGAGCCAAACCTTTTGGGGAGACTGCACTCAAGTTGTGCATCTTTGACTTTGCGGATGTATGATTGAGTCAATAAATCATAAGGAAACCAACTCTGGGTTAGCACCAGTGGTGGTATTCAGCCAGTTCGCACTGGATTGGGTGAACTGGTAGCAAGAATTTGGCATGGGTCGCTGAACCGGTAGTAAGTTCTGGCTGGCCATGCCCCTGCTCCGGTCGCCCTCCCGCCCAATGCTCGCTTATCTGCCCGCCTGACATTCGCCTAAGGTATTTCCTTTTTTTCCCCTCCCAACAATCACTGTAGATAAGATCAGCTGTGCTGGGATTCCCCTTGCTGAGGCCCAGGAAGGCAAAAAATGAAGGGAAGAGCTCAGCTCCTCTCTCCATTTTTTGCCTTCCAGAGCCCCAGAGGAGCCTTAGGGGAGCAAAAATGCCCCACCCCCAGAGGCTCTTCCAAGGCTAGGAAGCTCCCAAATTGGAGTTTGGAGGGGTGCTGCGCGCCCCTCCCATGCTCTGTTCCTTTTCTTCCAGAGCCCCAGAGGAGCCTTAGGGGAGCAAAACGCCCCCTCCCAGAGGCTCCTCTGTGGCTAAGAAGCTCCCAAAAATGGATGGGGGCTGCAAAAAAGCCACACCCACCCAGTCACATGGCCATGCCCACCAAGCCATGCCCACAGAACCGGTAGTAAAAGTTTTTGAATCCCACCACTGGTTACCACCATGTTTGAATCTGGTCATTGTTTCTAACACCAGGGGTAATATATAACCTTATGATAACTTTACCTCCCTTAACTTTTATGGAACTATAGAATCACACTATGTGAAAGGATTATTTAGGTCACTTAATTAGCTGCTTGTTCTAAACAGGAATCCAAAGCAAAGAGTATATCTGTATCAATCAAACAAACGAACAAAACAATCCCACAAGTTTTCAGCTGCTTCCCTTTCTGTTCTCCCAGTCTGCATCCAAAAGGGAACTAAATAAATTTAATTAGAATACAGTACAGATTCTAATAGGCCCAAATTTAATAACAGTTTATTTCTAGATTGCTGCATTGTAAAGTTAATATGCTTTTGCCTATTTTCTTTGAAATATTATTCATATTTCCCCAGATCAGATACAATAGCCACCTGTTTCTCAGAAAGTACTTTCCTGATGTGGTAGCATTGTTTAGAAAAAAGGCTTGTTTCATTCCTGACAAATACTGGGAGAAAATGACACATTTGAGTATGACTGATTAATTGGGTGAACTTAATATACTGCTAGTCATAAAACCTTTCAGCATTTTACAACTGACTTTGCTGTGATAAAATAGGCAATTTACAGTAAAACTTGTAATAGTAAAATTTTCATGTTGCTGCTAGTTTTTCTGTAGCAGTAGAGCTGAATCTATAAGGTGAAAGATTCAATATTCAAACTTCTCTCCTGGAAGCCCTCTGTGTTTACTAATCATAGCTCTACCTCCTACCTTGGTATAGTAACTTGGTAACATTTGCTGCCATCAGCTACTTTCTAAGGAGCAAGACAACTACACTGTGTTGACTTAGAGACCAAGTAGTAGACCGAGCATTTATTGCTAAATGTTATTAATAGTTACTGAAAACTGAGGGTCTGGGGAATTAATTCAGATTCAAGCTGGCAAGCATTAAGTCATTCTAAAATAAAATCCTTGTGGATAGAGTCCTATTTTGAATTCAGTCTTTACTTCTGATTAGATTTCTTCTGTCCCTGGAACTTGACAGCGTTTTAGCTCTTTCCTCCAGTTTAAGTAAAAGACGGTGTTTCTGAATCTTTTCGTGTCTCTTTTGAGACTCCTTTTGCAGAATTAACTCTGCATTGGGTCATTTACATTCCATTTCTGATGTTGGCTCTTCCAAAAGAAATGTGTCATATAGGTTCAGGGGCAGTTGAAATGTAATAATCTTCCAGAATTTATGATCATAAGTATCCATTTTCTTTATTTCTTTATATTTAGTACATCTTAGCAGACATTGGATTTCAAGATTAAAATGAGATCTGAGGTTTAGCCTTAGGAGAGCACTCTCTTATTCTCTTACATTAGTTAAATGTTCTATTGGTTTGGTTTTAATGGAACATTAGTCTCATGGTGACTAACGGTTCTTCAGCCCCAGTTATCTCTCAATAATTATTTTACAGTTCTTGTCAACAGTAGTAGGGCAATGTTTATGTTCTTAAAACCTATTGTAACTGATATACAACTGATATGCACATCCTGAAAATAACACTGGGTCTTATATTATTTTTGTTCCTAAAGATGCATTAGGGTTTATTTTCCAGTTAGGTCTTATTTTGGGGAAAATGCGGTACTAAATGTCTGTCTGACTGATGATCTTAACTTCGACTTATTTTGGGGGTAGGACTTATGTTATGAGCATCCTGAAAAATCATGCTAGGGCTTATTTTCCAGTTGGGTCTTATTTTCAGGGAAGCATGGTAGTTATAACCATCCATAAAATGGTTGTATCAGGTGCCACATAAATTTATAGTAAAAAATCAAATAGAACTAGACTTGGCAGCTAAGTTCCTTCTTGGAAAAAGTAGATTTTTTTGTTCCTGTCTTGATAGGACAGATTTGAAAGAATCAGAGGCTGATGGAATCAAGAATCTTTGTCCTATAATCAATAGTAAAGAGACCATCTGGTCAAGTTAGTATCTCCTGCAGCATCTTCTGAAGTTAAATATATGTGCTTAGTGTTCAGATTGGCTTTATTTATTTTTTTATTTCTTTTTCAATGCTACTGATCTCAAAAGAGGCCCTCTCTTATTTTAAGCATGATGGGTACCATAGACAACAAAATTGTTCTGACTTAGGCTTCCTTAGAAAGCTAAAACACAATCCGGCAAAATCTATTTTATTTCCATGGCTGTGAATTACATTCATTCACAGCCTGCAAGGCTTCACAAATAGTCTTTTAGGGGAATGTTTATAAACACCCACCTTATCACGCTTGGAATGCTGTCAGAGAACTAATTGCCAAACTTGACACAGAGTCAAACAGAACTTTTCAAACTTTGAATCGATCAGACAAACTAATTGCTTCCTGCAAAGACTCATGTCCTATTCGCTCCTCTTTTATAACCTATGGGAGGGGCCAATCATCTCTGAGGTGTGGTCTTACTCCTGAGTCAACCCTACTTTCTCAATTGTTCTTGTCTTCTGGTAGTCCTGCACATGCACAGGCTGGGAACTGGTTCCAGACACTCTCCCACCTCACTGCTGTCTGAGTCTGAAGGCAGCTGATGACTGCCAGCCTGACTTGGACCCATCTCAGCCTCTGATGCAGAGCCCTCGTCCGAGCCTTCCTCAGCCTCCAAGACTGACCCAGGTTCCTCCCCAACCTCCTCGCTATTGTCCGACTCTGCTGCCAGCTCCATCAGCCGCCAGCGGGCCATAACAAAAATAGCCCAGCTCAGCTGTTGGTTGGAATGTTTCCTCAAATTTATGTTTGTTAAATCAGAGAATGTAAATGTCTGAATGACATTCACTTAGCTGAAGCTTTTCTTGCTGTTCTCTGAATCTTTTTACTTACTACTTTTTTCAACCTTAGGTATAAATTATTCATAAGTGTTCCAATTTCGGTCTGCAAAGTGCAAAGTCAGCTCAAAGTTCCCTGGGTTTAATCTCCATCAGCAATTAGAACAGGTAAAAAGATTGCTATGTTATGAAGGGATGTTCACTCAGTCTAATTGAGAGATTTGGTCAGTGTTTGTGTTTGTGTGTGTCAATCCATTGATTTAAATGATGAAAATTGGTCTCCAGGGAAAAATAAAAGCGGAAAAGAAATGCCAAATGCTAACATGTTTTATAAGATTACTGCTTACCAGAGAAAACTTCTATTATTGAGTTCAACCTTACTACAGTATTTATATTCAGTGAATACTATATTTTAGAGCTAAATGCAGCTATATCACTTCTCACTTTGTTGACCACAACACGTGTTGCATCAAAAGACGTAAAGCCTGTCTCCTTTCTACCTACAGGGCCTGTGGTTTAACATACAAGGATCTACAATGGTTATTTAGGCACACTTCTAAACTGTCATTTATAATTCTTCTCTAGTTCAAAATTAATTAAAACTGTGGCCTGGAGAAGGTTTTAATGATTTATTAATTTTAAATGGAGAACCATCTTATGTGAGCACAGAATTATCTGTATTTATTTCATTTCTAAGGGGTTTCAATTGTTATTGTTCTTTTGTTTTTTTATGTCACAGATTCCAGTTGTTGCTTTATTTATAATTACTGTACAGAGGGCTTTGGTGGTTGGTTGGCCATTTAAATATGTCAAATAAATTATAAAGTAAATGGCAATAATAGTCTTATGAACTATATATCTAGTACTTGGAATTTGACAACTGGACAATGTAAATGGATTGTCTGTGCTCTTATTATAACTAAAAGACTCATACTGCACAATTGGAAAGATAAATGTATGGCCCCATTTACTCAATGAATTGAAAATTTGATTTCACTTACTAGTTACTGTATGGATAAATACAGTGAAATATGGGAGTCATTTATGCAAAATGGAGTGATGAATGAATAATTGAATAAAATACAGTAGGTAAAGGACATGATAATCTAAACGTGTTAGACATGTATACATTCTTGAATAATAATTGCATTAGATAACTATACATACGTAAAACTATTTATTCCTAAAATTATATATTATACCATTTTTCCTTTGTTATATTTTTCACTTAAAAAAAAAATTCTATGTGTTTTTTTCTTTTGTGTATGCATTTTTATATTTGTGTTTTTTGTCATTACTTTAAAAGCAATAAAAAATAAAATAGTCCAAAATAAATAGAGAATATTAGGAAAGAGTTGTGTTGAAAATACATTTAACATCAACGGGTGTCTGTTAGGTTTTGGGGAGTGAAGGTTAAATTTCCTCAGTATGCCTGACCTTGGATATCATGAATTCCAGGTGAGATTCTAGGTGCTGATTGTTACCTGTAAATCTTTTTACAGTGCAGAGTGAGACTGATTGAAGGGCCAGCTCTCCAGTATCTCTACCTGCCCTGTCTGGCAGGATCCCATCAATTAAACAATACCATCTTGTGGGATGCAGGAAGTGTGCCTTTTCTATCATGGCGCCTGTCCTCTGGTCTATCATACCAGCTAAGATCAGCTTGGTCCCAACTTGCCGGCCTTCAAAAAAAGCACTGAAGACCAGTATTATGCCAAAATAATCCTCGCTGCTGTTAAGATGTGTAATATTAAATACATGCTTTTTAAAAAAATACTTTTTATTAAACATTTTCCATCAATTTATAACATATTAACACTTTTAACAATGTTACAGCATCGTCAACATTCATATTCATATATTAATTACTGTGTTACTTTTGTGTCTATTGTCTAACCAGGTATACCAGGCATCCCAGACAGGGGTGGGATTCTACTGGTTCTGACCAATTCTATAGAACCCCTTGTTAACTTTCTAAGCAGTTTGGAAAACCGGTAATTAGAAGAAATCTCCTTTTGTTTTTTTCCCACCCTTATTACATTCTTGGCAGAAAGCCTAGACTTACTGTCTCCGAAGGAGTTTTTTTTTTTCTTGATACTTTCTTAAAGGGGAAGGGTTGTTTTAATCTTTTTACACTCCCCTGGAAATACTTCTTCTTGGCTAGCTAGAAAGATTGACATTCAAACGTGAGTTTACATACCCTTTCTGAGTTTTGGTCTAAAACTGGTTTTTGGTGAAGTTTAATTCTGTGCTTGGTAAAGTTTAATCCTGTGTTTATTGATGGGATAATTTTCCCTATTCAGCTTTGTTTGGAAGGAAAAAGATTAATCTCTGTTCCTGAAAAGAAACTGGTTTGAGAGGTCTGGCTAGTTCCTTGTCTATTTGTTCTGGTAATTGGTTTAACAAGCAACAGCTACTATTATGATTTAATTATTTGTATTGTGTATGAATTTTTTCCTGCCTCATGTTTTCTTTTTCTATCTGGGGAGGGGGGTCTTCCTTCACTGCTTTAATGGTATCTGGCACTGTCCTTTTGGTATACTTCCAAGAGGCAGGATGCAAGCTTGGCACTGATTTTTTTACTGCCTTTCTGGGGGGCATGTGATCTTTCCTTAAATCTGGATGATTTCCTTAGGATATCTTGTGAGATGAGTGAGACCAGCTGGTATCCTTAAGTGGTGCAAATGGATCTAAGGATTGCTTCTCCTGGGTATGCTCTTTCTGGAGAGCTTAAATGACCTCTCTGCTAAAGGGTTTCACTTTATGAGCAAGAGTTGGCTGCTGATAGTTATCACTGCATTTTAATTATTTTAATTCCTCAAGGTACTCTGGCACCCTGCCTGATTTGTAATTCTGGCTTGCAGGTATTTTTAATCTAATGATTGGTATTTAGGGCTACTTTTTGCAAGCAAAGAAGCTTTTCATATTTTTGTACAGGTAATCCTTGATTTACAACAGTTCATTTAGTGACCATTCAAAGTTACAATGGCACTGAAAAAAGTGACATGACCGTTTTTCACACTTATGACTGTTGCAGCATCCCCACTGTCATGAGAGGTCAGGCGAGGAGAAGTGCCCCTTGATGTGAGTGATATTGAGTTGGCCATGCTCACCCAGTCACATGACCACCAAGCCACACCCACCAACTAAGCCATGCCCACATAACCAGTTGTTAAAAAATTTCAATCCTACCCCTGGTTCCAGACCAAATAATACTCCATTTCACTTCTATCCTTTAAACTCTAGGGTCAGCCTGTCCATCTCCACGCAGTCCAGAATCTTTCTTATCACTGTCCCCTCAGATGGTATATTTTCCTGTTTCTAGTACTGTGTGCATACACAATTCTGGCTAAATACATGCTCTTCTTATCAAACTTTTCTGATATTATACCTTATAAAAACAATTCAGGTTTATAATCTTTATGTTTCCCTATCATCCTTTCTAACTACCTGTGTCCAATTGTTTTTTGCTTTAACACATGCCCACCACATATGATAAAATGTGCCCAATTTTTATTACATTTCCAACATTTGCTAGACACATTTTTAAACATTTTAGCTAATCTAGCAGGTGGTAGATGCCATCTATGAAACATTTTACTGGAAAAATGAAGATATACCATAAAATGAAGAAATAGTTAAGAAGATATTAAATTGTGCCAAAATGGATAGATTGATATTGAAAATTAATCAGAAAGAGGATATAGAATATTATCAAACATGGAATTTATTTTACCAATGGTTGGGGAAAAAAGGGGTGGAGATTAAGAATGTAATTTGTATTGTTAAGCAAATTAAATACCCAGACAACACAATGTTTATAAAGCACTAAGAAATGTATTTAATAGAAAATCAATTTTTTAAAAAAGCACTGAAGACCTGGCCCTTTGCCCTAGTGAGGATCTTAGTGAAGCTCCAAGGGATTGACACTGTATTGTATTCTTTACGCTATATTAGCTGCCATTTCCTTTTTTTGATTAAATGTGGCAAATCGTATGTTTTAAAAGTTTTATGTTATGAGTTTTATTTAAACTTTGTTTGCTGCCCAGAGTAGCTGTGGCAAGAAGAGTGGCCATATAAATCTAAATATAGAAACACTTTTTTCAGCACGCTTCCTATCCAAGGTGTTGCTTTGTAATTGGGGACCGATTTTACTGGCAGCTTATTAAATATTTCTGGAGTGAGTGGGTCCTAATAAGATTCCTTAAAACAAAGTTTAGCTTTCCTATTGTGCAGTCTATTTACTTTCCTTTGATCCCCTGCTAATGAGAAGGATTATGAGCTTTTGCAGCTATTTCCAGAGAAGGAAAAATACAGAGGATTCTTGAAGAATTATCTGTTAGGCAGCGAGTTATCTTCTTCACTTTCCCCAATCCATTTCTGGTTATTTATTCTGGTTTTATTTATATGTGATTCCAAAAGAATCAATACAAGAATAAACATTTAATAAATTATCATGGATTTCATTAAAAAAAAACCATCTAAGACTTCCTCAGGTTGCTTTTAATCATAATTTAGAGTGATAAGTGAATTCTTATGTCATTTTAGGGGGGAAAGCCACAACGCTAATTTGTGGGTATATGTGGACACAATGCCAAACATTTTTCAAAAAGAAGTGAGCTGGAAATATTCATGGAACATTTTAGCAGAATGACATAGCTAGAAATAGGATATATATCTTTCTTGCTTCTGTTCAGCATTCTAGCCTTTACTACAGGTCTTGCCTTGCCTGTGCGAAGAAAGTCCCGTCCAAACTGGCGCACAGTTTGCTAATGTTTGACATTTTTCTTATATCATTTGCCCACACAAACACAGCAACTATCTTTGTAGTTGTCACATTTTTAAACTATTGTTGTGAATCATATTATATCGAGCGCAATAAAACACATTCATTCAATTACATTTCATTTGCTCATTTATAAAATTGATTCCCCACCCGCAGGTCCTCAAATGTTTCCAAAATGTCCAATGTGGCCCTCAGACTTGAAACATTTGGAGACCCCTGGAGAGGGCTATCAAGGGCAGCATGAAAAGCATGACAACCTGGGACAACCTGGGACTCTGTTCTTGATGTCACTTCCTAACTTTATTTCTCACAGCCTGTCAGACCTTTCTCCTTAACTTTTAATGTCCAATTCCAGTCGACTGAGTTAGCTGTCAATTTGTTTAGCTTTGCGCCTTGTATATTCTCAAGTGCTGCTGAGCCAAAATTGTCAGAAGGTTATATATCACAGCTAAAGGTGCTTCCTCCTTCAGCACTTAGTACAAATGTCATCCTGTTTGTTCACATTTCCTGATCTGAGAAGCTTCATGTTTTCTGCTCTGTGAGGGAAAAATCTTCTCTGGACTGGTTTAATTGAATTAGGAGAATTGGAGGGAGGAAGTTGCAGACTTTGGAAACAGGCTTACATTTGGAGTGCCTTTTCAACCACATTATCAAATACAGATAATCCTCGACTTATGACCCCAATTCAGCTCAAAGTTTCTGTGGTTAAGGGAGACATTTGTTAAATGAGTTTTGCTCCATTTAACATCCATTCCTGCCTCAGTTGTTAAGTGAATCATTGCACTTGATAAGTTAGTAACCTGGTTGTGTAACCTGGTTGTGAAATGAATCTGACTTCCCTGTTGACTTTGCCTGTCAGAAGATCGCAAAAGGGATCTTAGGGCACAGTCGTAAATAGGAATCAGTTGTCAAACATCTGAGTTTTGATCACAAGATCATGGGAATGCTGCAAAGGTCGTAACTTTGAAAAACCATCATAAGTCACTTTTTTCAGTGCCCTAGTAACTTTGAACAGTCACTAAATGAACTGTCATAAGACAAGAACTACCTGTATGTTATATGCAACAATACTGCATCCACCCTATGAGAATTTGGCCAAATGGTCTTGGAAATATATTTGAATATAATTTATTTTAGATGAAAAAATGAGAACCATAAAAATGTGGAAGGCATGTTTGGCACAGTTTTTGTGTTCAAAATTTCATTGCTTCTAGAAATGTGAGATCGAGTCCTGGCATATGATTGACAGCTATTGGGTTAAGAGTTCTGTTTTTCTGCTCCAGTATTTTGTCCAATTCCATCTTGATCGAGAGCTTTTATTTCAGCTCCCAAAGTGCTCAGTTTATTTATTTTATTAATTATCTTGCTTACAAGATAATAGGTATAAGTAAAAACATAGTCATGAATATACATGGATACATATAAGAATAATAATAAAAATAAAAAAACAATAGGACAGGGACGGTAGGCATGTTGGTGCGCTTATGCACACCCACTACAAACCTCTTAGGAAAGGGGTGAGGTCAATAGTAGACAGTCTAAGGTTAAAGTTTTTAGGGTTTGGGGAAGAAATCACAGAGTCAGGTAGAGTATTCCAGACATTGACCACTCTGTTGCTGAAGTTGTATTTCCTGCAATCACATTTGGTGCAATTAACCTTGAGTTTGTATCTATTGTTTGCTCTTGTGTTGTTATGGTTGAAGCTGAAGTATTCACTGACAGGTAGGACATTGCAATGTATGATTTTATATACTGTACTTAGATCGGACCGAAGGCGGCATAGTTCTAGACTGTCTAGGTCTAGAATTTTATATCATTTTAGGGGGGAAGTCTGGTGGCATAAGGTATTCTGCAATGAGTAGAGGAGTGGAGAACTCTTCTTGTGAAATATTTCTGGATTTTCTCAATTGTGTTAATATCAGATATGTAATGTGGGTTCCAGACTGATGAGCTGTATTCGAGTATTGGTCTAGCAAATGTTTTGTATGCTCTAATTAGTAGTGTAATATTACCAGAGAAAAAGCTACGTAAGATTAGGTTAACAACTCTTAATGCCTTTTTGGCTATGTAGTTACAATGGGCTCTAGCCCATTTGAGATGAGTACTCCAAGATCCTTGAAAGAGTTTGGATCATCAACAAGGTCTTGACTATTCAGCTTGTATTTTATTTTCTGATTTTTTTTGCCAATATGTAAGACAGAGCATTTATTTGTTGAGATTTGAAGTTGCCATTTGTTTGACCATTCTGATACATAGTCGAGGTCTTTTTGAAGGGTAGCAGTATTATCTGTGGTGTTGAATAGCTTTAAATCATCGGTGAAAAGAACACAGTTGCTCTTAATATGATCACAGAGATCATTTATGTAGAATATGAAGACAGCTGGTCCTAGACAGCTGGGGGATACCACTGTTGACAGATACAGAATTTGATAGGACACTCCCAATTTTGACCATTTGTTCTCTGTTTGACAGGAATGCTTCTATCCAGTTATGCAGGTGTCCAGAGATACCATAAGATTTTAGTTTTAGGAGTAGTTTGTCGTGTACCACTGAATCAAAAGATTTACAGAAATCTATGTAAATTGCCTCTATTGCTTTGATCGAGTTATGTAGTCCATATGTTTTTGCAGTGTAACAGTTGCAGATTACAGGATAGTTTTTTTCTGAAACCAAATTGTTTATTAGAGAGTAGGTTGTTTGTCTCTAAGTGGAGGATAATTGATTGGTTAATAATTGATTCAATGACTTTATAGGTGATTCAGCATAAAGAGATTGGTTTGTAATTTTCAACTAGGCTGGGGTCTCCCTTTTTGAAGATGGGGATGACCGTGGCTTGTAACCATAGTTTTGGCAAGGAGCTTGTCCTGAAAGATTTTTCAAAGATTATGCTTAGAGGTTTGGCTATGGCAGTGGGTAGCTTTTTTAAGAAGTAGGCACATATTCCATCCGGTCCAATAGATAGAGATGGTTTTAGATTGCATAGTGCTTTTTCAACATTATCTTCTGTAAAATCAATATGTATTAGATCATTGTAGTTGTCTGTGGTTCGACTAGGGAATACTGGGCATGATCCATTGCTGTTTACAAATACTGAGCCAAAGAATATGTTAAAGAGGTTGGCTTTAATGGTGTCATCATTGCAGTCTTTATCATCAGATCCTTTCAGGGGTGGGATGGACCTTGAGTCTTTTAGTTTGTTGTTTACAAAATTGTAGAAAGCACGGGTGGAATTGGTGCATCAAAGGTTTTCCTCTTGTTTAATGTGATAATTGGTGCATTCAGTCTTTATCTGGTGGCATAAACTTTTGTATCAGCTTTTGAAGTTGGCAATGTGAACAGATTTGTTTTTCCGCCAAAGTGATCTCTTTTTGGATTGAAGCTTCCTTATTGTTATTGGTAATCTGTTTTTTCTGGTTTTTGGAGTTGTTATTGGTACATATATTTTGATGACTCTTTTGACTTGAAGTAAAAATATGTTGTAATGTTCTTCAACAGTATTGCATCCAGTGAATAGAAATTGCCAATCAAAGGATGAGAGATCATTGTCTATAAGATCATAGTTGCCTACAATTAATTAATTAACCACAACCTAGTACTAAAAGTTATGGACATATAAGGAAATTATCCATTATTTCTTTTAAGTGCACCAAGGCTGTTTCTTTGAAAAGGACAATGGTCCCTTATTACAAAAATCACATGTATAGCTAACAGTACAAGAAAAAGAAGAATGAAGACAATATAATGGAATGGAATGGAAAATGTAATGGAACAGAGCAGAGCAGAATAGAATATAATTCTTTATTAAAGTGTGATTGGACACACAAGGAATTTGTCTTCATTGCATAAGCTCTCAGTGTACATACAAGCAACAAGTGATAAATCATAATTGTCATAAGACCCATTTATCAGAAATCATAAGATATACAGCACTTAGTGATAGTCATGGGCTACTAAAAAGCAATCAATGTAAACATACTTGGATACTAAATAAAACAATTAATATAAATTGTAAGATACAAGCAACAAAGTTATAGTCATAAGAAGAAAAGGAAATAGGTAGTAGGAAAGGTGAGAAGAAGAATAGTAATACAGCCCTACTAGGTAGTTTGGAAAATTAGTTGTTTACCAGAGTGATGATGGGGGGTGGGGGAAATGTATCCTTGTACCTAGTTGTTTTGGTGTAACATCATTAAAACAATTTATCTTCAGGATGTGAGAGGTCTGTAGATATTTTCACAGCCCTTTTTCTGGTTCAGATGTTTGTGAAATAGTTATGCTTCTGACAGATTTGTTATTCTCCAATATTTGTAGGATCTCAACTGACTGTTTTTAACTTCCATATATTCCTTTAGATTACGTACCATAAATTGGCAGAAGCAGAAGAAATGTTGGCTTTTACTCATTAGGGAAAACTGATGTTGTTTGTTAATTAGACATAATGATGCTTCACAGAGTAAATTCATTTCTAAGTATGTTTAAGTCTAAAGGCACAGAAGGAGGGTGGGCAATTTAACTCTTTGATTTGAGTAATTAAAGAAAAACGGTAGCGAAATAAGCGATGCTGCTTCGGGTTTTTAAAAGCATGATTATGAGTGATGTTTTGGATAGCCAATGCATCTTATCTTTCTTTTTCTGTGATAGAAAGTTTATAGCTTACTGGACACATTCTGTCTACCATGAAAAGGATTTGATTCTTGGCAAGTAGAAGGAAATGGAAACTCTCCAAACCATCTGTGGGAATTTTGTAGGATACATGTCCTTTTCTCTATGGAGTGGGTGAAATGTGGCTGAAGCTGTTTCATATCTCCTTTCTGATTCTATGCTCCTGCACTGCAGTCTGGACTCTGGATCCCTACTTCTGTTAAGAATTGAGATACTAATGTATTTTAAAATGTTTCTAAGATACATTGAAATAATCTTTGTGTAAGCATAAGACCTGATAAAACTATTTTCATAATGTTGATGAATTATATTGTAAAATAATTTGTGTAATAAATATTGCTTAAAAACTAACTTTGGGGAGAGATCTAAGCAAAGAATATGCTTAGAATATGCAAAGAATAAGATGTAAGTATTGAAATGCAATCTAGAATGAATCTTCGCTATTAGACAGAAGGACATTCCTGAAACTACTACCTTGAGACTAGTTTCCGGGTTGTTTTTTTTTTGGGCATTTATTTATTTATTTTTAAATACACAGTAGAAAAACAATAAATATTTAAAATATGAAGTAGCCAATGCCAATTTTATAACAAGAATAAGTATTTTCTGAATTAATTGAAATGGGATTTTAATATTTTGACATTGTGGAACAAAAGCTAGTTTAGCCTACAGGAAGAGTTTGATGGTACCTTTTCTTACTACTTTTATGAAATGTGTGCGTGTGTGTGTATCCCAATGGTATGTAGCATTAAAGCAAACCAGAAGAAACTGATTAAAACCATCAACAAAATTGCACTACATGAAAAAAAATGATAGAAACATGCTGAAAAGGTTGAGAAAGAGTAAAAAAAAAAATTAATTGGCCAGCACATTTTCAGAAGGAAAACCTGCGTCCTTGACAAGACCTAAAAAATATTGAGATAGGGATAGATACGATCAAACAATCAATAGATAGGAAAGGTTCACCACAGAAGAAGCAGAACCAGGGAGATAAGGGCCAAGACAAATAAGGTCTTTGTGGTCTTTGTAATTGCAAGGTAACAACCCATACATTGTAGCAAAAGCAGCTGGACTTCCACTGATGCTTTTAGCATCCAACAAGGTTTATAGCAAGGAAAATGACCCGTTTAGGGTCATATATGTCAAAGCAGGGCCTTGCATCTAATTCAGTAGCTCATAAGCATCCATTACTGGTGCTGGTGTTGGCCACTCGGGAGGTGACACGAGGTTGGTTTCAGGGTATTATTAACGCTTCCTTGAGTGAGGGATATCTGCCCGCCGCCTTGAAAGAGGCGGTGGTGAGATCCCTCCTCAAGAAACCGTCCCTGGACCCAACATCGTTATCTAATTATCGTCCCGTCTCCAACCTTCGTTTTGTGGCGAAGATTGTTGAGAGTGTGATGGCACGACAGCTTCCCCAGCACCTGGATTAAGCTGTCTATTTGGATCCACGCCAATCGGGCTTCAGGCCCGGGCACAACATGGAGACGGCATTGGTCACATTGGTGGATGATCTCTGGAGGGCCCATGACAGAGGTTATTCCTCTGTCCTGGTCTTATTAGATCTCTCGGCGGCTTTTGATACTGTCGACCACAGTATCTTATTGCGGCGGCAATAAGGGGGGGTTGGGAGTGGGAGGCACTGTTATGCGGTGATTCTCCTCCTTCCTCTTTGACCGTTCGCAATTTGTGTTGGCAGGGGGGCAGAGGTCGGCCCCGAGGCCCCTGGTTTGCGGGGTGCCTCAGGGGTCAGTGCTCTCACCCCTTCTGTTCAATATTTATATGAAGCCGCTGGGTGAGATCATCCGTGGCTTTGGGGTAGAGTTCCATCAATACGCTGATGATACTCAGCTGTACATCTCTACCCCGGGCCACCCCGATGAAGCTGTCGAAGTGATGACCCGGTACCTGGAGGCCGTGCAGTGTTGGATGGGGCGGAACAGGCTTCAGCTCAACCCATTTAAGACTGAGTGGCTGTGCTTCCCGGCACCCCGGTACAGCCAACTGATTCCATCGCTGGCTGGGGGGGGGGAATTCTTGCCCCCACAGAGAGGGCCCGCAATCTGGGTGTACTCCTGGATGTGCGGCTGTCATTGGAAGACCATGTGGTGGCCGTCGCCAGGGGGGCTTTTGGCCAGGTCCGTAGGATCTACCAGTTGCGGCCCTTTCTGGATCGGGATGCGCTTCGCATGGTCACTTCCGCCCTTGTAACCTCCCACCTAGACTGTGCCAATGCTCTCTACATGGGGCTGCCTTTGAAGAGCATCCAGAGGCTCCAGCTGGTGCAGAATGCGGCCGTGCGGGTGGTGTTGGGGGTTCCTCGGGGCTCCCATGTTATGCCACTTCTGCGCGAGCTGCATTGGCTCCCGGTGGCCCTCCGGGTGCGCTTCAAGGTCTTAGTTATCATCTTTAAAGCGCTCCATGGCTCGGGACCAGGATATTTGCGAGACCACCTCCTGCCATTATCGGCCTCCCGCTGCCCGATACGCTCCCATAGAATCGGCCTCCTCGGGGTGCCGCCAGCTGGATGGCTGGCGAACCCGAGGATGCGGGTCTTCTCATTGGGGGCACCCTCTCTCAGAAACGAATTACCCTCAGAGATGAGGACCATCCCTGATCGCCTGACCTTCCGCCGTGCGTTGAAACCTCATTTATTTCAGCAAGCCAGTCTGGCCTAGGGGTTTTTAAATCTTTTTAATCTGGTTTTAACTTTCTTAATTCCCTTATTTTTAATCTTTTGAAAGGGCCAATGTGTTTAATTCTTTTAATTTTTAAATATTGTATATGTATTTTATATGTGTATTTTATCTTGGCAGAGGGGGGCGGTATAAAAATTTAAATAAATAAAAAAAAATTAAATAAATAAATAAATTAGAGATGCTTCAATGCAGAATCCCAACAGCATGCCCCCACTTAGAAATCACTTAGGATAATGTTGTATCCTGCATTTTTGTTGTTGTTCTTATATCTCCTTTCCTCTTCAAAAGTCCCACTTGATTATGGAGATTATTATCTATGATGTCTGTGAGAGTTGACATCTGTCCTCTTTGATTACAGAATATGCAACTAAAATCTCCCCTTATAGTAACCCCTATCAATTCCTCAGCTGAAAAGAAAACATAAGTGAGCAAAAGAAGTATGGCTTAAACTTTCACAGGGAATGGGTGAGGAAAACTTGTAAAGAAGAAAATATGTCTTCTCATATTCAGGTGTGTTACGTTGGGTAAATAAATCAATAAATCTAACTAATGAAAAGGCATGTCCTTTGATATTCCCCAGTGAATTGCCTCCAATTTCAACACTTTTTCTGCACATTGTGTATCTGTAGAGAACCAATACTCTATTCTGTCAAATTGAGTGATGCTTGCTTTTAGCAATGAAAATTGAGCCATTCATTATCTTCAATGTCAATATGGTGCTAACACTATAGGACCCTGAATTTAAAAGACTTGACCTCCTATACCTACCAACAAAACAAACACTGATTAATTTTATTAAGGAGGGGAAGACAAGCAGAAGATGTACAGTCATCTTTAGATAGAGGTTTATCCTCCAAGCTTTCTGCTTTGCTGCCAGATATTTCATTATCAAACTAGGTAACATTTTCAGTAGAGTTTTAGGTGAAGTGTCTTGTTCGTTTATATAGGTCCTGGGTGGTCAGTTGGTCTTGTGATGGGTTGAATCACAAGATTGGTTGAGTCACAAGACTGGTTGAATCACAAGACTGATTCTGATCTTATGACTTCTGAAATTCAACTGGTGAGTGGTTGGTTGGTTCTGCTCTCAATTGGCATGACCTGAAGTCCTTGATTGCCAGTCACACTGACAACTAACACTATTGGTTGACTGGGATGAAGCCAAAGTCATCGGCCACACCAAAACCCATCAGGCACTTGCGTTTATCAAACCCTGATATTCTACCAATGGATCTATGAACAAACACATTGACTTAGAACCAGCATACGAACCAATATAAGGAAGTAGACCATCCAAACCACCAATTAATAACAAAACTGACTCCCCCACCAGTTGAATTTTGTGTCTCTCAGTAACCAGTCAGAAGTCATGAGACCAGAATCAATCTTGTGACTCAGTCAGTCTTATGATTTAACCAGTCACAAGATCACATAACCCAAGGGTAAAATAATCATCCTTTCTGGTACATTCATACTTAAGCTCATTTCACAAGACCATTGAAAGCTATCTTATACCAAGCTAAGTTTTTAACTACACCAGAATTGTCTACTGAATTAAAAAAAACATATAGAAGTGTTTCAAAGTAAATACTTTAAAACAAAATTATCATTGTCCAGGAGTAACTTATTGGGAATGCCAAGGAAAAACTTGCTTCGAGAGTTGCTCCACTTCAGAAGAGCAAACACTTGAAAGAAATGGCTTACTCTCCCTTCCCTAAGAAAAAAAACAGTGTTATTTTGCTTCAGCTGCTTTCAGAAGCAAGAGGAAAGATGCAGAACTCTGCCTCTGTCCAAGAAAATGAATGTCAGCAAACAGCTCCTTGAATATGTAATTTTTTATAAGGCACTTTGAAAATAATTTTAGCAGAAACTGAAATACAAATATTTAAATTAAGGAACAGAGAACTAATATGAAACAGACATTCATTTGATTTATCCTGTCTGCTGATGACATTGTGTTAATATTCTTTCCTTCCCCAAGTTACCTCCAAAAGGAATTTTCTCTGATTATATAACACTACATCTAAATTTAAAATTAATAAAGATAAACCCAATATACTAACCAAAAATATAAATTTGTTAATGGGTAGGAAAGAAAATGCATTTTTGACTTTGAAATACACACTAGGCAACACTAACAAAGAACATGAATTATCTATATAAATGTCAAATGTTACCAACTGAAATATTAGCTATTTTCCCCCAAAGCTTTTATTATATGTTAAGCCTTCCTTGGTAGAATTTCCATTGTAAGAAGGAAATTGAAAGATGAAATAAAAACATGTACCAGAAGCTGATGGTGAAATGCAGCTTAAAAAAATAGGAGGCCATAGGCAAATCAATAGTTATTCAAGAAGATAAAGGAGTAATTTTGTCTCTTAGTACTAAGTCACATTATTGTACTTGTATAAGCTAGATGAATCATGTATTCGATTGACGATTATGGTGAAATGTTTATCTGTGCTATCGAACAAGAACTCAGCACTCACATGTCAATATGCTACATTATTCTTCAATAACAGTTTCCTAAAAATAACCCCTTTAAAATAATCTGCTTCGGGTTTATTCAAAACATTGAACAGTAAGATTGGTTCTGTTCTGTGACCAATAAGTTCTCTGCAAAATGCATTTCTACAGTTTTTATACCCCTAGTCCTGGTTTCCTTCCTTTCCATCTTTTTCTGCAAAATTAGGCTACCAAACAAAGTATTGGCAAAAGGTAACTACCTCAGTTTATAGTTTTCAGGGATTGTTACTTTAAGGATGAACAAAGTGCCATGGAATGAACACATGGACAGTGGACACCATTTGTGGTACCCTCAGATTCCCTATCTCACCTGACCTTAATTGGTTTTAGATTCTTCTCATGAAAATTACATAGAAACCCACATGGCACATGACATGCAGATCATCATCTATATTCACAGGAATGTTTTGGGGGGTTATAGACCATTGTTATGTTTGGAAATGTGTCCATCTGTTTTGAGAAAAAAGAAACAAAAAGGTAAGCTGGAAGCCAGTTTTGCATTACATTAAATAACATTACAATAGCCTCCAGCTGTTTCTCTGATATACAGAATAATTTAATGTCTAAATCATAAGTGTAGCACTGAAAGACAGATAAAATATTGTTGGCAATATAATTCTGTAAAGAAGGAAGTTTTTCATATCATCTAAATGTTTGCATGTTTTACCATTATTATAACTTTCTAGATGTATTTAAAGAAAATCTAGTACAACACACTGTATTGACATTTCATATCTGATATTTTATTTAATTCATAAGCAGTTATCTGACATGTCTGTTCCAGAATGAAAAATTGATTCTCTTCAATCAATTCTTAGGAGGGAAAATAACTATAGCTAGTTCTGTGATTACTTCATTAAACAGCTAATGATCACTTGAGGCTAATTCTACTCTTTATAAATCTCACAAACTTTGTCCCCATCACTTACTACATCACTATTTTTAGAGACACATCAGTAGTGCTGTTCAGAAGTCTGAAAACTTCATCACTGATGCCTAACAATCTGGAAAAAAGTTACAAAAAAACCTTCTAACCTGCTAGGGCTCACTGATCTGAACAGTTTTCAAATGGAGAAGATTGGGGAGAGTAGGGAATCTTCCCAGTAATTGAAACTATTGAAACAGAAATACAGGTTGGTCAGGCAACAAGAGGATAATCCCAAATATCCAAGTAAGTTTACAAGAGAATGGGAAATGAAGAACAAATGCTATGTTTTGGAACAGCTAAGTTAAAGCCAAACCCCAAACTGCATAGCAATGGTGTTGCAAGGCTTGAAACAAGCAGTTTGTACTGAAAAAAATCCCAAACATGACTGAGTTGAAGTAGTTTGCCATAGGGGAGTGAGTCACAATTCCTACACAACAATCCAATCAACAATCATACAAAGCATTCGCTTCCAATTATTGCAACTAAAGGTAGTATTGAATCTGGATCATAATCATTATTTCAGTATCAGGGCAAAATAGGTTGTTAAAGTCAATAAAGTAGAGGGAAATCTCCATGTACAGTAAATTACTCTGAGTCATAAATAGAAAGATAGCAATATCTAGCAATTAAGCAAAATAAGTTGCATGATGGAGGATTTAGTTAAGTAAATCAACAACAAACTTTATTTGTTTACTCAGTATCCCTTTTATATATCACTCAGATCCACATGGACATTCAATGACAAAGTTAAGAAGAAAAAAAAATTAGACAGTCCCGAAAGGTCTAAATTCTTTTCTACTCAGCTGCATATCTTTGGATGAAGCTGTAACTGTACCGCATATTTGTAGAGGAGTAATCATGCCCCAAAGGTAGAGCAAACATAAACACACAAAAATGCCAATTAAGTTAGCCGTATCATTGACACGCATTGGAAGAATGTAACTGCCAAAAGAGGCAGGGCATAATCATTTTCATAACTACACAATGAAGATGTTATAAATTCTAATACTATTACACTCCTAATTCTTCAATGGCTGGATCCATTAAGCAAGACTAAGTAAATTCTCAGTTTCATGTTGTGAAAATAAATGGGTTTCTTCTTCATGTTACTGGAATAAGAATGTCTTCACCTGCTATACAGTAATGTGACGCTTCCAGGAGAGTTGTTTTCCTATTTCTTCCTGTCTCCCCAAGAGACAAACTAATACAGTTGTTCTACAAAAAAAATCAAGATGTTTATAAATAATTGGTCCACTTCCAGAAAATATTTTTTTAAAAAACCAAGATGGCAGCTGTGAGCATGCTATGCCCCCTTTTATGTGTGTCAGCCATCTGTGTCATATCATACCTGCTCCTTAATGTGTTAACTTGAATGTTCAGGAGCTCATACCTGCTCCCCCTCTAATCTGAAGGAATATAATCCAGCAGCAGCTAAACTGCATTGACTGTTATTTGTGTGAGGAAGTCCTATTTCAAATAAATAGTCAAATTTCAGAAATAAATAATTGGAGGATTTTTTTATTTTTTATTTTCCTCTTGGGGTTAGGAGAAGCATGGCAAAAAAATAATCTCATTTTCAAGACTGAGCAAAAAAATACCAATCAGCAGAGACGTGTGAGGGCCAGGCTGGTTGCAGCTGGGAGATTATATACTGTATGCACCAGTTTGTTTCAGACCAGCTGGAAGAGGCAGGTTCTGCTCTGTTGCTTTCTAAAATTGCAAGAGGGAATGCTCCAGACAACTCCCAAAGTTAGCAGGTAGGTCTGCCAGATGGCATCAGGAATCAACAGGAATGGCTGACAGGTGCTTGTAAACATAGTCAGTACTGATGAAACCAATCGTGTTTGGAACAACACAGAGCAGCGAAGCATTTGGAGCGTGCAAAGATCTGATAACCCAGTGTTGCCAGGTCTGTAGCAGAAAAAAAAAAAGGGGGGGGGGAGAAATGAGTCTAGAGAATACATTTCTGTTTATTAATCTCCTAGGGTTTCCTCAGACTAACTTAATCAGAATGTTCATCTTTTAATCCTCTTTTTCCACCAGAAAGCAAAATCCTGCAGTCAGAAACTGAAAAAGGCTATTGTCTGATCCTAACAGCTCTAAGCCGCTGTAAATAAATGCATTTAAGGAAAAACATACTGGCTGAACCTTCAGCCCATGCTAGTATCTGCTTAGAAGAGCAACTTATTATTACCCTTAGAACAGAACAGATTCCCACCTATGCACACTCTCCTATGATCTTGTTAATAGAATCCTGCAGATCATACACTGAGATTAGTGTCATACATCATGCTAATGCATAGTTTGTTTTTAAACTATCTTTTTCTAAGAAACTACAGCTGGTAGAATTCTGTGGAGGACAAGGCTTGTTACGGTTCATGGGGTTGTGAAGAGTTGGACAGGAGCAACAACAGTTAGAAAGATTCATACAAAATAAAGAATTGCAAATCAGTTTACTTATCAAAGCACAACCAAATAAATTGCATGAACCCAGCTGTCAGACTCACTTCGACAACAATAAAGTTTTTTTAAAAAAACACTGTTTTTAAATCTGTTTCTTGGACTGAGGCTTGGCAAAAAGTCCAGAATCTGTATTGGAGACAAGAATAAAACCATACTAAATCCTTCAGGGCTCCCCTCAGTGTGAGGGTACAACATCAGGGGCCTCTTATATCTGTGTTTTCAAATCTGTAGGTTTTTCTTCCTATTTCTGGTTTTCATTGGCCGAGGGCTCAGGGGAGGGGTGCGGGAGTGGCGGTGGTTATTAAGGAAGATCTGTGTCCTAGGGAATCCACTTTTCCTCAGACGACCGGATGTGAATCCCTTTTTGTGTGGTTCCGGGGTTCAGATGGGCCTATTGATCACATACCTGGCTCCCTGCTATGTGACATTGGCCCTGCCTGAGCTCCTTGAGGTTATAGCCGGCTTGGCAGTTGAGACCCCCGGGCTTATGGTCATGGAGAATTTCAACCTGCCCTCTGACGGCGGGACCTCGGGGGTTGCTCAGGAGTTCATGGGTTCCATGACAGCCTTGGGCCTGACCCAATTAATTCGAGACCCCACACACACTGGAGGATCACATCTTGGATCTGGTTTTTGTCTCTGGTCAGTGGCAGGATGATCTAGGTATAGGGGATGTTTCTATAGAGCCCCTGTCATGGTTGGATCATTCGCTCCTTAGGCTGGACTTCCATTCCACACCCGCTCGGCGCGGGGAGGCGGGACTGACAAAATGGTTCCACCCCAGGTGCCTGATGGACCCAGATAGGTTCCTGATGGAGCTTGGGCCATTTCCCGAGACTCGCACACACGACTCGGTTGGGGACTTGGTGGCCACCTGGGATAAGGTGGCTGCCGAGGCCCATGACCGGGTCATGCCCTTGCGGCCTCTGACCCGATCCTGATCCCATTTGGCTCCTTGGTTTTCCGAGGAGCTGAGGGAGATGAAGTGCCGGAAAAGATGCCTAGAGAGTGGTTGGAGGACCAGCTGCTCCAGATCTGATTGAACACTTTTATGGTCCCATATTAGGGCGTATTTAGTGGTGATAAGGGTGGCAAAGTGATCTTACTTTTCCACCCTTATTGCGTCAGCAGAAAATCACCCGGCTGCCCTTTTTAGGGTGACCTGCTCCCTTTTGGATGTGGGAGCGTGGGAGGATCCCTTGCAAGGACGGGCTGAGGATTTTTCTAGATATCTGCAGGACAAAATCACTCAGATCTGGGATGGGCTGGACTCTGACTGGACATCTCTGGGCGGGAGGGCGGGGATGGATTTTGGTGAGGTCACTTGGGTTGAGTTCGATCCTGTGACCCTGGAAGACTTGGACAGGTTACTGGGTGGGCTTAATGCCACCACATGTTTATTGGATCCGTGTCCCTCCTGGTTGGTTTTGGCCACTCGGGAGGTGACACGAGGTTGGTTCCAGGGGATTATTAATGCTTCCTTGAGAGAGGGGCTTTTACCTGCCACCTTGAAAGAGGTGGTGGTGAGGCCCCTCCTCAAGAAACCATCCCTGGATCCAACATTATTGTCGAATTATTGTCCGGTCTCCGACCTTCACTTTGTGGCGAAGGTTGTTGAGAGTGTGGTGGCACAACAGCTCCCTCAGCACCTGGATGGAGCAGTATATCTAGATCCTCTCCAATCGGGTTTCAGGCCCGGGCACAGCATGGAGACGGCGTTGGTTGCATTGGTGGATGATCTCTGGAAGGCCCGGGACAGGGGTTGTTCTTCTGTCCTGGTCCTGTTAGATCTCTCAGCGGCTTTTGATACTGTCAACTACAGTATCTTATTGCGGCGGTTGGAGGGGTTGGGAGTGGGAGGCACCGTCTCCTCCTTCCTCTCTGACCGCTCGCAATTTGTGTTGGCAGAGGGGCAGAGGTCGACCCCGAGGCCCTTGTTTTGTGGGGTGCCCCAGGGGTCGGTGCTCTCGCCCCTGCTGTTCAACATTTATGTGAAGCCGCTGGGTGAGATCATCCGTGGTTTTGGGGTAGAGTTTCATCAGTATGCTGATGATACTCAGCTATACAGTTCTACCCCAGGCCACCCCAATAAAGCCGAAGTGATGACCCAGTGCCTGGAGGCCGTGCGGAGTTGGATGGGTCTTAACAGGCTTCGTCTCAATCTGACCAAAACCGAGTGGCTGTGATTTCCTGTGCCCAGATACAGTCAGCTTACTCCATCGCTGGCTGTGGGGGGGGGGGGGGGGAATTTTGACCCCATGGAGAGGGCGTGCAATCTAGGTATCCTCCTGGATGTACAGCTGTCGTTAGAAGATCACATAGCAGCCGTCGCCAGGGGGGCTTTTTTCAGGTCCGTCGGATCTACCAGTTGCAGCCCTTTCTGGATCAGGGCGCTCTCCGCACGGTCACTTCTATTCTTGTCATCTCCCGCCTAGACTATTGTAATGCTCTCTACATGGGGCTCCCTTTGAAGAGCATCCGGAGGCTTCAGCTGGTGCAGAATGCGGCTGCGCAGGTGATTTTGGGGACTCCTCAGAGCTCCCGTGTTACACCGCTCCTGCGCAAGTTGCATTGGCTTCCAGTGGCCTTCCGGGTGCGATTCAAGGTGTTGGTGGTCACCTTTAAAGCGTTCCATGGCTTGGGACTCGGGTACTTATGGGACCACCTGCTACCACCATCGGCCTCCCGTCGGCCAGTGCATTCCCACAGGGTGGGCCTCCTTGGGGTGCCGGCAGCCGGACGATGCCGGCTGGCGGCCCCGAGGGTGCGGGCCTTTTCTGCGGGGGCACCCTCCCTCTGGAATGAATTACCCCCAGAGATGCGGGTCATTACTTACCTGCAGACCTTCCGGTGTGCACTAAAGACCCACCTTTTCCAACAGGCCGGTCTGGCCTAGTATTAATTACTAGGATTTTAATTTTTGGTATTTTTAACTTTTTTACCTTGTTTTTATAGTGTTATTCCAGCCACTTGTTTAATCTCTTTTTAAATCTCTTTTAAATTTTTTATTCATTGTGTTGTTTTATCTTGGCTGTACATCGCCCCGAATCCCATTTTGGGAGAGGGGGCGGTATAAAAATTTAATAAATAATAAATAAATAAATAAATCCTTACAATCTCCCAGCTTGTAATGTGCTTGAAGGGGAGCAGTTATTAAATATTTATATAGCAGCTACAGTGGCTCAACATAATAAAGTTGGTTAGGTTAACTTTGGTGGTTGTTATTCTGCTTAGTTAATTCAATGTGTTGTGCAAATCCAGACCGTATCGTAGCTATAGAAAAATCCAGATCGTAGCTATAAAAAATTTCACTCTTGCTTTGGAAAGTGGGTGCAAGGTAGAAAATGGTTCCTTTCTGAGGAATTCTGAAAGTTGAAGCCCTCACATTTTAAGGGTGGACTTCTAATGATACATTTGCTATTGCCATCTAGACTTTTTGACTCTCCTACCTCCATGAATCTCCTACTTTATAGACCAATTATTGTCTCCCCCAATTATTTTTTATCCCATGTTTATTATTTTTTTATAAATAACTCAAACCAGCAAACATACTTAATATTCCTTCCTCCTCCTATTTTCCCAAAACAACAACTCTGTGAGGTGTCAGCTTTAAAATTCAGCTGTCACATTTCATGGAAGGGGAGGTGGAGGAGTTGAAAAGTTCAAAGTTATTCTGTATGTCGAATTAAGAAATTCCAGTTGCAGTTAATTGGTTCTCGTGATTTATGAAGTGTAGAAGTGGGAGGAGAGAAGGTGGATTCTGTGTAATGTGGGAAAATAATTTCACTTTGGGAAATTGCCTTTGACATGCCAGATCTGTTCCTAAATAAATCAATTGAAGAGAAAATGTCTTGGAGTGATATATATCATGGATACTTTCTGGATACCTTACATGAGGTAGGTTGGACTAAAAGAGAATGATTGACTCCAAGTCTCCCAGCTTTTATGTCTAAGGCAGGATTAGAATGCACAGTCTCCTGGTTCCTAGCCTAGTGCCTTAAGTAGTACTAGATCAAACAGACTAAAGTAGATTTACTGGTCTTCTTTGGTGTTCCTTCATTATGGAGATTATGACACTGTGCAGTCTCTCCCTAAGCACCTGATAGCAACATGGGTTTCAAGGGCTTTTCTTTTCTACCAGTGAAATCAACTTTGATTGTCAGCTCTTCCTAAAAGGGGGCAGGGAATGTCCATGAGCATTAAGCAAAAAATCAGGGGCAATTTAAAAGAAGAATTGTATGGAAATCTTGATGTGTTGAGTGACACATCTGGAGGAGGGAGGGAGGGACCCTATTCAGAATAGGGTTGAAGGGGGAGGGAGAAGCACCAGATAAGAGAGCCCGGTTCACTGCCTCCTCCCTCCCAGCTGTCCTTCTCTAGCCTAATTAGACTTTCTCCACAAACAGAGATTATTTCCAAGCCTGATATTTCTGTTGCTTTACTATTCCTTCTGGGCAGTTGATTAGCATTCTTTATTCTCTGTTTTTGTGCTGTTTTTGTTGCTATTTAATATGCTCCCATTTAATTATGAATAAATTTCAGCTGGCCAGCAAACAGTTTTTTCTCAAGCTGTCTATAACGTCCATGCCTCAGCATCCCACCTTTGAATAGCCTTCTTTAAAAATTGCTTTTATGTGTAAAAAAGCCCAATTGTGATTTTGATCTGTCTTTCGTTTCATTTCCTTTAGCATAGCATTTGATAGCTCGGGCTCATCTCTCAGCTCCAGGCAGGAATTCAAGGTACAGGCAATCCTTGATTAGCAATTCCTCCTTTAGCGACTGTTTGAAGTTACGACAGTACTAAAAAGAACAACTTACTGGTCAGTTCTCGCATTTAATTTGTATTTTTATAGTTTTGTCGTAGTCTATTTATATGGTTTTATTTTCCAATATTGTAAGTCGCCCAGAGTTACCCCGTGGTAGGATTGATAAATAAATTTACAACCTTTTGCAGTATCCCTGCTCTTATTTTCGGTTGCTTATTTATCCCATAATACCAAAATGTCTTCAAAGAGAAAGAACATTATGTCAGAGTGTTTGCAGTGTGATTACTATTATGAGAAAACCCAGGAGCAAAACACAACACACAGAGGCTTTGACTATTTAACAGTGGTTTATATACAAGACATATACAGAAATATATGTGGTAGGCAAATACCTGACAAGCAATCACTCTTCTTAACTCTGCATGGAAAACTCTGCAATGAGGGCAAGACACAGGAAGAGAGAAACATACCCTCTAATATTTGCCTTATATAAACACCTCTTAAAGTGGTAAAACTTCTGTGGACCCATACATAGTCTTAAACAGCACTACCAATGCTGATTCATTCTTATTGCCTTATCAGCTTTACATTGTATCAGTCTTACATTGCATCAGTCTTACAGCAGCTGGCCAGCTCTTAAATCTCAAACTAATTCATCTGAGGTAGCTTCCACTCTGGGTGACTGATTGCTTTGTCAATCTGCTCTTTATCATTAAGAAATTTCTTCTAAATTTTTTTAACCAGACTCTATCCTGTAATTGAAAGGCATTATTTTGTGTCCTGCAAACCAGGATGGCAGAGATATCATGCCTGTCTTCTTTGTGAACCCCCTTCAGATATTTCAAGGTAGCTGTTACATTCCATCTTTCCTTTTAGAAGTTAATTTCCAGTCCTTCAATTATTGCTGCTGCTTTTAAGTGAGGAATTTAACTTTAGCTTTGAGAAGGAATAGGTATAAGGTCAATGGTGGTTTATCCTTGGGATAATAGAAAGCATGAGAGAGTCTCACAGCAACCCTCCCTTGGCTTTGTTATCTTTGAAAAAAGCTCAATGGGGGTTTTGAATAGACTTCTAGTATTCTCTTAATACCCTACAACAGGGGTCCCCAACCCCTGGGCCATGGCTGGTACTGGGCCACGCAAGTGGCCAGCAAGTGCACACTAGCTCCACTTGCACGAGCAGTGAGCACATGCCTGCCACTCATGCAAATGAAGCTGCACACATGTGGGTTTGCACCTGCTGCACCTGCTAGAGCTTATTTTCAGGATAGGTCTTATTTTGGGGGAAATTATATAAATATACCTCATCTTTTCCCAAGGCATCTAAAGGGTCTCAAAAGTTGTCCAATAGTTTCCTCATCTCTTTCAGAGAATAAGTGAATTCTTAAGTGATGTTAGAGTATCTGAGATCTCTGCTCTACTGAGGAAATCAACAGGAAGAGATCAAAGGCTTTTAAGAGCCCATCTTAACTAATTTTAACTGGAGCAAAAAGAAAAATGTGGAATAAAAGTGCTATTGTCTCCCCGATTCTGATCCCAGCAGTCTCAAATTCTTCTCCCAACTCTAGTGACATCAATGCTATCAATGTGGAGTCACCAAATAGAAAAGTTAGGTTGCCATATCAGGCATCAGAGTCAATCCCAAAACAATTTTTCTTTAAATTTAAGACAGGCAAAATTGTTGAGCTCAAGCTGCTTTTTCTTCTTAACATTTTTCTGCATCTGAAATTAGAAGTGTAATAAAGGTATTGCCACAATTTTTGTTGCCTTCTATTGATGCATGCGTGGAAACTCTTCTTCCTGGATTTGTCTCTCTTATCAGACTTAGCTTGTTTTCTATATTTAGCTTTCTTACTTCATTCCTAAATTTCTGGGCTGAAGCTCTCTACAATTCTATGTGTAAGGTCTTAAAAACATCCTTCTCTACTCCTCTAGTCTCAACTTCTTTAAATGTCTCCTTATTTTGATGAATGGAAACTTGAGAGGAAATCTATCTTAAAGGAGCTGACAAAAATAGAGTTCAGCGATTTTACAAATAGGTATCTATTGTGCTTTTATAGCCAAATACAGAGGTCTATCAACAGGAACCAAGACATAAAGGGAGTAAAATTAGCTATTCCTGGAATATTTACAATTATGTATCTGTGTTACTGAAGATGCTACTATAATAATCTGAGCCCTCATCAGAACTCAACAGAACAGAACTCTTTCAAGAAGAGATTGGACTACCATTTGTCAGAAATGGTGTAAGGTCTCTTGCTTGGGGGGGAGGGTTGGACTAGTTGATCTACAAGGTCCCTTCCAACTTTGTTAATCTGTAAAGTCTGTAAACTAAATAGAGATATGGTCAAAAGCAAGCAGTTAGCCACCCTATTTTGCTGAAGAAGAACTTTAAGGAGGAAAGATAAATAATTACTTGATGCATGTTAGCTGATGAGTTCTGGGAGTTGGAATAGCCTGAACCATGAGATGGGCAACAAATAAACTTGATAAATAAGTTAAAAAATAGAGTCTGGACAAGTTGCTAAGTTTGAAAAAATGGGGTAAATTAATGGGAATCAGTAACCGTTGGGCTTCTATTGCAAAATCTTCCAATTGGCCAGTTTTCCTGCCTGTTTTCTACCTACAAGAACATTTTTATTTACTTATTCCCTTATAGTATGATGTAGTGCATGGGTGTCAAACTTGATCATGTCACATCATGTATCACGATGGGTTTTTTTGCCTTTGCGGAGTAATGAACCAGGGTGGGTGTGGCCTGCATGTGATGCATCTGGCCTGCGGGCTGTCAGTTTGACAGGCCCGATGTAGTGGTTGAAGTGTTGGATAGTTGAGAGCCTTGGAATTTCACTGGGTGACTGTCAGGCACTCAGGCAGCCCAACCAACCTCACAAGATTGCTGTTTGGGTCATAAAATGAGGTGACTCTATATAGGCTTCCTTGAGTTTTTGAAGGCAAAGTACAACATTCATCTATCAAATAAGTATTTAAGTTAATAAAATAACAACAATCAACTTTCTGGAATTCAAACCTAAGTTGGCTGTCCATTTCCAGTGCAATCAGCTATTAGCCACCCATAGATATAGAACATTTGTGTGTTCTATATCTGTGAAATAATGTGCTATGGATACGTTTTTTTCCCCCATGCAGTGTGAAATTTTGAAGATAAAAGGCTTCTCTAGCTATTCCTTCACGTATATACTGGAGTTTATTTTTAAATTCAATTTAAATATTGAATTTACAGAGTAAAAGAAGTTTTGTTTTTTTTCAAACAACGCTTCCCAGTGCTTAATCTTTACTAAGGAATAAGTTCTATTTAACTCATCAGGAGAGTAAAAATTATCAGTTTTGTTGATTGTGCCATTGTTCCTTCTCACAGTTTGATACCCTCCAGATATATTGGATTTAACTTCTGAAGTTTCCAGCTTATCAAATGTTTTATTCCAGGACAATTTGTGATCATTATTATCAGTAGCAGTACATAATTACAATCTCTATCAAAAAGTGACTATTGGAAGAAACATGTTCAGAAGATAGACATTATGATTTGTAAATTATGATCTCTGTTATATTGTATTACGTGAATCTAGCCAGTATTAGCTTATTCAATAGATCAGTGTGAAGACACGGTGTTAAGGCCCAACCTTTCTTATCTTTTGTGTTCCTGCTATTATGTCTATGGCTGATTTATTCTACATTATGTTTTATTTAATTCCTGAAAATATAAGGGGCAAGCAGATGATTCAATCATTTGCTCTCTTTGCAGCCCAAATAAATGCTTATATACGAAAAGGGAGATAGATCCAATCATTGTTCCAAAACTTTTTCTATCCACAAAGCCTATAACTCATCAGTTTTGTTGCTTGTTATTTGTCTCTGAGATAAATATGTATTTTAAAACAATGAGTTGTTGCTGCCATCTAGATTAAATAGAAGTGCAGCAGCCATCGCTATCAGTCCTGTGCTTTCTTAACCATCCAAAGGTATATACACAGTTAGTTCTTTATACAGCAGGAAGAACCTCATTTTCTTCATTTTTATGTATGCAAATTATCTACCAACTTAATTCTTATAGACTCTAGATGATTTATAGATATTAAAATAACATAATAAAAATACTTTTACTATATAATAAGAAAGAGCAAATAATATGAAAAATGTGAACTGTTATAGCCACAAAGGTGATTTTAGAATTCAGCAAGCGAGCAAATAAAGAACACAATAAGAAGCCCAAAATCAATTTCCCATCAAATCAGCCCTCTGCAACCAACCAGGAAATTCAGGATGTTCACAAACAATGAATGATAGAAAAGCAATTTTAGTTTATTTTTTATTTTAGTTAATTTCAATGCCACCCAAATCTACCCGATTCTGGCCAGTTATCCTTCCTGTTGATTTCCGGAAAGCTATATTTAAGATCTGTTGTTTGTTATACAGAATATAATCAGTCACCATTACATTGAACAAATGTTTGGAGGTCATTATACAATGAATTCTAAACTTATCACCATTGAATATTTTTTTTAAAAAAACCTTCCTATTATTAATATTTAATTTTCTGTTAGTTAATGGATGATCCTGAGATTTAACCCAGCAATATGTAATGGATGGGATTCCTTCACTGTTTTCATATTTTCTGTATCATGCATGATTTTGTATACTTCTCTTGGGTCTTCCATTCTGGCCCTTTTCTAGTCCCCTAACTTATTTGCATTTTCACTTCATTAATAGGAAATTTGAGAGCTAATGGGAAGTAAATATGGAACTGTGCTTTGAAGGATAGCTTTTTAGTCCAATGAGCTTTATGTTTGAATAAACATTGCATAGGGTAGTACTGTGTGTGTCACAAATATTTTTTCTTCAGTACGTATATCTTCACAGCTTTATCAGGGGCTTAGGAGTTTGCCCAGTAGACTTGCATTTTGAAGACTGATCATTTTGCACTGTGTCTATGAATTGAAAAAAATCCAGGATTAAAAATGCTGAAATCAATTGCCAAATGTCAGATGAGAAAGGTGACATTTAATTGCTTTTTGTCAATGCAAAACACTCTAAAAGTGTTTTTCTGAAAAAAAAATAAATTCTTCTTTCAAGCATCCATTAATAATGTCCAGCTAATCATTTGAATGTCATGTGCATAATCTTCAAGATTATGAAAAGAAATGAATTCTCTTTTAAAATTTCTGTTTGTTCTGTTTATAAAATAACCTGTTAATTGCTGTGGTCAACATTTAATAGCATTTTGTTGTGGAAGATGGTAGTATACTGGGGAATTATGATATGATATCCACAGAGGTGGTATTCAGCAGGTTCCGACCAGTTCTGGAGAACCAGTAGCAGAAATTTTGAGTAGTTTGGAGAACCGGCAAATCCCACCTCTGACTGGAGATTTTACAGTATCCTTCCCCTGCCATGCCCACCAAGCCACGCCCACAGAACTGGTAGTAAAAAATTGAATCCCACCACTGGATTCCAGCCAGGACTTCCATATTTGTTCAGTTCTGTAATGAAGAAGCCTTTTATATGACTAAATTAACACATTTCATTAGGCATAACATAGAGTTCAGAGGATAATATTAACCTGAATGATATACTCCAAGTGTGCAAGCTAAGCAGAATTGATCTTTGAGTAAGAAACTTCCAGGAAATAACAAAGCTGTAAGATTTATTTTCAAATAAAGGATGAAACAGATGTTTTGAAGAGGGCCAGTTGGTGTAATGGCATCAGTCTAAAATTGGGAAATGGTGGGGTGTTGTCCCACCTTAGGTTCAAAGCCAGCTAGATGGCCTTGAGCCAGTCACTCTCTTAATCCTAAGAAGGAGACAATGGCAAACCACTTATGAAAAACCTTGCCAAGAAAAATACAGGGACTAGTCCACTAGTCCAGGCAGTTGTCAGGAGTCAGCACTGACTTGAAAGTACAAAAAAAATTTTTTTTTGACAAGCTACTTTCATATTGGTGTTAAGAAATTTGATGGATATACCCATGAACAGGTTGACGAGGTGCATTCAAAGAATAATGTATATATTATCTATAAACACAATATGGTTTATTGGATTTTGGCTTAGTTTTCTCCATGCACATGATCAATAATTTTTGTAAACCTTATTTATAGCTTAATGCGAACATAGCTGAGTGCACTTTATACAGCAAATCATAGTTAAGCAAACCCGTAGCTTGTGTCTGCTTCTAAATATAGACCCTTTTCTATGTTGAGCATATAAAGTATATTCAACAAGGTTGTTGAGAGTGTGGTGGCGCGTCAGCTCCCTCAATACTTGGAGGAAGCGACTTACCTCGATCCTTTCCAATCGGGCTTCAGGCCCGGGCATAGTACCGAAACAGCATTAGTCGTGTTGGTTGATGATCTCTGGAGGGCCCGTGACAGGGGTTATTCCTCTGTCCTGGTCCTGTTAGATCTCTCGGCGGCTTTTGATACTATCGATCATAGTATCTTATTGCGGCGGTTGGAGGGGTTAGGAATTGGAGGAACTGTCTTACGGTGGTTCTCCTCCTTCCTCTCTAACCGCTTGCAATTTGTGTTGATGGGGGGGAGAGGTCCACCTCTAGGCCCCTCATTTGTGGGGTGCCTCAGGAGTCGGTCCTCTCCCCTCTCTTGTTCAACATTTATGTGAAGCCACTGGGGGAGATCATCCGTGATTTTGGGGTGCAGTGTAATCTCTATACTGATGATACTCAGCTTTACATCTCCACCCCAAACCACCCCAATGATGCTGTGGAGGCTATGTCCCGGTGCCTGGAGGCCGTGTGGATTTGGATGGGCGGGAACAGGCTCCAGCTCAACCCTTCCAAGACTGAGTGGCTGTGGTTTCCGGCGCCCCAATATAGTCAACTGACTCTGTCGTTGGCTATTGGGGGAGAGATCTTAGCCCTCACAGAGAGGGCTCGCAATTTGGGCGTCCTCCTGGATGCACGACTGTCTTTAGAAGATCATATTATGGCCATCTCCAGGGGGGCTTTCTATCAGGTTCGCCTGATTCGCCAGTTGCGGCCCTTTCTGGATTGGGACGCCTTACGCACGGTCACTCATGCCCTTGTCACCCCCCACCTGGACTATTGTAATGCTCTCTACATGGGCTCCCTGCGGGGAGCAGCCGGAGGCTTCAACTGGTACAGAATGTGGCCATGCGGGTGGTTATGGGGGTGTCAAGAAACTCCCATGTGACGTCTCTCCTGCGCGAGCTGCATTGGTTGCCGGTGGCCTTCCGGGTTCACTTTAAGGTTCTGGTTTTGACCTTTAAAGCGATTCACGGCATTGGACCAGGCTATCTGCAGGACCGCGTTCTGCCGGTAGTCTCCCACCGACCTGTGCGCTCCCACAGGGAGGTCCTCCTTCGGGTACCGACGGCATCTATGTGCCGCCTGGTGACCCCGAGGAATAGGGCCTTCTCTGTGGGGGCTCCCACCCTCTGGAATGGTCTGCCTCCAGAGTTACGTAACAACACCGACCTGAGAGCATTCAGATGTGCACTGAAAACCTGGCTCTTCGAGCAGGCCGGCCTGGACTGAAGTGGGACTTTTAGAACAATTTTAGAATTTTGGGTTTTAAATTTTGGGATTTTAATATTTGGGGTTTTATTAATTTATTGGGGTTGGGTACAATTTTAAAGGCAGCCTTAGGATGTTTAATCTTCTTTTAACTTTTATAATTGTGGAATGTTTTATAGTTGCCCTGAGTCCTTCGGGAGAAGGGTGGTATATAAATATGTTAATAAAATAAATAACTAAACATACAGATACCTACAGGAAAATTAGCTCAGATATTGCTGCTTTTCTAAAAATAGCATGAGGGGAAGAGAGTCAGCGTTACACATTTCAGCTCCTATTCATTTTTTATAATCTACTAGATCAGGGATCCCCAATCCCTGGTCCACGCAGCATTCTAGAAACTGGGCCATGTAAACAAGTGAAGGTCTATTCATGGGATGCAGGCAGCATGGGAAACCATGCCCCCTTCAGTCCACAGAAAAACTCTCTCCATGGAACTGGTCCTTGGTGCCCAAAAGGTTGGGGAGCCACTGCCCAGTTGATGATGAGCTCCAACTACTAGTTTCCATAAAATTGCTTTTTGTTATTGAAGGAATGTACCAGGTCTCTTTTTGTAGGCAAGTTTTTAAGAGGAGACTGGATAACCATTTATCTGAAGTGATGTAGGGTTTCCTGCCTAAGCAGGGGGTTGGACTAGAAGACCTCCAAGATCCCTTCCAACTCTATTCTATTTTCTTTTTATGGGTCCTTGTCCTCCCCCAGGCTTACTTTTTATGGGGACAAGTTTTCTATCTTTCAAACACAGTTGGAGAAGAATGTTGAAGATTCTAATTGTCCCTTTATATTTAACGAGGTGATATCCTCTTGTTCTGGTAAACCATGAGAACAATTGGTTTGGATGAGGATTGATGATTAAAAAAAAAAAACCTAGATGGTGAAGGTTTTTTTTTCCAGGCAGTAAGTGGTGGTGAGAAGCTTATTGTAATGGAGTCCTACTTACCCTGTCACAATAATACAAAGTGGTCTTCCAGATCTTGCACTAGGGAATGAAAATTCAGCTCTGTTTTTGTTGCTGTTGGGTATTTTATTGTTTAGAACATGTCTAGCATGAGCCAAGGTATTTTTGGTTTGATATGTGCATGAATATAATGATGATCAGAAGGCATCATTTGGTCCAGATTTCAAGAAAGCAGCTAGGCCTGGAGCTGCACACAAGCCCACATTTTCTTCCTGTGTTTTTTGCAGACTCTGGCAACTCTCTTCTGAGCATATTTTTGCACTCTACACAAATCAGAAATGATTATAATACTGGCAAATTAAACTCTAGAGTATAGTTTTAGTTGAAGTCTTTTTCAGCAAGATTTTTTTTTTGCAAAATATGACTTCATCACTCCTTTTCTTACCATTATTTCAAAGAAAATCTTTTAGAAAATCTTTTGATCTGTCAATATTTGAGAGCACCCTACATTTGTGTTGGGTTTGTGTTTTGTTATTTGGGATGGGGTTTTGCCAACACTTCTTTCTTCTGATGTGAGCATTAAATACCATTCAATATTTTACTTTTTCCTAGATATTTGAGGCATCTTAGGAGTCTATCTAATGGAAAGATAAATCTGTTCAGATACCATAATCTGTGAACAATCTCCTTTGATTTATCTACTATCAGAAATGATGGTTGTTTCCATCATAATTTGATAATGGTGTCCCATTATTGGAATTTAATTGATTATATCTGTAAAATATCTGGATCAATCTACAGTATATGTTTGCCAGATTAGACTTCTTTGTTAACACAGCTGTTTGTTTTTTCCTCAAGAAACATTGGATGATTTTAATAGGACTCTGCATTCTGCTATTTCATTACTGTAATAATAATAGTGTTATTTATATCATGCCTTTGTTTAATGATAAATCATCCTAAAATGAATTCATATAGGTCAGTATATAAGTAGTGGTATGAAGCAACCTTCTTACTTCCTTATAGCAAATTATGCTACTCTGAGAATGAGGGACCACAGAAAACCATTTGATTAATCGTTCAGATAGTTTTGATTTAACCTTCAGAATAGTCTGGCTCCTTTTCCCAACTATGTATTATAATGCCAGCTGCACCACAATCCTTTTATTTCAAATGTTTGTGGTGATATAATCGATTTTTTAAAAAGTGCAAATCTTTTCAAGTTACCATTTTTCTATTCCTATTATATCCTTTCCTTCCCCTTTTCTCTGAATAGTTATATATCATTTCCCAGTGGAATGTGAAGCAGCTGTTCTGAGAACGGCCCTGTCATATCTGTGATCGTTGTTCAATTAATGAAAGAAGTTTGTGTTATCTTGTTGCCAAGTCACACAATCCATGAAACTGACCAAAGTAGCAGGAACATATTTGCTGACCTCAGCCCGGTTTTGTAGAATGTTATTATAATCAGAGAATAATCACTTGCTTGAAGCACTGATCTGAAATTTTTCCTTTGAAATACCCCAGAGATGAAATTAGCTTATGACTTCCATCCACTCTGACAGACCTTATTACTTATTTCACACATGGGTGTATAAAGATATTAAATATTCATTTAATATTATTGTGACTATAAATAGTACTTTTTAATAAGGAACAACTTCTGGTCAATCAGATCTCCAATTACTGCTGACCAGGGAATGGACCTATGCATGATTCTGTCTGTTGTTGTTTTTTTTTACAAAAAGTAATATCCTGGCCAGGTATATGTTAGGTTAGCCAACAGAAGACAATTATAGTCTATAACCTAATCTAGCAAGAACTTGCTGAACTGCAACTGAAATCTGGTTGGAGAGAGATGGAGGACAAATGACCCTAACCCTAACCCTAGTCACATTTACCAGATTGTCAGGTGCTGTTTTAAACTTGACATGATATACCAGTAGTAGAAAGACTTTTTATATATTAAAATTTATTTATTTGATTTCTTTAGCACTCCATCTCAGCAAGTAATTGAATAGTTTTGATTTATAGTATTTTACCTCTCTGTCTGTTCAATTCACCTGACCTTAATTTATTCATTCATTCATGCAGATTTATTGGGCACTCAACTCCAATGGTTCTATTCTAGTTTTGAATGTATACCTAATAATGAGAAGACAAGATAAGGCAGGGATTTTGTTAGTGTACCAAAACTTGCTGTCCCCCAACTACATATAAGTTTGAATTTCAAAATCCATTGTGACTGGCCATTATGATAAGTGTGGTCCATGCATTGGATGGTAAAGTTTATTATATCTGAGGAATACTAGTTTAGGGAAGATTGATGTAATGTCTATCTCTCTGTTAAAGGTGACAGAGGCGTTTTGGAGATACTGCAGAGGACTCTGAAACTAACAGTTTTGGGAAGCTTCAACAAGCACACCAAAACCATTTCACCTGAGTTGGCTCAAGTTGGCCACAAAGATCTTGGTACTCTCTCAATTAAGATAAAGCCTGACTTATTGAACATAGTTTTCTACACTAGTTTAGAAGCGATAATCCATGAGCGGGAGAAGTAGTAATCTCAGTTGTCATACCATTATTTGATCATACTTGACTCATTGGCCCCTCAGTAGAACTGAATGGTTTTTTATAGTCTTATGAGGAGCACTAATTTAAAACGAAGTTAATATATAAGCCAATCATGACTTTTTAGTGCTTTTCCACCCATCCTTGTATTTCTAGTGCAGGGTCTTTGCGTGGAGCCATGGATTATCTCAGATCCCAAAGTTCGTCTTTCCTTGATGATTTTCAAAGAATGCAGCCTTCAGACAATGTAGCATGTGACTAGACATTTTCCTCTCTCTTTCCTCATGCTTAGGAAAATCAATCTCACAGGAGACAAACAAAATCAAGCTTTATTATAAAAATATTGAAAAAAAATGTATTGGAAAAAAACTTTTTAAAATTTTAAACAGCCAAATTACAAACATTTGGTGTATGAGAAGATAAATAAATGCCACTTGATTAAAAAAGAAAATCATTTTTAAAAAAAGTAATGTTCCACCCAGACCACAAGATGGTGCTGGTCTATTAGAATATTTCTGACTGAATTTACAAAGATACTGCAGGGATTTCTGTTTATTTAAATGTACAAAAAATATAATTATGAATATGTATTTTTATAATTTTATATACAATGTGACATTTGGTAATGTATGATATCCTTATGCTCAGTCTGAAGAAGAGACAAAATACTGATAATGCACACAATTTATCATCTCATATGAGAACTTAGCATTTTAGACTTGTATTTTATGGAAACTAAATTAAGAATTTATCACAAAATCTTGGCTGAATATTTTTTTAATTTATGTCTTCAACAACAGTTCCTCTTCAATTTTCAATCTCTCATTCTAAGAAATCTATTTGCTTTTATATGCCTCATTAAACTAATTCATGATAGACCCTGATTTAGTGATAACCAACACAATGGGAGAAGATCAGGCACAAGCTATGAACTGGTATTTGTGTAATGTTTCGCATAGTTCTCTTTGTGCAGTGTAAAAGCTCTTTAAAGGTTTTGTTGTGAGCAAGTGCTCTGTTTTCTTTGTACAAGTACAAAGTTGCCCATTTTGTCACATACATTTCAGCACTGCTGTCTGCTTGATGACCCTCCTAGCTTATATTCTCAACACCTTTACCCTAATCATCATGTAGTATGTAAAGTAAGTGTGAAGGCCAAAAGGAGCAACTGAAACAAAATTGGCTTTGCAAGGCCAGATGCAACAAATCCTAGATAGTGAATGAAACATTTTATTGGCTGAGTTCACCCCTGAGGACTGTGGCTGCCAGGCAGCATTCTGTAAGTTTGGAGATCAAATGAGCAGCCTGTTTATTAATTTTTGGATGACTGGCTGCATTACTTCTGGAGCATCTGCTCTGTGGTAGAGCTGACATTCCATTCTTATAAAGTTTAAATACCCCCCAAAATAGCCTGAAGTAGGGGTGGGATGATACCGGTTCTGGCCGGCTCTATAGAACCGGTATCTTTGAAGAGCAGCAGACACAGAACCGATTCTGTGTCTGCTGCTGTTTGGCCCATCCGCCCGCCTGGGCTCTTACCTGACCTTTATTTCTTGCTTTGTCAACCTCAGCTGCTTTGCGCAGCACAGCTGAGGTTGAAAAAGCAGTAAAAAAAGGTGTTTTTCAAACACTGCGCACCCGTGCGCAGCACTTATCAGTTGTCTGGGTGGCACAGATTTAGGTTTATTATACATGCGCGCAAAACATAATCACCGAACCAGTACTAACACAGGTTGAATCTCATCCCTGGCCTGAAGGGTTATGTCAGGAAACTCCGTTCAAAAAGACTAGCAATGTTTGGTTCCACAAGTATATATAGTGGTACCTAGGACTATGGTAGAACCTGCCTGGCACTTAGAGAAGTTGGTGAGAAGCTGCTCTGCACAACTTTCCTTATCATCCTTCTTGCTTCCTTTGGTGGGATGTCTTGCAGTTATAAGGAAGATATAACTGTTGACTACAATGATATCTGTGGAAAACTGGATGTGGGTTGGTAAGATTATAGAGAATAATATTATTTGGAAAGATGATGAGATAAAACCTTTAGGAAGGAATAGATGAGGGAAAGGAAGTACTGTTAAGATTATATCTCTATGGAAACACTGAGGAAGATGACTTTAATGATGATACACAAGCTCTATTTCAAGGTGACAAGTGATGGAACTTTTTTAAAAAAATCTAGAATGTCCAGATAACATTTGGAAGGCTTAGATGAGACCTCCCTAATTCGCCAGAATATGAGAAAGAGGAGAGGCAGCACAATCAGACCTGCACGTTTGTGTTATTTTTAAGCCAGTTTCAATAAAAGTAAATTTAGTCTTCCTATGGAGGTGATGTCTGACCGGCCTCATGGAATTGCCAAATTTGGCCATAACTGTCAATCAAGGTATTGTAGGAAGGTTGAAGTGATCCTTCATTTGAATTCCATATCATATCTCCTTTATGAGAATAGAATCTGGCTAAATTCTGCCCTTGCCTTATTCTTCAAAAGATCTTCTAGTGTTTCTGCAGTACCAGCAAAACGTTGGCCTTGGATTGGAAAGATCTGGTGCATTCCCTGCTGCCTAATGTTTAATGGCTGAAATATATTTCCGAATCTGATTAGATCTCAAGATTTTCTCAAGTATAGAAAAATAGTGTTTAAATTTGTATCTGTGCTAAATAGCACTTAGAACATCAATACCAAAATTTTAGGAATGAGCTTTTACATTATTATTTCATACCCTAGAGCAGCAAAGAGAAATAGTGAATCATAAAATAATACACGTTAACAATAAATTAAATATTCAAAGAATTTTACTTTCCTTTGGCTTGTGTCTGGCACACTTCTCAAAAAGTACTGATCAGTCAAAGGAGAAAGGAATTTAACCTGTTTACTTCCTCTTTCCTTCTGTTATTAATATGGCTGCTACCTTTTTCATTTTTTTCCAAGGGAAAGAATGCTGTGGACAGAATAATCTTAACACTTTGAAGATTTTGTTTTGTTTTGCAGCCTCAATCAGTTTCCGCACATTGAATCCAAAGAGACGTTCCAGCATCTAAAAGAGCAGAGCTTCTGATGGCTTATTCTAAATGGCTACATTCTGTTTTGGATGTTCTTCCTTCAGAACATCTGTACCAATGCAGAATTGTAGTGTAGCAATCAGACACCATCTCAGCTGCAAGATGTGGGCTTGGCATTTAAGCAGCATGTTAATTGGAAGAGCAGCTGCAAAACTTGAAACTCTAAAGGAAGGCAAAAACAACATCCCAAATTAGCCCAAATAAGAATCCCTACAAAATAGGCTTGTGAATCTCCAGGATACTGGTAATCCAATAGTTGATTGAGTGGTTGATTATGTGCCATCAAGTTGAAGTTGACTATAGTGACCACATGGATAGATTTTCTTTTCTGTACCAGTCTGTCTCAAATCTGATATTTCAAGTCTTACTGGTGCACATATAGCCATTGTAGACATTGCCATGAATCTTTTTAATAAGTGTTTTCTTTGCCATTGAGGGCTTCATATTAGTTATCTTCCAAACATCTCAGAGAGAAAGATAGTCAGAATTCCTCTAAAGGGAAAAACATGGATTATTGTAGATTATTACAGAGCAAACTATCACATTGTCACAATGAAAACTATAAAAACAAAGACAGTGTATTCAATGCTTGAACTTTTTTTAAAAAAATGATGAGATTCTTGTTGGAAGTAGAGGATTGCAAGTAGTAATCTAACCATTGCTTCATAAAGAACCTGAAGGAAAGTTCTGGCTTCAGCTGAATATTAATGTTTAAAATCCTCAGTTTCAACATGTATATATGAATCCATTTTTTTTTTTAGTTTTTGTATATGTAGAACATAAAATGTCCTTTCATGTTGTTCACATTTTCAGCATTTATTTTCTCAATGATTCTTAGTCCAGTTTATTGGATATTCTTTAACCTATTATTCTTCCATTTCAAATGTGCTTAGTACTTACTTTTCCTTAATAATAATCAATCAGCTTTCCCATGAGATCCCATCCTATTTGCCTAGTTAATTTTACTATTTTCAAAGTCACTTTCATCAAAGAAAAAAATTGTCGCTCTGTTATGTAAAATTACCCCACTACTTACTTCTCTCCATGTGGATGTGGTACCATTAACGACTACTCAATGGGTACGGTTTGTCAGCCAGTTAAAAATCTATCTGGTGGTAATTTTGTCTATTCCCTATTTTTTTAGTTTACCAAGTAGGTTATGGTTTACTTTGTCAAATTCCTTACTGAAATCTAAGTATACTATGTCCACAGCATTTCACTGTTCTAATTTAGTGACTTTATCAAAGAATGAGATAGGATTGCTTTGGCATGATCTGTTTTTAACAAACCTGTGCTGGCTATTAGTTATAACTTTATTTGCTTCTAGTTGTTTGCAGATCCATTTTTTTATTATTTTTTCCAGGATCTTCCCAGGTATTGATGTCAGACTGATTGATCTGTAATTTCCTGGGTCTGCTTTTTTTTCTTTTCTTGAAAATGGGAACTACATCAGCGACCATATGTTGCCTTGCTTTTGAAATAAGCATATGTAAACTTCTCAATTAGACACAATTTTCCATGTTTGGCAAACATTATTTATTTATTTATTTATTTCATAATTTTATATACCGCCCTTCTCCCGAAGGACTCAGGGCGGTGAACAGCCAACTAAAATGCATACAAACACAGAGATAAATATGTTTAAAAAAGAATTAAATTATAGGCTGCCCCAATAAAAATCTAAAAACCCCGATTAAAATAAATTAAAACTTTCGTACCCCACCCCAACTAATCTAAAACCCATTATTTAAAAATCCCATTTGAGTCAGCTCAGGCCGGCCTGCTCAAAGAGCCAGGTCTTCAGGTCACGTCTGAATGCCCTCAGGTCAGTGGTTGTTCGTAGCCCCGGGGGCATCCCGTTCCAAAGGGCGGGTGCCCCCACAGAGAAGGCCCTATTCCTCGGGGTCACCAGGCGGCACATAGAAGGCGTCGGGACCCGGAGGAGACCCCCTCTGTGGGAGCACACCGGTCGGTGGGAGACTACTGGCAGAATGCGGTCTTGTAAGTATCCTGGTCCGATGCCATGGAGCGCTTTAAAGACCAAAACCAATACTTTAAAGCGAACCCGGAAGGACACTGGCAACCAATGCAGCTCGTGCAGGAGGGGCATCACATGGGAGTATCTCGACGCCCCCATAACCATCCGCGCAGCCGCATTTTGTACCAGTTGAAGCCTCCGGGTGCTCCCCGCAGGGAGCCCCATGTAGAGGGCATTACAGTAGTCCAGACAGGAGGTGACCAGGGCATGGGTGACCGTGTGTAAGGCATCCCAATCAAGAAAGGGCCGCATCTGGCGTATCAGGCGGACCTGATAAAAAGCCCCCCTGGAGACGGCCATGATATGATCTTCCACAGACAGCCGTACATCCAGGAGGACACCAAGATTGCGAGCCCCTTCTGTGGGGGTCAAGATCTCATCCCCAATAGCCAGCGATGGAGTCAGCTGACTATATCGGGCCGCCGGAAACCACAGCCACTCAGTCTTGGAAGGCTTGAGTCGAAGCCTGTTCCCGCCCATCCAGTTCCACACAGCCTCCAGGCAACGTGCCATAACCTGCACAACATCGTTGGGGTGGTTTGGGGTGGAGATGTAAAGCTGAGTATCATCAGCATAAAGATGACATTTCACCCCGAAACCACGGATGATCTCTCCCAGCGGCTTCACATAAATGTTGAACAGAAGAGGGGAGAGGACCGACCCCTGAGGCACCCCACAAATGAGGGGCCTAAGGGTGGACCTCTCCCCCCTGTCAACACAAATTGCGAGTGGTCCGAGAGGAAGGAAGAGAACCACCGCAGAACGGTGCCCCCAATTCCTAACCCCTCCAACCGCCGCAATAGGATACTATGGTCAATAGTATCAAAAGCCGCTGATAGATCCAATAGGACCAGGACAGAGGAATAACCTCTGTCACGGGCCCTCCAGAGATCATCTACCAACACGACCAATGCTGTTTCGGTACTGTACCCGGGCCTGAAACCCGATTGGAACGGATCTAAATAGAATGCTTCCTCCAAGTACTGAGGGAGCTGACGCGCCACCACACTCTCAACAACCTTCGCCACAAAGGGAAGGCTGGAGACAGGACGATAGTTATTTAAAAGAGCCGGATCCAGGGAAGGCTTCTTGAGGAGGGGCCGCACCACCGCCATTTTCAGGGCGGTAGGAAGACAATCCCCTGGAGCCAGCCTCATGTCACCTCTCTGGAGGTAGAAACCAACCAGGAAGGGCACGGGTCCAGTAAACAGGTGGTGGCATTCAGCCTCCCCAGTAATCTGTCCACACCCTCGGCGGTCACAGGATCAAACTCCTCCCAGATAACCATCTCAAGACTTGCCCTGGACACTTCCCCCGGGACCACCCAACTGGAGTCCAGCCCATCCCGAATCTGAGCGATTTTATCATGCAGAAATCGGGAAAACTCTTCTGCCCTACCCTGCAAGAGGTCCTCCCGCGCTCTTGGCTCAAGCAGAAACGGGTCACTCTAAACAGAGTGGCAGGCCGATTTTCTGCCGATGCAATAAGGGCGGAGAAGTGCGAACACTTCGCCGCCTCTATCACCACTAGGTAGGTCCTAATATAGGACCTAACCTGTGTCCGGTCAGACTCGGCATGACTGGTCCTCCAGATCCCCTCCAGACGTCTTTTCCGACACTTCATCCCCCTCAGCTCCTCCGTGAACCACGGAGCCAAATGGGATCTGTGCCGGGTCAGAGGACGCAAAGGCACAACTTGGTCCAGAGCCTCAGCGGCCAACCTATCCCAGGTGGCCACCAAGTCTGCGGCCGAGTTATGAGCCAGAGTTTCAGGGAATGGCCCAAGCTCCATCTGAAACCGTTCAGGATCCATCAGGCGCCTGGGGCGGAACCATCTCCTCGGTTCCGCCTCCCTGCGATGGGGGGTGGCGGCACAGAAGTCCAGTCTAAGAAGAGAATGATCGGACCATGACAAGGGTTTTATAACTAGATCCCCAAAATGATCATTCAACCACTGACCAGAGACAAAAATCAGGTCCAGTGTGTGTGTCCCCGTGTGAGTGGGGCCAGAAACTAATTGGGTCAGATCCATGGCCTTCATGGAAGCCAGGAACTCCCGAGCCATCCCAGAGGTTTCCCCGAGCGAAGGCAGGTTGAAATCCCCCATGACTAAAAGCCTGGGGGTCTCAACCGCCAGCCCGGCTATCACCTCGAGGAGCCCGGGCAGGGCCGATGACACGTGGCAGGGAGCCAGGTACGTTATCAAAAGGCCCATCTGAACCCCCTGACCCCATTTCACAAAGAGAGACTCACAACCAGCTGTCTGAGGAACAGTGGCCTCCCTAAGACAAAGGACTTCTCTAATAATCGCCGCCACCCCACCACCCCTTCCCTGAGACCTTGGTCGATGGAATGCTTGGAAGCCTGGTGGGCACATCTCCACCAGAGGAAGACCACCTTCTGGGCCCAACCAGGTTTCGGTGACTCCAGCCAGGTCCGCGCCCTCCTCCTGAATAAGATCGCAAATCAGGGGGGCCTTGTTAACGACGGACCTGGCATTGCACAACATCAACCGGGTACTCAGGGCCTGAAATTCTGCACAACCAGGCCTGCCAGATGGGTCGGGAGGGTCGGAGCGTGCCACCGCTTGGAGACAGCGGGCATGCGATCCCCTAACCTGATATGGCCCTCTACCCCCGTCATATCTACCCCTCCCACTTATGGTGCCAATGAAACCCTCCCCCTGCTGTCCAAATTGTGTTTGCCCCCACAACTCACGACCCTCTGGGCCCTGCCAGACGTGCACTCCAGCCTGGCTGACTCCAAACCCCCCTGGGTTATCCCCCAAACCCGGTCCGGGTATCCTCCCCAACCCCAATAAATTACCATCCCCCAACCCTCTCCTAGTCACCCTCCCCAACCCCGATAAAACCCTGAATAAAAGTTTAAACCCCCCCCCTAAAAATCCTTTTTTGATGGCCATGCCACCTCTCCGGATCCCAGGAACCGTCCTTGAGGTAGGCCATCGATAGACCGGAGGGCCACTTCAGGGAGTGGGGGACCCTCCCAAGAGCCCGTAGTTCCGCCGAGGAATAACTGATTGATCTTTTAACCATCGTCATTGCCGTATCGAGGACCACCATCTTCTTGCCACGAACCAACCCCGGACCAGACCCGCCCCGACTCCGCCGTCGTCGGGGTCGCACAGCAGCCACCGGCGACATCATCGGGGCTGCTGTCTTCGTCCCTGGGGCCATCTTCGTCAAAATCACCGGCGTCCTTCGGGCAGGCCAGTACCGCTGTTGCCACTGCCATTTGCATCCCTGATGCCATCGTCCTCTCCGCCGTCCACGTCGCCTCCGAGATCGCAAAGGTCTCCCAGTCGACGCAGACGTTGTCTCCATGGCTGCTGGTGGGGCCGCCATGCTAGAGGGGCCAACACCCTCCATGACAAGGCGTCCTCCCCCCACAACAGCCGCGGAGGCCAGAACAAGATTGTCCAAGTCCTTGGAGCAGCAGATGGAAACAGGACAGATGGAGACAGAGCATGAGGCCGCAGCAGAACTATCAGAGCCAGATAAAATGGGGTCCGGGTTCGCGGCGGGGCCTCCAGCCGCGGCGTGGCCTCCAGCTGCAAAACGACCCCGGCGAGGCATCTGCCCCCCCCCCATGGCCGCCGCGATATCGCCCGCTGCCACCGTCCGCAGTAGCTGCAGCGGCCATAGCAGGACCATCTTCAAGGCCGCCGGCATCAAGGCAGGGTACCTCTGAAGAGCCCCCAACCATGGGGCAGCCAGGTGAAGTGGGGTCCGGGTTCGCGGCGGGGACTCCAGCCACAAAACGACTACGACGAGGCCTCCGCCCCCCTCCCGCGGCCGCCGCGGTACCGCCCGCTGTTACCGCCCGCGGTAGCCGCAGCGTCCGCAGCTGGACCATCTTCGAGGCCGCCGGCACCCAGGCAGGGGACCTCCAGAGAGCCCCTGACCATGGGGCAGCCCCAGCAATGTCGGCCGCCGCCTCTGCGGCGGCCACTGCCTCCACGGCCGCCATTGCGGCAGCCACGGCCTCTACGAAATCGCCGCCGCCGCTCAAAGAAACCACCTGGGTGGCCTCCTGGCGGCTCGTCCGTCGGCTCGTCCGACGCCCCAGACGCCCCCAAACCCCTCGATACCCCTACCATGCATGGGGGCCGAGGGGGGAGGCCAGCTTAGCCGGCAAAAGCGGGCGCTCGGCGGAGCTCCCTTCAATCGGAGCTTCCGGTCGCCATCTTGGATTCCTTTCACTATATCGGTCCTCCATGCAAAGAAAATATCTTTCATGATGGCTGGGGAATTCTGGGAGTTGAAGTCCACAGTTCTTAAAGGTGCCAAGATTGAGAAACACTGGTCTAGAGAGAGCATTCTCAGAGTGCTTGAGAATGAGGTTAAGTTTCTGCTGCAGATATAATTGGGATCGAAATGGTTAACCAAGCAAGGTACTTTCAGGGCGAAAGGAAATGGGGAATCTGTAATATGCCAAGTATTGATTTTTATAACTTCATACTTTCTTCCTTTTGTTCCCTGACAAATAAGGGGTAGTCTTTCAAGGACTTAAGCTCCTCTCTAGGTAATTCATAACAGCCAGTCTTAAAGATTACTCTCTTTGTGTGCCTTTTGCTAATGCAGAAGTAAAGAAGTTATAAGCCCAGGAGAGCAGATTTAATGGAATTCATGTCATTTTTTGATTGAGTCATCTGCAGCTACCTGTGCTAAAGTTGCTTTGGGCATGGTTCCTTGGTATTGTGTACAGTTTGAACTGCTTTATGTGAGACTCTTCATAGGAGATTGATAAGTAGAAAATATCTTTTTATAGGAGTGCTTGCAACTTGGCCTTTATTTGCAATATACTCTTAACATTTCTGTTATCAGTTTTACAATTTGTGGTGGTTTTACTGCTTTTTTCTTTTTGGTTGAACTATGTCATTATTTATTTATTTGCTTTTAGTAGTTTATCCCTATTACTCAACCTTCAAAGATGATTAAAGTCCTGTAAACTCTAGTCTTACCCTCTAGCCCTCAAAATTATTACATTTTATTACAGAATTATTATGAAAAGTTTTGTCCCCAATAACCAGTTTGCTTGTCCCTTATCTTTACAATTTTCAGGGTTTCCTGAATTTACAGACTTCAGAATCCAACATTTATGGATTATGCAGAAACTCTTACACTATTTATATGATTTCATCAAAGATAATAAGAGTTAGGCTCAAATGATGGACCTGCCTGCACATAAATCTCTTTGAAGTAAAACAAGACCTTTTTAATAAATACAGAATTTCTCTTAGGGTAAGGGGGTGGTGTATGACTTGAAGAATACTTACTAACTCTTTCTCTTGTCAGGCAAAAGGCTACCCTCTAATCTACTGACTCATATTGTGTCAGTGCCATTCCTTTATAATTGAAGCCTAAAATTAAAGTTAAATGGAGAGTAGCATGAAATGTCCATGCTTTACTTCCAGGAGAAAAACAAAAATAAAGGGATAACATAACATAGGATGGTAGAAATTTGCAGGAAAACAAGTAACTAATGAACTATATCTGAAATTTGCAGCAATGTAACTATTATCCATTCTTCTCTTCTTCTGCACAGTCAATATCATGTTTAAATTTTTAAATCTGAGAACAGCCACATATTTTCAGATATTCTCCAGAAGGCATTCACATTGCTGAGCTGACAGTAATGTTATAAAACTTTGCCATATTAAATGGAATAAGCTTGTAGGTGTGCAGAAAATGGAAATCCTTTTTCAAAATTGATTCTAGCTAGTTGTTGGGGACTGTATTTTCCACCACACTTTGAGAGTACAACTAGTGTACAGAAATTATGGGTTCTCCAAGCCAACAATAGCTGAAGGCACCGAGGTAGGAAATGCTGGATGTGAAAGGTTAGGAAACCTGTTTCCCAATTCAGGTGATGGAGAGACAAGCCAATTTGGGAACTATGACCCTGCCTGGTAAATTCATCCAAAAGAGCTCTATATGTTTTATATGCAATGCTACTGAGAAGGCAATATGTTTTATAGCCGGTATTTCTAAGGGCTGTTTCCTGAAATCACCATAGTCTTACTTCCTATTGCTATAAATCATCATAAATCAAGCAGTGACATAAAAAGCTGGTGTACTTTTGTGTGTTTAGCACATGCATGAGCTTTATTGAGCTTGGGAAATAACACAGCTATTACTACCTCTTCCATTACCCATTCTATGATAGCCCTGCAGCATTAGTATTTGCTATATCAGTAGATTTAAAAGCTGCAAAAGGGAGAATGAATTTAGCAGCTAAATGAGGAAAACTGCAGGGCCCAATTTCACTTCTGTTCTAAAGAGAAAGAGAGGCCTCCAGAACAACCAGGAGCATTTTTGGTGGCTGTGATTTAATGGCCTGCATACAATCCATTCTGAAAACAACAGCCATCTGTTTTGGAACCACATGTTTTTGGGGAAAAGAAAGCATGAGTTATCTTGTTGTTGTCACCCCTTTTCTTCTTCCTAAGAAATTTTTAGCAGAAGATGATTCCATCAGTGGTGGCGGGATTCAAAAAAATTTACTACTGTGGGCATGGCTTGGTGGGTGTGGCAGGAAAAGGATGCTGCAAAATCCCCTTTCTCTCCCCACCCCGCTAATCTGCTTTCCAACTCCGTTTTCCTCTGCAGGGCAACAAAAGAAGACCCAGCCAATCAGTTGGGACTTGGGAGGCAGAGAATAGATGGGGACGGGACCAGTCAGAGGTGGGATTTGCCGGTTCTCCGAATTACACAAAATTTCCGCTACTGGTTCTCCAGAACCTGCTGAATACCACCTCTGGATTCCGTGTAGTTCAATATTGCAAATATTGACTCTCTGGAATGTCACCTCTTGAAATTTCATCTCATGACTACATCCCACCCAGGCGAAATTTTCTTTTGAAAGATGATTTGAAGGGAATTGAAATGTGAAACAGAAAAGAATTGCTCTGCTTATTACCAATTTCAACCCAGTCTTTTTTTTTTTTTTAATATACAACAGTGCAGGCTATCTTTGGCCCAAAGGTCTTCCTTTTGCCTAAACTTTTAACATCAGATACACCTGCTCTTGCGTGCTGGATTAATATAAATTTAGGTGATGTTCCATGGGGTGGGGGGGAGAGGAGAAGGGGGATCTCAGAAGTCTGGGTTGGTTGCAGAGGCCCATGGCCACAGATGAATTATTTTGAAGGGAAGTGATTTTTTTCTGCATACGTAAAAAAAACCCTGCCTTCTTTAATGTTTTGGATTTCAGAAGCCTATTTCTCAACATTGGCTGAAGAGATACCAAAAGAGGGCAGTAGCCCTTAAAGGGCCAGAAACAGATAAAAAAGGTAAACTCAATAGACCATGTCTCTTCTCAATTCATTAAAAAAAATATTGTAATCTTTATTGGGCCTAGTGGTGAAGACACTTGCCTCTCATTTGGAAGGTTGAGAGTTCAATCCTAGGTGAGGGACAGATGTTTCTGTCCTAGTGTCAGCTTTCCAAGTAACACACCCATTGAAAGCAGAACTCCAATGCAGGTAGATTCCTCTAAGAAGATGTTTACTGGATACATCATATGGGCACAACTGGTAAAAACCAACTCATAAGATTCCCGTGGTTTTCACCTAATTAAAACAATAAAACTCCCCCCTCCTAGGTGTCGTCACATTGTCCAATGAATACAGTTGGAAGGCTCCTCTCCTCCTTCATCAGCCACCTGTCACAATGACCTTATTTTCCACAGGAAAACTTTTTATTTTGACTATTAACTGGACTATCTACTTCCCCCCTCCCTTCCCTCTCTCAGGCTTCGTGGCAACTATGAGGCAGCATAAGATGGTGCCTCATAGTTCATTTCAGAGTTGATACCTAGGGTGCAAAGAAAAAAAATATCTGCCATGCATTTCATGTGGCATAAAGAAAGGCATCCAACCAGTAAACATTCAGCTCCATTCAATCATCTCAACTCCACCTCAAATTAAAGGTCATTTGACCTCTCAGAAAAACCAACTCCTGAAATTTCTTTTGCTTTGGATTAAAATTAACTGATTTGAAAATGGAAGGCTCCTTCAGGTTTCCTCTTATGCTGCTCACCAGTGGTGGGATTCAACCGGCGTTACTACTAGTTCGGTTATTACATGCGTGTGTGTCAAATAATCTTAGGCTGTGCCCCCCTGGGCAGCTGAAAAGCACTGCACGCTGGTGCACAGCATTCGAAAACCCTCTTTTTCATTGCTTTTTCAACCTCAGTTGTGCCGCGCAAAGTAGCTGAGGTTGAAAAAGCAAGAAATAAAGGACACGTAAGGGTAGACGGGTGGGCCAAACAGTAGCAAACACAGAACCGGTTCGGTGTCTGCTGCTCTTCAGAGCTACCAGCTCTATAGAACTGGGCAGAACCGGTAGCATCCCACCCCTGCTGCTCACAGGCAAGAAAGTACCTGTTTCTCTGTAGTTCTCTCAGCTAGGTCTTCTGGCAGGGGAGAAGTCCAGCTGCTGATTAGGGCCAACCAGTGGCAACATAAATTGATTGTGTCAGCTATGACTAATGAAGCCAGGAACTGATAAAATGTCTATTACATCGACTTGGCACTATGAGCTTCATTGCTAATTACACAGTCACAACATCATGCTACTGTTGGAATTAACCAGCAAGATAAAATGGGGCTCTACTCATAAATCTTACAGATGGGAAATTTACACAGGATTATAACCATTGGTCAAAAGAGAAATCAGTACCTCAGTATGGATAGTAGTGGCAATTGAAGGAAAAAAAGATTTTGGGCACGTACAGATCCTTTTCCAAGTATAAATTAAAATATCTGTGCTTATTTAGTTCCATATAAGCTTTATATGACCCAGGAGGAAGAGCTCAGAAAGACCACTTGATCTCATACCAATCTCATACCAAGTCTGGCAGATGATTTTAAAACCTTTTATCTAGACATCTCCGCTATTTGATCTCTGTCTGCCTAGGTAGAGGCAGATGTTTCTCTCTCTGGGCACAGTGAGAATATATCTTCTGAATAAAATTCCACATTGGCGACAGGAAGGGCATCCAAGCCAGTAAACACTCAGCTCCATTCAGTTGCTCAGACACCAACCCCCCAAGAGATTATGGGGTCATTAAAAGGAGATGATGATCTCCACTATTAGATATCAGATGAGTGGGAAACAGAAAGAGCTAGTTCAGTTTCCTTTCCAGCTGTGAGATTTCTCCTTTTAGAAGGCTCAATTGGTGCCACATTTGTTATCTTTTCAGAACCAGGCTTCCTTCCTCTTAAAGTAGAAGGGTTTAGTGTGATGTTGCAAGATTACATAAACCTCCTCCACAAATCTTAGGAACAGCCCCCTGGATCTCATTCAGAAGTTTGAACTAAAGTGTATTTTTAAGAAGTTGTAGGGGAAAATCTATGAAATGCACAGAGAGTAATCATATACTAACTTTTTTGAGTTTTGGAAATGTAATTTTAGTTAAGTTTAAATTTAAAATAAAGTGAATCATTTAATTCCAAGCTTGCCCACAGTTTGAAAAGGGGCTTCAGAAGTCAAGCCTCAACATGTTGGCACCCCATTATAAGGTTTTGCTCTCTTTTTTGTTTATTTAGAAAAATACATATTGTATTTTATTTATTTGTGGGAGATCTTTTATAAGATGGTATATGAATATTTTAAAACTGTCAGCTGTTAGCCCTTCAAGATAAGCCAGGTTATTCAAACAGTATGTAATTTATGATTTTTTTTTAAAAAAAATTTTTTTCCTATTTATCAGAGAATAATAGAGAACGCACTTTGGTATAGATTTTGTAGTATTTTATAAGAACAGACATTTTTTATATGTAACTTGGTATGCTATTAAAAGAATAATTTTCTTTTTGAAATAAAATTTAATTAAATGATTACATTGGTATGTGATATGATTAAGTACTCTATATGAACTCAGTGTGTAAAAAATTACGGGGGGGTCTGATTTTTGCTTATTTTGCTATTGTAACTTCATAAGTAGTTGCTTGGATGTACTGTATGTACATAGTTTGTTAAAATTTATTTTTATATGATTTACTCTATTTTTTAAAAACGCAATAAATGTCTTTTTAAAAAGCACTAAAGAAAGATAAAGTTGTTGACATCCATTCTTGGCTAATAACCAAAGCACGTAGAATACTTTTGCTTTCTATTTGTTAGCACTAGGTTTTAATTCTGTTCAACTAGCCCAAGGACAGGTTGCATCATTTTGTCATGTCCAAATAGTCCTCAACTTGTGATTGGTCACTTATCAACTGTTTGAAGTTAGTATGGACCTCCCCAGTGGTACTTACGACCCAGTTCCAAAATTTTGATGGCCAGGCCCACCTTGTGGTTATGTGACCTTATGATGCACTCATCAGTCAATCTGCATTTATGGATGTCTGTAGTGTCTCAGAGTCATGTGACCATGTTTTATGAAGTTTTTGCCAAAAATCAACATTGATTTCCAGTTTTTTTGCAAAACAGGCCCATAATGAACAATTGGTTTGCTTATTAACCATGAGAGAGACAGGTTGGCCTAGTGGTTAAGACACCAGGCTAAGAAAGCAGGAGACCTTGAGTTCAAGTGCTGCCTTAGCCATGAAAGCCAGCTGGTTGACTTTAGACCAGTCTATCTCTCTCTCTCTCTCAGCCCAATCTAACTCACAGGTTGTTGTGGGTAAAATAGGAGGCAAAAGGTGTGTTGGATATGTTCCCTGCCTTGAGTTAGTTATAAAAATAATAAAGGCAGGATATAAATAAGTAAAATAAATATACAGCCACCAAGTTTGGTTAACTTGCAGCACTGCAAAAAAAAAAAAAAATCATAAAATTGGATCAGTCATTTGGGTTGACCCACTTTGCAACTGTGATGACTTATAACCATAATCAGCAGGCTTTATTATGATTATAAGTCAAGGATTACCTGTATCCTGATATGATAGATTTTGTATTTTTCTGGATCACTTCGACCAGGATTTTTTGAAAGCCACTTTCCTCTTAAAGGACAAGAAACTTTTAATCCCATAAAAGATGGAATGCCACACACAGGGGCAAGAATGCCATTTTCTCCAGCATAAAGAAGCTGAAAGATGCATTCTGACTTCAAATACTGTGCATATTTTCTCCATGCATTGTAACAATAAGGATTTTACATGTCAAATATCTCTACATTTCACTTGTCTGGTATTTTCAATTTACGTATTGTTTTCCAATATTGCCATTCATTTCTTAGCAATTCCACCATTGCTTGTTTAAATGGCACTTTCCTCAGTGAGTTAATCCAGATGTGGTATTCAGCAGGTTCTGACCAGTTCTGGAGAACCAGTAGCGGAAATTTTGAGTACTTCGGAGAACTGGTAAATACCTCCTCTGACTGGCCCCCACCTCCATCTATTCTCTGCCTCCCGAGTCCCAGCTGATCGGCTGGGTCTTCTTTTGTTGCCCTGCACAGGAGAATGGAGCTGGAAAGCAGGTTAGTGGAGTGGGGAGGGAATGGGGGTTTTGCAGTATCCTTCCCCTGGAGTGAGGTGGGAATTGAGATTTTGTAGTTTCCTTCCCCTACCACTCCCACTAAGCCACACCCACAGAACCGGTAGTAAAAAAAATTTGAATCCCACTATTGAGTTAATCCACTGTGAATTGACTTCTGGAGTGTACAACATGGGTACTAAAAAAAATGTTGAGGTTGGCATGACAAACCAATAACTATGCTAAAGAGAAGGGATCTATTTGGTTGTATATTTGGATAAGAATCAGCACTAGCTATTTCTGATGCTTCAGATCAATACTGCTTTTTGAAGAGTCATTGCTCTTTCTGTGCTCCTGTGGACATTCTTTGGAGAGCATTTGAAAACTGTCAGAACATAGCAATGAAAACAGAAATTGGAAACCTTGTAAAATGAGTTGCTGGCCTTTTGAGTTATTTGTTCTCTCAAGTTACCAGCAAAGATCTGGATCTGTTCCTACTTTTGAGAGCACTTCATGGAGCTGCAAGCTTTGTTCCTATTCTTTCTTCCTCAGATTGCTCTGGGGTGGAAAAATATTATTTTTTTCACTTTATAACCAGGCAAATAGTTTTGCTTAATGAGAGGGGAGCTGCTACTTTCTCCTTCTCCTTCTCCATTCAAGTTTTCTTTCAAAAGGAGAACTCAACATTGCTAAATGCAGGAATGCAGTGGATTTGTAGATTTTGTATTTTTTCTTTACCATTGTCACTTTTTCTTTGACATTGTGGACAAATGAAGAAAATTTTCAAGGTTTTCCAGGTAGCTAAAAAGTCTTCAAGAAGGAAGAGGAAGAGAAATAGAAATAAAGCAGAATATGAGGTGCAGGAGGAGCTGGACATCCAGGAATACTGTGATCGCCAAATTGTTTTGTGCAGTCTACATCTCTGTGTGAAGGGTAAGAAAAAGATATGAAAGAAGATTATTGTGTATTGGAGGTTGAGTGTAGATAAGATAATGCTAGGTACAGAAAGTCTTCCTCAGAATAGTTGCTCTTGATTTATGTTTTGAAAGGCTATTTGCTTCATATGGTGCTTAAATCCAGTGGAGATTGTGCTGGATCAGTTTGCCTTGACTTTCATTTCCCACCTCTTCTTTCAAAGGTGACCCAAGTCTTATTAGAAGTGTGTTCAATGAACCATGTGCATAGGAAGTGTAATAACTTTATAGTCCTCACTTAGATGCAAAATAAGTTATAGTCAGGTTTACACAAGTTTTCATCATGGCTGTTATTGGATAATCATACTCATGAATTAGCTATTGAGGGCAGAATGGTGTGTATGTATGAGTATATGCATGTGCACATAGGAGTTATATGCATGTGTGCAAACACAAGACACAATAGGAAAAAAACTCTAGAAAACCTCACCCACACGAAAATGGGATAGGAAGACCCAGAAAGATAAATATCTATTGAAAACATTAAGCGACTGTGGCTCCAGCATGCATGCATCCGTTCCACCTCTCTGGCTTAATTCAGAAATCATTCCCAGGGTTTACCAGAACCAGACATACCTATTTGTGAATTCAATTCATTTTATTCCTCGGTAAATCTGTACAATAGGGGAGACAAGCTGGCTCCCTCAAGGTGTTTTGATCTTAATATTTGCAACTTTAGCTAGTAAAATCTAGTGGCAATGAATCATAAAATCTATAGACCCCAAATCTCAAGAATGCTCAGGCTGCCTAACCCTAATATAGATGCTTGCAACCTCAAAATAGCACTGATGTGTCTATTAGCAGCACAACTTTTCTCATACTTAAAAGCCATGAGCCAACCTTATCTTAGCTTTTCTGAAGAAATCTAAGATTCACAAATCAGCAGCACAATTTCCTACCATTCTGAGGCAGATATCACAGAAAACTCTGGTGAAAACATTAGAAAAGGCTTGTACATTTTTGAGTCAACTTGGACTCACGGGTCTCATGGCCAAAGCCCTGTATCTTTATGGCAGCAATAAGAAAATAGTTCACCATTGCCTTTTTCTATTTTCCTGGTTTTGTTTTTTAATTTGCAGTCTCACAGAAAACCAAGCTAAGCAGATGAAGTACTAACCAGTCTCATCAACAACTCTCATATTTCCTGGAGATTTCAGCTCACTGGGCTCAATTCAAGTCACCCAGCTGGTTGGGTAACTCTGGCCCAATCATTCTCTGTCAGCCCAACCCAGGGTTATTGTTGTGGGGAAAATAAGAGGAAGAAGAAGTACTATATATGTTCACTGCCTTGAATTCACCCCTTATAAAATAAGGCGGGATAAATAAATAAATAATAAATAAATAAATAAATATCCTGGCCCTGATTTGTTTAATGTCTTGTCTAGCTTCTACTCCATTCTAAGTGTAGATTAGTTTAACATAATCTCTATGGAGGTTCTCAGTCATCCAAACATAGTTGTCCCAAAGGTGTTTTTTCAAAAGGCAACTGGACTTTCTGGTTTTTCTTTGAAGAACTTTTGCTTCTCATCCAGAAGCTTCTTCAGCATACCCAAGAAGCTGAAGAAGCTTCTGGGATGAGAAGCAAAATGTTTTCAAAGAAAAGTCAGAAAGTTGCCTCTTGAAAAAGTACCTTTGAGATAAAAAGCACCCAAAATTCACCTGCAAAATAAATAAATTTATTCCTACCCATTTCTATGTGTGTGACAACTTTATATCCCTTCCCAACCATAAAACCATATCCTTCAATGTTAAGGACAGCTTCCAGTCACCACAAGTCTGTCTGCCTCTCCCCTCCTCTTTCACCTTAATTTAATTTTACTGAACCATTGAGATAGGAACAATAGGCTATCTTTCTCTATCCTAATTACGTCACAGCCTGTCTTTCCATCCATCTGAAGAGCAACCTATCTGCATCTGTTTTTTTTTAATTCAGAAATGTGGCCAGAGACACAATACCTACGGAAATTGCATCCGCTTTTGATATATTGGTCACTGCTGTTTTCAGCCTCCAAGCTTAATAGCATGCTTTGTATAGCCCTGTATGTGGAGTTTATTTTTTATAAAGCAGGGTAGGTCTCCTCCCAGATCTTCACCATGCATTTGTTATCTCCCTAATTAACTCTGGTTGTATTTATGACCCTAACATCTTATCATATATGCACACACACAAGAAATGCACATTATTCCCCAATCTTCATTTTTACCCTGAGCAGTACAGCTGGCTTCATTTGACAGAGAGACAACTGAGGCAGCAGTATGATAAAAATGATTGATGTGTTTGGATGGAGTTTGAATTGGAAATCTTACAAATCCAATATTGATCCCTTGTTTCTTATACAAATAATGGTGTTGGCTTGATAGGGGTTCTGCATAAAATGCGGGGCAGAAAATCTACAAATCTGATTATAATCCTCCTGGATTAGAAAAAAAGGGAGAAGCAAAAGAGCCAGTTGTGGGGTCAGTACCTCATTGGGTACCCAATCTGGGCTTCAGAGTCCTATTCTTTGTTCATAGCCATCTTTATCTTTAGGCTAAACATGGTCTGGAGAGTCCTTTGTAAATCTGCCTGCAGACCAAGCTAATTGCAGCCAATTTATCATTCTGACTGATATGAGTAATTTATGAAAGTTGTGAATGGGTAGAAGTCAATGGCATCTGCAGGCCAACAAGGGGAAGCCAGGGTAGAAGGAGAAATCTAGCAACGGACGACACAATACAAGCCCCATTGGTAAATATGATATAAGGAGGGTATAATAGTGCATTTTAACAGAAGTGACGTCATCTTGCAAAGACTCATGGTGGAGGCTGATCCTCATATATTTTTTTTATTAATACAGTCAATTAAAACCTTGAATTATATGACAATGTAGATATGTTCACATTTGTGCCTTGCCTCATATACTCACAGCAATTTTGAAAATTGTATTTTTGGGAGGTCCATAGAAAAGAGCATGATTTTCTCTATGGCAGTCCCCTAACATGCATCCCAGATTATGAAAATTATAAGGGAAAATGCTACATACAGGATATCTAAGGCAGGCAGATGGAAAACTGGAGCTTTGCACACCAGAACAACTAGACACAAGAACAGTTTTTTCCCGAAAGTCATCACTCTGCTAAACAAATAATTCCCTTAACACTGTCCAACTATTTACAAAATGTACACTACTATTACTGTTAATCTTCTCATCACTCCTTATCACCCATCCCCTCCCACTTGTGACTGTAACTTTGTTGCTTGTTTCCTAATATGATTTGATGTTGATTGTACCCTATGACTATCATTAAGTGTTGTACATTATGATTCTTGATTCTTAACGAATGTTCTTTATGTATACTGAGAGTATTTACACCAAGACAAATTCCTCGTGTGTCCAATCACACTTGGCCAATAAAGTATTCTATTCTATTCTATTCTATTCTATTCTATTCTATTCTATTCTATTCTATTCTATTCTTTGTATGAATGGAACAGAATTATAGCTGAATATATCAATAAAATCAATAAAAACAAAAGTCCTACTTTGCTATTTGGAAGCCTGGTGAGATAAAAAGGTTAGAACATTTTCCACTGTTAGCATAATAGTGTCTCTTCCACAACCGTCTAGCGCATAATTTGCAAGCATTTAAATATTACTTTGGAGAGCAAAAAAAACCCCATCTTGTAAGACAGAGTAATGTTTTTGCAAATAACTGTGGCATCTTACAAATTGGGAGATGGACTATAAGAAGATTGTTATCCCAATTGAGACACCATAGTGAAAGACTAAAATAGAGGCATCTGTTGAAATTGTCACTTTGGAGAACAATTCCAGTTGGGATGAATACTGCATTAAGGCAAAAATGAAGTATAACATCTGAATAAATGTCGCCATTCTGGGGACTTTGCCTTCCTACAGTTTCTGTGGGAGCAATTGAATGGCTAAAGTTTGGATATGATATAGTAACCAGAAAATAAACATCAGGTTTAGACAAGATATTGCTGATTGAGGATGTAAAGTGTATGTGGAAGGGACTGAAGAAACCATTAACATGCCCTTCCCAATGCAAATGGTCTAGAGTATTCTCACATGCAGAGAAGTGGATCAGTCATAGCTCAATGGTTCTTTGAGTGCAAAAAAAATATCCTAATTTCAATCCCTAGAATATTAAGGTCGAGAAGTCCTGAGACTGAATTGAATTCCGGATAATTCCCTGGACACAACCTTCCCCTTTTTCTTAGTAACAGTAAATTTATTTATTTATTTATTTATTCCATTTATATACCGCCCTTCTCCCGAGGGACTCAGGGCGGTGAACAGCTCATCTAAAAAAGTGTTTACACTGCTTTTTTCTGGTACATGTTGCAATCTCCTGTCCGTATCTGTAAAGTAAATCAACTTGACTTCAGAACTTAGCCAAGGTCAGACAGGTAGCATTCCCTTCTGGGATCCATTTCTAGGTAGGGTTAAGACCTGAAAGAGTCATAGCAGTCAGTGAACGACAAACCTACCTTCAATTTTCTGGGCCAAAAATCCATTGAGGTCTGAAATTATTTCATGGGGTGGGTTAGCTATTTTGTGAATCAGCATGCAGGTTAATATGTAATGCAGAGTTTGTGTATGTCTGTGTTTATTTGTTTGTTTCATTTATATGGTCACTCTTCTGAAGAACAAACAAAAAACACCAAAAACCTAACACCTTAGACATCCACTTGAATGCAGCCAATGTCATCAATACTACTATTGGTATAACTGAATTTCGATAGTTTTCATTTGATTTGAAGGATAGAATGCCTAATAAATACACAAACAAACAAATAAATAAATAAAATTGTCCTACATTAATTTACTAAGAGCATTTATTGTCTTTCTCATATTATGTTCTGACCCAGCTCCCTCTGGGTCTACAGACAAACCCTCTGTACTTAATCACCAATTCCTTTATTAGGAGCAAAAGCAGCCCTGGCAAAAAGTCTCTCTCTCATAGCAGGCTAACAAGTCTGTCTGGCTGGGAGATGAATAGTTGTCTGCCATACCTATTCATCTCCAGCCCCTGCCTTTTATCCCCAGAGCTAGGGTGGAACTTTGCTAGTAGTGGTGGCTCTTCCGTTCCAAGGATCAGTCCACAGATTTCCACTGCTCTTCTCTCCTCTGGCATCCATGCGTCAGGCACTTGACCCAGCTGTTCCTCCTTTTCCTCATCAACGACCTCCATACCTGGGGGCTGTTGACTCTCCATTTGAGGGCTGACAGATGTCCCAGGCTTCCACTCTATCTCCCTCTGTCTGACAGTTCCATTCCCTCTTCCCCTTTGGAGCTCTCAGGTTACCTTGATGCTGATCCTTCCTCCCATGCCTCCTTCTCATCTGATTCAGCTGCTGGAGCGGCCAGTGGCCAATAGTGTTTTTTTAATTAAGAAAATCTGGCAACCCTTCCCCCTGACAAACAAAGCAACATATCTAAAAACTGTTTCTGTGATTCTGTCTCACAGTCTCGCTCATGATCAATTGCCACCCAGAGTTGTGCTCTAAGATGAATGGCCCTACAAACCTTTTAAACAAACAAACAAATAAATAAAAAGTGTTTTGTAGTTCCTAATGCTGTCAGACACAGAATAATTAGAAGAGGAAAAAACACCACTCCAAAAAGCCAACAAGTCAAATGGGAAATCTTCCAAACAATCTTGTGTAGTCTCATCCCTCTGTAGAATTTATTTTTGTATGTTTCTCTGGCTCCACATCTTCCCTCCCTGTAATGTTTTAATATTATGGCAGGTGAAATTTAATGCCTTGCCTTGGATCTTCCTTCTGTTTCTATCACGGATATCTTTTTGTATTGTGGCTGTTCACAAGGGAAGTTGATAGCTTTGCTTCAAGGTATAAATCCCAGCTTTGGGAAAGGATGGGCTTGTTTGTCCTATTCGAGCTCGCCTTTTAAAATCATGCGTATCCTTTTGAAAACAATTATCCATAAATCCCCAATTCTGTGTCCTTTGACCTAACAGGCTTCATTGGATGAAGCAAGTTCCTAATGGCTTGCAAAGGAGCTGCATGTACCCTCTACCGGGACTGCTTTCTCACACTTGTACTTTTATTCATTTATTTATTAAATTTATATGACATCCCTCCCGCTTATAAAATGACATTGGGGAGTTTACTTTTCCTTGAGTCTTGTTTTTCATCCAGGAACTGCACTCTCCAGTCCCACCAATCATTCCACTTCCACCACATATTACAGGTTTGGTGATGGACTTGGTGAATGAGGAAGAGTAGGCCGAAACCCATCTTGATCAAGGGGTGACCTTAAACCTATCACTGTTTTAATCCAACCTACCTTACACTGTGAAGTGTAATTTGCTGTAAGAATAACCTTGGGAACAGAGGTGGGATCCAACCAGTGTAATAACCGGTTTGGTGAGCACACACATGCACAGTGTTTGAAACGCATCTTTTCTTGCAAGTCCTGTGTGTGCTACAGCGCTCCTGCAGCAATCAGCTGTGCTGTGCAAGCAGCTGAGGTTGAAAAAGCAGGAAATAAAGGACAGCCTAAAGCCCAGGTGGGTGGGTGGGCCAAACAGAAGAACAGATGATCCTCGGAGTGAACTGGTTCAGTTTCTGATCACTCATAGTCTATTGTTATCCAAGACAGATTGTGTTGGGAAAATAATCTCTGTCTTGTTGCTGTGTCTGCATCCTACCCAGTGCTAGGAATTGATTAGTTAATTCCAGACATAATAGAAGTGTACTATCTTAACTGAAAGCAAATACTTTCCAGAACAATATTTTAATTTTAACAAGGTCTTATTCTGTTGAAAAATCTTAAAGTATCATTTGCTGGAGTCTTTATAAAGTGTTAAGAGAAATACAAACTGTAAGCGCCTGAGCTGAAGAATATTTTTTTTGTTTGAGTTAGGAACTATTGGTTCAAATTCCGAAGATGGTATTTTTGTTCAATAATAGCATTGTCTCATTGAGTTCAGTGAAGCTTACCCATAATCCAAGGCTAAAGGCTGTGGTCTTCTGTGTTCCTTACAAGTTTAGTTAAACAGTAGTAAGGTCAATGGATGTCCAGCTAGATACCACCTCCTCTCCAGAGTGAGATATTGCACACATTACTTTGAATGCTTTATTAAAGCTATCTCATTCGTAAATTATCTTATATGCATCTGTTTTTCCCCAGAGACTCTTCATGAAACTCATAAACATGCCACAAGAGCAATAAAAACCTCACTGAGCCAAGTCTTAAATATTACTTAAGACTGTTACTTAAATTAATTATATCCAAATCAGAACATTCATTTCCAAGCTGGAATTCTAAATGCTTTGCCATTTAAAAAGAGAAACACTGGCTTGTTTTAATTCGCTATATAGAAAGACAGACAAAAGCTTCAGTGATATTTTAAGCCTGCATCTGCAAGCAATGTGGCAAATTACTGGGTTTTTTAAAATTTCTGCTCCCCCATGTATCATAAAGTAGAAAAAGCTAAGTTTTCAGTAGTATTAATTTGCATGGCAGAACATGAAATTTTCTCATATGTACAAATTCAGGTTGTTAGACTGAATGCGAACATTCTCTGGCTCACACAATACCTGAACAGTTCCAATTATTTTGTGGCAGGATTGTCAACATAAACCATAGGTCAGAGTATGTCATCCATTTCCATACTGTCTATGTCTTAGATTAAATTTTCCAGAGGAGGAAGATTGGGTTTCTTAAACATTGTCTTTTATTGAAGATGGCTTTCCACCAATCATCGAGACCCTAAATCTGCTCAGGGGACATTTTTATTATATCACAGCCCTTGGCTCTTCAAAAATATTACAACGCCAATAAAATGAATAAGGACTGGCAAAACAGAAGGACACTAAATGGCATTGTGTAATTCATCCCACATTGTGTGGAATTGGCCAACTTTTACTTTCCTGAAGCCTGTGAAATGGTTTATTTTTCCTTTATTTTGTTAGATGTGCAGTGCTTATTTTTGCAGAACACTTTCCCCCCAATGTTCATATTGATAACACATCTCCTTGAAATGACTTTATAATGACATTAGTTTGAACAGTGTTTTCAATGCCAGTATTGTTACCCTATTTTAGAGCAACAACAATAAAATGTTTCATGCACTGCCTGTGCAAAATGAGCTCTTCCTGTCTAGGGTGCATTGGTGCAAAGCAGCATCTTTTATAGATGTTGGTTTGTTGTTGCTGTGATTGACCAAAAGGACCAACTAAAATAATGCTAAAATCTGTTTTTGGACTTTTCCTTTTCTTTTTATGTATTCTAACAGCAGGCAATGGAATTGGAACCATGGTGCTAGGAAAATGTCTACTTCATAAACGAATTTAAAAGTTTCTGCCATTTCTTTCAGCTGGTAGTTGACAGGTGACAGGTGTCCCCTGATCCTAGCATGCTCCAAATTTAAAATGCCTGGTTGTTGATAAGGTTGTCTCTTCCTGACTCAATTATTCAGCCATGTAGCAAGTTGAATTTTAAAATATAGTAGAGATCATATCCCCCCAGTCACGGCTCTTAAGAAAAATAAATTAAACCTCCTTCAAGTTGAGCTGAATGTCTGGTGATTTTATGACACCTATATGAAAGTGGTTTGCCATTGTTTTCTTCTGGGATGTTTCTTCATCTTTTCAATTTAATCTATAGCACTGGTTTTCCCTTGTGGTCTCCTGTTCAAGGATTGGAGATATTCAACCCTGCTTAGTTTTTTTGAAATCAGTCAAGGCATGCTAGATGCTGCCATCCTGTATCTCCCACTTTTCACTAGTTGATTCCTAATGTTGGGTTTTTGTTTTTTGTTTTGCTTTATAGTTGATCATTCTATGATGGCCTCGTAGAAGTACAATAGAACAAAATCTGGAATAAATAATAATAATTTTAAAAAAATCACCCTCCAACTCTCACCCCCTGCCACGATGACAGCAGATCACACTAGCCATTTGACGGGCTCCTTCCCTCTCTGGGTTCCCCAAGCCTGTTGGAAAAAGTAGGTCTTCAGTGCCTTCTGGAAGAGTACTAGAGTGGGGGGTCATTCTAATCTCTGGGGGAATGATATTCCAGAGAGAGGGAGCCACCATTGAGAAGGCCTTTTTTCTGGGTCCACCAGGTGTATCTCCCTCAGGGATGGGACCTGCAACATTCCCTGCCTCTCCACTCTAATGGGTTGGGTAGATGTGACCGGCGAGAGACGTTCCCTCAGATAACCCAGTCCCAAGCCATGAAGGCTTTAAAAGTGACAACCAGCACCTTGAATTGCACCTGGAAGCAAATCAGCAACCATTGCAGCTCCTGCAGGAGAGGTGACACATGTGTATACCAGGATCTGCACAAAACCATGCGGGCCGCTGCATTTTGCACCAACTGGAGCTTCCGGATGCTCCTCAAGGGCTGCTCCATGTAGAGCGTGTTGCAATAATCAAAACGGGAAGTGACCAGGGCATGAGTGACTGTGAGTAGGGACTGCTGGTCTAAGAAAGGGCGTAACTGGTGCACAACCTGCAATTGTGCAAAGGCCCTCCTGGCTACAACCGCTATCTGCTCTTCGAGCAAGAGTTGTCAGTCCAGGAAAACCCCTAGATTACACACATTGGGGTAGTGCCAGCCCATCCAAAACCAAAGGTTTAGTTTCAACCCATTGCTCCCCATCCAGCCCCTAACAGCTTCCAGGCACTGTGAGAGGGAGGACACAGGAACACTTAACTCACTATGGGCCGAGACATACAGCTGAGTATCATCAGCATATTGGTGGTGCTTCAGTCCATGGTGATGGATGATCTCACCCTGGATAAATAACTTTATCTCCCCCAGAGTTAAATAACTAATGAATAATAAATATTATGATAAATAATAAATAAATAAGTCAAGGCAGCAAACATGCCTTCCTTTTCCTATATTTCCCACAACAATAGCCCTATGAGATGACTTGAGTGAGAGAAAATGATTGGCCCAAGTCACTCAGCTGGCTTTCATGCCAAAGGCAGGACTAAAACTCACTGGTTTCCAGGTTTCCAGCCTGATTTCTTAACTATTAGACCACTGATATGTTAATGCAACATAACAGAATTATGATGAAACACATGACTGGAAATTAATCAAATCTCTATTTACTCTTAAGGATCAATGTAATGGATTCATTGCACCATGATCAAAAATGATTCTTGGTGGAATCGATAGAATCCAATATCATTGTCTGACTTTGTCCCACCAATTCCTTGTGGAATGAAACCCTAGCATGACCCACAAAGGCCAAGTATAGGAAAACTACAAGGTCTGCTTGGTGTCATAAGCCATAGGCACATCTGAATAGAAGATGAAGAGGGGTAAACTATAAAAAAGATGTTGAGACTCTAGAAAAAGTACAGAGAAGAGCAACCAGGATGATTAGGGGACTGGAGGCTAAAACATATGAAGAACGGTTACAGGAACTGGACATGGCTAGTCTAGTGAAGAGAAGGACCAGGGGAGACATGACGGCAGTCTTCCAATATTTTAGGGGCTGCCACAGAGAGGAAGGGGTCAAGGCAGTGGTGGGATTCAAATTTTTTTACTACAGGTTCTGTGGGCGTGACTTGGTGGGTGTGGCTTGGTGGGCGTGGCTTGGTGGACGTGGCAGGGGAAGGATACTGCAAAATTTCTATTCCCTCCCCACCTCACTAACCTGCTTTCCAGCTCCATTCTCCTGTGCAGGGCAACAAAAGAAGACCCAGCCAATCAGCTGGGACTCGGGAGGCAAAGAATAGATGGGGGCAGGGCCAGTCAGAGGTGGTATTCTGAACTACTCAAAATTTCCACTACCGGTTCTCTGAACTACTCAAAATTTCCACTACCGGTTCTCCGAACTACTCAAAATTTCCGCTACCGGTTCTCCAGAACTGGTCAGAACCTGCTGAATACCACCTCTGGGTCAAGATATTGTCTAAAGCGCCTGTAGGCCAGAGAAGGAATAATGGATGGAAACTGAACAAGGAGAGATTTAACCTGGAAATAAGGAGAAACTTTCTGACAGTGAGAACAATCAACCAATGGCACAGCTTGCCCTTGGAAGTTGTGGGAGCGTCATCACTTGAGACTTTCAAGAAGAGATTGGACTCCCATCTGTCAGAAGTGGTGTAGGGTCTCCTGCTTGGGCAGGGGGTTGGACTAGATGACCTATAAGATCCCTTCCTACTCTGATTATCTGTTATCTGTTAACCTGTTGTTAATAAAGCCAGTTGGAAGAGGTTGTACAGAGCCCTTAATGAAATTAATGATTTTTCTACCTTCTTAATGGATTTGTTATAGCTATGATTAACACACATACACATATGCTGATTGATTGATGTAATTTTATTGCCTTTTCTCCAGGGGTTCAATATGACAGACTAGAAGATCCCTTCCATCTCTGTTATTCTGCTTATTTTTTTAGTTATTACATTTACATGTTATATGCACCCCTCTTAATATCCCAGCCAATTTAACAAAGATGAGATAAAATAAAATCCCTTTAATTCTTTGCTGTAATAATAATAGTATTGTTAAAGAAATTAATTTTAATAATAGAAAACACTGCCATTCTCTCTCTCCCTCCCACCAATAACAGCCTTTAAGGTAGATTGGGTTAATTGACACAAAATCACCACCTGAGCTTCCATAACTGAAAGTCAGTTACTAATCAAATCTGGGTTTCCCCACTTCTAATTTAACACATTAAGCCCTACTCTATGACCACCACTGTATGCAGTTTGTGTGAAAATGTTCCCTTTCATTCATCAGTAATTTTTTCAGGTACCTCTATGATAGGGTCTTTGTGGTTTTGGTTCTGTGCTTCAAAGCAAAGAAAGCATTCAAAAACTGGGATAACCAATATGCCATTTCCAACTGCAGTGAATAGTGTTTTTTATTTACGTTCATTTTAGTATGTTTTGCTGTGGGCCTTTTTTTTAGTTTCCAAAGGTCACAAGGGCATAGTGTAATCTGATAATGCTGGAATAAAATCATGTTTTGGAGCCTTCATTGGGAGATAGAGGGTTAAGGCAAAATGGAGACTTCCTACCTCCATTTCATTCATTCATTCTTGAAAAAACTAACTAACAAAAATGGGAGGAAAACATGTCTGGATGTTCCCAGAGGCTATAAAAACAGTGGATGCAGTGCTAACCTTTGCTAACCTCTGATTTACAATATTTTGGTAACATTAATTTGGTTGTCAAAGACTCTTGTCTATTCTATATTTATGTGTCTAAATGGAAAACAATTCAGTTCCTGCAATGGCAAACTTAATGACTTTCCCTCATAGTAAGGAGAATTGTTATGGAAAAGGTTACACATATTTGAACTTCTTTGATTGTGTAAATTTTCTTCTCCTTTTAACTGTAGTTAGATTGCTTTGGATATTTCTCATCTAGCTGTATGCAGAGATAGCTTTAAGCTTTTATTGTTGTTGTTTTTCCTGTTATCAGGATTTCTCACTTTTAATCATGTATTTTAATTAGCAGTTAGAATGAACTTTCATGTGGTGAATTGTGTGTATTGGGTGTGTATGTATGCTGGTAGTCTTCAACTTACAACCACAATTAAGACTATCATTTGTGTTGCAAAGTGAGAAATGTGTTAAATGAGTTTTGCCTTGTTTTATGACTTTTCTCGCCCCATTTGTTAAGTAAATCACTGCAATTCTTAAATTAGTAACATGGTTGTTAAGTGACTCTGGTTTCCATTGATTTAGCTTGTCAGAAGGTCACAAAACAACACTCAGGGACACTGAAACCATCATAAATGTGAGTCAGTTGTCAAGCATCTGAATGTAAATCATGTGACCATGGAGATTCTGCAATGGTGAAAAATGGCCATAAGTCACTTTTTTCAGTGCTGTGGCAACTTCGAATGGCCAATAAATGAACTGTTGTAAGTTGAAGTCAACCTGTACATGGTAAACTCTGTTATAAATTAATATAATTTGAAAATGAAAAATGCAAACAGGAAGTTCTAATGCATGAGGGTGACATGACCACAGTCCAGAAAAGAATTTGTTTCAAGTAGTAATAGTCTTCAAACAAAATAGTGATGAATAAGGCAGCAAAAAACGCATGGATCTTCTTTCATCTCCCAGGGTTTACTTGGGAAGTGCCATGGAATGTGGAGCATAGACTGGCAAACTGAACCAACAGAGAACACCACGTACTGTTGATAAAAGGCAGCATTGAGTTTTGTCATTTTCTTGGCCTAACCACACATCTGTTTCAAACTGCACCTGTATGCCACTTGCTTCAAATTGCTGGCCATTTCATAAGGCCACGTGCATCGCAAGTATCTGGGCAGGGATGTCAGAGAAGCCTTCCAATTTCTTTTTTTGGTACTGTGGATTTGTTTTGTGTTTAAGTGTATGAAAGATGAAAGGTGATTGAAGACAAACAAAGGGGCTCTTTGCAGGGCAATCAAGCACAGAAAATGGCTGGATTCCTACCTTGAAGCAAGTCAGTGTAACTATGGTTTATTAAATAAATCACAATTAGCTGGGATCACATACCCCATTAAGCTAAAAGCAAGCAAACCACACTTTGTTTTATAACTCACTTGAAAGCAGCTTTAAATGTTTATCTTTGGGATGTTCCGTTCCATTGATCTGAATGAAATTATTCTAAATCTGCTTCTTCCGCTCTAAATAGCTTACAGTAAATATGGATGCAGTGACAAGAGTGGAACTGATATCATAGATCTATTATCCACAGGCCAACAAGCCATTGCAGGTGCAGCAGGTCATCCTGAGTTTATTTTAGGGTTTTAATATGTTTGGCTGTTTGACACTGATTAGAGTGACATTAACTGATATGTCTGACTCATAATATAATCCTGGTATCCTGGCTGTGTGCTTATCCATAAAAATGTGTAACTGCAGAAATATTACTTCACTATTTATATCAGTGAAGCAAAAACTTCTATTTTACAGATACGTATGTTCAAATCTCTTAATGTTCTTAATCCAAACTATATAACATCCAAAAAGGGAATTACATATTTGGACTCAGAGCGAGGTCTAGTATCTGAGACACTCAGTTTCAAAATGTCTAAATTGCCTGTTTTTGACAAGGCTGGATAAATATTTTTTAGAAACTATGAAATTAATAAAGATGTTAATAAATTAATTAATTAATAAAGAAATTAATAAATAAAGTATGGCCCAAAAAAACCAGGAGTCTGGTAGCTTCTTTTTTTATTATCACACTTTTAAGTATAGGCTTTTGTGAAATCATCAATTGCGCTGGACATCAAGATTAATGTTGTGCACTATATATTTTGAAATGATTTAAGGGGGGAAATGGAGTGACTATCAGTAGCAGATACAAACTGAATTAAGGTTGAAAGGTTTACTTATTGTAGGACTTTTTGCCATAATCTACTGATTCTCATTCATGTATCAAATGAAGATGAGTATATAGTACAAGTAGTACTATAGTACATTCAATATATGTATTGCTGAATATTATGATCCTACTGAATTTCTGTTTTAGCATCATTGACCCTTATATTGTACCTTCATTTTTTAAAATATCATTATTTCCTTTCTTCCACCTTGCCATGATAAATGGAAATAGATATTTTTGAAAAATACTGATTAAACCATTTTATTCAATTGCTGTTCCATGTTGTTGTGTATACAAAAGCTGTTTAACTCTGAATAGGATATATTGGGATAATCAGGAGAGACCTGTGACTGCGTCTTTTTGTGTCAATTTCAAAGTAATTCCTGTATTACCTATTATTGTTATAGACAAAATGTTCTATTAAATATGCAAATATATCTCCTTTTTTGCTTTTGTTTTCTGACCCACGATACACTAATAATGTAGCTTTAACATCAAATTCTATTTCTCCTAATCATAAAAGTTGGGATTCTGTGTTGTTAACAATGCATGGAAGCTTCATGGAAAAGATAGATGGCTCAAACTCTGTATAATGTGCATGAAATAACCGGATTTTTTTTAAGGGATTGCTTAAAGAAGAAAAACAGCTCTAAGGCTTATTATTTTCAACATTGCGCTATAAAGCAACATTTCTCTGTTTTTTCTTTAGATGTGGTGCAACAATAGACAGATGCAATATTGCTATTAGGGAAGAAAGGAAAAGCAATAAATCTTAAGTTTGAATTTAAATCTAAATTGCAAGCATTGCATAATTACAATGTCATTACAAATCTGAAAGACTGATGGGGTTGGTCTTTTGGCAACACCTTTATTCGCAACTTGTCGCAATCTGATGAGAGCAATGATGTCAGTTTGAAATGACGTCAGCTGATAAATATCCATGTCTTTCTGTATGTCTGTTTCCCAGATGCATGCATTTTTGTTTGCAATTTTCTGTATGAAGTCTAGATACATGTTATGATTTTGAAATGGCACTAGAGAAAAGTGTCAAAGAGCAAGCCATTCTGATGGATGAGTCCTTTTGGTGAAAGCATTGGCATGCACTCTATTTGACAAGTTAGTTTGTGTTTTCAATAGAGTTATGTATAACATTCCTTTAGTGGTGGCGAATAAAGAAAATACATTTTATTTTATGAGTTTTCTCTATGAAGAAAAATGTGCAGTTGTCACCATTCTTAATGAAATTATTATTGGAGTATACATCTTCTGACTGCCTGATCAGTTGTTATGGAATCCAAATGGGCTGAGTGCATGCAAACGCACCCACCACACACAGACACTGCTGTTACGTTTGGAGAATGACGCCTCAGAAGAAGGAATGGAGAGCATTTGATGTTTTGCCTAATACACATTCTCTGCCTCTGTTTTAAGGGGGCTGCAGAACTGCAGTATGTTCGGCCTGGAAAATAATATTCTGAAGGGGTGTAGTATGGGAGAAAGTTTCCTCTCATAGCATGAGAAGCATCAGAGAAGAAGACGGGTACAGAAGTGAGCTATAAGGATCCAGTTAATGGGAAGATGTAGGTAGCAACTTCATTGCTTATGATTGTGTGATAGTTCTTTCCACCACATTTTAAGTAAGTCACTAGCTGTTTAAATGGATTTCCCTAGCCCATGTGCTGAATAACACCTGGGAGGTGCTTTACTTGTGCTTTTACATTACATTAGAATTCATTAATTCTGATGTTCCCACAGCAAGTATTTAAAGACAGCAACAAGCTCATTCACCAGGTGGAGAGTTGTCTTTTGTGTTTCCAAAATGGTTCTCATTGTTTGAACATCTGCTTCTCTAACTTTCCCTCATACCTCCCCTCCCCTTCCTCTTACTTAAATCCAGATGATGACAGATGGGATGGAATCAGTACCTTAAACTTTATTTGCTCATATGTCTTGTAGTCTCGACAACCAGAAAATTAAAAAGAAATTGATCTTGACAATGAGGAATGAAGATGCCTCCTCTTCCTCCAAACTGCTCTCTCCTCCCAATGTTTGTATTCAGGACAATGTCAGGGAGGTATTCTCATCTTTGAACACACAAAGTGGCCATTTTTGACAGAATCTTTGAGTGCAGAACATTTTGACCGCTATTACTTGATAGACATTTCCTTTAGTAAGTGTTTAAAGTTACAACAGACCTGCACAGGTCTACTTATGACTCAGTTCCAAAGGTTCTGCTGGCTGGGCACACACGCCTCCATAGTTACATCTTTGCATTTGGGGTGCTCAGCAGTCCATTCACATTTATGGTCATCTGCAGTGTCCCTCAATTACATGACTGTGATTTATGACATCTTTTTGCCGGAAACCGGTATTTACTTCCAGTTTCCAGCAAAAAATGCCCATTGCAGAGAATAGATTTGCTTAATGACTGGGGTATTCACTTAAGAACCATGATGAATCACTTAACAATCTCTGCAAAAGAGGTTGCAAAATCAGGCATGGGCACATGGCGACCTATTTCATTAAAGGCATGACTTACTGTCATAATTCCAGGCTCAATTATGGTTGTAAGTTGAAGACTATCTATATTAAAGGAATGTACAATCAGAATTCAATATTTTCAGTCTTCCTAACACTGTTATCCATGCACAAAGAAAAAAAAATCAATTAAGAAATAAGATATGGGTTGATAGCTAAAGGATAATATAGTGTCTTCTGGAAGCTCAGAAAATGCCACTTTACTGCATTAAAAAAAACATTTGAAACCAGTCCTAGTTCATCATGAACAACATTTATTTCATTTACTCTCAGTACAGTCTTGATTTAAATGAGAATCAGGTTCCCTTTAACTATGAGAAAAAAAAATAGAGTTCAGCATGAATATGCAAACAAGAAGCTGCATTTCTTTGTTTTGTAACTATAAGCAAATCACATGGTTTAAGATAATTGTAAGAAATCACAAATGTATGCTTTTGAGTATTTGTGGAATCTATTAAATTCTTAAAAGCAATTAACAGATAACATTCCACTTACCAAACTAATTGTGCCACTATAAACTGAATTCACTCTGATAGCGATCATAAAACATTTATGACTCATTTCAGATGTTGATTACATGCTAATTTCATGGAAAATCATTTATTCCTATTCTATCACTAAAAAGTCAATAGTACAGTATTATCTTTAGAGGCACCCTTACATTCCCTGCCTTTATCTGGAATTGTAATAGCTTATCAAGTTCACAGAGCTGTCTCACTACTTGAAGTTTTATGACATCTCTGTTTAATAACTAAATACAGCCAGTGAAATTCTATTCTTTACAAAGGAGAACCACAGATCAAAGTCACTTTTGAAATCTAAAAATAGGAGTTAAGTATGTTCCATATAGCTCATAATGTATCTTCCTTCTTTCAATGAGATTGGATTAGCTGCAAGCTAAATCCTGAAAAATGAGCCATGTAGTTATTTGTTTCAATCCATGAGACAGAATACACCATTAATGACTGATTCAGAGTAGAGTTATGGAACAGGATCTTGGCAAAGGTGCTCATGGATTATCTGAAGGTAGATGAAGCAGTCCCACAGAAGAATGGGATGATACCAAAATGACAAATGCATACACAATGATGCCATTATGAAATGCCACCCCTACATTCTGTCACACCAACATCTAATGCAAGAATAGAAGTGATTGAATGTACATGGTTGTCCCATCCTAATCATATCATCATTTGCCCATGTCCCATCCTTCAGAATCTATGTGCAGTAGAGATCCCTGTTGCTTGACTTAAATTCTTGGAAAGAGTGATTATATTTTAAAAGAAAGGAATAGTCCCTTTTTTGGGCCTTGGATTGTTTTTCACTTGCTAAGAAATCATAGGTTTAAAATGGGGTTGTCAATATTAATGCTCAGATAGCTCAGGGATACCTTACATCATGTGTTAGATGTAACTTGGAAACTGAACACATATTGCACCTGTTTCATCATTAAGTATTATTAGCATTAGTACAATTATATCCCCCTTTCATATTGGAAATCTTAGCGAAGTCCATGCAACAGATCTGTATGTTCATTGGCTATATGAGGGCTGAAGCTGTCAACCAAGAAGGAACTAACACCAAACAAGACTAGAAATAAAAATGATATTGACATTCAAGTTGAGGAAAAAGTGGCTAGGAATCAATTGGCTCAGAAAAGTGGGAGGAAAAAAGATTTAAATCAGGAGTCTCAAGTAATTTTCTATGTCCCATATGCCAGAGTCCTACATACTGTAAACATGCAACTTAAACCAGAGGGAGTCCTCTAGATCTAGAAAGATAAATGACCTGGCAGCAGTGACCACCCAATTCACTTTCATTCTTTGAGTTTTCTGCAACAATTGGATCTGGTCATCCAGTCAGATGATTGGCCACCATAGGTTTCTTACACTGAGTAGAATTGCCTTCCAGGAACCCTGACCTATTTTCACATTTTATAGTGAGTGCTGCTTTTGACATTGGGCTGTCTAAGCAGGGTCGTATATAAAATATATAAATAATTATTAAAATATTAGAATTATAAAATTATAAAAAATAGAATTATATATTTAAAAAACCCAAAATAAATCTCCAGTATTGATTTTGAAAAATATTCACTGCTTGATTATCAAAGTGAAAATACTGTTTTTATGGATTTGCAAGTAGTACTATTTGCAGTAAAAGTTATTAATAAATACATTTATGTTTCATAGTATACTGGGATAGTCTTCATGTTTTTACTCACTATGATACAAACTTTTGTATCAATGAATGAGAAGGGTTCTGTGTTGTGGTTAATAAACCAATCCTTATGTGGCAGTTGTGATCATTTTGGTTTGAGATCTCTGCTTATATACATCTATTCATAACTAAATTAAATAATTAGGAGGATATAATATACATCTTCTTAGCCTTGACTGATCCATTTGCCAACCTTTCCATTCCATTTTATTCTCATACCTGTTTTTACTTCTATCTTCTAGTGCTCTTGAGCAACGAATTCTCAACTTCATAGTCATGTGAAATATGCCAACATTCAACCCTATTCCTGTTCTTTCTTTCAATCAACTACTGTACAAAAAAGTTTATTTTTCACTGTCATACTTTTTCAGTAACCAGCTGAAGAGTTAAAATATGGTCTGAACATCTCCAAAAGCCACATTTTTACTATTCAAATTTTAGCTTTTATTATTGGTTATAATTATTCAATCCGAATTCTTCCCAACTTCTTCCCAGGTAGCTTTGCAACCTCATTCTCAGAGAAGTTTCACCTTCACTCTTGCTACTCTTCTCTTCCTATTAGCTGGACAAAAGATTACAGCTTTTTTCCCCCATTCATCAAGCACAGATACAGACTTTAACCCCCATTCAGCAAGTGGCACAACCATTCTCTAAGCAAATCTCACTTATATGCCCGCATTTCAGGCATTATACCAACTACAAATTTAACCTTACTATTTTTCTTACAGCATTTATGATTTCCTTTTCATAATTGTTTTTAGTCATTAATGTATGACATTTGTTACAATACCACTATCAAACCTATATATAAATCTCTAAAATACTCATATTCCAATATCATTTACTCTTCTTTGATTACTGTTTTGCAACATCCTTTTTTCTCTATGAATATTATACAATACCCTTCTATAATCTTCATTTTTTGCAGCATTCTCTTATTTTATTTCCCACCCAAGCCACTTTCATTTCATCTTTTTAGGAGGCATACTTCACAGACTTTAATCCTTTTCACTTTTTTAAAAACAGTTTTAAACAATTTTTCCATTTATCTTTCTTTATATCTACATTCTATTCATTCTATTTGATAATCTGTTTTATACTGTTTCATACAGCATTGTACTTTCTCTTTCTGCAGTTATTCTACTTTCACTCTCATTGCTTTTACTTCTTTCCTTCTCTTCCATAACTATTTTTCACAGGATCCACTTTTTTCCCCCATGGCATTGCTAAATAACTGTCTGTCCCACATTCAGAGCCTCTCTTCATCACTGTAATCCTCCATTAAGTTTCTCATCCCTTTGTCCTAAAGAATTGATTCAAACACATTTTTAGATTTAGGTTCATTCCTTTCTGATGTGATTACATCATAGACTTAAATCATGTAGTTAGAATAATCAGATCTTTTTGCTGTTCTCATTTATTCTTTAATTTCCAAATGACCGAGCTGTTTCTCCTACGCCATTTTTGTGTCATTCCTGCTTAACTATTTTTTCTTCTACATTCACTTAAAATATTATATAACCTGAACATTGCTTCATGTTCTTGACCTTTTTCTCAGGTTTGCGGTTCACTTGCATTCTAAGTGAGTCTTTTTGCTATAGCCACTATCAGATGGACCCACACATATTCCATTGCCCATCACATCTTTGATACTTAGAGCCTTCATGTAATACTTTTTGATACCACATTTCACTAGTTTTAGTAATATTAAAAGATATAGAGATCCGTAAGGTCTTGTGCCACATGTAGTGCTTTCTACTAACAATACCAGTGAGTTCTGACACATTTTGACCAGTATGGTAAGAATTGCAACCAAAACCAATTTTTATCCTAAGAGCCATGGTGGCACAATGGTTAGAATAGTAGTATTGCAGAGTCTGCTGACTGCCAGAGTTCAATCCTGACTCAAAGTTGACTCAGCCTTCCATCCTTCTGAGGTTGGTAAAATAAGGACCCAGATAGTTGGGGACAATATGCTGACTCGGTAAACCGCTTAGAGAGGGCTGTAAAAGCACTATCAGTCTAAGGGCTATTGCTAATGCTATTCCAGGAATACTCATACTGTTTTATGCAAAATAGAATCTCTAATCTAGACAATACTTTGCAAACTGATATTCACCCAACTAAGAAATAGAATTATCATATGAACATTTTGGACTGGATTTAGACTAATGCCCTTATCTCTACTTCTAGTGATTAGCAGTCTCACATCCTTCAGTGTTCTTATTATAATCTGTATTGGTCATCTTTAGTAGCTACAAGAAATAACTATCCACTATTGACCTCACCCCATTCCTAAGAGATCTGTAAGGGGCATGCATAAGTGCACAATCGTGCCTACCATCCCTGTCCTATTGTTCCCATTTATTCGTACCTATTTCCTGTATTCTTACTCATGTTTATACTTATATCTATTACCTTGTAAACAATTGACAAATCAAATAGATAAAATAATAAATAAAATAAATAACCTGCAGTTTGGGGCATACAATCCCAATCATCATTCTGTTCTATAAAGCTATTCTAATTGTGCATACTTCTGAACGCCCTATTATGATTCCCAGGATACCAAAATTAATAGTACTTCTGATGCTTTAAGCTGAAAAAAACAAGATCAAGCAAATAAATGAACAGAGTAGCAGCATCTTTACTGTGAAGGTAATTTCCCTGGGAGACTCAGTGGATTGCTGTTCTAATCACATACAGAACAATGAAACTGAGTCAAAATGTAAATTAGCCCAGAGAAAAAGAAGCACCAAGTTTTGACAATGATAACAACAAACGTATTTGAAAATAAACCTATTGTGTTCCTATTTTTATGACCCTGATGCATTGCTTAGGTTCTCGGTATATTTCAAATACCTTTTTTTTTCAGAAATAAATTAATATTCAGGTTTAATTGCTCTGACCTCCCTTCTCATGCTTTAATCTGCAAAAACAATATGGGAAAATAGATTTTTCCCTTAGATTATCTTTTTACAAGTTTTCGTTTCAATGTGAAGGTGCATATAGGAAAAGAAACCCACCTTACATCTGTTAATTACTATATTAATAAAGAAACTCCCCCAATTGCAAGGGAGCATATTCCTGTGTGCTTCTGGGTGCTGCATTGAGAGACCCAAAGAGAGGAGGATGGGAAAAACAAACAAGAGAAAGTTATAAATTTCACATGTATTTGTTCTGGGTAGCACAGTAAAGCAACAACGCGTAGCCCTGAAGGCTTCCTGAGAAGAGATAGTATCCCCATCTCTCTTCACAGTCTTTTCTCTGGCCCGCTAGCTTCTCTACCAAGAAATGAAGCACAACTCTATTTCACAGTAATCATAAATTAATGTAAAGCTTGCAGCTCCGTGCAGAGCCAGGCAGAGGTGTTGAGGGAGAAGCATCCAGTGCCATGTGAGCCAGACAGGGTAAAAGACGGCAACCCGGAGGAGAAGATGTTTGCTGTTTCTCTCAAGTGTCGGCTGGGGGTAGTGAGACATCGCAAACAAGGTACTGGGGAGCTGGGGGTTACAGTAGCCTCTGTGTAAGAGAGAGATTCTATGGCGAGACAATTGGGGGGGAATGTGAACTGTTTTATTTTGGGGGGAGCAGTAACTGGACAAGAGCAAACTAGGTGCCTTATTTCTTCCGTTTGCTGTATGTTAGGAGAAGGGAGGAGGCAGATAACAACCTCCCTCCCCCCCCCAATAATATGTTTATAAAGGAAGAATCTCAGTGCTTTATTATTGATACATGAAAGATGTCTTCACCATATTGCAGAACTTAAATGCGTGTCCGCTCTATATTTTCCATTAGAGGGTTTATTTGTGTATTGCAAAGACACGTATAAACCATTCTTTCCCCACAGCATTGGCTTGGTCTTTGAAGTTGCTTGGCAATTGTTTGTTGAGCTGAGAGAAAGCAGTTGAGGAAGTGTGGGAGGGAGGCACAGGGTGGGCAGAAAGAGGCTTTCGGTAATCACGAGAGAAATTGTTACCCTGTTGAAAACTGTTAATAAAGACAGGGAGGAATTATTGGCATAAATTCATTTCTTGTCACCCACAGCATCACATCATACAAACTGACTTCCGCTGGAAGCAATACCATTGCTTGTGTTGCTTGCAAATCTTTTAATTTTCAGAAGTATTAGGAGGAGACTGATTTCAGAACTTTATTGTTGAAATGTGCTCCCCCTCCCCCATTTATTGAACTCTGGTACATGTTTTGATGGTGGTGTTATTTTTAATATCCTATAATTTTTAAGTGAAAAGAGGGAGACATAATTTGACATCCACTCCATGTTTTGAATTTCAATTATCTCCAGACCGTATTTCTGAGCTTGCTAGTTCTAAATGTTTGAAGGTTTTCAGGTTGCCAATTTCTACTCTAAGACAGTGTCATATAGTGTAAAAGAAAGTTTGGGAAGTTGTGAGCATCTAGTATAACGCTTGCTGCAACCTTGGGGTAGTCTGGATATTATTGATTTCTTGAAAGATAAAGACTCTGCTTCTTCTTCGTATTGACAATTGTAATGCCTGATGTAGAGTTTTGATATCAGCTGGTTCTACACACCAGATGGAGGCAGGGACAGCAGTAAACCCAAACACAATTTCTTCACCTTTAGTTGTTGTAGGACACAGGTGTCAAACTCGATCGTGTCATGTGACATATTGTGACGTATCGTGATGTATTGTGACCTTTTTTTGCCTTTGCAGAGCTGGGATGGGAGTGGCCCACACATGACATATCCAGCTGCAGGCTGCCAGTTTGACATCCTGACCTGTAAGAAATAAGAGATTTGAAATAAATACACTTGAATGATAAGTTGCACCTGCTGGTTTCCACTCCCACCCCCATACATCATGTTTATTTTCTCAAGCTAAGGTTATCAGAACTTATCCTCTGCTTCCCTTTGAATACTCTACATTAAACAAATGGCAGCAGATTGCCTCTCCTTCATCACCAATTGACAACAAGCTCCCTACATTTCAAGGCCCATTATTCTTTCTGCGCCCATCATTTCTCCATAGCTGCCTGTGGGAAAACTTGATGTGGCATAGAAACCAGCACCCGGTCCCAAATAAAGAAATGTTTTGCTTTGAGAGCTGAAGCAAGGTAAAAGGACACACATCTTTTTCAGAAATGAAATGAGCTGAATTTAGGTTCTTCCCTATAGGCAATTTGACATTCTTATTAAATGAAAGAACTCTTAAACTTTGTAGTAGTGCAATCCTCAAAAATGGTAAATGAAATTCTGCTTCCTTCAATAAAACCAATTATTTCATTGCTGTTGGGATTGGGCAAGTAATACATTATAATCCTGATATCAGATAAATCAATTGTAAAACATCCACAGTTTATATTATAATAGATAAAAATATTGAATTTGGTGTTATTAGTGTCTGTACATATTTCCATACATACATTGAGAGACTACAGAAATAGTGTTACATCTTATGTATTTATTGATTTATAGCCTGCTTTTATTATTTTTACACATAATTCAAGATGGCGGATATATCCAACACAATTTCCTCCTCCTATTTTCCCCCACAACAGCAACTCTGTGAGAGGAGTTTGGCTGAGAGAGTGACTGGCCCAAGGTTATCCAGTTGGCTTTCATGACTAAGGCAGGACTTGAACTCTTGCTTTCTAGACTGGTGCCCTCACCACCAGACCAAACTAGTGAGAATACCAGGGACACACAACTATTTCTGAGAGAGGAAACTTCCAAATTGTGGTGATAAGTGTTAATGGTTGCCAATAATTCTCCTCATGTTTCATAGACGTCGTCCCATTCCAACATTAGATGTCTGAATGAGTTAACTATTACTAGTAATGGATTTGGTCTTTGTTCTGTTTCATATATCAGGTTCAATTATTTATCGGGAGTATTCTGTGGTTGCATTTTTTTTTTAAATGGACTGGGAGGATCTATTCATAATTTACTCCTAGATTATTCAGAATGATTAATTTTATTCCTTTTTTCAAATTCCTGAGAGCCTATGGTATTCTTAAAACAGCTAATATTATATATACAGGAAAACTATTAATTAACGTGTTCAGGGCTTCCTTCATAGGAAGTTTTCATTATGAATTTGTAAGAAGTTACTCATCAGCAAGGAAAATATTGGCAATATTAATTGCTAATTTTATAAAGCTTCTAATTCTTAAATTTGGTCAAGTTGAGCTGCATGATATCATGCAATTTTCCTGGTGCCATTACCAAAGCAGAGTGGTCTTTCTCTGGAATGTTCTTCAACTTCTATACCAATAGCACTAATTGCACTTTATTATTATATGAGTATTATATGAATCACTATTACTTGTATGTCATTCTCTTTCATGCATCCTTTCTGGGCTTCCCTCTGTTTAATGTCTTCTCTTTCACAACGACAAAGTCTTCCAATTTACCATAAGAAGAAACACTAGATTTGAACTGCGTATTAGGATAGAAAAATATTGTGCTGGTTAAGAATTGGGGAAATTGCATATAGACATGTCTGGGCTGGAGAAGGTTGACATTCAAAGATGATTTAATATAAAAGCTCCTGGAGGCAGTCATCTAAATCACTGACTTGTCAAGCCCTGACAGATTGGCAGTCATGAAAGAAGAGCCACTTGGATTTCTGGAGAGATCTTTGCAGCTAATAGGGCAAGTAACAAAATCTTGAAAGCCTATCAAAGCAGTTCTCCAGATCAATGTATAGCTAGCATAATTGAGGCAGACTTACTTTGAGTCTCTTTCTCATATTTCTCCCTTCCCTAAACTAAGGATTATTTTTGGGAGGTAACAATCCTATTCCTTCTTATAATGTCTTTCTTCATCTTCAGTATTTCAGAGTTAGAAGCCAAAAACAATGAAATTCAGTCCTAATGTTGAAACTTTGGACTTTAATGAAACTCATACCCAATGTGTTAATCTCCAGTGTAACGGCTAGAATGTTAAAATATGGGCTGAAAGTCAGAGGGAATAAAACATGAAAATAGTGGAGTTCAAATCCTTTCAACACTGACATGCTCTTTCATCCCCCGTCTTTAATGTAGAGGAAATAAACTGCATACAGTGGATGCTAGGAAGTAATTCATATGTAGTTACGGGGAACTAACATTTATATAATGGGAAGACAGCATCTAGACCATGGGTCTTCAAACTTGACAGCTTTAAGACTTGTGGACTTCAACTCCCAGAATTCCTCCTCCAGTCATGTTAGCTCAGGAATTCTGGGAGTTGAAGTCCACAAGTCTTAAACTTGCCAAGTCTGAAAACCCTTGATCTAGACAAAAAGATTATTTCACAGTTCACACACATTGCCAAGGCATGATCAGCGTTCATCTTTTTAAAATAAGGTGGGCTTAGAAATCCCCTCATCAACAGATTCAGTTTCAGATCCCCTTGAAGATCATTTCTCTCCTACCTCAAAGGGTTGTTGGAAAGATCAACAGCTGGCAGGGGGCATTACAGATGCCAACTTAAACTTCAGATTGATAAGAAAGCATATAATTATGAAAGAAGACAAAGAAGTGCTAAATAGCAAAAAATATCAGGGGCAACTTCACCCCTGATTTTTTCATAGCCTTTCCCTTACAATCGGGTGGGATTCTACCAGTTCGCACCTATTCGCTAGAACCGATTGTTAGCATTCTAAGCGGTTCGGAGAACCGGTTGTTAGAAGAAATTACTGGCCTAATCCTGTAAGGAAGGCAGGAAGGAAACATTCTGGTGTTGCTTACAGAAACTGCCTTTCCATTAACCCTTATTACATTCTTGGCAGGACTAGACTTCCTGTCTCAGGAACATCTCTGGAGTTTTTTCCCCGCCTTTGCTGGTACTTTGCTTGTGTAGAGTGACCATTCAAAGTTACAATGGCACTGAAAAAAGTGATTTATGACCATTTTTTACACTTACGACTGTTGCAGCATCCCTACAGTCATGAGAGGCCAGGCGAGGAGATGTATGCCTCGATGTGAGTGATATTGAGTTGGCCAATAACATGAGCACCAAGCCATGTCCACCCAGTCACATGATCACTAAGCCATGCCCACCACCTAAGCCACGTCCACAGAACCAGTTGTTAAAAATTTTGAATCCCACCCCTGCCTTACATAGATTACAGCCTTTCCCTCACATACATTTCTATAGGAGCAGTTGTGTGGTGAAAAGCCATTGCATGTTTTGCCATTTGCAAGCCTTCCTGATCCTGAATACACTCAGGAGAAGCAGGTTTTTACTTTTGAAATAGAACAATCAATGTAACACTTCCCTGGGAAAGTGTTAGTGAGAAAGCCAAAGGCATGTGGTTTTTTTCTTAGCAACTATAGTGTCAGAGCTACCAGCTGAGCCTTAGAATAATTAGCTAACATTCCTAAATTTAGCCAACCTCCTCACTTAATTCACTTAGCTTTCTTCTGATTCCTTCATTTGCAGCAATTGTTCTCTTGCCTATATACTAAAAGAGCAAACTATAACGGCTCTTTAATTTAACCAAGATCCATTTAATCTAGGATTCTGTCAATTTTATTTCTGGAACTAAGGCTCAGGCCAGCTGTTGACTGAACATTTTATTGAATGCTAGTTATGCTGCCACTGACGGTTGAAGAGTGATTTGAGAGAGTAGTCTTTATAGTGAAAATTATTTTTTTAAAACCAGCCTTTCAACTACATTACAAAAAGGGAAAAACAGAATATTTTCTGTCCCAGGAGAAACCAGCTTGCTTGCTTTTACAAATATTTGTATGCCTCTCTATTCCAGAACCTCTGGGCCCAAGAAACGTAAAATAGCAATAGCACTTAGATCTATATACTGCTTTATAGTGCTTTACAGCCATTTCTAAGCGGTCTACAGAGTCAGCATATTTCCCCCAACAATCTTTGTCCTCATTTTACCCACCTCAGAAGGATGGAAGACTGAATCAACCTTGAGCCTGGTGGGATGGATGTCAACAGAAGTATTTGCAGTACTGCACTCTAACCACTGCACCACGGAGGCTCTTAAAGTAGTAATCAAGGCAAGGAATAACAAAAACCAACCATTCAGCAGACACAAACAGCAGCAACAACAATTATAATACTATTGAGGCAATCCATTTACACTGTTAGAACCCTAAACGCTGTACAACTATTTCCTAAAAGTTGAAAAGCTTTAGTTGCCAGACATTCTTGATGTTTAACTGTGCATGTTATGTGTTAAAAAAACCAGTTTCAGTAGCCATAAAAGTTACATCCTTGTCTACACTTACAGGTACACATAACGTTGAGAGAGCTATTTCCTTCTCCCTTCCTATCCCATCTCCCACTTCAGCAGTTCTTTACAGAAGAATCTGTCTGGCTTCCAATAAAATGAAAACAGATAATTTTTAAAAAATGTTGTACCAAAGCTCAAAATAGCATCAAAATATCATAGATGATAAAACTTGAATTATTGTAAGGTTTTAAGTATTGAAATCTTGAGAAAATATAAAATCCTATGCTTATAGCTGACTGATCACAATACTGTTAAACCTCTTCGGACAGACAAAAAAGCTTCCCCTCCCCCATTTTGTAGAGGGAAGAGGGAATGGTCTTGAAAGACAAGAGTAGAGCTACTACAGAGGCAACTGTCAGATAAATGATGCCTGAGCCCAGGCCAAGAATGCAATGTGAGAGAAATGACTCAGACAAAGCCCCTCCCTGGAAGGAGGAGGAAGCACATTCAACACATCTGTTACTATAGCTTTGCAATAAAAATAGTACTGACCTACATGGCATTGGTTTGATACTTTGCTTTACAGAATAACAGATTTGGAAGGAATCTTGGAGGTCTTCTAGCCCAACCCTCCCTCCCAATATTAGAAATATTGAAATAGATACCCAGGTATCACTCTCGTTTGGTGACAGAACACTATAATGTCAATTTGATTTATATTCTCAGAAACAGACCTGTTGCTAGAAAATAAGAGATACTTCATGTAGACTGACTTGATCTCATAAGGAAAAATCTTCTTCTTCTTCTTCTTCTTCTTCTTCTTCTTCTTCTTCTTCTTCTTCTTCTTCTTCTTCTTCTTCTTCTTCTTCTTCTTCTTCTTCTTCTTCTTCTTCTTCCTCCTCCTCCTCCTCCTCTCCCTCTTCCTCCTCCTCCCTCTCTTCTTCTTCTTCTACTTCTCATGAAATTCCAGGGCCTACTGATTTGCCACTGTTCACATTTATACCACTGAAGATCAGGCTGAAATTCACTACAGAAATTGGAACAGTTATTTTAATTATTTACAATTGATTGCTTTAACCAGCATTCTTTGCCAATGCCACAAAATATTTTGTCAAGTAATGTGTAGAATGTAAAAAGTGATTTCTGCAGCTGTTCCTGTCATATGTCAACAGCTGTAATGCTAGAAGATCAGATTGGAGAACCATTTTGATGTACACTAAGTCCTTATAAAGGCAAGATAATTAATCTTGATAGTTTATTTAGCTTAATCGTTAAACTAAAAGGCATAGTGCTTTGAAATGAAAATCTCTCTTTTTAGATCAAGATAAAGGAAGGTATTTGTATCCATGATCATTAAATCTCTTAACTGTTGACATTTGTCTTGTAGTAAGTTATTGTTATAATTGTTTGCAATGGCCTGGTTCAGCTAATAGAGTGAAGAACTGAAGTTCTCAAGCTTCATCCCCCCAAAGTCCTTTAATTTTTATCACCTTGAACCAATCTTCCTATTTTGCTGTTGTAAATTGGTAGTTACAAGTTGCCACCAGCAACTCTAATCTTGGCATATGAGAAGAGATGACTCTTAGAACTTTTCCACTGTACTGGCAAGTAAAAGAGAAAAATTATAATAACATGTAGTAATTTATCTTGACAAGCTGCCTGGGATCAACATGAGAGAATTGGGCAGCTGTATAAATTTTATAAATAATTTTCTATTGCACCCTACATTCTTGAGGCTTATGACAAGATCCATCTCACAAGGTATAAAAAGAATAAAACTTTCTACTCATGTATTCATGTACAAAATTTTAATGATGGAAAATCATTAACATTTGATTTGTTAATGATTAAAAAACACAAGAACCTCTGTGTAAAGGAAAATAAAAATTTCTGTTAGACCACAAGATAGAGTTGGTTTCTTCTTAGTTAATAACAATTCTGAGGTATTGAGATTCCAAATTGCATAAAAACATACAATATTCTTTCTGTGCTAACTCAGAAAGCTCAGACTGCCCAAGGAGCTGCTGATACAGTTCTACAGAGGAATCATTGAATCTGTCATGTGCACCTCTATAACTGTCTGATTTGGTTCTGCAACCCAACAGGACAGACACAGACTTCAGAGAGTAATTAGGACTGCAGAAAAAACAATTACTACCAACCTGCCTTCAATCGAGGACCTGTATACTGTACAAATCAAAGAGAGCTGTGAAAATATTTACAGACCCGTCACATCCCAGACATAAACTGTTTGAACTCCTTCCCTCAAAACAATGCTATAGAGCATTGCACACCTGAACAACTAAGAACAGTTTTTCCCTGAAAGCCATCACTCTGCTAAACAAATAATTCCCTCAACCCTGTACAACTATTATAAAGTCTGCAGTACTATTACTGTTAATCTTGTCATCACTCCTTATCACCCATCCCCTCCCACTTGTGTCTGTATGACTGTAACTTTGTTGCTTGTATCCTTATGATTTATATTGACTGTTTCCTAGTATGATTTGATTGCTTATTATACCCTATGACTATCATTAAGTGTCGTATCTTATGATTCTCGACTCTTGGCGAATGTATCTTTTCTTTTATGTATACTGAGAGCATTTGCACCAAGACAATTTCCTTGTGTGTCCAATCACACTTGGCCAATAAAGTATTCTATCTGTCTATCTATGACCAAGCTTATATAGAGTCAAGAGATACGAAAAAAGCTTACCACAGTGTACCCTCTGAAGAAAAGGTGATCTTATACACTTTTTCTACTTAATCATGAGACAAATGGGTCATTAGGTTACACTCTTTCCCCAGGCTTCCAGTATAAAACATAAGATTGAAACATCAAAGTTACGAGAGCAGTGTTGCCTAATCTTAGTGTCCAAATTCTGGCTGCTTTCCAAAGGCACATCCACACTTTTCTTTTGCATGAGAAAGGGAGAGGTTTGGGTAAGACCTGTTTGCAGAGCACATGCCAAAATATGCATGTATCCCTGATTTGGTCAAGAGCTGACAATCTGGCTTTGAAACAATATTAGCATGTCAGGCTTACCAATTTTATACAGTTCAGAGGTATGCACCTCCCTCTTATTTCATACACCTCACTTACCGATCAGGAAGGGTATATCTTGTCATTTAGGTTGAAAAAAAACCTTTCCCTATCTAATCCTGTTTTACTTCTACTAATTCTAATGCAGTATCCAATAGAGCAGGGGTGTTAAACTCAAGGTCACAGGCTGGATCTGGCCCATGGGTTGCTTAAATCTGGCCCACGGGGCTGGCCTGGAAATAGCAAAGGACTGGCCTGCGGTGCCTCTGCTAGCAAAAATGGGGCACGAGGGGGCCATGTGTGGTCCCCCCATGCCCTGTTTTTGGCCTGGACGGCCTCCTGCAACAGCCTGCCAGCCAAAATGGGATATTGTAGGAGGCACCCATCCTGCCTCCCCCCCCACCCCGGCCGGCCCATGGAAGAAAACTACAATGCTGATCCGGCCCTTGAAGGAATCCAGATTGTCACCCATGCAATAGAACCCCATCCTGGATCCTATCAGCAAGCATAGGCAAGTTCTAGAGCAAAGGATTTACCCTAACACATATAAAACTTTTCATACAATTCATCAGGCTGAGATAACTGAAGCATCCCATAAATTGTGGAGTCCTTGATGCTCCCTAAGCTTGGTTGTTTGCTTGCAGACATTTCATTACCTGACTAGATAACATCATCAGTGCTCCCATAAATTGAGCCAGATGGTGCCTCTATATCAACAGGATCTGAAAGGAAGCTAATTTGAAATGCTGTAAATGTAATGTGAACTGATCACAACAGAGTACTGCATGGTGAGCCAAACCAGTCTAAAGTCTGGTCTTGGACAGTCCAACTAATGGCTGAGAAAACCTATAAGCATGAAGGAATGTTGGAAAAGAAAGGTTATAAATGTGACTGGGATTAGGGTGTTGTGGGGTGCCTGTTAAATCTTTTTGACTGTTGATGTTGTTGGTTCAGGCAGACATGTTTTTTACACTATTTTAAATAATGTATGATGCCCATAGTTACCCAGTTTCTTTTTAGAGTTGGGAAGACTCCAAAATTATTGAGTAAACAAACATACTGGAAGGAATGGATAGTATAATACATGTGGAAATAGAATAACTAGCTCAAATATCAATTACATTTTAATCACGGAATCAGAAAGTTTGCAGGTGATTGACAGACTGTTCTCCAGAAATGCCTTGAGCTCTGGTCTGAAGAGCTATCTAGATTGCAGCTGAAAACCTCTTAAGAACTGTGAACCAACAGGTCACACAAGGCCCTCAGCTTAATTAAAACAGACAATGAAACCTTCAAGTGAGCAATTTAGACTCTCTTTTTCTTAATATCAGTTCTTCCCAGGGTGTAAAATGGAACTTGTCTTTTGTCATGTCCTGACCTTCCAATCTGAGTGGGAGTGGGGTGGCCAAATCATAATATTGAGCCAGTTTTGTGGAAAGTCATGGGTACCCTATTGCTGAAGATAGTAGAACTTAGAAAAACCCAAATGCTAATAATCAACAGTCCAGGCACTGGCTTTCTGGTCAATTAGCTTCTCTGGGCTTCTAGCTAGAGTAATTTTGGAGAGAGAAGCAAAGCAGCAGTGTCCTTAGCAAATCACAATGACATCAAAATGATGATACACGTGCAATGACTTCAAACAAATGTCACCTGCTTTCTGCTACAGTATCTGACGCAACTACATTTGACACAGTATTGTCACATCCATTTTATTATTTCTTCCCTCTTGCTCCCTCTTGGTCACCATGAACCAACCCCAGCATCCTGTGCTCAGTGGATAACAAATGGAATATAAATAAATCCAAGATAATCCACATGATAAGCCAGGACTGTCAAACTCCCGGCCCATGGGCTGAATGCTGGCCACAACCATGCCTAGTTTAGCGAAGCAGAAAAAAGCCCCAATATGTCATGTGACACTGCTGTGATGACATGAGTTTGACACACCTGTGATAAACACTGTTGGAAGAAATGTCCATTTGGGTTCAGTTCCAAGTGGGAAGAAAGACACTGGAAACATGGATGCTATTTGGAAAGATGGTTTAATGGTGGACAGGACCACATGGTTTGAGGTCCTGGCAGTGATGGAATTCAAATTTTTTTGCTACCGGTTTTGTGAGTGTGGCTTGGTGGACATGGCAGGGGAAGGATACTGTAAAATCTCCAGTCAGAGGTGGCATTTGCCGGTTCTCCAAACTACTCAAAATTTTTGCTACCGGTTCTCCAGAACTGGTTAGAACCTGCTGAATACCACCTCTGGGTCCTGGGCAATCGAACACATGGGTGAGAGGGAAAGAGATTTATATCTTTTCTTGGGCTTTGAACTTGCTTCCTGTTCCTGTGAAAAAAATGTATTCTAATTGGTTGTCAGACTCCCATGCAGGGGTAACTTTGTAGGTTGTTTTGAGTCTCAGGCTTGGTTGAATCTTGCTGCATGGTGTAATCTCCCCAGGTGCTATGTGGTGAGATGGGTAGAGGGCTAATCCTATTGTGTCCTGAGGGTGAAGGTCTTTTGTGTTGTAGATAAGCTGGCCCAGCCTTTTGTCTTTGTAGATAGGATGGTCCAGTCTTTCTGGGGCTATTAACAAAAGTGGGAGCTACTTTCCAAGAGCATATATCTCCTTTTCCCATCCAGGGAGGTATAATATTCTACCTTTTTAATATTTCCTAGATTATTTCATTCTTCTAGGAGAAGGGTGGGTACTAACTTTCTACAACACTTTGTTATGTTGCTTCAGGTAAGGGCTTGGAATGGATAGAGAAGGGATTGTAGGGTTGCCCTATTGCTGATCTCTATGCATTTGGCCGGAAAGTCTGAAATAGAACTCCACTTGAAAGCAGATATAGCTGTCTCTTTAGTCCTTCTAATGCTCATTTTTGTTTTATTTTTCATATTTCTGAACCACCCATCCTCCTCAGTGAGGAACTCTCTGTGTCTCTGGAACATTTTTCCAGTCTTGCAGAGAGAATTGTGCTACTTCAGAAGATATGATTAGGAATTATATCATTTGCTTTTTATGAATGTTTTCCACATTTGCAAAAGCAAATGACTTTTTATTCATTTGCTATCAGTTTAATAACTGTAAAGTTATCAGAGCAGAACAAGGATACCTGCCTTTGGTCTGAATGGAGTCTAGCTGTTTTGCATAATGAAGCTTCATCAGGAAGACTGACATTTAATTTTTGTTTGTCCTGATCTTGTTACATTTTTGAATTGAGGGGGGTGGAGGGTGGCGGGGGAGAGAACTTTGTGGCTAATGAAAGGGTTATAAGACATTTCCTTTGAAAGTCAGATGAGTGTTATGGAGCCTGATGACCTCAAGTTCTCAGATCAAAGTACAAAGCTCAAAGGGAAGCCCTCCTGTGGCTGTGGAGATTACATATGCGGCTGGAATAGAAAATATGTTAATAAGAAGCCACTTGATTGATGACAGAGAATAATGTCTCTGTTTCCAGAAAACTACAAGCTTGTTGATTTGGGCTACCCTGCTCTGGGTTGGTGGTTGCTGGCATAAAACGGAGGTGTTTTATATCTCAATATAATCACATGAAATGCATTTATGGCCTTTTCCCTCCACCTCCTAGAATCAACGCATCAAACACAATTTATAACCCTTCTTTTGGCTGATATTTAGGCTGAAATTTTCAGCTCCTTCTGTGGCACTTTGGGGATTAATTTAGCAGTGCTAAGCCTCCTTTGGAGCTTAATTCCATGCTTGTAAAAAGAAATGATTTTCATGTCAGCTGCATTAAAATCTTCCAGAATGTCGGTTATATGGAGACCCAGAAGAATTGCTTAGAAGTACATATAAACTTTTTTTTTTAGCTTTCACTCTCTGCAGAAGCCCCAATTATGCAAAGAGATTGAGAAACTTGAAAGTAAAAGTGTGTGTGTGTGTGTGTGTGTGTGTGTGTGTGTTTGTAGTTTGCAATGTAAATCATTTGCCGTAAGGGACATGGCCTCCTTTCAATATTCAGGAAAGAAGGCTGTGTACAGTTTTTTTTAAAAACCCTAAACATTATTAAAATATGATGGTTAGTGAAAGATATGTTATAATCTTAAATTGCTTTACTTTAAATTCAGCTTCATAGCATATAATAAGGCCGGGTCTTTTTTTTTTTTTTTTTTTTGAGCCCTGAAAAAACGGCTAGGACATCTTTTCTGGGTTGAATTAATTTCTTTCCTCCCGCACGCACCCTTGCCTAGGCGCCCCGCAGGCAGCCACGCCTCGCCACCAGCCACTCCTAACAGCCAATCATGGCGGAGCGTGGAGGGCTTCCTACCCCTGCCAGGCGCCTTTGCTGCAGACCCGGGTCAGCGGGCAGGCGGCAGTGGCGGTGTGGATGTCCGCCGGCAGCATTTCAGCCACTTCTCAGGCCTCTGTAGCTTCCATGATTCCTGCTGGTTCTGGTACCTTTCTCGCCAGCGCCATCTCCAGCAACAACATCTGAGTCACTCCCACTTTTCCCCATCCCCTTCCCTGCAACAATAGGAAAAAAAACATTTTGAGGTACCCGGGAACGCTGCGTGCTGAGTTTTGGTTTAATCCGGAGTGGCTGGTTGGACGTGAGAAGAGCCAAGCAAGTGTCTCTGCTGCTGCTACCCTTGGTGCTCCAGCCTTGGGCTCTGCAAGTTTCCAAAAGTCCTGGTGTGCAGCCTGTTCCTGCATTCCAAGCACGCCCAGGCCAAGCTGCAGCTTATCCCTCTCTTGTCAGCGCCGTCTCCAACAACAGCGGCAGCAGTGGTGGGAACTGTGGAAGCATTTCAGCCACTTCTTGGGCAGGGGAGCCACCTCCATAACTTCCACGGTTCCCACCGTTGCTGCCGCTGTTTTTGGAGATGGCGCTGGCAAGAGAGGGACAGTTGCAGCTCAGCCTGGGCACGCTTGGAATGCAGGAATGGGACTTTTGGAAACTTGCAGAGCCTGAAGCTGGAGCATCAAGGGTAGCAGCAGCAGAAATGCTCGCTCAGCACTTCTCACACCCAACCAGCCGCTCAGGATTAAACCAAAACGCAGCGCGCAGCACTCCCAAGTACCTCAAAATGTTGAATTTTCCTGTTGTTATGGGGATGGGGGAAAAGCAGGAGCGACTCAGACTCTGTTGTTGGAAATGGTGCTGGTGAGAGAGGCGCCAGCACTGGCAGGAACCATGGATGCTACGAAGGCCCAAGAAGTGGCTGAAATGCTGCCGGCGGATATCTATGCCGACGCCAACTGGCGAGGTGTAGCTGCCCGCATGGCACTCCTAACAGCAAGTTTCCTCCCGCCTCCCTCCCAATTTCACATGTTTTAAACTAGGCCTAAATTTGGGGGAGGGGCTTAATTTCATTTTATGCTTAGAAAACATGCTGGGTCTTCCTATTGTGTGGGGGCGTATTGTTGGAGAAACATGGTAGATTTGAATCCAGGTCAATCTGGGTAGGATCAGATTAAAACTTTGGCTGAAATGAACATGATAAAAACTATATTTGTAGATTTTGCTATGAACCAAACACACATGAAGCTCCATGGAAATTGTTAGGATAGCCCAAGTCCCAAATACTGTAAATTAATTTATTTCCATTACTTAAACAATTTATTTGGCAATTTTTGCTGCTCTGGACTGCTAATGGTAGATTAAATACAACAAAACCCAAGCCAGCCCCAACAAGAACATTAACACAATGTAGCAGGGTCTCTGCCAAAACTTTCATCCTACAACCATGTGATGTCATTCAATATCCAGCCTGCAAGGTTTCTAGGCTTGTTCAACTGAAATAAACACAATCCTGAGATTTGAAATGATCTTGAAAATATAGACATTTTCACAGCCTTATCAGACTGTGACAGATTAACAGGGCAGGAGTGAAACAGAAATGACATTCATCATTTATCAGGCTCTCTTTGTGACAGGCCTCCTATCCAGGAGTGTGATTCAACCGGTGTAACAACCAGTTTAGTGAACGTACCAAACACGCACTTTGCGCATGCGCAGAACATTTGTTAACGACCTTCTCCAGCAATCCCTGTCTGTTAAACACCTCACATGTGGCAATTCACTGTGCCGCGCAAATCAGCAGAGCTTGAAAAACAAGATGTAAACCACTGCCTAGAGCCCGGGCAGGTGGACCAAACAGCTGATCGTTGGAGCAAACCGAACCGGTTCACTCTCAGCTGATCCTCAGAGCTACTGGTTCATCCGAACCGAGCGAAACCAGTTGAATCCCACCCCTGCTTTACCTACTCCTTTTTCATATTTCTGATTTCACTGGCAATGTGCAAAGAGAGGATTCTTGGGAATGGATTTCTCATCTACCCTTAACATGGCAAAAGCTATCTAGCTATTTAGCTCACTCTTGCTCGCTCTCTCTCTCTCTCTCTCTCTCTATCTATCTATCTATCTATCACATTTTGGAACTGCCCATTTATTCACAGACGGATGTTTGGCAGTGTACAGTAATGTACAGCTTATTCCTTTACATAATATACCTAATAAAGAGAATTATATTTTAATTCCCTTCAATGCTTCCACCACTAGTATCATTCTTTGGAATTGGTGAATGTACAGTTTGAGAAGTCTGGGACAGGGAAAAAGGGGTTAGGGTGAAACAGACAAGAAGACAATGGCCTTCCACTTCTTTCCCTTGCTATAGTCCTTCTGTTCTCTTCTCTCAGCTCAAAAACTGCCCATTCGTTTAAAAATTCTGACTCCTTGTATGGTTTTATTCTTCTTTGAAATGTCTTAAGCAAAGTAGGGAATCTGCGCAATAGAATTTGCAAATTGTCTTTATTTTTTCTGTCTTCAGTTTAGGGATCCTGATACTTTTGACAACTTTTGATTGCTTTTCAAATTTCACTTTACAATGGAGTTTCCCCTTAAGTATGTAGGTGTTTTTGCAGTGTTTGTTATGCTATAATTTTCTTTGTAAAGAGCTTTCAGCAAGGTCTTTCCATTTTCCTTTCACATAATTTATTTAGTTAACTTTCTTTCACAGTTACTCTTCAATATTCCTACCATAGCTGTACATTTTTTTCTATGACTTCTCTGTCTTCAAAACATCTCGTTTTCTTTTTTCTTGTCATTTTCTTCCACACAGTATGTTGACATCTTCAGTGGAAGTATGTTTCTTTGTCTTTTTTTTGCTTGATGTTGAAAAGCTACATTTGGTTATCATATGTATTTGTTGCCCTTTTAATCTATGATGATGATGATGATGATGATGATGATGATGATGATGACGATGACGATGATAGAATCTGTGTTTCTACTTTTTGAAGCAGGTGTGAGGAATGTATAAATCATTCACTACAAGCTTTCCTTGTATATTTATCCATAAAGGGATATCAATCGTCATTGTCTTGTTCTCTGCTTAATGAACCATTCCTTAAGCATGCCCATTATTTTCATTCATGCTTTATCATCCCACCCCCAAATTTCAATTCCACCTTCTTACAAAATATTGAATAATTCAACCTTCATTAGTATACAGATTTTCTCTAAATCAGTCAAAGCACAGAACACTCTCATTCTCACATATATATTTTTTTTCAGGGACCTGTAGAAAGCAGGAAAATGGTCTGCACACCCCTTCTACACTGCACTTCTCACATTTTCTCTTTTCCCTTTCTGTTAGAATTCTGCCAAACTTCAAGACATGTTTAATCAACCAACATCATCCCTGTGGTTTTTGAATTCACTCTTGTAATTTTTTTCTTGTGTATTAATAAATAGGAAAGGCACTCTCCCAATAATCAAGCATGGATTATTATATGGCATACATTAAAGAAGACATCCAGCTATTCCCCAAGTAAACCACACTCATAATTTAATACTTCTTCAATTGCACTATCTTATGCATGCAGCCTTATTATTTTTCAACATTATCACAGCATTTATAACTTCCTTTTCAACAATTATTTTAGGAAGTTAGATCATTATCTTCAATTCCAAAACTTGTCAAGGTGTGAACAAAGCAGTATTTGAGCAAACTTGATATAAAACTAGTTTTAGACATCAAAACACTAAAAATAAACACGTGGAACACAAAAAAGAAAAGTGTTACAGCATTGTTTGAAAGGCCTGCCTGCTTTATGCCACATTACAGTATAACTTCTAAGCTGCTTTGCAAAAACATAGATTAAGAAAAACGATTCTTGTTTTTCAGATAGGAAAATGATCAATTAGTGTCTCAAGTGTTTTTAACAGAGAAGATTTAACATAAAACTATTTTAGTGAACTTACTGAGAAATGCTTGCTGGCTAAAAGAGACTCAGTTTGGATTAGTGGTTAAGACTCCAGGCTAGAAACTAGGAAACCATGAGTTCTATTCCCGTCTTGGCATGAAAAACCAGGTCGGTGATTTTGAATCAGCCCAACTGACCTCATAAGGTTGTTGTAGTGGGTAAAATAGGAGAGGGAAAGAATATTAGGTATGTTCACTGTCTTGAGTTACTTACAAAGTAAGAAAGGTGGGATAAAAGTCAAATAAATAAATAAGACGGGTGATTTAAGGTACTACTCATCTTAATATTCTACTTTGTCAGAATATCTAGAAAGATTGAAATCTTCCCAAATATTCAAAACAGCCTAGTTGTGTTGGAGATTTCTTGTAAATTTATGTTTGTTTTGAGAAAATATGTATCAGCTATTTACTGTTAATACTAGAAACATTGATCAGGGCAGCTGTGGGCCCGTCGTTCTCTTTTTGTCTTACAAAAGACTCTCCATTTTTAAGCCGTGCACATTGCAACCTTACTCTTGTGCATCTAATTCAAACAGTTGCACCTTTATATATGCACATAATTATTTTGTATTTGCATTTTATCCTTTGGGCTTATTAGTTAACTGATATTTTATCATTACATCTAAAATGAAGGTGGAGTAGCAGGGAGGAGAAATTCCTCCATTTGTCATGCTGCTTGATCTGGCTTGTTAACACAGTTATTAACAGAAGCTATTTATTACTTAATCTTGCTTCTGCTAAGATTTTTAGTATAAGAATTTTCTCAAGAGCACTTTGTCCTGTCCTCGACATAACATGTAGAACTTTAGAATAAGGCTCTTAAAGGTCACATCTACTCATAGCCTCCAGAAATGGCTTAATTTATTTAAAACTCAGGTTGGCTAGATAACGTTTGGGAATTTTCATTCCTCCACACACATATCACAGTTCTAAGGCACATCAAAAAGATGAGCTTCTATCACAAAACATAGAATAATAGATTTGGAAGGGACCTTGGAGGTCTTCTAGTCCAATGCCCTGCTTGACCCTATACCAGTTCAAATAAATAATTGTCCAGTATCTTTTTGAAAGCCTCCAATGATGGAGCACCCACAACTTCTGAAGACAAGTTGTTCCTTTCATTGATTGCTCTCATCATTAGGAAAGTTCTTCTTAGTTCTACATGTAGGAGACTCTCAAGTATTGGAACACTGCTATCATGTCTCCCCTAATCCTAATTTCTGTATCTGTCTTTGTATGTTTTAGTTTCCAGCACCCCAATCCTTTTTTTGCTCTTCTCTGCACTCTTTCCAGAATCTCAACATCTTTTTTATATTGTGGTGTCCAGAGCAGAATGCATTATTCCAAGTGTGGTCTTACTCAGTGGGGGGATTCAAATTTTTTTACTACTAGTTCTGTGGTTTGATGGGTGTAGCTTGGTGGGCATGGCAGGGGAAAATTACTGCAAAATCTCAATTCCCTCCCCACTCCTATGGGAAGGTTACTGCAAAATCCCCATTCCCTCCTGATCCCACTAACCTGCTTTCCAGCTCCATTCTCCTGTGCAGGGCAACAGAAGAAGACTCAGCCAATCAGCTGGGACTCGGGAGGCAGAGAATAGATGGGGGCGGGGCCATTCAGAGGTGGTATTTTCTGGTTCTCTGAACTATTCAAAATTTCCGCTACCGGTTCTCCAGAACTGGTCAGAACCTGCTGAATATCACCTCAGGTCTTACTAAGGTTTTGTCAAGTGGTACTAGAACTTCATGTGATTTTGATTCTGTCCCTCTATTAATGCACCTAGGATTGCATTGGCTTTTTTAGCTGTTGCCACACACTATTGACTTATATTTAAATGATTGTCCACTAGGACTCCAGGATCCCTCTCACAATTACTGGCATTAAACCAAGTTTCACCTAGCCTGTTCCTATACAGTTGCAATTAAATCTTGACTTGGGACAGCCAAAGCTTAAACAATGCACACAATAAAACGAGTAAAATCAAACTCCATCAGTTCTGAAGTCACTTTTGTCAGGTCTTCCCTGGTAAAATTCAAGCTGTTCTACTGAACTGAGTTCCTTCCTTGCTTTCTTTAATCTCAGTTTCACCAACTTTAAAATAAGTTTTCCAAACAACAGTTCAGAAATGCTTTACCGCTATCCTTTTCCAGGGTTTCTTTTTGATTTCCTAGTCTAATCTACACCTGAAATTTCCTATTAGCATCCAAGTTAAGTCCTCACCCTCCTTCATTTATACACTGAGATTGAGTCATCTAGGTGCTGAGTGTTTAAAGGAGTATTTCTCAGCTTTGGCAACTTTAAGATGTGTGAACTTCAACTTTTGGAATTCCCCAGCCAGCATGGGGATATTGTCTGGTTGTTCAGATCACATAGAAAACTGCACATGGACAGAATTCACACATCTATGACCTAAAAGATACTAATTATATACTAATTAAAACAAATTAAAATACTACCTAAAATGAAAGATCAAATGAAAAATGTAACAGGCAAATTGACTCGGGGATGATTTTGAAGAAAGATGCATGATGATCTCTGCAGCTATATTAACTTATCTCGTAGGTGCTTTTTAAAGAAAGACAGCTTAGGTTCACACATCACACCTGCACAATTTGTAAGTGGAAAGGGGCATAACAATAAATTAAAAATAAGGTGCCCAAAGACCTATTTGCTTCGTCCAATAGCTGTTTGGTGGAATGCAGCAATGTTAGAGCTGGCAAAGGTTTTGAGGCACTCCGGAGTATATTTTTTTGGGCAATTGTGAATTTCTTTTTTTTTTTAAATGCCATATAAAGCTGCTTTGTTTTATTTAAGTATTGTTGATTAAGCCATAATTGCCTTAATTCACAGATTGAGCTGAGGTAAAACCAAATAAACCATGTTGCAGCTTAGTGTGATATTTGAATCCCACCTATTTTTTTTTAATTTCTATCATACCATTTTGATCCATTTTGAAAAGTCAAAGCAAAATTGTTTAAAACACCAAATATATCTTGTAGCGGGGTATACAAGAAATAATAGGATTGTTGGATTTTCAGATACCAAGCGATAGCTGCAGATTTAATGGATGCAGTTGTCTTTTCTATGGTTTTTATGAAAATTAAAATTAAAAATTAAAAATAAGACCATATGTTACACATTAATCCGTCCCTGCCTCCATTGAAGTATATTTAACTCTAAGAAAAGTTTGCCTGACTGGTTTTCCTTCAAAATTCATACCGCAAAGTGAACTTTAGGTAAATGAAGTGATAAAAACAATTGAGATGAAGTGATGTCAAGAGGAAAGGTTACCTTTCATTGCTGCATCTGTGACAGAGGTAAGCTTAACAAACGGGTGTCAAATTCTATCACGTCATGTGACGTATCATGATGTTTTTGCCTTTGTGGATTGGGTGGGCATAGCCTGCGTGTGACGCATCCAGCCTATGTGCCACCAGTTTGACAGGCCTGTACTTTTTCAAATTTCTTCACAGATGGCATACAATTGCATTCCCAATAATTGGATACACCAGGATCACAACCATGCTTAACTATCATTCTGTAGGCACTTTCAGTAGTGAAATGGCATAATTTCACTGAGCTTTTAGTTAATAATCAAATCAAACATTTATTGTCAATGCACAACATATGTACAATGAAATTTAAAAATGGAAGTGGTTGTTAGATTGATGACAGACTCTCCCTCTCTCTATCTACTCTCCACCTATCCATCTTTTTGGTCATCATATTGACATCTGTGGAGATTTCATGGTTGTCCCAAAGGTGCTTTTTCAAAAGGCAACTAGACTTTATTTTCCTTTTTGTTGATTCTGTGTGTTGTGTGTGTGTTTGTCTGGCTCTAGAGTAAAAAAAAATTGCCTTTCTGTCATTCTTCGCTCTTGTGGTGTAGTGCTTAGTTGTGCCTTCTTTGTAAATTCTGTGACCTTCTCCAATTGTTCTATTGGTAGAAGTGATTTCAGCTCTTGGAGTTTGTGTTCCACTCTCCCTTTCAAAACCTCAGTTGTAAAATTAATCTGTTTTATTCTTTCAAAAAACAAAATCCAGTTGCCTTTTTAAAAAGTACTTTTGGGGCCATCATATTGATTTATTTATTCTCAATGTGTTTCTTTGTCATTTTTTATTTTATTGTTTTATTATTTTACTTCTGTTTATGCATCTTTCATTTTTCTTACTTTTTATTAATAATATAAGCCACCTTGAGTAGCCTTAAGGTGAGTTAGGCAGCAGATAAATTTAAGAAATAATAGGATTGTTGGATTTTCAGATACCAAGCGATAGCTGCAGATTTAATGGATGCAGTTGTCTTTTCTATGGTTTTTATGAAGATGTTGTAAATAATCAGGAGGCCATGTATAGTCAGCAGTATATAAAACCTATAATAAGCAAATAAATTCAAGTGTGAGTTTTTTATCTTGAAAACAACTTGTATCAAGGTAGTATTTTGCAACCTCCATATATCCAGCTAAGTATATTTTCTGCTGACTGACATTATTAAACAGTCATTCTAACTAAAGGAGTGTTTTGGCAGCTTTGATCTGAAAATTCTGCTCTGGTCCCTTGTTTCATAGGCGTTTGGACTGGGTCAAAAAATATGCAAGCTCAATCATTTCCCCCTTCAGTTATATTTCTTTTTTGCTTTTGTTTCCTTTCTAAATAGTTTATGCCAGCTTGGTACATTGCAGGCCTGATCTCCAAGACTATGTTTCATGTACCAAAAAAAAGTATTGAAGGCCCCATTTCCCAAGATTGTGAAAGCAAAGCATAATGTATAAAAAAAAATCTTTAAAGATTAAATATGGGCTGAATTTAAGCAGGTCATAAAAATACTGTGTATATTAAGTGAGTTAATGGAATAAAAGGTGAATCTATGGACTGAGGTGCTGAGTTGCTAGACTGTATGCCAAGTTCAGACTGCAGCACTAGTAGTCCAATTTATCACAAGAAGACTGACGTGATCACATCTCATTGCTGATTTGGGTATATCATAAAAAAACCCCTAGAGGATTATTTTTGTCTTGGTGTCAGAATGCTAGTAGATCCTTCTTTCCTTACGTATATAGAACAGAACAGAACAGAATAGAATAGAATATGGCCAAGTGTGATTGGACACATAAGGAATTTATCTTGGTGCAAATGCTCTCAGTGTACATAAAAGAAAAGATACATGCATTAAGAGTCAAGAATCATCAGATACAACACTTAATAATAGTCAGAGGGTACAATAAGCAATCAAATCATACTAGGAAACAGTCAATAAAAACAGTCACTCTATTTTGAGAGAATAAATGACTTATAAGTTACATACAATAGACTTGATTTTTTAAAAATCTGTTTCAAGTACCAAATGAATGAACTAGAATATATGCCATTTATTTATAATGTAACTTGAGAGATGTGGAGGAAAAAGTCAGCTATTCCCATTGTTAGATCCTGTGAAGAAGAGCAGAGCCCTTTGCACCTTTCAACAACTATATAGTAACTGCAGCTCATAAAAACACATTCACGGTGGGTCCAATGTGGAACCACCAACAGCAAATCAATGATAGCTGATGATGTCCTAACTCTAATGGTGTCTGTAGGGTCTTCCTGCTTTTATCAGAATGCTGAAAACCACATCAAACTGTTGTAGTCATAATCATTTTAGTATTTGTGTGCAATGTTTCAATGCATACAGAAAAAATAACATATATACTGCAATCCATGCTGCTTTTATCAGGCTGGCTTCCCCCACCATGACATCCCCTGGCAATGTCACTACTTACCTTGATTTATCCTAATTTTAAGCACTGCTCCCCTAAGACAAATAGCAAGAGGTAGTTGATGGTGCTTCCATCTGCCAGTTCAGAAGACAATCCATATTTAGTCTGTGAATGGGATGCTGCTTCTTTTTTGCAAACAGATTTGCAATTTGGGAGTCCGCCTTACCTCTGTGTTAGCTGTGGCCCTTCTTGGAATAGGAGTCTTTGTTAATATTGCTCACGTCCTTGACATCCTACACCTGTCAAGTTTCAAAAGGCACTTTTTGCTGTTGCAACTATTATCCCTTTTCAGCTTACCAACTAATTATGATGGGGACAGAAAGGGGAGAAAGAACTTAGGTTTCAGACATCAAGATGCCAGCCATGAGAGCCAAGGACATTTCAGCAGGAGTTTATCAGAGCCAAAGGACTTTCTCACAACAATACCAAGAAACTCCATTGGACAATGTGACTTGGTCTAATAGGAGGGGAGGGAAAACCTGAATTCTGATTATGTGGGTTTGAGCAGGAAATGGTTAGATCTGGTTTTGCCCTCCTCTGTGCTGGAATGATGTACTCAATAAAGTTTTGCACTAAGAGATTGGATCGTCTCAGCTGTAGTTGCTTTGTGATGGGGATGCCCTTGAAGTGCATCTGGAAGCTGCAATGAGTCTAATATACAGTGACTCAGATAATAGTAGACTTGGCTCATTTTTGGCTCATTTTGCCCATGTGACATATCTATTGTTGGAATTGTACGGGTTACCAATAGACTTCCAGGCTTCAAGGTGCTGGTTGTTATCTTTAAAGCTTTAATTTGTTTACAGCCTGGGTATCATTGAGTTGACTCCATGAAATTTATTCATTGCATAATATGAATAAAAGAAAGGACTTGCTATTAATCCTGCCTCTGAGATAGTGTTAACATCAGGGACCCATTAGAATAGAATAGAGTAGAATAGAACAGAACAGAACAGAATTCTTTATTGGCCAAGTGTGATTGGACACATAAGGAATTGTCTTTGGTGCAAATGCTCTCAGTGTACATAAAAGAAAAGAAAAGTCAAGAATCGTAAGGTATGACACTTAATGATAGTCATAGGGTACAATAAGCAATCAAATCATACTAGGAAACAGTCAATATAAATCATAAGGCTACAAACAACAGCTTACAGTTATAAGTCACAAGTGGGAAGGGATGGGTGATAAGGAGTGATGAGAAGATTAATAGTAATAGTAGTGCAGACTTTGTAAATAGTTGAACAGTGTTGAAGGAATTATTTGTTTAGCAGAGTGATGGCTTTTGGGGAAAAACAGTCCTTGTGTCTAGTTGTTCTGGTGTGCAGTGCACTATACTGTCATTTTGAAGTAGGAGTTGAAACAGTTTATGTCCGCGATGTGAAGGGTCTATAAATATTTTCACAGCTCTTTTTTTGACTCATGATGATCCCTCTTGTGTTTTGGAAGGCATGCAAACTTGACCATTTCAAAGAACCTTTTGGGGTGGAATATAGTATAACAATAGCACTTAGGCTTATATACCCCTTAATTATGCTTTACACACTCACTAAGCAGGTTACAGAGTCAGCATATTGCTCCTAACAATCTGGGTCCTCATTTTACCAACCTCGGAAAGATGAAAGGCTGGGTCAGGATTGAATTCCTGGGAGTGGGGAGTTTTATTTTTATTTATTTATTTATGTATTTGATTTGTCAATCGCTTACAAAATAATAGGTATAAGTATAAACATGAGTAAGAATACAGAAAATAGGTACAATTAAATGGGGACAATAGGACAGGGATGGGAGGCATCTTATGCAATCCCCTTACAGACCTCTTAGGAACGGGGTGAGGTGAGGGCCGAGGGGAGGGGTGGGGGGGTTGCGGTAATTATTCGGGAGGATCTAGATCCTAGGGAATCCACTGTTCCTCAGACGACCGGATGTCAGTCCCTGTTTGTTAAGTGTGGTTCTGGGGTTCAGATGGGCCTATTGATCACATACCTGGCTCCCTGCTATGTGACATCGACCCTGCCTGAGCTCCTCGAGGTCATAGCCGGTCTGGCGGTTGAGACCCCCAGGCTGATGGTCATGGGGGATCTCAACCTGCCTTCGGCCGGTGGGGCCTCGGGGACTGCTCAGGAGTTCTTGGCTTCCATGACAGCCTTGGGCCTGACCCAATTAATTAAGGAACCCACGCATACTGGGGGTCACATTCTGGATCTGGTTTTTGTCTCTGGACAGTGGCAGGATGATCTAGGTGTTGGGGATGTTTCTGTTGAACCCTTGTCATGGTCAGATCATTCGCTCCTTAGGCTAGACTTCCAGGCCGCTCCTCCCCATCGCAGGGAGGCGGACCAAATACGTTGGTACCTCCCCAGGCGCCTGATGGATCCAGATAGGTTCCTGATGGAGCTTGGGCCATATCCCGACATTCGGACTCACGACTCGGTGGGGGACCTAGTCGCCACCTGGGAAAGGGTGGCGGCTGGGGCCCTGGACCGGGTCGTGCCCTTGCGGCCTCTGACCCGGCGCCGCTCTCGCTCAGCCCCCTGGTTTTCTGGGGAGCTGAGGGAGATGAAGCGCCGGAAAAGACGCCTGGAGAGTATTTGGAGGACTACTCGCTCCGGACCTGACCGAACACTTTTACGGTCTTTTATGAAGACCTATTTAGTGGCGATAAGGGTGGCAAGGCGTCTTTACTTTTCCACCCTTATTGCGTCCGCAGGAAACCACCCGGCTGCCCTGTTTAGAGTGACCCGCTCCCTCTTAGAAGGGGGAGCGCGGGAGGACCCCTTGCAGGGACAGGCTGAGGATTTTTCACAGTTCCTGGTGGATAAAATCACTCAGATCCGGGATGGCTTGGACTCCGAATGGGCAGCTCTGGGTGGGGAATCGGGGGCGGAATTTGGAACAGTCATTTGGGACGAGTTTGATCCTGTGACCCCCGAGGACGTGGACAGGTTACTGCGGGGACTGAATGCGACCACATGTTTATTGGACCCGTGTCCCTCCTGGCTGGTGTTGGCCACCCGGGAGGTGACACGAGGTTGGTTCCAGGGCATTATTAATGCTTCCTTGAGTGAGGGATATCTACCCGCCGCCTTGAAAGAGGCGGTGGTGAGACCCCTCCTCAAGAAACCGTCCCTGGACCCAACTTTGTTATTTAATTATCGTCCTGTCTCCAACCTTCGTTTTATGGCGAAGGTTGTTGAGAGTGTGGTGGCACAACAGTTTCCCCAGCACCTGGATGAAGCTGTCTATTTGGATCCACGCCAATCGGGCTTCAGGCCCGGGCACAGCACAGAGATGGCGTTGGTCGCATTGGTGGATGATCTCTGGAGGGCCCGTGACAGGGGTTATTCCTCTGTCCTGGTCCTCCTAGATCTTTCGGCGGCTTTTGATACTGTCGACCACAGTATCCTATTGCAGCGGCTGGGGGGGTTGGGGGTGGGAGGCACCGTTATGCGGTGGTTCTCCTCCTTCCTCTCTGACCGCTCGCAATTTGTGTTGGCAGGGGGGCAGAGGTCGGCCCCGAGGCCCCTGGTTTGCGGGGTGCCTCAGGGGTCGGTGCTCTCGCCCCTCCTGTTCAACATATATATGAAGCCGCTAGGTGAGATCATCCGTGGCTTTGGGGTAGAGTTCCATCAGTACGCTGATGACACCCAGCTGTACATCTCTACCCCGGGCCACCCCGATGAAGCCGTCGAAGTGATGACCCGATGCCTGGAGGCCGTGCGGTGTTGGATGGGGCGGAACATGCTTCAGCTCAACCCATCTAAGACTGAGTGGCTGTGCTTCCTGGCACCCCGATACAGCCGGCTGGTTCCATCGCTGGCTGTGGGGGGGGGAAATTCTTGCCCCCACAGAGAGGGCCCGTAATCTGGGTGTCCTCCTGGATGTACGGCTGTCATTGGAAGATCATGTGGCGGCCGTCGCCAGGGGGGCTTTTGGACAGGTCCATAGGATCTACCAGTTGCGACCCTTTCTGGATCGGGATGCGCTTCGCACGGTCACTTCCGCCCTGGTGATCTCCCGCCTAGACTATGCCAATGCTCTCTACATGGGGCTGCCTTTGAAGAGCATCCGGAGGCTCCAGTTGGTGCAGAATGCAGCCGCGAGGGTGGTAATGGGGGCACCTAGGGGCTCCCATGTTATGCCACTTCTACGCGCGCTGCATTGGCTCCCGGTGGCCCTCCGGGTGCGCTTCAAGGTCTTGGTCACTATCTTTAAAGCGCTCCATGGCTCGGGACCAGGTTACTTGCGAGACCACCTCCTGCCACCATCGGCTTCCCACCGACCGGTACGCTCCCATAGAGTGGGCCTCCTCGGGGTGCCGCCGGCTGGACGGCTGGCGACCCAAAGGGGGGGGGCCTTCTCATTGGGAGCACCCCCTCTCTGGAATGAATTACCCCCGGAGGTAAGGGCCGCCCCCGATCTCATGGCCTTCCGTCGGTTGCTCAAAACGCATTTATTTCGGCAGGCCGGACTGGCCTAGGGGTTTTTTAAATTTTAATCGGGTTTTAATCTTTTTAATACTTGCTTATATTTTATTAGAGCCATATTGTATTTCAGTTTTTAAATTTTAATATTTTATGTTGTCTCATATTTTGTACCTTGTATATGTGTTTTTATTGGCTGTTCACCGCCCCGAGTCCCTTCGGGGAGAGGGGGCGGTATATAAATCAAATAAATAAATAAATAAATAAATAAATAGTGGATAGTTTGAGGTTAAAGGAGTGGGGGTTTGAGGATGTAACTACAGAGTCAGGTAGTGCATTCCAGGCATTGACCACTCTGTTGCTGAAGTCGTACTTTCTGCAATCAAGTTTGGAGTGATTAACATTGAGTTTGTATCTGTTGTGCGCTCTTGTATTGTTGTGGTTGAAGCTGAACTAGTCATTGACTGGTAGGACATTGTAGCAGATAATTTTGTGTACTACATTTAAATTCAACCGTAGGCAGCGTAGTTCAAGATTGTCTAAGCTCAAAATTTCAAGTCTGGTGATATAGGGTATTCTGTTGCGAGCAGAGGAGTGTAGTACTCTTCTCATGAAATACTTCTGGACTCACTCAATTGTATTAATGTCTGATGTATAGTGCAGATTCCAGACAGATGAGCTGTATTCGAGTATTGGTCTAGCAAAGATTTTGTATGCACTAGTTAGCAATTCTGCAATATTTCATTCTAACCCACTGTGCCACCATGGCTTTCATAAGTATGTTTTGCCTATTCAGGTAAGAGTACCAGGGGATCTTTTGAATAATAGCAATGTTTGTAGAGATCTATTATTTTACTATTATTATTGTATGTTTATTTTGTTAATTGGAATGTATGGTAATTTAGAGTTCTCAGATGAGGAACGCTGGCATTATTTGCTTCTCAGCCTTCTCATTGCTACCATTTGTCTCCAATCCTAGCTTTACATAATAAATTCATTTAAAATACATGTATGTCTGTGATGGGTAAAGTGAATAAGGATTTATGTTCAGGTCAAAACATATTAGAAGCTAGACAACTGATTAGGCACTGTAGAATTAGTACTAATTCTCGGGGCTGTACACCGTCCCGAGTCCCATTGTGGGAGAGGGGGCAACATAAAAATTTAATAAAATAAATAAATAAATAATAATTAGGTAGGCCTTTGACCTATTCAGGCCAAGGTCTTCTCTATTTTGCTCTGTAATGACAGTGACACCTTTTATCTGGTAATGTTACTAGATACTGATGATACTTTGAGTTCCTGTGTTTAAAACATGAGTTGGATATAAGTTGCAGTGCCAAGTTATACGATAGTATCTTTTATATTCAAGATGTAAAAGTGTATCTTCATTTCATGGAGGAAATGAAAACATTTGCAGGTGGACATTGGCCATGGCAGAATGAATCAGTAAATTTGCTGCTATTGATTTCATGCTGCTGAGCTAGGCAGAAGAAAACTGAAAAAATACTTTTAAGCCATGGTGAGGGTTTATAATGCTTGTTCTCCTGAACAACATTCTAAAAAATAAAATTGAATTTTCTTATTGCTATTTAAATATTTCATGGTACTTTAATTATAGTTCATTATTGGCTGAGTATCTTCTGTCTCCTAGAGTTGTGCTGAATGAATTTGCTATACCATAATTAATACCTTAAATGCTAGGAAACTTACATATTATTCTTTTTTCTTCAAAAAAATGTTGGGGAGAGGGCCAAATATATATATATATTGCTTCAGATCATCAGATGTTAGTTCAATTATCTTACTACCAGATTATTATGAGAGGTGTTTTTTCAGAAAAGATTTCATAGTAAATTTCAATCTGAAACATTGTATAGTATATATTACAAATAATAGTAGAATACTATTTTGCTGATATTAAAACAGGGTTGTATTCCAGGACTTTGACAAATATGGATCCAAATAACACTGAGAAAGAGACCTATTTAAAGGGAAAATGTATAGACTGAAATTTGCAGTCATCAGTGCAAGTATAGTTCAATTAACTCTATTTGTACTAATATTGCAATGTGGATAAGTAATGTATTGACTAATGTTAGGCACAATACATAATAGCAATAGCACTTTGAACTTAGGTACCGCTTCATTGCTTTACAGCCCTCTCTAAGCGGTTTACAGAGTCAGCCTATTGCCCCCAACAATTTCATTTTATCCATCTCAGAAGGATGGAAGGCTGATTCCTTAGCATATTCCATACATTCTGCAGAGTTATAATGTAGTTTGTTTTATTTTGCTTTCCTTGAATTGTATGAATTTGAATGTTTACAAATCCATTTCACTCAGCTATAGTTTATTCAGGATATCATGAACAAACAGGTGGCCATAGAACAAAATGCAGCCCAGAAAAGCTAGACTGAGAATGGGCAAAAGACTCACTATGTTATATCCTATTAACCACAAAGAGATTCTACTGTAGCTTTAAATGCAGTTTCAAAGCATTTTACTTGTAGCAATTGTCTTGACTGCTGCATGATAAGCAACACCTGTTGACACTTTTATTATTATGCAATTAGGCACGTTGCTGCCTGATTCAAGGCTATCAGTACTGTATCTTTCCTTATGGCAGTGCTGGCCCTTGTACTATGACCCTTGTTTTGTATAGCTACAAGAAATCTTTTCTTTAAGGAATTTGGCCTCTCAGTAAAAATGATGCTGTACATTAAGGTATTGGGTGCTACAGAATGGATAAATCCTGGTATGTATGTTTACAAGCTAGGATATGGGAGTTAGATGGTGGCTTTTATTAGCTGTTACCTTTTAAAAGACATAGAGGAAATAGTCTTTTATGATTATTTTAATATCTTTGTTTTTAACCTCAACCCATGTGCATATCTACTATTTCAGTCTTTCTCCTATGGTTTCGTGTTTGCTGTTAATGTTGTTCCTGGCCATCTAAATTATGGATTTAAAGCTTTAGGGCAGGTAATATTTAGGGCCTTTGATAATATTTTTATATTCTGTTGGCATGCATAAGCATTAGGTCTAAAATTAATAGCAGTATTACAAGTTAAAATGTCTGTGTGACTGATTAAGGTGCAGTGGTTAGAATGCAGTACTGCCAGCTAACTCACTGTTCACTCCAGGAGTTCAATTCTGGGCTGCTCAAGGTTGACTCGGCCTTCCATCCTTCCAAGGTCGGTAAAATGAGATCTCAGATTGTTGGGGGGCAATATGCTGACTCTGTAAACCACTTAGAGCGGGCTATAAAGCACTGAAGTAGTATATAAGTCTAAGTGCTATTGCTATTAACTATAATTTTGAAACATGGAGTGTTGAACCAATGTCTTCATAGCCTTCAAAGTTTGTCTAAGATTGTAATGCAACTTATTTATAATTTAGAAAGCACTGGTTTCCTTCACAGAATTATGTTCTCCTTCTTGTAACCAAGCCTCCAAAAGAGTTCTATTAAATTTCATCCTTCTTAAATCTGTGATCAGCAAATTCAGGGTACTTGAAAGGCACTAGGATGGTGAAAGCTGGTCAAAAATTTCACTCTTCTTTCTTTTTAACATGGTACATATTTTCAAGTGTGGCTCTAGTCTATCCTGCCAATGTCACTGCTGAAACTTCAAAAAACTTCACTGTACTTGGGCAGGAAGGCCCCATGCAAATGTATCTTCAAACTTCTGAAATGTTGCTTTTGCCGTTATTGGTTTCCATAAGGTAGCTTGTTATATAATGTTCTAAATAGTAAATAGATTTACATAATATACTAAAGTTGCTCTCTCTCTTTTCAATCCTCTTAATTCAGCTTGGATCATTAACATGTAAAAAGCTGCTTGTGAGTCGAAATGAAATGCAGTTTGTCTTTGACCCCCCCTAGTTTGCTTTACTTTAAAGGGACATCCCCCCCTCAAAAAAAAATCAACCACTATGTTGACCTATGATATTTCACATCTTAACCGATATTTAAGAAAGAGTTAATTATAGCTTTCCTCTTCTTGCTTTAAACTTGGCTGGGGATGATAATCAGGGCTGTAATTATTCATGCTAATTGCTTGTTTGGGGAGTTAAGGGAATGGAGACGAGGCATGAAGTTCTGTTTTTTACATCCATCCATGATCAGCTGAGCAGATCCAAGCAGGAGCACTGAAGCTGGAGACTGCAATTTAGGGGGACCTGTACTGAGTTGGGGATGCAGTACCAGCACCTCTCAAGCTAACCTCATGTTGCGTCATCCTGTGGGGCTGAAAAGAAGGAGCGTGCACTTCCTGCAGACCTTCCTCCGAGGGAGGGCATTCAGAGGTAGATGGACCCTTTCTTATTTGGTGGCTTCATTTGTCATCTTCTAACTCGGGATCAATCCATATTTGTCATGCTATCCATTCCCAAAGGGATGTTACATATAATGTGCTTGCAGGCTATTGGTGTTATATAAGTGCAGTCTTGTTTTGGGAAATATTATCAAATCATACTAGATTGAAGCTAATGGAGCTTGGCAAGATGAGTCTTCCTTAGGATAAAACTCCAGTTCCTGGGCTTAGAAGCAAAAGCTTGGTGAAGATGATTTTTTTTTTTTTTTGTATTATTGAGGATGGAACCTGAGAAATGAGACATGGATGATTCACAGCAAAGTTCAAAGGTGGCCTGTTTGACATATCATTTTATAGACAGTGACAGCATTAATTTTATTTTTGTACCTCAAATCTAGATGTTGAAGAGCTTTGAGGAATTATCAGATTAAGTAGTTTTAAGAAGAGCTAGTTCTGTTTCCTCTAAAAAATTCATCAACTGAATCCTTGCTGTTTGCAGAAAGTCTAATATCAGTACAGGCTAGCAGTAAGCTTAAATATCCAGTCTTAAACCATTTTACTTTGGAATTAACAGTTTTAAAACTGGTGAGGCTATTTTGGTATAAGAGAATTTAGGAGGGAAGCCGGTTTCAATATTTTACAGCCTATATTTAATCCCATGGTGTATCATGGTGATCTGCAGCCCATCCCTGTTATCTGATAGTTATTTCAGGCTTGTAGCTAATGAAGCTACTAATCATCAAGGAAGAATTTGCAGAACAGCACAATGGAAAGTTAGAGAAAAGCTGTGTCTGTAGCCAGGCTGGTTCTAAATGGCAGGATTGTCTTTTCCTGTTTCCCCTTTTAACTCATTAAAACGGTTGTGTTCCAGTGTGTCAAGATGCTGTTGACACAAGAACAACACAAAGGAGACTTCCTTTGGCTTACAGGAGGCATGGTGAGGAAAACCATTCCTTCACTATGTCTATTCAATTTTCACACATAGAAGTAAGATGAAGGAGAAGAATTGGTGATAACCTTTCTTCCAAGTGTGTTTAGCAGATTTGGTTGGCTGTATTTCATGCCACAGAAATTAGTGTTGGAGGGGATGATTTCTCAGGATGAATTCAGTGTCAGACTGCAGAATGGGTTACATTAGAAAGTAGGGAATGATTGTAGCAGGTGCCTAAAATATCTTTACTTTTTCTTCATGATATTTAACTGAAGAACTGTTTTCTCAGACTAAAAATGTATTAGTCTGTCATAGCTGAAGGGAACTGCATAGGCATATATTAATATACTTTATAATTTTCTCATCTGAGTGCTTTTTATTAAATAATTCAACATTTCTAAACTGTCAAGATATAGAGGTAAGTAATCTGTTTCCCCATATGCTCTGGATTACAATTGCCATAATGACTTGCTATTGATTATATAAACTGGGGTTAATGGATGGTGAGCTCCTAAGTATCTGGAATTCTTACTCTAGCACGTTGAGGACAGATAATTAGAAAAAAGGTGGGAGTACTTAAAAATATTTTTTAGATTTGTTTGGCAAAACAGTCTGAAATGAATTTGCAAGCATTCAGAAATGCCTGCCTGATAACCCTGATTTCTTCCTAAATATGAGAAGGGTTTTTGCACATCCAGCTAAAAATATTTATTGCCTTCTTTCAGACATTCATGGAAAATTCTTAATCTCAAAAGTAGCCAGGTGTGTGAAGGACATTGAAGATATATGTTTTCTCCGGTTTATCCCAGAGTTTATACTATATGTCTGAAGAAGCAATACTTCTTCCCACAGAGAATTGTAAAGCAATGACTCTGTGATTCTGTTTAAAACAGTGAAATAAAATTTTTTCTTTATGGGGACAGAATATATATGCCTTGACACATCTCATAGATGAGGTTAGGTAGTAGTTGACTTTACTTTCATTTCAGTAGTGGATTTACGTGAATAAATCTCATCATTGAGAATTATAATCTGGATTATTATGATATCTATATTATTAGGCTTCTTCCGATACAATAAGACTGCAAATCATATGGCAAATTTAGTCTAATAACAAGGCTACCTAGTTACATCTGCCTGAATATGTGTATAAAGCTTAAGAAAATTCTGCCCAATTATGAAATATGGTGAAATATTGCTGTGCATTTTGCACTAAAGCAAAATATTGTAAAAGCTGGAGATGTTTACACAGAATTGCTAGCTTTAGAATATTTTTAAATTAAACCGTATTATGATTTAATACAATTTATGAATCTAGCTAATGCATCATGGAAACCATAGTCTACAGATGTGGTTGTGCAGTCACAATGCTGTATTAGGTTGCCACTTGCTTAATATGAGGCAGTAACATAGCCTTTAGTTAACTTCTGATCCATGCTATATACACTATGATTTAGAAAGTTTAAAACAATCTTAGTTTGGCAGAGAAGAAAATTAAACAACTTCCTGACTTGATGGGAAAAGGGAGAGGAAGCAACCTTTTGTGCTGCGAAATTGCCTAGCAAAATGAAAGTTGATTTTGCCTGCTAAATAAGGTATTCATCATTAAGAATAAGCCTGATGTAGTGTCTCTGAACAGATTACAAAGGAGTCCAAATCAAGTTTAATGAAGTACTTAAATCTTGCAAAAGTCTCTGCAAAACAGCATGTTGGAAATGAATCGGCATGAAGTTCTTCTGAGCAACTTACAATGCAAGTTCAACAGTTTACTCGGGCTATCTTTAACGTCTGGATCACACAACAGTGCCGAATAGATGGAAACCATCTTAAATATATCTGTTGTGGAGTCTGATAACAAACCTCTGATATATAGTATCGCATTACCTGTTTGTTTCCTAGAGCTTTACTAGCAACTGCACTACAAGAAGGTGCATGCCTCACATTCAGGGATCCTCTTTAATTTATGGAAAAGGTCACAAGAAGAAAGAGTTTATTGGATTTAGTGAAAGATCTGTTTATTGTTTGCTCTCATCTGCATTTGGTAAGGAGGAATGGGGAGGAGATCTTTAATATTACTATTCATTGCAATGTACTGTTATTAATGGCAGTTCTGTGGTGATGATTTGTATGTTGCATTAGTTGCTTGACTTTTGTATGATATACGAAACTTCGTCTCATATACTTTGGTCTCAGTGCTAGCAATTAGATTTACTGCATTTAGAGAAGAACATAATCCCTTAAAAACATAAAGGCCCTTCTGACTGGTTAAAAGCCTATGTAGAAACATACCCTTATTGTATATGAAAGTTGGCGTGCTTTGTCACTCAAAATGTCACTTGTTAAAATAGATTGATAGTTCCTAACTATTTTATTTCCTGTCTTGTTATTATGGTTATTTTTATGCATTTCATGGGATCTGGTTGATTTCAATAAACTGGATATTCAGAGGTAATACATGGCGGAGTGATTTGGAAGCAAAATAAGTGATTTTCTCAAGGGCTACTTTCTACTACTGACATATTTTTGAAAAGTTTGGAACAAAAGAGAAGGGAGTTTACTCTTGGTCATTTTACTCTGTTTATCATTGTAAATAGGAGTACATTTATTTTAATGTACCTAGACTACTAATTACCTAGTGTTAGTTTTGACTTTAAAATTTGTACTATTAAAGCAGTCTTTGTAAAAATTCAACAGTTGCTCCAAACAACAGGGCATGTTATTACTTGAATTGTCATTGATCAGGATGTTTCAAAATGGAAATTTTAATTGTATGTGAACATGTGAGTTTGAATATATGAATATGAATATATTGAATATATTTAGCTATTTTGGTGGGACTTGTCTCTTAAAGCAGTTGAAGATATTGCGGAATGAAGGACTTATACAAGACATCAATTGTGTGTTAGAAACATGTCTGTAAAATACTGGCAGATACCTTCTGTTAACAATCTTTTCACCTCTTAAATCATCACAAATTCTCCCTTCAAATTTGTGAAGTTTGGTCAATTGGGAGTTCTTGTGTTCAAGAGGGGGGGGGTTCATTCTGGTTGAATTGATAAGAATTTTGTAAAGTAGCAAAGAAAAGATCACTTCTGTAGGTCATGAAGGTGAATTTGATTGAATATGGATGAGAGCCACTATTAAGGCCTACCTGTTGGTGGCAAGGGCAGCAAAATGACCGTATTTATACAATATAATATCCACTCTTACTGAGTCCATGGATAGCACCCCACCAACCTGTTTAAGGTGACACGAACCCTTCTGGGAAATGAAATCTCAGAGGTTTACTTACAGAATCATGTGGAAGAATTTACAGTACACCTATTGGACAAAATCATTCAAATTAGTCCCAACTGGACACTAGCTTTTATACAGGTCTGATGCAGTGATGGGATTTAATTTTTTTTTACTATTACTTCTGTGGGTGTGGCTTGGGTGTGGTGTGGCTTTGTGGGCGTGGCTTGTGGGCATGGCAGGGGAAGGATGTTGTAAAATCTCATTCCCTCCCCACCCCATTAATCTGCTTTCCAGCTCTGTCTCTTGTGCAAGGCAACAAAAGAAGACCCAGCCAATCAGCTGGGACTCAGGAGGCAGAGAATAGATGGGGGCGGGGGAAGTCAGAGTTGGTATTTGCTGGTTTTCCGAACTACTCAAAATTTCCGTTATTAGTTCTCCAGAACTGGTCAGAACCTGCTGAATACTACGTTTGATCTAATGGAGATGCCCAGTGTAAAGTCTTAGCTCTGAGTATCTGGGAATGGTTTGAACCTGTTAGACCTGACAGAGTAGACATGGTCTGTATGACTGTGAGCTCAGCCATCTGGTCCTTGGCTTTATCCCCTGCTAGCTAGTTAAGGCAACCTGGAAGTGTGATGTGGTTGGGTACTATCGAGGCTTAATTCATCCTTGAGAGGGAGGGTTGTTCTTCCTTTTTAAAAGAAGATTTGGTTTTCTATCTCCTTAAGAAGCCATCACCGAATCCCATCACACTAGACAAATTTGGATTGGCCCATGGAATTCCCCCTGTTAAAATCTATTTGGTTTTCTATATGGAAATTCATTAAGTACCAAAGGGTTGGTTTTGCTGTACAAAATTTATCTAGGGTCTAACTTCCCTGGGAAACTGAGTGGGGCTGGGTTTGGTGGGGCCTTCTGGATCTGGGACTTTACCATCTTTGGTACTGGATGGGTTTGTATACAGAAAACAAAAAAATAATAATAGAGGGGCTACATGGACCACACAGGAGGCTGAGCCATCTCTTTCTTTCGTCATAAGAACCAATGCAACCAAAAATCACATTGTTAACCCTATGGTTATTAAAATATCTTTAGGGTGGATGTCAAACATCCATAAGGTGAATATAAAGCTACAGTGAGGGAAGGCACAAAATTTTTGTTTTATTTCCACATTAAATGTGAGCTTTAATTCTGCAAAATTTCCTTCATGGTTTATGTTGGAATTGGCATTTTCATGTCCCAGGCAATACTTTCATGTCCCCAAAGTTCCTGAGACAAGCAATCCAACACTACAAAGTCTTCTACGCAAAGTTAATTTATTGGATTTTATTAGGTATCCTCAAAGTATAACTCACAGTTATGTTGAGATTCATCTAACGTCCAATCTTTGCCTCAACAATTGCCTCAATAGTGTGAAAAGATGGTTATATTCATTCCATAGAGTTATAGCAAAGGAAAACTCCAGCAAGATGCTGGGGTCTAGGTAAGAATGCCCAAAAACTCCTTCAGCCCAACCAATCAGGATTACAGATGTGACCACGTTACATGAACTACAATTCCCATGACGCGTTCCCTTAAGGAGGTAGCTCTCATTCCTAAACTAACCATATACTGTATAACCAGCACAGGCATATTTACCACTTCTTATAAACTGGAGATGTTTAGGATCCTTCTGAAGTAGGATTTAGAAAGAAGTGATTTATATTAGGATACCAACTCTATTTTGAGTCTTATAATCATACAAAAGTAACCTTAAAGGTAATCCTTTACATGAAGGATTACATGAAAATAATCTTTTGTTAGATAAGATGGGCAGAATATGAAGTATATACTTTATCTCAAAATGAATAAACTTGATTTAATTAATTATAATATGCCAATAAGTAGAAATTGGCAACATTTTCAGATAGAACATATTTTTGACATTTGTACATGGACCATCTATCCTTATTACTGCAGAACCCTCTCAAATACTGGGTTGTTTAATACCTCTGTTACCAAACTGGTTATTTAGGAATGACAGAATATACTAATTGAGACAATAAAAATGTACAGAGAGGCAAGAAATAAAGAATTACAGTATCTAGTACATAATTGTAAATGGCTATTTTGACATTTATGTATGGTATTTCACTAAATTTTAAATGGTTTTATTTTGTGCCTAATGGAGACTGATGCCTTTTCAGAAAATAAATTGAGTGCTTTAGCTAATCATTGGAGGTGTACAACATTGATTCATATGATGTGATCATATGCTCTAGTGAGTCTCTAGTTTATTATTTGGATTTCTATATCCACCCACTCACATGTGATTGGGTAGTTTACAAAGGTACATAGAACAATAGTATCTATTAACTTGTCATGCCAAGGGGGGATACAACTGGATGGATAGCTCATTGGTTTTTTGCAAATCACATGTATATTAGGATAGCTTGAAATGTATCAAATGAAAGATCTAATTAATTTCTATTATGATTACAAAAAAATTGAATAGCTGATATTAAGTTATTCTTTGTCATTATATAGTGATCTAAAGAATTCCATTGTCATATATCTGAAGAGGCATTACAGCATTGGGAGAACTGAAGAATGTGTTTTCCAAAATTCTAAATAACATACCAGATGTTCTCTTTATTTCCTAGTGTATTCCTATTCAATTAACTGACTTAAATCCAGTTACAACTGGATTGATTCACATGAATGCCTGTGTTGATCCTGTGTTGCACTTGATAAAATAGGTTGAGCAGGGACTGCAATAAATATAAAAACCCGACATTTCTGTTATAATAAACTTGGACTTTACAGTACATACTGCTTCACAGTGCTTCTCTAAGCAGTTTACAGAGTCAGCCTATTGCCCTCAACAATCTGGGTCCTCATTTTACCCACCTCGGAAGGATGGAAGGCTGAGTCAACCTTGAGCCTAGTGAGATTCGAACTGCCAAATTTCAGGCAGCGGAAGTCAGCAGAAGTAACCTGCACTACTGTGTTCCAACCACTGTGCCACCATGGTTCATAATACCAAAAACGTTCCATTTTAAAGACAGAGAAATTACCTAAAAGTTTGCAAGTTCTCATTGCGAGATTCATCCAGCAAATATCAGACACTGGACTTTGATTCTTTCATTGCTGATCTTATTGAAACTAATTCATGAGCAATGAAAAGTGCAGTGATAGAAAGTTATCTGATTTAAAGAATTGATATGAGATGACTACCTTGGTTTACTGTAAGACAGATTAATGTTTTTGCAGTTTTCTCTGAATTTGCAGACATAAAATTTAAATCTTGGATAAGTAGGTTTTAGTTCATTTTCATTTTCCCCAGAAAATTTAATTTGCTAGGAAAAGAAGCTAACTCCTGGAGTTATTTTATTTAAAGGCCTTGGTCAGATTTATGCAGACATAAATTAATCTAATGCAAATAGACCTTTGTTATAACTCAAGAGAAATCCAGAACAAAATAAGAGGATGTCTAGAACATAGTCTTCAGCTTTTGGAAGAACGCTCCAATGTGTAAAAAATGTGATTGCCTTACAATTGTATGTTGCTTTAGCCCTTTGATTCTTTTTAAAGAATAAAATAATAAAAAGGCTGATAGGATCAGCAATTTGTGTGGCTACGGCCAATAGCATCCTCAGATGACCTTGGCATTTTAATCAGCAGTGTTGCAACACATCTAGAGAATGTCTAGAGAATGTCTGGGGCTTGTTTCAGGACACCACAATGCTGCTTCTTCATGGTCTAAGCTGGGTCTATGACAATTCACTGCAGCCAATTCACCATGGCCAACTCACCCCAGCCAATTTGCTGCAGCCAACTCACTGCAGGACAACTCGCCATGGCCAACTCATCACATGACAACTCTTTGCGAGGCACGTTGAAGAAATGGTGGAATAGAATCATTAAAGCAAATATGCAAAAGGAGGGACAAAATGAATATAAATTACAAAAATTAAAATATGTTTTATAAATTGTTTTAAAGAATTGAATTCTCCTAGGTAAGTTATCCTGCAGTGAGTTGTCCCGCAGTGAGTTGGCTGTGGTGAGTTGGCAGTGGAGAGTTGGCTTTGACAAGTTGTCCCATTCTGATCTGAGCCTCCTGTTGCAGACTCTGGATCCTGCTGCTTAAGGCATGGGGAAAGTGTGCTCATAATTTTGAATGTGTAAAATCTGTTTCTCAGGATGGTGGTTCAAGAATTGTATCCTTGCATCACCAGTTAGTTCTCTGGTACAGCCTTTCTCAAGCTTTTTACCCTGGAGGAAACCTTGGAATAATATTTAGGTTTCATGGATCTGCATCAAGGTGTCAAAAAAGATGAAAACTTCACAATAGAATTCACTTCTAACCTAAACAGTTCACATTTACAAAACCAGCAAAACAGCAGGCTAGAAAGTGACTTGAACATGTAAAATTTTCCACCACTGTAAAGGTAGCATTGTCAAGGGTGCAGAGTTAAAAAAAAATGTGATTCCAATTCACAGTCCTTTTGTGCAAAGTCCTAGCAACTTCTCTCAGAAACTCCAGCTGAGAAGGAGTGCTCTGGTAAATTTCTGCTAATATCAAAAGTATTTGCACAAAATCAACAGAGTTGGTGATGCATGATGAAGAAGGTTTACCAAAAGTCTGTCAAGAAATAAAAGGCTGGGGACAGAAGAAATGGTTGGCTATTATTTTCCCTTATGAAATAGTCAGCTTATGTCATGTTCAGAGAAAGTACAAATATGAAAAAAAAGAAAAAAGGGACATAGACAGAGATGGATGGACTTAGGCACCACGTAGTCATTTTAATATGTCATGGTTTTCAGTAGTGGAGTGATTCTGTCAAATATATACTTCCTAGGGCAAGAAATTAAGCTTTTAAAAAATTATCTGCAGCAATTTTCCCCAAGCTGCAGAACAAATTTCTGAATTCCCCGCCATGGTGCAAATTCCAGCATATTTGCTGAGAACGAGAGAACTATATTGGGAACTATACTGAAATGGATGAGCAAACAATTGACTTAATTAATTGCTTAATATCTAGGGATTACCTGGTTTCTTGGGCAAGTTTAAGGACTAGAATAATTACATCTAAAAGTCTTGAAGAAGTTTGTTGGAACCCTTTATTAATATATTTGTTATGTTATCGCTGAGAAATTTTTGTTACTTCTGTTGTGTTATTTTTGAGTCTTATAGAGAATGGGTTAGTGCTGAATGAGTGGGAAAAGAGTGGAGGAGAAAAGAAAAGCCAGATTGCTTTTCATCATCAGGTAAAATTTGGGATGGATTATTAATCAATTGGCTTGTGATCAGAAAATAATATTTTGTAGGATTCAGCCCAATCTCATTCTCCACCTGTCTTTCTGTCTGTCTCTCTGTCTGTTTCTCTCTCTTTTTTTTTTCAACCTGTTAGTTGACCATGAAAATATTTTGGAAATAGCATTTTTGACTTCAGCAAAGCATTTGACATCATTTCCCATGAGATTCTAATATAGAATGCAGCATCCAATTATAGGTACCCTGTTTTAAGGAAGATTTGAGAATCTAGATTGTATCCAGAGAAGAATAATGAAGAGGATAAGGATTCTGAAAGGAAATGCTTATAAGTAAATAGTTGGAGACTTGGTTATGTTCTCCTGAAGGGGCAACAATTGTTCAAAGTCCAAAGACAGGGCAAGAAACGCTGGAATTAAATTACAAGGAGGTAGATTTTGGTTGGGCTTTAGGAAATCGTTCCTAATGCTAAGTGTTGATCAACAATGGGACAGACTACCTTAAGAATTGGTAGATTCTCTTTTGCTCAAATGTGCAGCAGAGAGACAGGATGACCACCTGTCTGGGATGCTATAGCACAGGGTGTCAAACTTGTGTCATTATGGCATTGTCACATGATATATCATGACTTTTCCCCTCTTCACTAAACCTGGCATGGGCATGGCCAGCGCATGACGCATCTGGCCTGCAGGATATGCGTTTGACAGCCCTGCTACAGCAGCACCAGGATGAGATGCTATAGTGGCACTAGGCAGGGATTTGAACCTCATGATTTTAAGCTGTGTTGCATACCTTATGATTCTGTGATCAAGTTGTAGAGCCAGGCTTTTGGGGGAGTGGTGTCTATGGTTGTTGTCTCCATTATATAGACCAGAAATCAATTCCACAGAAGGGTAAAACTAATTTTAAGATTGGCTGTAATAAGTCTGATTGTGTTGAACCTCCTCCCCATCTTCTTATACTGTAGTGAAGTAGGGAGGGCTCTGTCTGAGTTGCTTTTAAATATTATCTTGTTTCATTGGAGTTAAAAAAATATCTTGCACCCCCTCTTTGCATTGATAACAGTTCCTGTATGTTTCCTAGTCTCTGTAGTCCTATTTAAATAGGTCTTTGAAATATTTTTTTGGCATTTTAGAAATGAAAATATACCCTATGATTAAAAATTCGTGAGATGGGAGTTTTCTTTCCTCCCTTAACAGTCTATCACACTTTTCACAGTGATGGTTAACATCTTTGCTTAATTTAGAGGCAGTGTGACTATTTTTTTTTTAAATCTTACTCAGTTTATAATCTACTTTCTCCTCTCTGGCAAATATTCAAGGCAGCTACCAAAATTTTAGAACAGAAAATGGAACAAGTCTTATCATGCTTGGCTAAGCTTATTGACAGCAACCCACAATACACTGTGAACTTGGCAGGATGCTTAAATGATTATGGCTAAGTATCATTATTTCCTCTTCCACAAGATAGCTATAATCATCCTTTTTTCAAAGCTCATCAAGTCTAAAAACTGTCTGCTGATGGATATTAAATGAGAAGTCACCTCAAAATCTCCCTGGTTAAAGTGCCCATTTTGCGAATTATGGCTAATAATAAAAGCGACCCCTTTTTGGGGTCCTCTTTGTATGTCTCTTCCAACACTTGCATTTCCTGCCAAGCAGCATGAGATGTCCTTAAATACTGAGCTTTGATGATGAACTGTCAGGAACTAGCTTTAATTTCTATCCAGATAGATTTGCATGGGAATGATAGCCGGGATGCCTATGGTTGGCCAACTGATTTATCTGAGCTGGTGGGACACAGTTCAAACTCCCTTTTATCCTCACACCTTGTGTCTAATTTGCATCCATAAGCTATTTGATTCCCTCTCTTTCTTTAGCTCCTCTGTAGCAAAATGATTCCATTGCTTGTTTATGTGGAAGCCTAAAAGCTAGAATAAACTGAATATCATTAGCTACTTTAATGAGTCCTTTGTTGTAAACCAATAATCTTCTGTATCTACTACATTGATAGAGAAAAGCTGGGGAAAAAGAGGAGAATGATAGTTCTTACTCATAATCCATACTGGAACTGTGAAAACCACATTTGTAGTAAAACTCTGAGGGACTTAGAGTGAAGGATTATAAGTGAAGTGTAAAGGAAAAGAAGTCCTTCCTCCTTGTCTCTTTTCAAGATAATTTGCAGATTGAGAAATTCCTTTTAAAGTTCTTCCTATTTGGAATACTCCAACTACTTGATATAAGGATTTTGAGAATAAAGACTTTCCACAGGCGTGAGGGTTGAGATGAAGAGAAGGAATGCAATTTCTTCTTTAGAAAGAAATGGAACCATTCATCATAAGTTACATATGCTTAAAGTCCGGGGTTTTCTTTTATTAAAAGAATTATTATTCTTTTAATTTTTTTTCTTTTAGTTTTATTATTTTTAGAGCCTAAAAACAGAATAATAAACACGAGTTGTATCTGTCTGTGAAAAATGACTTACAAAGTCTAGATCAGGAATGACTTCAAGATCTGTGGACTTCAACTCCCAGAATCCCCCTGCCTACCATGCTGGCTGGGGAATTCTGGGAATTGAAGTCCACCAAGTCTTAAAGTTTCCAGGGTTGGACACTCCTGGTCTAAATCAATCTGTTGTCTTCTTACTATGAATGGCCTAACATTTGAATTTAAATCTGAAGTTGACCTCATGCTTGACAGTTAAAGATGATGAGTTTTAACAGACAACTGATCAGTTAGGAACTGACTTGTAGTAGTAGTTTAAAATCTAATAACCAAATCTATTTCTGTTGGCATCAATTCTGTCTGAATGTTGACAGCTTGAATTCTGCTGGAATATTCCTGTGAATAGATTGCTATAGTTCATCTCAGAGTACTGAAAATACAGATCACGATAAGACTAGACTGTGGATTGTCCATGTTGTTATAATTTAGTATTTATTGTTAATCTAGATATCACATATTTAGAATATCAAGATACCATTTTCCATTTTTCTCTGACCTTATATAAGATAGATAACATTATGCACAGAATTATTGAGTATTTTGACCATATTATTTTTATGCATATTTTCTACCTCCAACTTGAATGCTTAGTTGATATATCAGGTGATGTGTATTTGTATAATGAGGGAGGTGTGGCCTAAACACCCTATAGCAAGGTGTGCATAATTATTAGGCAGTGTGAGATGGGCAAGTTTTTGTTATTCATTTAGTTGCATAATAATTCTGCACACTAATAATTGCCGAATAATTGTGCACATGTAGATATTCTCCTAAGAAAGCCAAAACCTCAGTTTTACTTTCTTAAATATTGAGGCTTATTAACATTTTGGATTGACTGAAAACACTGCAGTTGTTCAATAATAAAAGTAATCCTCCAAAATACAACTTGCCTAATAATTGCGCACACAGTTTAGTCTGGGTCTAATCACTGTGAGATCTTCCATGTCTAAGAGACTTAAACTAGGTCTCCCTGAGTTCTGACCAAGGTTTCCTGAGACAGTAACAATCACACACTGTTCCCAAAAACTTTTGTTTTTATTTCAACAGCTGTGAATTATATGCATTCATAGCCCGTAATGAGTCCCAAACAGTCCAATAGAAGTCTGCCACAGTCTTTCCGGATAAGGCTGATAAGCACCCACCTTTATCTCTCCTGAAATGCTGCCAACAACTAAATTGCCAATTAGCTGTACAAGACCAAAACACAAAGTCAACACAGAGCTTCAGAGTTTAAACCAACCAGAACAAAGTTGCTTCCTGCACATGCTCATGTCCCTTTGCTCCTCCTTTATGTCTTATGGGAGGGGCCAATCATCTCCAAGCCTTATTCCTGAGTCGCCCCTTTTCTGTTAACTGTTCTTGCCTTCTGGCAGCTCTTCGCAAGCGTGCACTGGGAACATGCTCCCCCTGTTCCTCTGCCTCTCTGATGTCAGATTCTGGAGGCTTCAAAGTCAGCACATAACTCTCAGATGACCCTGGCTCCATCTCTGTGTCAGACGCAGATCCCTCGTCTGAGCTGTCCCCAGACTCCAGGTCTGGCCCATGTTCCTCCCCACTGTCCGACTCTGCTGCCAGCCTGCAGGCCAACGGTGGACCACAACACCGTGGTCTTAATCCAACATCTATACCATACTGGGTATAATGAGTACTAATATGGAAGCTGATTAAAGGTTCAAGTTTAATTGAAGGGTGCGGGCCTTCTCTGTGGGAGCACCCTCCCTCTGAAACGAATTGCCTCCAGAGATGAGGACCATCCCTGACCTATTAACCTTCCGGCGTACGCTGAAGACCCACCTATTCCATCAAGCCAGTCTGGCCTAGAGTTACTGATAGGGTTTTAATTGATCTTAAATGGTTTTAGCTTTTTAACTTCTCTGATTGTTTTTATTTTCCAGCCACCTATTTAATCTTTTTAACTTCATTTTAAATTTTGTATTTGATTGTATTTTTATTTGGCTGTAAACCGCCCCGAGTCCCATTGGGAGAGGGGAGAGGTATATAAAATTGATTAAATAAATAAATAAATAAATAAATAAATAAGTTATTTTAGAAGCAAGCTCTTCCTTTCTCCCCTCCCCCTCCAAAAAATTTCGCTAGTTATCCTGAAGTTCGAATTGGGAAATAAAAATGTTGTTTGATCTGCATAGTTAAATCACATTTAACACATATGTGTTGAATTAATATGCTGGTTGTGATTCAGAAAACTGCTGCACACATCTCCAAAATTGTTATATTTTTAGTTTCCAAATCCAAAAGCTGATAAACCAAATGAATGTAACTGATGAATGTGGTACACAGACATGCTTGGAGTGCGTGATCTTTGAAAACCGTTGAGTGCCAAAGATATTGAACATCCTCACTATAAAAGTGACACTGAGTGATTTATAGTCTCTCATTCAAGCGACTGTGCTTTGCTTGCTTTTGCTTAAAACAGCTGTCAGCTGCACTGAGGAAAATATATGGCAACTCATCTCTGTTAGTCTTTCAGCTCCAATCTTTAATCCAGGAGTTGAGATGTGATGATTCTGATGATTTTTCACAAGTATTACATTCGGATGTCTTTGCTTAGTTGCAGGTTTTCCCATACTTCAACCTGTTCTAAGTCAAATTTGTCACAAGAGGGCAGTGTGGTCACAGTTTCTCCAAGTTCTGTAACATCTAAGGAACTGAGTTTAGGAACTGAAAGATTCTTGAATTCTAAATGAACTGCTGGTCTGGATTGTTTTAGTTTGTCTTGGTTTTTTCTTAAAAGAGCATTGCATAGTATGGATAAATAATAAATAGGAATCTAAGAGGCCATCTGTGGATTTGCGTTTGAAAACTGGACCGTGGCCCTTGTGGTCTTGATATGTTTTGTTAGTTGTAACCACCTTCTTTGTGGAGTAACTGTAATACATTCTCAAAGTTTATTACATTCAGTTGGTGTTTTTTTTTTGTTTATCTTCATAATTAGTCAGCTATATTAAGTTCCTTTCCTTTTAAAAATAGAGCAAATCGTCTTTTAAGAATTTTTTTTCATTAAGACTATAAATTAATTACAATTAAACCAGCTGTTCTATATTTCAATTTATATTGAAGTCACTAGTTTGACCAGTTAATATTCCTTGCTTTCCCAATAATTTTCCATCAAGTCAATGTTGTTTTTAGCAACTGCATAAATAGACCACTTCCATTTGATCTGTTCTCATTTGGCTTTTCAGGGACCTGACCAGTATGCCTATTGCCACTGTAATTGAGCCATTCATATTACCACTGGTTGTCCTCTTTCTTTCCACTCATTCCAGCTTTATAGATTTTATTTGTAATATTTATTTATTTGTAATATTTATATACCGCCCTTCTCCCGAAGGACTCAGGGTAGTGCACAGCCAATCACAAACCCCAGTATACAAAAGTTAAAAACAAATTAACTATACAAAAGTTAAAAACAAATTAAATAATTTAGGCTGTCTAAAAATTATGCCCTTCCCCCATAAGTTAATTAAAACCCAAATATTAAAAACCTAATTAAAACGTAATACTAAATTAAAAATCCTATATCAGCCTAGGCCGGCCTGCTCAAAGAGCCAAATTGTTAATGCACATCTGAAAGCTCTCAGATCCGTGTTAGTGCGTATCTCTGGAGGCAGACCATTCCAGAGGGCGGGGGCCCCCACAGAGAAGACCCTACTCCCGGGAGCCGCCAGACGACACATAGAAGCCGATGGCACCCAGAGAAGGCCCTCCCTGTGGGAATGCACAGGTCTGTTGGAGATTACCGACAGAATGCGGTCCTGCAGATAATTTCTCAGTTGTATTTTTATACGATGTGTCCAAATTATAATAATTTGAGCCCAGTGATTTGTGACTCAATCTCTGGATTGATTTATTCCTTGATTCTTTTGTTTATATTTTTGGCTACCCATGGCATACTCCAGGAGTGTCAAACTCGTGGCTGCAGGCTGGATACATCACATGTTGGCCCCACCCCCACCTGGATTAGCAAAGAGGGGGGAAGTCCCGATACATCACGTGAGCCCGCCATGATGATGCGACTTTGACACCCTGGCATACTCAAAAGTTTTCTGTAGCACTAACATTTAACTGTTAATACATTGTCCTGCTTCTTCAAATTCCATTTTTTATTTTCATAGAATATCACAAGTAAAATAATTGCCCGCATGATTCTGATCTTCGCAGTATAGAGATATCATGGTTTCTGAATATCTTTCCCAAGATCTTCATAGTTACTCAGCCAAATACTAATCTGGGACATATTTGTTGGTTGATGATCCCTTTACATTGATAAAAGCTGATTGTTGTTCCTAATGTCATTAGTTTGATCTTTATATTTAATCTTAGTCCTATTTATGCAGCTTACATAGGTAAGGAGAATAATAATCTTCTTACAATAAATATATTTTCATTCTCAGCAAGTTACCAAATATATCTTTATGAGGGATTAGTAAGACAAATTATGAAAAATTAATGTACATTTGACCTAAAAAGAAGTGACAGTGATATGTTTTTAACAATATATTTTTTTTAAACAAGTAGCAAGTAAATAGCTCTCATAAGGGCCAGATAGATTTTGTATTAGTTTCAGGTAATTAATTGTTGAAAGATATAAACACAGTAACTCAGTATATGTTTAAAATATGTGTGTTTTATAGTTCATTTCATTTTTTTTTATTTCTACAATTTTAAGTTTAAAATATTTATAAATACTATTGGTCTCATATGTTTTTGTTTTATGTTATCAGGCACGTCAGGCTTATAAACAATTAAATATTTTAAGTGGCACTTGGGATCTTTTTCCTTCCCTGAATTCTTTGGAAACGACTCACATAGTTCTTTCTGTGAGACCTTATTATGCCACAATATAGCATAAAATCACAAGAACATGTTGGACTGTTTTAGCCTTCTTTAACCTGCTATATGGGAGATGCAGGGATGGGATACTACCGGTTCACCCCGGTTCTATAAAACCGGTAGCTCTGAAGAACTGCTGCTCTGTTTGGCCCACCTGCCCACCTGGGCTCTTGGCTGTCCTTTATTTCCTGCTTTTTTAACCTCAGCTGCTTTGTGCGGCACAACTGAGGTTGAAAAAGCAAGAAAGAAGAGGACTTTGAAACACAGTGCTTGTCAGCTGTCTGGGCGGCACAGCTGAGGTTTTTGGAAATGGTCTACACACGCATGCAAAATGCACTCTCACCAGGGGTGGGATTCTACCTGTCGGAGAACCAGCAAATTGTGCCACTGGCTGGTCCCGCCTTACCCTGCCCACTCACTCCTTACCTAGCATGCGCACCATCAAACTTGCCTGTTAAGTTGCTATTTTTCCTTCCCCCCCCCCCCCCCGACCATCAGCTGTTCTGCTGTGCCGGGAGATTTAGATTAGCTAGAAACTAGGAAATTGTTGCATTTCTTGTTTTCTAGCTAATCTAAAAGCAGAACTGAACTTTCCTTAGGACTGAAGCTTCTATTTTTCAGTGCAGACTCAGGTAGCCGATTGCAGATAGATAGATTTCTAAGTGAATCTGTGTATTCTGTGAGCAACTCAATCTGTCTGCCTGCTTTGCCTGATTTTGGGTAAAAGTTACTCTTTTTTAATAAAAAAAATCAATATTTACATACATGATGTGTTGTGAATTAATTTTGTGAGTTTGCTTGCAAGCAAATTTTATGTGACAGACTCAGGTAGCCAATTGCAGATAGATAGATCTCTGAATGAATCTGTGATTCTGTGAGCAACTCAATCTGCCTTCCTGCTTTGCCTGATTTTGGGTAAAAGTTGTTTTTTTTTAAATAACAAAAATCAATATTTACATACAACCATGCCCAGCCAGTCACATGACCACCAAGCCATGCCCAGTCAGCAAGCACGCCCAGCCAGTCGCATGACCACCAAGCCACACCCACAAATTAGGTCACACCCACAGAACTGGTGGTTAAGAAATTTGAATCCCACCCCTGAGGAGATGACACTTCAGTTGTACTTAGCCAACATGACTTTGCCTGCGAATCTGGGAGTTCCAATAGAAGAGAATATCTGTAGCTCAGGGTTGAACTGTGGAATCCTTGGTGCTCTCTGAACTTGATTATTTCCTTGCAGACATTTCATTATTATCTGGGGAATGAAATGTCCGTAAGCAAACAATCAAGCTCAGAGGGCACAAAGGATTCTGCAAATTTGGGAGTTAGAGTCCAATGGTCTACATTGGGAAAGATTTGACTGCGTACTTTATTTATTTTGGATGCATTGGGTTTTGTTTAAATATGTTTTAATGTCTTAATGTTAATGTATTTTTTTAATTGCAAGCTGTCCAGAGTCACTGACTGAGATAGGCAACTATAGAAATTCAATGAATGAAGGAGAATCAGGCAGGTCAAATGAGCATAACGATATATTTATTGCAAGCTTAAGTTCTCTATAAGAATCTGAGCTACTAACAGTCAAGGGAAATTAGCGGGAGATAAGAAAGGCATTCAAAGTGGGATAGGCTTAGATCTCTTGTGGGCACACAGGGACTCACAACTGACAATGCATTTGATCCCTCCCACGGGCTTAACCTGGTTATCTCCTACAAGAATAGAAAAATTCAGAGCATGTGTTATCAGTTTCTATCAGCATTAGTTTGTAGTCCCTACAAGAAGTACACCCAGTTTGGTCTAGTGTTTAAGGCAGCAGGCTAGAAAATGGAAGACCATGATTCTAGACCCACCTTAACCATGAAAGCCAGCTGGGTGACCTTGGGCCAGTTACTGTATCTCAGCCCAACTTCCTTCACAGGGTTGTTGTTGTGTGAAAAATAGGAGGAGGAATGTGTGCTGGATATGTTCGATGCTTTGAGTTATTTGTAAAAATAATAAAGGTGGGATATAAATAAATGAAATAAACAACCACTACTTTATTGTAACATTAACAGAATCTTGCAAGTTTCTCTCCCATTGCTTTTGGACTTTTCCCACATCTGTATTAACTGTTATGGTGTAAGCTGTCTCTTATCAAACCATTGCCCCGGCTCCAAGTCTTTGCCTTGTCTCCCAAGTCATACCCATATATCATTACAGTGGACCCTAAAGAGTAAGGGTTTATTGTGTTCTTGTCCTGCTGATGGATTTCCTGTGGACCAGAGGTGGTATTCAGCAGGTTCTGGCCAATTCTGGAGAACCAATAGTGGAAATTTTGAATAATTCAGAGAACTGGCAAATACCATCTCTGACTGGCCTCGCCCCCATCTATTCTCTGCCTCCCGAGTCCCAGCTGATCGTCTGGGTCTTTTTTGTTGCCCTGCACAGGAGAATGGAGCTGGAAAGCAGGTTAGTGGAGTGAGGAGAGAATGGGGATTTTACAGTATCTTTCCCCTGGAGTTGGGTGGGAATGGAGTTTTTACAGTACCCTTCCCCTGCCACAGCCACTAAGCCATGCCCACCAAGCACACCACACGCATAGAACCATTAGTAAAAAAAATTGAATCCCACCATTGCTGTGGACATCTGAAAAACCATTTTGGGAGCAATAAAAACTCAAGCAGGTTAAACTAGAAGACTTCTGAAGTCACTTCCAACCCTATTGTTCTATGTTCTCAAACCCAGCTCCTTTTGAGTTCCTGGGTTCACTGTGTAGCTTTCTTGGCAGCAGCATAAAAAAATTGCCATTATTGCTATCTGACTTCCAATCTAATCTATAACCTTAATATTCCTGAGTAGTCTCCGCAATCCTGCTTACTTCCAACCCCCAGCACGTTTAGCCACCAGGCATTGCCACAATATTTTTATTGTAATCATTTCCTCTTTAGTCCTTTACATAGAAGGTACCTATAGAAAGGGCACATTTAAAGGTAATAGCAACTCTTCACCTCTCTTCCCAATATAGAAGAAGAGGACGAAAGTAAACTATGAAGCAAAGTTATAATAAACTTCTTTCTCCCTGTAACCAGTGGGGGATAGAAAAGAGAAATAAGATAAAGATAAAGCAGCCAGCAAGGAATTGCAATAATCTAACCAAGATAAAAATCAAAGAACCAGCAAGATTAATAGAAAGGGGAGGGGGGAGAATATTAATTTGAAAAACTGAAAGTGACAGCCACTATCAGTGCAGAAATGCAAGAATGAAAAAGGAAAGAATCCAAAAAGCCTACCTGAAAGTCTTAATTCATTTGGAGAATATAATGAAAGACATCCAGAAATAATGTGAGCAAAGGTAGAATTGTGAAAGAAAAATTAGAACTGCATGTTGAGGCTTTTTTTTTTTACAGATGTCATTGTAATTGTTTGAGTTAATCTTAATAGAATGAACACATAGGCGCGGGGAGAGAGAAGGGGAGAGAGGGAGAGGGAGAAAGGGAGAGACAACCCTGACAGAAAATGGTCATGGAGAAAAGACAAGAGCCAAAATATGTGAATAAGAAGAATGATACCCCAAATGTCATGCTGATAAATCTGGGATTTTGAAAACATGTTGTGATGCTCTCACTAAACACCTGCTAGCAGTCTGGTCCATTCACAGAATGGTTGCTGTGGGGGAATACTACCCCTTCTAAAGCATTGAATTTCCACAAGGTTGCCTCTCTTGCGAGTCCTTCTATAAGAAAACTCCTTACTATCTTTGTCTTTTTCCAGGCAGATGGGCGCCTCTCCAAATGAAACTCTGAGCTGCCAGTGCAATGTCCCTAATTTTAATTTCCCGAGAAAGAAGATATAGATGCTTGGGGAGTTGCTTTGAAACCTATCAGCTTGGCTTTTAATTAAAATATTTTAGTTGATGTAGAAACATTAGATGGGCAGGGAGGCTGATGGGGTGCCAAAAACCATGCAGTTTGTGATCCCAAATAGAGCAGATCACAAAGGCTTTGTGGAACATCATAGTAGAAAGGAAGTGATTGTGTTGTAAAATCCAAAGAAAGTTGATCCAAAGAAAATAGCAAACTTTTTCTCTATAAAAAAAAAGGGAAAAAGAGGCTGATTACTATCTGGGGCCTCACCTGTTTTGGAACTGAATCTGAGGCAACTAAGATAATATATGCTAGGTAAACAGAGAAGCAAAATTGTATCAAGGGGTCCTTGATGCTCTCTGTTTCTTGCAGCTTGTTTCATTATCCAAACTCGGTATCATCATTAGTGCTAGTTGAACTGTGCTAGTTGAAATGGTAGTTGAATCGTATATTTTATTGCAAATTTGGTCCTAGTATATTCCAAGGGGAAATCTTGTTGTTAGAGGGAATACTCCTCTACAGGTTACATTCAAAAAATAGATACGCTTAAATCGTTTAAGATTTCCCCTCAAATTGTATTGAATTCTATACGGAATTTAAATTATCTTACAGAAGATTTCCTCCTGGAACTATTTCCTAAACTTCACTTTATCTATCTTGTAAAGTATGGGTTTCACATCTGTTCTTCTTACTGATATATATTTATTCCTATGATTACCTAATATTCTGCTTGGTAGGAGCTTTATCATGGTTAAAAAAAAATGATGTTGAGCTCAGCTGCAGAGTTAGGGTTGAGCTGAGCAGAAAAATGACACCATACTTAAGTAACAAAATTAAGAATAAAAAATGATACCAGAAAATTGGTTGCAATGTAAAAAGTAAAAATCAACATAAAAAGCCTAGGAGCAATAAGTAAAGATTCCGAATCAAGAGGATCATTTAAATGATCAGAATGGAAAATTGAAAAACTTCAGCCAATATAACTTGAGATACTGAGATCTGAAGTAAAAAGAAAAAAGAAAAGCTCAAGCAAATTAAATTTCTGAATTCAGGTATGTTTTAGATTTTGCCAGTTGAAAATGTTGGACAAGATGAAAGATGTGTTTGATAAAAACTGACAAAATAATAGATTAAGAATGGATACAGCAAATAGCTTTGAAACAGTTGCTGGACTGATTGGCGTGTAACCCAAACTGTGGAAGTAGGTTCGTCCTTTTTCTACAACAGAGAGAAATTAATTACTTTCTCTATCTTCCTGAGAAAGCCATGTATAAATCTCAGAAAGAAGGGAAGAGATGTCTTCCTGTATAAAAAGCAGAGTTTCCTTTCTTGGTCAGCTAGCTCTTCGTGATACTGGTTTTATATGAAGTTAACAAGGAACTTCTGGTTTCTGTTCCTCATGAATGAACTTATCACAGGTAACATAGGGCTAAAAGCCACACCCAAAAGACAAAGTGTGACACCTATTTAGGTCACCTATTTGGATAGACAGACAGATAGAAAGAAAGAAAATGACATCACCTTGATTGTACATGATTGTAGTGATCACATTTTCTTAGAAAAATATGAAAAAGGGGCAACTATGAAAGGTTCATAAGAAAAAAATGTTTATTATGTAACTTGCTTTGCAAAGGAAAATTCAAGAGTAAAACCAATAAAATAATGAATCTAAATGACAGCTTTTGAAACAAAGGACTGGCCTTTATAATAAATAGACATATGGTCACTATACATGATAGTTGACAACGAAATGCCTTGAAGTATCATAATCTCACATAGGTTCCATAATAGATATTGGATGTAACTTGTGCACCTTTCTAATTTCCTTCTTTCTTGAATTGGTTCCTCATTAAAATGATTCATATTAATGACAGTAGAATAGGCTTATATTGATGAAATTTGAAGCAGCTTTCTCTTTGGCCAAAACAAAGTATATTTGAAAATGTTTGGCTCCAATTCGTAAAATGGGAAAATATGGCCTCCATAGCATTGTTTTCTGTTTTTTTTAAAAAAATATAAGTGTCGCTCTTCATAATTCAGCTGAATTATAGATTTGACCATCATGGTGAAATCGCTCTTCTTTCACAACAGGAGTGATTTCACCATGTTTTCAATGTAGTTGTGCAATGCAGGCCATACCCATCTTTTAACTAGATTACAAGTAATCTAGCTGTCAGCCTGTCAAACTGGTCTCTGGTGCATCAGTACTTAATCAGGCATAATGAACAGAAGAACATTTTTGATTTCCTCTTCTAATGAGGTGCCAGTAAATTTATCTTGTCGCTAACCTTCTTGCCTTGCTGTAATTATTCAGTTTTTGATCAGCTGGATGCTAATCTATTTAGCATGGAGGAGCCTGGGGACAGGCAAAGCATAGCTTAATAGCATTTTGGGAATCAAACCTGTTTAAAGATGACCCGTTAATCCACTTTCATGAAATGCTGTATATGACTGAAGCTTCATTACTTTGCCAGTGTATTGAACAGAGAACTGAGGCTTGGTAAAAGTGTTTTCTGTTTATTTCCAGCCCTGTTTAAGGATTTGCCTTAATTTAATTCTTCCTAATGTTTACAAATACAGGATTTGAGCACTAATAAATATCATCTAATCTGGGTTGGATACATTTTTATTGCAAAGTTTGTGACTAGGGTTATTTATTAATCAAATTTATATAGCCACCATCTCCCCCGAGGGCGACTCTGGGCAGCAGATGACCCAGAAATAAACAGTTAATATAAAACAGTAAAATGTTTTAAAATCAAACTAATAAATAGCATAAAGAACATTCATTTAAAGTACAGTATGATGGCAACAGACAATTTCTCCCAGATGCTACCTAGGGAAGATTCCTGAAAGTGAGAAAGAGTTTTGGTTCTAAAATATGTTGCCTTTACATATAGGCACCAATAAGCTATATATTGGCATTGTTGAGTATAGTCCTTGGTCAAAAGATACTATGCAGCTGCCCAATTTATCTTTTCATATATTTAGCAGAAACTAGAAATGTTTGGTGTCAATTTCAAAGTTATACACATGAGCTTGCTTTCCCCTTTCACAACTGTTACTATCAAGTTTCCTGAAACTTATCTTTATTACCACGTGGTCTCAATTGCACTGCTATAGTGTAAAATCTTTGCACAGGCAAGTGCTCTACAGTCCCCACTTACTCAATGTCTCCATCATGTCTTTATTGAACTGTGTTTCCCAGGCACACTAGCTTCAGCCTTAACGGTTATTTGTGGCAAGGCCCATAGTGTGTAAACCCAGAGAGTTTGGTATATACAGAAATTCGTGTTAATCAGCAATTGGCTGAAATGGTAGATGATGCAAAACAGCAAGAATGCAGTCCAAAATGGATTCCACATGAATGTTACAAAAGTCATATGCTGCCCTGAATTATTTTATTTGAGTTGGGTGGCTATATAAATTTTCTTAATAGATAAATACATTTGGAAAAGAAATTACATTCCTAATTATAACTGGGCCAGCCTTTCCTAGCCTAATGCCAAGAGTCATATTGGCTGTGAACCATGGAAACTGAAATCAACATATTAGGATTAATATAGATGAGTGATGCCTAAGTAGAAAAGTGTAGAGTGTCAAACTTGATCGCGTCATGTGATGTATTATGATACATGACATTATTTTAGAATTTAGAATTTATTTGATTTGTCAATCGCTTACAAGATAATAGATATAAGTATATACATAGTTATGAATACATGAAATAGGTACATATAAGAAAAATAAAAGAAACAATAGGACAGGGACGGTAGGCGCATTGGTGTGCTTATGCACGCCCCCTGCAGACCTCTTAGGAAAGGGGTGAGGTCAATAGTAGACAGTCTAAGGTTAAAGTTTTTGGGGTTTGGGGAAGAAACCACAGAGTCAGGTAGAGTATTCCAGGCATTGACCACTCTGTTGCTGAAATCGTATTTCCTGCAATCAAGTTTGGTGCGGTTAACCTTGAGTTTGTATCTATTGTGTGCCCTTGTGTTGTTATGATTGAAGCTGAAGTATTCATTGACAGGTAAGTCATTGCAATGTATGATTTTATATACCATATTTGGATCAGACCGAAGACAGCGTAATTCAAGGTTTTCTAGGTCTAGAATTTCAAGTCTGGTGGCATAAGGTATTCTACAACGAGTAGAGGAGTGGAGAACTCTTCTTGTGAAATATTTCTGGACTTTCTCAACTGTGCTAATATCATATATGTAATGCAGGTTCCAGACTGATGAGCTGTATTCAAATATTGGTCTAGCAAATGTTTTGTATGCTCTATTTAGTAGTGTGATATTACCAGAGAAAAAGCTACGTAGGATTAGGTTAACAACTCTTAATGCCTTTTTGGCTATGTAGTTACAGTGGGCTCTAGCACTTAGATCATTAGAGATGCCTTTGCAGAGCTGGGGTGGGCATGGCCTGTGCATGGTGCATCCGGCCCGAAGGCCACCAGTTTAAGAGGCCTGGTTTAGAATGCTTAACGAAGCATCTGCTATAACACAATCAATTCACATATCAAGTTGAGCTACAATATGGTTTCTTTATTTTTGGTTTAGCATGAATCTTATTAATCCATACTTAAGAAATCTGTAGTTGAGCATGTGCGAACCCAGTCAGCATATCAACAGTTAAGACTTCTGGAGATGTGAGTTTTATATCACTCACATCTCCAGAATATTGCTCTGTATATCCTTTATTCTGTGCTTAAATTAAGGAAGTATACTATTTATTGAGAGAACTAATTTTGCATGAACATGGAATTGATATGGAACATGGAATTGATAGGTGGGTCTGCATCTAGACCCACCTATCAGAAATTAAATAGTTCAGTTTTACAAAATCGCTTCTTCTTGGTACATAGATCCCAATAGCAACACATTTTAGCAAGGTTTAATGCTTGCCCTTATCAGCTGACAATTGTCTCTTCCATAACAGTCCTGGGGTTTTTGTTTCTTCTCCCCATTTAAATAAAGTCTTACTTGGTGCTGAATGACTGAATAAGAACCATAAGGAGTGCCTCTCTCCCCCACTCTTCCCCCTGACACAATAAGGAGGTGTTTAGAAAGCGTTGCCTAGGGATTTAAATGGTGATGTGATGGGAACCTGAAAGGAAAAGTCTCTGCAATTAGTAAATCTCTCTTATTGTGACAGCTCTATTATTAAACTATCATAAATGCAAGTCTGTTAATCAGCTGTCTGCTCAGTTTCCCCCTACGCTTACCCTGTGCTAACGCCTTCTTGATTTTGCACTTAATAATTGTAGGGGCATCTAAAGGCCCTTCTGTGTTATCTTTAGAAAGACAGGTCACATTCTAGGATCCCAAAGTTGAAAATCAGAATGCATGTCAGGACATTCTAGGATGGGGGAGTGACCCGTCAGTATTTTAAAGGACCATACAAGAAATAAAGTGCTTTTATATGTGCCAAAAATGAAGTTTAACTATATAAAGTGAATGCATAGATTAAACCAATGAGAAATGGACACACTGAGCTACGCATGTTTATAAGCATTGTAACCATTCCCCTGTTGCTACCTGCTCCTATAAGACAGATCCAGGGATGGTTGCCAAATATACTTAGTGCTCCTCTACTTATTTGGTGTAGAATTGTTACTGTACACAATAAAGTGGATTTAGCACTCAGTTCTCCTGCAGAGGGACACCTTTGTGCAGCTAAAGCACAGGAATTGTCAAACATGTCTCACCTTCTGAAGCTTGAGTGTATCTCTGATGCTGAAGGAAATGTAGTACCTGTTTTTTTTTAAAGCTGATATTAAGCATTTGCTGTGAAGGAAGGCAGCAAATAAAGAAATATGGTTTTACTATCCCCCCCCCTCCTCTTTTTCCAGGAAAGAGATGATGTACTGTAGATTCTAGGAGACATGGGTGCTAAACTGGTATAGAAATAAATGTCTTTGGAATTCTTTATAGGACAGAGTGGAAATAGACAATACTGCAAATGAAAAATGTTGATTTCTTATCCCAGTGTACCAGAGCTGGTTATTGGGTCTATCCTGCTTCTTTATTGAAGTATCTACATTGGCTTCTGGTCTGTTTCCAGCCACAACTGGGAATGCTTTCTTGAAACTCTTAAAAGCTTACTCCAAGGGTTTTGATGTTCAGGTTGATCAGAGAAGTATCTCGCACAAGAGGATACACAATCTTCATTTGGGTGGTTACTCCAAAATGAGAAATGTCATTCCAAGAGAAAATAATCTTCTCCTGACGGATAGCATTTCGATTATTGCACAGAAATAATTCTTTTGAAACGTGAAGGACTGTAGATTGTTTGTCTTCCTAACTTTTTAACATTTTGTTAAATTTTGTGTGTTAAATATGTATACATACATATTCGGTTTTTTTCTTTAAGATGGAAGTTTCTTCCCTGAACATATAGTAGAAGATGAAATAGTTCTAATAATAAGATGTATATAATAATATGTATATAGTAAGATGTAATAAGATATAAGATGTATTTATGAATATGTACCTGTCCTTTTTTTCCTCTTGTTCAGCATTTAACATGATTGCCTAATTATGATATTTCATTAATTCAGTTGCCTCTTATTTTCTTTTACAGCCTTGTACGGTTAAAAAAACATTAGATGATTTTAAAAAGCACAAAAATGCTACAAATGCTAAAAATGCTACAAAGGACCTTTCTTATTTTAGAATTCTGAGCTACCAGTGAATCTGTTTGGATATCATTGTTCATTTTGTAACAATTTTATCAGTTTAGCTGTTCTTTATGCAAGATTGTGAGGTTTTGCCATGTTGGATGGAATTAGTGTTGAAGCAAAGCAACCAACTGATCAGAACTCCTAATAAGATCACCTAACCCAGTCACAGCTTTGCACCTGCTTCCCCCTTTCATCCAAAGCTGCAATACTAGGCTTGTTACAACTTGTTACATCTTCCTTTGCCTTTGGCTTTCTCCAAGAATGAGAGCCTAAAAGTGGCCTATCGCATAGTAGTATGTCTATTGTCTCTGCTTTCTCTAGCAGTGAGTTAAAGGTAGGCAAAATACATCCACATGACTTCTTAAATTACTTCAAGGAAGCTTCTGCAGAAGCATAGTTCTTCTATAGTTGCCATAATACTCAGAGACGGATAAATGCCTCCATCACTGACTGTGTGGAGTAATGAATTGATTGTTCTAACAGTGGATATTCCTACACACAGGTTCTCCCTTCCAAGAATTCACTCAAATACTTTGACTACCACATTTTAAAATGAAGAATACCACCACAGAATTTAGCTGCGGCTCCAATACATAGACCTTGACCTACAGATCATACAACTGCATATCCATAACAAAAAGATTGTCTTAGGGATTGTGGTAGAGAAATAAAAGTATTATTATTTTAATGCAGCTGTCTTGAATGGGAGATTCCAGTAATGAAAGCCAAAGGCTTACAGTTTCTGGATTAATCTGGGTAAAAGTTAAGAGTGCTTGAAATTCAAAAGTGAAAGGTGGTTTGCTATTCCTATACTAGTGGCTTATGGTGACTGACATTCAGTAAACAAGCTATTAACATGGAGTAAATACAGATGCATAGACTGTATGTGTTCCATACCACTTGGTAAGCTCAAGAATCTTTGAAAAATAAAGGTCTCGTGTGTTCTTAGGTTCACCTTCTCCAAATTGAGTATGAATGTGAAAGGTATAAGTGGAGTTTCTCTGGATGGGGTGTGTGTGTGTGTGTGTGTGTGTGTGTTCATATTCCACTCTTTGCAGCACCAGTAAACAAGGCAATGTTGTGGTCTGTTGGGTTGAGAAGAATGGCAGGAGAATATTTATGCATATGTTCTCTAAAATAACTTTCTCTTCTTAATGTCCTGCTAAACTACAATGGCCACCATACTTAGCCTGGTGGATATTAACTTGTGCTGTAATGTTGAGACCCAGGGTCTCTATAAATACAGGGGATACATCATGCTCCTCTAATATAGAATAAATTAAGACTGAATAATGCTGATTATCTCTCTAAAATCAGATCCCAAATTATTCATTGTGGCTGATCCTATTGTACAATGCTAGAGTTTGCTTTCCAGCAGTATTTCTTCGAAGTTTAAAAGCCTTTTGGTGACTAAAAAGAAAGAAGTCAAGAGAGAGAGACCCTCATTTTAAATATATAACTGGCAACTATCCTTGACTTAGTCCCTCTACAGCCCTGGTAACAGATAACAGATAATCAGAATTAGAAGGGACCTTGTAGGTCATCTAGCCCAAACCCCTGCCCAAGCAGGAGACCCTACACCACTTCTGACAGATGGGAGTCCAATCTCTTCTTGAAAGTCTCAAGTGATGGCGCTCCCACAACTTCTGGGCAAGCTGTTCCATTGGTTGATTGTTCTCACTGTCAGAAAGTTTCTCCTTATTTCCAGGTTAAATCGTTCCTTATTCAGTTTCCATCCATTATTCCTTGTTTGTCCTTCAGGCGCTTTAGAAAATAGCTTGACCCCTCCCTCTCTGTGGCAGCCCCTCAAATATTGGAACACTGCTGTCATGTTTCCCCTGGTCCTTCTCTTCACTAGACTAGCCAGGCCCAGTTCCTGTAACCATTCTTCATATGTTTTAGTCTCCAGTTCCCTAATCATCCTAGTTGCTCTTCTCTGTAGTTTTTGTAGAATCTCAGCATCTTTTTTATAGTGTGGTGACCAAAACTGGATGTAGTACTCTAGGTGTGGTCTTACTAAGGCTTTATAGAGTGGTATTAGTACCTCACTTGATCTTGATTGTATCTCTCTGTTAATACAATTTAGGATTGCATTGGCTTTTTTGGCTGCTGCTGCATACTGCTGGTTCATATTTAGCTGGTTGTCCACTAAGACTCCAAGATCTCTCTTACAATTACTGCTGTTAAGCCTGGTTTCACCCAGTCTATATGTGTATTTTTGGTTTTTCTTTGCCTAAGTGTGGGACTTTACTTTTCTCTACATTGAATTTCATTTTGTTAAATATGGCCCAGTGTTCTAATTTGTCAAGATCCATCTGATCCTATCATCTCAGGGGTTAGCTATTCCTGCCAGCTGATATAAATGAGCTGACTTGAAGGAAGACTTGGAATACATCTGCATTGGGTTGCTATGGTTACTTTAGCTACAAGGCATGTATAAGTAGCTTGGACGATGCTTCCAAGCTAGAGACAGTTGAGTCAAGCAAAAGCTTACAAATGTGTGTTAAGAATTTTTGATGCTCATAAGAAGGTTGACTCCTATTGTCCATTTATCTCAGGGGTCTTCAAACTTGGCAACTTTAAGACGTGTGGACTTCAACTCCCAGAATTCCTCCTCCAGTCATGATAGTTCAGAATTTCTGAGAGTTGAAGTCCACAAATCTTAAACTTGCCAAGTTTGCCCTTGATTTATCTTAACACGTGTACATTCCCTTGTGGATTATGAGGGGCCTGAAATTCACTTGAAAATCATGAGCAACTCAATTTCACCAGTTTCCCACTTGGATATCTATCTTATGTTCTCATCTATTCCTATTGATGTCATGTCAAACTTGAGAAAAATATGCTGACTTTTTGAACTGAAGTCAAACTTCTTTACTAATCAGTTGGGTATTTGGGTATGTTTACTGTTTCCTCCTCATGAGTCCCTTGATGTTCTACTGTTAGGAAACTGGGTTTCAGAAATGCCAGTGCAACATCAGTTGAGCAGATGAATTTTTATTGTTGTTGTGGGGTAGGGAGACTTTGTGAAATGGGCATGTGATTACTGCTTTCTGAATCCTGAACATGCATATGACAGATGGCAGAGTACTTGATTTTTTTTTTTTTACTATGGTGGCACAATATTGCATTGCCAGCTACTGTAAGTGCTGCTGGAATTTAGCATATCATGTTAGTTAAATCCAGAAACACAGTCAAGTTATGTTTAGGAAAAAGGAAAATCTATTAATTATAAATCTATTAATTAATTACAAATCATGATCAATAGCCATAGTTTGTTCTTGGTTTGTAACCAGTTCAAGACTCAGTTGGGGCAGTTATAGCTTATGCAATCTTTGAACAGTTAAAATTATCGTGGTTTATAGGAGAGTCACAGAAAGCTACCCTGTGGCATTGCCAGATGAAGTATGGCTGATACATCATAAGTCCGTTGCATTTAGAAGCTCCTATGCCTGTTCTTGATGCTTCACCTATTAAAAGAGATCCATATCCTAATGGGGCACTCTTGTTGCTGAATTTCAGCAGTGCAATCTCAGTGCCTTGGGAAGCCACATGCATCTCCCCCATTGTCCAACCTTGGCTCAGTATTTTGTTTGTCCTTGGATTCTGTGGAGGTTCTCAATCGGCCAGGTCATGGTTATCCCAAAAGTGCTTTTCCAAAAGGCAACTGGATTTCCTTTTCTTTGAAAACATGTAACTTCTTATCCAAGAAGCTTCTTTAGGACTGAAGAAGCTTCTTGGATAAGAGGCAAAATGTTTTCAAGGAAAACAAATGAAAAAGTTCAGTTGCCTTTTGGGAAAGCATTTTTGGTTCATTCTGGCTTAACAGTTTAATGAGTAAAAGAAGCCCAGCCAAGTCAAGCTCAAGATGACTTTTTTGACAAAGTCATGACAGATGTTCAGAAGTGGTTGACATTATTTTCTACTTCCCAATGAAGCCTCCTGATAGGGATGTCAGAATTAAGAGGTCTGAAAGGAGATTGGAGGTCTTCTAATGCACTGCCTTGGTGTTCTTCCATCCATGTAGCAACCAGTTATTATTTATAGTTCATATTATTAAAATATACCACATGACTCCTAATGACTCTGGGCATTTTATAAGTGAAAACTTAAAAACAAAGACCTCAAGAACTAAACAAGAAGAATAAGGGTAGCGAGGATGGCAAATCCAGATAGGAATGAAAAGCAAAAGCCACATAATCAAATGGAGGTTTCCTGTCCCATGTTTGGCATAAGACCCAGGTTTTAAAGATCCTTCAAAACATCAAGGTTAGGGCTATCCCAGTCTTGGGGAAGGACAGATATTGGACAGAGAAGATGCGCTTCTGGGGTCCTCATAAATGGCATTTCTTAACCGAAGGAAACCAGAGTACATTAATCCTGTCAGATCAAATTGGCAATGCAGGGCATGTAGAGAGTAAATGCAGTGGCTCAGTGGCTAAGATGCTGAGCTTGTCGATCAGAAAAGTTTGCAGTTCAGCGGTTCAAATCCCTAGCACAGCATAATGGAGTGAGCTCCTGTTTTACTTGTCCCAGCTTTTGCCAACCTAGACGTTCGAAAGCATGTAAAAATGCAAGTAGAAAAATAGGGACTACTTTGATGGGAAGATAACACTGTTCCATGCACCTTCGGTATTTAGTCATGCCTGCCACATGACTATGGAGACGTCTTCAGACAGCGCTGGCTCTTCAGCTTTGAAATGGAGATAAGCACCGCCCCCTAGAGCCAGAAATGACTAGCATGTACTGTATGTGTAAGGGGAACCTTTAACTTTACCTAGAGAGTAAAAAGGGATGACCTTGACAGGGACAGGGAAGATCTGTTAATGAGTACATAAACTTTGCAGAAACCCAGGTAAGTGGGGAGGGTTACAAAAACACTTCAGATAGTTACCCCTCCAAATTCATATGAAGGTAAAAGAGAAGCACATTCAAATCTGAGCTGAAATTGTCATTTCACATTCAAATCTATAGTTGAAATGAAAACCACAATCACTGTTTCCTTTCATAGCTCATCAAGTGTTTTTCCAAGTTTAAGTGCAACTTTATATACAGCAAGTTAAAGTCAATCCATAGAAAGTTTCTAACCAGGCTGATGTGGAAGTTAATTTCATATACTGAAAGCATTTTCCAGACTGTTGGCTTCAGTCAGTGAAAGTTTTCTGGCTTGGTATGGTGTGTAAACAGTTTCTTCTGCTGGTCATCAGCACTACAAATGTATTTTGCCTGCTAGCACAAAAAGTGTGCTCTTTTAAAGGCAAAATTCCAGTAACTGAAAATTAATTGGGAAAGCAGAGTATGCTACAAAATTTATAATGTCAATACAACTTAGATGCCAAGTCATATAGAAGGAGGAGGCAATGCACAATGCATTGCCAGCATTCCTCTTGACAGCTGATTAAAATGTGCTTATTCCAGTTCACCCTTCTGGCTTCAGATGTGAGTCTCCCACATGAATTCGATGGATGTTGGGCTCTGGATCTTAAGCAGTGAATAACTTGGCAAATACTGAAACAGAATTGTTAGTGAATTTTATGAGTAACATTTCAGAGAATCTAGTCCTTGAAACTGTGAAATTTTGATCACTCTCTAATGCTGGCCATGACTGAACTAGTTTTCTATGCTTTGGTTCCCATTCTGTGAAATGCAAACAATGGTTCATTAAACTTTACCAAGTTCCATTTCTATATTTGAATGTTACTAAATATTGATATTTTTTTGACAGCATTTTTGATTGCTTTTCAGTTGGACTCATATTCTTTCCCCCCCCCTAAAAATATTTTAACTGGTACTGGTAGTAAAAATGATATGTACCTGAGGGCAATAAAATATACATGTGAAATTCTGAAAGCCATGTATTAATCCAATTAGTATATATTTTTGCCTGGCCTAAGCCACCTTGATTTTACATGAGATAATTTTTTCAAGGAAACATGCATCAAATTCAGTTTTAATTTTCTTCAAATCACATTATGCAGCTAACAAAATTCTACATTGTAATATAAAAGGTTATTAGAAAATATCTATGCAAAGATTTTCCATTCCTCTCCCCACCTCCCATCCCCCACAACATCTGTAGAAAAAATATATTGCAAAGTTAGATAAACTAGGCCATAGGAGGAGTTGTCTATAGAAAGACTAGATTGCTTCCTGGGTGAGGGGCCATGAAGAGAATGTGGGAGGTTCTGTGGAAGGGATATTGCTAAGTTCTTTAAGTTGCTAGGTCCCTATGGTATGGAGAGGTTATATTTAAGCACCCATGGGACCCAGACTCTCTGCACATGGGGTGGTTATTGTTTGTGGCGAGATGCAGGGACCTCTTGTTTTGGGAACTAAAGGGCATGAAGTGATAGGTATACCTGAAATAGAGAGTTGCTAAGGGATTGAATCACATTGTGCCCATAAGCCCTCTTCCCTCCTGTAGATCCCATCATTAGCCATGATTAATGGAAGAGCTGAGGAAAACAAAATGGGAGAAGTGACATCTAAAGTACTGCTGGAGGCCAAGAAGGGTGAGAACTGCTATTAAGACTACCTAGTGGTAATAAGGATGGTAAAGTGGCAATACTTCTCTGCCCTTATTGCATTCACAAATAGCTGCCTGATGACCTTGTTTAGGATACTTTGAGGCCTCCTGGAGAAAGAGAATTCAGAGGTTCACCTATAGAGCCGTGAAGAAGAATTTGCAGAGCAGCTGTTGCTCAGTTTTGTTTCCAGTTAGACATCAGCTTTGGTACAGGGCCACTGGAGATGCCTGAGCACAATCTTGTCTGGTTTGAATTTGTTGGACCTGACAACCTGGGAAGAGCCATTATGATTGTGTATTCAGACACCTGGTCCTTGAATCATTGGTTTTGATTAGGAGTGAGATGTTCGACCTGCAGTCACTACCATGTGAAGTGCCATGGGGTTCCCTACATTCTCTGTTGTTGTTTAACATCTACATAAAGCCACTGGGTGAGATCATTTGTCATCATGGGGTGAAGTATCAGCAGTATCCACTCAGATTTGGTGCCAATCTGGGAATCCCCCTGAATTTAGGACTGGAGGAACAAGTGGCAGTCTTAACCAGGAGGACCTTTGCATATTTTTATGTTGTAGAGTAGTTGTCCCCTTTCCTAGATCACAAGGCTCTATTCACTCGACTCATGTCTGGTCTCCTCTAGAATGGTTTATTATAATGTACTCTACATAGAGCCGTCCTTGAAAGTATCCTTAAAGCTTCAAATGGTGCAGAATGCAGCTGCATGGACAGTTATAGCACATGGTTTATCTTTGTTCCATGAGCTGCATTGGCTGCTGGTTTGTATCAGGTCCAGCAAGAGAGGTATGTTGCAGGTCCTGTTTGCTAAAATGTTTCATCTGATGGAACCCAGACAGTATGCCTTTTCTGTTGTGGAATGGAACATTCTTTGGAATCTATCTATCTGTGTTTGTATATAACCTTTATTAAAGACATTTTTATTTTAAGTTAAAAACTATAAAAATATTGAAAAAAATAGTGCATAGAGCAAACTCAATCTCGCGTCGTCATGGTGGTGTCATCTGATGTATCACGACTTTGTCCCTCTTCGCTAAACCGGGCATGGGTGTGGCCAGCGTGAGATGCTTCTAGACCATGGGCTGTGAGTTTGACACCCCTGGCATAAAGGATAAAATAAGAAAAAAGAATAAAAAAGAGAAATAAGAAAAAAGACACAAAGAAATATAAAGAATCTGCTTCTGAATTTCTTAACTATGGTCACAAAAATATTTATATTTTACTTTCTCTAAGATTACATCATAGTTTTCTTCTTTCCATAAGTTGCCCTTTCTAAACTTCATATTTTACAGCTATGACATTGTTTTACTGGTTGGTTATACACCACCCACACTCAGTGAGCTGTGTGGCCATATATGTTTATTAAATAAATAAAAAGGGAGTGTAGTTGTGTTTTAGTTTTGTTGAAATCTGAAAGCCCCACCTGCTTTGGAAGTGGGTCAAAGCAGCTGACAGCTTCTAGCTAATCTTGAAAATGCTAAATAGGGTCAGGCCTGTTTAATCCTGGAATGAAAGGACAACCAGGAATCCCCAAATCTGTAGGCTGTGGGAAGTGGAAAAAATATCCTAGAAGAAGGCAATTGCAAATTACTTCTACTGCTTCCAAGAACTTGATTGTGGCCATGCAGAGGTAGAAATAGGACTGAAGTCAAGGGAGACTTTTCTTTGAAGCTTTAGCTAACAAAACAAAGCAAAATAATGCAGACCTTGTACAATGCTGCATCCTTTTAAGTCTTATTTAAACAAGTGTTTCTGCACATTCTAAAAGATAACCAATTTACTTTTAGACAAATCCTTAGCCAGACATTTGCTATAGAAGCTTCGGTGGCTCATGTAAAGTTTGATTGTGTGTGTTGTCTATGGTTATTTTTGATACTTAGCTCAAACTGATCTGCTTGGAATGAAGTGTGTGATCACCTAAACAGATGAGTTGTTTTGAAAAAACCTGAATGTTTCACGAGCAGTCTGGCTCCAGGGAAGATTAATGAGAATTTATCTTAACCAACCTTGGATTTAAATCTTTGCTTAGTTATCAGTAGCTGGGTTGAGCAAGTCAATTTTTGGCTTTACCAGTTTGTCAAAAAGAGATGATCTTGTCCATGCTGAAGTCAAATAAATGAACATACTGTCATTTTGTACATTGCACAGACACCTCTGTCTTAGCTAAAAGTATCTGTTTGGGTTTTTATAACATATAGATCAGGGGTGGGATTCAATTTTTTTAACAACTGGTTCTGTGGGCGTGGCTTAGTTGGTGGGCGTGGCTTGGTGGTCATGTGATTGGGTGGATGTGGCTTGGTGGTCATGTGACTGGCTGGGTGTGGCCAACTCAATATCACTCACATCAAGGCACCATCTCCTCGCCTGGCCTCTCATGACTGTGGGGATGCTGCAATAGTCGTAAGTGTGAAAAATGGTCATAAGTCACTTTTTTCAGTGCCATTGTAACTTTGAATGGTCACTCCACACAAGTAAAGTACCAGCAGAGGGAAAAAGAACACCAGAGAAGTTCCTGAGACAGGAAGTCTAGTGCTGCCAAGAATGTAATAAGGGTTAACGGAGAGGCAGTTTCTGTAAGCAACACCAGAATGTTTCCGTCCTGCCTTCCTTAGAGGATTAGGCCAGTAATTTCTTCTAACAACCGGTTCTCTGAACTGCTTAGAATGTTAACAACTGGTTCTTGCAAATAAGTGTGAACTGGTAGAATCCCACCCCTGATATAGATGTGTTCAGACAGGTCTGCAGGAATTCTTAACTGGCTTCAAAGGCAGTGTGTTATTTTCCCAAATGTGGCTACACAGGTTGGGACAAGCAGGCAGCTGTCACGGAAAAGTGATAGAAACTCAGTTTGTATCATTCCAGTTAAGCCAGCTTCCTCTTTATTTTGCAGTTGTTGTTTTTTCTTGGATAAGAATCTGGCATGATTTGACTTGCGTGTTCTGATTTTTGCTTTTTGAATTTGTGATGAATAAATGAAGTCCAGCTCACTCACACTTTGGCTGCCACTAGCAAAAAGGCCCTGTTTTTTCAGTTGTACTTTTCTGTTCCCACCAAAAATTTTATTTCCCAAAGGAGGCAAAGAATGATAACATAGAAGGAGGTCACATTTACAGTATTTTCTTTCCAAAAATTACTGACATCAGAAGGAGAACCAGTGTCACTGTTGTAATACAACCATCTTCCTTCCTGTCGTATTTGTCTGGGTCAATAAAAGTTTCCAGGGACTCTTCAAGAGTGTCCATGAATGAAATGCATTGCAATAATTCAGTCTAGGTGGAATGAAATGCTAGTGTGACACCATGTCAGCTCATGAGCACGATAGCTCTAACTGCCCCCAAACCATTCTTAGCCATGAAGAAAGCTGTGCTCAGCTAGCAGCCAGTCAATTGTCCTTTTCATCTGCAGTGCTTATTGCCTTTCTTTAATTCTTAATTTTTTTCTAGATTGATCATTGATTGATTTTGATTTTATTTCTGAACCACTTTATTCTAAATGGCATTGATTTGCAGGAAGTAAAATTAAAGATTAAAAGCAACAGACAAGCTGAAAACAGTGAAAACTGCAATGGCACAAGCAAACAGAGGCAAATCCCATACTTAAGAAATCCCAAAGGTTCTAGAAGAAGAACAAGTTAAAGAAACAATGTTTGCTTGGGGGAAAAATTTGGGATATAGGATTGATTTAGAGAAATGGCAAAAATTGTGGTCTCAAAATTATAAAATGACAATGTCAACTGCATATAAAGAAAATTTGTATAAGACGTTTTACAGGTGGCATCTACCCCCAATAAGAATAGCAAGAATGTTCAAGAACAAGTCAGAAAAGTGTTGGAAATGTCATCAGATACCTGGTTCATATTACCATATGTGGTGGACCTGTGCAGATGCTAAAAGATTTTGGACTAAAAACCACACATGGTTGGAAAAAATGACAAAAAAACACATAGACTTGAAACCAGAGATTTTCTTTCTTTATTTATTTATACTAATACTTATATACCGCCCTTCTCCCGAAGGACTCAGGGCGGTACACAGCCAATCACAAACCCCAATACACTGTACAAAAGTTAAAAACGGATTAAATAATTTAGGCTGTTTAGAAATTTAAAAAACTTTGCCCCTCCCCCATAAAATAGTTAAAACCCCAAATATTCAAACCCCCAAATATTTCTTATTGGGAATCTTACCTGAAATATACAGTAAGGAATTGAAATATTTGATTGTAAGTGTATTAACAGCAGATAGGATTGTATTTGCTAAAAATTGGAAAAATGAGAAAATACCGAGGCAGGAGGAAGTTATTAAGAAAATCATGGACTGTGCTGAAATGAGTAGATTGACATTTAAAATCAGAGAACAAGAAGATAAACAATTTTATAAGATTTGGGATTTATTTTATCAATGGTTAGACAATAAAATATAGTAATGAAATATGTAGAATTTTAGAAATAAAGATGTGTTATTATAATATAACTATGGGATAGATCTGGGATGATAATATGAATCGTCATAAAATAAATCAATTAAAATATGGATTATTTTGCATAATATGAATAAATAACAGTATAGTCAAATGATAGATTAATAAGGATATTAATGTATTTAGGAATATTTGATAGATAATATGAGAATATATACAAGTAATTGTAAGTGATGACTATGAAGTGGATGCACAAAAAAATTTGTAAACCAACCGACACACTGTATGTAAGTAAGTGGAAGATGGCTTGATGTTTTTATGTTGTGTTTGTGTATGTTTGTTTAAAAAATAATAAAAAATTGTTTTTTTTAAAAAAAGAAATCCCAAAGGCTCTCTCCTAGAGCCAAGTTTTCTCTTCTCTGAAGAAATTGAATCAATCAATTTATCCATCCATCCCTTTGAGAAAGGCCTACCATAGAGTCCTTGCAAGAAGAAACTCCTTAAATGGATCTTTGCAGATAGAGGTCTAATTAAAGCCATTATAAGCTTTCCTGTATGTTGATATGATGTCCAGCATGTGGAGAGTTTGGAGTGAAGTAGATAGTAACTGTTAGTCAGGCTGTGCATTCATATGCCCACATTTGCAGAAGTTTGACAAGATCTTCATTAGATAACTTTGAAAAGAAACATATGCTTTAAAAAGTGCTGAACAGGTTAATTAATAGCCAGTTATATACAGAATGAAATAATAGTGTTAAGCCATGATATGATTAATCCTAGTTCATTGAACAGATCACGGTTGGCTGGGTTCATTCAGTAATATACCATAATCTATATCTTTCAGTCTCAGTGGTTGACTTCATGCAACATATTAATAAATTAAGTCCAATACCAATAAATCACATTATACTATCACATATCAAACCACCCCAAACATAATTTAGAGGAAATGAATGTAGAAGTTCATACTGTGTGTTTTGTATAATCCGCTTCTTCCCACAAAAAAATAAAAATTAAATTTAAAAAAATCAGAACTGTTGGAGATTTTATATGAAAGTCTAATTTTTGGGCTAATTCAGGCAAGCTACTTGTTTCGAGAAAGCAACCTTTTCTGTTACATTAATTCAAGGACTTTTTATTATTGGGTGTAAAGAAACAGAAAATGTCTTTCATTATTAAAAGCCCTGCATAATAGGGTTTTATTTTAATATATGGAAATGACAAGATTTTTTTTTTCACCTGTAATGAAATTTTATATCTTGGACGTTATTCAATTTGTCCTATAAAAATCTGCCAGGCTAATATTTCAACAATGAATTCATGAGTCTGCCTTATAGATAGAATGTCTTGCCTGTTGCAAATTTTGGCAAACTAAACCATATTTGTATCAAATGAAGTTTTGCATTGCTTTCCCTCACCACACAAACAGAATTGCATATTAAATGCAGATATTATCTTTTAGAGTTTTCTAGATTCTTCATCTCTTGCTGCTCAAAGGATCAGCACTTAATAAACCTTGAATAATCTCAGAATGTTCAACAGAATCAGATCTGGCTAGTTGTTGTAGCCCGATAGTGGCCACCGAGCTGGCAGTAGATTTGGACAGTGAGGAGGCTGGGGAGTTACTCCTGGAATCTAGGGAAGGCTCTGAGGAGTGCTCTGTGTTGGGAGCAGAGATGAGGCCAGGGCCGCCTGATAGTTATCAGCTGCCTTTGGAGTCAGACATCAGTGAGGCAGAAGAACAGCTAGAGCTTGTTCCCAGTGTGCGCATATGCAGAATTGCCAGAAGAAGGGAACAGCTGAGGAATAAGAAGCGACTTGGGAGTAAAGCCACAGATGGATGGTATATGGCCCCTCCCGTAGGGTATAAAAGAGGACGAAAGGGGAATGGAGCTTTGCAGGAGACAATTAGTTCATTCCGGCATGCTTGCCAAGTATTGCAGAAAGATATCAGCCTGGCTCTCCAAGCCTGACAAAGATCTGTAATTGGGAACTATCTTGAAAGATTGTTGGTCAGGACTTTGTTGGAGAGGAAATTCATTGTAAATTAAATAAAAGAGGTTTATTGAGACGAGGACTTGGCTTCGTGCTGTTGGGGTAGCCTAAGTCTAGTAGGTAAAAACCCTGCTTTTTGAACAGGCCGGCCTGGCCCAGTAACTATGTTTTCTGGTTTTAATCAATTAAATTAGGGTTTTATTAGTTTTAAATTTTTAACTTAAATTTTAATAGACAGCCGATTTGGTTATTTAATTTATTTTTAATAGTATCTATTACATTTTTATTGTATGTTTTAGTGGGCTGTTCACCGCCCCGAGTCCCTTTTTTGGGAGAGGGAGCGGTATAAAAGTATGATTAATAAATAAATAAATAAAGTCAGAACACCAGTATTTGGATAGGAAATGCTGGAAATGCCAGCGATGGAAAATAAATTAGTTCTTTTTAAATAAAAAAAAAATAAGGATATATTGGCCAATGACTTCTATATTGGGAAGGAAATTACAGGGATTTGTTGTGAAATCACCAGGAACCAGGCTTGGCTTAGAGACGACAACGTTTTCATCTTTTTACTTTTGAATTGGCTGCTCTCCTGAGATTCTTGTTTTGCTTTCTACAAAATGACACCTTGGTCCTTCCACACTTTTTAATGCTCTCTACTATACAAGCACATTTGGGAAGAAATAATGGCCAAACAACCCATTACACGTAGCTGCTTTTTCTTCTCTTATATAATATGTCATTCCTGCTCTCCTGGCTTTCCTTCCATGCATTCTTGAAAGGTCTGTGGGGACATAAAATGATCCATTCAATCCACTTAGTTCAGCGTCCTGGTTTCTACAACCCTAACCAATAGCTTCTGTGTCTCTACAGCATTTTTTAGCTTGGCCTGAGGTGGCAAAATTCAGCTGAGTGTCATCAGCATATTTATTTATTGCATTTATATGCCACCCTTCTCACCGATAAGTTAACTCTGGGTGGCTTACCCATAGAAATGTAAATATAAAAACAATGAAAATTAAGAGTTACATAAAATCTAAGGCCAAGGGGACAGGTGGTAATAGGATAAGGTTATCCCATCAACCACCTCCAACAATCAGTGCCACCATTGGATCTCCAAGGCAACTGGTGGGTTTTAAGGCCCTTCTGGAACACCAGGAGGGGCGGGAGCAGACTCACTTCTGACAGTAGAATGATCCATTGGGTGAGGGGCACAGCAGAAAAGGCTCTTCTCACCTACCTGCCAGCCAAAATTCCACAGAATTGGGCAGGGCTGATCCCATTGGGGCAAGACAGTTCCTTAGGTACCCTGAACCCACACCATAAAGGCCTTTAGAGGTAACAACAACCATCTTGAATTAGATCCAGAAGAAAAACAGGAAACCAATGCAACTCGTTCAACAGCAGTATCATCTTAGGGGCCTCCAGAATTTTACCCACAATTCCATTCTGCTCCAACTGTAAGCTTCCAAATATTTTTCAAGGGTAGTCCCATGTAGAGCATGTTGCAGTAATCCAACATGAGGGGCATGAGTGTGTGCACAGGGCTCACCATCCAGATAAGAGTGGGCTCAGAATCCAGATCTTGATGATGTATTGCCCCAGATGGATGGATGACTTCTCTTAGCACCCTCATGTAGATGTTAAATAACATGTGGAATGATATCCTAACTACAAAATGGAGAAAATGTTCACCCTTCAGGCAAACCCTTTTTGTTCTGTGGTATCAGATACTTTACCTCTTTTATGCCTGAGAAAGGAATTCGGTTATTACATGGCCCCTTGTGGAATCCCTGTAGTAGTTGTCCCTGAGGTCATTGTAGTCTTTATATGAAAAAATATTAAAAGGGTGGGAACAGAGGAAAGAAAATTTGTTTGCAAAATGTTCAACAACCTGCTAGAAGATTGGTTGTTTTCAATTAAGGCATTTCAGCTGAAAAGAAAATGATCTAAAGTGTCTATATTTGTCTTTTTTAATTTCTTTGGGAGAAAATATGGTTTTCATTTTGTAGAGGCCATGTTGCACATCACTAACCTCAATTAAACATAGTTGTTGCTTTAACACCTTTTTTCCCTCTCCCAGTGCAAGTTTAAAGTGCCTTTTTCACCCAATAGCAGTTGCAGTCATATTTATAAGCAAATCAGTCACAATTTATTATACAGTAAATAGTAGGGAGGTAGTACCATGTTCCCTGTCCATAGGATATTCTGTGATGGGAGCTGTATTTTAAATTATCTCTGGTTTAGATTAATTTGATAGGGGCAAATGAAGTATCTCTTATTTGCATCCAAGAGGCGCACTGGCCTGGTACTGGAAGTGGGAGAAAGAGGCTTCGGTCCATGTGCAGAAATCTCTTTTGGTATTGTGACTACTGGAGGAAGTTGCAAAAGCAAGACCAAGCAGAGCTGCATGGTCACTTTTCTTTTAGAAGGGACCGTGTTGCTTCTCAAAGCTTGGAAGGAGCATTTTGGATCTTCACTGAAGCAAAACATTTTTCAGAGCTTTGTATAGGCCTCTGCATTGACAAGTGAAGGAGAGGGCAGGGAGCACAAAGGAAACAGCATGTGAACTAAGCATTGCAGGCCAGGATACAATCATTTGAAAGAAACTGGGGTCCTGACTAATTGGGCATTTCTTTGAGGTCAAGTCCGAACCTACTAAATATATGATTGAGTCATGATGCAACATGCTGCAGTTTCCTCATTAACCTGGGCGGAAATTTCCTTGCTATGTTACCCTAAGTAAAGAGGCAGTGGGGAACTCCAAGTTGAAGTTGATTCAAATACAAAATTATGAAAGTTTAGATATAGGCATGTGAGCACTTTGGCAGGAAATCTAAAACATGTAAACTTGTAAGGAGGCAGGTAAGTGCTCAAGCAGTCTATCTCCTCTAGCAGCCTAAAAATGTAATTAAAGCAAAAGCACAAAGGATTCCCAAGACTAGGACTGTTCCTCCTCCTCCATCATCATCATCATCATCAGTGTTGTTATTCTCCCAATCTTAATGCTGGAATATCCAGTACTTTGGAATGACCCTTTTTGTTCTTTTCTAGTAAACAATATTTAGAGTAAGGTCAGTATTCTTGGATCAAGAAGAAATAGTAGCACCAACAGCAAGTTATTGGTAGTCTTTGACCATTTGTTTAATAATTATTTGAAGTTAGAACATCATTGAAAAAAGCAACTTATGATCAGTCCTTGCAGTTATGATCATCACAGCATTACCCACCATCACATGAACAAAAGTTGAATACTTGGCAACTAGTAACCAGGGTCCCATGATTACCATTTTCAACTTTCAACTTAACAAACCAGGCAAAAAAGGTAATAAAATTGGGTGTGTCTCACTTAACAACTATATTCTTAGTGGTGTAAGTTTCAGTCCCAAGTGTGGTCATAATTTGAAGTTGAAGACTATCTGTGCAGGAGTGATATGAACCAAGTGAACTATCCTCGCATTCAAATGGGTAGGAGCATCTTCTCACTCAATGCATTTGGGGAGCATCTATTGGGAAAAGAGAACAGGGGCACTGGAAATGGTAGGAAATGATAATTCATTTGCCCAGTTTCTCTTACCTGAAAATGACCATTCAAAGCAGACTGTGTTGTCTTCCTAGTGTTTGATTGCAGCTCCCCCCCAAAATCTGCTGTGTAGCTATGACTGATAGAAGGTGGAGTTTATTCATTTGTGAAGAGTTTCATGCTGCCTCTCCCTACTCTGAAGCAGACTTGAGGGGGTGTCTTCTCTTGCAGAACAGCATAGATTAAATTAGGAGGCATTAATATAAAATGACACTCTTTTGAGCATGATCAAAGTATCAAAACAAGAACTGCTTTGGGGTGATTTTCTTGCTTGCTTTGATTTTCATGAGATATTTGTGCTATGGAGGAAGGCAGAGATCTACCAACTTTACATCCAGAAGAGTTCTTTCCCAGTTCTTCTGTTTCACAGTTTTCATACTTGAAGCCTAACCTTGTCTTGTTCTGCGTGGTTTCTAAAGCCTTTTGAGATTACTAATATCCATTTTGTACCATAAGCGAATGTGTTGTGAACATGGTACAAGCTACTGGGGTGTGAAGAACGCTTGCTGCCTAATGAATGGGTTATTGCAATGGTTTACATTAAAATGCATGTTAATTTTATAATTCCTCTTTTGCCAAGTGTGGCAATTGGTTTTTGAAATGTATCCTGTTGCAGAGCTTATTAAAATTAAGCCCTCGGAAGAGATGTTTTCATTTGAAGTAGTTCATGTATAGTACCTTAGAGAAAAGGTGCATGATGTGCTAGCGTAAAAATGAAGTCTTAGTAAGCAGAAATGACAATGCAACTCTTGACTACTCCAGCTATTAAATTTTATCTTGATTCATATGCAGGTCAGGCCAGTTTTCAAAGGAGAGATGGGAAGCGAAAGCATCATGGTTTAATATTAGCAAATTAATGTTAACATGATGTTTCTCATTAATGCATTGTTGCACTGTTAGTCACTGAAAATAAACTATGAGACGTTTATTAAGAATGATGACCTCCTCCGTTAGCTAGCCGTGACCATGGCCAGGAGAACTAACAAAAGCAGAATGGATTAAAGGCTACTCTTCCTTGAAAAACCTGTTCTAGGCCTTCTGTACCAAGGTCTGTAAGACTGTATTATCCTTTCCTCCAATGGATTAGTACATGAATGACAGTGGTAGGATTCAATTTTTTTTTACTAGTGGTTCTGTGGGTGTGGCTTAGTGGGCATGGCAGGGGAAAGTTACTGTAAAATCGCCATTCCTTCTCCACCCCACTAACCTAATTTCCAGCTCCGTTCTCTTGTGCAGGGCAACAAAGAAGACCCAGATAATCAGCTGGGATTTGGGAGGCAGAGAATAGATGGGGGTGGGGCCAGTCAGAGGTGGTATTTGCTGGTACTCCAAACTACTCAAACGTTTAGCTACTGGTTCTCCAGAACTGGTCAGAACCTACTGAATACCACCACTGGTGAATGAATGTATGATGGAAAATATTATTTATTATAGGCATTTGTAGAGTTTCTCATTAGACTAAAATAATGATGACATTGTAAGATCAAACTTGGGTCTGTCATCAGGAACAGAAATTTACTTTTCCAAGCTTTTGGACTCATGCTGGAGCCCACCTTCAGGGAATTTCTCTCTGCTGAAATATATACTTTGGGCTGTTCTGAGCATCATGTTTATGTGGTGCCTTCCTATTGGCTAGTTGGTGTTTTGATGGAGGGTGATTGGCTGTTATTTCTTTGTGCTGCCAAGCCCTCACTCCTAAATATGTGATAAGCTAGTGGTAATTCAGCATAACAACATACACTCTGTCAGGATTCCAACACTTAACCCCATTGAAATCATGAGTCTCTAGCCAAACTCCAAAATGATTTATTGGGTGTTAAAAGATGCGGTATTGCCTGGGTGTAGCCTACTCTGAGACACATAATTTATTGTCACACTTGACCCTGCCTTTCCCCCACTCCCTAAGTGTATCAAAATTCATATTCTCCAATGGGACACATCCATAGCCAAAAGTCATCAATCATACTCTCCAATTAGAATTTTGCACAGCAGAAACCTTGGCCAGCTAGAAGCTATCTTTGAAAGCATTTATGGAATGCAAGCTGCCCACTGCTTCCCCCTCCCTTTCTGTTGACAACTCTAAAAGACCAAGGAAATATTTTATGAGTTGACACACTCATTGTATGTTAAAAAATATGGGATTGTTCTTTTCCATATTACAAAGATGGATTGCTTGATCGATGAGATTAGAAAAGCCCTGGTGGTATAGTAGTTAGAATGCAGTATTGCAGGCTAATTTTGCTGACTCCCAGTAGTTCGATTCTCAGCAGCTCAAGGTTGACTCAGCGTTTCATTTTTCTGAGGTGGGAAAAATGAAGACCCAGATTGTTGGGAGCAAAGTTGCTGACTCTGTAAACAGCTAAAGCTCTGTGAAGCAATATATGAATCTAAGTGCTGTTGCTACTGCTATTTTCTTTGGGCTTTTAAGGAGACTTTCATGGGATCTCCATTTTTGTCACCATTTCATTAACTCTACAAGGGAGGTTGGGAATAAGGAAAATGGCTCTCCCAAAGTCATTCGGTGACCTTCCATGGCTGAGGATGAACTTGAACTCAGATCTATCCTATTCCAACAGTTTAACCATTGCATATATTTGGATAGCAGTTGCTGTCCTTACTATTTATGTGTTATGTGTGTGCACGTGTGTATCTCCATCCTTTTAAAAATGTCCAGTAACTCTGCTTTCATCCTTTAATCAGGGATGGGATTCTACCAGTTCGCACCTATTCGGTAGAACCGGTTATTAACATTCTAAGCAGTTTGGAGAACCGGTTGTTAGAAGAAATTATTGGCCTAATCCTGTAAGGAAGGAAGGAAGGAAACATTCTGCTGTTGCTTACAGAAACTGCCTTTCTGTTAACCCTTATTACATTCTTGGCAGGACCAGACTTCCTGTATCAGGACTTCTCTGGAGTTTTTTTTCCTCCTTTGCTGGTACTTTGCTTGTGTGGAGTGACCATTCAAAGTTACAATGGCACTGAAAAAAGTGACTTATGACCATTTTTCACACTTATGACTGTTGCAGCATCCCCACAGTCATGAGAGGCCAGGTGAGGAGATGTGTGCCTCGATGTGAGTGATATTGAGTTGGCCACGCCCAGCCAATAATATGACTACCAAGCTACGTCCACCCAATCACATGACCACCAAGCCATGCCCACCAACTAAGTCATGCCCACAGTACCAGTTGTTAAAAAATTTGATTCCCCCCCCCCCCCCCCCCCGCCTTTGATACATAGTTTTGGATGCAGATTCTTCCCATGGAAGTTGTTTTTCATTGTAATTGTTGTTTCTCATTGTAAATAATTCTCATTGTAATTTACATGCAACTTTCAGTAGCAAATCTAGTCAGACTTCACATTTACAGATTTAAAAAAAAAATCAAGAGAGAACGAAGCTAGCAAGTCTTACTGCATTGGGAATGAAATGCTCAAATGCATTTCTATCCATTCCACCACATTTACGATGACAATACTGATTAAATGTAGATCAGATTGTTAGTTGGACATGTGCTGACATCTTCATGTCATGAATCACAAGCTTTTCTAAAGGTCTGAGGATTTGTAGAATGGGAACTAGCCTTCTACGATCCAGATTTTGCCACTGAACACTCATGCAAGATAATAAAGTAAACAACACTTATTATGATTAAAGGTAATCATGTTGGCCATGTAGTGCATTGACTTCAAAGTAACTTTGTAGTCTTCCAAGGTTTTCCAAGCTATTTATCAGACAAAACATTACAACCATGCACTTTATTTGTGCTTCATTTCCTAGCCTATTTCTTGGCATTGCATCTTTTTAAAATGGTCTCTGATCTGAGGAGATGAGAGGCGAAAAAGGAAAAGAAGAGGCTGAATGGTGGGGGAGAAGATCGTGGATATATATAAGAGGGAGGGGAGGGAGGGGGAGAGAGAGAGAGAGAGAGAAACACATGAAGTAATAGAGCAAGTAGCTAATGAAAACAAAATCTGTTCCTTCTCATAGCTTCTCATTGCTAATTTCTTCTCATAGTTAAATTCTTTGTTTCTGCTAGAGGTGTGTCACAGGTATTTAGGTTCTACACACCAAGAATACTTTTATATTGCTTACCCATCTTCTGTATTGAGAAAAATTGGGAGTTTTTAATCAATTGCAGCAGTGTAGAAATTGAATGAATGAATGAGTCAAAACAAAATGAGAAAGGCATCCCCTTCCTTTCATTTGTTAAAACATGTCCTCTTTATTCTTCATTAGAAACACAGTGGCTTAAAAGAGGCCAGAGAAGGTCTATATTTCCACAGTTTGAGTCCTGTCATTTGCCTCAACTTCTTGCCAATCTTAGCACTTTGAAAGCATGTAAATGCAAATAGATAAATCGATACCACTTCAGTGGGAAAGTAACAGCTTTTGGTATTTTGCTATATGTTTTGCGCTGTGGCATGCTGTTGTGCTGGCATCTTTGGACAGTGGAAACATCTTTGGACAGTGCTGGGTCAATGGTTTAAATAATGGAGATGAGTACCGCCCCTAAAGTTGATTACAAGAAGTGGAGAAAAAAACCTGCAGGGACTCCTTTATCCTTTACCTTTCATTTCATTCTTCATTTCTTCTTTCTCTTCCTCCTGTTCTTTTGAAACATATTGAAAAAGGAGAAAGTTTTCCCCATGCCATAATGGCAGTATGGATTCTCCCCAGGGATTATGAAATACTCCTATATTTAAGTGTCTTGTGGTTTATTCATTTAACTAGTTTTGCTGCCTTTGAATCAGATTCCCTGGGCAAGTCTTTGCAGCTTTCCTGACAATATTTTAGAAGTGGCTTGCCATTGTCTGCTTTCTAGGGCTGAGAGAGAAAGACAAGCCCAAGGTCACCTAGCCGGCTTTGTACCTACCTCTTTTTTTAAAAAAACAAACAAACTAATCTTTTGCTTGTTCTATTCTATTTCTGAATATCAGCCTGTTATCTGATCATGCATTCCAGCCTCATTAGGGAAACTGCCTATAGGATGTGTATAACCCTGCACCTTCAAAAAGAATGAGATCAGATAAAGGGGTCAATTTGGGGAGCTTTTGACCTCCAATTAATCAAAGTCCTACCCTGTGTGACATTCAGGCTTATTTTTTTAATCTTCTAGATACATAGTTTGCAAAGTGTGGTGTTAATTTAAGTCAAAGGTGGATGAGAGGATGTAATTAAACATCTAGGTATACATAGACATCTATTTGCAGCTACAATAATAATAATAATTCTAAAACTAGTGATGGAATGACTCTGTGCTTCTCTTTTTCTCCCCTCTCTTTTAAGATTTATGACATGGTGGGACCAAATGGCAGCTAAATTATTATTCATCTAGAGATAGCAGCAAAATCATTAGACTAGATGTAGTAGCCAGAAATGGGCAGTCTTTTAAATAGGAAATCTGGTGGAAACACATCTGTCAAGACTATTTAATACTGGGGAAAAAAAGAATTCTACCTACAGAGAAACCATCTGGATAGATGAGCAGAAAAATGAATTATGATTTTACTAGAACTCAGTCTCCTGGTTTCTAACCTGATGTCTTGGCCATTGCAAAGCCAGCTGGATGACCTCGGGCAAGTGACTCTTGGCCTTAGAAACAAAATAATGCCAAAACCCTTCCAAAAATTTTGCCAAGAAAACTTCAGGGACTAGTCCAGGCGGTTGCCAAAGTCAAAATTGACTTGAAGGCACACATGTACACCAAAAAGTGTGGAATGGGTTTTTGTTATTCTGCTACAGCTGAAGCTTGAGTTAGATGTACTATTTAGATAGTAAAGTTCTCTCTCCCACTAATTTAATATGGTACATACATACCATACAACAGGACAATTTTTGCAGTAAATGCTATTTGCTAGGCAATAAAAGAATCTCTCGGTGAGGGAGATGGGTGGTTTTTAAATTTGATAAATAAAATTAAAATGTGTGTAGCACAGCTGTCTTCTGCTGAGTAACAAATAATATAAATAAATATGGCATACAGTAAGGTATCTATTTCTGCTATAGATGTCCCTTTATAATTTGAAACGTGAGGGCAGTTATAAAAGACATGGTCAAAGTATAATATATTGCACACTGTTTATCTCTACCCTTTTCCCACTGATCTTTATAACTATAAGATATTTTAAGAATATTCTCACAAAAGTATCTCTCCAAACCAGGGCTAAGAGCATAAAAATGTCAAGCTGCAATTTCACTGGAAACAAATGCAATGTGGGCTGCTTCATAAATACATTGATGGAATCTGATCTGGCAGGAGCTATATAAGAATCTTAGATTGGTGGAAGAGAGATCACTGAAAATATGAACTCAATGTAACAGCTGTTCTGAAAAAGATGATAAACTGGGAGATTGATACAGATCTATGTTGTAATTGCGATCTGACCACTACATACAATTTTGGTCAAAGCTATATTGAAAATAATATTGTAGGATAGATGAAAATGGGGGCGGGGAGGGGAAGAGGATGAACCAAATATTGATGCTGGAAGTAATTCTCTTATGAGGCAAAGTTGCAATGCTGAGGGAAGGGATACAGAATAGGGATGTACAACATTTTGCAGCATATGGGAGAAGTAGGAGGAAGGACTGCCTGATTCATAGCATTAGATTCTTCTATAACGCTAAGTAATAAGGGATAAATGAAAGGAAGTATTTTTCCAAAGGGCTTATAGGTTCATTGGCAAATTTATTACCACCTTGTTGGCTTTGTGAAGATTAGGAAGCTATGAAGGAGTCAGACCTGGTGGTGTACCTACTGAAAATCATGGCTAAATGGAAAACTGAAAAAGTTGACACATGAAACAAGGAATTCAGTAATAACCCTGTTATTTCATTGTCATTTGCAACTGCTACAGTTTCTCTGCACTAATTTAGCTGTGGTGAGGTCTATTCCTATTTTGAAGAATTTCCAAAGCTCCTGCAAAATTTCTGCTTAGAAAATGGCATTCAGGTTAGAGGAATTATTTAACTTTTGTTGCTAATTTAGTCTATAAAAAAGCTTCTGCTTAGCAAATTACAGAATAATTTGAGGTGGTGTATAACTGCCTGCATGGATGCTATTTCTGACTGTCTTCTCAAAGCAGTTGAACCCAAGCAATTAAGTATCAAAAGATGGAACTGCTACTATATAAACATTCAGATTTTAAAGTTAATGTCTACTGTTTTTCTAAATCAGAGGTGGTATTCAGCAAGTTCTGACCAGTTTTGGAGAACTGGTAGCGAAAATTTTGAGTAGTTTGGAGAACCAGCAAATGCCACCTCTGACAGAAGATTTTACAGTATCCTACCCCTGCCACGCCCACCAAGCTACGTCCATAGAACCGGTAGTAAACAAATTTGAATCCCACCACTGTTCTAAATCATTATTTTTCAAACTTGTCAAATTTAAGCTGTGTAAACTTCAATTCCCAGAATTTCCCAGTAGAAAGCTGGCTGGGAAATTCTGAGAGTTGAAGTTCACATCTCTTAAAATTGCCAAGTTTGAAAACTATTGATCTGAACTGTCAGGTTTTTTACTTTATTCCCTCTGGTGGAGCTGTCAACTCTCTTGTATCTATTGCTTGGAGGCCTTTATTAACTATTGCATGAGATATCTGTTACAAATGGATAAGTAAGTGACCTACTGATGTGCAGTCTTTGTCATCAACATACCAGAAACCAGCATTTTTTTTTCTATACAATCTCATTGTAAGTAGATAAAAGAAGAAAGTAAGTTTCTTGGGGTATAGCATGAAGACACAATTCACAAATGGATCAACTTAGGAAGCTTGCTATCAGGTGACACAATGTCAAGCAGCCGTCAAGTGACATTACTGGCTGATACAATGAATGACCACTATAAATTACCAATTTATGATGTGGGAAAGGAAGATGCCCTTTAACTACTGTTGATCTGCCTCACATGTGGGTTCAGATCAATAGAATATTTTCCCCCTAATTATTAACATGAGAGATCTTTTATGACAGGTCAAGTTCTGATGCTGCTTTGTTTATTATATTTTTCATTTAACTTCTCTTTCAATCCAAATCTTTCATAGGATAGAATAGGATAGGATAGGATAGGATAGGATAGGATAGGATAGGAATAGGAATAGGATAGGAATTCTTTATTGGCCAAGTGTGATTGGACACAAAAGGAAAATGCTCTCAGTATACATAAAATAAAATATACATTTCTCAAAAGTCAAGAATCATAAAGTGCAACACATAACAATAGTCATAGGGCACAATAAGCAATCAAATCATACTAGGAAACAGTCAATATAAATCGTAAGGATACAAGTGACAAAGTTATAGTCATACAGTCACAAGTGGGAGGGGATGGGTGATAAGGAATGATGAGAAGATTAATAGTAATGGTAATTCAGACTTTATAAATAGTTGGACAGTGTTGAGGGAATCAGAGTGATAGCATTCAGGAAAAAACTGTCCTTGTGTCTAGTTGTCCTGGTGTGCAGTGCTCTATAGCATCATCTTCATTCAATAATGCTTTAGTTATGCAATGGGTAACAAGCATGTGGGTTTTCTAAAATACTGTGCAACTTTGTATTTCTTAATCATGCAACAAAGACACCATCATTTTAAGAATTCCTCATTTTATTAGCAGATTGCATCTAATCCATTAGCGTGTGGGATGCATCAGTAATCACATTTGATCATCCAATAATACCCACCATTTTGACATCATTGATGGCTTCTGTGGATATCTCTGCTTGGGAACCCATCCAATTAACTATGGTTCCTGCTCTAAATGAAATGCTGGAAGCTAAGTGGTTTCTTGTTGAGGAAGACTCCCACCTCAGTCTTATTTCTGATTTCCTCTTCTCTTAGTTTAGGCACCATTTCCATTCATCAGACATTCCCTGCTCCTCATCCCACCCTGCATTTTCCCCCGCACCATGAAAACAAGTGTTAGGAGAGAACAAGATGATTGCAATTTTTTTTCATCCTCCCATTGACAAAATCCTTGATCAACAGTGAGAACACTTGTATTGTTCTGGGACTGTAAATGAAATGAAATGAGCACATTTGCAGATCAATGCAAAAACACACAGGATTGTATGCGAAGGGAATGCCTCTGAAATGGTGTACATGGCAAAGAAAAGTAAAGCAGTGTTTGCTGGTGGTCTTGATCAATTTCCCACTTTGAGAAGAAATCTAACATCAAAACAATCAACAAATGTAAACTGCCTGCCTCCACAAAAGAGAGTCTCTTCCTCCTCTTTACATTAAAAAAACCCAATAAAACAAACCAATGTATGCATGTGGGTATAAAGTCTAATTTCATTGAAGGAAGAGAGTATTTGCTGGAATTCTTCTGTTGTAACTTTAATCTTCATTCTAACAGATGTTACTTATCAGATCTCTGAGAAATTTGTTCTTATTAACAGTGGATTAACTGTTTCCAGTCCAGATTTTTAGAAGAAAAGTCTAAAAGTAGCTGGCATTTGACACAATTTTTTTAGTGGCAGACACTGAGGAATACTTTGATTTGGTTCTGCTTGTAGACCACTGCTAGGTTTTGGGAGTTAGACATAATGGATTGTTAAGAAATTTCAGAAACTTGTATAACGTCCAGCAACATTTTAGAAAAAGTAGTTTAGAACTCTCTGAGCAGTAGGTTAAACTGGGAAGTTTTTTAAAAAAGGAAAATAGCAAGTAGTCATTAAGAGTCAAGTGTGAGTTCAAGATATTTCACTTTATTTTTTCCTTAAAAATAGTAAAGTACAGAGTTGTTGGCTAGCACATGCAGAATAAAACTGTCAGCCAGACCCATAGGTCTGAAGGTTGCCACCATGGAAAGATTAGGTAATTGAGCAAACTGAATAAGAGGGGTGGGGTTTTTTTGGTAATATGAGACAGATATTTTTCAATTTACGACCACAATTAAGCTCAAAATTCTCATTGCCAAGTAAGGGCAGTTGTTAAGTAAGTTTTGCTGCATTTTATGACCTTTCTTGCCACAGTTAGGTGAATTACTGCAGTTGTTCAGTTAGTAACTCGATTGTCAAGTGAATCTGGCTTCCCCATTGACTTTGCTTGTCAGAAGGTCACTGTCAACTTGTAAAACATTCCTACACTTGTTTCCAAGTTGGCATAAGAAAAGGGGGGGGGGGGAGGGAAGGACTGGAGAAGCATACAGTAAATGAACTTAGAAGCACATTCCAACTTTATCTTTAAAAAGAGTGTAGCTAAGCACTAAAGCTTTTGCCCGTGAAAAACATTAATTGGAGAATGTGATGGATGACACCTACCCTGCTTAATTGAAGAAACTGATTTATGGCACTCCCAGGGGGGAGAGGAGAAGCAGGGTCACAGTGACTGTAATTATGTATGCCGGAATCGGCTTCATACAGGTCATATCAAAATGTCACTTCTAATGAATTCTTTGAAGTTTTTTGAAGTTTGGCTCAAGGCTCATGATTTAATTAGGGCGATCGCTGGAATCCTGACAGTCACAAAAGGTGATCACATGACCTTGGGATACTGAAACCATTGTAAATATATGCTAGTTGCCTATCATCTGAATTTTGATCATGGGACCATGGGGATGCTGCAATGGTCATAAAACAGAAATGGTGAAAAACAGTCATAAGTCACTTTTTTTCAGACCTGTTGTAACTTCAGATGGTCACTAAATGAATGCTTGTAACACGAGGATTACCTATAGATGATATTCTCAATTCCTACTTTGATTGAGAGTTTTAGGGATAAGTGATCTGCCTTCCATGTTTAGGTGGAACTCTCTGAGAATGTCTATGGAGATTCTCAGTCATCCAGGTCATGGTTGTCCCAAAGGTGCTTTTTCAAGAGGCAACTGGACTCTCTGGTTTTTCTTTGAAGATGTTTCACTTCTCATCCAGGAAGCTTCTTCAGCTCTGACTGGATGGTGGGAAATGGAAGGATTTGTACTCCCTGAGAAATAAACACACATAGTGTCCCTTCTCTTTTTTGTTTGTGTCTTTGGTATTTGAGGGGCTGCCACAGAGAGGAGGAGATCAACTTATTTTCCAAAGCACCAGAGGGCAGGACAAGAAATGATGGATGGAAACTAATCAAGGAGAGAAGCAATCTGGAATTAAGGAGAAACTTTCTAACAGTGAGGACAGTTAACCAGTGGGACAGCTTGCCGTCAGAAGTTGTGGGTGCTCCAACACTGGAGGTCTTTAAGAAGAAACTGGACAGTCTCTTGCCTAAAATTGTATAGGGTCTCCTGTTTGAGCAGGAGGTTAGACTAGAAGACCTCCAAGGTCCCTTCCAGGTCTATTCTGTACTATTTTTAGAATTTACACAATTTCTAGTTCTTTGGCCACATGCAAGAGTTGAAAAGCAAAATAATTTAAAGCACTGGGTTTTTTTATTTTATTTTAAAGACATAAAAGAGAGAAGATAGAGAACTGTACTAAGGAGGATTAAATTAAGTTACTAGCAGTTTCCAGCTCCTATGCCTTTCCTCTGGGTTACAGAAAGAAGCATAGCGCTTAAACAGCAGCTTTGATATTGCCTTGAAAAAGGGCTGGCAGCCATACAGCCAGTTGATAAAAAGGGTGGGGGAAACCAAGAGTCTTGAGCTGTGCTGCAGCTCTTAACAGCTGCCTTCTCTTGCACTCTGAAATGTTGCCGCCTGGAACTTGGAAGCATCTGGGGGGAACCTTTAAGTCTTCCAACTTGTGCTGCCAGTTGCAGCCAAAAAAGGGAACCGTCAGTTGTATGGCTGTCAGCCAAGAGCATTCAGTCTAGCTTCTTGTGGTTTTTATGGATTTCCTGGGTGAGAGAAACAAAAGGCTCCCTCTGAGAGACGAGCATACCACCCATGTGGGAGGATGGCTGCACTCTTCCAGCATGGCCTGAGTTGGATCACAGTAGCTCCTTCCGTTTGCGATGCCAGCAAGAGGACCCATGGGTGGCTTGGTTCCTGCTGCTCCTTCTCCTACCGGCTCCTCCTTTTTTAATGCCTCTGGGTAGAACTTTTGCCTTGGCTCTCTCCCTCATGGAAACCACTTTGACGGACCCTGTGATGCTTTCCCTGGAAGAGCGGTGGGAGAGACTTTCACACCTGACCCTGATTCTGAATTCCTTTTGACGTTGAATATTCTGAGTGGTCGGAGCCTGATGTTGAGGTGGTGGTTGCTTTTCAGTGGGAGTGTTGTGTTTGTTAGGTGTCAGAGCACCGGAGGACTTTGTTTTCTTTAATTGGAGGAGTGTATCTTTTGTGCTGGGTAGCACTGTTTCCTTGCGAGAGAGAGAGAGAGAGAGAGAGACGGCCTGGGAGCAAGACTGCTGTAACGTGATTCCAGTGCCAGCCAAGGAAGAAGGGAGCGCCTTTTGCTGTTTTGCTGAATGCTTTGATAGATAATAGCAGGCATGCTTTGTGGGCTGAAAAAGGATTTGCAGTCTGGTTTTGGTGAGTAAGACTAACTGTATTCCTTGACCTCCTATTCCTTTTCAATTTTATTTTAAGGAAACTTGATCCTTTAAACTTGCCCAGTTTACACACAGGGATCACACACGAAGAAAGGCGTGGATATCAATTTTGACAGGAATCTTGAATATTTTTTCCTTGAATGTTAGGCTGTGGATTTTGTGCTTGGTATGTGCGTGCGTGTGTTTGTGTATGTGTTTCCTTGCATGTAATTAATTTGACTTTGTAACCTTGGAAACTATGGGCTTTTGCACTGTCTCTCTCTTTAAAGACTCTTCTGCCTCTTTCATGAATTATAGAGGTTTTGTTTGTAGCTGTGTACAATTTGTAATTTCTCTTGTCAACTCTACATGATTTTGCAATGAAAGGAGAGAGGTCTCTTTCTTTCTTTCTTTCTTTCTTTCTTTCTTTCTTTCTTTCTTTCTTTCTTTCTTTCTTTCTTAGTGCATTTTTACGTAGTAAAACAGCATGCTAAATATAGACGGATCACTAACTCTAGTATGTGCTTGAGGGTGTTGGTGATCTTACAGTCTAATGAATCATATTAATTATTTTAATGCAATAGAAAACTGCCAGTATCCTAAGGTTATTCCACTTATCACAGATAAAAGGTACTCTGGCAGGAAATAAAATATGTATATCTATCTTCTCATTTTAACTTCACTGCAACCTCTGTTTTGCTGTCAGTACACATGGTGCATTTATTCCCGCCTTGATTTCTTCTTTTTCTTTTATCCCTAGGGGAAAAAAAATCACAGATGGCTGAGGAGATTATAACATTATTATTAATAAAGTTATTAAAGGGGGTTGATGACAATAAACCACAACTTAGCTCACTTTTGTCTATGGAGAGAAATAATTTTTAATTTTTAGCAGCCTTCTCCCCCGCCCCCTTTCCTCCCCTTTCCTCCCCAATTTTCAGTTTCATATCTGCAATATGGAAGTTGGATTTCTGGCTTAAACAATCTTAATCTAAACACCTCAACAATTTGAGGCAGCAGTTTATTTCCAAGAGCTGTCTGTAGGGAGGCTGTTGTGGAAAAATGAGCCCATCTTATGGGTGGAGTCATAAACACTATGATATATTTTTATGGACTATTTTATAAAATACCTTTGCGGCTCTTTGGATCCATATAGCTTCATCCAACTGGTTCTTCCATATGTGTGTCCAATATAACTGACAGCAAATTGCAGCAGATTGATTTATCTACTCTATTGATTGAGGGATAATGCTTCATACAACTGAAGAAGGATAGTTTAGCCCACATAATAAACTTCATGTTATAATATAACTATCTCTAAGATGCTACAAGATTGTGTTAAATTTGGAAATTTAAGATCTTGACCTGTTGGTCTAATCTGATTGGGGCAAATGAATAAGTGTTTCCATGTCCATACTCTTAATCCCACTATATATTGTTAAAAAAAAACAGTTTTGACATAAATGACAATTCTATCTACCTGTATGTTCACCATGAGTTAGGCCAATTAATCAGTTTTATGCAAGAACTTTCGTGTCTTGTAAATTTAATTGATAGAAAAAAATGGTGAAACTCTCAGCAAAATGAGTTTACAACAAATGTTGTTACTGGAACCTTCAACAAGTATTTCTTTATGTATTGGAATGTTTCTTTAAATGAAAAAGTTGTACAATGCAAATGAAGAGAAGGTAACTTATTCTGTGCTTTCCTCTGTTTCATCAATGTTATGTTCCCATGAAAATTAATTAATTAATTTATCCTATGTAAGAACATACTGACTATTCCAGATGAATTTTGTGAATATATGATTACGAGTAAGATTGCTTAAACTTTACATATCTTTCACTGAGCTCTTAGGCTTTTATTTTTGTGAATGAATTTTTGTGTGTCAAGCCACAGACAAAAAGCAATCATCGCTATTATACAGTTTTTACTACCTTTGAGATAGAAAGCTTAGTTCTAATAGTTCTTTATCTCTTATGGACTGCCAACATTTCCAGGTGCTACACTCATCTCTTCCCAACACATATTTTATCCCTGCATATTGCATTAAAGGACTAACAAGGTCCAGATTTAGGAACTGTGTCATCTAGTATGGGTCTTGAGGCTGGGCATGTTGGTTTGACTGTTTGTAACTTAATTCTTAAATTCCAAACTCCAAATCATTCCAGAGATAAAGAAAGAAATGGAAATTATCCCTTTAATTGGGAGGTAGTATATACACTGTCTCTCAATTAAGCTATCTTGTAAGTAAGAAAAGTTGACAGTAATATATAGAATCTGGATTGCAAGCCTAGCTGTGTGATATGAATAGGAAAGCAGAGTTTAAACTCTTTGTAGTCTACCAATCTGTTCACGCTGTTGCTTTAGTTTTATGCCTATAGTTTCACATCTGTTGAGGAATTTGAGATACAAAAATTCCAAATCTGGATCTACATTTGCTGACCTCATCTGATAAGCTCAGCTTATCCTACCATAGATGCTGTGTGCTATAAATAAGTTCTACAATGGAGATAAAAAAAATCAAGACTTGCTGTGCTAAACTCAGTTTTTGCAGCAGTTGCACCCAACTGATGATTGCATTAGCAAACTATGATAAAATGTGTGCTTTGCCCAATTGCATTACTTTTTTTTTTTTCATCAAGGTTTTCAAGCCAGCATGATGACTATGAGAGGCAGCCCTGGCATATGAAATGATTATGGATGCTGCTAGCTAAAGGGGCAAGAAAGATGTGCTTCAGCTGGTCAGGAAAGAAAGGGTGCCCCAGTGTCAGTGTGATCTTTATTTAATCTCCTAGGGGGAAAGAAGTGGAAGAAGGAGAATGCGTACTAAGGTGTGAATAACAAAAATATATGAAGGAAGAAGAGAAAAAAGGTGGATTGAATATAATGGTGCTAACAAGGGAGAGGCAGGAGATTGTTGAATGAAAAAAAAAAATTCCAGAAAATAAAGAGTAGAACAAACAGATCATAACCATGTTTTAAAGGAATCTGGTGGTGGTAGCCAGATAGGCATGTGCCATAACATCCTGGGGAGAATAGATAGGGGAGAAAACTGATTCTTGTTCCAATCTGCTTCCTCTAGAGTTACTAGAGTTCCTCTAGATCCATTGGTCACTTGCCTCCTTCAGATAAAAGTTTTGGCCTTTCTAATTGAGGACTTCCTCAAACTGTTTTATTATACCAAAGAATTTTGCAAGATGAAGAGCCGCTATTAAAACATGGATTTAGTTGAACCGAAGAGAATCCTAGGAATAATAGGCTCTCAAGTAGAATTCATTATGGGGAAATACGCAGTGTTCTAAAAATAATGAATTCAGAGGATAGGGCTTGAAAAGAATCCCGTGTATGAATATATGTATGCATTCGATATATAGCCATAGACCAAAAGAATAAAAATCAGTGAAATTATGCAGTAATTAGAGAGAAATAAAACATGAAAAAAGCAGCATGTAGCGTGCTGCAAAAGCCAGCACAATGCAAGCATATCAGACTCAGCAGAATAAAGAATGTTCAGGAATGATAAAGAATTTTTGTTCATTGTCATTCATGTCTGGTTACCTCCCAGTTGGAATACTGTAATACTGTCTACATGGGGCTGCCCTTGAAGAGTATCTGGAAGCTTCAACTAATTTGGGATGCAGCGGTGCAAGCAATTGTGTGTGCCCCTAGAATGGCAGACATTACACCTCTTTTCCACAAGCTGTATTGGTTGCACAGTCTGCTTCCGAGTTCAAGTCTAGATGCTGGTTTTGATTTTTAGCCCTTCATGACATAAGTCTTGGTCATTTGAAGGGCTGCCTTGTCTTGCAGAAGAAGAGGCAGCCCTTTATACTGTCCCATAGATCTGATAGAAGTGGTGTGTTGTGATTCCTGTATGCTAAAGAGTTATATCTATTGGGATCCCAAATATGGACTTTTTCTGCTGTGGCACCTGCATTATGAAATACCATAGCAACAGCAGTAGCACTTAGACTTATATACCACTTCACAGTACTTTACAGCCCTCTCTAAGCAGTTTACAGAGTCAGCCTATTGCCCACAGCAATCTGAGTCCTCATTTTACCAGCCTCAGAAGGATGGAAGGCTGAGTCAACCTTGAGCCTGATGAGATTTGAACTGCCAGATTTTGCAGACAGGCGGCAATCAACAGAAATAGCCTGCAGTACTACACTCTAACCACTGCAGCACCATGTCTCGTCAACCCTCCCAAGTCAAACTTGCTAACATTTCATAAGTTTCTCATGATTTGGCTACGTCATCAGGCTTAGAGCTTCCAAGGAATTGGACTTGTTGAGCTGGCTCCACAGTTGGTAATATCAGTTGCTCTTTCCTTGCCTTTTTAAATTGTAATCTATTCTTAATTGTTGATTGTTTTCTAATGTTATTTTTTTAAAAAATATTGTGTGCTGCCTATATTTTGTGACAGAGGTGAATGAATAACTGAACAAATAACTGTATTGTGGAGGGTGTCAATATTTCATACACAGATTGGTGAAAAAGCTTGGCAAAAGCAGTCAATAAACAAAAACGAATGCAGTGGAAGAGCAAAAAAACCAAAACTTAGCTAGATATAGAGCAAACCCCCTGGTTTCTAATGGCCCAAGCTATGGCTATGAATTTTACAACCTTCTTAGAAACTTCAGTACGTCGTACCTGCTGCAGCTGATCTATAACCTCTGATTGTAATAGATAGGAAAGAGAAATGATTCACTGAGACCAAGGCATAAGGTGTGAAAAAAGGGGGGCATTATGGTAACACACATGCTACAGACCAAATCTTGTTGCCTGAGCACATGCAAAGGAGATCCTGGCAGGAAATACTGTGATATGTACTTATAATAGTTACTGAGGGTAGAATATCAAATTGCCCCATGAAGGGTGAGAGAGAGAAGAAAAAACTATGCCTGTTGACAGTCAGTAGCAACTACGATAAAATAAGTAATCTAAGATGTATAAAGGTATGTCAAATGAATGTTGGAAGTGTAAAAATAAAGGGACTTTTTATCATCTATGATGGACACGTGATAAAGCAAAAAAAAAGGAATATGACTCATATTTTAATATAGAAAATTTTGAAATGGAGATAAAGATGAAACCAGAATTTTCCCTTTTGGGTCTAATGGAGAAAGATTTGGAGAAAAAAAATGGGACTTTGTTACTATGTATGTTGATAGCAGCAAGACTATTGTGTGCACAAAAATTGAAGGAAACTTCGATTCCTAACATGGACGAATAGTTGCAAAAGTTGATGGAATTGGCTGAAATGGCAAAAATGATTATTTTGATTAAAGAAAAGAATATAAGTACTTTTATTTCTACATGGAGACCGCTTCTGAACTTTCTGCTTGAAATGGAAAGAATGAAACTTTGATTTGTGTTTTACCGATTAGATTAATAGATCCTTCGAGAAATGGCTTCTTCATATTATTATGAAAAAACAAAAAGTTGTGATTTAATGTTAATGCCTTATTTTACTGCAACAGAGAGAGTTGGAAGTTAATGTTTCTTTTCCTTTTTTTCCCCTTATCCTCCCTCATTTATCTTCCCCTTTTTCCTCCCACCGTTTTCCTATTTACTTTCATATTTTGTATCTAATTTTATTTATAACCCAATAAAATGTTAAACTTTAGTAGCAACTATGGATGTACAATGGAAAAATACTTTTTGTTTTTCCAATGGATTTTGTTTAATGAAATAATGGAGATAAAGGCCAGGGAAGAACCTTCTCCTAAATATAATGCTGAAAGAAAAAAAATATTTCTGCTTTCAATAAGAGTCCTGTTCTTGAATCTTAACTGAGTAATAGTAATTATCAAGGACCTACTTCACAAAGAAATCTGTGTCCCTTTAAATCTGTATCTTCATTCTATCCTGAGGATGCAGCATACAGCTCCTTTGCGGGACTTGAGTAATGCAAGTACTTTGAAACTCTGTATATCAGTTGAGTTCCTTGATAAAGACATTTAATACATAAAGGTTTTGAATAAAATAATATATAATAATAACATATAGCATATGTTAATGCTTTTTTTATATGCATTTCTCAATTCAAGAAGTATTATTTTTGAATTCAAAGAATGCAAGTGGGTCTGAATGGAAGTTTCAGTAGCTCTGGGAACTGAAAAGTGGGACATCCCATGCATACAGAGGGGAGCATTTTACAAGGGATAATCTAAAACGTTTATGTCTTGATTCGGGTTTTTGAGAAAATACGGCCATAAACTACATGCACTCACCTTGATATGGATTTTCACATATTTAGTCAAACATGATTCAGAATGTTGTAAAAATGAAAATTGAGTATTAAACATGTGGACAGTTTAACTTTAGTCTAAAATATTGTCTCCCTTGACAGTAAATTGGCATATGAACTTAATATCTCCCACAATTGTAGCATATAAGGGATATGCTCTCTCAGCACTGTGATCCATAGCTGAACATTGGTTTATTGAATGAATCAAATTATAACATAATTATCCATAAATTATCCATAATTGTTGCATAATAAATAAATTGTTCCACTGACTCTTTAACCACATTTTAACCTAGCAAGTTGTGTGGGTCCAATCCAAATGTTTTGGGAGTTTAAGACATATAGTATTGCTTAGATGACAATTTTTCCATCCATCCTCCATCCGTTATCTATCTATCTATCTATCTATCTATCTATCTATCTATCTATCTATCTATCTATCTATCTATCTATCTATCTATCTATCTATCATCTTTGTGTGTGTGTGACTAGTTCTCATTTAATTTGATGAGTTTTCTTTAGAAATTCTTTGAAAGAAGAGAATTTCTGAGAAATGCCCATGAGTACATTGTGGTCCTTTGAATTTACTTGTTTATGAAGGTTCCAAGTTGTATACATGAATGGCTTGCCCTTCCATCCAACAGTCTGCATTCTACTTGCCTTCCTATATTTCATATTTATATCCTAACAGAGGCATAATCTTGCTGGGCATAGCAACCTTATTTTCACCACCAAGAAGGAACATCTCCTTAGATCTTGGATGAAAGGCAATTTGTGCTCAGCAATGCCTTGCAGTTTACTCTGATTGATGCATTCATTCCTTCAGGGGGTCAAGGAGACATGCTGTCCAAGACCTGTTGCCTGATCCTTTCAGCTATAGTTGACAGGAGTTGAACCTGGAATCTTCTGCCTGCAAGCAAATGGTTTGTGGTTCTGCTATGCTTCAATCCTGTTGAAGTATCCAGTTTAATAGTATATGGGCTATCCAGAGGGTACAAAGCTGTCTGACTATATTATCTCTTTATAGCCCTATGTGCCAAAAGCTTTTCTCCTGACTAGATTGATTTTTGGGAACACAGTCTGGCAGATAAGAAAGGAATGGAAATGCAGCTTATAGGTAAATGAGTTGTCTGAACGTTTAACGAATTGAGCTATTTTAAACTTCTAGTTTTATGTCTAGCAACTTGCTTACTGCAGCTTAACAGTTGTTACAATTTCATGAAATCCGCTAATTCTTTCATTGTGCATTTGTCAGAATCAGGAAGCCAAATGAGAGTCGGAGCAACCCTGGCTTAGAATGCTAACCGCATACTCTGCCTTCGGTAAAGAACTGCTGCAAAGGTTCCCCATATGAAAAATAGCTAGAGTCCCAATAGAGAACAGTTTGGTTGAATTATGGTTCCCTATGAGAGATCTGTGGCAAGCCACTTTTGTGCTTGCCCAGGTATCTCATTTGTAAAATGATGGTGTACTTGTTACTCTTTACTTAGAAGAACAGTGATTATTTTCCCCCAGGTCTTTCAATGATGGCAGTCACACGGTACTCATCTTACTGGGGGAGCACTGATAAAGTGCAACTCTCTCTTGTCTTAACTAGCACCCTATGGCTGTTGAGCACAGAAAGGGTAGCGCTTGATATGCTGCGCACAGAACCTTAGAAAAAGGAAGAAACTTTCTATTCACATAAATCTCTGCAATGTTGATGAGTGCAGTGCACAAAACCCCAAATGCTTTGAATATACACTCATCTTCAAAAACCTTGTTAAAATGCATGAGACCTAGCTTCCTCGTGTAAAAGGCATTATTGCTTTTTGAGGGCTTTCGTTTCCAGATATATTTTTTTAAAGCCACCTAAAAATATGCGTTGTCTTCATGGCTACTATAAGAGGCAGTTACAACTGTGTTGTAGGTCCGACTTTCATTTTGCATCTTTTGCCATTGTAAGTTGTCATTTAGAGTTATTGTAAGGGTGGTTGTCTCTAAGAAATAGTACATTTATATATTTTCAGGATAATTCAGGAAACTTACTTTTTTTTAGAGTGGAGTTCAGAATGTCTTCTAAACCATTTTGGGGTAGCTCTATTTTTAATGGTTTGGGGAAAGCTTCTGCCTGGTGTTTTATAATCACTGTGCTTTTAACCTGGCACTTTCTTGTCTAAGACATGAATTATGTACACTGATACTGTACACTCCATTCTTTCAATTATACAACATTCCTAACTGCAATCCCTTCTTTGTTAACCGGGCAGCCCAGGATAATTTCTTTTCTTCCCTGCTTTGACAATTTTCAATTTTCATAGTTTCTAGTAAGGACTTCTGTATCAGATGACTAAAAGTTGTCCTGCACATTTAGGCATTCACAGGCATAATCATTACGATGGCCTTGTGGCTTACAATAAATTAAAACAAACCTTAATTGAATATGAAAAATCTATTACATAATGTAGGTATACAGCATATAATATAACAAGAAAGATTTTTTTTTGGGGGGGGGGGTAGAAATTGTGCATGTTGTACAATTTCCTCTCCCTGATTATGCCTACCCCTTCCATCAAATCTGAAGAGAAGGAGTGCTCTGGATCCTGTATATTAAGGAACACCATCTGGTGAGACTCAAGAAGACAGACATTTTAGCCATGATGCTTGCTTTGTGGAACATTATCCCATCAGAGATTAGATGGACCCTGACACCCATCAGCCTTTTGCAAGGCCTTAAATCAGGGGTGGGATTCAATTTTTTTTTACTGCCAGTTCTGTGGGCGTGGCTTGGTGGGCATGGCAGGGGAAGGATACTGTAAAATCTCCAGTCAGAGGTGGTATTTGCCAGTTTTCTGAACACTCAAAATGTCCACTACCTGTTCTCCAGAACTGGTCAGAACCTGCTGAATAACACCCCTGCCTTATAGATGTGGTTTTTGGTCACTAGGCTTGGAGATCTGGAGGTGTAGTGATACTGCAGTAGTGCTGTTTATGTGTTGTGGGTGTTTTTTGTATTTGTCCTTTTTTGTTTCATGTTTGTGTATAGCTTTCAATTGTTGTTAGGCACCCATGAATTTGGGATGGGCAACCATATCCACTGAAATGCGTGCTAGAGAAATGTAGAAATGAGTATAAACAAGCAAGCGAAGTGCTAACACAGAGTTAATGTCTCTGAGACAGCATTGTGAGCCCAGGGCTCCATAGTCCAAATCTCATTTCTATTCTGAAAGCAAGCCACTATTTCTCAGCTTCAGTCCTCTCTTAAAGTACACGTCAACTATTTGCAGCACAAAGCAAATGAAGTATTTTGAACATTTGATAAAGTGCAACAATCGTGTTTATTATCGAGACAACCCAAGGTTGGGAAAAAATGTAAACAAGTGACATTTTGCTGAGTTTTGATAAGCAATTTATACATTTTGCCCATATGGCTCCTAAAAAATGTTGAAGGTCCCTTCTTATTAAATTACTTTTAAATGCAAGAGATGCTATGTGCAGTTCAAAACAACTAATGAAGACCTCATACAAAGATCGCTTTATTAACCCTGCCGATGGTACTTAGCGTGACTAATGGTGCTGTTCTATCGAGGCCAGAAGTTCAGTCACAAAAGGAGCCGCACAATTTCTTTCTTTCCATTGTTCTTTCAATAGAGGCGGAAAGTTCATATTTCACAAATGAAAAGGTACATTTTTGGAATTCTCTTGAACATTGTGATGCGTACCATAGAATTTCAACAAAAATAAAGCATAGCTAGCTCTATTTAGCGGTTTTATATATGTAACAAATTCGGAACAAATGAGTTTTCTATTCTCAGCCTGATGGTAATATCTGCAGTGAGAAAAGCCCATAATAATTTTGTAGTTCCTGCAGGCATTTCAGCATATTTCTCGTCATAGAGACACCACTGATCTTATAAGCTTGATTGTCAAATGAAAACAAACTAAAGCTTAACAGTACAGGAATACTTCACAGCTATTGTGTGGAATGCAAATAATATTAAAAATATTTGTCAAACCAACACAGTTAACATATTTTCGTAAAACTAAGCTCAGGATTTTTCTGAACCCTTGGTAATTTTACTAATAAAAAAGAACCCTGAAAAAAAGTTTTTATAATGCAATATAATCACATCTATCCTTTGTGTTGAACAGTTTAGCCCAGTAATTGCCAAACTTTTTAAGTCCATCGCCCCCTTGGTGCTACAAACTCATCTTCAATGCCCCCCACCCAGGGGCGGGATTCAAATTTCTGTGGGCATGGCCTAATTTGAGGGTGTGGTTTGCTGGTCATGTGACTGGGTGGTCGTGGCTTGCTGGTCACATGACTGGGTAGGCATGGTTTGGTGAGTGGAAAACCAAATACAAGTGGTCCTCACTTAATGATCAGTTGTTTAGCAAGTGTTCTAATTTATGACTGGCCTCCGCAGAACTACTTGACCTGTTTTTGGAGTTTTGACACACACACCACACACACACAGACACACACACTCCCTTTTAACCCTGCTGTAGCAGGTAATTGGACTAGAATCGGCAAAACATCTCTGATTAGATTCTAGAAGTGAATAGAATCTAATCAGAGATGCTTTGCCAATTCTTGTTGATTTGTTTTATTTGTATTTCTTTATTTTATGTTGCTGAATTGCATTGACATGTGTGTCCCTTCATGTGCACAGCCCAGAAGCTTTTGTGATTCTTTGCAGCAAAAATTACCGACCTCTGGCTTTGCTCTACTTTTCAAACATGCTGCCACTGCCGCATTCTAGGTGCCGGCCCCGCAGGTCCACCCCATTGAGCCCACTGCACTGGAGGGACCTGCCCAAGCAAGTCCGAGTGGAGCGGTGCACCAAATCAATGGGGTGAGCCTGGGAGAGGGAAAGAGAGAGAGAGAAAAGAAAGAGAGAAAGTGAGAAGGGAGAAAAGAAAGAGAAAAGAGAAAGAAAGAAAAAGGGACAAAGAAATAGGGGGCATGGAGGGATGGAGGGGGGAGAGGGAGAGAGAGAGAGAGAGAGTCCTGATGCATCAGATTGAAATGTTTAGAGGCCCTTTTCCACATTGAAACATCTTTGCCAGCATATTGAAACATCTTTGGCTTCTGTTAATTAAAAGTTTTGTGGACGAAACATGGTCAAAACTATCAGGAAGCTCTCGCATTTTGTTGAGGCTTTAAACAGGATCCATTGGACCAGTTCTCCACCCTAAAAAAATTACTTTTCCCCAATGTATTACAGTGCCTATTCTGAAGAAGGTAAAACCAAAATGTACTGGTAAATTACAAGGAGAACACACACAAACACACACACTCCCTTCTAACCCTGTTGGAGCAGGTGATTGGATTAGAATAGATATCTCATTATCTTTCTCCTCCCTTTCTCCCTCCCTCCCTCCCTCTTTATTTCTTTTTCTTTCGGTCCCTTCCTTCCATTCCCCCACTTTCTTTGTCTGTCCCATTTTCTTTCTGTCCCTTTTCTCTATTTCTTCTTCCTTCTCTCTTTCTCTCTCTCTTTTTCCTCTCTCTTTCCCTCTCTCAGGCTCACCCCATTGACTTTGTGAAACTGCTCCATTCGCACTTGCTTCAGAAGTTGCCTCCGGTGCAAGGGGTTCAATGGGGTGTTCTTGTAGGGCCGCGCCCCGAACACAGCATTAGGACAGGAGAGCAAACCAGAGAGGCTTTCCTCTCCTTTTCAAACATCCCACCGCCACTCGAACACAGCGACGGCGAGATGTTTGAAAAGGAGACCAAAGCCGCTCTGGTTTGCTCTCCTTTCCCAAAGCTGCACTTGGGGCGAGGCCCCACAGGATCTCCCCATTGAGCCCTTGCACTGGAGCGTGCAAGTCAATGGGGTGATCCTGCAGGGCCTTGCCTTGAATGCGGAGGTGGCGGTATTTTTTCTCACCCCTGAATTGTGTCCTGTGAGGGGCCCACCTCCAGCGCCCCTCTGCCACCTCTTAGCGCCTCCCTGCCGGCCACCTTGCCTCTTAGCGTGCCCCCTAAGGCATCCCACCACCCCTCAGGGGGCAGTACCACCCACTTTGGGAACCACTGGTTTAGCCCAAGTCAGAGGGAAGTGTTGATAGAAACTCCTTTTTTTCTTTTTTAGTTAGATTTCCCCATACCCTGGCCTAAAACACATTGTTGGGACAAGGAGAGTGGTAGGATTCAAATTTTTTTACTAGCGATTCTGTGGGCGTGGCTTGGTGGGCATGGCAGGGGAAGGATACTGTAAAATCTCCAGTCAGAGGTGGTATTTGCTGGTTCTCTTAACTACTCAAAATTTCCATTACCGGTTCTCCAGAACTGGTCAGAACCTGTTGAATACCACCTCTGGACAAAGAGATGAATAATGCCATTTTGGATCCTGCCAAAATCAAGCTACATTATTCCCAAGGCTTCTTAAGTTAATTTGATATTTGAACTAGATGATTCCCAGAAGACCTGTCCCTGGGACTAAAATAATGCAGGTAGTCCTCAACTTACAACCACAATTGAGCCCAAAATTTATGTTGCTAAGTGAGAAATTTATTAAGTGAGTTTTGCCCCATTTTATTGCCACATTTGTTAAGTGAACCACTGCGGTTGTTGAATTCATTCCATGGTTGTTAAGTGAATCTGGTTTCTCCATTGACTTTGCTTGTCTCAGAAGGTTGCAAAAGGTGATCACATAACTCTGGGGACACTGCCACCATCATAATTGTGAGTCAGTTGTCAAGCATCTGAATGCAAATTATATGACCATGGGGATGATGCAATGGTCATACATGTGAAAAATGGTCATAGGTTACTTTTTTCAGTACAATTATAGCCTTGAACGGTCACTAAATAAACTGTTGTAAATTGAGAACTACTTGTAATTAAGAACGTAAACAATTAGCAACTATTCTGTTCCATTTGTGATCCCACAAATCAGTAATCATAATCATGTGCTGATGCTTACCTCCATGCGCTCTTTGAAAAATGGGTGATACTCAGAAGATGTTCTTCTCAAGTCTAGACTCTCATCCTAGGAAGGCTCACTTGTTACATATACTACTGTTCCTTCAATGCTAGGACAAATCCTCCCCCTCCCCATTTTTAAAAAAATATTAAGATTTAAGACTTTGGAACAGCCTTAGATAACAAAGCATTGGTAATTAAATGTATCAGGTTTTCTTAATAAATCACCCAGGAAACCAGATTATAGGTCTGTAATGACATTTTTTATGCTAGATATGTATGTAATGTAAATAAATAGAATATGCTGACATATTGACCCTGGTAACATGCCTGATGGCCACTTTTATTTTTTTTTAACAAAAAAGCATTCTGAAATTTCTTTCATAATTTAGACTGCAGTTCATATGGCATGCCAATAGGTATGCCAATCAAAGGCCATAATTTCTTCATCTGAAAAAGTTATGGTTCTTGGTTCTGTTTTTAACTTGGAGATCAAAGATTCACATTGTATAAAGCTGCAAAAGAAATATGTATCAATAATGCTTACTCTTTTGCTTAAGTTGAAAGAGAAAGTGTGGTCAGAGGAAAGTACAGTATAAAATAAACTTCTTCTGTAATATCCATCCACCACTATGTCTGAAATAATTTTCTTACATGTTTGATATGTCCTATTCATTTCGAAGGGCAATTCGGTCATTAGCTTTCGCTTTGGACACAAGATGGGTATCCTGAAATTTTTGCCACAAACTATCATCAGATGCCACCTACCTTTTTGTGTCTTTCTTTTTTCTAATTTTCTTTAAATGCAACGTTTTTGCACTTACAATTGTGTCTTAGATATTTTGTCTGGGTTTACACACTGGTTTATAGCACAGTTTGTTTAATCACAGTTTGCTGTGTATAAAGGCAAGCCTAATATGCTAAACCCAAAACAGGCAAATCACAGGCAATGGGGGAAACCAAACTTTTGTCCTCATAGTCACAATAAGCTTTGGATATTTCTAATAGAAGAATTAAGAGAGAAACATAGAGTATGGAATGAAAACAGCTTCCTGTCATAATATATGAACTCTAGCCTCCTGTCTTATTAAGTTTCTCTTCCTACAGCTCTGTTATGTGTGGTTAATATGTTGTTCAAAGCCTTAATAATTATATACTTGGAGATTATATGCTTTGGAAAAAATATCTTTATCCGCCACTTTCAGCTGGAAAGAGAGATAAAAATATCTCTCCCAGATATATTTTCTTTAAAAAAGTTATATATAAACCCAGAAATTTATAATTATGAGCTTGGCATTCACTCAACTCATCATGGAAGGACTTGCTTCACAAGAAAATTTATATCCTAGCTTGTTTCAATACCAATATATTTGGCAGATGTGGGCTTTCAGAAAGAAAGACATGAAAATTGCTGTGTGGCAAATTGGCCCCCACATCTGGAAATCATAAAAGTCCTCTGTGTGTGTGTGTGTGTGTGTGTTTAAACAAATGTTAATTTGCTTTGCGTAGTTTGCTTCCTACCATGGACATGAACTAGAGCATACAAAACATTTGCTAGACCAATACTCAAATACAGCTCATCAGTCTGGAACCCACATTATGTATCTGATATTAACACAGTTGAGAAAGTCCAGAAAGATTTCACAAGAATAGTTCTCCATTCCTCTACTTGTTGCAGAATACCTTATGCCACCAGACTCGAAATTCTAGACCTAGAAAACCTAGAACTATGCCGCCTTCGGTCCGATCTAAGTATAGTATATAAAATCATACATTACAATGTCCTACCTGTCAATGAATACTTCAGCTTCAATCATAACAACACAAGAGTTCACAATAGATACAAACTCAAGGTTAATCGCACCAAACTTGATTGCAGGAAATACGACTTCAGCAATAGAGTGACCAATGTCTGGAATACTTTACCTGACTCTGTGGTTTCTTCCCCAAACCCCAAAAACTTTAACCTTAAACTGTCTACTATTGACCTCACCCCTTTCCTAAGAGGTCTGTAGGGGGTGTGCATAAGCGCACCAACGTGCCTACCGTCCCTGTCCTATTGTTTTTTTTTATATTTTATTTTTCTTATATGTATCCATGTATTCATAACTGTGTTTTTACTTATACCTATTATCTTGTAAGCAATTGACAAATAAAAAAATAAAATAAATAAATGAAAGCAATTTACCCTGTCAAGAAAGGAAGAGATGAGCACTAGCAATTGATTTGGCACTTACAAATCAAATTCACACACACACACATGCACACAAACTGAAAGCAAAGAATAAAATCTTTTCACAACAGGTAATATTAAAATGACCAGATTTCCAAAAGGATAAATCTAGAACACATTAAGCTGTATGTGTCTTCATATTTATTAATGTTAATAAGTAACTTGATTTCCTAACGTTAAACGAAGGAAGTTAACATGTGAAAAGGCTTCTCTGAAATGAATTAGATTTCTGTAATTCCATACACTTCCTGTTCTTTATTGTGCTGTTGAGCAAAATGATTTCTAGGTCAAACTACATTAATGGATGGTGAGTAAGCAATAGACCCCTGTCTCTCAGGCAGGAAATGGAAAGTGGAGTAGATATTCTCTTCGATCCCTATCTCCCATTCCACCAGGAAGTGCTCTGAAAAGTAATGATAGAAATGATATCAGGAAATTAGGCAGTATCCAGAAAGTCTAATTACCTGAAGTAATTTCAATGACTATTGTTTCCGACCACAATTAAGTTAGATTTATGGTAATTTGGGCTGCAAATGTTCTAAATGACTGCTAGATGGTAGTCAGTAGTTATTTTATGATAGTCAACTGGCGGTTATACAAATGTAATGAGTGGTCAATGAAGGGGTTTCCTATGGGTCATGATGCTATTCTTAACTAGCCAACCCAACTTGAAAATTGGTACATTTTCCTGGTTTGGAGAAGTGCTCAATGATAGATCCTCCAAAACTGGCCTTGACTTGGCAAAAGTAAACATCTAGTATGAGCCATGGTAGTACAGTGGTTAGAGTACAGTACTGCAGGTTACTTCTGCTGACTGCTAGCTGCCTTCAATATGGCAGTTCAAATCTCACCAGACTGAAGGTTGACTCAGCCTTCCATCCTTCTGAGGTGGGTAAATGAGGACCCAAATTGTTGGGGGCAATATGCTGATTCTGTAAACTGCTTATAGAGGGCTGTAGTAAGTGCTATTGCTATCTCTAGTAACCCTATATCTTCTGACATCCCATACTAAAAACTGGTAATATACAACCTTCACCCAAACACTTTGAGTGCATCTTGCACAGTTTTTTTTTGAACTGTTATCATCAAACTGAAATGTGATAGAATACAAAAATAAGTTAATACGTGGGGGATAATTAAATTAACTGAAGTTACTTCATTAATTATGATTGCATCCTATTTCGATTTTGTTCTGGCTTCATCTACTTCCTTTTTCTTCACTGTTTTGGAGAGTGTGGCCCTCATTGTGTAATCTAAAGGTGAAGTGTACTGTCCAAATTTGTGGCCCTGACCTACACTCACTAATTCAAGGAGAATTGTATTACATGTGATGAATAGCTCATGCATTATGGTGAGGAAGTTTTTCTGTGTTTTTACGTAACAGGTTAATGTAAGAATATTGTTGAATCAGCCCAAGGGCCATAGAAACTGCAGCATGCCATTCAATACTACTTCGCAAACTACACCTGGAAGAAGTTAAGAGCGCGCTGTAAATATTTATAAAATATTTTTTTATTTAACCCAACAGGTAATCCTCAACTTACAATTCATTTAGTGACAATTCAAAGTTATAACAGCACTTGAAAAAGTGACTAATGACCGTTTTTCACACTTACGACCTTTGAAGCAGCCCAACACTCATGTGATCAAAATTCAGTTGCTTGGCAATTGGTTTACACTTATGACCGTTGCTGTGTTCCAAGATCATGTGATCACCTATTGCAACCTTTTGACAAGCAAAGTCAATGGGGAAGCCAGATTCACTCAATTGTGGCAAGAAAGGATGTAAAATATTAACAAATATCTCTCTTAACAACAGAAATTTTGTTCCATTGTGGTCATAAATTGAGGACTACCTGCATTGCAAGGTCCTGCGTCGCTATTTTTCTCAAGACAGCAAAACTCTTGAAACAGAAGGCATTTCTAAAGCAACTTTCATTGGAAAACAGTGATAGTAGAGAGAGTGTAGGCAGAATCTGAATTTCCCATGCCAGAGCGTTAGGTTAAGCTGCTCCTTTTGAGGCCCCTCCCAATGTCCAGTTCAACTGTGAGCCAATCCCAAGGTGTGAAGATGTTGTGAGAACTCCAGGCTGAGAAAGTGATAACAGGCCATTCTCAGGCACCACGATCTTGATCTCGCTCTTCCAGCATTGAGACAAAAAACAGATGACCCCAGGCACATTCTTCCCTCCCTCCAATGTCCCCAAAAGATACATCAAAGCAGGAGAAAGAATAAAGGAAAACCCCATGTGAAAGTATCCCCAAACCCTTCCTCTCCCACCAGAATGGCAGCGTCCTGATAGAAATCTAGGGGACCTAGATCTAGCCTTCGTAAATTTAACCATTTTCCTTATTAGAAAAGCATGTTCTTATGTCCATAACATGTTAATGGAAATCAAAGGAGTATTCAGGATGTACAGGTAGTCCTCGACATATGACCATAATGGAGATCAGAATTTCTGTTGCTAAACAAGGTGGTTGTTAAGTGAATCAGGCATGATTGTATAACCTTTTTGCCACAGTATAGAACAGAACAGAACAGAATAACAAAGTTGGAAGGACCTTGTAGGTCTGCACTACTACCTATTAACTTTCTCATCACTCCTTATCACGCATCCCCTTCCACTTGTGACTGTATAACTATAACTTTGTCACTTGTATCCTTACAATTTATACTGACTGTTTCCTAGTATGATTTGATTGCTTATTATACCCTGTGACTATCATTAAGTCTTGTAACTTATGATTCTTGACTCTTGACGAATATATCTTTTCTTTTATGTATACTGAGAGTATTTGCACCAAGACAAATTCCTTTTGTGTCCAATCACATTTGGCCAATAAAAGAATTCTATTCTATTCTATTCTATTCTATTCTATTCTATTCTATTCTAGTCCAACCCCCTGCTTAGGCAGGAAACCCTAGTAGTTAATCCTAGTAGGCAGGAGTGGGATTCAATTTTTTAACAACCGGTACTGTGGGCATGGCTTAGGCAAAGGGTGTGGCTTGGTGATCATGTGACTGGGTGGACATGGCTTTGTGGCCATGTTATTGGCTGGGTATGGCCAACTCAATATCACTTATATCGAGACATGCATCTCCTTGCCTGGCCTCTCATGACTGTGGAGATGCTGCAACAGTCGTAAGTGTGAAAAATGGTCATAAGTCACTTTTTTCAGTGCCATTGTAATTTTGAATGGTCACTCCACACAAAACCAGCAAAGGAGGGGAAAAATCCTCCAGAGAAGTTCCAGAGACAGGAAGTCTAGTCCTGCCAAGAATGTAATAAGAGTTAATGGAGAGGCAGTTTCTGTAAGCAACACCAGAATGTTTCCTTCCTGCTTTCCCTACAGGATTAGGCCAGTAATTTCTTCTAACAACCAGTTCTCCAAACTGCTTAGTATGTTAACAACAGATTCTAGTGAATAGGTGCGAACTGGTAGAAACCCACCCCTGCTAGTAGGAAACCCTAGTAGTTAAAGTGAAGTGCAGTTGAGAAGTGAATCATGTAGTTGTTAACCAAACTGAGCTTCCCTTGCTGATTTTTGATTGGAAGCCAGCTGAGAAGATTTTAAATGGCAATCACATGATTCTGGGACACTGCAACTGTCACAAATAGATACTGGAGGCCAAATGCCCAAATTTTGATCATGTGACTATGGACATGCTGCGATGGCTGTAAATGCAAAGGACCAATTATGAGTCACTTTTTCAGTGTTGTTTTAACTTTGAATTGTTGCTAGACGAATGGCTGTAAGTCAAGGACTACCTGTACTAAATTTATTTTTGGCTCAGTTCTCTTCTTCCAATATTTATAACAATGCTGTGTTTACTCTGTCAGCATCAGCTGGTAACACTGGAGACTAAAATACCACACTTCACAGGGCAAGAATATAATCATCAGAGTAAGTTTGGTAATTGCTGAGTGATACATTTTAACTGATCTAGGAAGGTAGTTTAGTGTTCTGTTTTATAGAAGACTTTTCTCTATTTGAAAGGATTTTCATTCCAAGTCCAGCTTAAAGAGAGAGAGAAAAACCTATCAGAGAAAGAAGCCTTGAAATAACTTGTCAACACATACTAACAGTTAATGGTTCAGTTTGAAGCTCAATATGAGTTGAAGTTTATCTTACAGTTGAGATGCTTTAATATTCTATTTCTTTTTTAAAAAAATGAGCATCATCAAATTAAGAACAGTACATTCCATGATGCTTCTTCATTTCATAAAGAAACATTTACTCCTAATCTGCTAAATAATTAAATGAGGCATGGACAACCAATTTGTTGATGTTTATTTGTTTAGTCTATCCATAAATGGATTAAATGCTATATATAAAAATATACTTTTATACAGTAATACACACACACAAACACACACACACAAACAGACATAAACACACACTGTTCCATCTGGATATTCATATCAATTCAAGATAAGTCCTGATTTTAAAGATCTACATAATATATTTGACTTAATTATATGAATAGCTTTATCAACTAGAAAGATGAATTTGCAATAGTAATAGTGAACTGTGACAATTAAAATGTCACAGATTAGGCTTTCAAAATCATTGCTAGCTTTTCACTTTTCCCCTAGGGATGTTATTTTTAGATTCTGCAGTTATCCCCTTTTACTGCCTGGGTGTGTTGACATTATCATCCAGGAGTTAGTGGAGATAAGACATAATAGCAAATTATAACTGCGACATTTAGGATTTTTTTCCTGCATTAACACTATATTGGAGAGAGACTGGCTAAATCAGGGAGAGGAGTCAAATGGAGAATTAGTTTGGAATCGCTACATGGGCACAAGAGGGCGAAGTTTGACACCCTCTGAATGCCATTGGATCTTATTTAGTCATAACCTGGTGCAGAGGATTCCTGTGTATATGCTTGAGCAATAAAACAGTTAATTGAGTTTGTCATGTATGGATCTAGTTTTTCGTGTCTGACAAATAAGATGTATTGAAAATATGCACTGAAACTTTTCCAGCTCATTCATTCACTCAGATGTTACATTTTTTTTTAATTATCCAAATTTAAATGTCTCTTGCTACTATTTTCAATTAATAAATAGACTACAGAGAAGTTCTGGAATTTGTACTTCATTAAAAGGGTTAAAGCCAGACATCAGCTATTTTTAACATTCTCTTTGTGGAAAGCCGTGATTGAGTATTTTCATATATTTTTGAATTTGTACGTGTCCTTTGTTGCACTAATCCATATTCACAATTAATCATGTTTGTCAATGTTGGTGTTCTTCATAAGTGGGATTGAAGGAAAAGAACTGTGTTTTGCCAGGTGACATTATTATTAGAATAGAATAGAATAGAATAGAATAGAATAGAATAGAATAGAACAGAACAGAACAGAACAGAACAGAACAGAACAGAACAGAACAGAATAGAATAGAATAGAATTCTTTATTGGCCAAGTGCGATTGGACACACAAGGAATTTGTCTTGGTGCAATTGCTCTCAATGTACATAAAAGAAAAGATACATTTATCAAGAGTCAAGAATTTTGAAATGCTATTACCAGCATTTCAAAATATCCAGAACTTCCTCACAAGCATTTTTGCCTTTCTCACTAATTAGGAAAATAGTAATAAATTACATAAAATAAATTAATAACTCAGCAATCTAACCCTTTTTATGATACCCCAAAATAGCTGCTTCAAGACACCGTCTCATTCTAGTAAACAGTAGGGTTGACCCTGAGAATGAGATAAGGAGTAGTTCCTGTCTATACAGGGGCATTATATAATCACTAGACAATTTGTGCCCCTTTGGGTTATAATTTCAGAGGCATTTCCTCAGGAGTGGGATTCAACTGGTTCTGTGGGCGTGGCTAGGTGGGGGTCGCCATGTGACATGTCAGCTCCCCCTCCCCCATTTTGGGGGCCTCAGGGAAGCCGCCTGGTGGGTGTTTCTGCTCCCAGAAGGCTTCCCTGGGGCCCAGGAAGGCAAAAAATGGAGGGGGCAGGATGTGTTTTGGACAGGAAGGGAGTTAAATTCAGTATCAGTATTTATATTTTCTAGATAACCTCTGAATCAATTTGGAAATAGTCCAGACATTCAGTAGTAGCTTTCCTGACACTTTGATGATGCTACTCTTACATAGGAAAACTTACAATCTCCACTTTCATAGTATCTTGGGAAAAAAGTTTTCAGAAATTCCATCCCATAGACAACTACTTTGGATAACATTCAAACCCTAGATAGATAGATAGATAGATAGATAGATAGATAGATAGACAGACAGACAGACAGACAGACAGACAGACAGACAGACAGACACAGACAGATAAGGGAGTGAGGGAGAGATTGAAGTTGTCAGGCACACAAAATCATAATGCAAGGCAAATCAAATGAATACAGGTTTATTGCTGTAGAAGAATCTGAATTTGGCAGATTAGCAGTAGATAAGAGTCAACGGAATTCAAGGTAGGTTGGACTTAGATCTCTTATTGGTGCAAAGAGACTTGAGACTAATGACACTCTAAACCTCTCCCTCAGGCTCAGCCTGGTCATAATAAAGATCGACCTTTATTATGATTCTTGACCAAATGTGTACATATACTTAAGGATGCCAATTCAAATAAGCTATATATGAGTTAAAGAGGAAGAAAAAAGGGGAAGGAAAGGGAAGGAGATTTAAACTTATCAAAGAAATGCCATTTTGTTTGAGATTATTTGTTGCTTCACTCTTACAGCACTGAGGCAATATTATGGGTGATAATGGTTTTATGGTCTATTAAAAGATAGGAGACATACCATTAGTTGTTTCTCCCTGGGAATTCCTTTATGCCCAGATTAATATCTCACACATGTTCAAATAGAAATTACAGAGCAACAGAACATGCTGAAAATCATTCATAGCGTGCGGGGTCACCAAGGCAAAGTCATTTGTGGAAAAGACTTTTTATATTTATTATCAATAATTGCTGAAGGGAGTGAGCTAAATCTGGAAAGTGCAAATGGAGTACTACATTAACTATATTAGGCTGTATTAACAATCTAAATCTTGCATAACCTATTAAGATGCCCATGGAAGATTTAATGTTTCTATATGTTAGGAATATTCAAGATTATTCATATTCAGGGTACTATTGGCTGCAGAATCTTCTAGACAGCTAACCTAGGCTTTTTTAGCTGTGACAATCTACCACAATTATATGAGTTTATATTCTATAACTACATGAGCTCATACTATGATGTGTTAACCATATTGAAAGCCTTTGGAGAGGTTAATGAATTTCAGTTCTGATTTTAAGTTATGATGCAATAATGAAGATAGTGTCTGTTGCCATCCGGCTGATACAGTGACTATTTCTATGGCTACTATAGCAATGTTGTCCATTTGCAATTTCATATTATATTCTTGTTGATATATTTTTGGCCCCCTAAATCTTCCCACCCTCTTTAAAGCTACACAGGTAGATCATATTTTTAACAGTGCTGGACAATGTTCCCATCCTAACCTAATGAAGAAGTTCTGTTCAGATTCACGAGTCCCTTTGCAACGTGCTGCTATAATAAAATGTTAATGAAAAGATGCAAAGAACAGGATGGGAAGGGAAAGGAAACCAAACAGTTGGGTATTGCCTTCCATCTTTGTTTATGACTCAAACAAATGTTTCTTGACAATATTGTGTTGATGCTTTCTGTAGTGCTTTGCATGGACTGTGTTGCCGGTAGGAGATTAATTGAAGCTGAAAAAATGGATTGAAGTTAAGAAGCTTTTAGACAAAGTTTTGCTTTTAAGAACTTTGCAAGAATTCCCCCATTTATGGAAAATGGAAGATAGACAGTCAGATAAGCCTGGAGTAACTGTAGCCGACCAGCTGTTGAACTACAATTCCCAGCATTCCTCCTCATACTGATGAGATACTGTAGTATCATTCATATGAGGCAGTAACTGAAACCTGCATGACTGTTTGGGATCTTTTCAGTAGAATTTCCCCCTTATTTTTCTTATTGAAATTTTAGTTACATGGGTTGTCTTCATTTAGTGGCTGCTTAGAATATCAACTTTTCACAGTTACAATGGTAATGAAAAATAAATTTTACATAAATCTTCACATTTATGTCCTTTGTAAGTCTGTAAAGCAAATGAAAGCTGAAGTAAGATCATAATCACAGTCACAGTTTCACTTCGTAAGCACTTTGCTTAGTGACCAAGTTGCTGGTCCTAATTGTCATTGCCAAAAAGGACTACTTGTGTTCAAACTTTGTATCATTTCCTGATGGGTAGAAATGCAATTTAAAACTCTTATCTAAGAAACTCTAATAGCTAGTTAAGGCAATTGTCTATTTTAAATGTTCCGAAAACATCACAACATTGCTATTTATTGTTATTTATTTCTTTGCACCTCACTTTTATTATTTTTACAAATAACTCAAAGTGGTAAAGTCCTCTTATATTCCTCACAACAACAGCCATGTGAGGTGAGTTGGGCTGAGAGAGAATGATTGGCCTAAGTCATTCAGCTGGCTTTTTTGGCTAAGGTGAGACTTGAACTCACAGTCTCCTGATGCCTTAACCACTAAACCAAACTGGCTGTCTGAATTCAGTTATACAAAATGTAATTATCATCTAAAAAGTATAACAAATGATTAAGTTACGTTTGGGTCAGGAATGGATAGATAGAGATACTGAAGCCAGTGCATATCTTGTTTTAACAAGCAGAAACTTGGATAGCATAATGTTTTGAACATGCAAGAAAATAAACATAGCTCTTCCAGCTTGGGGAATGTCAGAGATGTCTATCCCATTTGGACGGAGCTTAATTTTTTCTTGAAAGTCCAAGGATGTCATTTTAGAGTACTAGTTGGTGTGGCCAGTCTTGATCCTAGAATCTATCTCTCACTTGTTAGGGTAGAGATCTAGCAAAAGGAAATTCCTTCCAGGTAAAAATAAACACAACATAGTCATTTGTGCTCTGCTAATCTTGCATTTCGATTCTTGCAATAGGCTCAACTTTCTCTTGTACTTTGACAACTGCAGAATTTTTTTTAAAAAAACAAAAGTTAAATTAAAATCATTGTTCCATGACAACATTTTCACTGTCTGGTTGGTTCAGTTGTTTTGAAGTGGAAACATAAATGTCTCAAGTTGTGCTGATTAAGGAACTCTAAGAATAAGCAGGGAATTCCATAAGCCATTTAGAGCTCCCTCCAACCAATCAAGAAAAAGAGACAATATTCATCATTTATTCAGTGCTATGCCAGCTACATTCTTACTTTGTGCATTTCTTAACTATTTTACAAAAAAAATATGAGCTATTAGTATGAGGAGGAAACTTCTTGGCTGTCAAGTTGTCATTTTTCCTGCATATAAATTCTCCCTGAAAGCTGTAATGATGGCGTGACATTGTAATTTTGCTACCAGGCATTTATTTATTTGCCAAATTTATATCCTGTCTATCCTCCAGGGGCTTAAAGGGATACATGTAAGTATCTCCTCCAACATTTTTTCCCCATAACAACTATGAGATCGATTGGGGTTGAGCCAGGAGTGGGATTCTACCAGTTCACACCTATTCGCTAGAACCGGTTGTTAACATTCTAAGCAGTTCAGAGAACCGGTAGTTAGAAGAAATTACTGGTCTAATCCTGTAAGGAAGGCAGGAAGGAAACATTCTGATGTTGCTTACAGAAACTGCCTCTCCGTTAACCCTTATTACATTCTTGGCAGGACTAGACTTCCTGTCTCTGGAACTTCTCTCGAGGATTTTTCCCCTCTTTTGCTGGTACTTTGCTTGTGTGGAGTGACCATTCAAAGTTACAATGGCAAAAGTGACTTATGACCCTTTTTCAGACTTACGACTGTTGCAGCATCCCCACAGTCATGAGAAGCCAGGCAAGGAGATGCATGCCTCGATGTGAGTGATATTGAGTTGGCCACGCCCAGCCAATAACATGACCACCAAGCCACGCCCACCACCTAAGCCACTCCCACAGAACAGATTGTTAAAAAATTTGAATCCCACCCCTGGGTTGAGTGAGTGACTGCTCCAAAGTCACCTCATGAGATTCCATTGCTAGGCCTTCCCAGCCAAGTTTAATAATTGCACCACATGAGTTCTCTTTTCCCAACAACAGTCATCACTGTTGTAGACTGAAGAATGTAGGATTGAGGTGGAGATATTTATTTTTTTCTCAGAGCAGATCTCTGAAAACTTTAAATACTCTTTAAAGAGTATTCATTGGGCCTGTCTGAGAGGCCAGAGTTATTTCCCATCAATGGAAAAGGCACTGTTGCAAAAGCATCTCATGATACTTCTGGCAACAAAATGGAAGCATGAAAAGAAACCTCTGTGCATGCGTAATATCTCTTCAGGAGCCTCTTCTGGATATCAGACAAGGCAGACAAGAGAGATGGAATAGTGCAGAGCAATGCAATGAGGCAAATTGTGGCTACTTTGCACAGCCCAAACTTGCAAGTAGGACCTGTACAGACGCCTCATCTGGCTACAGGAAGTACCCAGAGAGAACATTGGAACAACATGACATGAAGCAATGTGGTAGTTCTCTGTTTAAAAACAGGGATCTGCATTTCCCATAAAGCAGTATAGAAGGGAGCATTGCTTCTTCTCAGTGTGGCCATGAAAAGCATCCAAAACTTTACACAGCCCTAATAGTCATTTAACGTCTTTAGTACACTTGCAGCTAGTAGCCTATAATAAAACAAAATTGAGTTTGTCATGCTGTATTTTAAAGTAGAATGGAGTTGTCATTTGAGTCTTTCACCCTTCATTGCATGAGAGTTAGATTAATTTTGCATAATTTTTGTTGTTATAATGTGGACTGTATCCTACTCAACTGCACAGTTGCAGGCTTTTTGAACTAGCTACATGGGAGTACTGCAGAATTAGAAGCTGTGCTTACTCTTCTAAAACCTCCTTGAACAATAGTTTGCTAACTCATGACATTTAAAAATGGAACCTACAGGCATCCATTTAAAAGACTTATACAGCAATGGATGAATCATCACTGCTAAATTACTTTAAAAGGTTGACAAAAGTACAAAATGGTACAGGCATGAATTGTAAATGTGCTTTTCTACTAGTGGAGTATGTTCCTTTCCATACATATACTTTATACCTTATTCAACTACTCTCCTATGAGAGTATGAACTATATGCCTGACAGAGTAGGAAATTCCAGTTGATGAATCAGGAAAGTATGGACTTACTGTTTCACCAAATATAAGGGCAAAACAATAAAAAAAATGTTGGGTCTAGTTGGTTTTTGTTCTTGTCAGTCTTAACTCTGTCATTTGGTAAATCCCTTTTTCTTCCATTCAGTCATGTCTGATTCTTGGAGCAGGCCCTTCAGGTTTTTTTGACAAAGTTTTTTAGAAGTGGTTTGCCATTGCCTTCTTCCAGTGGTAGGATTCAAAGTAATTTAACAACTGGTTCTCTGCCCTAATGATTTCTTCCAACAATTAGTTCACCAAACTGCTCAGAAACTTAACAACCGGTTCTCCCGAAGTGGTCTGAACTGGCTGAATCCCAACTCTGCCTTCTTCCCAGGGCTGAGAGAAGGTGACTAGTCCAAGATGGCTTTGTTCCCAACACAGTACTAGAACTCACAGTCTCCAGGTTCCTCTATCTTAACCATTACACCAAATCAATTCTATTTCTTCATCCTTCGTCAAGAATAAGGCAGAATAAATGTGCCATTTCCATATGTCTCTCCTGAAGGGAGAAGAGAGCAAGAATAGGGCCACTCCTCTTTGCTGTCCCCTAGGCTTTGCAAAAAGGGAGCAATTTCCCTCTATCCAATATAAATGGAGGGGATGAGTTTTCACTGTCTTTCAATTGAGAATTGAACTGAAATGGACGGGGTTGTTTTGAATCACTCATTTAAATAAGCTCTGACTTTATTGCCTGATTCCTCCATTTTGCACTGGGGCAAAGCTTCCATAATCTACTTGATATCTTTATATTTTTCAAATAGCATTTACTATCTGAATAAAACCAACCTAATATATATACCCGTGGTGGCGAACCTATGGCACGTGTACTGGAAGTGGCACGCAGAGCCATTACTGAGCACTCAGTAGCCCAGAAAAGGTCTACTGTGTATATGCGCCTGCCCGCCAGCTGATCATTGGGTATTTGGTGTACATGTGTGGGGGCATGGCAGCACGCAGGAGATACTCGTGCTGTGCAGAACCACATGGCGTGCATGGGGAGTAGTGTGTGCATGCTCAGAGGCACACAGCGTGGGTCACGCGGGTCACGTGAGTCACATGGTTTGCGTGCGCATGCACAGGAGGCAAGAGGGGCCCTGCACGCATTATCTTCTGGGTGATGGCACACGAGCATGAACAGGCAAGCGCGTGTGCAATTATCAGCACAGGAGCCCAAAAAGGTTAGCCACTACTGATATATACTATGTATCTAATACCAAAGGTATGATTCCCTTTGGTTTCAAATAGAATTAATGGAGTTTTCGGTGGCTGAAGTATTGATGAGCTAGCCTTGGGGCAACTCAAGGCAGACTTTCAGCATTTTATGTTTTTGAATAATTTTAATAATACAAAGCCTTTGAATAAAATACCTCTTTAATTTCAGCCACTAAATGCCTTTTTGCAAGAGATAGCACTGTGTCAGCTTGGAGGTGTAATCAATTAAACTGCAATCCAATATTCTATTAAATACTTCTAAGCCCTATTGATTTTGAATGGGAATTAACTATATTGGGAAATAGGTTTGCAGTTTGCAAGTATTTCCAGATATGATCAAGAAAAGCATATCTGGGCTGCTCTGATACTATTTCTGCCATATATGGATATAATTAATGGTAGAGGTAATGCTGACTGGAAATTGAATTTCCAGCTGAAATCCCTGCTCAGCAATTTGTTTTAATAGGGGCCACATTTTTATTTGAGAAACAACCAATCACTGACTATGTTCAGCCATGAAAACGAATTCTGTTATTGAAAAACTCTTCTAATTTGCCAGTGCAAACTATATCTGAAGATTTTACTAAGATCTCCATGTACTTTTCTTCCCAATATTATAGAAGTCGTCTCTGTCAACTTCTGAAAAAGTTATTCAATTTCTCAGATTATTCTTTATCCTTGGTCATTTGTAGTGGTCTGTCATTTAGGGCCTAATTTAGTTTATTTCTGCTGAGCTTCCTGAGATTGACAGAAATGTATTTATTATGATGTACTGATTCAGGACAAATTACATAGCATTCTGCAGTCAAATTTTGTCCTTACAACAGTGACGTGAGACAGATTAGTCTGAAAGATAGTGATTGGCCCCAAATAACACTAAAATTCCAATTAATTTGAAGGGATATTTCATTGTACAGTAATTATATAATTATACAGTAATTATATAATTTGGTCATAGTGCTGAGTGGACTTCCTAACAATTGTTCTGTTATTTAGGGAGACAATAAAATTATTGCCAAGGTTTCTGATAAGTTTTGTTTTTAAATCTTCCAGGATGTCACTTAAAGTTTGAAGTGAGTCATTGGCAAAAATTAACATTCATTCCCCAAGGTGTCTGCTGATCCATGCTCTCTGCTTTCCTTAGTCGATCTCCAATAATGCTGAGTTGGCAAAATGGCGGCTGTTTTCTTGTGGGTGTTGCGGTTGATGCTGCTTGGGGGGTTTTGTTGTTGTTTTTAAATTGAGTGAAATGCATTGGCATGAATTTTGTCAGGGATTCCCCATCTAGCCCAAGCAACAAGAAAAATGGGAAAGTATTGGAATTTGCTTTTCATCACTCCTTAAAAGACAAGCACCGAGATGGGAAAGTAATTGGTGCTTGCTTTCCTGGCATGGATGGGAGGAGAGAAGAAGATAAATCCATCAATCATGGGCTACATTAATTGTGATCCAGACAGAGTACTCGGCCATCGCTATCACCAAAGTAGAGGAAGAGATTGAAGCCTGGAAAAGTTCCTTGTCTTCATTTACAGCGGAAGGTTGCAGTACAGAAAAGCACAGTGAATTGTAGAGAATAATTTAGTGAGGAAAATTCTTATACAGTGCTTCCTATTTTTTTCTGAACTGTTAATCAGGGCTCAGGAATCACACAGGGTTCTCCCTAATCCACTCTGTGAAGCCAGACTTGCGTCTGATCTTAAATATTAAAAAAATATGAGATGCTGGTCCCCAGATAGGTCTAGAACAATTGAATAAGGCTGCCTTAGCACACCCACTTCATCTTCATCCTCCCACTGCAGCTGACCCACCGTGGGAATTCATACTCAGCTGGCCCTCTGCTAGCGCTTGCTCACCCACTACTGGCCTGCCAGTGCCCCTCCTTCACTTCTTCCTTCTTGGTGATTCGCTGTTGTGGTTTGCCGGCAGCCTGTGCAGACGGCAGTGGAAGGGGAAGAATGGGGACCAGTCCGGGAGTCTGGAGTGGACTCGGACGAGGTTCCTGTGTCTGATGCAGAGATGGGGCCAGGACCATCTGGGAGTGGGGTGCTGCCTCCGAAATCTCCAGAATCTGGCAGCAGCGAGGCAGAGGACTCAGGGAAGCCTGTTCCCAGTGCGCATGTACACAGAGCAGCTGAAACAAAAGGGGCGATTTGGGAGTAAGGCTGGGAGGTGATTGCCCCTCCCATAAGGTATAAAGGACAGGCAAAGGTGATGAAACCTTTGCAGGAAGCAAAGTCATTCATTCTATTCAGATTAATTCTTAAAACTCTGTATGAACTTTGTACTTTGGTTGGTTTTTTTTATAATTCATTTGGAGCTCTAGCTGTTGGCAACAGTTCAAAGGACAGAAAGGTGGGTTTTTATCTCGAAGGGACTGTTTGGGCTCATCACTGGCTGGGAATGAAAATAATTCACAGTGCTGAAATAAAACAAGGTTTGTTTTAACTAAGCATGTGCTTAATTACGGTCTTGGGAAGCCTTGGTCAGGACATTCGCAGAGGGACATTTGTCCCCAACCAATTGGTTGTGCAGAACACACACAGTGTGTACCACTGATGGGGAGGAGTGGAGAGCCAGCTGAATATGAATGCCCATAGTGAGTCAGTTCCAGGGAGCCCAAGATAAAGTGGGCATGCTAAGGCAGCCGCATTTAATTGTCCCATTCTTTTTCATTCTTAAAGACCATGAGTACTTTCAGTTCAATACAGCAACTGCAAACTTCTTGATAAAAAAAATAGGGAAATAAACTTAGAAAATGGCATCTTAATAAGCAGTCTGCCAATCATGGATGGATTTTTTTTTTGTTTGTTTACGCTTGCTCGCCCAAGTTTTTAAGAGCCATTGATATATAAATTGAAGGTTGGCACCAGAGAATATATACTTCAAACAATTCAAAATTCTTGCCAAATTTGATTGAAATAATTCTTAACCCTTTTCTCAAAAAGCAGTTTTCTCTCTGCCTGTACCCTTCCCTTTTAAAAAAAAATCTATTTTGTATAAAACTCAATAACTGTTAATGAAAACTCTATGACGCATTCCACTAGACATGATGATTAGATAAGTGCTGCTTCTGAGCACTGAACTTTCAAGGTAATAATATATTTCAAATAGTTTATTCAGATAATTCTGCAGTGTGTGTGAAGTTTCAGAATTCCAAAATATAGGGCTGCCTGAACAATGAACTTTATTTTTAAAATTAGTTAAATCTATGTTCTTACCTTTACAAGATTTACATGTGTACATATATCTGCATGTGACCTGCCAATATCCACTAGTTAAGCTTCTCCAATCTCATACCTTCTTAATTTATGGAACTATATCTCCTATTGTATGCATTATTGATTCCCTTTCCCATAGGTGCAAACTGCCTGGAGTTCCTATCTTATCTAGCATTCATTCCTACATAACTACCTTTTTTTAAAAAAAAGAAGAAAGAATATGTCATTTGTGATGGACTCCAGATCAATTCCCATCTCTTGGGAAGCAGTAATGTTAATCCCCCTAATGAACCAGCTAGATGTATTCATGAGCCCCGTTTAAAGATACTGTCCAAAGTAGGAGACCAAATTAGCACCCAGAAGAAGCCAGACATCTCTAATGAAAGTTGAAAAGGCCACCATTAGTGCTTGCTGATTTCCCCCATCCCCCACGGCAAAAGATATTGTAGCCATGAAAAGATAAACCCAAATTGATCTAGGGCAACTATTTAGGGGAATGATTTGTTCAAGTGATTTGAATGCACATTTAATATTTGAATGGATATTATTTGAATGCATAACCCTAAATATTTACTATAGGATCCCTTGGCATTAGAAAACAGATAACTATGAATTCCCACTCTTAGGTTTGTTTTGTTCTGTGCTTGGTTGTCATTTCAACATTTCAATCAATCAGAATAGAGCTGGAAGGGACATTGGAGGTCTTCTAGTCCAATCCCCTGCTCAAGCGAGAGACCTATACCATTTCAGAAAGGTGGCTTTTCTTAAAAGCCTCCGGTGATAAAACACTCATAACTTCTGATGGCAAGCTGTTCCATCAATTAACTGTCCTCACTGTTAGAAAGTTTATGTCATGCCCTTGGTAGAGTCGGACTCTGAGGGAGAGGAGGAACAGCCGACAGGGAGTGGAGGTGTGGCTCTGGAGGTTGTGGAGGAGGCTAGGGAAGGACTGAGGCCGATTGGGCAATCAGAAGAAGAACCAGGCTCATCCCTTCTGCATCCTAGGACACACAGGGAGGAACGGAGAAGGCAACAACTTGGCTTGTGAGAGAGGAAGTGACAATGAACCTCCTCACTGGTTGCAGCTGGGGAAACGAGTATATAAGAGGGACGGTTAAAACACAGGTTGCCAGAAGCAAAGCGTGTTTTATTTTTGTCTGAAGTTATCTTGGTTGGCGTCCTTCCAGCAGACTGCCTTGTTTACTCCTTGAATTTGGTAAATACTTCTCCTGTTCCATTGTGGAAATTTCGCCATTGTAGTTTGTTTGGTTTTTTACTTCACCTCTATCTGCTCATTAAATTCGGACTGTATTGCTTTCTTTTGAAGACCATTTTTGAGTACATTTTATCTCCAACTGAGTATTATTGAACAGTGGGGCCAAGTTAGAGGCATTAAAGACATTTATTTACGTTTCAGATTTTGTTATGTTTGTGTTACACTCTGGGTCATCACAGTTTTTCTTTAATTCCAGTTACTTCTCTCCGTGATTAGTTTCCATCCATTGTTTCTTGTCCTGCCCTCTGGTGCTTTGGAAAATAAATTGACCTACCCCTCCTCTTTGTGATAGCCTCTCAAATACTGGAATACTGCTATCATGTCCAGAGGTGGTATTCAGCAGGTTCTGACCAGTTCTGGAGAACTGGTAGTGGGAATTTTGAGTAGTTCAGAGAACCGGCAAATACCATCTCTGACTGGAGATTTTACAGTATCCTTCCCCTGCCATGCCCACCAAGCTATGCCCACAGAACCGGTGGTAAAAAAAATTGAATCCCACCACTGATCATGTCCCCCCTAGTCCTTTTTTTTGGCCATACTCAAATCCTGCAACCATTCTTCAGATGTTTTATAAGACATCTTCATATGTCTTAGTTGCTCTACTTTGTACTTTTTCCAAGTCTCGACATCTATTTTGTATTGTGACCAAAACTGGAGATAGTAAATTGTAAATAATGCAGTAAATAGAAAAAACGAACACTGGATTTTTGCTTTTGTATTTATATATAGCCTGCTTGTGATTATTAACTTCATTATTACTTATGTTGTTCATCACCTGGATTCATATGTTAGAGTTGGATGGCGTTATAGATCTTTCAATCAAATTAAATTTATGTCCAATTGGTCACAGATTCAGAATGAGAAAAAGTCTGAAGAAGAAGTCTGGACACATGTTAAGTCGGCTTTTTAAAAATTCTCACATCTCTAATAAGTGGCTGATTTGTTTGACCTACAATTAGCCAGGTGAAGGCATTTCCACAGTTGAGCAAATGCTCTGCCCTTTCTAACTTCTCAGTGGAGCTTGTGGCTGTGTCTATTTTTAACTGCTGTGGAGCCCTTTAAACAGTTTCTGAGCACTTGACATGAAGATAATTTAGTACTAAAAGAAAAAAAAAGATAGCCATAAAAGATCTCTAAATGCTTCCAGCTAGGAGTTTCAGCTGTGAGAAACATGAAGAAATGGAAGTCACATGGAATTGTTGAAGTCATGGCAAAATTTGGAAGACAGTCTATGCCCTAAATCTCTGTAGAATAGCCCCCAAACTGGTCAGATTTATAAAACAAAACCCACAGATCAAGGCAAACAACTTGCTGAAGAGTTCAGCTGTCACTGAAGAAGCTCTCTACACAGGGGTGGGATTCAAATTTTTTAACAACTGGTTCTGTAGGCGTGACTTAGTTGGTGGGCATGGCTTGGTGGTCATGTGACTGGCTGGGCATGGCCAACTCAATATCACTCACATCGAGGCACGTATCTCCTCACCTGGCCTCTCATGACTGTGGGAATGCTGCAACAGTCGTATATGTGAAAAATGATCATAAGTCACTTTTTTCAGTGCCATTGTAACTTTGAATGGTCACTCCACACAAGCAAAGTACCAGCAAAGGAGGAAAAAAAAACTCCAGAGAAGTTCCAGAGACAGGAAGCCTAGTCCTGCCAAGAATGTAATAAGGGTTAACGGAGAGGCAGTTTCTGTAAGCAACACCAGAATGTTTCCTTCCTGCCTTCCTTACAGGATTAGGCCAGTAATTTCTTCTAACAACCGGTTCTCTGAACTCCTTAGTATGTTAACAACCGGTTCTACGGAATAGGTGCAAATCTGGAGAATCCCACCCCTGTCTCTACAGTACTATAGTGTTTGCACAATAGTGATCTGCTCCAGAGAACTACCGGGAGGAAACCTTTTCTTCACTCTCATCATAAAAGTCATGCAATGAAAGAAAATCTTAAGAAATTTGAAACGTTTTGAGGCAAAATATTTGGGCTTGAATTGTTCAGCAAAAACCATATCAGATGTGCTTGGAGCTTTGCAATATGCAAACAAGCAAGGATCCTTCTGAGCTGCAAAAAAGAGTAGGGGGAAAGTATAGTAATATGAAACAAAATGTTTTTGTTGGCTGCAAAAACTCGTTGGAAGTTGTTATTTCTGCTGAAGGAGTCATTACAAAGTTCTGATTGAAAGAAGTGAGTGTACTTTCAAGTTTGTAGAAAATGAATTAACTTTATAACTTCACATAGAGGTTGCATCTATTTCTGTTCACTTAGGGTTCATTGAACATTCAATTTGACAGAGGCATCTCTGGGGGAAGGGGGGGTGGCAAATGACAAAAGCACTGTTGTGCCATGCAAGGTTTGCCATGTTGTTACATGCATTGCACATTGCACACGTTTACAAAAGGGCTGGAGCTTGCACTGCAACATTGCTTTCAACATTTTGATGAGAAAAAAAAAAAAACTTGAGGTCTTGCAGACACCTCTACAATTTGACCAGAGTTATCTAGATGTTTGCACACAACTGCAGTTTTTTTGCAACGGTGCAACTATTTGTACTGTAACTTTCTTCAATGATTTTTTTCCCCATTTTTCCCCTTAAATATTCCACTCTGGCTTATAGTGATTATTTGGTGGTGTTTAACAAGGGCTAAATTATCTTTTTGTGATCAGCCAAGATCAGTGAAATGCTACTACCTTCTAAGATTAAAGTTTTTCTTCTGTCAAGTTCAACACCTGGTAAATATATGGATGTTTCTTTTTCATAGTTCACCTAATTATCTACTTTTCAGGACTAGATGAATTTTTGGTACTTTGCAGTCCTACAAGTTTGAGCTTTGAAGGTGGGAATGCTTTCTGCAATTTGTTTTTAATGTTACAGTTATGCTTCTATTGTACTTATTAATTGCATTTAAAATATTTTGGTTGGGGTGTAAAACTGTTGGAGTAGATCCAGTAAGAACTGTAAATAAAGTTTGCAGAGATTCTCAGTCATCCAGGTCATGGTTATCCCAAAGGTGCTTTTTTCAGGAGGCAAATGGAAATTCTTGTTTTTTCTTTGAAGATGTTTTGCTTCTCATCCAGCTCTTCAGCTCTGATAGGAGGGGAGTGGGGAATGGAAGGAATTCTCCACTATCCTGACAGAACTGAAAAAGCTTCTTGGATGAGAAGTGAAACATCTTCAAAGAAAAAACAAGAAAGTCCAGTTTCCTCCTGAAAAATCATTGTGGGGATATGTAAATAAAGTTGTGTTGTTGCTATTTTGATGTCAATTGTGTTTTTAATTTATTTTTTCTTCTACTTAGTAGCACAACTTTTTTAAAATAGAAAAATAAGAAATAAAATATCCCATTAAAAGAAATGTGAAAATCATCCAGCAAGTCAGGCTAAATGGTAAATTAAAAATATTGTCTGAACTCAAACCCTGTAGAACTAACTTGGACTTTAACAACCAACAAAGAAAGAAAGAAAAAGGAATCCAATTGCATTCCATATGGCAAAGCTTTCTATAAACTGCATACAGTTTTTCTCTTGTGCTACTGAAACATATTTCTATGGATGGTGTATCATATTTTTAGAAAGCTTTTCTTAGGATTGTGCAGGATAATGGAGAATAAAATCATGCATAATAAATAAAATCTTAAATATAATCTTAATCATAAATATAATCTTAATTATGAGAGATTCAGGAAAGAGAAAGGAAAAAAGGAGGGAGTAATTTATTCAAATTTAATCATATTAGTTTAAATCTTTTTGTAAGCTACATTACCCTTTTTCCTGATAGTTTCTTTGTTAGTGAAAATATCTTTGGCAGGGGAATATTTGATGGAGATATTCAAACTGCATTCATCCTCAAGATTTTGATAGGTAGATAGACAAACACAGACAGAGAGATGTGTATGCAATCACCTGTGCATGTACTTCTATGTATTCAGGAGAGCTGTGTTAGTCTCGGATAGCCAAAAATCAATGTTAGTATCCTTTCCAATAACACGTTTTATTAAAAGACTCATTTTGTGAACTGCAGCAAACTTTATCAGATGCATGGAGTGGCTAGACTTACATAGAATTTAAATTGGGAGGAGACTGGGTGGGAAAGGGGAAGACAGGTTGGTTGTGTAGATGTAGGTTACATGTGAGACAGACTATAAATATTTTACTAACAGTTGTTATATGTTAAAAAAAAAAACCCATTGCATTTGTTGAGATCTTTGGAGATAGCCTGAAATCTTTTGATATATGTGAAAGCAACATTCTCTCCCTTATTTGTGCTCTTAAATTTCCAAATTTTGAGATTTGCAGCCATGTTCTGATATTACTCTCCTTTGTTTTGAATCCTCAAATCAAACATGTGTCCATTAATAATTTTGTCCAAAGCTTGGCTTATTTGTGCTCCAGAGGGGCGTTATTGGCAGGGGAGGGCATATATCACTTGCATCTGCATAACCACCTTGTTTGCTGTCTTCTCCTCCCTCCCTCTGTTAGAAAGAAATGAGGTGTGCTTCTGAGCCAGGAATATTAATAATAACGGGGGGTGGGGAGACAATGCAGACAACCGTTGCTTGAATCAGAGCTAAATTTATTCCTATATCATAGTAAATGATCAGTTGGTCAGAGGTGACCACCCTTAGCTCTCTCTCATATGTATGTATCAGAGGTGGTATTCAGCAGGTTTTGACCAGTTCTGGAGAACCGGTAGCGGAAATTTTGAATAGTTTGGGGAACCAGCAATACCACCTCTGACTGGAGATTTTACAGTATCCTTCCTCTGACATGCCCACCAAACCAGGTCCACAGAACTGGTAGTAAAAAAAATTGAATCCTACCACTGGTATCTCTGTCTCTGTTTGTATATGTATTTTAAAAAACTTGCCTTTGTTCACGGAAAGCCTGCAAATGAGCACCTTCCTTCTAGGAATTCTAAGAAAGTACAGTTAGTTGGGATTCCAAAATGAATGCCCTATGGTCAAGTCTGAATCTGAAGTTTCCACATATTTAACATTGCAGATAGAGATGGCAATCTCTTGGATGAAGGGACTTTTTGTTATTTATATAGCAGGATAACTGGCACTCAGTGAAGGAATGTTCATCTGAATAAGTTGGAGCCTTTTACTACAACTTAGTCTTTGTTTTGAGTCCACTGCAATTTCTTCTCTTTTTACTTCTGTAATTTTTAACTTTTTTGCCCTAGAAAATGGCAGGGACATTGGAGGGGTGGGGAAAGTATATTCCTTTTTCACACCTCCCATCCCAATTTAAATTCCACATTAGTGACTCCATTAATTCTGAGGAAGCATGCTGTAGCTGATGAAACTTGCATCTTCTTTGTACATATTAGCCTGAAAAAATCCTATCAGACCTTTGATTACTTGTGCAGCAATACTATTCTTATTTTTCCTTTTTTGTAAATACTAAGAAATTTCTGGCCTAATGCCAGTCTGTCTTCCTATGTGTATAGAAAACGCTATGTGTAAAGGAGAGAAAAAATATTTTTGCAGCCTTCTCTTTTTCAAAGATGTTATACCTGTCACTAACCAAATTTTACCGATATCTAAAAGTCATTATAGGAAATAGCTCCTGTATCAAGTCTAAATGCACCTGGAAATCAAATTTCTCTTTGAAAATCTCACAGAAAGAGATTTCAGGAACACAAAGAACAGAGTTCTTAACAGAACAATGAATGGCTGTTTACCTTACAGATTCCTTTTCTTACGAATAGAGCAGCAAGTGGTTATGAAATTTGCGTGCCTTAAGTAGGTTCTTTGAGAAAATGGATAATGCCTTGAATAGACCATGAAATGGAAAATTTGAGGGTACAGCATGTAACAGGGAAAGACTTGAACATACATTATGTCCAACTGAAGTCCATGCAGGGCATGAATGTAATTACAGATGTGTGGAGTACATCACCAAGTCACTCCCAATGGTAAATACATAGAAACGCTATAGAATTATAAACATAATGTGGAGGAGATGGTGTTGTTGTGCTTGTAAATGTTTAATTTTATCTTGTGAATTTCTAACTTCGTGTTCAAATGGAGAATATATCAGTGAGATGGCAGAATTTGCATTGGAGACAAGTGTTTAGTAGATACTTGTAATGAAGGTTAGATTGTACTCATTCATCTGATGATCCTGTGTTCTTCTTGGACATTCTTGCATTTGAATTTGAAGGCTATTTCCTAGGTAGTGCTGGGGAGATAGTGTGATTGGTATAACCTTAGATCTGTGTTTCTCAACCTTTGCAACTATAAAATGTGTCAGTTCAACTTCAAGTTGAAGTCCACATTTCATATATTTGTTAAGGTTGACAGACCCTGACTTGTAGGGTATCTGTGAACTGAAGATATCATTCATTCAGTGGGTTAGAATAGAAGAAAAACACAAAAATAAAGGAATCTGCAGAAAGTAGGAACAATGGCTTTGGCCAATGGTTGGCAAGATTGCCAAACATCAGCTATTACAACATTTAGCATCTAAGGAAATTTCAAAGGCAGCTAATCAAATTAATATACCATCTTAATTCATAGAGATAATATAATGCTTCCAAGGATACCCTTGATCCCATCTGTCCCCCATATCAGTTTTCTTTCATTTTTTCCTGTTTCCTACAACTTTGCCAATAGCACATTATGTGTTCTTATCACATATCCAAAGTACTTGAGCCTTCATTTGCTCATGATCACCTTGGGGGAGTAGTCAGTCTTCATTTCTTTTAGGACCACTTGATTAATTCTTCTTGCAATTACTCTTTGTAACTGTTTCCCATCCCTCCTTTCAAGATGTCAATCTTCCCTCTCTGGATTTTTTTTCTCAGGGTCCAGCTTTCACAATTGTCAATTACCATTGTAAGCGTTCTGGTCTTTTATTGTCGTTGAAATGTCTTTACAGTTTTATTTTTCTTTAAGTCTGTCATTGCCACTGTCTCTGGGATGAATCTTCTCTCCACTTTACCAGGATACTGTGCTTCTTTATTCTCTCCCTTCATTTCTTTGAATTCACTAACATGCTGGTTGACATTATCTTTGTCTTAATATTTGGCATTAAGCCAGATTTCACTTTACTTGTTATTTCTTTTTTACTTTCATAACAAGCTTGTCTTTGTTTTCAATTAAGAAGATGGAGGTTGTCTGCATATTTCTAATTGCTTGTGTTTCAGCCACCAATTTGATTCTAGCTGTCACTCTGCCAATCCTGTTCTTCTTATGTTTGCTTTATAAATTAAACAGCTATGAGGACATTTTCTTGACACATATACTTCCTACTCTATTCTAGGCTATAGGTAGTCCTTAACTTATAACTGGTCATTTAATGATTGATTGAGGTCATAGTGGCTTCAGAATGGGTGCTTTATATCCCATAAACATTAAAAAAAATACACAGCCCCGTCCCCTGTCCCCCATAATTTCAGGTACTTGGCAACTGTTTGCATTTGCAATCCACTTTGCCGGCTTCCCCAGAAAGTCAGTGGGGAAGCTGGCAGGGAAGGTTGTAAGTGGAGGATATGTTTATTTATTTATTTTATTTTATTTATTTAATTTGATTTATCAATCACTCACAAGATAATAGGTATAAGTATATACATAGTTATGAATACATGAAATGGGTACATATAAGCAAAATAAAAGAAACAATAGGACAGGGATGGTAGGCACGTTGGTGCGCTTATGCATGCCCCTTACAGACCTCTTAGGAAAGGGGTAGACAGTCTAAGGTTAAAGTTTTGGGGGTTTGGGGAAGAGACCACAGAGTCAGGTAGAGTATTCCAGACATTGACCACTCTGTTGCTGAAGTCGTATTTCCTGCAATCAAGTTTGGTGCAGTTAACCTTGAGTTTGTATCTATTGTGAGATCTTGTGTTGTTATGGTTGAAGCTGAAGTATTCATTGACAGGTAGGACATTGCAATGTATGATTTTATATACTATACTTAAATCGGACTGAAGGTGGCGTAATTCTAGGTTTTCTAGATCTAGAATTTCGAGTCTGGTGGCATAAGGTATTCTACAAAGAGTAGAGGAGTGAAGAACTCTTCTTGTGAAATATTTCTGGATTTTCTCAACTGTGTTAATATCAGATACGTAACTGATGAGCTGTATTTGAGTATTGGTCTAGCAAATGTTTTGTATGCTATAGTTAGTAATGTGATATTACCAGAGAAAAAGCTACGTAGGATTAGGTTAACAACTCTTAACACCTTTTTGGCTATGTAGTTACAGTGGGCTCTAGCATTTAGATCATTAGAGATGAATATTCCAAGGTCCTTTACAGAGCTTGGATCATCAGCAAGGTCTTGACTATTCAGCTTGTATTTTATTTTCTGATTTTTTTTTTTTGCCAATACGTAAGACAGAGCATTTATTTGTTGAGATTTGAAGTTGCCATTTGTTTGACCATTCTGATACATAGTCAAGATCTTTTTGAAGGGTAGCAGTATTGTCTGTAGTATTGAACAGCTTTACATCATCAGCGAAGAAAACACAGTTGCTCTTAATATGATCACAGAGGTTATTTATGTAGTGTATGAAGAGAGTTGGTCCTAGAACACTGTCTTGGGGGACACCACTATTGACAGGTACAGAATTTGATAGAACACTCCCACTTTTGACAATGTTGGATTAGAGGTAATTCTCCCAGCAAGGAATTTCTCCTCCCCTCCATGCAGGCAAGAAAAATCCTCCTATATCCTGGAGGGCAAAAATCTGGCAAAAATGTTAGCAACCCCAATGTTCTGAGGCTTCCAGAATGAGGGTGTACTCTAGTATTTTTCCTATTGTTCTCATGATGGTTCTCCCCAGTGGGGGTAAAGAGAGAGCCTGGAATTTCTGAGTGTGGTGGGAGCTCCCGGGCACTTAATAACCCACATAGTTATTTCATAACTACAACCGGGAAAATCAGGATTGCATTTGTTGAGTGAAGTGGTCACAGCATCTTGCTTAATCACTTTGCTCAGCTATCAAGATTATGAGCCCAAATGTGATCTATTTCTCCAAACTCAGTACTTAAAGTTTAGATTTTTTAAAATAAAGAATCCTAGGTAATGCAGTTATTAAAGTGCAGTATTGCTATTGCTATTGCTGTAACTACTCCGCAAAAGACTAATTGGATCTTCTGGCATGCCCATCAGCCTTCCTATATTCTACATTCTAGAATTATCTGTACAGTCAGAGGTCTTGCTGTATTCAGTAAACAGAGCTGTTAGCATGTTAACTGCCTCTTTTCCTAAAGTTTTTATCAATCCAGGGGATGTTTCATCTGTGCCTGGCACTTTTTTCTTTTCTTTTTATCATATTTTCTCTTATACTTTACTTTCCAATACATTCTTTCTCTGAAAAGATATGGCATTCTATAACATTTATAAAAAGTTTAAGTCAAAATCTTTCCATTCTTTTGCAACATTATCTGCCTCTAAAACCGTACTGAAGATTTCTTTGTGGATTACTATTGAGTATTTCCAGTTTCCACTCTGTGAATTTTCTGTGAGCTATTTAAAAACATCTCATTTTTCTTTCCTTGGGTAAGATTCCTCTATTTGTTGACATATTCAGATGAAGTCTCTTCCCAAGCCTTTTCTTGCTTTATGTTGGCCATGTACTTCATTTTTATGTATCTCTTTTGCTGCCCAAAGCTTTCATCTTCCATTTTTCCTTCAGCTCACTGGTTAGGCTGTTCTGAAAACCTCTTGAGTCTTTTCTTTCTTAAAACATTAGGATTTTGTTTTTCATTTCGATGTTCACAGTGTCTCTCATCTATTCTCATAGGTCCTCAGCTCCTCTTTCACATAAGTTAAAGGTACTGAATCTGCCTCTTTGGTTGATCTTATAGCCTGACTGTATGTGTTCCAAGTCAAATCTTGCTAGCTCTTTAATATATATTTGATGCCAGAAATTCATAATCTGCTTCCAAATCTCTCTATCAAAATCTTCTGCTTGATTATATTTATCCATCATCTGCTTCCAGTCCGATTGATTCCAATGTTGTGTATACAATGATAACTGCAGAGTTTGGGTTTGGTGTTTGAAGCAGGTGTTGGAAATAAACAAAATTATCTCTGCAAAAAGTTTTGTAATTTGTAATTTTGCATATTGTTTCAGCTACCCAGTCTAAATTTCTCTATACATACTTCCAAGTTTTTCAGCTCTCTTACAAAAGTACAAAGTACAAAACTTACAAAAGTTTAGAATTCTTCATTGGACAACTATTAATTCTAATAGAAGTGAAACAACCTTTGATTGTATTGTAGTTGAGCATATTTGAATTTTATTATTGCTTCATTGCTTCTTATAGTTTTGTAACTTGAATAGTACAAGGTACAATATAATATAGTATAATATAAAATGACCCATGCCAAGTCATTCACTTATTCCTACAACATCCAATTGACTATGCATTATTCATGTCTTGAGAAGGTAAGTTTTTCTTCAATTCATATTACATGCCTGTCATATTCCTGTTATGTTTGTCCTTCAAGGAGCTCCTGCTTCAGTTACTACTACCATTAGTGTCATTATCTCCAGATGTGTTCTGGACTTTCTCTGGTTTGATATGGTTCTGACAGATATATTTAGAAAAACAAATATATACACATTTATTGGGGAGCGGATAGTTACCAGAATTTCTTCCAGCAAGAGTTGACAGACCTAAGTAAGATAGCTGGGCATTGCATATTTTTTTTTTCACTGATTTCTTTTCCCTCCTCTATCTAGTCTTCCTTTTGTGGAGTTGTCTTAAATTCACGGAATGAATTTTTTTCTTGTCTGGGTAAATGCTGTAGTTACCTCAGATGAAAATGGAATATGTTAGTTTTTGGGTTTTTTTAAAGAAATTTCAGAACTGTACGGGCCAGTTTCTGAATTCTTATCCAGTCCTCTCCTGCTGCCTCCCTCTGCCCCAGATCTTTTGGAAATGATTTTGCATTTTGTCGGGAACAACTGAAAGCTTGCTTGTAAGAAAGTGGAGGAGGAAACGTTCAAATTAATCTGGACAGCCTCCTGTGGGAGAATTGAACTGATAAACACCTGTCTCAGTTTTGAATGGGAAGGCACCTTCTGAATACAAATGTATGGGTGAGATTTTTGCAACATTTCATTTTGGAAGTGGGCAAGAACCCAGTGAAGCTTTACCTATTTCCAGATATTCTGCTAACGGTAAAATAAGCAATTTCTTCTCTTCCTAATTTCTTTTTAACAAATTGTCTGACACAGTGAGCAAAAAATTAATATAAAATTGCCCTGGCATGGCTTTGTAAATAAACTCTACCAGAAATGGCAGCCTAAAATACTGTGCTGGAGACGCCTATAATGACTAGCATTTTTCTTGGTTACCTGTGCATTTTCCCCCCTTTTCTTGAGGATAGAAAATGCTGGTCCATCTTAGGAGTCTATGAAAAATAAGATAAGTTTTAGCTTAGTCAGAAGCATAGCTTTTGAAAGTTAATAAAATGGATTTAAGAATTTAAATTCAAATCAATATGCTTTTGCAGGCCAGTCCTATTAATATTGTTAGGCTAGCTGTGGAAGCAAGTCAAAATGCTGTAACACTAGCTTTCTTCATGGAATGACAGAACACTAAAATAAATCCAAGAAATATTGCCAAGAAGGAGATCATGAGTTCAAACAAACAGTCAAATAAGAGTGTAGCTAATTCCATGTTAGCAATAATTAGGAATGGACTGAACATAGAACTGTTAGATTAATAATGCCCTCATAGGCATCATCAAGCATCAAACTTGAAAAACTGCATCCTGTTCTAGTCATTGCATTACAGAAAAGGAGAATGTAGCACTGAAAAAGTTATAAAAGTAACAACTGAAATTATTAAAAGCCTAAAATAAACTATGTGCAAGCCTAATTATAACATTTGTGGCCTATTAGCTTAGAAAGAAGATGGGGCAAGAGATGGGAATATAAGAATAGCATATACTGTAAATCTAGTGGAATGTGAGTAAAGTTGTATGTTTCTCAGTCCTTAATTGAAATAAAATACTGGAAGATTCAGGACCAATAAGAGATAGTATTTCTTTATACATTGCATAAGAAATTACAGCATTTGCAACAATAGAGTTTAATAGCCATCAATTCAGATGCTTTATAAGAAACTAGACAAGTTCATGAAACATAGAACTGTAAATGAGTATTTATGGCTCCATACCTTAAATATTAGCTTCTTGTTCATAAGAATCTTGATTGGACAGGGCTCATCCAATAGAGTTTTCCATCTGTTTCTTAGTACAAAGTAACGCTAATATGAAGGAGCCATGTTGCGTTGGACTGAAGCTAAAATAGAATTAGTGTGATATATATATAATATATATTATATCTCATTACACACACACACACACACACACACACACACACATATGCACGTCTTGGCATGTTTGGGTCTTTTCCTGTGTAAGATTGAGAGTATCTTGGCAACATTTCGACGAGATCTCACTCGCCATCTGCACAAGCACGAAGCCGAAAGCACCAGCCTGAAGATGGCGAGTGAGATCTCGTCAAAACGTTGCCAAGATACTCTCAATCTTACATGGGAAAAGACCTGAACACTCCAAGACCTGCATACGTGTACCTGTGAAAATCTACGAATATATATATATATATATATATATACTTTGTGTTACAGCACCCTGTTAAGCCCCAATTAAGGGAGAAAGCATACTGCTTTCAGCTCAAAACCTTACACACACACACACACACACACACACACATATATATGGATCTTTGGTAATTCGGGTTTTCTCCCGTGTAAAATTGGAAGTATTTAGGCAACATTTTGATGAAGTCTCATTCATCATCTTCAGGCTTGTGTCTTCGGCTTTGTGCTTCTTAGAATAATGTGAGCTTGCAGCTGTTTCTTCCTTTTAACTGTCAGTGGGGGTGACTTGATTGAGTGGGGGCTTGGCTGTGTTCTGATTGGTTGGGGGGTTGGCTGTGTTCTGATTGGCTGGGGGTGTGTTCTGTTCAGGTGGGGGCTTAGTTGTGCTCAGGTTAGTCTTAATTGCTGGGGGATTTGAGATGATGAGCTTTGATCCTGCTGTTTGGCTTCGCGTTCGTGGTCGTGGCACATCTTCATGGTGGCCGTCAGTTCCCTTCATGTATGGGTTGGGGGGGTTTGAAGCAAGTAGTGATGCAGCTGTGGTACGGCTTCTGGTCCATGGTAGTGTTTCGGCTTCTGGTCCGTGGTAGTGTTTCATCTTCTGTGCGGGTGTGAGTCTGCTTTCTACGTGGAAGTGTGGTGGTAGCATCTTGTGTGGCCTTCGTGAGTGTGGGTCAGGTGTCATTCTTCATGTTAGGTACTTGTTTGTTAATGAGGGCGGGTTTCCAAATGGTTGTAGGCGGGAGGTATCATCTTGTTTATTCATGCTATGTGGGCGTTTTTCTATCTCTATGGCTTCTCTGATTATTCTGTTGTTGAAATGTTCGGTTTTGGCGATAGTTTTGGTATTTTTAAAGTCAATCTCTTGTCCTGTGGTTTTGAGGTGTTGGACCAGGGAAGAGGTCGGTTCTTCTTTTTTGATTGAGTTCTTGTGTTCTTCAATGGTTGCACTTATTCTTCGGTTAGTTTGTCCAATGTACGTGGTGGGGCAGGCGGTGCAAAGGATTTCATATACTCCTTGGTTTTCTAACTCAATTTTGTCTTTAGGGTTTCTTAGGATGATGGATATTTTTCTGTTTGTGCAGAATGCTGTTTTAATGTTGTGTTTTTGGAGGATCTTGCTAATTTTGTCTGTAGTGCCTTTTATATATGGGAGGAGGGCTTTGCCGTTCTCTTGTTCTCTGTCTTGGATTTTGGTTGGGGTTTCTTTTTGGATTAGGTGGATAATCTTCTTTCTTTGAAATCCATTGGCTGTTAGTATGTTAGTGAGAGTGTGTAGTTCAGTTTTTAGGTGTTGTTCGTCGGTTAAGCATTTTGTTCTGGAGATGAGTGTCTTGGCTACGGAATTGATCTGTGCTGGGTGGTGGTGTGAGAGTGCGTATAGATAGCGGTTTGTATGTGTTATCTTTTAATAGATGGTGTGTCCTAGGAAGCCATTGGATTTTTTGTATACTAAGCCATCTAGGAAGAGAAGTTGATTGTTAGCTTCTGTTTCCATGGTAAATTGTATTTTGGGGTGTATGCTATTGAGGTGTGTGAGGAAGTTGTTCAGTTTTTCTTTCCCGTGTGGCCAGATTATAAAGGTGTCAAATACGTAGGTATTTGAGCCAGAGTTTGGGTTTGTGATCATATTTTTCTAGAGCTTGTGTTTCAAAGTGTTCCATGTAGAGGTTTGCGATGACAGGTGAGAGGGGTGATCCCATGGGTGCTCCTTCTATTTGTTTGTATTTTTGTCCATTGTAGGTGAAGTATGTATTGGATAGGCAGTGGTTGGTCAGAACTAGGATGTGCTTGGGGGGGTTGTATTTGTTTTGGATGGCTGTCAAGGCTTCTTTTATAGGCACTTGGGTGAAGAGGGATATGAGACACGAGCTGCACCGCAGCTGCATCACTACTTGCTTCAAACCCCCCCCCAACCCATACATGAAGCGAACTGACACCCACCATGAAGATGTGGCATGACCACGAACGCGAAGCCAAACAACAGGATCACAGCACACCAGCTCAAATCCCCCAGCAACTAAGACTAACCTAAGTACAACCAAACCCCCACCAGAACAGAACACACCCCCAGCCAATCAGAACACAGCCAACCCCCTAACCAATCAGAACACAGCCAAACCCCCAACCAATGAGAACAGAGCCCCACCCAATCAGAACACAGCCAAACCCTCACCCAATCAAGTCACACCCCCACTAGTAGTTAAAAGGAAGAAGCAGCTGCAAGCTCACATTACTCTGAGAAGCACAAGGCCGAAGACACAAGCCTGAAGGTGAAGACTTCATCGAAACTTCGCCTAGAAACTTCCAATTCTACACAGGAGAAAACCCGAAGAACCAAAGATCCACATACAAATACCCGCGAAAACCTCAGAAAACAAATAGATATAGATATATCACATTAACCATCTTAAGGTCCTTGGAACACTTCACAACCCCACTTTCATTAGATTCTTCTGTTGCTTGATCTCCAATGAGTCTATCCTTTCAATAATTCCTGAGATTCTTAACTCTTCTCTGCAGCTAAAAAAGCCTTCCTTCTATAGTGAGATATTATAGTGAGATATTATTTAAGAAGCTGTCTCTGGGTCTGATCAATGTTAACAGCTATGGATGATATTCAATACACTATTAACCCAGCTCTTGGAAAATACAGTAGCATTGTAATTTAGGAGCAGGGGTGTCAAACTGGTGGCCCATGGGCTGGATGCATCATGTGCAGGCCAAGCCCACCCTCAGCTCCGTGAATGGGAAAAACATCACAAAACATCACGTGATGGCAATGTGTTGTGGCAAGTTTGATACCCGTGTCTTAGAGGAAGCAAATTATTTTAAACCTTCCTGGTTTAGATTAAGAGCAGAATCCGCCATGGAGACAACCTTGATTATATTGATGATGAGTTGAGGTCAAATAATTAATGAGAGACATACAAATCTGATTATATTTCTGGATTTCTCAATTGCTTTTAACACTATGGCCATGATGTTCCATATATATTTTTGAGAGAACTGGGGATTAAAAGTTCCACTCTTTTCTCTATAGGCATTTTTTAAAGATGGCACTGGAATAATTCTCTTTGACTGACCTTATTGTCCTGAAGTCATGCATTTGTATTATTTAGTATTTGTTTGACAATGCCTGGAAGATCATATCAGGGTTTAGTTGGCACCAATATGCTAATATTCAGCTGTGCTTCTTTTTTTTCCCTGTAAGCTAGGCGTTGTACATTTCACAAGCCTCTATGTTTATTTAGAGTTTGAGGTTTGGAGAGGAAGTTGAAGATGAAGTTATACAAGTAGGAATTGAGGCTGGTTTCAGGGGTAGAGAAGCTGATATCAGGATTTGGAATGATAAACTTGTTTGGGATGAAATTATACTTTTCCTTAATGATCAGATTATATTTAGGAATCCTTCTGGACCCAGCTTTGATGGTGGACAGCCACATAAGATCTCTGGAAAAGAGGGCTTTTATCAACTCTGGACAGCAACCCAGTTGTTTCCTTCTGCAAAATATTGCTACTGGAATAACATAAATTAGGAGGAACTGTGGAATCCATGATTACAGAGGCTCAATCATCTGTTTCTCTTTATGAACACCTCACCAATGTATGAGAATGGTATTCTTGAAATTTCTTTCAAGGAGCCCAAAGCAGTCTTTGCTACTCAGCCTTCAAAATGGATGCCAGAGGTATAGGAGATAGTGGCAAACCTGCTCTATAATTAAGCTAGCATTCCAGAAATGTTGCCCAAAGTAAACCTTGGGCAAGTAGCTAAATGGTCTGAGCCAGCAATAAAAACTACATGTTCACCATTCACCATTAGCAATTCAACAACTCTGCTGGTCAACAAATTATCTGGCATTTTACTGACAGTTGAGGTGGCAAAACAATTAGCATTGCCAGCACTCTTTCAATTATTCCTTTCATCCTAAACCCAGAGGAGGATGTTACAGTGTTTGCTTTTGCTCATTATCTTACCCAAATGTTTAAGCAGTCAAGGAAGGTGCCCGTTGAAGTGTGACTTGACATTTACCTGTATTTTGTTTCCCCGTGGTGCACCTTTGGTTCACATTTGTCTGGCATCCTGCCTTGTATATTGGGATTACTTTATGAGAGATTTCCTTTTTCCTGATCCAGGATTAGAATCTTACGTTTGTTTGTTTGGAATTATCCCATCATATCATGTAATGTGTTCTAGGGGCCTTTTTAGTCACTTCCTTGCCAGAATTTGTATAAATTATATTAAAATTGGGGTGGGGGGAGAGGAAGATAAATTCTTCAGCTTTCTTCTCTCCCAGTTCAAAATTTTAACTGGAAATCCTTCATTATGCATTGATACTTAGAATGCACTGTTAGGAGTAGCCATGTCTACTCCTAACAGTAATCAGAAATAGTTATTTATGCATGAAGCTGAAACTTCTATGCCTGTCTGACTGATAATGTTCTCCCCCACTAACTGCTGTTGCTGCTTATGTTCCAAATATACTATTTTTGCCTTGTTTGTGGGAACTTATTTTAACTGGGTACTGCAAAGGCCGTACATGAGGGAGGGAGTGGGAGTCATTTTCAAACATGAGGAATCACTCCTCCTGGATAGCAAATTATAGACATTCCACTGAACTGCACTGAGATGTATTACTACTATTGCACCCTTGGGTTGTTTTAAAATTATTTTTACTCAGTCAATCCTGGAATTGGACTTTTCTGGAATTGATGCAGTTAGTGTGTATTGGAGAATTGATTTGGAAGTCTTTATTACTTGGCAATGAGTTCCCTCAATGGAAAAACAGCACATCGTTCAGTTTGGATTTTAAATGGCTGTTATCTTCAAATGTAGTTTCTCTTTCCCCACCCACCTCCCTCCCACTAAGTCCCTTTCCTTCTCCTTAAATTACTTGCAGTCACAGCAAAAAAAATGATGACTTTGAAATAAAGGAAATAACAATGTGTGTCTGGATTCAGGTGTGATGATTTAAAGTTTGGTTTGTTCTATTATTCCATTTCCAAAGACTATGCAGTTTTCACAAGTATTATAGTTTGCTTAAGACTCATGGCAATTATGTTCTTTCACTTGTAAAGGGCTATTTCTGTGGGGGAGAGGGGAAATAGTGTTATTATCATCATTGTTCTTTCAAAAGAGGGCTTTAGATATTATTCATCTTTTCCATAGCAGAACCTTCCATATGAAATTCTCCCATAGTCCTCACACAATTTTAAATAGTTCTTATATATATTTATTGTTATCTCTGCTTCTGGCTGTGACAGTAGAACACCAGGGACTGAGAGAAAACTGTTTTGCAAGATGAAGACAGTCATCATTTTATGGATTTAATGGGTATTTTATTGCAGTTATTGCAAGCCGTTTGAGCCACAAGTAGTAGCATACAAATAATTGTAAACAAGTAATTTTCTAGCTCAGGATGGCATATCTGTGTTTTGTTCTTTAACCTGTTTTAATTCCATGCAGTAGGGCCTACTCTGTTCAGGGTTCTATGACAAAAAGATGGAGAAATCACCCTAAAGATATTGTTTCTAATCACAGCTCTTTGTTAAGAGGTTAATTTTCTTCTGTTTAATCAGGGATGTCAAACTGGATTTCTTTGAGGGCCGGATCAGCATTGTAGTTCTCCACAGGCCAGCGGGGGTGGTGGAATGGGACAGACACTTCCTGCAGCACCCTGCCAGCAAAAATGGCCAGCAGAGTGCTGCAGGAGGCTTTGGAGGCTGAAAACAAGTCACATAGGGACCTAGTGAGTCCCCCCTGTGGCCTGCTTTTGGCTGGCAGAGTGTTGCAGGAGGCCGTGGAGGTCAAAAATGAGTTATGTGGAAGTTGCATGCACCTCCTCTGCAGCCTACTTCGGCTGGTCCTGCATGCCAGATCTAAGCACCCCTGTGTTTAATTGTATCATATTCTGAGAGACTGCCTGGACAAGTCCCTGCAGTTTTCTTGGCAAGGTTCTTCAGAAGTGCTGTTCTATAGCCTCTTTTCTGGGCCTGAGAGAGAGAGTGAATGACTGGCCCAAGTTCATGTAGTTGGCTGTGTGTCTAAGGTGGGCCTAGAACCAGGGGTGGGATTCAAAAATTCCAGCAACTGATTCACTGCCCAGTTGCTGGGTGGGTGTGACCATGGTGGGCGTGGCCTATTGGAACTTCTGGGAGCACCAGAAGGTTTTTTGCCTTCCCAAGGGTCCAGAGGCTTCCCTTGGGCCTTTGCGAGGGCAAAAACGACCTCTCCTGGGTTCTGGAGGCCTTCCAGAAGCCGGAAACAGGCCCATTTTCAGACTTCTAGTACTTCTGGGAGGACCATTTTCCCCGCTCACAGAGCCTCTGCACGGACCCTGCACTTACCTGCATCAAAAATGGGCCGCATGGAGACTCCTGGGAGGGGACAGGCAGGGTGGATGAGGCCAGCTGGTCAGTTCAAATACCAGTTCAGCAAACCAGATGCAAATTTGACATCCAGTTCACCCAAACTGGTCCAAACCGGTATAATCCCACCCCTGCCTAGAACATGGTCTCCTAGGTCTAAGGCATTCTAGTCTGATGCCTTAGTCTCTATACCAAATTGGCTCTCCTCATAAGGGTTGTATGCACTCAATATAAAAATAGAAAAAATCATATCACATTTACAAAGCTTTTAGGAGTAATAAAGAGATAATGTTTTATTTTATAACCCATACAATTTCAGGGTTTTTTTCCTTTTGTTTGTAGATGATGGGCCTTATTCGAAAGGAAGCAAAGACTCAGGTGGATTGGATACCACGTTGGTCTCAAGAAGGCAGAGTATACCAGGTAGCTTCATTTATTGTCTTACTTATGAGCATTTATTCAATTTGCTTTGCTAACATATAGATGGGTAATTTTTTAAAAAAAATCATTTCATGGCTTATTACAATAAGGGAAGACAGATTTCACCCTGGTAGGAGTTATTTCTCTCTCTTTCTCTCTCTCTCTCTCACTCAATCTTTACTACAACTCTGAGATCCATCACCCAGAGCAGGAAGCAAACTGGATTTTCTCAGAATTTTAAATTCATCGTTTGGAAATTGTCTGAGTTGTAGAATTTAAGAGTATTTTCTGTGCTTTCATGTAGAGATCTACTTCTCTTGCTCCCCCAACCACCCCTCTTTCCCCTCCTTCCTTTCAAAGCAGGACAACTGAAGCCATTTTGCAGTCAAGAATACTTGTACAATATATCACACAGAGATCTGTCTACTCTATTGTATGACGACTCTCCTCTTGAATCATTGTCAAATTCTGATCTACATTGTTAAACTTAAATTTGCAGAAAGGATCAGAGCCGGATGAAGAGGCATTTGACATAAGTAATTAAGAGCATTCCCTTCATTAATGGTTTTTTTTTCACACCATGAATTAAACATTATGTAACACAGTCCTTTATTGGTATTGGAAAATTTAAATTATTAATGTTCAAGTAAAAAAATTAATTTGGTAAAGAAATCAGGAATTATATACACCATTCTAAACAATGGGACTTTGTTTTTTTGTTTTTTTTCTCTGAAGTGTCCCCTTTCCCCTTACATACCACGGTAGTGAAAGCAGTTGAAAAATCCAGTAAGCAATGGGGCAATCTTGGTACACATATTTGTTGAGCATCACGTGGCTGAAAAAAGTATCAGAATTCTTTCTATTTCCTAGGAATTAAAAATTCATTATTTCTGTTGAAGGCAAGCTGGAGGGCACTTTCCATTTTAATCTCTCACTCCCTGTGCTGGTATTATCTGCATCTGATAGTAGCTCTAGAACTCCCAATGGAGTGCAGCAGAACACAGAATATGTGTGGTTGGGGTTTCCATGAGGAACTAAGCAGATGAAAATGGGTAATTATCTATGTAATGGTAGTTACCCAGGAGCAGAAACAAAGAGTTTTCTATCTATAATTAATCTGTGTGTTTAAATAAATAAATGCACTAAGGTCAATGACTTGTGAGTAGTAGTTTGCATAAAGTTTGTATGGATTCAGAACACCATGTAGTAGAAAGTGCTCCAATTTTTGATAACGCATTATGTACCCTAAGGTTGAGAAGTAGCCTAAAAAAATAGAATAGTCCAGTTAGAGTCTATTCTAGTTTGTTCTGATTTAGCACAATGTTCCCACAGTGACCATTTGAAGCCACAAGCAGAATAAAATTACAGTAACATTTTCTGACTCTTTACAGCAACAGATATACTGACTGATTCTGTTGCTGCAGGGGATATCAAGCCATCATAAGATAAATAACCTGATTATCCTATCCTTACTAATTTATCTAACTTTCTTTGAAAGCTATCACAAATCAGCATTAATTCTGGTAGATCTTTTGCATGCGAAACATTGCCTTTTATTTACCCATAGGTACCTTGACTTAGGACTGTCATGACTTACAACAGAAATTCCAGGCTCCATTACTGTTGTAAATAAAGGACTACCTTTATCTGTACTTTGAAGAAGGAGGTGAAGACAAAAACCCTTTCCTGTCTTTGTACCCTTCAATTGGAGTTTGGGGCATGATATCTTTATGGTCAAGCTCTTTGACAGATGAATTTCTCTATCCTCTTTTAAAGCCATCCAAGATAATGTTTTTCACCATATCATGGGGTAATTATCTGCACAGTGTAATTATGAAGTACATAAAGAATGGTGTGGTTTGATTTGATCTGTTCTGAATCTCCTTTCAGATTCATTGGATGACCCAATGTTTGAGAGAGGGAGAATGTTTGTTTGTCTGTCTTTGTTCATGACATGCATGATTTTATACGTATAGGTCATTTTCTAGCATAGTTGTCTTTAAACAGTCAGAAACGTTTCATCTTTTTCTTTTGGTAGAGAAGGCATTTAAGCCTCTGTTTATTTTGATTTCCTGCGGCTTCATTTTTCCCAGAACTATTATATAGTTCTCGAATACAGTAGCCAACATTGTAGACAATACCTTATATAGATGAACCATATCCTTGTGTAATTCTATATATTTATGATTGTATCTTTATGGTATATTTATATTTGCTATATATTCGTCTAAGTCCAGCTATCTTAAAGAGGCAAGCCATATTGGTCGTATAGTAAGTTGCAGGTCCTAGGCTGTATCAAGAGAGGTTATAGTATCAAGATCATCTGAAGCGTCAGTACCAATTTATACTGCACTGGTAAGATCACACTTGGAATACAGTTTTGGTTATCAGGTTACAAAAAAGATGTTGAGACTCCAGAAAAAGGGCAGAAAAGAGCAGCAAAGATGATTAGGAGACTGGAAGCTAAAGCATACCATGAACAGTTGTGGGAACTGGATATGTCTAGTCGAATGAAAAAAGAGAAAAGGGGATGACATGATATAACCCTTCCAATATTTGAGAGGCTGTCAACAGAGAAGAAGGGGTTGACCTATTTTCCAAAGCACCTGAGGGCATAACAAGAAGTAACAGATGGAAGATTATCAAAGAGAGATCCAACCTAGAATTAAGAGAAATTTCCTGTCAGTGAAAACAATCATGGGTTGCCTTCAGAAGTTGTGGATGCTCCATCACTGGAGGTTTCTGAGAAGAAATTGGACAGCCATTTGTCTGAAATAGTATAGAGTCTCCTGCTTGAGTAAGGGGTTGGACTAGAAGTCCTCCAAGGTCCCTTCCAAACCTGTTATTCTGTACTCCCATTTAGGGATCTAGAACTGTGTTTCTCAACCACAGCAACTTTAAGATTTATGGAGTTCAACTCCTAGAGAATTGTCTAAAAAAGAAGTATGGGGAAGGGGGAGGGACAAAGAAACACATGCATCCATATTTAGCCAGAGCAAACTCTGAAAATGCCATATTGGGTGTCATTGTAGTTTAGCTGTTTCCAAAGGGGGGAGAGTTGCTGCATAACCTAAATTTCTAAACTTGGCTAGAATGCAGATGTTAATAATCTTCCTCTATCTAATTTGGGTGTTTCCTGGTTTGGATTGTGCTGCTGATGTTAAGCTTTTTTTATAATGGAAATGTAATTGACATTGATTTGATAGCATTCTATACCCTTTAGTTGCTATGACCCCAGCTAAGGGGATGTTTTTTTATGGAAATGCAAGATGCAGATGGAAATAGAGCAGGAACTCAAGTCACTGAATAATGGAACCGTGAAGGATGCAACATTCCTCACTTAAAAGATAGTCTGACTTTAACATTAAGAGTCAAGGTGACAAGTACTATATAATAGATAACTCAGAATATTTATCCCTTTCCAGTGTTATCATACATATTTGAGGGTGTTTACCACAGCACTGTTATTACAAGTATTGTGTGGAACAGTGTTTTTTCAAATGTGTCCATGTTGAGGCTACCTGCAACTGGATTGTTTTGGAATGCTATAAAAGTATCCCTGTATTTCATCAACCATGGTTGCACAGGTGGCTTGAATGCCTGTGAAATGGTAATATCAATAGAATGATGATGTAAACTCAGGTCTTAAAAACCAGTGGAAGTAATTGGCAGATATGAACATAGAGTCCCATATGGCATACTGTATCAGATGAAGCAGTATTACCATGGTTGGTGCCAAAGCAATGATCAATAAATAAATAAACCAAACAAAAGGGAGAAGACAGAAGAAAATGCTGCTGATGAAAGCCGGGGGGGGGGGGGGGGGGCAGCTGCCTCCCCCCTTTTTTTGTTGTTGTTTCAGTTCTTCAATGGCTGATCAAATAAAAGCTGTTTAAACCTATTCTATGCTGGCTAGGGAATTCTGGAGGTTGAAGTCCAAACATTTAAAGTTGCCAAGTTTTAAAAAAGATGGTGTAGAATATGTTAATAGAATATGATGCTTTGGCAGCAATTGATGTAATGCTGCTTCAGCTTTTAATCATCGGGGTACAATAATAAATAAGTAAAGATAAAAGTTTCCTCTGTCCAGTCATTTCCGACTCTAGGGGGCAGTGCTTATCTCTTTATTTAGCTGAGGAAGCCAGCATTGTCCAAAGACATTTCTGTGATCATGAGGCCAGCATGGCTATACACCCAAAGGAGCATGGAACATTGTTACCCCTTTCTACCAAAGTGGTACCTATTTATCTACTCACATTTGCATGCTTTCGAACTGCTAGGTAGACAGGAGCTAGGGCAAGTAAGGGGAGATCTCCTCATTGGACGGTGCTTGGGTCTCGAATCCAGGTTGTTAGTTTTCCAGCTGACAAGCTGAGCGTCTTTAACCACTCAGCCATTGTGCCTTCTCTCTCCAATAATAAATAGTCCTCACTTTTTATTCAAGGCAACTTCATCCCTCATCGATGCATTAATCATTTCTGTAGCCAATGAACAAGTCCTATTGTTAAAGCAATGTGAGACTTGTAGAAGGCTTTGCCTATGGTAACATGTGCCTTCTGGAAAACTAAGCCTTGATTACTTGGCCTTTTTCAGCAGGGCCTGGTTTTTGATCTGACTCCTATATACTGTATATTCTATACTGCTTTGTAATAGGTCACCCCATTTGCCCCAATGTGATTGGTAATCTTACTGTTTATTGTCATTTCACCTTTTCATTTGTTGCTTTAATCCTAACTATTATTCATATTTTGCCAACTAGCTGGAGTTGTGATGGCAACTCGGGCACACTAGAAGTTTGATTAAATAAATAAAAAGAATTAGGGAAATAGACTTACTATTTCCAAATGTCCTCAGGTTTAGACTGCACCAGGTGAAAAGGATGCCTAAGACCATATGGCTAAGCTACAGTCATACCTAAGGTGAGCTCAGAATGGATGGATGAATGGATAAGCTAATCAATCTAAAAAAAGAATTCCTTTCATAGCCGAAAAAGGTCTAATGGAGCAGCACTACAGAATAAAATTTTAAAAATGTGGAATTTTTGTGTTTAATCATATTGTGTACAAGTCTTCTGTCATGAATTATAATCAGCCTTCCTGTCATATCATCACCTTTGGCTCCTCAGAATACTAGAACTCTATGCTTGTATAATTGGAACAAGAATACTTGGAATCAGCCAAAGCAGATTTCCCCATGTGACAAAGAAGTTTTTTTCTCTTCCTATTTTTTATTTTGCTTGTTCTTCTAGTTGCTGCCTTTTACAGATTCACAATATTATATAGTATATATTTATATGCTATTTTCTTTTCAATAGAGATATTGTTATCATAAATTACTTTGCTGGATTGTCTTTAATCTGCATAGTCCGTTTAATTTTATTAATAATTTTGGTATTGAAGTCTTCAGATGTACATTTCTGTAAGTTTTCTTGAATGCCTCCTCTTCCAGAAATCAAAAGATGAGATCTAAATGCTTCAATATAATAATAATCTATATGCTCGAATATAAATGGTCCAATATAACAATAAAAATCCTGTGCTCTGAATTGTTCTCTCTTTGTATCATCAGAAGAATTTAGAGGAGTCACAATTGTGGAGCTAATCAAAAAAGAAGGAAGCACCCTCGGATTAACTATAGCTGGTGGCACAGATAAAGATGGGAAACCGAGGGTCTCTAATCTAAGGCCAGGAGGACTGGCAGCAAGGTAAGATAATTACAAATGCAGAGTTTCTCAGTCGCAAGGTTGGGCAATGAAATGTACAGCAAGAGTAAACTAGCAAGTCAGATAATCAATACAATGTCAAATGGCAAACGTCAAGCTTAAGTGATATTTTTTTAGAGGTCCTCAATCATCCTTTGGGACAATCATGGTTGTCACAAAGGTACTTTTTCAGAGGCAACCAGACTTTCCTGTTCCTTCCCTGGTGACACTTTGCTTCTCATCCAAGAAGCCCCTTCAGCCACGACAGGACAGTGGGGAAGGGAAGGATCCATATTCCTTGCAGACAGTTGGCAATTATTGGGATGCAAATTACCAGCTCTCTGAAAGGACTACAAGTCCCTCTGGGAAGACATATTTCACTTAATTTCTTGGTAGGTATGTAGTGTTTAAGGGGCATTGCATTTTGAGCTTCTTGTTAGGATCCCAGCTTTGAATGACTTATTCCTTCTACCCTTCCAACTAAGACAGGTTCTGCAGATAGGATTTAAGAGTGAACTTCATAAATCCTTTTATTTTCACTGTTGTCGTGTATGTTTGTTTTTTAAAAAATGGACACCTCAGGTATTAAGTAATATTTGTTGGTTTGTTTTTGCTCTGTATGTTGTTTACTGTAGAGATCTTTCTATTTAATTAGTCAGTAAATATATAACCAGAGTTGATCCAAGACTTTTTGGTGACAGAAAAGGACAACAATCTACCTCGGGTCTGCTTATGGGGTTTATATAATTGAATGTACCCTTCAATAAAGACAACAGGCAGGGAATTTAAAGCAAAAATAATACAACTGTCTCTCTACTTCTATTTCCTGAGACAATTGCCTCAAGACTATAATGTCTGGCCCTGGAAAGAACTGAGATGTTTTGTTTTGTATGTTACAGGAGTGATCAACTAAATGTTGGTGATTACATCAAGTCAGTGAACGGAATTAACTTGACAAAATTGCGACATGATGAAATTATAAGTCTATTGAAGAATGTGGGAGAAAGGGTAATATTAGAAGTAGAATATGAGCTACCACTAGCTGGTTAGTATATCCTTAATAAAACTTTATGGTTCAGTGATTTAAGATTAGGTGACCTCCCTATCCTTTTCACTTCTTTCCTATTGTGAAGAAACATACAAACCTATGAACAGAATAGAATAGAATTAGAATAGAATAGAATAGAATAGAAACTGGAATTCTTTATTGGCCAAGTGTGATTGGACACACAATGAATTTGTCTTGGTGCAAATGCTGTCAGTGTACATAAAAGAAAAGATACATTCATCAACAGTCAAGAATCATAAGGTACAATTTAATAATAGTCATAGGGTATAATAAGCAATCAAATCACACTAGGAAACAGTCAATATAAATCATAAGGACACAAGCAACAAAATTACAGTCATGCGGTCAAAAGTGGGAGGGGATGGGTGATAAGGAATGATGAGAAGATTGTTGCTTTACCATTAGACCAGTAATCCTACTTCAGTTGGTAGTAGTTTCTCCAGCTGTTCAGGTTATTCCAGCCTTGGCATCTGAAATTCTTTTACTTGAAGTGACATTTTGCCAATAATTTGTTACACAGAATGATTACAGTAGATTCTGCTTTTATCCATCTGTTAATTATTGGATGTTGTTGCTCATAAATATTTAACAGTGCTAAAGATTTCACAAAGATCAGTGGTTATATAAAATAGATACTAGAAACATCAATAAATATAGAAAGCAGACCACACATTAGATTTTGTTTCATGATTATAGCAATAGCACTTAGATTTATATACCGCTTTGCCATGCTTTACAACCCTCTCTAAGTGGTTTACAGATTCAGCATATTGCTCCCAACAGTCTGGGTCCTTATAATTCAAAAAATGATATTTAAGTTTATGCTATTGTTCCTGGTTTGTTTACTCACAAAATAAACCTGTCTGTAGTATATTAGAAAGCCTCCTGTCTGCTCATAAAATCCCAACCATTCTCTTTTGACCCACAAACTTGAATCTATTTATGGATTCAACTTGGACATCAAATAAAACTGTAATGTGACAAACAGCACACTATGACATGACCATTAGTGGATTACAATTGACTTCATAAGATCTCTGGAAGATTGTTCTGAGTTGTAAGGGACAGAGGTTGGAAATGAGTAAGGTTAGAGAAGAAAAATTATTGTAATATTAGAAATGAGTATGATTTTAAATAATATGCTGCTTAATTTTGCTCAATATCCAATGGCCGTTTTTACTCAACTAAATATTTTTATTACTGGTTTAAAATATTAAAGAGTACATTTAATTTCAGCTAGTGGGTTGTAAATGTTATTAACATTACATTGCGGTGGAAGCAGGCTTTGCTTCTGTCCAGTTCCACAACAACTGTTTGTGACAATGGGAAGATTTTTGATCCAGAAGGAGGATTCTGAAGTAGAAAGTATACTATAAACTCTATTGCACCCCCTAGTTTGAAGAGCTCATTTCTGGATCCAACCCAAATAATAATAATAGACTTTCATAGATTTTAGAGCCACAGGAATCTTCTAGCACCTTAGAAGATATATTCTCTTCTGTACAGTCTTTCTTTATATGCAACTCCAAGAATTCCCTGATAGCAAGGCAAATGAATGGCTGATCAGGATTATTGATCTGGAGGGCATCAGGTTGAGAGTTCAAATGTATAAAAAGCTGGGGAGATAGCATTTCTAAAATGGTGGCTTGTGGCTGCCATTTAAATATAATAATTTCTTCCTCTTTCTCATTTCACCAATCTACTTAATTGGTGAATTTTTAAAAACACTATTAATTCTTCCTCCAATTTATTTGATTCATATTGTGCATATATTTCACGCACTATTATGAGAAGGAGGCAGGCATTTTGTCTGGAAAGTCATAACACAGAATGTATGATAGGTTGCCATTTACTCATAAACAGATGCAGTCTTTGTTTCTTTGCATTGCTTTCATAAGTGTTTAAAATTAAATGAAGTACTGAATTAAATATGGACTAAGATACATTTCCTTCAGTGCAGTTTTACACTTAATCATTTTCTTCACTTAATGATCCCAATCAACAACTGTCCTCTTAGACACGAGGATTTGAATGTATTCATTCAAAGTTGCCAGCTGGCTTATTATTAAGGTATTTGAGAATCCAATAAACATCTGTGGCAAAAACTGTTAGCTCTAGGAATCCTACTGGGCTTTGAAGCTTGTAGAAGAAAAGGCTCTGGTTTGTTAATATATTAAAACAAGCTCAGGATGTATGTATGTATATGTGTATTATTAAGATTGATCAGAGGCAATTTGCAAGACAGATTCGGGTAATTTTAATGCTGTTATTCAATCATGACAAGCATTATAGGCAATAACCCAGTTTATGAAACCTAGAAGGCTTATGTGGATGACTTTTTTGTGCTTGAGATCATTTGCAGAACTTATAAATATGCAGATTGTATAGAAGATAGTTCAGCAAGTGAAATGCATTAGCTCATCCTTTTATTTCCCTTGTCTGCAGCCCCTGATAATAGTGCTGGCATCATTCCCAAAACCATTGAAGTTACCCTCTATAAAGAAGGCAATAGTTTTGGATTTGTACTACGAGGTCAGTGCACTTGTAATTAGCAACATGCTGGGCCATTTGAAAACATGGCAAAAGGAGGAAGTGGGACGTCCAATGCCATTCTAAGGTGGCTTTCCGAAGGGCATCTTTGGGGAGATGGAAAAGTAATCTTCAGAGACTGACAGATGGGATACCATCAGGTTTCCCCATATGTTCCAGAAAATGACTGCTAGCTGCTTGCTGATTTAAAAATGTGTTCTCTTTTTACAGATTTGTTGGATATGTGTCTGTATCAGTTATGAATTATTTTTGCAAATTGCTTACAGGAGGAGCCCATGAAGACTGGCATAAATCCAGGCCATTAGTACTGACTTATGTTAGACCAGGTGGCCCAGCAGACAGGTAATGTGCACATAATTCCATATTTAGCAGTGAAGCTTAAACAAACACATATTTTTCGTATAAAAACATTCCCAATAGCTTTGCATCTCTACATTTTGGTCTATTGTCCATTACTTCTTGAACACATATTCCCTTTGAGTTCTACTGCACTAGTTCTGGGTAGCCAGAAAAGGTGAACTATGGAAAATACATTTGAAAAATTTAATCAGTGTTGGATCATTTAAAACCAATTGCAGGTTCAGTGGCGCAGTAGTGATGGACTGCAAGGGGCGGGAATATGTTATAAAAATGTCACTATGAAAATAATGTGCCATCAAATTGTTTTCAACTCATAGACACCACATAGATAGATAGATTTTCTCCATGCAGTACAGAAATACTAGAATACTAATGAAAAAAGTAACACAAGAAAACAGATGTGGAAATAATAACATTTGAAAGATAATTAATAAAAGAAAGAGTAAAAAAAAATACATAAGCCCTATTTTTTTTTCCACCGTCCTTTTTGTGTCAAGCAAATAACAAATCTAAACAAGTATACAGGGTTTATCAGACCGTGATTCCTTAAAATGAATCATAAATTTGTGCAACCTTTATTAATAAAAATAAACCACCAAATTACAGAGCTATTGGTGTTCAGATATGGCTTAGTCCATATCTCAACTTCTCAGCAGAGCTGACTGTGGAATTCTGGGCATTGAAGTCCACCCAGCTTAAAGTTGCTATGGTTGAGAAGCATTGGCTTAGACAGGTAGCTAGACTTACAGGCCTAGCCTATCTCTCAAAATTTGCTCCATGTTTATTCCCTGGTTGTGTAGATGAGTTTACCACAGGTTCATTCAAGCAAAGAAAAGATATTGACAGTTTTCTTGTTTTATAGGTCAGTCTTATACAATCAAAGTTAGAATTATCTCAAAACTCACTGTGAGTTTCCCCTGACAAAGCAGGAACGCTCTCCAGTACCTTATCAAAAGTTGTATCCCACCCTTGGAAAGCTCCTGGACCCACTACATGCACATCTTTGAGCAGATATAGAAACTTTGGAAGCGTTGGTAGTAGATAAACTTCCCAAATAAGCATTCATCTCAATAATATTTTGACTTTGTAAGATATGTGTTCCTAATGGATGCCTATATCATTTTCTGCAGGGAAGGGTCTTTGAAAATTGGGGATCGGCTGTTGAGTGTGGATGGGATTCCTCTTCATAGCGTGAATCATGCTGATGCTCTAAACATTTTGCGTCAGTGCAACCAGGAAGCCCTCTTCCAGATTGAGTATGATGTCTCCATAATGGGTAAGGGCTGTTGGGTTTGATTCAGTTCTGGGGAATGCATGTAAGATTTTATTATTTAATACCATGTACACTCTTAAATTGGCTTGTTTTTAAAGCTGATTACACTGTTGTCCTATGGACAGAAGATGCTGTTGGAAGGTAAATGGACTCCATTAAAGACATATAGAAGAAAAAAAAGGATGACACTTTAGTTATATGGAGTCCACGTCCAATCCACAAGGCAGAGTCCAGGTATAAGACAGGGGCAAGAAAAGAAACAGGCCCCAGACAAGAAGCAGTTCCAAAGGCACAGTGAAGCAAAGGCCAAACAGAGGCCGCAAGAGAAAGGCTAGGCCCAAAAGAAAATGCGAAGAACAGTCTTCCAAGTGAGGCAAGGCAAACAGCAACAGGCCTGAGTCAAAGCCAAATAGTGTGAGTGTAAGCCAAAACAAACAATTGTTCTGGCAAAGACTAACCCCCCATGGCTTCTCCTTAAGTTATTACCCTCCAGGTGTTCCTTGTGAGGTGGGGTGGGGCAACCTCCTCCCGACTAGCCTTGCAACCCTTCTCTGGGCTTGCCTATGTTCCACTCTCCTGGCCCTTGGATTGAGTGGAGGAGGCAGCTGTTCCTCATCAAAGGAGATTGGCTGCCTTATCAGCAGCACTGCTGTCAGTAGCCAATTCTCCCCTTTGTCTGTGCAGGCAGGCAGCTCTCTGTCTGGTTGACCAACTCCCCCAATGCCTGAAGGCCCCCTGACGTGCTTTCCTGGTCAGACGGTCCCAATTCCAACTCCTCCTCTGAACCAGGCTAAGATGAGGCCATGACAGACAGACAAACAGTTGATAGACAGATAATAAGCAGGTAGATAGATAGGTAGGTAGGCAAGCAGACAGATAATGGATAGATGATGGATGGATGGATGGATGGATGGATGGATGGATAGATGGATGGATGATAGGCAGGCAGGCAGGGAGAGAGATAGATAGACAGATATCAGTAGAATTGATTTTCCCATCATCTACCATATACAATATATATGGTAGAATCTGGAACAAGTTAAAAACCTCTAGAGCTACAAGGATTTTGTTTCAATGAATAATTGGGTGCATGAGTTTGGATGGGATGTTTTAAAAATAAAGCCTCCTTCAAATAAAGATGAACCCTTGGTGGATCCATAGATGCACTTTCCAGGCAGCAGTATAGAACTAGTGGAAATGCTGTAAATCCTCCTAATCTGTCCAAGTGCTCTGGCTGAATGCAATATCTGATAAAACATTCAGTGAGATTTGAGGGCCTTGTGGCTGGTCCTGTGCATCTTTTCTTGAGATAAGGCCAGATTGAGAAGTTCAAACACGGATGGCTGAGAACTGAGCTAGACCCCATTCTGTGCATGCAATCTCCAGACAAAGTGAGAATTTGGCCTGCTTGTTCTCTTTGCTGCTGCTTTCTGAAGAGCGGGTAAGTTTGTTACAGCCCCCAAATGGAAAAGAAGTTGTTTCTGCTTGGTTTTGTATTACAGATAATCTTTGATTTACAACATTCATTCAGTACCTGTTTGAAGTTACAACAGCACTGAAAAAAGTGACTTGTCATTGGTCCTCGCTCTTATGTCCATCACAGCCTCCCCATGGTCACGTGATCAAAATGTGGGCACTTGGGCAAATGGCACGTATTTATGATGTTTGCAGCATTCCAGAGTCATGGGATCTGCCATTTGCAAACTTCTCAGCCAGCATCCAACAAAGACAATTGGGGGGGAACCGGATTCACTTACTGACTGCATGGTTCACTTAACAACTGTGGCAAAAAAGTCATAAAACTTGGGGGGGGGGCGTGACTCATTTAACCATCTTGCTTAGCAGTAGAAATTCTGGTGCCAATTGTGATTGTAAGACGAGGACTAGCTGTATAAGCCATTGTTGATAGGAGATCAAGGCCCAACTCCAAATATTTCAAAACATGAAAGCTATTTGAGCCTTGCAGCAATTTCAAGCCGTTATTATTGAAAATGTTGAATAAAATAAGAGATGATAAATGTAAGGTTACCGCTGAGTCCAAAATGGCTGTAGAAGATCAGTGAACTGTTTCAGAAAACAGTGTTCTTGCATAGAGGAGGAAACAACCCACCCGAGTATCTATTTTTAAAGTCCATGTTTCTCTTTGCAGGCAAATCATGTGAACCACATTGCCGTGCTTAAGGTTGAACCACAGGAGGAAAAGACTAATGATGCCCAATTATGGTGCCCATTTAACACTAAATTAATAAATCAAATGGGCCTGAAAACATTTCTAGTGATCAGGGATAATAGAGCTTTTCTTGCAAATGGAAGGTGCTTAAAACATGTAATGTTTCTCTCTAGCTCTAAAGTTGGAAAAACTCTAATTTTTGCCATAGAAGCTTTCAATTTGTGAACATTTCTAACCACCAACTGTGTTAAGGTGGGCGGGGAAAAAAAAGCACGCCTTTACAGAGATGTTATATTAATCTATTATCTAATCAAAAGGGAAAACCAAATTGTACAGTTGGTATACAGCAGCTTTAAAATTATTTCCACTTGGGATAGAGAGTAAGACATGGAATCAGTACTCTCGTTTTTCCTCCAGGGAAAATTTCTTTTCTGAGCTTGCATTTATTTCAGAAAGAAGAGAGCCCCTTTATTGATGCCAGGAAGAAGATCCTGCCAATCAGATAAAGAAAGTTTTCTTCATGAAATGTAGTGAGGGGAAAAAAGACTACATTGCATTTTTTTTGCTCATTTGCATTCCTTCAAAGGAGTCATAAACCCTTCCAATTGATAGTTTGCATTTCAGACAAACACATGTTTTCCCTTACATTTTTGTAATTAAAAAAAGATTACAGCACTGGGAAAGCTTTCTGCTGAAATTTTACTCTGGGCTGTTGTTGTTTTACGCATAGTATCAACTTAATTGTCCTTAATTTTCAGTTTCTTCAATAGGATGTCATCTTGAACAGCCAAATTGTGGGGAGGGGGTGAACATAGCTCATGTTAAAGTAGGTGAGCATTCCCTTCAGAAATGTGTACAAATTGCCAAAGTAAATGTGAAATAATCATCTGACTTTTTTTAAAGAATATAAGTTTAATACATAAGAACCATTTTAATTTCAAATACTTAAATTAATTAGACATATACATCAAATAGATTTAATGAATACTCTCAAAGCTGTGAAATAGTTTCCTAAAACCGAAAAAAAAAAGTTGATATACCTTTGGCACAGTGGTGGGATTCAGCTGGTTCACACCAGTTCAAGCAAATCGATGGTTAAATTATCCCCCCCCCCCCAGCTAGCGAAGTGGATCCTGGGCACTGTGCTGCGCTGCAATGGAGAAACGGACAATGGAGCAGCCGGCACGAGGGAAAGAGAAGGCCGCTTTCCTTCTTTCTTTGAAATATTTTTAATTGCTTTATATCATACATTTCCTTTCTATGTTGAGCAGTGTGATCTCTAGGTGTCCATCATCATCGTCATTACGAATATACATACATACATACATACATGCAAATATGTGGTAATATATTCCAATTTCAAAATGTATGTTGTCTCGGTTTGGAATCTAGAACTGGGTGCTCATTATTATAGTACCAGTATAATCCAGTTTCCTTTCTACTTTATATCATTGCTTTCATTCAGCTGAAACTAATTTGCAACAGTTCTGGAATTGAGGAAATAAAGAATGCTACAGAATGGAAAGCAGAAAACAATGACCAAAACGAGCATAGAAATAGGTTTGGAAAGATACCAGCCTAATTCGTATTTGCTACATAGAATTATTTGATAATGAACTTGCTTACTAAAGGAAAGCACATCAGAGAATGTTTTCTTTATTTTCTGCCTTATAGACACAAATGGTTCTTCACTTTGCTAGTTGTGTTTTGTGTTTTGGCCAACATGGATTGCTTTACTATGATGCTTTTTTTAAACAAACAAAAAAATCTGGATGGAGTCATGAATATTCTTGTGTTTCTAAGTTTTGAGTTGGAACACAGCAATAGGAGTTTTTCTGGGACACAGCTATGTGTTATGAAATGTTGAACATGAAGGAAATCTTGTTAGAAATCTTGATGTATAAGCTTAATGGATAATACAGTGTGTGTATGTGTGTAATTTGAAGAACTAGTGCTGTGAAGCTTGACAAGTTAGCTGGCTATGCTTTGTGAAGCAGAATTACAGTAGGTTTATGATCTGCAGATCTAAAATTAGATTCTTGCCTCATCCTTCTTCCAGTTTTATTTTCATTTGACTTTTTGCAATATCTTTATGGGTGAATACTTTCAACTTCTCTAGGTGCACCCTTCACCGGACACAAATTAAGTACTTAGTATCAAGCCTGCCTCAAATCTATATCTTAAAAGAATTAAAAAAAATTCTAGCTCAAGTATGAAGGTTAGAGCTGAACCATATATCTTTGATTTATGACAGATATGTGTTTAAAGTAAGTGATTTTCCCGTATATGGGAAATATATATATCAGGATTTTGAAGACTTGGATACTGATAGTTTCTAAAAAAATCTCCAAAGAATTTGCTAGTGGTAAGATAATAAATTTAATTTATCTACCTTTCAGACATGCTTTATCTTGGAAGTATTTCTTTCTAACTTTATTTCATTTTACTTTTAAAATAAAAAGTGCTCAGAATATTTTAATTTACTGTTCTCAAAAAATTTATACTCTACACATCATACAGGATGTGCCTCAGCTGACTATTCTTTTCATGATTTTATATAATTTTGCTTGAATACCTTATTGATATTTGTGTTAAGGTATTTTATTTATTTATTTATTTATTTGTTTAAACTTCTATACCGCCCCCTCTCCCAAAAAAGGGACTCGGGGCGGTGTACAGCCTACTAAAACATACAAAATATACAATAAATACAGTTAAAAATAAATTAAATAATTTAATCCGGCTGTCTAATTTAGATTCAATTTAAAAGTTAAAAACTAAAAACCCCAATTAAAATTTAATTAAAAACCTAAAACACAGTTACTGGGCCAGGCCGGCCTGATTAAAAAATAAAGTTTTCACCGCGCGCCGGAAGGTCAGGATATCCGTCATAGACCGTATCTCCGGGGGAAGATCATTCCATAGGGAGGGAGCCCCCACAGAGAAAGCCCGAACTCTCGGGGCCGTCAGCCGACAACGGCCAGGTGGCGGTACCCCAAGCAGGGCAACCCTGTGGGAGCGTACTAGGCGGCGGGAGGTTGACGATGGCAGCAGGCGGTCCCGTAAGTACCCAGGTCCCGAGCCATGGAGCGCTTTAAATACCATCAGTACCACCTTGAATCGAATCCGGTAGGCCACAGGGAGCCAGTGCAGCCTGCAAAGCAGCGGAGTAACGTGGGAGCTCCGAGGGGCACCCACAAGCACTCACGCGGCTGCATTCTGGACCAGCTGTAACCTCCGGAGACTCTTCAAGGGGAGCCCCATGTAGAGAGCATTGCAATAATCCAGGCGGGAAATGACGAGGGCGGACGTGACTGTGCGAAGTGCGCCCAGATCCAGAAAGGGCCGCAACTGGTAAATCAGACGTATCTGATAAAAAGCCCCCCTGGCGACGGCTGCAATATGCTCTTCTAAAGACAGCCGCACATCCAGGAGGACACCCAGATTGCGCGCCCTTTCCACGGGGGTCAAAACCTCTCCCCCCACGGCCAGCGAAGGGACCAGCTGGCTGTATCTGGGCGCAGGAAACCACAGCCACTCGGTTTTAGTCGGGTTGAGCCGGAGCCTGTTACGACCCATCCAACTCCGCACGGCCTCCAGGCACCGGGACATCACTTCGACAGCTTCGTTGGGGTGGCCCGGGGTGGAGATGTACAGCTGAGTATCATCAGCGTACTGATGGAACTCCACCCCGAAGCCACGGATGATCTCACCCAGCGGCTTCACATAAATGTTGAACAGCAGGGGCGAGAGCACCGACCCCTGAGGAACCCCACATAGTAGGGGCCTCGGGGCCGACCTCTGCCCCCCTGTCAACACACATTGCGAACGGTCGGAGAGGAAGGAGGTGAACCACCGTAACACGGTGCCCCCCACTCCTAACCCCTCCAACCGCCGCAATAGGATACTGTGGTCGACAGTATCAAAAGCCGCTGAGAGATCTAATAGGACCAGGACAGAGGAACAACCCCTGTCCCGAGCCCTCCAGAGATCATCAACCAACGCGACCAAAGCCGTCTCCGTGCTGTGCCCGGGCCTGAAACCCGATTGGAGGGGGTCAAGATAACTCGCTTCATCCATGCACTGCGGGAGCTGACGTGCCACCACACTCTCAACAACCTTCGCAACAAAACGAAGGTTGGAGACGGGACGATAATTTGATAACAGTGCTGGGTCCAGGGACGGTTTTTATGCATATAAATAGCATATTTATATTTATTTTATTTATTAAATAGATTTATATGGCCACCCAAATTACAGATGGCAACAAGAGGATTTATGTAGATGCATCAAATTTTAATGACATAAGCTACTGTAGAACTCTTTTCCTATAGTGTATGTGACTAACATTTGAATTTCAAAGAATCTCTATGCAATGTATAGTCCCAAAATAGCACTGGGATTAAAAAAAAATGATTGCATGCCACATTTATCTTGAAGCAAAGTAGTCAGTGAGAAAGATGTAATAAGAAAAGAGGCACAGGGCCAATTATGAGATATGCTTGTGGGAAAGCCCTTACATGTATTAATCAGCACAAATGATCTGGAGAACTACGTACTGCCTCCAGCTCATATTCAAGATTGTTGATCTGGATTGGATTGGAACAGCTTGCCCTCGGAAGTTGTGGGAGCTCCATCACTTGAGACTTTCAAGAAGAGATTGGACTGCCATTTGTCAGAAACGCTGTAGGGTCTCCCGCTTGGGCGGCGGGTTGGACTAGATGACCTACAAAGTCCCTTCCAACTCTGATTATCTGTTATCTGTTATCTGATCTGGAATAGACACTTACTGACTCACTAAACTATTACTACTTTGTCATGATTTTTCTGAATCTCGAGGAACAGTAAAATGTTTCACAAATACATATCCCAAGATAATGTCACAGGATCCAATCTGGGTCGGTCATCAGGACCAGAGGTTTAGTTTTCTGAGCTTTCGGACTCAGGCTGGAGTCCATCCTCAGGGAACTTCTCTCTAGCAGTTGTACATATAAAATTGGAGGAAGAGTAAAGAAATAAAATTAAGGATTAGGTGTAGAGATATATGCACATACATACATATGTTCATATGCAAGTATTTGGGATAGAGCTATCCAAAGCTAAGTCGATTTGTCCCTGTTTGGCTTAACACCTATTTTATCTGCATTTTGGAATGAAGCAGAAGTTAAAATCTCTTAGTTTGCTTATGTGTGGTAACCATGCACCATAAATGCCCACTTAAGAAATGAGAATGAATAAAAAGGCTGGTCAACATTTTACTTTTTTTTCCATTGTTAAACTGCTGGTTAAGAAAGTTTGGCAACATCTCAAAAAGATTTAATCAATGGATGTGGCATCATCTCGGTGGTGCAGTGGTTGAGTGCAGTACTGCAGGCTACTTCTGCTGACAGCCAGCTGCCTGTAAGTTGGCAGATCGAATCTCACCAGGCTCAAGGTTGACTCAGCCTTCCATCCTTCCGAGGTGGGAAAATTGAGGAGCCAGATTGTTGGGGACAATATGCTGACCCTGTAAACCATTTAAAGAGGGCTGTAAAGCACTATGAAAGCAGTATATATGTCTAACTGCTATTGCTATCATCTTTCACTGGGATTATGGTGCATGGTGGTGGTTCAAATGTGACAGGAATGTCAGATGCATAAAAGACAAAGATGGTTTCAGCTTCAGAACCAAAAAAATATATGTCGCAATCAGGAAACTGCACTTCCAGTGAACCATCAATTATTTCATGGTTTGGTAGAAAAATTCTCTGATTTTTAATCTGTTTAGTACTGCTTGTGCCTAGTCATGAGGTTATGGCTGGAAATCTAATTCCAGCATTGCTTTAGGGTTCTTTTTCTCCTTTTTAGCCTTTCATTCAATTGATTCCTAAGGAAAGAATTTGTACTGCACTGCTGGGAGCTGGAATGTTCCTGGGAAATGAGAAAGCAAAATAGATAGCAGAGACTGTAAATCCAACCAATAAGCAGTTGTGGGCTGAGGGCATGGAAGGAGAGTTTAAAGTAAAAGATAAATTTACCTCTGCAAGACAAAGGATGGTTTCTGGTTGCTGCTTGCTTGTATTAGGATGGGAAACAACACTGTTTTCCACCAGCCTTGAGGCATCTTGTGACATATGGAGTGTAATACTATAGAAATAAATAACATGAAATGAATAAATATTAAATATTGGCCTGCCCTTGAGCATATAAGGGTATTTGCTATGTGGCTAGATATGTATTAACATGATAGATGAGGAAGTTCCATCACTCTTTTGATAATTGGAAGGGTATCATTTTTCCTCTGAAAAGCAGACTAAAAAATTAGTACAAAAATTAAAAATAGGGTCTTCTTTGGATTAAAGATAACTTACCAAAGAGAGTGAGAGAATCTATGAGCTATGAACTGCAAATGTATGCATGCTTATCTGGGATTATGAAGCTGAACTGAAGCATCTGAGTTCTGAATGAACACACGTGTGTCATGTGCCCATAATTATTGTTGTGGGATTTAATTTGCTTTGGAAGCATGTAAATTTGTTTGAATTGATTGGGGTAATTGTAATTGAAGTAGATCTTATTTTGAAGCATGGCTTGCTGAACATAAAAATAGAGGGAATGAATGAGATAACTAAGATAAAGTGCAAATTAATAATATATACAGTTGATTTTATCTGTTGTCAGTAGATTTTAGATTTTACTAATTATTTTTAAAATTGTATGTATGTGTATATATATATATATATATATATATATATATATATATATATATATATATATATATATATTTGCATTTTGATTTCTATTTTCCATAAAGCATAGATCATCCATATAAAGTGAACGCAACATTTTATTAGCATTTTTTTTTGCTGTATGGTAGCTAATGTTTGTTTTCTTCAAAATCACTGAAAGTGGGATCAAAGCAATGACAAATTATAAGAGTGATAATGCCTCTCCTAATGTTGATAAGCTCATATTTTTCATTTCCAACCATCAATTCTGTCTTCCATTGCTTTATTATTTATTTTTCTAAAAAAAAAACCATTCCAGTGATTTTACTGACACCAATTGTTTCCATATATTTGGTGATCCAGCTATGTGCTAATGAATCAAATGACTTTTTATAATCAATCCAGACCATATGAAAATTGGTTCTGATTTGATTTACAAAAGAACAAACCTTCTTCTATATGCTTACATGAGCTAAAGCTCTGCTCTCTCTTTCTCTGTATCTCATTTCCCCCTTTATATATTTTCAAAAACAGTTAAATTATATTTTCTTTAAACAGGGCTGGGAAGCAGGGCATGTACATTTCATCCCTTCAGAAGATTTTATTTATTTATTTATTTATTTGTTAATAAAATTTCTATACCGCCCTTCTCCCTAGGGACTCAGAGCGGTGTACAGCCAATCTAGATCCCAACAACAATACAAAAGTTAAAAAGAATTAAATTAAATATTGGCCGATTAGTAAGAAAAACCCACCCCCCAATCTTAAAACCCCAATTAAAATTACAGAAAAAAATGGAGACAAATTAAAACCGTCTCAGCCCAGGCTGGCCTGCTCAAAAAGCCAGGTCTTCAGCGCGCGCCTGAAGGCCCTCAGGTCCGTGCTGGTACGAAGTTCCAGCGGCAGAGTATTCCAGAGGGCAGGGGCCGCCACAGAGAAGGCCCTACCCCTCGGGGCCGCCAGACGACACATGGCGGCCGACGGCACCCGGAGAAGGCACTCCCTGTGTGAACGCACCGGCCTGCTGGAGATCACCGGTAGAATGCGGTCCTGCAGGTAACCTGGCCCAGTGCCATGGATCGCCCTAAAGGTCAAAACTAGAACCTTAAAGCGAACCCGGAGAGCCACCGGCAACCAATGCAGCTCGTGCAGGAGAGGCGTCACATGGGCGCTACGCGACACCCCCATGATCACCCGCGCGGCCGCATTTTGCACCAGTTGGAGTCTCCGGGTGCTCCCCGCAGGGAGCAACATATAGAGGGCATTACAATAGTCCAGGCGAGAGGTGACAAGGGCCTGAGTGACCGTGCGCAGGTCGTCCCGATCCAGAAAGGGCCGCAACCGGTAGATCCGACGGATCTGATGAAACGCCCCCCTGGAGACGGCCGCGATATGGTGTTCAAGTGACAGCCGTACATCCAGGAGGACTCCCAGATTGCGAGCCCTCTCTGTGGGGGCAAAATTTTCCCCCCAATAGCCAGCGAAGGTGTCAGCTGGCTATATCGGAGCGCCGGGAACCACAGCCACTCGGTCTTGGATGGGTTGAGCCGAAGCCTGTTCCCGCCCATCCAATCCCGCATGGCCTCCAGGCACTTAGACATAGCCCCCACAGCATCGTTGGGGTGGTCCGGGGTGGAGATGTACAACTGAGTGTCATCTGCATATAGATGACACTTCACCCCAAGACCACGGATGATCTCGCCCAGCGGCTTCATATAAATGTTGAACAAGAGAGGGGAGAGGACCGACCCCTGAGGCACCCCACAAGCCAGGGGCCTAGAGGTGGACCTCTCCCCTCCCATCAACACAAATTGCGAACGGTCGGAGAGGAAGAAGGAGAACCATCGAAAGACGGTTCCCCCAATTCCCAGCCCCTCCAACCGTCGCAACAAGATACTATGGTCGATAGTATCGAAAGTCGCCGAGAGATCTAATAGGACCAGGACAGAGGAGAACCCTCTGTCACGAGCCCTCCAGAGATCATCAACCAATGCGACCAATGCCATCTCAGTGCTATGCCCAGGCCTGAAGCCCAATTGGAACGGATCGAGGTAAGTCGTTTCCTCCAGGTACTGAGGGAGCTGACGTGCCACCACACTCTCAACAACCTTCGCCACAAAGGGAAGGTTGGAGACTGGACGATAGTTGTTTAAAACAGCTGGATCCAGGGAAGGCCTCTTGAGGAGGGGCCGCATCACCGCTGTCTTCAGGGCGGTAGGAAGCGACCCCTCTCTCAAAGAAGCGTTGATAATCCCCTGGAGCCAGCCTCGTGTCGTCTCCCTGGCGGCCGAAACCAGCCAGGAAGGGTACGGATCCAATAAACAGGTGGTGGCATTCAGACCCCCCAGCAACCTGTCCACACCCTCGGCGGTCACAGGGTCGAACTCCCCCCAGATAACATTCACAAGACCTGCCCCGGACACCTCCCCCGGGACCATCCAATTGGAGTCGAGCCCCTCCCGAATCTGGGCGATTTTGTCATGCAGGAATCGAGAAAACTCCTCTGCCCTACCCTGCAGGAGGTCATCCCGCGCTCTCGGTTCAAGTAGAGAGTGGGTCACTCTAAACAGGGCGGCAGGCCGATTTCGTGCCGACGCAATAAGGGCGGAGAAATACGAAGATTTCCCCGCCCCTATCGCCACAAGGTAAGTCTTAATATGAGATCTCACCTGTGTTTGGTCAGACTCAGAACGGCTCGCCCTCCAAATGCCCTCTAGACGTCTTTTCCGGCACTTCATCTCCCGTAGCTCCTCCGTATACCACGGAGCCAAATGGGATCTGTGCCGGGTCAGAGGTCGCAGAGGCACAACTCGATCTAGAGCCCTGGGCAGTGCATTGGGTGCTGGGCAGCCATTTGAGGCCAAAGCAGCTTTAGGTTTTTTTTGGCCACAAAAGGCAACAACAACAATGTAGAATTGATGTGGTTATCAAGAAGTTGCCAGGATTTTCCTTCATGCTTTGCTTTTTATTTTCTCAGATGTTTGCTTTTTTGTTTGTTGGTTAGTTTACTTTTTAGACCTGTGTGGTTAAGCTTATTTTAGATCCCCGAGGAGGTACTTTTCATCTATTTCCTGCCTGCAAATACTGAGAAGTCACTTGCCCAATTTTTAGCAATTGCAATCTCCAAAACCAATTTGGAAAAAAAGAGGGGTTAAGATCTTGAGGTTGCAGTTCATTTATCCTGATTTAAGTTCAATGTAGCTTATTAACTGCAGTCACCCAACACTCTATTAAAGAAGGCAGATGGACCATTTCTGGTTCTGTTAATGCTTTTATATCCTCATTTTCCATTTTTACAGTAATGTATAATTTTACCTGCCCCTTCTTTCCTCAAGCAGTGATATAGTAATAGCAATAGGACTTAGACTTATATTATATCACTTCACAGTCTTTACAGCCATCTCTAAGCGGTTTACAGAGTCAGCATATTTCTCCCAACAATTTGGATCCTCATTTTACCCACCTTGGAAGGATGGAAGGCTGAATCAACCTTCAGCCCTGTCAGGATCGAAATCCTGGCTATGGGCAGAGCTAATCTACAATACTGCATTCTAATCACTGTGTCACCATAGCTGTAAGCTTTATGTGCAAACATATGCATGCAACAATGGGTAAATAAAAAAATCACCCAGCAATCACACAGAGAGTCAAACAGTTTGTACCACTAACATCCATCCATTTCTGTTTTTTCCCTTTTTCTGTCCCAAAACCACTCTGCTTTTTTTAGCTGTGTTTAGAACAATAGAGGGATGTAGGAACTCTTGTTGGAAAGGTTAAAGCTCAGAATGAACTGAGAATTGTGAGATGCAGCATATACAACACCCAAAAGAGTTCATTTGGTAAGTTAGAAATAAATGGAAAGCCAAAATGAATGTAATCCCATTGGGAGAAAGAGAAACTCTATAAGAGGTGATGATGAGAAGATAGAATTTCTTAATTCCTACTTTGCATTTGGTTTTCTCAAGAGATAAATGAAATCGTAAGTGGTCTTTCTGCCAGTCAAGAGCAAGGGAATTGTAGCTTACAATTGGCTAAGACTATGGGTAATTTAAATGAATTCAGGTCTTTGAAACCAGATATAACCACTTTACATCTGAAGGAACCAAAAGAACTTTGGTGATGGATTGCAGAATTACTGTTGATAATCTGTCAGAAAAGGAGCACCCAAGAAACTACAGATATTTAGACTGGCTAAGGACAGCTGCACACTACAAACGAAAGAGTATCAAGGGTGTGTGCAAACAAATCATTCCAGACTAACTTTTTTTCCCTTCTTTGATAAGAGTTAGTAGCTGAGTAGAGTAAAGGAATGCCACAGATATAGTATACATGGCCCAGAGAAAAACATTTGGCAAAGTGTTCCATGATATCCTCTTTCATAACATAGTAAAATATGGGTTAGTGATAAATGTGTTACATAGTTTGGCTGAATGACTACACCAAACAGTGCTCATTGATGGCTCCACTTCAACTTGTAAGGAAATATCAATGGGCCTGCCATGAAGCCTTGTCCTGGACATGAGTTATTCAATATTTTTAGCAATAACTTAGACAAGGGAGTTGGGAACACCAATGTAGTTTGCAAATGACCCAGAATTGGGAATGGTGGTCAATTATTTAAAAAACAGAAGATTCAAAAAGATCTAGGCAGTCTTGAATGGTGGGTTGAAATGATTAAGGTGGACTTTAACAGGGGAATATGTAAAATTCTGCATTGATCACAAGATAAATATAAACCAGACTGTTTCAGCTTGGCTTCAACATTCCAAGCACACCAAGGAGATTTTCTGGTCATTAGTTCCCATTCAAAACTAATTTGGACCATTTTGGATCATTAAAATGGTTCTTTGTCAATTCTTAGATTCTATCATGCATTTCTTTCAAGGCAAACAACCCATATAGTCCCACTTTCAACAGATGGATAGCTTAATGTGCAACAGAAGTTGATAACTAGGTCGTTTGATAACTAGGTCTGAAGGGAGCAACTCATAAGCAAGGCAAGCAGACCATGAGCAAATGAGAACAAGAAACTGCCTGACTTGAAACCAGAGCTGGCTGTTAGGCTGCCTAGGTCAGCCAAAGGTTTGACTTGCATTGTCTCTGAAATCAGCAGTCACTGGAAAAATGACCTCATCAGATATTGATTTTTCCCTTGAAGTTTTGTGGACGGGACATTGAAGACCATTTGCCACCTTCTGGAAAATAAACTTTCATTCATTCCTTGACTGCTTGTTGTAGCTGTTATGTCAATGAAGCAATTGTAACCCATACTGTCATGACCACTTTATTTTTCAGGGACCGGAAATAAAGCTGTGTCAGCTGATATCCCTTTTCTGAAAAACAGCACATTGTCTCATAGCGATCAATGCAATGGAGGTTATTTTATTTTGTTTAAGGATTGATTTGGTTTGGGAAATGAATGACTCAAAAAGATCAAAGGGTCATTTGTGCTCTTTATCCTTTTCAAAGCCATACTAGACATGTGTCTTGAGTTCCAAGTTTCTTTCCCAAATCCCTGAGGATTATCAATTCATTGGTGAAATGTCCATTTTTGTCCTCTAAACTTCATCATATGGGTGCATGATTTTAGGGAAGATTACCAAAAAAAGATAATGTTCTGACCCAGCTCCCCAAACATGACAAACCCTGTGAAATGATCTCAAAGATTCCTTTATTAGGAATGCCAGCAGCCCCCGCAAAAAGTTTCTCTCTCAATGTAGGCTAACAAGTCCATCTGGCTGGAAGATGAATAGTTGTCTGCCACATCTATTCATCTCTGTCCCCCACCTTTTATCCCAAGAGTTAGGGTAGGGCTTTGCTATTAATGATGACTCTTCCTTCCCAAGGATCGGCCCATGGATTTCCACTGCTTTCCTCTCCACTGCCTTCTGCACAGCCACACGTCAGGCACTGGACCCAGCTGTTCCTCCTCTTCTTCACCAACCACCTCCAGACCTGGGGGCTGTTAACTCTCCATCTGAGGGCTGATGGATTGCCAAGGCTCTGTCTCTCTCTCTCTGCCAGCTCCATTCCCTCTTCCCCCTCAGAGCTCTCAGGTTGCCTTGATGCTGACCCTGACTCCCACGCCTCTTCCTCCTCTGATTCTGCTGCTGGAGGGGCCTGCGGCCAACAGTCCATAACAGATAAACTACCTATCCTCCCAGCAGTTTGTTAACTTTTAGGAGGGAAGGGAATTGTCATTCCCGAGCACTTTAATTAAGATGGGTAGGGAATCTGTTTGTTGAGCTTAATTTCCATTCTGAAGAGGAGACCAATTGAGGAGGCTTTTTTTTCCCTCTTTCTGGAATCATTGAATTCTCCCCTGGTTCTTGTCTGATAAGTTATTTAGGAGCAGCTTTTGTAATGCATATTGGGAACATGGTTCAGATCACTCACTCACACACACACACACACACACACACACACACAAACACTTCCCTCTTTTCTGCCTGTTAAAAGCTCCAAGGTGTGCTTACTAAGATGCCTTTTGAAGTGTAACTACATTAGAAATCAGCAAATGGGTGATGTTAAAGAAAAGTAATGGGTGGGGGGAATTATCTCTTTCCCTCCTGGTCCAAATTATCGCTTTCATTCACTGTTGAAAGTAGGGTGTTTTTTTTTAAAGAGGCGAAAGATATTTCTGGTGAAATATTGGTCTCCTTCAGGCTCTCCTTTGCTTTTCATATGATCTTTCTGCCAAAAGGCTTCATCTGCTAAAGTTTTTCTCGTCCCCTTTTGCGAACCGCAGGCAGTTAGTCTCTTGTCGCCTAATAATGCTGAGAGGCCACATTCGTTGCTGGTAAAAGCATTCTCTGATTCCTTCAGCGTAGTCGATATCTTTGTTCATGATATTATTAGCCTTTCAGAGGCTAGTTTCCTTTATTGATCTGCATGAATTATATCTTCTGCTGCTATGTGAGGTTTTTATTTTTTTTAATTTCCCAAGAGTTGTTCATGTCTGCTTTGTGTGTGCGTGTGTGTGTGCTGTTAATTCAGCAGGAACGGCTGTCTCGCCCTGGGTGTTACAACGGTGCCACATTTTAATTGGGACACTTCTTGGATCAACAATAAGTTGGCTAAAGCGGGTCAATAAGAATCATGCTAAAATGTACCCCACTTTGTGCTGATCAATGGCATGTTGTCTTGCCAAGACATTTTTTGCTTTCTTTGTGTACTGCTGGTGTCAGAATGTGCTACTCAGAAAAATACGATACTTTGCTACTTTTCATGGCCTAATTGCTGCTGGTGTATCTATGGAAACCTTTTCATGCTAAATAATGCCTCTGTTTCACCTTTTTTTCAATCCAGAGGTACGAATTCAAGATGGTTTGTTTTATTTTGCCATTAAAAAAAAAAAGAAATACTTATTTCAAACAGATGTTGGTTTCCTGGGTTAATTCTGCATTTATAGAACTGAACTTAAGCCATATCAGAGCTATCTCTTCTTTCTCCATTAACATTTTTATTGAGTTATAAAGTATTGTAAAATACAAAATGCAAAGTAAATAGAAAAGCAGTGGGAGAGGAGGGGAAAGAGAAATGAGGAAAGATAAGAAATAAAAAGAAGCATTGACATCTGACTCTTCTCTGTTACAAGACATTAACATCAAATCACAGCTTTTTGCTTTTTCATAATAATATCAACAAGCTATTTCTATGAAAATCTATCAGTCTAATCAATAAAACCCAAAATCAAAGTTTAATTCTTTTCCACATCAAGCACGAAGTTCAGAAGTGGTCTCCATGTGGAAACAGAAGCACTTATCTTCTTTTCTTTAATCAAAGTGGCCAGTTTTACCATTTCAGACAACTCCTTCACTACCTGCATCAGAGTTATCTCTTCTTAAAGGTCAGAATCCACTTTCCAAAAGCTGTAGAGCCAACCTTAGCTTGAACACCAAAATAAATCATGTTTCTTACTATAGGAATAAGCTACCATGAGTTTTGGTGCACACAGTTCCATTCCTTTTCCTTTGGTCATTACTATCCGCCAATAGTACAGGCTGCTCTTTACTTTCTAGTTAGTGAAGAGAGTATACATCACAGTCCACATTTCACATTAAACAGATTTGTTTAAAATTAGAAGCAAAGCTTTCTGATTTTGTGAAAAAGGAAAGAAGTTGCCCGCAAAGCTTGTTGCCGATACTTAATATATCAGCTTTGGAATAGCTCCTAAAATGGACTAGATCAAAAGAGGTGTGCAGTTTTTGCTTTTTATGAAATGAAAGGAGATCATAGTGCGGGGAAAGGCCTATCAGGTATAGAAAAAGCTTTTCCTGGTGTCAGCAATATGTGATAACTCTCAGCTCTTGGCAGAGTTGCTATTGTGAATGTTTCCAAGCAGACGATGTCTCTCTTGGCTAGGAGAAACGAAAATGTCTGATGACTTTGAAGACTGTTTCCTAGGTTTCCTATCCCTTTGTAGCATCAACAGTTTTTACATTTCTCATTTGAGCTCTTCTATGTGAGCTATGGTTTTTAAAAAGAAGCTTCAGAGTGGGCATATCTTGCATTTGGCACCTAACAGATAAATATCATATGTTGAAGAAAGAAACTTTTTGGCAAGCAGAAAGCTCTGCATTTGTTTTCCAACATATATGTGGTAGACGTTGATTTGCTATTTTGTGATATTACTTTTGTCTTGCTCTTAGCTGCTTGAATGAAGCCCATTAAATAAGAACACAAGCAAGGCATATATATGTCTCCCAATCATCTTATGTACACAAACTGTGTACACAAGATGGTTGGGAGACATGTATGTGCCTTGCCTGTGTTCTTATTTAATGGGCTTCATTCAAGCAGCTAAGAGCAAGACAAAAATAATATCACAAAATAGCAAATCATTGCTAAAAGGGGATGTTGGAATCCATAACTAGTTATGACTAATGTACTTGCCTCTGCACAGAAGCTGCAAGAAGTTCACACAGACTGATTACAAACAACAGCGAACAAAGTAGCAACAAAGGTGCATTGGAACATCTGCAAGAAATACCATTTGCTTGCAAGCAAAAATTGATGAGACCACAAAATAATTGAAAATGAAGATGCTAAAGTACTTTGGGATCTTACCATTCAGACAAATAGCTGCCATCTAACAATGCAGAATTAACAGTTGTTGATAAGAAAGCCAAAAAAAAAAAAAAAGGTCTGGATAGTGGATGTGACAGTACCTAGAGACAGCAGAATAGAAGAGAGAATTACAAAGGAGAGAATTATAAAATACAAAGACCTCCAAATAGAAATGGACCTACTTTTAATATCATCAAACAAGAGCATTTGCCTATCTTGGGTTCTTTATAAGGGCTTGATAGGTGGACAAAAAATGCCAAAGCCAGTCTAAACATCTGGATGACTTGCCACCACCACTATTAATAGCAATTACAATAGCAGTTTCATGAGCCGTTGTGATGCAGTGGTTAGAATGTAGTACTGCAGGCTATTTCTGCTGACTGCCAGCAGTTCAGCAGTTCTATTCTGGCCGGCTCAAGGTTGTCTCAGCCTTCCATCCTTTCAAGGTCAGTAAAATAAGGAGTCAGATTGTTGGAGGTAATATTATGCTGACTCTGAAAACTGCTTAGAGAAGGCTGTAAAGCACTATGTAGCAGTATACAAGTCTAATGCTATTGCTATTCATAAAACCTATCTCTCTCTCTGATGATTTCTTCTACTTCGTCAGAGATCAGATAGGTATTTGCTATATGAAGAATGTTCCTTTTCTCTTCCTAAAAGCAGCTCCTTATTATTGAATATATTTGCTATATTGATGAAAGATTCTGAACAACTAATAAATGCCAGGTTATTAATCTTTTAATTTTTAAGTGTGTACTGTTTGTATATATTTCAGCCTCAGGTGAGCAAGGAGTGTAAGTCATAGTTTTAAAATGATCATTTTAACTAAAAATAATAATTTTGAAAAATACATGTATCTGGATAGTTGAAAATAGAGGATGACTATACAGAGATTAAGCCTAAGAAATTAATACTATTTTCAGAGGTGAATAATTCTCCAGTGAGCATGGGAACATTGTAGGTTTATATTTATTGATTACCTTTTTGTAGCCTGTGTTAGAAGAAGAATAGAATAGAATTCTTTATTGGCCAAGTGTGATTGGGCACACAAGGAATTTGTCTTGGTGTAAATGAGGTTTGCAATGAGGTTAAAATAAGTAAAGATTTTGATTTTTAAAAACCAAATCCAGCTGTTCTAGAAATGTTTGTTCTGCACATACACATCAAAGAACCACATATATCCCATTTATAGTAATGTTGTTAATTTCATTATTAATAGTCAGATAATTGAAGGTAGTTTATTTGAATGGGTAGGTTTCTTAAATTGTAAAAGCTTTCATTCCTTTCTGTTATCTCAGTTTAATTGTCCTAACATGGAGGTACATGCTTAAAGCATAGTTAAATGTAATATCCACTGCATGCTCTTTGCCATCAATCCATATATTTAAGTAAGATAATTTTGTTAATTCTGAACATCTAGTTTGATCTAGATTTAGATACACATATACATTTTGTGAAAGTTTGGTGTGTTTTTCTTTCCAGATATTTAACAAAGTTTAGTAAAAATGTGTTTAGATTTGCTTAAAGCCTGTCTAAGTGGGATATATTCCAGTTATAATTTAAAAGTTTGGGATGTACTATTAGATCTTAAAAAGCTGTGAGAAACATTTGTGTGTATGTGTAACATAGCTTACAAAATATGATCTCATTTGTACAAATTATGTTCTCACTTTTTCAGTTTCCTTTAAGATATGTAAAGTAGTGGGGATAGATGCTTCATAGTATAAGCATTTCTTGACAGGATCCAGTGTTTAGTAAAGAATCCAGTGTGGAGTATAGCTTTTATACCAAACAAAGCTTTTTATTATTTTTTCTAAAGGCAAATTTTAAGCACTTTTAGTCAAGCTAAACATTTAGTTTTTAGTAATGCCAAGTACCAGATCATGTCAAGGGAGATGCCAGACAGGATATGTGATAATTATACACTGAAATGAAATTGCCCAAATCTTGTTCACGCATCCTAGAAGAAATCAACCCTGACTGTTGTCCTTTGGAAGGACAGATATTGAAGCTGAAGCTCAAATATTTTGGCCACCAAATGAGAAGAGAGGACTCATTGGAAAAGACTCTGATGTTGGGGAAAACTGAAGGCAAATGGAGAAAGGAACAACAGAGGATGAGATGGTTAGATAATGTCATAGACACAGTGAGCATGAGTTGGGGCAGACTCAGGAAGACAGTGAAGGATGGGGTGTGTATGATGTACTGTGATCCATGGGATTGCAAAGAGTTGGACAAGACTTAGTGACTGAAAAACAAACCTTCACACACTGAATGGATTTGCCTTCTATTTGCATGTTCTGTTTTAGCTCTTGAATTGATATAAACGACTTTTTTTGCATGGATATTAGGCAGGATACACCAGTTCTTTCTCCTGAAATGCCAGAAGGCCTGCAAAAATGTCACAAAGTACCCCATTAGGTACTCTTTATTAGAAAATGGTGTTGTGGTTCGCTGGCAGCCGGTCCAGATGGCAGCTGAGTCGGACAGTGAGGAAGAAAGGAGACCAGTCAGGGAGTCTGGAGAGCACTTGGACGAGGGTCCTGCGTCCAATGCAGGGATGGGGCCAGGACCATCTAGAAGTCGGGTGCTGCCTTTGGAGCTTTGGAGTCTGGCAGCAGCGAAGCAGAGGACTCCGGGGAGCCTGTTCCCAGTGCATGTATGTGCAGAGCTGTTAGAAGGCAAGAGCAGCTGAAGCAGAAGGGGCAACTTGAGAGTAAGGCTGGGAGGTGATAGCCCCTCCCATAAGGGATACAAGTCAGACATCAATGAGGAATGCTTTGCAGGAAGCAAAGTAGTTCAATAGTGTCTTGAGTCCTTCTGGAAGCTCCATGAACTCTGGTTGTTTTTTTCTGGGACTTTGGTTGATTTGTTATAATTAATTGGACTTCTGTTTTTTGGCAGCATTCTACAGCACTGAAAGGCATGCTCTTATCTGGGGGAACTTGTTTATAAATAGTTCTGGCTGAGAATGAAAGTAATTCCCAGCGTTGCATTAAAATAGGTTTTGTTTTTACAATAAGTTTGTGTTTCATTAAGTTTGACGAAGCTTGGGTCAGAACAAATGGTTCCTCACCAAGATGGGACAATAATTCTTCAGACATCAGATTTTATAATGAAATAAAGTTCTGGTTTTGGTCCTAGAGCTATCCTTGGTCCTGTATAATGTGTACTGTTAATTATAGTTATTCGTTATAATTATTTTTTAAAAAAATATATTCCAGTTGCTGTCTTGGGCTGCCTATTATGGTCTGTCATTTTGTTGATCATTAAGATCTCTAAGCAGATAATCAGATAATCAGAGTTGGAAGGGATCTTATAGGTCATCTAGTCCAACCCCCCACCCAAAGCGGGAGACCCTACACCATTTCTGACAAATGGCAGTCCAATCTCTTCTTGAAAATCTCAAGTGATGGTGCTCCCACAACTTCCAAGGGCAAGCTGTTCCATTGGTTGATTGTTCTCACTGTCAGAAAATTTCTCCTTATTTCCAGGTTAAATCTCTCCTTGTTCAGTTTCCATCCATTATTCCTTGTCTGGCCTACAGGCATTTTAGAAAATAGCTTGACCCCCTCCTCTCTGTGGCAACCCCTCAAATATTGGAAGACTTCTATCAGGTCTCCCCTGGTCCTTCTCTTCACTAGACTAGCCAAGCCCAGTTCCTGTAACCATTCTTCGTATGTTTTAGTCTCCAGTCCCCTAAGCAGTAGCTGAGAAAGGACATTTGCAAACACAGATTTTAGAGGTTGACTTGACAAGCATGCTATATATAGAGGTTGATTTTAGAGGTTGACTTGACAAGCATGCTATATATATAGTTTGTCCTGAATTTCTGAATTTCAATATATGTTAAAGGTTATGTAGTATTGTGTTCTATATAATATCCAGACTCCTGTGTGACCATATATGTCCAGCATATTATTAAAACTTCTGGTATTCCCACCTAACTCATTTGATGTTCCCATTGGGAAAAACTAACCAGAATTAATCCGAAATGTCTTTTTTGATTTATAGATATGGTAGCCAATGCGTCAGGTCCTTTGTTAGTGGAAATTGCAAAGGCTCCAGGCTCTGCCCTAGGAATCACATTGTCAATGAACACCCATCGGAATAAACAAGTCATAATCATTGAGAAGATCAAGCCAGCTAGTGTGGGAGACAGGTAGGAGGCTGAACTGTGATTATGTTCTCCCAGATATGTGTGGTTTAATATTTATTTCTATTTAAAATGTTTTTCCTCTGGTGAGATTTGGAAAAGCTTGAGAAAAAAACAGCATTATAATAAGTGCTATTCTGCACAAACTACATTTCTTATATAACAGAAGGGGGACTTTATTTGTGTATTTGATTTATACCCCATCTTTATTTTTGGTTGACTCAAGATGATGTGTACAGCTAATGCTCCTGCCTCCTATTTTTCCCATAACAATAACCCCGTGAAGTGGGTTGGGCTGAGAGAGAGTGACTGGCCCAAAGCCTCCAAGGTGGCTTTCATGTCTGTATTGGTAAAAACCATAGGATTATAATGCAGTGCTTTAAGGAACTGAATTTATCATGGGCACATCTGAGGGAAGGTTTTCTCTTTCATACCAAACATTTCAGACTATTTCAAGAGTGGAAATCATCTTTTATAAATACTGTGAAACCTCTAAAAAAAATATTACCCCTGATAATATTTTTGGAAGCAAAGAATATCTGTTGTTGGCTTATCAGAAATAAATTAACCCTGTTAAACTTGCAAAATTATGTTGAACTTTTAATATGAACACTTACAAATTAATTAGTTCTCCAAAATCTTATCTATTGCATTGAAAGGTGCATGCTACACCCTTTTATGGCAAGGCATTTACAGTAACTGCAAGGATGTCATTTTCTTCATCCATTCATAGGCTTCCTTTGTTTTCCCCTTCCTTTTGACCTATTCATTGTTTCATAAAAGTATTTCACAATTTAGATGTCATTCGTTCTGTCTATATAACATACTTATTTTGTATTTATCACTCCGTTTGTACTCAGTTCAGGTTCATTTCTCAACCTTCAATTTTTGACCTTACCTTTTGTTAAACATACTTCTTAAATGAATCTTTCTGTCACCATTTGTTCTGATAGTTCTTATTTTCATATAACAAAATGGGTAAAGGCATACTCCTATTTAAAGCAATTTTTTCATCTTTCAACAAAGATTCTCTCTCTGCAACAAGCCTGCTATTCATTCCTTTTCTATCATTTTCTACCTTTTTCTATCCATTTTCCCTTTAGCTTCAATATTTAAAATGTTCAGATCCATATTCTTTATTGTATCATACAGTCTCTGACATTCACTGTAAGAGTTCTTATGTTCTCAGCCAACCATATATCATTTATCTGTACATAAATCTCCATGCACATGTAGTAATTAACTAATACCTGAAATGTCACTATGAGCATTCTTAATGCTATTATTATATTTACACTAAGGGGAATTGATACCTCCTTGCTTGTCTATTCTCATGCACAGTTACATCCTTGTTTTATTTTGTCCTTATACACAATTTACAACCTAAAAATGCTATATTGCATTCAACCACCAACTAACATTCAGTACAGGGTATCCCATTCACCCAAAATATTCCATAATTTTACATCATATTCCATATTTATCACCAACAAATGAATACATGTCCTTTTTCACATTCATACCATTCCGTAGTAAACTCGTTGAAGAGCAAAACTGTGATTTGTACAGTACCTGCTTGGCAATGCTGCACTACTTTTCTGAAATGGTATTCATTGTCATGTTTCAACTAGAATTTCAACTAGAGCATCTCAACAGGCGCACTTAAGAAACTGATTTTCCTGTAATTTTATATCAGTTGTTGCTACTTTTCCCTTTGTATAGGGGAATATACACTGCATTCTTCCAAATGTCATACACAAATATAGACTTCATAAATGTTAAACTTTTTTATTAGAAATAATGGCAAATAGCAAAAAACAAAATGAAATCAGAACAAGCCCGGGGTAATTTTTTTTTTTTTACAAAGTCCCCTTAGATTCTTACAATAAAGATGCATTTTAGATTCTGTTTGACCATATGAAAATATTCTCTTTAATTTTTAGCGAAAGGTTACCTGTAGTTCAGTTAACCTGACTGATGTTCTTTCATGATAAAATCTCTGTTCTTTCGTGATTTTTTTCAACCAGGAAGCTTCAAAGCTGAATTTCTGGCTTTTTAAAAAATAAGGTTTCAGCTGAATCTGGGCAAAGTATATGTGTGATGCAAAGTCATCAACTTTTGTGTGACTTTGATGGATTTTGAATTGCTCTACTTTTAACCACAGGTGACTGCAATATATGCCTGTGGTTGTGTGTTTCTCTGGCAGATGTGGGGCTCTGCATGTAGGTGATCATATCCTTTCCATTGATGGGACTAGCACAGAGCATTGTTCCTTGTTGGAGGCCACCCAGCTATTAGCAGCCACTTCAGAAAATGTTAAGCTAGAGATACTCCCTGCTCACCACAGTAGACTTCCCCTCAAGCCTCTGGATACAGGTATGTGCCATGAATGAGCATAACATGTGAAATGCATCTGTTTCTTTGGGACATGTGTATTTCTGAGGGAAAATACCCACCACCATCCTGATTACACAGAAATGGGAGATTAGGAACAAGTTTGTTTGTTTTGTTTTTTTTGGGGGGGAGACTTAAAACTATCTGGGAGGAGACAGGAACCTGGCCTTTTATTGATTCTTGTGGATTGGTGTGATTAATTTTCTACTTTGGGAAATTAGTGTCTTCTAGAGTCAAGCAACTATCACTATGTCAAAATAATAGCTATGAAGAGAGGATTTATTATACTTCAGTGATGGCTGAGTGATGTTATGAAAGCACTGTAAATCACTAGTGAAGGAATAGCCAATGCCATTCCTGTCATGGGACAAGCTGATGAATAGATCAAATTCTAGTTATCATTTTAATTGTTCGATTTTGTTAAAAAATTGGTTTGGATAAAAGGTGCCACTAGGGGTGGGATTCAACCGGTGTTACTACCGGTTCGGTGATTATGTTTTGCGCATGCATATAATAGAACTAAAGCTATGCCGCCTAGACAGCTGATAAACGCTGCGCGCAAGTGTGCGGTGTTTGAAAAACCACTTTTTTACTGCTTTTTCAACCTCAGCTGTGCCATGCAAAGCAGCTGAGGCTGAAAAAGCAGGAAATAAAGGACAGGTAAGAGCCCGGGCGGGCAGGTGGGCCAAACAGCAGCAGACACTGAACCGGTTCTGTGTCTGCTGCTCTTCAGAGCTACTGGTTCTACAGAGCCGGGCAGAATCAGTAGCATCCCACCCCTGGGTGCCACAAATAATTAAACACTGAGATGATGATGGGACTTTTCATGTCTTTGTTACAAGGTATATGTCCAGCTTCTAAAAACAATGCTGCTGGTTTAATAGCTGTATGCTTATTCCCATGCACATTTATGTGAATATAATTAATTGATGAACACTAATATGATTAATATATCAAGATTTGTAATTTTATTAATTGTGTCCCTATCCTCAATTGTAGTCTATTGGCTGCATTTGAAAAGGTCTTGGGATCAAGGTGGGAACTTCTCTGTTCTATTGTTTGTTTAGCTTCCATGCCACTTTAGCCATTAAAACTCTAAATAGCCTATGGCAATATATAAATAGTGTCAACACATAGTCATAAAAACAATCATCATTCAGCATCAATGCATAAAATGATGACTATAACTATTCATAATCTTCTAAACGTAATTAAACCCAGATTTACGTTCTGTAAATCATCAGAATGTCTTCATCTCAAGTACCTCCTAAATAACAACATTTTTTTAAATGAGCTGGTAAGTCAGGTTTATCACCATTTTTAACATTCTAACCTTCGAATGTATAGAGGAACAAATGGTTTTCTAGATGCTTGTATTACAATGACCCATAACTCTTCATGAAAATATTTTTTTCCAAAGCAAATTTGGAAGCAAATGGTCTAGTGAAAAATCACAGATTTTTTTATCTCACTTTCTCATTTCTTTTGGGTTTTTTTTTTAACACTACACATTCTTTCTGAAGTAGTGAAACACTTCATGAGGACTAGCTTGATGTTGTTTAGAAAGAATGTTTGTAGACAATGATTTTGTAGAAGTTGTTCTGAATACAACCAGGAAATGTGACTAGGTTCTCTGGCAGATGTTTCAGCCTGGGTTGTATTTTTCCAGTCTTGTTTGACAACTTATGAAGGCTGTCTCTTCTAGTCATGAGTTTAACTCCAGGTCTTTTAATTTTGCACACTCTAATAACCATCCTTCATGGATGGGATACTCTATAAATTGAATGTTCAGGTACAGTTTGTGGAGTACTAATATTGTGAAGGACCAGCTCTCTGACAAGGGACACTGCTGTGACAAGTAGCTATACTACATTCCTTTGATCTAAAAAAGTAATTTCCATGGGTAATATCAGGAGCTTCTATTTCCATTTTTGTAGACTATCCATTGCATTTAATAAACCTTTTGGGGCAATGTGAGTAAGCTCTTTGCAACTGGATTCTCTACTGTCCGATTTCTAGATTTATCGTGAAGTATTACCAGCTAGGTTCAATTTCTGATCCACAATAAGAAACAAAAAGAGAAGTATGTGCTCTTTAATTCAGTAGTGCTTACCCTGATTTTATGTAAGCAACAGAAGAGTAATGTGCCTTAAACTATCAAGAGGAAACTTTATTGCAAGTTTACAAAAGAGAAATACCTTTCCTCAAAGGCATTGTTGAACTTGCCCTTTTACCATCATTATTCCCTGATTCTGTAGTTTTGAAAGTGCAGGAAAAATGAATCCTGTCAGATTGAAAGTGGAAGACAAATAAGCTATATGAGCCAGCATGCAAATATCTCAGTATACTTGATGAAGGATTTTTATCCAAAGCAAATCAAGCCAAGCCCCTCACACAAAAAAATATTTTAGATAAATGTTCAGATATTTTAAGGACTTTCTTTCCTATTTGTGTTCATTGTCCATGGGTTTGATGTCATCTGTCCCACTTAGTTTAGTTAGCAAAGAAAGACTTCTGGCCCTTTGTTTACCAAGGGTATGTTTTGCCGAAAACTAAAGTGGTTATAGAAGTAGAAAACCAGAATCTGCCAGTTTGGCACACAAAAGATACAATTAACTTTCCTTTTCACCCTGGCCATCCCCTTGTTACTGGTCAATGTCTAATTAACTGTCTCCGTGTTATTTGGCTAATGAACCCTCTGTTCATACCTTCTCCATCTTCACATTCTTTTGATTGACCTTAGACTGGATTGGTGCATTCCTCTTTTTGGCCCGGCATGGCTTGGTTCTCAAACCCCTCCCTTGTCTTCCCACATTCCAATCTCCCTCCTCCCATTGCTAATATCCAGCTGGCAGGTTGCAATGCAAAGCTAGCAGAATGGCAGCCATGACAGGTGATTATTGTTTTTATGTGTGCAAATGGCTTTTAAAAATACTTTTGGTGGTGAGCCAACTAACCAGTTTCAGTTTCCTGTGATTTTTGATGTTCTCTTTTTGTTACGTTATCTGTCTATTATTGGCAAAAGTCAAAGTGCAGAAGAGTGAACACCACCACTGCTGGGATCCTTGTGTCAGCTACTGCCACACCCACCATCCAGGACATTGCAAGACACCTACCTGGAATCAGACAACCAGCCAGGACTATTGTAAATGTAACGTAGCCTATGTTTCTACTTTCTTGATATGCAGAGTCACAATCTGAATTCCCAGCAAACAGGGCTGCCTGAGATTTACTCAAAATCTGTCCAATGAGCTGTTTCTTCTGGACCAGTTTTGTCCTTTCCTATTGCCAAGCCCTCTCTCTCTTTTTCTTTTGAAGACCCACTCTTGGTATTCAAGGTGGAAAAAGTGCATATGGTTTTTCTTTACCTGCTTCTCCAGGGACCCCATTCTCAGTATTCCTTGCAATCTCCTCCTTGTCCTGTCCTTGAGGCATAGGTTAGGAGTTCAGTTTTTCTTAATTATTTCTAAAAGAATGATAATAAAAAGGAAATCTCTGTACTCTGCATAAGATTTGAGAAAGCCCTTTCAAATTTGGCAAATTGAAATATTGTCATAGATCAGCAAAGATGTTAAAATCAAGGCTGGAAGATTGTTAATTTAGTTATATTTAGTGAGATACTTTGGGAATGGGAAAAGAATTATCAGATATTTACTCATTTTGATAAATGTGTTGGTAAAAGTGGGACACAAAATTACATATTTTGTTCCTTGACTAATTAAAATGGAATTAAATTGATATGAACAAATAGGAGTTCACATCAAATACTCAGATGGCTTCTTTTGTCTTTTATCTAGCTCTTGTAGCTTCCAACTTTGCATCTCCCACCATAAACACATCAGGGTTGGCCTACCAGAATTCCAATACTCTACCTCGAAGCAATCATCCCATGAGCCCACGGGCCACAATGATGAGGAGAAGACAGAGGAAGAAGGAGCACAAAAGTTCATGTAAGGGTCACAGGTTCTTGCAGGATTATTCAGGTTCATCTTCAAAATCCCTTCCCCATTTTTGAAGAGTTAAAAGGGAATAGACAATATATCTGTTTTATCACGATCATGGTGATACGTATGTTCTTGTTAACTCCCTTTAAATTTTCCTCCAAACTCAGAAACTCTTGCACGATCCAATCTGGATCAGTCACCAGGACCAGAGGTTTTGTCGTCTGACCTTTCAGACTTGTGCTGGAGCCCATCTTCAGCACAAGTCCAAAATCTCAGAAGATAGAACCTCTGGTTCTGGTGACCTACCCAGATTGGATCCTGCAACATTATCCTGGAACATGTACTGTATATTTGCCTTCATTAATCAGAAACTCTTCCTTCTCATTTAGACGTTTTGTCATACTTTCTTCTAGCTACATATGAAGAGTGGTAGAGGAATGATGGTGCAGGTGGACGCATATCTTCTTATCCGAGGGGCTGCCCTTCTCTCCAAAGAGTTTGGTTAAGGTTGATGGCAGTTGGCTTGAGCTGATCGTCTCCCTCAATAGAATGGTTTCTAAATTTCTCTTTGGAAAACGAAGTGTCCAGTGTTTCCTTAAAGTGCTAACTTGGTTGTGTCCCTCTCTTGTTTCAGTATCATTAGCTTCCAGCACTGTGGGTCCTGGTGGGCAGATTGTTCATACAGAAACAACAGAGGTGATTTTAAGAGGAGACCCCTTGAACGGCTTTGGACTGCAGCTCCAGGGTGGGATCTTTGCTACCGAAACCCTCTCTTCGCCGCCTCTCATCCGTTTCATTGAGCCAGACAGCCCAGCAGAAAGGTTAGAGACCTCTTGGGGTTCAGATGAAGAGGGTAGTGCTGCCACTTGTTAACAGAGGTGTCCCCTCCTTCCTTGTAGAGATCCCATGACCCATTGGGCCATCCTTCTTTCAACATGTAACATAGGCTGGTGCTATTTCCCCTCCCACCATGACCCTCCGCAGAGTCTCAGCAAAGCCTCCTCTTCCTCCATCTCCTCAGTTGACCTGTAGAACTGCCTGTAACTTTGCTCAGTGTGGGAGAAAGAAAGGGGACTGCAGACCACAAGGAAAACTCCCCTGATGTATTCCTCTCCTGATGTATTTCTCAAGGTCCATTCTATCCAAGGTGCTCTCCAGCCAGCCATATACAGCAGGACTCTTAAGTTCCCTCACCATCCACTGTCATTCAAACATTTCAGACTTTTTGGATTGACTTCCAAAGCAGCCAAACTCCATTTGCCCATTAGGTCTTGGTGCCTGCTGATTGGGCACAAGGTCAAGAGGGAAGCAGGCATCAGGGCACATATACACTCTTCCCATCTTCCTTTGCACCATGCAAACAGTGGATTTCTATGAAAAGTAATATGGCACTGAGGCTACCACAGCTTTGTAAATTTAAATCCCATGGGAATAATGGATTCTGGATTTTGGATGCATTCTATAACATAGCCCATTTGAGTTATTTTGGCTCAAAAATTGCTGCTTTATAATACACCACTTTGCGCGATTAGAGGTTATAAACAAACAGACATGAAAGTTTTAATACTATATACTTTCCTCTGAATTCTAACTGGCAATTACTTGGAGCTTCTGTCATCGGTAAGGTATAAAAGAATTAACAAAATAGCCAGTTCTGTTCTTTTTTGTTGTACATCGCAGTGTTTTCAGCATTTGCTGAGAGGAGCAATTCAATCTGGATTTTGTGATATTGTAGTAACATTCAGAATTAAACAGTCAAAGACAGCCTACCATGAAATCACAAATCATTAAAATTGCACCATAATTATCCTGACAGCTTGATTAACTCAAAGAGCACTCTGCTCTGTGATCTAAATTTGACCACTTTGCTACAGCATCAGAATTAATAGATTATTCTGATATTGCATTCATAGGCTGAAGGACAGCAGTAGGTTTGCTTCTTCTGTAACAGGGATTCCTTTTCAAGTGTGTGTTTGTATGTATAAGTAGTCCTCAACTTATGACCAGTCACTTAGCAAACATTCAATGTTATGAGAGTCCTCTTTGGGGATATTTACAGTCTGGTTCCAACAACTGCCCCCTCTCCAATGGTCAGATCTCAGACACTCTGCAACCAGTCCTCATTTATGGCCATTTGCAGCGTCTCAGAGTTGTCCGATCACATTTTACTGTTTTGTTTTGTTTTTGCCAAAAACTGAAAGTAAATGCCAGTTGTTGACAAAACTAACCCATAGCCAAACATTGGTTCACTTAACAACTGTGGTGTTCATTTAATGACCACCCCAAAAAAGGTAATAAGTCATGTGGGTTACTTGATTTACAACTGTCACTACTTACAACCATGATGGGGAGGGTCCATTACAGTCATAAATCAAGGACTACCTATGATAAGTAAGGACAGGTATCTGTTGTTGGGTTCAGTTGCAACAAGTGAAAAGAGAAGATTTGTTTCATAAGTATAATACTAATATATCCATGGTGCAAAAATGAAACAGAGCAAATTAATCTAGATCAGAGAATCTCAGAAGAGAAATAGTTCGTACTATGATAACATAGTTTGTGTGCCTTCATTCAGTAAGAATGAGGAGTTTTCTATGCTTTCAAACGTGATGTTTATTTTGTACTCATCTTTTTTTCCAGGCAGTTGTTTTAGGAGCAGATATGATTGTAACAATATATAATATCTGGAAGGGTTGTAATTTTAAGTACAGATTCAGATTGCATTGTGTCTCACCTATACTTGGTGAAGTTGAATTTGGTCTAATATTTTTTGTTGTTCCTTTCTTTCAGGACATTTTTAGACTAGTACATTTGACAGGCATCATAGTTGCAAAGTCAGCAGTTTGTATATTTCTGTGAGTGTGTATGTGTTTGTGTACAATTAGATATGTTGTCCCAGGAGGATGGTATTTACTCAGTTGCTGTTATGCTTCTTCCAAAACATTGGCAGAAGAGCAAAACATGAGCATACCTAAATGGAATAAGTAACACAAGTTTTATGATGTTTTTAGTTTTTAGATGGAAGCTTAACAAAAGAGATCCAACCTAGAATTAAGGAGAACTTTCCTATCAGTGAGAACAATTAAATAGTGGAACGGCTTGCCTCCAAAAGTTGTGGGTGGAAGTTTTGGATTTCCGCCACTGGAAGAAGAGATTGGACAACCATTTGTCCAGAATAGTAAAGGGTATCCTATTTGAGCAGGGAGTTGGACTAGAATGCCAAGTTCCCTTCCAACTCTGTTGTTCTGTTATTCTGTATACTGTATATTCATGGATACCCATACAGAAATGTCCCTTTGCTAGTTTTACAATCCTCTATTTTTAACAATTTGGCAATAGGATATAAACTGCACTAGATATGTTTGAATTCTGCTAACTACAGAGATATCCAAGAATAGTACACAGACTATCTTTATTTATTTATACTAATACTTATATACCGCCCTTCTCCCGAAGGACTCAGGGCGGTGCACAGCCAATCACAAACCCAATACAGTATACAAAAGTTAAAAACGGATTAAATAATTTAGGCTGTTTAAAAATTTTGCCCTCCCCCATAAATAGTTAAAAACCCAAATATTCAAAACCAATTAAAAACGTGAGACAAATTAAAATCCTATGTCAGCCTAGGCCAGCCTGCTCAAAGAGCCAAGTTTTTAACGCCCGTCTGAAGGCTCTCAGGTCCATGTTGGTGTGTATCTCTGGGGGCAGACCATTCCAGAGGGTGGGGGCCCCCACAGAGAAGGCCCTACTCCTGGGGGCCGCCAGACGGCACATAGAAGCCGACGGCACCCGGAGAAGGCCCTCCCTGTGGGAACGCACAGGTCTGTTGGAGATCACCGGCAGAACGCGGTCCTGCAGATAACCTGGTCCAATGCCATGGATCGCTTTAAAGGTCAGAACCAGAACCTTAAAGCGAACCCGGAAAACCACCGGCAACCAATGCAGCTCGCGCAGGAGAGGCATCACATGGGAGCTTCGTGACGCCCCCATAATCACCCGCGCGGCCGCATTTTGTACCAGTTGGAGTTTCCGGGTGCTCCCCACAGGGAGCCCCATGTAGAGAGCACATATCAACTATCTTACTCTGAATTCTGCCTTACTTATCAGGTTGAGCATTTATTTGCTTCCATAAAATTTAAGCTATAGTTTCTTCCAATCAACACAACATTGATATTTGATTTTCTGCATATTCCATAAATCTTGAAAGTTTATATCTTCAAGCTAAACAACAGATCAGCCATTTATGATAATCCTTTTAGGACCCAATAAATCTTTGTTTATCTAATTAAGCTGGTTAAATGCAGAAAATGTGTTTCATAGTAGATTGTGTTCTGTTTGATAAGTTACAACTGGGGCAAGACTCATTTCTACCATCGAAACCTTGTAGTGATTGAAGATGAACTGTTATGATTTATTCTCAAATGCCATGAAATACTTAACTCAGAGAAGTCCAGGAAGTAAGGTTTGTACCTATGGAGGCTAAATAATTATTGCTTTTAGAATTTGGAAACAAGGTCAGATTTGTGAGAGATCCTCAGAAATTACTTTTCCCAAACTAGACTCTTCCCCACTCCCCTTTTCTTCAATTTATATTATCCACAGTTGTCTCCAGGGTATGGTAAAAAAAGTTAAGGTGGCATCCATAACAGTATGCTAAAAGGTATACCTATTTTTATAGGCAGAGCTTCAACCGAACCTTTGTGGCTCCCATCTTGACTGTTTTGACCACACTTTGCAGATATCTCAGCTGTTGTCACAATTTTTTCACAAATGGAGGTATTTAAATGAGGCCATATACAACTGAGACCTGAGACCTCATTAATTGGAGGTAATGAAACAGAGGCTGAATGGCTTCTACCTGGGATTTTGGAGTTGCATGATATATGATGACTTTGCATTAATGCAAAGTGTCCTAGTTGATTTCCAGGATCCCTTGCAACTCCAAACTTCAATAGAATAGAATAGAATAGAATAGAATAGAATAGAATAGAATAGAATAGAATAGAATAGAATAGAATAGAATAGAATAGAATAGAATAGAATGCTTTATTGGCCAAGTATGATTGGACATACAAGGAATTTGTCTTGGTGTAAATACTCTCACTATACATAAAGAAGAAACATTCGTTAAGAATCAAGAATCATAATATACAATACTTAATGATAGTCATAGAGTACAATCAATGTGTTCTACCTTGGTTTGCTTTACAAAATAGCACTCCTATTGCTTCTACTTTTACGCTGGCTTCAATTATTATTGTTTCCTTATTTTGGGGGTATGTTTCATTATGTGGATTTATTCTGTTTAATACTTGATGGCATTGTTTGCTCTGTTGAATATTCTATTTACTGAAAGGCAGATAGATACACTGAAAAACAATTTATATACAATTTCAGATTAAAAATGTCTAGATTATACACTGCATATACAGATTTTTGATCCTGTTAAAAATGATTCAAACAAGGCAGAGGAACAAATTAACATTGCACACAGAGATAGAAGCCAAAAACAAAAACAAACAAAAACACAAATGAAATTTTTTCCTCTCCAGTTTTTGAATTCTATGAATTCTAATTATGTGTTCTTCAGATATGGTAAAGCTTTTTGTTAAGAGGTTTACGTTTCTCAGGGGATTACAGTACGTCTGTATTTTGCTAGCTCTCATAGTATGACGTAGTGGCTAAATTGTGGCCATAGAGCCATAGACCAGGGCTGTTAAACTCCCGGCCTGTGGGCTGGATGGGTCATGCGCTGCCGTGCCCACACCCAGTTTAGCAAAGGGGGAAAAAGTCATGATATGTCATGATACATCATGTGATGCCGCCATGACAACGCAAGTTTGACATCTCTGCCATAGACACATTTGACAACTAAAGTTGAGGTTAGACTAGAAGACCTCCAAGGTCCCTTCCAGTCATATACTACTATGATTCTGTGACATTTTCCAATAGTTTTTTTTTTGCTTTCATTCCTTGTTACTTCACAAATGAAACTGGTCTATGATCTTCAGTTCCGCAAAGATTACAGTTTTCCCTCTAGAAACAAATCAGTTGATCCAATTTTATGTGAATACTTGGAAAGATTGTTCTACTGGTTATTATTTACATGTGATAGGTGAGTGTGAGAATAACTAACTTTTTTAAGACTCAGCAATTTTGAAAAAAAATGCCAACTCCTTTCCACTGCTTTTTACACTGGATAAGTAAGATGAATCCATAAAGGTAGATTCACATCTTCAAATTCTTCTTAAGTAATCAAAATAAGAACCTTTTTATTACTACTGTACTATTGCTGCTAACAAGGTAAAGGACATGTGGAATTTTTCAAGGATGGTCATGAAACATATATGCTTTCCATCTTCCACTCATAGCAAACTGCTCCATCTTGAAACATTTGATCAAGCAGACACTCCTTTTTAGAATAAAGGCCAAATATTTTTTGTTTAAATTCAACCGCAATGCCATCTGGCCATGACAAAAGTGCTCAAATTTGCTCAGGCATTGAAGAATAATGCTGTAGGAAAGAAGCTTCTGTCATTTAACTCAGAGGACACCCAAATCACACCACTGAGCACCTATCTCTTTTAGATCCACACCCTTCATCCCTGATTGGCACTAAATTTCTCTTAGAGCCAGATACAGATTTTCCTGACCAGTCCTCATGAACATATATGAAATTGTCATATGCTATGCAAGGCTATCCACTGGGGTACAATATGAGTCTTCATATTTTGATTGTTGTTGAATACCAAGATTGTTGTAACCTCTTATTGTACCCCAGTGAATTCTAAAAGAACTTAGTGTGGGGTATGATATAATCTTTCTAGTATTCTAGCCTCAACCTCAGGAGAACTAGCATTCATCTGTTTCATGCTATATTTCTGTTCTAAGTGGCTCAAAGTGCCTCCAAAGCACTGAACAACACAAATGAGGCCATGGTATTGGGAAGGAGGGAACAAGAATTCATCCAGGCAATCACATAATTCTTCTAAAGAAATTGGGGCCGCTCTAGAGTTTGCCAACATGAAAACAGCCCCCTATTTCTGCATTTGAGGACATAGCTGTAGCACATCTTGATCAGTGGCAGGCAGGCAAGTAAATTTGTGGCTGACTGTTAGCCTTCTTAGCTAGCAATCAATCTCAAGCAACTAATGCATGTATAGCATATAACTTACTGTTACATGTATATCTACTATTTAAAAATTTTAAAAAATCAAAAATTGGTGATACATTTTTAATGGTTCTATATTATTTTGTTAATGGAAAATTGCCTGTCATGGCTGTTAGCGAACCCAAGCAAATCAGAACTCTGACACTGGAATCTTCCTCAAAGGACTTCTTTATTGGGTACATCATATCCGCACAGTCAATTGTAAAACCAACACTAAATCTTTCCCATGGTTTCAGTATAATTAAAATAGGAAGTAACTCTCTCACCAATTGTTACAGGTTATGTTGGCCAATTAGGTTAATTGGCAGGTTCTCCAGGCACTCCTCCCCATTTTGTCCTTCACCTGGGGGAATGACCTTGGTTCTCATGAGAAAACTCTGTGTTGTGTCTAGCAAAGCGTTCCATCCACCTTTCCCCTTTCTTCCTCTATGTGGCAACTGAGGGACAGGAAAATGGCCCCTGCCAGGTTCGTTTCAAAGTTGACAGTGATTTTGTTCATATTCATCCTTCTGAAGATCTATGTAAATCTCCAGAGAAGATTTTCTCTGTGATCTTGTAAATGCAACATCATAATTATATGTGATATCTTGCACCAGTGTGTTTATTAAAGGAACAACTGACTATATTTTCATTTCACAAAATTTTATAAAGCTGGAGGATTTGAGCCTTAAATATCCTATTAACTCTTTTCAATCTACTAATAAGGGAAATAAAATGTTTTGGGTTCAGACAACCAAGATATAAAGCTTTGAAATTTTCAAGCACTCTATTCTTGGGCTTAATCATTATTGGTTCTTGATTTTCCCCCCTACTGATTAGAAATGTAAAGATGTTTGGACAATTGTGCTAGAAGCTCAGTTCAAGTAATGGATTTTTCCCAGTCTTTGAATGATATATCAGAGACACTCAACAGAGAGAGCTGTACCTGTGTTTCTCAAATGCTTCTCCAGATTTTTCATTGTAATGACTAAATAGGAAGACCTTTATACATAAATAAATCATTTTCTTTTAAGGTCTAACCAGCCATTTATAAATTGTGGTATTTCCATGTGTTGGTTTTTTTATTATTTTCAAAGATTCCAAAGTCTTCCCTCATTTTAAAATTCTGCCCCTGGATTTTGCAGTGATTCCTATACAACACCACTCTGTTTCCATATTCTGAGGACTGCTACATCCACATATTTATTGTTCAGTTCATTTCTAAAACTGCCTTTGCCTCCTCTATTCAGAATCCCTTCCTGTGGCTTGATTCTTCCTCACTTTTGTAGTCCACAGCTTATGATCTGTCATTCAAAGTTATGACAGTCTCAAAAAGGATGCTCATAAAATCTCTTCCTTCCTTCCTTCCTTCCTTCCTTCCTTCCTTCCTTCCTTCCTTCCTTCCTTCCTTCCTTCCTTCCTTCCTCCTTCCCTCCCTCCCTCCCTCCCTCCCTCCCTCTTTCTTTCTTTCTTTCTTTCTTTCTTTCTTTCTTTCTTTCTTTCTTTCTTTCTTTCTTTCTTTCTTTCTTTCTTTCTTTCTTTCTTTCTTTCTTTCTTTCTTTCCTTTCTTTCTTTTTTCCAAAAAGTGTTCATCTCACTATCCAGAGTGACTTCATAAAATATTGTGCCCTCTGTCATATGATCGCATTGATGCTACTTAGCAACTGCTCACATTTACAACTAATTGTAGTGGCCCATAGTCACATGACCACAATTGACAATGTTTTTTTAATCAGTCCCTGGCAAAACACACCCATTCAGAAGAATGGATTTGTTTGATGACTACATGATTCATTTAATGATTGGTTTAAAAAATCAGATCAAGTCACATGGAACCCTTGACTTATGACTGCGGTAACTTTTGATCAAAATCCCAATTCCAATTGTATTTGTAAGTTGAGGGCCACCTGTAATGCTTTTTGTTTTTTTCTTCCGTTCCTGCTATCCCAAGTCTCCAAATGCAGAATCATCAATGCAATAAATGTAAGACAACATTGTATAAAAGCATATCTTAAAACAATACAGTACTGATTTGGAAGTTGAGTCATGGCAACTGGACTTCTTTTCTTTTTTGGTTTGAAACATTTGCTGCTTATCCAGGTAGCTTCTTCAGTCTTATATATAGAAATACATTAACTTTTCAAACTATTAAGGAAAACAAGGGTATATTTCACTTTAAGGGGGAGAATAGGAAGAAGAAGAAAAAGTTACCTGATTTGCTAAAGCACTGAAGTGAACTGAATAAACTGCAACTTGCAATACTGCACATATCATGTAACTTTTCGTGTCATTAGTCTGAATGACAGTGGGGTCAGGAATGGTTAATTGGATTGCTGTAAGATTAAAGCATGCTTCAAAGCAGCTTTCATATAGCAATGATGTTAGTTTTAATGTGTCTTTGGATATGTAGAAAGTCATGTAGAAACTGTGTAGAAGTACTTACAAAAACAAAAGCATGTGTTGAACCTAGGAAATAGGAGCATTAGAAAGAAGCTCAGATAGGCTCCAACCAAAGGTGGTATTCAGCAGGTTCTGACCAGCTCTGGAAAACCGGTAGCGGAAATTTGGAGTAGTTCAGAGAACCAGCAAATACCACCTCTGATTGGAGATTTTACGTATCCTTCCCCTGTCATGCCCACCAAGCCACACCCACAGAACCAGTAGTAAAAAATTTTGAATCCCACCACTGGCTCCAACCTAATTCACTGCGGTGGAAGAGAGCAGGAAGGGAAAGCCCTAACAGACTTTGAAGATGTTACAAATAGTCCATCCCTGTGTATGAATTCTCTCTTATTTGATTGTCTCAAATATGTATGTTTTCATATTGGATTCCCCATCAGTCTTGTTCTTTGACGTCATGGAAAAGGGGCTATATAGTCTTGATAAATGTCCTTTTCTCTTTGACTTCTCCCAACTTCCTTCATCACTCTTCATTAAAGATGTGGCCTTCTACAAGTTGGAGACAGAGTACTTTCCATCAACAGCATTGCAACTGAAGATGGGACAATGGAGGAAGCCAACCAGCTGTTGCGGGATGCAGCACTTACTAATAAAGTTGTGTTAGAGATTGAATTTGATGTGGCAGGTATGGATATTTTTCCCCGCTTAATCCCGATTTTCTTTTTAATTATGTTACTTTGTTTTCAATATAGTTAGCAGCAGTATAGAACAGTAGATGGCCAGATTATTTTCAGTGACCCAGGGACCAGACATGATACATGATCTTGACGTATTGGGCAACTGCATATTGATTTCTGAAGCCAGAATCAACGTATGCCATATAAAATCCTAATATGTCTCAACAGTTATGTAGAAGGAACATTTTGAGCAGATAAAATGCCATATTTTTTTCAGATGGTAGATAGTTTGGGTGGAAAGAACCCCAGACTGTACTTCTGTAAAATTCCTGTTGAATAAAAGTAAGTTATTTATGAATAGTCTGATTCTGTCTAAAAAAGCACCCTCGTTTTATGAGAAATATGTAAAAACTTTTTTCCAAATTTCTGACTCAGATCGATTCACCAGGCATGAGGTAGAGTGTACAGGTAGTCTTTGACTTATGACCACAATTAGGATGAGAATTTCCATTGCAAAGAAGGGAGTAGTTGAATAAATCACGACCAATTTTATAATCTGTTTTGCTGCAATTGTTAAGCAAATAACTAGTTAAGTGAATCACACAGTCGTTTAGAAAATCCAGCTTCCCCCATTGACTTTGACTATCTGGGAAAGTCATCAATGGTGATCACATGACCCCAGGATGCTGCAACTGTCATAAATACATGCCAGTTGCCAAGCGCCTGAATTATGATCATGTGACTATGGGGACTGCTGCAATATGAGACTGGTTGTCTCTTTTTTCTATGCTATTGTATCTTTTCACAGTCACTAAATGAATGTTTTTAAATTGAGGACTACAGCTGTAGTATCTTCTATCATTGGCAATATTTACTATACCTATAGTAATAGCAATAGCACTTAGACTTATATACCACTTCACAGAACTTTACAGCCCTCTCTAAGCAGTTTACATATTCTGTATATTGCCCACAATAACAATCTGGGTCCTCATTTTACCCACCTCGGAAGGATGAAAGGCTGAGTCAACCTTGAATCTGGTGAGATTCGAACTGCCAAATCATAGGCAGCTGGCAGTCAGCAGAAATAGCGTGCAGTACTGCATTCTAACCACTGCGCCACCACAACTCATGCCTATGCATATGAAGTACGCTACTACAAATGCCCACAACTGTATCTGGATCTTCCTGATTTTAATTAGCACGTTTACAATTGCACTATGTTGTAACTAATGAAGGTGGAAAAGTGTTGTTCAGAGTCAATTAATGTGATTATGTTTAGGTATAGGAGACACCGGGAGTTACTGGGACATCTATAAAGCTCCAGTTCTCATTCCAATAAATGGGAACACGTCTGGCACAGAAATGTGACCGCAGCTCCTCCATTACTGGTGTCCTCACAGCTGCTGGCCCCTTTCAGGCTGCTCCTGTCACTAGATAATTGTCACATCTCTGATGTGTCTATAGTTGTAAAACTAAAAATGGCTAAATCTCGGGGGGAAACTAATAACTTGTTACTTAATTTGGTCTTGTTAAAACAACTGGGATTTTATAGAATAAAATTATGGCTATAGAATAAAGTTATAGAATCTGAGCTGCAAAGCCCTAAAAATTTCTTTTTTTGAGTTGGTGTGGCCAAGAAAGGGAAGAAGAAATCACTTGCACACAACTTTTTCTTTCAGAAATGATGTAAATGACAGCATTTGTCTCTTAGATGCGGATCTACAAAAAATCTGAATATATTTATACAGTTTAGGGCCCACCTTTCTTCATGTTGAATGCTATATATACACATAAACATTAATCTAATAAAAGCCTTTATTACACTTACAGTTCAAGCAGAAATAAAACTACATGCAAAAATGCATCACATTTAATTTTAAATGTACAGGTAGTCCTTGACTTACAATTTGTTTAATATCCATTTGCAGTTACAAAGGCACTGAAAAAAATGACTTATGACTTATTCACACTTACAATCGCTGCAGCATCCCTGTGGTCATGGGATCAAAATTAAGATGCCTAGCAACTGGCATGTACTTATGACGGTTGCAGTCTCCCAGGGTCATGATCAACTTTTGTGACCTTCAAAGTCAATGGGGGAAGCCAGATTCCCTTAACAGCCATATTACTAACTTAACAACTGCAGCGATTCATTTAAGAGCTGTGGCAAGAAGAGTCAAAAAATGGGGCAAACTCAACAATTGTCTTGCTTAGCAATAGAAATGTTGGGTTCAATTGTCATAAGTTGAGGGCTGCCTGTAAATGTTATCTGTATTATATTATTGAACACTTGACTGTACTGGACTGAATGCACTAAGGAAATATTCACTAATTACAAGACACAACTTATTATGAGCTATTAGAAAATATTACAGAAAATGTAAGACAGCTTCATTCATTATGATCTTCCCATTAATTCTGCCCAAAACTGTTCTATCTAATACTGTTCGGGAATCCAATATGATCTGGCCCAATTGTCTTGCAGGTTTTGATTCCAGTGACAGCAAATTCCAGTATGAATAGGAAGGTGTGCATGTAGGAGAGCCACTGAAAGCAAAGAAGTGACTTGTGTCAGTGGTCTTTCATCAAATACTTTTTCCAAAGCCAAAGTAAACTTTGTGCTACACTAATGTACTTACCTTCACATATTGGGAATTTTAGTACAGGTAGACAAAGCAACCAACACCATGATCCTCTGGTTTGATTTTTCCCTTTTAATTGATTTACTTGTTCCACAGAATCTGTCATTCCGAGCAGTGGTACCTTCCATGTGAAACTACCTAAGAAAAGAGGTGTGGAACTTGGGATTACTATCAGCTGTAAGTATTTCTAAGTTATAAGCTACATTTGCCATTTTCTTTTTTCTACAAGAGAATGCTCTAAAGATAACTTTCTGCATTATTTTTTTTCAAGGCACATTTGCCCACCAAGTTAGAGTCAATTCCCTCCTAGTGATTGATAATGTCTTCTAATATCATCCATGCATTAATATGATATAGCAGTAATGAAGACAAACTGTATATTAGCTTTACAATGGTTGGGTGGTACTTTAAAATCTCCCCTGCCAAGATTTTCTAAATCGTGTTCACCAGAACTCCCAAGAATTTCAGATCAGTTTCAGTGGCACTTATTTTCAAATTGATAATAACTTAAAAGTGAGATTTATATTTTCCCTCTTCGCCAGGACTCCCAAGGGTTCATGTGTTGCACTTCTTCTTCCAGTGTTCCCCATAACAACCTTGTAGCACTGGTGGGATTCAATTTTTTTTATTACCGGTTCTGTGGGTGTGGCTTGGTGGGTGTGGCAGGGGAAGGATACTGTAAAATCTCCAATCAGAGGTGATATTTGCCGGTTCTCTGAACTACTCAAAATTTCTACTACCAGTTCTCCAGAACTGGTCAGAACCTGCTGAATACCACCTCTGCCTTGTAGGATATGTTCAACTGAGTGTAACTGGCCCACAGTCACCCAGTGACCTTGCCAAGTAGGGGCAAAACTTGGATCTGGATATCTTGGTCCTAGTTCAATACTTTAATCGCTAATAACACTTCAATCACTACACCATATCAACTGCATTGATTATTATTTTCTGAAATTGATTTGAAATTCTGCCCTTATTCTCTATTTCAGACAATTTTTAGGAAGTGTTAGGTGCTCCCCAAAATTAGTGGAATACCATTGCATTATTGTGTATTCCCAGCCTCACAGCATTGGTAGGATGGAAAGGAGTTTCTGCTAAAATACAACTCTGAACCCAAGTAGGAACTCCACTCTGAGTAGCAGAGCTGTCACTTCTTATTTCCTAACTTACACATTCCGAGGAACATTAATTGAATGGATTGTAAAGCAAATGTTATGCTTTAGAGTGATGCTCCTGGGCAGATCATCAATTGGTCAGCTGTGCTACCCGAAAGAATATTCTGTTCTTTTCCCATCAGTATTCTAACTGCAGGTATCAGTAGACTATTTCCATGCATATGAGAATTTTCATGTACACTTTTATTGGTATTTCTGCAAACACTGACTTTCCCCCAAGTATCACTGAAGTCTCCCTCTGCTTAATGAATAATGGTACTCGATTATAGAAGGATTGGAATCTGAAGGATGACAACTTCTGTTAAAATGATGCACTACAAAATGATGTACAGTACAACATTTGAAAATATACTCAATTATTACTGTTTTTTTAAACAAAGAACTCCTACACCAATAATACATATGTTTAACTGATAATCAAAGAAGCTGCTTGAGGGTTAAAGTTATGAATAGATTAAAACATTTTAATGAAAGTTTTGTTGCAGTAGCTTGTTGAAGGTTTGCTTGGGAGAGGTATAATTGAAAACTTTAATTTTCTCCAGTAGTCATCAAGGCCTTTCACCCTTATTATAATGTGTATAAAAGTATCTGAATTTATCACTGGGTCAAGGAATTCAAATATTTGCTTTTAAAATGACAAAGCTTTCACGTAATATTGTCAGATTTCCATAGACATAGTATATTTCAGGGGCAGGAAAGTCAGCTGGGGTTTTCAACTTTCCTGAATGATGATCATGAATTCCTAATCCCAAGAGTTGAACAATAACAAAAGAAAATGGATTTTTTTCTTACTAAACTGGACTGTTAATCAAAAGTCTCTGATCCTTCTCAGAGGGTCTTGGGAGGTTTTCAAATGAAACTGGTTGCATTTAGAATTTTAACACGCAAAAACGAACGTGTGTATTTGTTCATTTGCTGTTATAATTGAGGATATAAAAAAATTTGCTGAATAAATGGATGCAGTTTGATTTAAAAGCCTTAGTAGCTTCTAAACATATTTTCATTTACAACATTTATTCTTGAGTAAGCAGATATTTTCAAGCAGTAATTGATTTATATGCAGACTGCTGTTTTTTTGCAATTTGAACCTTAAATATACTTTTTATTTTGCATATTTTTCCTCAGTTCTTCAATATTGGGGGGAGGGAATTTAAAATAGTCTTTTCCAGTCTTTTGAGATGTGATCATAGTTAAACTTGGTTTCAGTACACACATTTCCCCAATGCTTCATGTTTCAATCAGTAGTGGAAGATGTTTTATGACTGGCTATGTCAATGATGCATGTGAATTATATGCTCAAAACTCTTCAGGGGGAATTCTTCCCCCATTTTAAGTCATTATACATTTTAATAAAAACTGGGCATGCGTATAGAGAAATATCATCCATCATGTCATTAATCAGAAGCTGCCTGTCTTCCTGCAGACTGTGAAAGGCTCTCTTTGAGGCAGGATATTAAATAAGAGCATCAGCCATCTTGCCTCTTGTTTGGGGCTAGAGGTCATTTCGGTAGCTGTATTCAGATACGGGAATGAGCTTGGGAGGCAGATGGAAGAGCTGCAACTAGGGAAGCAGTCAGATAACAGGTAGCTTAGCTTGCAGGAGGAATGTGGGCATTGGCAAATGTCTCGGAAGAGACTGTCCCTAGTTTCTGGGGCTGTAAAGGTGATGGGGGAGACTTACAAGATTGATGTCAGCCTTACAAGGTAATCCAGATGGAAAGCACGCCCATGTGAACCAATTTTTATTGTGTGAATTTTGCAAGTACATTTCTTCCCCATTGCCATTCATTCTGCAAGCTACGTTTCATTGTTCCAGCAAAACCAGATCCCAGTCAATAACTCCGAGACAATCTGTTAGCCGGTCTTCTGGCTTTAGTAGACTTTAGTAGACCCGAGATACAAATCCACAAAACAACATACAAAGATGTAGGTAGTTGTTTATTTTGTACACATAACTCACATCCCATCTGGCGGTAATGGTTTGAAATCCAAACTAGGTTAGCGCTGGAAGCATTTGCCTTCCAGTGCAATTATAGCATTACCCCACCCTCCTAATCTCAGCTACCTCCTGCAGACCTCCCTATCCTAAATCCCCACATAACAAACATTCCCTAATATGGCTAATTAGGCTTTTATCCCATATTCCGCCTCTGCAGCTTATGAAGCCATCCCGTGAGAACCCTGCCATAACAAACATCTATTCCCCCCCTCCACAAAGCATCCAGTACGTCCTTGGGGAATCCCTTGTGCAGCCTCCACATCCCAGATACCAACGTGAGGCAATGTTGCGAGGCAGCATTTGGGAGCCCCCATTCAGCCATCAATTCCCACTGATCGCGTTTGATGTCGCATGTTGGAGAGCGACTGCATTTGGAGCCCGACACAGGCATTTTCTCAAAATTTCTTTTTATTGGAAAAGTCATACTGGCACATCTGGGAAAACCCGAATCTGAGAGTTCCAGGTTTTCCCTCAGTAAACAAAAAATTAAAACCCAACCCCTGTATCCATCAGTTCATCACATGGTCCAATCACCATCAGTTCCAACTTGAGACTTGAGGTTGAGTCCCTTCAACCACTCCTCCTCCAGGTGCAGCAATAACATGATCTTGACTGAAAAGAAGAAAGCTATTATGTCTAACTACTAACAGTCTAAAAACCCCACCCCCCCTAATTTCTCAGGCACAGGAATGTGGTGTCAATATGGCTTCCAAATTTGACAATCTGACCATTACCATGATTGCTGATATAAGGTCACTCCCACACACCATTAGAGTAGCTGAAGTCTTTCTTCTGATAGGAGTCTCTTGAACCCTTGTGAGGTTAAATATTATGGTTGATACTGAGTATCTAGTAGGTTGAATTATGACATTGAGATCCTTTTGAGCTTAGTTAGTATAATGTGTGAAAAGGGGAGGCATTTTTAGGCAACAATAAAAAAGAAATGACTTGTAGGAGGGCAACTTCATTGGTCATTGAGGCTCTTTTCACTTGTTTTGTCAAGATAATAAGGAATGATAGGAAATATATATGAATGGAAATATATGTAATATATTTGTAATATATATTCAAAAGCCAGTTTGGTGTATTCTCCAATTTTTTGTCTTCAAGAATATATTAATTTCTAGACATGTGACATCAGACTTTCTTTTAATCAACAACTGCCTAAGCCCAATCAATGCTTTTTACCTATACTATTCTGTTTATGTGGAGAAACATTTTAAAATCTTTTTTGAAAAATAGATTTAGTTTTTTTCTTAACATAGAAATTTATGCCAAGATTATTTACGAACTCATTTAATCTTTCCATTACCATATAATCCATCCTTAATTTACATAAAGTCAAACAAGGAATGAGGTGTTTAGATTTTGAAGGATTTCTGAGTCCAACATTTCTATCCCTTGTTGTTTTTTTACTAAATGGAAGAAAATATAAATGAAAGCTGTTGATTTTGCTCTAGTTTCTCCAAAGTAATTAAATCAAAGCTACAAAATAAGACATCTTAAACTTAGGCTGGTACTTGGAATACAAGGTTATCAGGAGTGGGATTCGAAAATTCCAGCAACCAGTTCTCTGCCCAGTTGCTGCGTGGGCGTGGTCATGGTGGGCATCAGAGGTGGTATTCAGCAGGTTCTGACCATTCCTGGAGAACCGGTAGCGGAAATTTTGAGTTGTTCAGAGAACCAGCAAATCCCACCTCTGACTGGAGATTTTACAGTATCCTTCCCCTGCCTCACCCACCAAGCCACACCCACAGAACCAGTAGCAAAAAAAAATGTGAATCCCACCACTGGTGGGCATGGCCTACCTGAACTTCCAGGAGGGCCGTTTTTTGCCTTCCCAGGGGTCCAGAGGCTTCCCTTGGGCCTTTGAGAAGGGAAAATGGCCTCCCCCAGGCTCTGGAGGCCCTCCAGAAGCTAGAAATAGGCCCATTTCACTACTTCCGGTAGGCCTGTTATTTCCCCTCCCAGATACTCTGCACTTACCTGCATCAAAAATGGGCCGCGTGGAGACTCCTGGGAGGGATGGGGCAGGTGGGCGGGGCCAGCCAATCGGTTCAAATACTGGTTTGACGAACCAGATGCAAATTTAACATCCGGTTTGCCCGAACCAGTAGAATCCCACTCCTGAAGTTTATGTCCTAAAAACCATGGGTGGTGTTTGATTCCCTTTGGTAGGCAAAACAAAACAGCTGTAGTTTGGCACAAGATTTCTCTGTACCTCCTGTTTGTTATGAGCAAAAAATTCTAAGTATATCTTGCAAATATAGTATATCATATAGAAAAGAAGAAACAGGAAAATAGAAAAATATTTGTAGCTCAGGATTGAGAAGAGGGATCCTGTTTTCTTGCAGACATTTCATTATCCTAACTAGGTAACATCATCGGTGCTAGTAAGGAGTGCTGTTTGCTGTCAGTTTATATTCCAGTGTCTTTTCTGTGTGGGTGGAGACGGTCTTAGAAATTCTTTGGTTGGGCTGTTTACTGATGGCTCTTTGGTAGTTTATTCACTAGAATATTGTTTATTTGAAATTAGTCTGAAATTAACCTTGGAGTTAATCTATGTTGATTTGGGTGCTGGAGTGTTTTTGTTCTCTGGTTGATTGTCTTTTTTGCATAGTCTATAGATGTGGTTAATATCTATGTGTCTATTGATGGCTGATTTTTCAGAGTGCCAGGCTTCTAGAAATTCCCTGGCATTTTGGGATTTGGCCTGGTCTAGGAGACCAAGAGTAGCTATTTTGTTAGCTATTGTTATACATATGTTCCTCAAATTACAGTTCTGTTTTCTAAATTTATTAGTATATTTGTTTTATTTTATTTTGTTGGTTGCATGTTTAATATAGTTATATTATATTAAACACTCTGTTTATTTAAATCCTATGAATTGTTGTTTCATGCTTCCTCTGATAAAAATTGAGAGTTTCAGCTTTATGGCCTTTACAGAAAAAGGTTAGCTCACTTTGCTTTAATACTTAGTTTATTAGAAATATGGCTATCACCTTTTCGGGCTACTGCTATCCATTGAAATTGACATAGATTCGGCAAAATGAAGATCGACAATATATCTCAAGCACAAATTATCCGATAACAGTCTTGCTATAAAATGACTTGATGCCTTCAAAGCCAATCCAAGACATAAGGAAGTAAACCTGAGTGAACAGCAAAGCCAACAGCTTGCCAATGAGAATTTAATTTGGCTAATCAGATCTATTAGGGTTAATTGAAAGCTAATTGACTGCTGAGCAAACCTTTTCCCCCCTCCAATTTAGGAGAATGTGCTGCTTTGTTTCTGCATCTTGGGAGGAGTGCTGCAAAATTATCAGTACCATACCAGATTATTTTTTTACCCCAACCTTTCCTTGCAAAATGTCTTCTATGTTTTAAATGATGTTTGTTTTTGTAAACCTTCCTAATTATATGTGATCATTTTCAAGTAAATTAAATTATTACCAGTTTTGTTGAAGCCTGATCTGAAAACTCTTTAATTATCTCAATGCACAATAGCATTCTAGGCCTATACTTTAGATCTAAATTAAATATCAGTAAGCCTATTTGAAAACGGTAATTCACATTTCATCTATAGATGATCCAGATTCTTCATTTACCATGATAGGGGGTGTTGCTTTGTTCACAGGAGATAATAGACATATTATCCTATCTGGCAATCACGTGTATTGTAACAGAATAACTATCAGCACAGTCTGGATTTCTGATTTATAAGCTATGTTAATTGGAGAACGATTCTTTAAAGCGAGCATGAATAAGGATCTTTTATAAAGAAAAGTAATTGGATGATCTGATACTTCCATCTTCTTTGTGCAGCAATTCATTTTCAAAAGAAAAATGCTGAAAGTATATCAGGTCACTTTAATAAATATAAACATTTACAATAACGATCATCATTATGTGGATTAGGTATATCAGATTTTTCATGAGTCTTGTTTCCATATCTTTTTTTTTTTTAGCATTTCTGAACTGTCTGCCTGGCAGCACCCAGACAGGAGTAAATGAAAACTATTTTTTTCATCTCTTAGGGTATATTACATTAAATGTCAGTGACAGTTCTGAGCAGACCCACCTTTTCTTCTCCATATTCAACTCACTTTGTATGAAACAATAAGAAAGGGGAACCAATACTTGCCAAAATACATTTGGGAGATGCTATGGCCAAACTTCAAGAAACCTTAGTGGATAAAAGATGGCTCTTTCATCTACAAATTCCAATATTTCATTCTGAGTCAGATGTTCCCTTTGGAGGGCACCTTTCGGGATATGTTTCCATCAAAAGAGGGGTAAGAGAAGGAGTTATTCTAGTCTCCTTAATTTTTAATTTGTACCTTGGTTCCATAATTTAGGGTCTCTCTTCTAAGCATTGCTATCCAATATTAGCAGATCAATTCCACCCTGGCTATATGAAGTAATATAATGTAGTATAGTACAATACACACAATGTAATTTTGTTGGTCTCCCAGGTGGGAATGAGAAGGGCATTGAAAGCATTGGCTTCCTTTTATCTAAAAGAACAAACAGCAGTAAATTATATATTTAAAAAAGCCAAAATGCTTGTGTTTGCATGACAGAACATTAGGTTACACAAATGGCAAATTAATGGGACCTCAATAGAGCAGGTACATACTTATAAATATCCTGGGGTGCAGTTCTAGCTTTCCTTATCTTAGAACACACATTTTTCTTTATCAGGCAAGTATGGCCCAGCTGTCTTAAGTTTTTTCCATTCAAAGTGGGCACATTTTTATTCCTGCAGCTTGCAAGGTTTTCGTTGCTAGAGTAATCTCTCGGCTTCTTTATAGTGTTCCAATTTGCCTTTTTCACAAAGTTTAATATCCTGGAAACTACCTAGTTTATAAGAGCACAAAGCTCCAAGTGGCATCAAGAATGTTGTTTTATGGGATAGACACAGTTTTGGTTTCTGTGAGTACCAGAGCCTGGTTTTATCACCTTCATTTCTGGTTGAAATTGATTTTTCTCTTGTGGGATTTGTCTCTCCTGGTTTAGGGAGAATGTTTTAAATCAACCTGGCTAACAAAGACTAATGGCAAAATTCCAATCCTTAGGACTTTTGAGTTTATTAGGACTTGAAAATGCCTGGAGTCATCTTATACAGTACATCTGGGAAGTTGATTTTCAAATGAGTTTAAGCCTCATATCCTACAGTTTATGGATTCTTCTCAAGTGGTCATGTTATCTCTTATCATCTTATCTCTCTTCAGTTTTGATTCTGAAATTTTTTGAAGCTTTCACCTTGGCCAAGTTGGATGTACCATCATCCGCAGTTCTGAGGAGGTGGTATAAAAATATCCCTTTTTAGGCAGTGCTTATGCCCATGGGGAAATGGTTCCGTGAAATCTCTAAGTGATATGTTCCTTTGTTGCTCTCTCTATAAAGAATCTAGAAAGAAACATATTTATTTATTTTATTTTACTTATTTATTTTTGTCAATTGCTTACAAGATAACAGGTATAAGTAAAAACATAGTTATGAATACATGGATACATATAAGAAAAATAAAAAAAATAAAAGAAACAATAGGACAGGGACAGTAGGTACATTGGTGCGCTTATGCATGCCCCCTACAGACCTCTTAGGAAAGGGGTGAAGTCAATAGTAGACAGTTTAAGGTTAGTTTTTGGGGTTTGAGGAAGAAACCACAGAGTCAGGTAGAGTATTCCAGACATTGACCACTCTGTTGCTGAAGTCGTATTTCCTGCAATCAAGTTTGGTGCGATTAACCTTGAGTTTGTATCTATTGTTTGCTTTTGTGTTGTTATGGTTGAAGCTGAAGTATTCATTGACAGGTAGGACATTGCAATGTATGATTTTATATACTATACTTAGATCAGACCGAAGGCAGCATAGTTCTAGGTTTTCTAGGTCTAGAATTTCAAGTCTGGTGGCATAAGGTATTCTGCAACGAGAGGAGGAGTGGAGAACTCTTCTTGTGAAATATTTCTGGACTTTCTCAACGGTGTTAATATCAGATACGTAATGTGGGTTCCAGAGTGATGAGCTGTATTTGAGTATTGATCTAGCAAATGTTTTGTATGCTCTAGTTAGTAGTGTAATATTACCAGAGAAAAAGCTACGTAAGATTAGGTTAACAACTCTTAACACCTTTTTGGCTATGTAGTTACAGTGGGTTCTAGCACTTAGATCATTAAAGATGAGTACTCCAAGATCCTTGACAGAGTTTGGATCATCAACAAGGTTTTGACTATTCAGCCTGTATTTTTTTTTCTGATTCTTTTTTGCCAGTATGTAGGACAGAGCATTTATTTGTTGAGATTTGAAGTTGCCATTTGTTTGACCATTCTGATACATAGTCAAGGTCTTTTTGAAGGATAGCAGTATTGTCTGTGGTGTTGAATAGCTTTACATCATCAGCGAAGAGAATGCAGTTGCTCTTAATATGATTTATTTATTTATCCCATTTTAAAGAACTACCCTGGTAGAGAGTACAATACCTATTTGTGATTGTTTCTCTCTGCCCAGGACTCTGATGTAACTTTCCAGATTGCCTGATTTTGTTTGTTGTATCCATCTTACTAAAGTTAAAGCTTATCATAAATTCTGGAGATCACCACTGCCTTTAAAAAACCTACAGTCACAATAATAATATGTTATATTAATTATTAATATATGTTATGTAATTTTATTGCACTCTTAAATGTTTTCTTAATATTTGCAAGTCTGTGTATTTTGTTGCTGCACTTTCTGTTCCAAAGGCTGTAATAAAGTTTTGATTTTATACTTATTTCAATCTTTTCTAGCCTGGATCTTTCTAGGTATTTTAGTCTCTCAACAGTAGTAGCAAACCTAGCCAAAGATCAGGGAATCAGATTTATAAACTGAAGTAGGAACATGCTTCAACAAACCCAAACAAATCATGTAGCTTTGTGCCATGTCAAAGCTTTTTGCAAATTTAATGATGTTTCTACTGCTTCTGAGATTGTTATAAACAATATCCCATGTTCCATTTCTTCCATTTCAAAATAGGAGCATTTTTAGAGGGGTTCAGTTGTGGTGGGACTTTCTGACACTATCATGAATAGCCAGCCAATCAGTTTAATGTTTCAATTATCCCTTTTGCCTAAAGCAGCTTTTTTTGGAATGGCAATATTTCCTTGGGGTTCCTTTTCTTTATCACTTCTTTAGAGTGGCCAACCATGAACCCAAAGTTTGCTGTCTCCTATACTAACAGAATGTTACACTTTGGGCTGGGTTCAGCCAACAGAATTAGAAGCTCAAGTCAACTCTTAAAGTATGGTCAAAGTATTCTCTTTTTTTCAACTTTTCCCCACAACAACTCTGTAAAATTGGTTGGGCTGAGAAAGGGAGAGACTGGCCTAGAATCATCTAGTGAATTAGTGAGAGTGAGTATAAACCAAGGATTAATTTGCAGAACCTTGACTGCTATACCATGCTGGCTTTCCTCAGTAAGAGAATGGGTGTCGGGCTAAAGTATTCAGGACTACTGAATGCCCTAAATTGGGGTGAGATAGCAACAAAGCAATAAGTGCAATTTTCTCTGTATCCGCATGTTTTACTGTAGGTCAAGTTGTCTTTGGCATTGCATCTCATTTTTCAGCCTGGTTCCCTTGCTTCTTCTGACTAGCTTTTCAATAGTCTTTTGGCTGGCCAACCACTGACATAATTGAGTTCTTCCAATGACAATAATGAAAGAGATTGCTATCCTGTTATGGATAAGATCTTGGACTTTTTTTAAAAAATGAATCTCAAAATACATGAACTCATACTGCCATCAAAATGAATCTCTAGTATTAGACTGCATTTGTCAAGAATTTTGATAGCTGATTAAAATCAGAGATGATTCATTTTCCTCCAAACATTCTTGCGGAATTCCCTTTAGCGAGATTTGTGGATATTGCAAGGAGTTACAAGAATTTCAGCAATTGAATTGTGTTAGCAATAGCAATAGCACTTAGACTTATAAACAGCTTCAATGTGCTTTACAGCCCTCTCTAAGCAGTTTACAGAATCAGCGTGTTGTCCCCCAAAATTTGGGTCCTCATTTTACTCACCTCAGAAGAATAGAAGGCTGAGTCAGTCTTGAGCCTGGTAAGATTCGATCTGCCAAATTGCAGGCAGCCAGCAATCAATGGAAGAAGCCTGCAGTACCGCATTCTAAACACTGCACCACCGTGGCTCTTCATGGAATTGTGTTCCATTTAGGTCAACTATAACCTCATAGATATTAGGGCAAAGAATTTTGGTTTTTTTCTAATAGCATTCCTATGATTTGGGAAGCTTCTTGGATGAAAAGCAGAACATCTTCAAGCAAAAACAAAGAAAGTCTAGCTGCCTTTTGAAAAAGCACCTTTGGGACAGCCATGACTAGGTGACTAAGAATCTCTATAAACATTTGCAATTGGTTGTTCAGATCATAGTCTCTAGGAACTTCATTAGCCTGGAAACTAACACTTGCACCTATCTTCTTTCAATCTTGAATCTATAATTCAACGTGCTAAGGCCTACTATGCTTTGTTCTGCTTTGCTAACAAGGTTCAACAACACATTCTCCAATCACATCACCAACTTTTTTTAGGGTTGTGCCAATTTTCATAGGTTTGCTTTGCTTTTCAGGGTGGTTATCCAGCTTGGAAACCCCAAACATCTTCCAGGTTGTTTGGCTGTGTGTATGTATGGTAATATTTATTGTGCACTAAACCATTCAACTTTCAACTGCTTCAGACAGTACTGGAGAGAAATTGCAAAAACAGTTTTCTGGCCCAAGAGCTTTGACAATGATAATCATGTTGTTTTCATAGCATGAATCTTTTTATTGAAGCAAATCTAAGACACCCACCTAGGACTGTTATTTACATCTCTGGGAAGTAATGAAAAATAATATTTTTTTAAAAAAAATCCTCTTAACTTGGCTTTCCTCCCCTTGTTGGACTCCCTGTGGACAAATAGGAGGAAGATATCCAAATATCCCATAGCTATGAAATATTCTATAAATAGTTTTAGAAACGGAGCCTTAAAAGGAAATGTAGCTAATTATATTTCAAGAATTGGCAGGTCTGCTGTAAATTTAAAACTTCATTTCTAACTGTGCTAGAAATGAAGCATCAGTTTCATGCATATTCATTCAGAATTCAGATTTGTCCTGCTTTCATATTAATGGCTAATTTTTTAAAATGAATGCAGTTAAGTGCTTAAAATCTTGAATATACTTTCATATAATATCTCTAAACTTTTACAATTTCCAATTTATTTTTATTTTATTTTTCAGTGAAAGATGGGTTTAGCTTTAATTCTCACCTTGCTTTTTAGCTCCCTGAGTAGGAATTAAGAATTTTGCCATTTAATAACATTAATTCCAGGTTAGGGAACTAAATTGCTATGTATTTAAAAGTAAATGTAATGCAATGGATATGGGATATGTTTTAAACAGATTGATTGATTATTTGCTATCAAATCAGTATTGACTCTTAATAGTTATATAGATAAAACTTCTCCAGGATGATTTGGAGTCAATGAAGTCCTTGGCTGCATTAACTGTATTAAAAGAGTCAGAATCAAGATCATGTGAAGTGTTAGTACCACTTGATAATGCCTTGGTAAGACCATACTTGGAATACTGCATCTAGTTTTGGTTGCCAAGATATAAAAAAGATGTTGATACTCTAGAAAGAGTACAGAGAAGAGCAACCAAGATGATTAGGGGATTGGAAGCTAAAACATATGAAGAATGGTTGCAGGAATTGGATATGTCTAGTTTAATGAAAAGAAGGACTAGGGGTGACATGATAGCAGTGTTCCAATATCTAAGGGGCTGCACAAAGAACAGCCTATTCTCCAAAGCACCTGAGGGTAGGACAAGAAGCAATGGATGGAAATTAATCAAGGAGAGAGCCAATCTAGAACTAGGGAGAAATTTCCTCACAGTTGGAACAATTAATCAGTGGAACGACTTGCCTTCAGAAGTTGTGGGTGCTCCAACATTGGAGGTTTTAAAGAAGAGATTGGTCAATAATTTGCCTGAAATGGTTTCTTGCTTGAGCAGGGAGTTGGACTAGAAGACCTCCAAGGTTCTTTCCAACTCTTGTCATTCTTTTATTCTGATCTTTCTTTCTTTCTTAGCCCCAACATGTTTCCTCTTTCAACTGTTGTGATGCTCCCACAAAGCAAAGCATTGTGCCAACTTCACAGGGGTGGGATTCAAATTTTTTAACTGGTTCTGTGGGCATGGCTTAGTTGGTGGGCAAGGCTTGATGGTCACGTGACTGGCTGGCCGTGGCCAACTCAACATCACTCACATCAACGCACGCATCTCCTTGCCTGGCCTCTCATGACTGTGGGGATGCTGCAACAGTCATAAGTGTAAAAAATGGTCATAAGTCACTTTTTTCAGTGCCATTGTAACTTTGAATGGTCACTCTACAGAAGCAAAGTACCAGCAAAGGAGGGAAAAAAACTCCAGAGACGTTCCTGAGACAGGAAGTCTAGTCCTGCCAAGAATGTAATAAGGGTTAATGGAGAGGCAGTTTCTGTAAGCAACACCAGAATGTTTCCTTCCTGCCTTCCTTACAGGATTAGGCCAGTAATTTCTTCTAACAACCGGTTCTCCGAATTGCTTAGAATGTTAATAACCAGTTCATAAAGAATAGGTGCGAACCTATAGAATCCCACCCCTGCAACCTTATTCATATACTTTTGATGGATATGGTATGCCTCCTTCAAAATATTCATTGCCTCATTTTCTCCATCAGTCACAACATAAGTGAATTCTACATAGGCATATTCTATATAGAGGACTGAATATTTGGCTCTTTAAAAAAGATCTTTGTCATATATTTTTCTCAGTTATCTTTCAGATCCATTTCTTCAACCATGGTTTGCCACATCAATATGCTGTAACCAATCTTTACTGTTTCTTTCACGGAAAGAAAAGATGCTAAAATATAACCTTGATTGCAACTCTCAAAAGCATAACAAATATCTTTGCTTTATGAATTTTATTAAACATTAGTATCTTGGGCTCAGATGTTTTTATTAAAGATAAATTGAAAAGTGGAAATATATTTTGTTGCTTCCTACTTTATATAATGTTTGGATTATATAGTCTTCTGCAACCTGGTGTGCTCTAATGGCCATAATGACTGGGAATTCTGCAGGAATGCCTGGTTGTGGAAGGCTGGTAATAGATAATTCTGAAGATTATGATGGACTCTAAATGCCTGGATTGAGTGTCTGCATGTATCTCTTCCTAAACAGCAAGCAGAAAGTCTGGTGAGCCTTTAATTATCTCTGATATCAAGAAGGGGAGTGTAGCACATAGGTGAGTGAATTACTTGTTGTTGTTTTATTTCTGAATCTTAAAAAACAATAGTAATTAATTTGTTCCTAAGATCTGTAATATCTCTCTATGACCTCAACCATCTTTCATAGGTATTCTGGATTCTAATATGCAATTGAACCCAGTTAATACACATGAAGCTGGTATATACTTGTTCAGACTAATATACCAAAATCTGCCTTGGAAACATTCTTCCCTTTAGAAAGATGCCTCTCTTTTTTTACCTTCTTCTCAAGGTGTCTGGGAATTTCTTTTAAATTCCTTTTCATAATGTTTGAGTTTCCTTTGTTGTTGAAGATGCTCCAAAATGATGGGGTTGAGGTTTCACTTTCCCTTTGCATCATTCTAAAGCAGTGTTTCAGTATTGCTGGATGAGGAATTCTGGGAGTTGAAGTCCAGCCATCTGAAAGTTGCTGGGATTGAGAAAGATTGGGTCTAAAGCCTTTTGGTTGCCTGCCCTTCCCAATCCAAAGAACTCTAGGAGTCCCACATTAATGTCTTCCTTTGGAACCTCATCCGAAGCATGAAGAAGCAAGAGAAATCTGGAGAAATGTTTGTGCAATGGAAGACAATATAGCAGGATCCAATTTGGGTCGGTCACCGGGATCACAGTTTTGTTTTCTGAACTTTCAGACTAGCAAGAGATAAATTCCCTGAAGATGGGCTCCAGCACGAGTCCTAAAGCTCAGAAGACAAAACTTCTGGTCCAGGTGAATGACCCAGATTAGATCCTGCAACATTCGCCTGGGACATGTATATTTGCCTTCATCTGGAAGACAATATAATTACATCTACACCTCTTGGCCTCTTTGTAGTTAAATTCAATGCAAGGAGACTAGGAGAATTCTTCGGAGGTTTTCTCTCTCTCTCTCTTTTTTAAACCATTTTCTAAAGCAATTTTTTCCGTCATGTTGAAAGACAGCTACTTAAAAAAAAGGATGATTTTGTTTGCCCAACGCTTATTTCATCATATCATCAACACTGTTAGCACTTGAGAAGTACAAATGTTAACACTATTTAGAATGTTTTCTAAAAGATTTGTTTTCTCTTTGTATGCAGGACTGGCACCTTGGAGCCCGGAGACAAGCTGTTAGCTATTGATAATATCCGACTTGACAATTGCTCAATGGAAGACGCAGTGCAAATTTTAAAACAGTGTGAAGAACTTGTCAAATTGAAGATCAGGAAGGATGAGGATAACTCTGGTACAAAAACTCTGAATTAATCTGTTGACAAAAAAAAACCCTTTCGAAGACTAATGAGGTTGACAGATTGTGAATCAATATTGTTAATTAATATGCTTGCATATTCACACGCTTCCTATATACAAATACTATATACTTCAAAAAGATTCAGAGGGCTACAAGTTTCTTCGTGATTGACTGGAACTTCCTCTGAGCTTGGCCTTTTGATGACTTCTATCATCATTATTCAACCTTTATTTGCCTTCATTCGTGATTATTCAGCTTCTTTGTTCCTTTTAACAGATGAGCAAGAAACCACCGGGGCTATCATCTACACAGTGGAATTGAAGAGATATGGTGGGCCCCTGGGAATCACTATCTCAGGCACAGAAGAACCTTTTGACCCCATTGTCATTTCAGGCTTGACAAAACGAGGGCTGGCAGAAAGGTGAGTTGCAATTTGCAACCTTAGAGTCAGAGGCCTGGAGTATCATTGCAGGCATCAGCTTCCAAAGAAGGAATCTCAACAGAATAACAGAGTTGGAAGAAACTTTGGAGGTCTTTCTAATCCAACACCCCAGTGCTCAAGTAGGGGATCCTATACAATTCCAGATAAATGGTTGTCCAATCTCTTTGAAAAAAAAAAGGAGAAAGAAGTTGAAAAATAACCGCAATATCCAAAGATTTATTTAACATGTACTTTGTATTCCTAAACATATCATAACAATAATTAAAAGTGTCTTACAGAGGTGGCTTATCATCAAGATACCATCAAGAGTACTTTCTCTGTGAGGAAGATGAGCAGTTGAAAAATGTGATCATGGATGGATGGATGGATGGATGGATGGATATAGACAGACAGATAGAAATAGCATTTAAACTTACATACTGCTTTACAGGGCTTTACAGCCCTCTCTAAGCAGTTTTACAGAGTCAGCATAATGCCCTCAACAATCTGGGTCCCCATTTTATCCACCTCGGAAGGATGGAGGGCTGAGTCAACCTTGAGCCTGGTGAAATTCAAACTGCCAAATTGCAGTCAGCCGGCAGTCAGCAGAAGTATTCTGCAGTACTGCACTCCAACCATTGCACTGCTGCTGATAGAATAGAATAGAATACTTTATTGGCCAAGTGTGATTGGACACACAAAGAATTTGTCTTGGTGTAAATGCTCTCAGTATGCATAAAAGAAAATATACATTCGTTAAGACTCAAGAATCATAACATACGACACTTAATGATAGTCATAGGGTACAATCAGCAATCAAATCATACTAGAAAACAGTCCATGTAAATCGTAAGGATACAAGCGACAAAGTTACAGTCCTACAATCACAAGTGAGAAGGGATGGGTGATAAGGAGTGATGAGAAGATTAGCAGTAATAGTAGTGCAGACTTTGTAATAGTTGAACAGTGTTGAGGGAATTATTTGTTTAGCAAAGTGATGGCTTTCGGGAAAAAACTGTTCTTGTATCTAGTTGTTCTGGTGTGCAATGCTCTATAGGTAGGTAGGTAGGTAGGTAGGTAGGTAGGTAGGTAGATAGATAGATAGATAGATAGATAGATAGATAGATAGATAGATAGATAGATGAAGAAAAAAGGAAGGATGTAAGGAAGGACAGAAGAAAGGAAAGAAAGGGAAGGAAGGAAGGAAGGAAGGAAGGAAGGAAGGAAGGAAGGAAGGAAGGAAGGAAGGAAGGAAGGAAGGAAGGAAGGAAGGAAGGAAGGAAGGATACGCTAGATCAGCAGTCCCCAATCTTTCAAACTCCATGGACCAGCAGTGGTGCTGGAGGGGGGCGGGCAGAAAAGGGATAGTTTCACATGGGCACCTGCCGCTTGCACAAATGAAGCTTCATGCACTCAGAAATCTGCCCATGACTTGCACCACCCATGGCCTGGTTTGGGAGATGGGGACCTCTGCACTAAAGGAAGCACTGCTCCAAGGTACAGATGTCCCTTGGACACATATCTAACTTTTTTTTTCTGTACGATATATCCTCAGCATACATATACTCTCAGTAGAGCAAAAGGTGGGATGGGGGGTCTTATTCTGAGACACTTTGCTGCAGAGTTCTCGGTCTTGTTTCTATAGATGCTGAATAGGCCAGATTTCCACAGTTGATAGCAGAAATTAGATAAGAAAATGGTCAGCAGAAGAATAAGGACATATTTCCATTAACACAGCAAGAAATTTTATCCTGAAATTCAATCGAGGGAGTTAGCCAGAATTCCTAGGATGCTACCAAGCTAATAAATGCTGATCATTATTCATGGTTTGTAAAAGCCGAATCTCTCTCTACCTTGCCTTTTTGACTTTGTTAAGGACCTGATGATTCCAAACTAAGTTAATTCTTGAGCCGCTTCTGTTATCTTTCTGAGCCAACAGTGCCATCTTATGGTGGCCGATTAAAAACGCAGTTGCTGCAATATTCCCAGGAGCCCCACTCCTCCTGTTTATGTCATGCTGTAGCCTGGATTTCTTTGGCGTTGGAGTCAAGAAAATACTATAGAAGCATCCAAATTTTAATTTCCCTTCAAAGTCTTGTGACTACTTGAGCTTTTCACTTCAAGGCCACCACCCAGCAAGGGTAAAATAAAAGCTTTTTGAAAATACACTGCTCTATTGAATATCTTCGTTTTGCTATTTGATTGAGCCACAGTGACCTCTACTGGTTAGTTATGAAATCAATATACAGTAGTGTATTGTACTAACTCCCCTCTCTCCAAAAACCCATTCCAAACCTTTTAACCACTGGAATATAATACAAATTTGTCCACAGATAGGATTTGGAATATTAATTGCATGTCAGGGTACAAAGCTTTGGTTTTCTGTAGCAAAAAACCAAATGGTGTTCTTTTGTTTGTTCTTGTTTTCAGTAAAAATCATTAGCCATAAAAGATAATGCAGGAAGAAAGACTTAGGCCGATAAAGCAATTTTATTACCCTCTTGGGCCAGCATCTATTGCTAAAGTCCTGTGTGTTTCCTAAATATAGGAGGAAAGATCCTTTACTGGGGGGAGGATTGATTGATGCAATATGCCTAAAAACCATTATTATTTTACTATTCTTTTTCCATTTCTGACTGAAAGCACATCTAAAGCAGTGGTGGGATTCAAAAAAAAGTTATGACTGGTTCTGTGGTCGTGGCTTGGTGGGTATGATAGGGGAAGGATACTGCAAAATCCCCCTTCCCTCCCCACCCCATTAACCTGCCTTCCAGCTCCATTCTCCATTGCAGAGCAACAAAAGAAGACCCAGCCGATCAGCTGGGACTCAAGAGGCAGAGAATAGATGGGGGCAGGGCCAGTCAGAGGTGGTATTCCAAACCATTCAAAATTTCCGCTACCAGTTCTCCAGAACTGATCAGAACCTGCTGAATACCACCTCTAATCTAAAGGCTAGGGATTTTTTTTTCTCTTGCTGCTATTCAGTAGAAGGTGTCCAGAAGTGAGTAGAATCTATATTGTGAGAGTTAGTCATTGTTCACCCTATTCCATAGGCAAGTGTTTTTCAACCTGAGCAATTTTAAGAGAGTGGTCTTCAACTTCTACCCCTCTTAAAGTTGCTCAGGTTGAGAAACACTGCTAAATTTTAAAAAAATCTGGCTCCAAAGAAAACCTAGAACAATATTTTATTGATAAAGGTTATCATAACAGATGTTTACAAGCCTGCCTGTGTTTTCCCTTCCCTTTGTCTAATATCACAGGAATCAGAGGGAGCCAGTCAGAGTCTTTGAGTATTGTTTTGCCTCTCTGGGCTCAACACATAGTACTGTACCTGTTGTTATCTTAATGGTTTTGGACGGCTTCTCCAAGGTCATCATCAGCCCCAGTAGAAAATGAAATCCACATACAATAATAATACTTTATTGAGTTTAGCTATAATAACAGAATCCTGAAAGTCTGGTTGTCATATACCTTCTCCCTGTATACTCCAGTGAAAAAGGGTGGCGATTTCCTGAATTGTTTCTGAATATGATCTGAATGTTGCAAACGTCAAATAGGTCCTTTTCCAAGCCCGTCTTCAATTGCCTAGACAATGAATTTTGCATATATCTATCAAGGCAATCTTTCTCACCCTCTACAGCAGGGGTGTCAAAAATCAAGGGTCAAGGCCAGATCCCACCTGTGGGGTACTCAGATCTGGTCCGTAGGGCCGCCCTGGAAACAGTGAAGGACTGGCCTGCAGTGCCTCTGCCAGCAAAAATAGAGCTCAGGAGGGCCGCACATGGCCCTCCCAGGCCCCGTTTTCGGTTGCAACAGCCTCCTGCAGCCCTCTGCTAGTAGAAATGGAGCTCTGTTGTGGTCAAAAATGCGGCCTGGGGGGGACACATGGCCCACCTGGGCTTCATTTTTGCTGGCAGAGGGCTGCAGGAGGCTGTCACAGCCGAAAATGGAACTCAGGAGCCTGTTTTCACTGGCAGAGTGCTAGGGCCACAACATGCATCCCTGACATGAATAATATCAAGCGGGCCACATCCACCCTGGCCCCCAAGGTCAAACCTAACCCTGATGCGGCCCTCAATGAAATCAAGATTTACACCTCTGCTCACAGCAGCCTTTAGCCTCATCCCAAGCATCCTAAAATTAAGTTTGAAGCCCTTTTAAAAATTAAAAAAATGGCCAAACCATTATGAGATCTTGACATTTCATCCAATTTTAGGTTCTTTCTTAAAGGTATGGCCAAAATAAATAAATAAATAATCTCCAGGCTAAAATCACTGTACTCTTATAAGATTTTAACCAATTTCATTCCTGATATCAAGTTGTTGGATTATTCCTTGGTTTTTATCTTATTAATGTGAATTGTAAGAATATGTACACAGTAGAATGTCTCTTCCCAATATATGTAAACCATGGGAATGATGAATGGCTAGAAATCTATACATCGGATTTTATTTTCATATTTTTCTTCGGATGTCCATAGTATTCTCTGTCTTATAATTCACAATAGATGGATGGATTTTTAAATGAAATTGTTGCCATGCATCACAACTGAAGTTTCCTTTACTTTTTCCTTAGAACTGGAGCTATCCACGTAGGAGACCGGATATTAGCTATTAATAATGTCAGCCTTAAAGGGAAGCCCCTGAGTGAAGCCATTCATCTACTCCAAATGGCTGGAGAGACAGTAACACTAAAGATCAAAAAGCAAACCGAAAGTAAGTTTTTAATTTTGTTAATTAATTGGTTTAAATGAATATTGTTCTGAATTACAGGTAGTCCTTGACTTATAATACTTCGTTTGTGACCATTCGAAGTTACAAAATCACTGAAAAAAAGTAACTTATGCCGGTTTTTCACACTTAAAATCAGTGGTGGGATTCAAAAAAATTTATTACCGGTTCTGTAGGCGTGGCTTGGTATGCATGGAGTGGCTTGGCTTGGTGGGCGTGGCTTGGTGGGCACGGCAGGGGAAGGATACTGTAAAATCTCCATTTCCTCCTCACTCCTGGGGGAAGGATACTACAAAATCCCATTCCCTTGCCTCCCTGCTAACCTGCTTTCCAGCTCCATTCTCCTGTGCAGGGCAATAAAAGAAGACCAAACCAATCAGCTGGGACTTGGGAGGCAGATAATAGATGGGAGCGAGGCCAGTCAAAGGTAGTATTTGCCAGTTCTCCGAACTACTACCTGTTCTCCAGAACTGGTCAGAACCTGATGAATACCACCTCTGCTTAAAACCATTAAGGCATCCCCATGGTCGTGTGATCAAAATTCAGGTGCTTGGCAACTGGCTCATATTTATAATGGTTGCAGTGTCATGTGATTGCCTTTTGTAACCTGACAAGCAATGTCAATGAGGAATCCAGATTCACTTAACAACCAGGTTACTACAACTGTGGCAAGAAAGATCGTAAAATCTGGAAAGACTCACTTAACAAATGTCTCATTAGCAACACAAATTTTGGGCTCAATTGTGGTCATCCATTGAGGACTACCTGTATGCCTTCCCTTAAGGATGCAAGAGAAAAGGGGTGTTTTTTCTCTGAATTTCACACTTTCTCTGAACCTTTAAAAGAAAGTGTAATGCAATGTTTTTCTCTCATACAAGTTTTCTTGCCTTTAATTTATTTATTTATTCAATTTCTATAGGCGCCCATCTTAGCCAAGTGACTCTAATGTTCTTTAGAAGAGACATGATGTCATTCCATGTATTTCATAGCCGTAAAGAAAATGCATATTTTTTGTTTGTTTTGATGAGTAGTAATAAACAATTCAGATCAATGAGATAACATTGGTGGAACATTGAAAAATGCACACTCAACAGCTCAATGCACTGCACTCTTGGTTTGTAGAGCATTAAAAGCTCCTTGGAAGATTTCTTTAAAACAAGGAATGGGGGAAAATAACACAGAGTAACAGTGATCCATTGATCGAGGTCATCATTATATAGTTGCTTCAGGTTCTCATTTAAGAAGCTGACTAAGTGCTAAACTGTATCATTTGTATACAGTGCGCATGTATGCATTTCAATTCTAATGTAAAAAGCCAGGGACATTTATTGTTCTTTCGGTGTAACATTTTCTTGTCTTTTTCAAAACTTAGCAAGCACTCCTGTTGTGATCCAGCATTATATCGTCAAAAAAAAAAAAAAGGTGATGAGAACTGAGTTATAGAAAAAGTTAGGATTAGGTCCCTGTCAAAACCGAGGCTCAAATATCACATGTCAGACTCTGAAGAAAGAGTTTCTTTCTTCTGACTTCATAATGCTGCGGTAGTACATTCTTTCTAATGCTGAGAGAAAGTGAATGGCCCAAGGTCACGCAGCTTCCTTTGTGCCTAAGGCAGAGATATCAAACTCAATTTCATTGAGGGCCACATCGGAGTTGTGTTTGACCTCATGGGGGTGGGGGTGGCCGGGGGAATGGCCAGCTCAATGTCACTTTTGTGGTGGCCTCCTACAGCCCTCTGCCAGCGAAAAAGGAGCTTGGAAAAACTCTGTTTTTGCTGGCAGAGGCACTGCAGGCTGGTCGTTTGTTGTTTCCAGGATGGCTCCATGGGCCAGATCTAAGCACCCCACAGGCAGCACCTGGCCCATGGGCCTCAAGTTTGACATCCCTGGCCTAAGACGTGACTAGAACTCACTGTCTCCCGGTCTCTAGTCTGATACCTTTAATGACTACACCAAACGGGGGCATGCACATTTCCTCTCTCTCTCTCTCTCTCTCTCCCTCCCTCCCTCTCTCCCTCCCTCCCTCTCTCTCTTTCTCCCTCCCTCCCTCCTTCCCTCCCTCTCTCCTATAGTTTTTATAAATGAGATTTTTTTAAAGACAACAATACAAATTTCAGAAAAGAAAGTAAAATAGGGACTACATAAGGAAGAAATAGAGAAAAGAAAAAAAGTAGAAAAGAAAATATTTATTTAAAATGTGGGTTCTGGTCTTTGTATCTGCTCTTAATAGACAGCAGATCTAAAATGCTATATTTCTAGAGTATTAGTGCAGCCCTCCAGAACCCCATTTGCAACCATGAAGTAGACAACACAAAATGTCTTGCTGAAGTTTATAAAATTCCATTTCACCTCTTAAAAATTCTTAAAAGTCAAGTGTTCTCGTGCAACTTCACAAGTATCCCAAATTGGAATTTTCAGTGCCATTTCAGTAGAATTATCATAAACAACTTTGTCCATCCTCATAACAAATTTATATTTGTCTTTTTGCTTGAAAAGATTCTAAGGTTAAAAACAAATTGTTCAGATGATGTTAGCTTAAATGTTCAGAGATGCAATCATCAAATGCAAAAATCATTTACCTAGAAATAAGTTTCTAGTTGACTTCACTCAATTGTAAGTAAATGTACCTACAGTCATATTGACAGCAGACATTTTTAACTCTAGAAAAGTGCTGTTTGTGCATTTCTGATCAATTATGGCACACAAGTTGAGACCAAAAAAGTTAAGAAAAAAAGGAAAAGCTCTTTCACCTTACTGCAATACCGAAGCATTCTGTGTCATCTGTGAGATGTAACCTTAGGCCCACATTCTGTGACGCTTATGCACATTAGTTTGTTGTCATAATAACATATGGTATAAAAGACACCAAACACATTGTGGAATATCACTAATGTTTGGTGCCTCCATGTGCATTTTTCTTTGGATTCCAGGGACTTTTCCTCAAAAATCTGGGAGTATGACTGAGGTTAGTGACCTAGAGGATGATTCGACTGAGTCTCAGAAAACTAGCAAGCTCTCCGAGGTGTATTCTACCACAGTCCCTAGTGTGGATAGTGCTATGGAATCCTGGGATGGTTCGGGTATTGACACAGGCTATGGAAGCCAAGGTGAGTTGAACTTCCTGTTCCTTTGTGTGAGTATGTGCGTCAACACCCCTTTTATTGCAATTCATTTCTGATATTTGTATCCTACAACTATGTTGTGGATTTTTGAGAGTCTTTCAAAAAACAATGTGTCTGTTGGACTAGACTGACTATATCCCTGCTGTACATAACATTGACATTATTGTGAAGTAGGTCTCTCAAAATCTTAAAATAAAGATTATCAAAATACCAAACAAATATCAGTTCCCTGTATTCCCAACAGATGGCGATCATTTGCCCCAGTAATGATGGAAAGAAGTATATTAAGTTTATAGAGTTTATACAAGAATGATAACTTGTGCTGGTCTCACACAAAATTGCACCTGCAGCAGTGTACACTCTCTTCTATGGCCTTGACCAATGGGTTGTATTTCAATACATTGCTCAACAAAAGATAATATTTACTTTACAAATGTATAAGTAGTACATCCACCTAATGCCTTCAAAGGTTAGCCTTCTGTACCTGGCCCTCTCTCCAATTTCATTGCACTATAATTCTCATAGTTTCCAGCTAGCGTGACAATGTCATGGTGGATGGGAATGATGGAGGATGGGGGGATGATGAAAACAAGAGGTGTGTGTTATACATACCTAAATAGATATTAATACTAGGCATGATGAATACACAGCACAATACGTTCTGCAATTGGCCTGTACTTTTTTTCTCCTTTTTTGACAAGAAGATAAGAAATGTTTTCTTTTTCTTTTCTATTTGACCATGTCAGAATAATTTTAGGATATAGAATTCTTTGTTGACTATTGCAATTGGGGATGTAGTGATGAGGCATGTAAATCACAATATTAAATTCAATCTGGACCTTTTATTATTCCATTCTATAAATTTCTCTTGTTTTCATGGATGCTATGATTGATTTTACAAAGATATACACTTTGTTTATGGATGTTTGTATGTGGAATGAACAATTGTTTTAGCAGTCTTTCTATCCTAAGGATTGGGAATGCTGTGGATGGCATTCCTCCACTCATTTCAAGCCCACTAGGTCAGGGGTGTCAAACTTGCGACCCACAGGCCAGATGAATTATGCGCTGGCCATGCCCATCCCCATTTTAGCAAAGGGGAAAAAGTCGTGATACATCACATGAGAAAAACGTGATGCCGTGAATTTGACACCCCTGCACAAGGTACTTTCCTTCCCTACTTCACTGAATTATTTTTCTGGAAACACTGTTGGAAAATAATATGAAGCATATTTTGTTGCCTTGAAATCCTGGCAGAAATGAGCAAAAGAGTGACTGGAGTAATTGCATAAAAGAGGAGCAGAGCTTTGATTGCATAGTTATGGTGACTCTCTTGACTTTTTAAAAAAATCTCCTCTCCACAGATCCTTCTGTCAACAACTTTCTAACATTAACTAACAGCCTTAAACATTTTTTCAGGGGGAAATTGTGTACCATGAGCAAATAAATGGACAACATATACACTAGGGGAAGAAAACACATGCTTCTGAATGCTCCCCATCACAAGTTGTAGCAGAATGAGGAGCCTGATAGTCAACTCAGCTGAAAATGCCATTTTCTGCCTCATCATCATTTTGCATCCTTCTGTTTTTGTATTTTTCTCTACTTTCCTTCCCTGCTTTTTTATTATTACCTTGAGTCTAGGCATATCCCTCCCCCACCACCCCTTCCCAGTTTTGCAATCCGATCCTGAGAAAGTTTCCTTAAAAGCTTTCTGGTAGTAATAAACCCATTCCTTAGCAATAATGAATACTTAAATAAATCAGTTCACTTTAGTTTTGAACAAATAGGAAATTGTCTGGTTGGCTAGCTAGCTATTTCATCCTCTCCCACCCTCCCACCACTTTCTGATCCTTTAGAACAATCCTGGATTGTTATCGAACTGAGGGATGGGTTCAGTAGTGTTTAAGGCAAGTATGGTGTAGATTTTCCCGCCACCACCACCCCTCGCCCCAGTCCCAACCAGTATGTCTAGTGGCAAAAGGATCAGATTCCCATTCTGTTATTAAAAGCTTTTAAGGTAATATAAGATTATAACAAGTCAATCATAGTAGTTGCTAAGGAAATCATAGTAGTTGCTAACAGGGCAGGATTTTTACAGTCAACTCATATCACTTTCAGATTATTATTATTATTATTATTATTATTATTATTATTATTATTATTATTATTATTATTATTATTATTATTATTATTATTATTATTATTATTATTATTACTAGTAGAATCTTCCTCTAGATGCTTTGCTGGAGAAAATCCTGTCTGGCTTGGCTGGAACATTTCTTTCCTTTCACAGCTGTCCAACGTATTTAACATTTCTTTAAGAGACAAGAGGAGCTTTTTGTAGTATTCGGGTCAATCCCACACTTCTTTCCCAGTTTTGCTGACAAGAAGCCATTCCATGAATGAAAACATAGCAGTGGACTTCTCATCCAGTATAATATTCTCAGCAGTAGCAATCAAATAATCTCCTTCCTTTTCTTGTCATCTTTCTCCGCTTCCTCAATTCCAGTAGGTACCTACTTGCCTCAGGCTGTCGGCATTGCACTTCATCCCCATGAATGGAGATCCAACAGGCAGAAAAGCAACACCCCTCCTGGAGACTCCAGGAAGAGTTACCCTTTTACACATGGCGGTTTCAATGAGGAAGACTGGGAGAAGCCGAGCAGGTATGTCTGGCTCTTTTGGGGGGGAAGGACAGGGGAGAAATGAATGCATATTGCTATCTATTGCAAGAATCAAACATTCGGGCATGCTTGTTTTAAGCGTAATTGAAATGATTCATTGCAATGAAATAGGCTTTCAATGAGCCTCTTCTACTCCAAACTCTAATTCTCACTGTCAGCACAAATGATTATTAAAGCATTTAAAAGTAGCGGCTTTGCTGAATTAAAAGTTGATAGGAAACATCAGTGAAAATTTGTGATGTATACATGTGCAGGACAGTGAAACATCCGAACATTCATTAGCTGAGAAGGAATTAACAATTCAGAATCCAGTAATTCTTGTGAAATGATGGAAATTTGCTTCCAAGGGAATGACTGCATTCTATTTTCAAGAACCTCCATATACTGTATGCTCTTAAAGACATATGCTGTTAAGAGCACCAACAGATTTTTATTAATACAGTTGTATACCAGTTGGCTTGGCTTTTTTCAAATGTACAATGCTGTGCAAAGACATTTCAACCCCCAAAGGTGATGTCTAATGATCCCTGTGGGTGAAACAGGTCAACAATTACTGTAAGAAGCTGAATACTGCCTCCCAAATAGGGCCTCTATTATTCACGCCAATCAGAATTTCATCACATTCTTACATTCATGGATTTCTATCAATATGAATGTTTTTACCTGCACAAGATGACAATCAGCAATGTAGTGGATTTATCTCTAAAGTGCTTAGATCTATTTCTACTTTTCTGAAAATGGAATACATTACACAGAACTAAACTTGTGTTTGTGTTTTGTGAACACAACGGAGGTTGCAAGTGGAACAGCAGCCAGAAGCATCCTCAGAATCCATTGGTTTCGGCAAAATGATGAAAGCAGCATCTTATCACAATGCAAAATGTCCAAAAGAGACAAATGTCATTTACCACCCTCTTGTCTTCAATTCAGTTTGTGTGGAATACAATGCACACATTTTATTTGACCTCTTTTCAGTGTTCCAGTTTCCATTCTGGCATATTGCTTGGATAATGATACTCTTGTTATTCAGTCATTCAGTGTTCTATATCTGCTCTTGGAGCATTTAGACTGTAATGGTCAGCTCAAGGGTATCTGTCAAAAAGTCAAGATGGCAGCCACAACAATGGGATTAAAGCTCCACCTGGTTGTTGTTGTTGTGTTGTATGTGTCACATCAAAAAAATGGGTGGAGTCCTGTTCACATTGTCATGGCCTCCATCTTGGCTTTTCTTACCACATCTTGTGACGTCTTTGTCCCAGTGTAAAAATTATTAAGATTTCATGGTTATATGTCTAAAATTATCTATTTATTTTCCACTTGTTTGTTTATGTAAAGAAAATATAGTACACTTAGAACCACACGTGCAAAGCAATGTCCTCGTACTGAAAGCTAACTTCCAGTTATCCTTGTCAACTGCAGTGCTCTCTATATACAATAGCAGAGAGACTTCTAGAATTGAGATTAAACTGTTACCTAGTTTTATTTTTGTCCAGTTTTCAAAGTCTTCTTGGTTCAATTGCTTGAAGCTGCCAAGGAGATAGAATTGGTTTTGATATCTCGAGGATACTCCATTTGAGAATGGTCTTCAGCCAAAGGGCCTCAAATTGTTTGGATCATAAATTTTGAGGTGGAATTCTGAAATGCCAACATGGTGGATGAACATGAAGACAAAGGCAGTCTGAGACAAAAGAACTCCATAACTAAGGATTGGAGAGTGGTGGGAGAAAGAGATTGAATTGAGGCTGTTACAAGGACAACAAAAGGCAGTGGCATAAAATGTTTTTTTTTTTTAATCTCAGTTCAACATTCTGTCTCTTTGTGTCACAGTTTTTTTGTAGTGTTAAACCATTAAAACAATAATCATTCCCTTGGCATGGATTTCCAAAACCATTTCATGACTTTAGTTTATTTGTAATTCCTGTTTTCCCTTTCAATCAAAACTAAGAAGCGATGCCTAAATCTAGTCTGGGGCGTCTTGGAGGAAAAATGCCAGGCTTGCTGTCTGGTTTCTCTGGCTTAGAAAACTAACTAAAGCAAAGATTGTTTGTTTACCCAGGTGAATCCAAGCTCCTTGCTTTTCCTGGCACTGAAGTCCAGTTCATCTCATGTTAGGGTTGCAGAAAAGATTCTGCTTTCTTTGGCACAATTCTTCTTAAATGTAAGGCCTTTCTTTCTTTCTTTCTTTCTTTCTTTCTTTCTTTCTTTCTTTCTTTCTTTCTTTCTTTCTTTCTTTCTTTCTTTCTTTCTTTCTTTCTTTCTTTCTCTCTCTCTCTCTCTCTCTCTCTCTCTCTCTCTTTTTCTTTCTTTCTTTCTAGGAAATGGCAGCGGAAAATGGCAGAGGAAAATATCTCTTAGAAAAGAGATAAATAGAAAAGAAATCGTTACAATACAATTTGGGGACAGCTAGAATTTCTTTCTTTCCCAAAGAAAGAACTCTGCCACTTAATTTTCAAGCCCTCAAGAATTAAATCTGGTCCTGTTTGTTTGCCCAGTTCCAGCTGTATATTTTGGTATATTACAGTGTAACCGAATCAGAGGGGAACTACATATTGGGAGTGGCTTTGTCCCCAACAGAACAGAGTATCTTAAGACACATCATAGCCTAACCATGGGGCTATTTGCCCTAGGTAGTTCTTAGCCCTTCTTGGTTATTCTATATTCTAATATCCTAGTTGGGTTTTATTTATTTATTTATTTGTTTGTTTATTTGTTTAATTATTTAATTTAATTATTTGATTTATTGATTTACTTATGCTGCCTCGTCCAAACTGGTGTCGACTGGTTTTGTTAACTACAGCTCCCAGAATTCCCCCGCCAGCCATTGAGGATGATGGCTAGGAATTCTGGGAGCTGCAGCCCAAACACCTGTGAGAACGCACATGGGAAAGTTATATCAGATGATTGGACTAGGGGTTGCTGATTTACCCATCTATTTATATTTTTCATCATAGTTTTGAGGTGTAAACTTTTGGAAATAAAAATCCTGAATAATGAACATAAGAATTGAAACCTATGTGGTTTTTACATACAGGCCCTATTCAGTCTTCTGTATGAAGTCGTGGTAATTACAGGTAGTCCTCAACTTAACGACAGTTCATTTACTGACCGATTGAAGTTACAACGGCACTGTAAAAAGTTTTTCACACTTATGACCATTGCGCCATCCCCATGGTTACATGATCAAAATTCAAATGTTTGGCAACGGGCTCATAGTTATGACAGGGTCATATGATCCCTTTTGGGCGATCTTCTGAAAAGCAAAGTCAATGGGGAAACCAGATTAACTTCACAACAATTGTCAATGTAAACAACCCTGTTACTACCTAAATAATTTCAGTGATTCATTGTGGCAGGAAAGGTTGTAAAATGGGGCAAAAGTCACTAAACTGTCTCACTTAGCAACAGAAATTTTGGGCTCAACTGTGGTTGTAAGTTGAGGACAACCTGTATTTAATTGCTTGCCAAATCTAGAGAAAATCATTTTTATATACATCTTTTTTACATGATATGCTCCCCTAGAGACCTGATGTATTTACCATTTTCTCACCATGTCCGTTACCCTCTGTGTTTTTCTCTCTCTTCTCAGGTGTTCTGTGTCTCAGATCTGAATTCTGTCCCATCCGCCTTTGTACTAACAGTCTCTGAGGCTCCTGGTTTATCCATCATGCATCTTTTTTTTCCTTTTACTTCTCTATTTCACACACAAAAAAACCCCACCACGTCTTCCTAAACCTACAATCTTCCTACAGGCACTTCTTAATTTACCCTCTTGAACTTGACATTGCTACTCCAGTTTAATTCTTCCTTTTGAAGGACTTTTGCCCCGTTAGTGAAAGTGCATGGAGGTTCTGTATTTGGACTCTTTCTTGCCTGAAAATTCATGTTGTTTGCTTTTGTATATGAAGACTCTGCCAAGTCTCTGCTTTTACTGGTGAGCCAATTGCTGTAGCCTTGAAGCTTCCATCCTGCTCCAGAAGAGTGCTGACAATCTTTGGTTCCTACGTTACAACAGATATCCCACCCGCCAAAATGGCCTTGAGATGCCACATGAGGATAATTTTTGGCGCGTTTTTGGAGAAGCTTTGGAGGACTTGGAAACATGCGGCCAATCGGAACTTTTGAGGGAGATTGAGGTAATGAATCTTCGAAAAATGGCTGTGCCTACCATTTTTTCCCTTTGTGCTTGTGAATGTGTCTCAACCCATGGATAGAGAGCAGAGAGCAAAGGGAGGGCCAACAACCTGTATTACCTTTACAGGTATAGTAGTCCTCAATTTACAGCAGTTCATGTAAGGACTGTTCAAAATGACAACAGCATTGAAAAAAAGAGTGCAGACAAAAGCAACAAAGATGATTAGGGGATTGGAGGCTAAAACATATGAAGAATGGTTGCAGGAACTGGGTATGTCTAGTCTCATGAATAGAAGGACTAGGGGAGACATGATAGCAGTGTTCCAATATCTCAGGGGCTGCCACAAAGAAGAGGGGGTCAAGCTATTCTCCAAAGCACCTGAGGGCAGGACAAGAAGCAATGGGTGGAAACTAATCAAGGAGAGAAGCAACCTAGAACTAAGGAGAAATTTCCTGACAGTTAGAATAATTAATCAGTGGAACAACTTGCCTCCAGAAGTTGTGAATGCTCCAACACTGGAAGTTTTTAAAAAGATGTTGGATAACCATTTGTCTGAAGTGGTGTGGGTCCCTTCCAACTCGGTTATTCTATTCTATCCTAAAAGCATTTTCCCCACTTATGGCCATTGAAGCATTCCCATGGTCACACAATCAAAATTCAGACGCTTGGCAATTGACTCAGATTTAGGATGGTTGAGTATCTTGGGACGATGGGATCATCTTCTGTGACTTTCTGATAAGCAAGCTCAATGGGGAAGCCCGATTCATTTAACAGCCATGTTGCTAACTTAACAACTGCAGTGATTCACTTGACAACTATGGCAAGCAAGGTTGAAAAATTTCACTTAACAACTATCTTACTTAGCAAGAGTAATTTTGGGCTCAATTCTGGTCATAAATTGAGGATTACATGTACTCTGTATAGTGGTCCAAACAATTGTGTGTTTCCCTTCCAAGTAAGGTCTTAAGTAACTTACAGGGTACGCTTAGTTTCTGAATGTAAAGTAGTCCTTCTCACACTTTCTGCCATCATGGACATCCAAATGGATGTTCAGAAAATGCAGGGACCAGCCAATTAAACGAACATTCCTTCCCAATGTTTTTTGGCTTGAAGAATATGAGATTTGTTTGGAACATGACACCTTTTTAAGTAAACAAATAATGATTATGGATGCCTTGTGGATGTCTTTGTGTATATCTTCTCATCCACTCTATTTTAAAAGTTTTCTTAAAACTAAATTTTGTAAAAAAAACAAACACCATCCCTTCAAGTATTGATTTGCTCATTGATTTACTTTATGCACCACTTGCCATATAAACATAGAAAATTGGGGCCAAATGTCTTCCAGCCCAATGAAACTGTAGTTTGGGATCTTCATCACTGCATTCCCTATTTGTACATTTGGTTTTTTGTTGCTTTTGTGAGATCACAGTTATATTTAACTCAAGGTGGACTTAACATTTGTAACAGCTCTGAAGATTTATTCGTATTGTCAGTTTCCCGTATTTTAGTACCCACAATGCTACAATGGTATTTTTGGGCTTCAGTGAACCAGTTTTCAAATGAATCCCTTTTTGCAAATGACTAACTACAGTCCAGCATGATAAGTAACAGGAACAAAGAACCGTACAAACATTTTTTTTAAAAAAAATGCTTGGGTAAAGTAGAAACATCAGACCCCAGCACTAATCCATAACTTTGTAAAAAGCAGGCAGGTTGGCAATATTGCAATTTCTTACCCCTCCTGTTAATGTTACCATCTCAAGGACTCCATGTAGGACTAAGAAAAATGCCTCATAGAATGTCTGATACCAGTCTGTATGTTCCACAGAGAGAAAACTTTTAATGGAAATTGTGGAGGGTTGCCCTGGAGATTCTCATGGCATCAAAGGAGCTGACAAGGAAATTCCAGGAGACTGTGTTTAGCCTTTTTCTTTCTACATCAAGATACAGAGGCAGTTGCACCTAGGGACCAATGCCATAAAAGGTTAGGGGGCAACAATAGATACGAGATGCAAGAAATAAGCAATAAAAATGTTCAGTTTATTTCTGCAGTTTTAACAATCAATCCCCACTCAGGCACAGAAACATACATACCACCCCATAACCAGGCTGCCAGGCTTTGATGTGGAGTAAAGGAAGATGGTGAGCTGCAAGTAGACAGCCTGGATCAGAAGTTTTCTGGTGAACTCCTTGACTCCATTCTCCCTGCTGTTACTTCCTTCAGCATTCCATACACTATTCACGAGCGTTATCATTGAGTACATGCTTTTTCAATTGAATTTGCTGTTCAGTTATTTTCAGACATGCAATTATCTAAACCACTTCCTGTTACTTCCTGTTACTTAGAATAACTGGTTTTTCTGTTATTGCTAAGCAGTTCTTGACTACCTCATAGTGACAAAGAATTCACTATGACTTTCCTTTGATCCTTTCCTTAGGCTTTTTAATAATAATAATCATCATCATCATCATCATCATACAGACAGACAGACAAGCATCTACCACATAACACCCTGGACTTAACAGTTGTCAATAAGAAAGACAAAATAGTCTAGATAGTGGATGTGGCAGTGCCTGGAGACAGCAGAATAGAAGAGAAAGAACTGGAGAAGATAACAAAATACAAAGACCTACAAACAGAAATAGAACGACTATGGCAAAGGCAAGCAAGGGTAGTACCAATAATAATAGGTGCCTTGGGTGCAGTCCCAAAGCAACTGGAGCACAACTTGAACACCATAGTCATTGACAAATTTGCCATCAGTCAACTGCAGAAGGCAGCTTTATTTGGAACAGCTTCCATCCTGCAGTGATATCTGTAACACCATCTAACATCCAGATTTACCTATCCCAGGTCCTTGGTAAGGACTCGATAGGTAGACAAAAATGCCAAACCCAGTCTGAACATCTGGCTGACTGTGCGATTAATAATAATAATAATGATAATAATAAGAGGAGGAGGAGGAGGAGGATGATGTGAGAAGAAGACAAGACTTAGGCCAGCTGACTGGAACTGATTACAGGGAAAGCTACAGAAAAGACCAACAGGCGGACTCACCAGTGGTCCACAGACCACAGATCAAGGGCCACAGATATAAAGAAAACAACAAACTGTCAGATAGGTTGTAGAATATAAACTATGTTCCCCAAAATTCAGAACAATCTTTTATAAGGATGGTAGTCAAACTGCTTCACATGCCTGTCATAACATTGTTCAGGAAAAAATCTGGATTTGCTATCCTTTTTTAACTTAAAAGATGACTTATGACTTGTTTGGAACAATCAGATTCCTTCTAAGCCCAAGGACAGCTACTTTGCGCACAGGGCAACATGACTCGGAACACTGTGTGTCTTCAAATACTCTGTTGGTTGTGTGTCCCGATGGATATTTTTCATAGCCAGAGAATCCCACGGATACATGACAAAGCTTAGACAGAAATCACCATTCAGTAGCAAATTGATCATTGTGTCCTAAAATGTCTCGGAATAGCTTTGTTTGCCAGTGTTTTCTTGCCTCTCTTTTGAAGGAGAGAATGCTAGGTATATAAAAGAGCTGGCAAAATGTGAGATTACCTTAGCAGAGCTCTGGATATTTGTCAGAGAAAGGCAGAATTTAACATCTGTAGTGTTGAAGGTTTTCATTTTCATATCGACATGAAATCCAGAATACTTCGTTTTTTCTTGCAGTACCAATAAAGGAGAATGTTTGTAGCTCAGGATTGAAATGAGGAATCTTTGGTGCTCTCTGAGCTTCCTTATTTTCTTGTAGATGTTTCATTACCCTAACTAGATAATAACATCAGTGCTAGTAAGGATTTATGTTTTCTGTCAGTTTATATTCTGGTGTCTTGTCTGTGTGAGTGGGGGCGGTCTTGGAGATTCTTGGATTGAGCTGTTTAGTGTTTTTCTTGTAATGGCTGATCCCATTCTATTGTTTTTCTTTGTTTTTGTTTCCTTTAGGCATCCATCATGGCTGGCAGTGTACATAATCTGAGCCTTGATGGGGGCAAATTGCCCAGAAACTCTGTGAATCAGTCAGGACTGAACCCAGCAAGGAAAAGCAACCACAAAAGCTCAGGTGAAGTGCAGGACAACAACAATGTGACCCCAACTAAGAATGACAAGAATTTGGAGATAAAGACAATAAAGGATGAGATTCAAGAAATCATGTCTCCGACTCCTCTTGAGCTGCATAAGGTGTGTGTGCTGGCATATGTGCATGCTGAATAATGGTTTCATAGCAGTAGTGGGATTCAAATAATTCAACAACTGGTTCACCCAGGGTCAGGTTGGCAGTCGTGGGAGGTGTGGCCCATCCTGGTACTCCAGTTGCTGCACATGTAGGATGATCCTCCCACAACTGCCATCCTGACCCTGGGCGAACCAGTTGTTAAATTACCCCCTCCTGCTATTAAAGTGAATCCTGGGTGCTATACTGTGCTGTAATGGAGAAATGGGCAACAGTCGGCATGTGGGAAGGAGGAGTAACAGAGAAAAAAGAGGGAAAACGGCCTTCTCCTTCCCTCATACGGGTTGCTCCATTGCCCTTCTCCATTGCAACACAGCATAGCACCCAGGATCCACTTTGATAGCGGGAGGGGATAATTTAACAACCGGTTCGCTCAAACCAATGTGAACTGGCTGAATCCCACCACTGTTTCATAGTAAGTTTGTGGGATAATCTCTCATGATCCTTGTATTTTATTATATTTTTAAAAAACAGTTAAAGAAAATACAGTGGTTGCTTCACTGTATTTGAGCATCAAATAGTAGGAAGTAGACCATTCCATTGAACCCATAGCATCAAGGGTCCTCCTGTGAGGATTCAGCCTCTCCTCCTAATTCCTTAGAACAATGCTGACTTAGATAACAGCTTAATGAGAAGTGCTAAGGTTTGTCCTTCCATCTCCTGAGAAGCTGTGTAAAATCATAAAAAGTCATGACTGACCAAGTATAAGGCAGTCTCCAGTAACAAGAGAAGCAGCTTTTATGTGCCACTAGTATCAAAAGAATGGAGTTCTCCACATGCCTGGCATAAGAATGTCTAAATGTCTGTGGAGATTCTCAGTCATCCAGGTCATGGTTGCCTCAAAGGTGCTTTTTCAAAAGGCAACTGGACTTTGTTTTTCATTGAAGATGTTTTGCTTCTCATCCAAAAAGCTTCTTTGGTTTTTCTCTCAGATAGAGTGCTAATGACCAGATGACTGCAAGGAATATAAATCCTTCCATTCTCTATCATTCAATCAGGAGTTCTTGGATGAGAAGCAAAACTTCTTCAAGGAAAAACAAACTCCAGTTGCCTTTTGAAAAAGCAAAGGAATGTGACAAGAGAATGACTGCTATGTTTTTCATAATTGTCCAAATATCATTTTATTGCTGGCAGGCAGAGACGGGGGGAGGATTCCTGTACTGGACCCACAATGATGTTTTCCTTTTCTGGTGTTTATCATTCTGAAAAACTGAAGGCTCAAAATACAAATTCTGTGGTTATCAGAGATATCTAATGACATGTAAACCATTAACCACTTGCATGGGAATATTTACTCTGGCGCCAGCCTTTCCCACAAGACTTTTGGTTACTGGAACTACTTCAAGATTTAGTTAAAAATCAAGCGCTCTATTTACACAGTTAAGGGTTCATTTGAGAGTAAGCTGAGGCAACCTGTTTTAAACTGGATAACATTCCCTTTCCTATTTACCTTTTTGTCTTACTTCTCAAAATTAACCATACTCCGTGTTCAAGCAAATTTGTGGTATTTTATTACTATGAACAGTTATTAGAAAACAATCCTAATTCCCCCCCATCTTTCCTTGTATTTTACCTCAATGAATATGTCTCAGTGGGCCTTCCAAGATGTGAAAGCTGCCTTATGCCACTTTTACAGACCTCTTAGTTCTCCAGTTGTTTTTCTCAGGGGTAAAAACCCAGCAGGAGTCATGATATTATATTAAGAAATTCAGTAAAATATGGGTGGTTTTATTTACAGACACACATAGACACACACACACACACACACACACACACCAGTGGTGGGATTCAAATATTTTTACTACTGGTTCTGTGGGTGTGGTTTGGTGGGTGTGGCAGGGGAAGGATGCTGTAAAATCTCCAGTCAGAGATGGTATTTGCTGAATCTCCGAATACTCAAAATTTCCACTACCGGTTCTCCAGAACTGGTCAGAACCTGCTGAATACCACCTCTGACACACACACACTTATATATTTATTCACACTTCCCTACCTCCCTTGGTACAGTACAAGGTCTAGAAATGAATCCCATTTGACATCAATTTGATGAGGAACACTTAAGGAATTTTTGAGCCAAGTGTCAACTTAATTGTCATATACTTAAAAGCCAACTGTCCAATCCACCTAATCCACACTTAGCTAGCTTGCTAATAAAAATGTAATGGATTACTTTTTCAAATGCTTTGAAAAAACTGGTATGTAGTACATCTACATTTAGAAATTTAGAAAGGTAATCGATGAAAAAAAAATGATATAGCAAGACTTGCTCTTGACAAAAATGTGTTGACTTTTGATAATTGCTTTTAACTTGCTTTTAACTTAATATATGGATAGGCTTGAAGAAATTAACTAGAAATTAACCTGGATGTTTAATCCAATAGCTTGGAAGCCAGTCTTGAATTCTTCTTCTTGCTATCCAAACCTCTGACTTCTAAAGGAATTCTTGCCTCTGCCTTCCTTTTAAAAAAAAAAAAAATTATTTCTTGCCTCTGCTTTCTTGAAATTAATTTTAATTGAAGACTTTTGGAAACAGGGCTATTGACTAAATGGAAAAATGGCAACTTTAAGGCTGTAATATTTAGGGCTCCCATTAGCATACCTGATTGCAATATAGATATATGCTGTTTTGATTAGTAATATGAATTCTACATTTTTGTACTAAATGCCTTTGTGGAAAAAATAAAATCATAACTCATTTGAACAACTTTATTTTTCCTTTAAAAAAAAAGCACTTTACATAGTAGGTAGTTATATTTTTATTTTCTGCCCTGAGAGCTCCTTCAACCAGGCAGTTCTCGAAATATACTGTATGTCCCTTGTTCAGCATGATAGTTTCATTACTGCCACCAAGCTCAGTGCCTTATAAGAGGGTTGGAAAGAGAGAAGAGGCAGGTGAGGAAACTTTTCTGACTCACTCTGTCACAATCTTTTTCCTAACTTATCCAACTCTGGTATTCCGATCCCAAAAAATTCTGCATCCATGTTACAAAAGACCATTCACCCTAACTCATCCTTTGAAAACAGTACTGTGTTTTAACCTTACTTCCTTCTCTCATTCTGTTTCCTGTCTAACCATTAAAAAGCTTTCTCCTGCCTCTTTGACCCAAAGCAATATGTACTTTTCATTCTCTTTTGTTTCCCTAATTAGAAATCTGTTACTTTCCTGCCTTCTTTTTAATCTCACCTAAGCCTTTCCTCATCACCAGTGAACACCATAGAGTTACCCAAATACTTAGCATAACTGGTGAACGGGGACTTCAGCTGGTGCAGAGTGCGGCCGCGTGGGTGACCTTGGGGGCTTCTCGGAGCGCCCATATTTCACCGCTCCTGCGCGAGCTGCACTGGCTTCCGGTGGCCTTCCGGGTGCAATTCAAGGTGTTGGTTACCATCTTTAAAGCGCTCCATGGCTTGGGACCCGGGTACTGGTGGGACCGCCTACTGCCACCATCGGCCTCCCACCGGCCAGTGCGCTCCCACACGGTGGGCCTCCTCGGGGTGCTGCCAGCTGGACGATGTCGGTTGGCGGCCCTGAGGGTGCGGACCTTCTCTGTGGGAGCACTCTCCCTTTGGAATGAACTACCGGCGAAGATGCAAGCCATTGCTGACCTGTGAGCCTTCTGACGCGCACTCAAAACCCATTTTTTCCAACAGGCCGGTCTGGCCTAACGTTATGAGCAAGGTTTTAAATTTTTAATTCAATTTTAAATTTTATGGGGTTTTAGCCATTTATTTAATCAATTTTAAACTCTTTTTTAACTTTTGTAATTTGTATGTTTTATTGTGGCTGTTCACTGCCCCGAGTCCCTTTTTGGGAGAGGGGGGTGGTATATAAACCGAAATAATAAATAAATAAATAAATAACTGATAACTCTCTTTCGGTTGTATCTAAATTATTGGTTGCTTCTTTACCTTTTTCATAGCCAAATTCTCTTTCTTGCTTTGGGGTAAATTGTTTTTTGGTTAAAATTCCCAATATGTATCATTTGGGAGTACATTGTAGCAGGTAGAATACAATAGTAATAACTATTTCTAAATTTGCAGATGATACAACAGTCGTGGGACTTATCTCCGGGGGTGCGGGGGGAGAATGAGTCTGCCTACTGAGATGAGATGGAACACTTGCTTTCGTAGTGTGGAGACAATAACTTGGTCCTCAACACCAATAAGACCAAGGGGCTTATAGTGGATTATAGAAGGAACAGATCAGACATCCAGCCCTTGCTTATCAATGGAGACCGAGTGGAGCAAGTGGCTAGTTTCTGGGTGTTATCTTAAAAGAGGACCTGACCTGGGGTGCCCACATTGCAGCCCAAAAGGGCCCAGCAGAGATTATACTACCTGAGACTTCTCAGAAAACAATAACTGAATGAAAAACTACTGGTGATCTAAAATGTAGAGAACATTTTAACATACTGCACCTCTGTATGGTTTGCCAATTGCACAGTGGCAGATAGGAAAGCATTCCAGAGGGTTAATGTCATTGCCCAGAAGATCATTGGTTGCCGTCTCCCCTCTTTGGAAGAGCTTTATAGCTCCCGCTGCCTTAAGAAAGTTCAAAACGTTCTCAAAGATCCATCTCATCCTGGGACCCCTTTATTTGAACTATTACCATCTGGCAAACGGTACGGAATAATAAAAACAAGGACAAATAGGCTGAAAAACAGCTTCTATTCCAGGGCAGTAGCTCTTTTGAATTCTGCTGTACAGTGCAGTGTTGGTGTGATGTCAGAAGTTTTCGGTTCAATGTGTGAAGGGTGAAGGATGTGTGTTTGTGTTTGTGTTTATTTTCATGGTCATGGTCATGATGTGCACTGAAGATGGTGTTTGATTTCATTGTAGGAGGTGCAATGACAATAAAGTAAACTAAATTAAACTAAACTAGGAGATCATATGAAGAGGACAGGCCATTCCAATACACAGAGAAAATGGGTATCTTATAAAGGTTTCTTCCCCTTTCTTGAAACTTGAACACAGCATGGTTAATGATACCAATTTCAACACCAAAGGATTGTGCAATTTTCAGTTTTTAAGAACAAAGAGCACATTTGGAATTTGGAACACACCAGAAGGCCTATCCCTAGGTAGCTTGACCATTAACATAGCTCTCATGTTGGGAGCTATTTACCAAATAAGACAAACTGATGAGGATGTCCTTTACTCCAACTCTGATCTTTCTCCTTCTTCCCCCTCAGAGGTGTCCTTTACCTTTTTCCAGCTCAATTTGTCTTTTGAGATAGAAACGCAACACAAATACTGTAATGCACTGTGTTGTGATGAACTCCCTCCTTTTTTTAAAAAGAATAAATCTGAACACATTTGGAACCATAACCATTCTTAGAGTAATGATGATACTAGTACCTTGTTTTGAAATGTATCAATCTCCCATTAACAAAAATAAGGGATCTAACGAACGTTAAAAGGTGAGTGGATAAGGAATTGATTGGTGTCCAGAGTATATTGGAGAGCTCAGCATTGAGGATAATGATAATACAGTCAAATGACCCAAAGCCAGTCATAGACTTTGCATCTTTCAGACTGTCTTTTATAGTTACTGCATGATGCAGTTTTACCTGCAATAAACGGATGGGGTTGGGTGGCTAAATGCCTAGTCAGCAAAGCTTTCAATGATTGTACTGGGTAGCTGTGAAATGCTCAGGTGAATACAGGAGTCTAATTACCTTTATATACTTTTATTATTTTTATTGTCATGTGGATGACTGAGGTTCCTCCACATAAATGTCTTCTGTCCATCTAGGATATATGGTTTCTATTGTCTTCATGAATATTCTAAATAAAGCAGTGTCACATTTTTGGAGCGGGATAAAAGTTGTATTATCTGGGTTCATGGGCACAAATCTATGGGTGACACAATTAAAAATTAAAAATGCTCCTGCAATATAACAAGTTTACAGGCCTTATTTACCTGTAATCCAATTTTCCTTCAAGGAAAAGAAAGTAACAAACCTTGGTAAGGTATCTCTCACCTCTATTTTTTAAAACAATCTGATTAAATAGTTCAGGTTGGGTAAGTATAAGTTATCCCATGGAGTAAAGTTTTGAATTCAAGTCTTCAGGGTCTGAAAAATAAGCTAGAGTGGTACTATGGACACTTCATGTTGCCCAAGTTGAATGTCTACGGAAATTCTCAGTCGTCTAGGTCATGGTTGTCCCATAGGTATTTTTGCAAAAGGCAACTGGACTTTGTTTTTCTTTTTTTTTTTCCCTTGAAGACACTTATGAGAACTGAAGAAGCTCCTTGGATGAGAAGTAAAACATCTTCAAAGAAAAACAAAGTCCAGTTGCCTTTTGAAAAAGTACCTTTGGGACAACCGAGTTATTGAATATTTTATAATGTCACTCTCCCATTTGTCTAATCTCCATCTTGTATGCCCAACTTCATTTTTACCATCATCCCAATTAAAGTTGCCTTTTTCTATAGATGACAATTTACAAGGATCCTGAAACTGAAGACTTTGGATTCAGTGTCTCTGATGGCTTACTAGAAAAGGGTGTCTATGTGAATATGATCCGTCCAGGTGGGCCAGCTGATCAGTGTGGACTCAAGCCTTATGACAGAGTTCTCCAGGTAATCAATCACAATGGGATGGGGGAAGAAAAATGATTTCTTAAAGAGTTGTTAGATGTGTATTTTCCAGTGGTGGGATTCAAACGATTTTACTACCGGTTCTGTGGGCATGGCAGAGGAAGCATACTGTAAAATCTCCAATCAGAGATGGTATTTGCCGGTTCTCCAAACTACTCAAAATTTTTGCTACCAGTTCTCTAGAACTGGTCAGAACCTGCTGAATACCACATCTGGTATGCTCATCTAAAAGTCATTGGCTACCTGTGATTATTAAGAGATCCTACCTGAAACAGGCTTACCTTCCCTCTTTCTTCACATTGTGTAATTTCACCTACAGTAAGGCAGCTGTGTTTGTGTCACTTGTTTAAAATTATGTCTGTGTTCTTAAATCTGGCCTTCTGTAGAGATTCTCAATCATCCAGGTCATGGTTATCCCAAAGGTACTTTTTCAGGAGGCAACTGGACTTCCTTGTTTTTTCTTTTGAAGACATTTTGCTTCTCATCTAAGAAGCTTCTTCAGAGTCTGGAGAAGCTCCTTGGATTGAGAAGTGAAACATCTCCAAAACAAAAAACAAGAAAGTCCAGTTGTCTCCTGAAAAAGCACCTTTGGGACAAATCTGGCCTTCAGCTCTAGAGCACTAGCATTCAGTTAAACTTCGCTCCATAATTCTGCCCCTTCTCCACCATCCAGTCATCATGCTGAGAAAATCCACTTAGTTATTTTTAATTATTTTTTGCTTGTCATTGTCTTCTTCTCCACCGTTCCTCCAGTGCAATAAACAAAAAGAAAGAACAAGCAATCTTCAATAAAGGCAATTAGATAAACAAGCAACCATAAAAGCAAACGGAAATGGAAGTAGGTAATAAAAACATTCCAATTAAAACAAAATTCATGTTAAAAAAGCAACAAATCTCTGTGATTTGTCTGGGGGATGGGAGATTGGAAGGACAGATGGCTTTCCCTTTGGGCACAGAAGAAATTAAAAAACAGCTGGTGAAGGGAATAGCAAAACAGGGTCATGATTGTAGCTAATTTCTTTTCCCCTCTGCCTTAGCTCCAAAGAAAACCTTTCCCCCACCTTGCTGTTTACCACAGGAAGGAATTTGTTTTTTAACCAGCAAAAAGGGAGTAACCAGCTCTCTTTTCTACACTTCTTGGTTTATCTCAGAAATGAGTTATTGGTAGTCCTCAATTTACAACCGCAATTTAGCCCAAAATGTATGTTGCTGAGACAATTGCTAAGTAAGTTTTGCCCCATTTTATGACCTTTCTTGCCATAGTTGTTAAGTGAATAATTGCAGTTGTTAAGTTAAGGAGCAATAGCAATAGCACTTAGACTTATATATCGCTTCACAGTGCTTTACGGCCCTCACTAAGCAGTTTACAGATTCAGCATATTGCCCACCCCACCAACAATTTGAGTCCTCATTTTACCCACCTCAGAAGGATAGAAGGCTGACTTCAACCTTGAGCCTGGGGAGATTCGAACTGCTGGCAATCGGCAGAGTTAGCCTGCAATACTGCACTCTAGCCACTGCACTTACCACGGTCTCTAGTAACCTGGTTGTTAAGTGAATCTGGTTTCCCCATTGACTTTGCTTGTCAGAAGGTTGCAAAAGGGGATGACGTGACCCTGGGATGCTGCATCTGTCCATCATAAATATGAACTAGTTGCCAAGCATCTGAATTTTGATCATGTGACCATGGAGACACTGCAATGGTCATAAGTGCAAAAAACAGTCATAAGTCACTTTTTGCAGTGCTATTGTAACTTTGAATGGTCACTAAATGAACTGTTGTAAATTGAGGACTACCCTGATTCAAAACTTTGCTAGACAACATGAAGGAGGCCATTGTTGTTGTTGTTTTCTGCCAGTTAACTTCTCTCCTTTCTCTGACCTCTTTTCTCTACTTGCAGGGGAAAAACATTTTCCATTATTATTTAGTCACTGGGAAGATAGGAAACCCTTTGTCCAGTACCCAGGAATTAAATTTTAAATTATAAAGTATATTGATCTTCAGTCTGAGACACAGTTCTTTAAAATCCAGTTCTGTCCACCTCTTGTTTTCCTTAGAAATATGTTTATTATGAAACATTTAGTAGGAAACAAAAAATTCCATTATTTTCCTTTCAGAAATACTGTATAAGCCACAGTGAAAGCCTCTTCCATTAGATGCAGTTTGCCATCTTATCTGCCCATCCTTATATCCATAGTTTCTCCACTGTTGCCTCTGAATCTAGACCCATGCCTTCTTCTTGCTGAACTTAGTCTGGTTTTTCAGTCTCTCAAGACTCTTTTCTCTTTTGTTTATGCTTCACAATCAAACACAATCAAACTCAGGAATCAAAATAAAACACAAAAAACTTACAGGTGTTACTCAGTATGCAGATGTGCTTATAGCTGGTGAGTGCAAGCCATGGGCCACATAATTGTCCTTGAGGCACATGCATATTGGGGACAAAATTTACAGGCTTGCTCTTGAAATTCACATTTAGAGAGAATTTAAAATTTAGAAGGAGATTCACTTTTAGAACCTCGCTCCCCCAAATCCAACCTTGATCACACTTATTTCAGTTAATGTCACAACATAACTAGCTGACACCCCCCCCCCCCCAATAGCCGTGAAAGCCCTGGCATATTTTAGAAGGGCATCCCCCTCAAGATGGTCTCTCCACATGTCATCCTTAGTGAAGCGTGCAAACCAGCGTCTGCATTTCCTGCATCAGATGACAAGAGCACATCTTTCTCTTTCTGTCCTGACCACTTTTTACAGAGAGCATTTTAATAAACTGCATCACTGTTTGGTTTAGTGGTAGCAGTGCCGCAGATAGGAAGTCCATACAGAAAGTTGTAAGGACAGCCAAGAAGATTACAGGAAGCTCCCTTCCCATTATTTAGGATACTGCTTATAGGTGTTGTGTACTTAAGAGTTCAAAGCATTGTTAGAGACTCCACACACCCACTTCGTGGTCTGTTTCTATTACTCCCCTCTGGGAGGAGGTTTCAAAGTATTTCTAGCAAGAGTACCAGATTCTGTTAAAGAGCTTTGTTCCCTTTGTCATCCGTAAACTTGCAAATTCATTTTTCCTGTTATGTACATATATACATCCAAACTAGACTGTGTTAGTTTCTCTGTGTCATATAATATCTGAGGGTATATGCGTATGTATGTATGTATGTATGTATGTATGTATGTATGTATGTATGTATGTATGTATGCATGCATGCATGTACAGTATGTATGTATGTTCCATTTATTTATTGTGCCATGTTTATGTAGTGTATATTGGAGGTGATGACCCTTTGAGAACCGTATGCAATCAAATTTCATTTTAATGTATGCCAATTAGTATACATTCAAGTGACAATAAAGTTATTCTAAATCCTCTTAAGTTCTAAGAATATTAGGCCGTCCTAATGAAGGGCAGCCACCCTCTGGCATGATGGGCCAGAGGATCTTTCCCAACCCTGCTTACATATAGCAAAGAGGGAAGGCTTTCAGCATGCCACCCTATTGGGTTGAGTACATTTGTTTTTTAGCCATTCCTCCTAAAATATTGAAAGAGGCCGTTGGTACAGTTTTCCTGCTCTTGTGGTTTATTTATTGCTGTTAGTTGTTTGTGGTTATTGTTAGCTGTGGCACTGCAAAAGTGTTACCACTACTATTAGTGATCATCCATATTGTTCATGTCAGAATTGCCTTTTGTGGTGCCTGTCAGAGAGAAAGTAAAAGGGAGAAAAAGGGGGAAAACTCAAAATGCTCAACATTTAAATCGTCCCCTTCTCTCTTGGGTTGCAAAGTATACAGGTCAGCTTTTCATAGCTGAAAAGCTAATGTGGCCAGTATATTTTGGAAGTGAGGCTGCCAGATAAGGGATGGAATAGAATTCATGTTTGGCTCTGAAAGTCTAGTCTGGAGGTTAAGGGGACTGCAAGAATGCAACATTTCACATCCTTATATGTTTCTTTTCCCCAAGTAAATAGGTATTCAGTTTTGAAATACAGCAGAATATGATTTGGCTTGGGCTGGATAATATAAAGGTAGTCCACAACTTAACACTGTTCATTAAGCAACCGTTTAAAGCTATGACAGAGCTAAAAAAAGTGACTTACAACCAGTCCTTGCACTTATGACCATTGCAGCATCCCCAAGGTCATGCGATTAAATTTTGGCTACCTGGCAGCCAACATATATTTACAATAGTTACAATGTCCCAGAGTCACACGAAGGTCATTTGCGACCTTCCCAGAGGATTTCTACCAAGCAAAGTCAATGGGGGAAGCCAGATTTTCTTAACAATCACGTGATTCACTTAACAATCACAATGATTTGTTTAATGACTGTGGCAATAAAAGGATGTAAAATTGAGTGCAACTCACTTCAGAAACACCTTGCTTAGCGGTCATAAATTGGGGCAGGCTACTTGGCTGTCCTCAAGGTTATTTTGCAAAGAAGCAGTTGCTTGATTTTGCCCCCATCTCTCCATATTTTCCTTCTTTTTCTTATCTCACCATGGGTTTTCCATTCTTTCAGGTGAATTGCATCCGTACAAGGGACTTTGATTGCTCTCTGGCTGTTCCTCTGATATCTGAGGCAGGAAATAAGTTGGACATTGTAATCAGTCGAAACCCCCTGGCTTTCATTGCCAATACTTGCCTACAGGAGCCAAGCAGCTTTCCAGACCAGCAGTCGGTTGGAGGGGAGGTGAAGACAAGCGCACAGACACTCTGAAGGACAGCTAGGTTTGGTGTCTGCTCTTCTCAAGGTTCTGTGGGAGCTAAAGGAATTAATGGGTGTCTGTTGTGTGGTGTGTGAGGGTTTTTTGTTTTGGTTGTCGTTCATTTGTTTTCTTTTGCACTTGTGTTTATGCTTAATCTGCGTAATGTCAGTTGCTGTGAAGAGATGTTTCCTCTCCCACAACCAATCACATTTTGAAGCCAACACAGCTTGGCTTTGAAGGTTCAAGCTGAGATGGAGTGAACTAGTCAGGGATGGAGCCAGTTGCTGACAGCAACACCTAGAATAATTCACCCATAGAACACCCTTCCTCATCGTATGAGTGTTTCCATGGGGTAATAGAGCACAAACTTCTCTTCCCCAGTCTTGAAGGACTTGGATACATGGTGCTGTTTTTTCTTTTGTTAATCCTTAAAATGGATTCCTCCCTTTTTTGTGTGAAAGACATCTCTACAACACTCCCTGAGCCCCTTCTCCAGTTCCCCTGCACACTCACAGATCACTATCACGGATCCTTTAGACACCAAGTGCACATTTTGCTTTTGGATTTAATTTAAAAGGCAACCTGTTCATCGGGAAGATGAAGCTCTGACAAATACCTTCTCCATAATTTATTCTTTGGGAAATACCAGAAACACTTTTCACCTTCAAAATCCCCATAATTTACATTCTTTGGATGGTAACAGAAATAAGTTTCACCTTTAAAATATTGTCCAGCTCATTTTCTTACTGAGTTTCTTACTCTCCATCCACCATTTCTTGAAAGAACTTATTGTGTAGCATTTCACGGGGAGGATAAAGTCTCTCGGACTCTTTATTTTTGAGCACAGAGCCCCCAAATTGTTCCCAGATGTCCTCTCTGTACAGAATTATGTGTGAGCAGCTGAACATAAGTCACTTGCATCGTCTTCTCCCTCTTAATGATCTGTGATGCTGATGATGGTGGAAGGAACCCAGGTTACTCCATAGCATGAGAGTGTCTCTAGATTGATGTTGTACCTCCAACCCTTTGTGGATTGCACCAGTGCAATGTGTACATTTGTTTAACCCCACGATGATGCTTGACACTTTGTTGTAACCTATCAGTAGCAGCATCCCCGCCTTTTTCTATAATTACCTTTTTTCCCCCTATGACTTGTGAGCATGAAGCCTTTGTAAACCAGGACTTTGCATCAGTCTCCCGAGTCAAATCCTCTTGTAGCGTTGCCATGTGTGATATTCACATTCTTTCAATGATCTTCCTACAATTAACAATTTCAAAAGAAGCCATGATTTTTTCATTTCAAAAGAGGAAAATGCCAGGATTTGTGGTTCCTCCCTGGCCAGTCCACTAATGGGTTTTGGAACCACACTTTATTGTGACTATTTAAGTTGACCTTTCCTTGGGAATTTAGTTCATTGAATGGGTTCCTCTCTTCCTTTCTAGTAATTTTAATTTTGTAGTCATTTTCTACTGTTTTCATCCGTATCAAGATGCCATGTTTTGATCAAGATTGGAAACACCCTTTAGATGAGTCCATTGATCCAAGGTTGTTTTTGGTCTGAACCCAACCCAAGCTGTGAGCGTATATTTCTTTTTTTCTATTTCTTTTCTTTTTGCTACTTCACAGCACTGCTCTCTGTGACTTTCTTATCAAGATGTGCATGCCTCTTATTGGGCTGTGTCTAGCTGTAGCCATTCTCTCTTCTCAAAGTATGCAATATTCCATACCATCGCTGCCATAACCTAGATAATGTGCCATAAAATAAACAAAAAAAATATTGATGGATGTGTGGAAAATGGGGTTTTTATATGCAATATTCTCATAATGGCAGAAGCTCCCTGTGGCTTCAATTAGGTTTTTAATGAAGACTTTTAATAAGGCTTTAAAAATGGTCCTTGTATCCCTTCCTATGCATTTTGAATGATATAAAAATGAAATGCATTAAATGTGTATTTTTATCCATATATTAGAGTGTATTCCTGTACAAAGTATTTTTATATGCTAATTTTCTTATGTATCTATGAAAGCACAATATTCAAAGAATATTTTAGTCCTGTTTTGGACCTATTTGTAAATCTGTGTATTTAAATGGTATTACAATTCCTTAGATTTTTTTTAAATTAAATAAAGCAAAATAAATTATAATGTATGTTTTCTTTAGAAAGTTAACTATATACCTTTACTAAAGTATACCTTTACTTCCACAAAGGTAGGTCTAGCTTTATGATCATTATGAGAGCCAAAGGATTTATAATATAAGCAAAGGAAACAAGTAAGGTATCTTGTCTTACTGATAGGCCTTTACTCCAAGGAAGTATTTGTAAGATGGCAGCATTAGACATGTTCTACATTCTGCTATTGACATTCTGGAAAAATGGTGCCTCTTGTACCCAACTTGGTCATGGTGCTGATTCTTACTTTGCTACATGACTTTACAATAACTACAGAAATATGTTTATGTTTATGAAATTACCAGAACTCAAATTTGAAGTAACTGTGAGGCTGGCAGTAGACACTTATACACTGAGTTCTTATTTCCAGTTCATGTTAAAAAATATTGCTTCTAACATACAGTCCTTTGTCTAACATCTTTGAGCCTTTTTTCGGCAGGTATTATTCAGAGGTCTGACCCTTGGGTAGCCATCAAGTGCTGCCTATTAAGGCAGGGGATGGCTCTCTCTTGGAGAATTATACAATGAAATTACTCTTTCCTAGTAATACTATGGCCTTCTTCATTTTGGATGAATTCTTATCCACGTGGAAGGAATCCTAGCTGGTCTACTTATTATATAATTCTTTTGTTCATAATTTGATCTCTTTTGGACCAGGAAAAACTTGGTTAAGTTTGAAGCATTCAAGAAGATTTGCTCAAAATGTCTATTTGTCTGTAACCATGGGTGTCTGGGAGACTGTATGTATGTATTTCCTACCTTTACTATTTTTTACAAATAATTCAAGGCAGTGAGTTATCCACCTTCCTTCTCCTATTTGCCATCCAACAACAACCTTATGAGGGAGTTGGGCTGAGACATTGGCCCAAGGTCACCCAGCTGGCTTTCATGGTAAGGTGGGACTACAACTCACAGTCTCCTGGTTTTTAGCTTGTCCTTCACCACTAGACTAAACTGACTCCGATAAAATACAAACCAACATCCTTTGTCCATCTTGAAGGAGAGCCCTTAACCTTGCCTGATACAATTTTTTATCTCCCTTGGATATAAAATATTCCATGTAAGAATGACTCTGACTGTCCTCTCAAGGAAATTGAAACAATGTCACATGTCTTCTTGCAATGCCCTATTTTAGAACATATAGCATAATAAATTAATAATTCCTCTTCTGAATCACAGTCATGCAAAAATCATGAGAACACTTCCTTTGCTCAATGTCAATTTTCACAAGTGCTGGTAAGAGGTAGTTCATTTAGAGAAAATTGATATTTATTTATTTACTTTCCAGCTGTGCAATATCCTCTATAATAAATCAGACAGCTACCGCTCAACATAATAAATTAGCTTAACACATAAAATACTGAATAAAAATTAAATTAAACTTTGGAAAGGAAAAAAGCTCACAAGAATGATTTATTCACTTTATACATGAAAAGTTTTTATTGTTTATTTGCAATGATTACAAACTCATCTTAAAAAAGCAAAATGACTTTAAAATATTGATACCCATTTCATTTATCTAAAAAGCAAAACGGATAAAACTGCAAAATACAAACACTTACTGTGTACATATACCAAAAAAACACCTAATTTCCAGGGCTGAATACAAGCCAAATTCTTACTCCTATATAAATATTCCTTTCTGGAACAATGATGACAGTTTTAAAACGTCTTTTTAAAAAAATTATTCTAAAAATTATTTTTAAAAAGAGGATAGTGTCCTCTTAATCCACATAGCTACTCATTAGTAATAAGTGTGGATTTACAGAATTAAAAATGCACACCAACATTTTCAGTAGAAATAAAGATGTCTGCCTTATTTTATAACCATAAAACCTCTGGAGTGGCATTCCTTTCATGATTGCAACAGCACAACTACAGTAATGACACAAGAATGTTCTATTACAACAGTGAATTTATCAGAGTACTGCATTGACAGGTTGAGGTTCGGTGGGGAGAGACATTAGTGAACAATCTCAGGCTACCGTTTAGTTACTTAAAATCCAACTCTCTCCATTCCTAGCAAATGTCACAGCCACTCAACATGATTTGGCTACAGTGTCACTGTCTGCCTGTTGCTGTGTAACGCCTGTTGCGAATCATTAGTGGGTCATTTGGGAGCTTGTTAGTCCTCTTTCTTCTCCCAAGACAGCTTGTTAACTATGCAATCTAGTTCTCGCTCCCAAGAGAGCTTGTTAACTATGCAGTCTAGAACAGGATGTTCAGAAAGACAGCTATTTTAGTCCACTTGGCTTCTGAAATGACCAGGACTCAGCAAATGTGGGTTAGACATCTTCTGCATGTTCCCTGAGCCCAGCCACGAACTGCAAGATTAGGGCTCTAGCCCTGAGCATAGCCACTAGAAAGGAAGTTCCACTGAACATGGTATGGCTTATTTGCAAGTACATGTTTAGAATGAGTCTCTAGATCTCTGGAACAAGTATTCTCTTTGGCCAAATCTGCACAGTGTGAATTTTGAAATCTGCAAATGTCAACTTCTATTGTTTTTAGATAATGTATTATTTTCCTTTTGCCACATTTTTCGATAGAAAAATACTGATTCTCTTCCAAAGATTTGGATCCAATTGTGTGAAGAAAAGTTTCTGATCTAATTCTACAGATAGAAACATATGTCACAAAAGAATATTATATTCATAAAGTGCATGGCCTTATTTTCTTTCCTGAAAAGAGCATGCATATTGCATTTTTCTTTTCTATCTCTCCTGCATAGCAGAATCAGAGTAGTTTAGCTTAAATGAAATGCAGATTAGGCAGGCCGCTATTCCTTTTAAACAGGATACAGAACTGGACATGGGCAGATGGAATATACTAATGCCAAAGATGGAACTGTAAGAAGGCTATGTGTGATAGTCTAAAATTACATTTTTCCTGCCAAGTGATTAGCATTAAGAGCGTAATCTTTTTTGGTAGACCAGTATAGACCTGCAAAAGCCATCTTTTAGGTTTATCAAGATTACTTAATACTACGTGCAAGACTTTAAATTCTATCAGTGACTAAATACAGGCCAAATGTAGGGGAGTACAGAGACTGATGGCTCAACTAGATACTTGGTTAAGAGTGTTGAATGAGCTGAAATGTTCCTGATTTGCTTTCCAGCAAGGGAAGATACTTAGTTTAGGATACATTAAAAAAAACTTTTAAAAGTTGAATTTCAATTTTGGATTGATTGCTATAAACATTCAATTAAAAATTGTGCTTCTGGGGGATTATGATTGTTTTTCAATAGACAATCACTTTTGGTCTATTTTTGCCCTATATCTGTAGCAATTGTGCATATAAAGAATTTATGGGGTAAGAGTGGTTGTGTTAACCAAAAGAAAATCTGGTCTTGGGCCCTCTTAGTTAAACAAGCTATGGCTCATTTTTTATCCATTTATTTTAGGTTTTATTTTATTTATTTTAGGTTTTCTTATATTAGAAACCATCTGTCCCCCAGTTCTTCTTCTTCTCATCATATGGCCATTCAACAATTAGTGATCAAATAATTTATTTCCATTAGGTTTTCAGCTGGGCTGCTACTTATTCTGCCTAGTAAGTTTAGTTTTATTGTAATCATTACAAATGTCTAAAGACAATATACTTTGAAATGTGAATTAATTATACAATTATTTAACCATACCTTCCATTAGTACTATGGTTATTTGTGAGAATGTTGACAGCTTGAAAGATTGGACTAAGAGAAGGACACATTTCCAGACATCTAAAGAGCCTGCCTTGGTTGGAAACAAGCCTGAGGTATGTCCAACTGTTTTGATTAGCAAATGCCCATTTAATGCTGCTATAACCTTTTTTTAACCTTATACACATCTAGAACAGATTAGAAAACAAGCCATATTTCCATGACAATGAACTGTTACACTCTAATGTTCCTCCCAGTCCCCACCCCCTTTTTTGGAAATACAATGATGTCTTTGAATAAACATTAAGAATATCCCCACCCACCCCATATCCAAACCAATTCACCCACAAGTTAGTCACAATACTGAATATTTAACTTCTTCATTACAAATGATGGATAAAATAGGCCACACAATTCTACAAAGTGAATTAGAAAAAAAATCAATCTTTTTGTAGTCATAAATAAGTAGAAAATACAAACGATTAATAGTTTTCCCTATCCCACCCCCTCCCATCCATTGGCCTTATTTGGCAGAATCTATTCTTAACATTCAGATATAACACATTCTATTATTTACAAGTTTTGCTATGTGAAAATATGATCCTTGAAACAAACTGAAGGTTGATGGGTTGAATCTTATGTGACAATCTGATTAACTTTTTTTTCCTTGTAAGAGTCCTTCATGACTTCAGGTCATGACTAGAAAACCTATTCACTTTTTTAGCTGGAAGGAACTGATTCTGATTGCAGAGTTTAACCTTGAAATGGGTTGGGTTCTACTCTTCTTAGATGGAAGTCTACAGGGTGGGACTGATTCTCTGGATTGTTCTTGAAAAACATCCTCTCATGCTATGTACTTTAGCATAGTTCCTTGGTTGATATATCTGCTTTTGGTTCAGTGGCTGTTCTTGAAACTAGCAAAATATTGCACTATCTTTCATGTAAAATGCACCAGGGAAGTCAAGTGAACGAACTGTTAAACTCGCCTTCATCCTAATTTCTTGCTGTCTTAAATGATATTAAGGACTTAATTAAGCTGCAGTCCAATCTGGAATGCAATGGGGTTTGCAATACCAATGCCTTGCATCTTTGGTTTTGCAGGATCAAAAAATGAAGCCACATAGTAGCTTTCTCTTGGCTTCCTTGCTTCTTCTGTAACTAACCTTTTTACTGGCCATTTTTCAGTATAGTAGGAAGATAAACATTTCCAAAGGATTTGTACTCTGGAAATGTTTACTCATCAGCTCTTGGTAACAAGAAAGCAAAGCATTCTGTTCATGGCCTTCTGCATATACTGCAAGCTCTGTTCCCTCAAATAAAATAAATCACAGACCCCATCCACAAACAAATATTAGCTAAACAAGACACCTGAAATAACTGTTTTGGTCCTTTATTTACAGTTCTTTTATATATATATAAAACTAACATAACAAGTATGTGCATATTGCATATGCAGTGGCCATAGAGAGCATAAGACACAAACTAATTCTTAATTTCTTTCTTTTCTTAAAGCATATAGGAATGTTTTCAAATACTGGCTAAGTTCCAGTTTCAACTACAGTATCTTGATTGACAGACAAAATTAGCAGAAATTACAAAGGAAAAGGGCTTTGCTATTTCTGGCTCACAACCTTGCTCAAATTGTGTTTATTACCAATAAAAAGCTTAAAGGCTGCACCCTTCCCCCAAGATCAATGCCCATATGGAAAAGGATTGAGCCACTACTCAATGAAGGTTGAAAACAAAACATAAGCTTCACAGGATTTGGGGTGAGTTTTCCAGAGGCAAATCCTCATTTTGGGAAAAATGGGAAACTTAACTTACCAATAAAACTCCCATTGAGTATTTTATGCCTTGTTCAGTCTAAAATAAATTTATAGCTTACTTGATCTCGTGTTTCCTTGGATCAATGGATATAAACGATGACAGTTTAAACCTGTGAATATCAGTCTACTCTTTTCTTTTCTCAACTGCATTCCTTCTGTACGTTTTTGTTGTTGTAGCTTCATCAATAGGTTCTAGTGCACGTTTTTCTGCATCTGCACTCAACGCTATGCAACTTAGCTGACTGCTACGATACACGCCCAATACTCCTTTTTTCGTTCTAACAAAGATAAAGTTTGGCAAATTTGTGACCTTAAATATGGTTTGCAGCATCTTTATAAATGTAGCATTATATAATGAGTTTAATGACACTAACCTAACATTCTAACAAAATCCAAGTCCAAACGACTTATTTCTCAGGTGCAGACTACAAGAATGGGCCGGTTTTTATACTCTTTAGTTACATGATTATACTGTCAAATTTATATTCCTGTCTAAGGCTGAGAAAACAATAGGTGACAGATTCAGGCTTACCAGTATTTTACATCATCTCTTAGATAATCTCTAAAATCTATGAGAAATTCAACCGTACTCTATATTTAAGTCTGCATAGAAACTGTCTTTGTTACTGAAAGTAGAATCAATTCCTCCGGTGATGGAAAAAACCATCTCCTCTGCCCCCAAAAGACTATCAGTTAAAATGCCTTTCCAGCAAGAATGATTCTGCCACCTTCTTAGAGCCTGTTTGCAAGCTGCTCAGATTATTCCCCTAATTCCAACCCCAGTTTATATTTATTTATTTATCAAATTTACATGGCCACCCATCCCACACACAAAAAAATGGGTGGCATACAATTGAAGCTACGATTCTGCAGCTTCCAATTATCACATAAATATATTGTCACATGGTTCACAGCAACAAAAAACATGTACTCTTTAATTCTTCCTGTATCTAGCAGAAGATAGTGCCACACCTTGAAAAACCAGTTTCTAAAATGCCAGAGTTTTTTTTTTTTTTTTTGTTAAAAAAGTCCAAAATAACATTTTGCACTACCCTGTTCCCAACCACATCAACACCCAGAGGAACCTAAAACTTCTATATGTGTACATATATGCATACATATCAGCACAATCCTACATATGTCTACTCAGAAGTAAGTCCCATAAGAAATTATGTTCATTGAGGCATATTTGCAAGATAGTATGCATAGGATTGTGCCTGGGTATACTGTTGGCAAGAAGAATCAACTAAAAATGGTAAAGTAGCTGTATGAATAAAAGTTAGTTAGATATGCTGTGTGGAAAACAGATGATAAATTCCTGCAGTGTGCCTAATTTGATATGAAAGCTCTGTTTCTAAATAGAGCAGGACAGCCATCTGCTGTGATTTACTTTATAAAATATTAAAAAATAAAAACCAAACACACAAAAAATTACTTTCTCTATGAGAAATAAAATAACCCTAGTGCAAATATAAAGCTCTGTAAACCTGGTCCTATGAAAGATTCTATGGTTAGTAAACAGCAGTTTTAAAGCAGGTGTCCTCCTCTCATAGAGAGAGCTCACATTGTTGTCTCCACGATGACATGACTTGGCTTGATCAGTTCTCCATTGGCCAGGCCAGGAGGGCTGAACGTGGCCGCAACCTCTGTTTCTTTGTCCCACCGCGTGATCTCACGAGGAGCAGCCATTGTCTTCACCCTCTGGGAAGAAATGTGTACATGGAAATTAAGAGACTTCCAGATAAATTTAAGGCTATATTAAATATTCAGGATGTTGCCTATTTTGAATTCAATAGGAAGATATACTTAGGAATATAGCAAAGTTTAAATAGTTCTTGGTAGCTATAGGTAGCTATAGGTAGTTATTGGCTATTGCTTTTCCAAATTCACACAGCCATGAAAAAGACAATAAGTACTGTACATATTATTAAATATGCTATTTACCATGAAATAGAATAAGAGAAATTGTTATCTTTCCCTAAAAGCCAAGAAGTACCATTTCAATTTGATTAAAATAACTATTTTAAAATGGCTCTCTTTATGAATTTCCAATTGACTATCTATCCATTGAGGAAGTAGAGCAAGAGATTGAATAAGGAGCTTTCCTTACTTTATAATCACACACTTCAAATAACAGAAGGATTCTGAGTCACATGCTTAGTTAAGCAAGTGTGACCATTATCAAACAATTTATTTATAGATGATGTGACAACCAATTGGGTATGGTTTGCTTCCAAAAGCCACTGTCTACAAGATAACCCCTTACCAGGGTGGGATGAGAAAACTGATCTTATCATTAGGAAAGTGTACAGTGTGTAAAAGAGGGAGACCAATTAGGAAAGTAAAGCAAGGAAGGATGTCAAATTTCCACTAGGTGGCTCCCAAACTCAATATTGCAGCTAATGAAGTTAGCTCTTTCCACTCTGCGCATGATACAAATGAAATGTGCAACTTTTATGAAGTGCGCATAAGGGGAGACGTGCTACCTGAGAATACCACAGGATTTCCTGATCTTGGAAATGTTTTTGAAATCTGCTATCAAAATTTATCCTAACTTTTCTGTGATTCCATGGCTAGGATCTATTTAAATGAGTCAGCCTGGTATGGTGTTTTAAGGCCTCCAGGCTAGAAACTGAGTCTGTGAGTTCCAGTCCAATCCTAGGTGTGAAACTGGCTGGGTGACTTTGGATCGGTCCTTCTTTCTCGGCCAAGGGCAAATCACTTTTGAAGACAATGTTGTCGAGGAAACATATGATTTGTTCAGGAAGTTGAAAGGATACAAATTTGACTTCAGAACATGCAAAGCATATATATATTTGCATGTTGATTTTATGACACTATGTACTCAAGTACTTTAATGTTCTTTATATGACAAAATATAGTGCAAAAGTCAAGCAAAACACTGATTATTGGATAGGTATCAAGTTCTATATCATGGTCCTGCCTTGGTGACTTGCTATGGTATGCTATGGTTTCCCAAAAATAATAGACATTTCCTCACCGTAGGACAGAGACACTATCAGGGCTGAAAAAGTTGAGTCTCAGCTTTAGGAAAATAATCTGGCATAGAACATTTACAATTCTAGTGATACATTTCTGATTTGTTCATTTAGCAGCATACCAATGTTTAAGCTCTCCTGTCTGAATTCCATTTTTCAACTATCCAGCTGCTGAATTTGTTTCAGCACACTTTTCTAGTTTGTGAATATGATAAGACAAGATGTTTTAAAAATTGTACCAAATCTTGCCTTGTTCTAGTCAATACAGAAACAGACTAAACATATGTCAAAACAGTGCCTGTGCAAATAACCTCATTTGCTGAAATGAATGACTTGAGAACATCTTTGTAGCTGTAGAAACTGCATGCAGGCCCTGTATGAACTGTGGCATTAAGCGATCAGGAAGACAGCTGCAAAGCTGTTTGGATGCTTAAAAGTTCTTATAGTTGATAGTTGTTTTGGATTTACCTCCAGGAGAGAGCCATCTGACTGCAGGATACGGATAACTGTAACCAGTGGGATGCAGATCATAGATGAAAGAGCAAGTATCCAACCCAGACCGATTGCCCACGTAGGGTAGATGTAGTCCTTGTTGTAGGTCAGGGGGGTATACTTGACTAGAGAAAATATGAAGCACCCCTGTGTCAGGGAAAAAAAACAAAAAAAGATTCAAACACAAGGAAACAATTATGCTTTCTTCTATCAACAGTTTATATAGTGGAGTAAGCCACCAACAACGCTTCAAACACCTTTCAGTAGCTCCCTGGAGCCCTTTTAATTGTAATTGTTGAAAGCAACAGAATTTTTAGAGATAAATGATAATGTAAAACTCTAAAATAAGCCAAACACCATTCTTAAAAAAATTCTTAAAACCCAATGAGAAGTGTGAAAATTTTGGCTCCTTCCCCTTCACTTCATTATCATATCTAATGTGTCCTTACTTCCCAAATATTACCCAGCTTTGATTTACATTATCAGTAATTAATCTAAGGAAAGGAAACTGAAATTGACAATAAGCATTTTTTTTCAAGGACAGAGGGGTTTTTTTGGGGAGGTGTCTCTTTTGATTCCTAAGTCTTCATAGTCTTTTTGTCTTCCTACAGATGGCTGTATTTCTTTAAAGTCTTGGGACTCTGAATGCACCCCTCTAACCCTTGCAAGAGCTTAGGAATGAATCTTTAAATGGGGAGGGAAAATATTCATAAAATTGTACTTTAAAACTCAGGTTGTGCTATTTTAAACAAGAAGTCAGCTAAGCCAGATTTGTTTTCCTGGTTCCTTCAATATTCAAGTTTCACCACAAGTATAAATAATTATGGTGTGCAGTAAAGCATGAAAATTAACTTGAGTAGTGTTACCACACACCACAAAGAAGAAAGGTCTTTTATATGTCCATAACACTGCCTATTTGTCTTTACCTTGAGTTGCATAACATGCCACCCGATCTATTCAGCTGTTCTATTACATTTGGGGCAAAGGATGTTTTTGACAAATATGTATAAGTCTGCTGCCTGGCTGAGCTGAAGAAAAAGAAGTAGAAACTTGGGCTCTATAAATGCCAATGACTTTAAAAACAGAAGCTTGAAACCCTGATCAAATGCAATCTTTATACACACATAGGATTTTTTTTTGCCACAAGTGGCTTTATAGCTGATTTAAAAAATATGCTGCCATTTTAGTTAACAGCTAGTACAATAAAAGAAGCACAACCATCAGTAAGATTATTAAAACATGCAACTGAAAGAGTCTCTGAATTATTACAAAAAGCATTTAGTGATGGCACTGAAAGCTTGACATAGGTTCTTGCTTGTACAGTGCCTTGTGTGCAGTTCTGTTGCCTTAATTTCTAATCAACACTGAACCTCTTCCTTTCCCATGAGTCTGCCAACCAGCTACCACTGCACATTTTTGGTCCAGTGGCTACAATCAGAATTCCGAGAGCTGGTAGTTGGCAATCTTGACAGAAAAACCTTATGGATATACTGATATTGTGGAAATCGCTATCACTGCGGTTTTCACCAACTAAAGTACTAATTTACTGTAAGACAAGCTACCTTATAATAACAGCCATGATAGACTATTTCCATGAGGATTAAATTCAAATTTCCAGATGTCCTTGCCATTCATATAAATCTTGTCCAGAGTAGGCATTTTCAAAACCTAATCTTATCTCCGATTTTGGAAGAGCTTGTGATGCATTCATTGCTGTGTCTGCCTTCTGCCGTAGTATATTTTTCAGCTAGGTCAGCAGGGAAGGCCTTGCAGTTGTCCAACACCTTTTTACAAATGAACTATTTTCTAAGCTTTGGAGAGGAGAATAATGGGATACTTGGGCATTCCTACTTAAAACAGAAGGGATGTGCTTAGTACTCAAACATAATGAATAGAGAAGGAAAATGTATGTCTTTCACCATGTGAGTGCTCACTGCATAAAAGCTATTGTTGGTGGCATTTGCTTTACCTCCAATGAGAAAATGGTTCATAAAAGGATCCTTCAAGATTTTAATAGACTTTAATATAAATATTTAATATATAAATTTTAATATAATAATAACAGATTTTAATATGGGTGATCTGGGATCCGTGAGCAGACCAGGGGTGGGATTCAACCGGTGTTATTATCGGTTTGGTGACTATGTTTTGCATGCACATCTGCGCTTTGCGTGCATGCTGCGCGTGCATGCACACCAAACACATGCATGTAAAAGAACCTTAAGCTGTTTCACCCCGACAGCTGCAAAGCACAGCGTGCAGGTGCATAGTGTTTGAAAAGCCTCTTTTTTCCTGCTCTTTTCCTCCGCTTTTTCAACCTCAGCTGTGCTGCGCAAAGCAACTGAGGTTGAAAAAGCAGGAAATAAAGGACAGGTAAGAGCCCAGGCAGGCGGGTGGGCCAAACAGCAGCAAACACAGAACTGGTTCAGTGTCTGCTACTCTTCAGAGCTACCGGTTCTATAGAGCCGGGCAGAACTGGTAGCATCCCAACCCTGGCACAGACTCTTTGTACATCTGACTATTTTAGAAGTTTCTTTGAATTCAAACATAGAAAGTTTAAGACACTCTTGATTCCACATAGTTCCTTAGGCATTTTTAGAAAACAAAAATAGTAGATAGCCGCAGTCCAGTGTTTTGTTTGGAAATGGCCAATCTTATCCAGAAAAAAGAACCAGACCAAAATACTAATAGCAATAGCACTTAGACTTATACATACCCCCATAGTGTTTCACAGCCCCCTCTTGGCAGTTTACAGTGTCAGCATATTTCCCCACCCAAAATCTCATTTTACAGGTCTTGGAAGGATGGAAGGCTGAGCCAACCTTAAGCCCATCAGGAACCAACTCCAGGCTGTGGGCAGAATTAGCCTGTGCAATACTGCACAATACCTGGGTCATTGGTCACCATCACAGTGATAGCCAATTAGTAAATAAAACAATGCCCATATTCAATCTTATTTCTTTTCAGACAATGCAAGGAGCAAAAAGCTAACTTACACAAATGTTCTAAATCAAGTTTAAACAAAGACATATCCAGCCTTACCACGCAGAGAATTGGTGTGATTACAATCCAGCTCCATTTCATCCAAGGACCAGGCCTGTAACCAATCATATCTTCAATGGCATCGTAAAAATTGTCAGCGCCTAGAGTTTCAGCATAGAAGAAAGTAATTGTATTATTCTGCATATTCTGCCTATGTGTGCTCTATAGCTACACTAGATTTTCAAGGAGAAATGCATTTATTGTGTTGAGTGTGTAAAAAGCTCCATGAAAGCCTTTAATTTTTGCTTTTCTTCTACACTTTTGTTCTCCTAAGCTTTGGTGTTCTTAAATTTGGAAAGGGCCTCCTTTATTTCCTTGTGTAGTTGATTCAACTAACCAGATATTGTGAAATAAAAGTGATGGCATCGTTCAGCCAGCACATTGCTACTTAAGGTATTCTATAGATACGTTTCCTTCTTTGTACCAAGCAGATAAAAAGCAATGGGGAGGGGGAATACTGTGGTTCTTGGCCCTTAAAATCTGTCCTTTTATGACTTTAGGAGGTCAGGCAGACTTTTACAGCCTTAAAATGAAGCATTACAAGAAAGAGGAAAGCAATGAACTCAGTTTCTTGGAGGTCAAGTGAGAATGTTTTCCAAGAAGTTTGAAGTACTTGGCTGAGTCCCCAGTATGCAGAGAAGCCATGCAATAAATTCCTTCCTTGGCCTGTAAGGTTTCATCTCTCTGTCCTTCCTCTATCCTCTATTCAGTTTGTCTCTAGGAACTATATTAGAGTATTGCAAGATCTCTGTAGTTTTCAGTGCTGCTGTGGGGAAATGGTCAGATCAGAACTTAACTTCCAACTTACCATAAACCCAGGCTACAGCAATGCATTCAAAGAATGCGACCCACAAAAGGCATACACCACTAGCTGCATAGTAGTCAAAGAGTTGAAACACATACATGCCACCCTGAAAAAGGACAAAAAAGGAATCTCAATTGGTATTAATGCACCAACACAAAAATACACATGAAACATGCAATGTAAAAAATAATAATAGTGACTTTTATATCTTTAACTCACTGTTCACAAAATTTCCTGCCAGCAAATACAATTGCCAGTCAACTCTTCGGTCATGAAAAAGTATGCATTCATGTATTTCCTAAAACCTGCGCTCTTTCCTTATTCCAGAAGGCATTTCAAAAGATGACTGAATAAAATTAAGCCACTTGACTAACACTATTCCAACACTGCTGCTTAACTGTGTTTTATTAGGGCAACATTTATAGAAACATGATGGAAGGAAGGAAATCAATCTTGAAGACAATTTAGTCTTGAATATAATACTTAGGTAAAACTCACCAAGAGCTGCCTAATATAAGGATGATGGATTTCTTTTCTTAAAGCAGGGGTTTCAAACTCAGGGCCTGGGGGCTGGATCTGGCCCATGAGGTGCTTAAATCTGGTTGTGGGAGCACCCTGGAAACAGCGAAGGACCAGCCCGTGGTGCCTCTGCTAGTGAAAACGGAGCTTGGGAGGGCCGCCCATGGTCCTCCGGGCTCCGTTTTCACTGACAAAGTTTCAAGAGGCAGTTGCAGCTGAAAACGGAGCTTGGGAATCTGTTTTCACTGGCAAAGTGCTCGGGCTATCACAGGCGGCCCCAACACCAGTGATGTCGAGCTGGCCACATCCAGCTGGCCACATGCCCCCCACCCAAGGTCAAACACAACCCTAATGTAGTCTTCAATGAAATTGGGTTTGACACCCTTGTACTACAGCATGGTATTTTCTTTCATGCATGGCATTATCTAGAATGCCATGTTACAACATTCTGAATATGAGATAAACATAATTTCCCACACATTTTATGTTTAATTAGCTTCTTTTTGTATCTGTCTATTTCACCCACAAGAATGTGGTATATTGCACAGTTGATTATAATTTTGCAGAAATACAATGCTTCATCATAGCAGAAGTAACACTATAAAGTTTGAGTCGACATGAATCTAGATTGGAATACATTCTAAATTTAGACAGTACAGAGGGGTTTAAATGTTTGCAGAGTAATTCTTTGAAGAATTCTTTCTCTCTCTCCTATTTACTTGGGCAGAAGCTCTCCAGGTTTTTCAGGCAGAATATGTGTTTCACAACACTCCATCATTTAAAATAAAGATGGCAAGGAGCATCTCCTGGGAACTTCCTTGTACAAAGCACTGGTTTTACCATTACACCATGATGACTCCTTGCATTATAACTTCATTGAATAGAAAAAGAAGAAAAGCGACACCAGTGAATTCCTTACTTCAGTCACCATAGATAGTCCCAGAAGATAGCTGAGGAAACAGATTATAGCAATGAAGATTTCCCGTCGGTAACCCTTCCTTAGGAAGGATGGGTACAGATCAACTAATGAGGTGATCTGCCCTTCAACTTCAACAAACTGTAGGAGAAAATAAAAAATGAGTGGATTAATGCAATGTATTATTTATTCTTACATAAAAATGTATCCCTTATAAAAGAGAATTAGTATTCACCTATTTATTTACTTAAAGTTAATGTTTCAATATTCAAGACTGGAACTGATAATAAGCTTTCAGTGGGTTTACTGATTTCCCTTTCACTTCCTAATTAGATGTGAATTTGGTTACTGCAAGCATCAAACTTATGAATAAAAGGAGAAATAAAGTAATAAAGAGATAGGGCTGTTTGCAGACTCTCCAGGATAAAACCAAGTAATTCTTGGAAAGAACTTGATAAAACTGTTTTCTATGGAGTGCCTGCATGACAATAGGTTTTCATAATTTCTTAACAGAAAAATATTTCTACCCTCTCATTTCCTTCTAGCACGAATCAGACATCCTCAGAGAAGGAGTTCTGGGGGCGGGGGGGGGGGGAACCCTTATTTCCATGCAGCCTTTTAAACTGTAGATTTAAGAAAGCTGGCTTCCATTTTCCCTGCCAAAAATTTAATATAAACCATGGTGAGATGTTAAATGAAGAGAAAATTCTAGGGGTACAGGTCGTCCTCTATTTACAAACACAATTGAGCACAAAATTTTCATTGCTAAACAAGACAGTTGTTAAATGGGTTTTGCCCCATTTTATGATCTTTCTTGACACACTTGTTAAGTGAATCACGGCAGTTGTTAAATGAATCCGGCTTCCCCATTGACTTTGCTTGTCAGAAGTTTGTAAAGGGTGATCACATGACCCCAGGACACTGCAAACATCATAAATACATGCCAGTTGGCAAGTGTCTGAATTTTGATCGCATGACTATGGAGGTGCTACAATGGTGACGAGTGTGGAAAACAATCATAAATCACTATTTTCAATGCTGTTGTAACTTTGGTCACTAAACAAGGGGTTATAAATTGAGGACTAGCTGTAACAAACACTGCATATGTATACTCTTTGTAAATCCAAACATATTAACATATTAGTCTTTGTAAATCCAAACATATTAAAACCTTAAGATAATTCTAGTTGCCCCACTCTTCTATATTAATGTTTTAATAAAATGGAGCAAACAGCTATGATATATTAATATAGAAACAAGATAGGCAATAACAACAAACGCCATTATTAGAAAAATAAAATTTAGTACTAGGTAGAAGTATGGAATGTAGGTGCTCAAAATGTTCACCCAATTATCTATGAATATAGACATAGATACACATGCAAGCATGTACAGTCCCATTTTAAAAAACCCTTCCTTTTAAAAATCTGTAATATTTTAGCTTTTGTCTTGTTTTGCGGTTCACTTAGTAAAAAAACCTTTGGTACTGGCTAAAAAGAAACTTAAAGAGATTTGTATGGGGTTTTAGTAAATGTTCTATTCATATAAGTAATTTGATAATAAATCACACTTTACAGAGGGAAGTTTAATATCATGGTTTTTTTAAAAAAGTAAGCAATTATCATATAGAAGTAGTTCTACAATGCTTTTGTGAGCTGACATTCTTCCATGACTTGCATTTTTGTTTTGTTTATTATTTTATTAAAGTGAACATATTCCCTTATTGTCCTTAATTTCACATTTGTTTCTACAACCAATTGCCATTTGGCTTTGTATAGCTTCCTAATAATCCTTAGAAATCTGGGGTCTTAGACCTTAAGAAATTCTGACTTTCTTTTTTCTCCTGCTATGTAACTGTATCCAGCTTGGTCCTAAGCTGTTGTAGCATTCCAAAATCCAGCTTGACAGGGCTCCAAAAGCAAACAAAACATTAAGTGCTCCAATTAGCTTTAATTATTTGACACAGTGAGCCTGAACTGAAATGACTGAACATTACCAGGCAACCTTTAATTTACATAAGTACTTGGTTGCAGAACCACAGCTCTGAGAAGGTCTGAACATTCAATTTGGAAGTGATTAAAAGTCACTAACTGGCATTCAAAGATTAAGCCCCCAAGAACCATTTAGAACAAATGAAATGCTTTGCCAAATTATGAGATTAAGTAAATAACAACCAGAGGAAAAATTCTTCTAATCTCCACTCATATGAGAGGTTTTGAATTCAGTGAAGTTTCTGTCCCAGGCTAGTAGATTAATGCAACATTTTAACTATTTTCCCAAATAACAATTAAGAGCTTGTTGGCTTAAAATCTTAAACCATTTCAAAGAAGTCCTCTCTAAAACCCTAGGACAGCTGTGTGACTTGTAATAGTCTGGAAATTATTAACAGATTTCTTTGTGTCACACGAAAAGGCCTTGAGAGGGAAAGAAAACAAGATCTCCCTTGCTCAGTCTCCCAGAAAATACAATTGCTGAAGACAGGCAAAAATATTCAGTGTTTACACTGATTCACATATATCAAGGCCCTTGAATTATACGGCTACAAGAAGAGTGAGTAACCTGGGGCCAGCTTCATTTTTATTCTGAGTTTTACTCCCATTCCATTGGAATTACCTAAACATTTTGAGAAGCAAACAGATAAAGGCAGAAATGGACCAAGGAAGTGACAAGAGTATGATAAATAAGCACATTTCTGACAAACTGATAAGACTTGGAGAAGGGGAGAAGGAAATTATATGTGACTGTGCATTCCAATGTAAGTGGCTCTTTTCAGGCTTAGTCTATCCTGTTTGGATGCTGTTTTTTAAAAGTATCTTTTTAATTAAAAATATGTGTATGTTTTGCAAAATGTACAGTAATAAAAGCTATTTATGTTGTGGAGGTAAGACCCCCAGTGTGACACTCAGGGCCCCACATCTCTGTTGGATTTGACATCTTCTGTAGTCTTTTTCTAAAATTTGGATTATTTTATTTATATGCATTACTAGGGAAGGAAGGAAGGAGTAAAGTAAGGTTGCAGCTTCCATATCTTATTTCCAATGTTATTACTTGTAGCTTTAACACTTTGTTTTGAAGCTGCATCAATTGTCCCAACAAAGTGTAGAAATAAGTAAGATTTAAAAGGGGTAAATAAAAGCATGATGACATGCTTGCTTTAAGCCAGGCCTGTCAAACTGGTGACCCATGGGCCGGATGCATCATGCACAGGCCAAGCCCACCCCAGGTTCACAAAGGCAAAAAACTTCACGATATATCACAATATGTCACGCGACACGATCAAGTTTGACACCCGTGCTCTAAGCGGAGGAAGAAACTAGAGAGGGTAGTGGGCACCTTTATACCAAATTGGTGCTTTGTAACTGGTTTTGCCCACCCCCCAGGATTAGACATTTGAAAATGTACTAATCTGCTTGGTGTGCAGGCATTTTGTGTGCCTGCCCATAGTCATTTTGTAATCACCCCCCAAAATATTCAGCACTCCACTAGTGCTTCCCATTTCAAGAAATTTTGGGGATTCCTATTATAAAATCTATGCTGAAACATCATGGTAAGAAGGCAGTTAGTGAATAACATTGTCACTTTTCCTGATTAAATCTTAGTAGGAAGAAAGACAAGTGATTCTTCTATGGATCAATGGTCCAAAGCAAAAAGTGTCATAACAATAATTGTATTTGTGTACAGGTTTTCCTATTAAAAACCATAGATATTTATTACCACTTACTCACCTGGCTGTCCAGGCCAAGCAACAGAAGCATAACAAAGAAAAGAATAGCCCAAAAAGTTGGCAGCGGCATCATGGACACAGCTTTTGGATAAGCAATGAAGGCCAGACCTGGACCTAGAGGAATAAAGAGAAAGAAAAAGGAAGGGGGGAAAAGGGAGAGAACGTAGTAAGTATTTAATTCATTTTTGAATGAAAACCTCCCCCACCCCCACCGCTCCTCATAAGTTGCCTGATTCCAGTCAGATCAACCCAAACCCAACTGAGGATTCCAGAAAGGAATTTATTCTATCTGACAAAGAAGCATGCATGGGGTTATACCAGCTCCAATCTAAAAGGTAAATGAAAAAAAAAAAGCAGAACCCAGCACACTCCATTCAGAAAGAGAGCTTATGAACTAAAGGAGATATAATTATTGCATGACTAATTGCTATTAATTTTAAAAAGAAAAAAAATCCTGGGCTCTTAATTGTTTCTTGGGTTAGTCATGCACAACTTTTTCCTTGGACAAACAAAACCCAAACAGTAGTTTCTAGGATTTACATCAGAGAAGGCCAGATCTTGAAGTGGTGTAAAACTCCAGAATTCTATTAATATCACATAATGTTGGGTTAAATATAGAAACAAAGGAAATGATGTAACAGCTTCCATTAGAAGGCTTGGGAGAATATTCCAAATAGAATCCATCCTTGGTTACAATGGACTGCCAAATGACATTAGTAAATTCTTTCAATACAGCAATAATAAACCCATTTGCAGATATCTAACATAGTGAGTATTATTTGCTTAGGATTCAAAGCAACAAATACTATCTGAAGATCTGTCCTTCAAGTAAGATTATCAACAGCAAAGTCAATAGTATTTTTTATTGCTTTCTCTGTGGATTATTCAATAAAAACCCCAAACAGCCACAATTCTATAATAGTTATGTGAGATAATTATCATTTTATATTGGGGCCCTTTAATTCAGATACAATAAAGAGTTGAAATATGCTTGTATTTATTTAAAACTGATACCTTGACCATGATGGGAAAATACTGCACCAACACTTTTCATGCAAGCTTTTTGTTTAAATTAGACTAAGATATTTCTGTTTATTGTTCTTTTGCTTTTCTTCCATATTTTAAACTGGAAAGTATGCCCTATGAATTAGTACCTGGCCATTCACCAGGCATGCTTTTGCCATCTTCTATTTACCATTCAGTTTAACAAAATATATATTTAGAAAGATGCAAATATATGCTAAAAACCTACTTCACATAATACATTATCTGCACTTTCCTCATTTAAATTAAGTATTTAACTACAGCTAACCCATTGATTCTAATAGAAAGAGATTCAATTCACTTTCTTTAGATTGAAGCTTTGGGGCCCTATCCTTGCATTATGCATTGTTACGGTAATCATATATATTCTGCTGGATGAAAGATCACATATGGTCATTATTTTCTTCTGTGATCCAACAAATATGCTGTTTGACAAAACCTTTTCCATCTATACATCTGTAGATATATCTTAAGAGACAATGTACCCTTGATTCATAACTAAGATGGCCCCATTCTCACATAAGGTCCATGTTATTGTTCACTTATTTATTCTACAGTGTATTAATTCTTTCATTTAGCTGTTTTAGTTGAAATCCTAATGCTAAGTTCCATTGAAATGAATGATCTCATTTAACATAGCCATCAATATAGCCTTGCTACCTCTTCACAGAAATTATGTTCAGTGGGATGGTTGAATAAGGCATGCAAAATTTCAGAAACAAAGGCTGCCATTCCAGAGGCACAGAGTAATCCTATATGCATGCTTACTCAGAATTAAGTCTTACTGTGTCCAGCATGGCTTAGTCCCGGGTTAGACTGCATAAGACTGCTGCCTTAAGAATGTGTAAACTAACTGAAATCAATAGAGTTAAGTAAACTTAGCTTTGTAGTGTATTCAAGATTAAAGTACATTAACAGCCACATCAGCTCCCACATTTTCCAGGATTGAATATCAGGGCGTGCACACTCTGGACTTTTGTCCCAGCTCATGCACACCACCTCTTTATTATTCATTAAAGCAGCCTGACTTTGGTGCCAGCTTGGGGGGAAAACATGAAGAGGCATTCCATTCCTTTTAATGAAGCGGCTTGTCTTAGCAGCATCTTTCTACAGGGTCATGAAAAAGCCTGAGAAAGGTCAGGCAGCTTTAAGGTAGAGCAGAGAAGTATTGTGCTAGGCCTGCACCATTTTCAAAGCACAAAGAGCCTTAAGAAATATATATAATTACAGCAAAAATACAAATTTGAAATTAAGCATACAATTCTTACTGCCATTCCTTATCACCAATGGCATGGCACAGAAAGACAAACCAATTTGTTACATAACACAACATGGAGTTGCTTTCCGCACAGTACCTGCCTGAAACTTTTTTTTGCCAGTTTAGCTGTACATTACATTAGATACAGCCTTTTAATGGGTGATTCACATGTATACCTTTTTAAGCAATTAAGACTCTTCCAGATCTGTATCAGGCAGACAAATAAAATACATAACTTGGGCAGTAACCATGATGGCCAATAAAAACCTCTCCAATTCGGAAAGACACTTTTTTTTTACCAGTTGCTGTACTCCTGTGCCTGAATTGCTGTTAGAGAGTCTTAGCACTACAGATTTCAGTCGATTGTATAGACTTGTAATAAATTGAGCATCTGGTCCAGCATGTCTTAATGTCAACTGTGCAAGTGCTTTGGGGAAGTCCAAAAAAATTTGCATGCTTTGTTCAAAAGAAATAAGTAGGGGGCTATCCTTTCAGAACAGAAAGCTTGGCTTTAAAATGCTTTACAAACACAATCAGAAGAATATATATCTATCTATTCCTGTATGACTTCCACATCTGGAATATGCATGGCACATTGCCTTAGGCACATAGATACAGTAGTGTAACTAGGGAAGAGGGATTGGCTAATCTGACTTCACATACTGGAAGTCCAGGCGAGGAGTGACAGGGAAGAACATCTTTTCCCTCTCATCCATTTTTTTGGAAACACTTTGTTACAAACTTCATCAATTCCATCAATATTTTGTTTAAAAATATACAAGCTGAACTTCCAAAAGCCACAACTCAGATTTTCTAGCATGGTTTCAAATAAGATGGTGGGTCCATGGATATTGTAGAACGATGTCTATTAGAGATTTCATTGAAGCTAAGGCAGAGTAAGCCCCCAACGGTCACCACTCTTCATAAGTATTGACATTTCCTGTAATTCTGATTTAGTCCTGAGCATTCAAGTCCGTATCGTATTTCAGCACATTTTTTTTAAAAAAAAGTGCATTTCAAACTGTACTACTCAGTGAAATAAATCATTACTTCGTTTGCTGAAATACCTTTTATTTTTAAATCTTTCTCCTTTTGAGTTTTGGGATGATTTAGCTTGTTGAACTTTGCTCACACACTGGATGGCAGTGCCCACCATCACTGCCACCAATACCATCGTACCTGACTCTGCCACATCAGCAATGTCCACCCCTTGCTCTTGTGCCATGAAGCCCAGGACGGAAAAAATTGCGAAGCCAGACACAAAACTGGTACCACTGTTCAGGCATCCCAGCAGCAAACAGTCCCTATGTCACACATATGTCATGGAGGAAATTAATTAAAGGAAAATTTGAACCCATGGTTCCTTACACATCAATTAGCTAACAGACTAATCCCCTTTGGTAGGAAACTTGCCTGTAACAGTTGTATTTGTATTTGTTGTAGCTCCCCAATGAAGTCATTGCGCCTAAGCAGATTGCATAGGAGAAGAAGATCTGTGTGCCAGCATCTATCCAAACCTAAGGAAATACATGAAAAACAACAAACTCAGAAGAAGGTGCTTGGTATCAGTTTTAGCTATTAGCTATCCAATCTTTTCTCTCTCTTGAAAATAATGTTATCATAACAGTAATGCTTCAAAAAGACCAGCAGTTGCTAAAAACATAAACATGCTGCATTGACCGAAGTTAATCCTATTACATATGGCATATTACAACATTATTGTATGAAAATGAACTTAAAGCAGAAACATTTTGAACAAGAGCATAGGTTTATATACATAAATAAAAAGTTTCACGTTTGCAGACAAACAGAAATATAACATTTATTAAAAACAAAAATAAAATTTGAAACAGTTTTCATGGACTCCATATTTTTAAAGGGATTATATTATATTCATCCCGACCTTGGTATTTTTTCTTATTGCAGCCTTGTAGAATCAGATATTGTAATCTAAGTAGGCTGATACAGAATTGCCCCAAGCCTTTAAAAGGAAGAGTGGCAGCAGCTTTTTATGAACACTTACGGTTCTTACATAACTTTAAGCATGCTGCAAAAGCACTAGAGATGGATAGTGCCCAATGACATTTCCATTTGCCTTATGGCATTTAGGCTGCTTTGCATCCTTAAATCTGATTCTTGCTTGTTTCATACTTTCATTTTTTTTTTAATAGACAGGTTTGCATTTCCCCAAGTTTAGGAAATAGAACTTGTAGCTGTCTACAACACATTCTAACATGCAATCTGTAAGGAGTTGAAAAAGTTCATACATGGTAAAACAGAAGCAATCAATCTGGGTTCCTGTACATTAGGGGGAAAAATGTTTTCCAAGCATTTATAAGAAAGAGCAAGTGGGACATTTTTAAAATTCTTTCCCACTGTAATTATAATATGATCTTTAGCTACCCTCCCACGGAACGTCCCTGTAAGTGGACAGTTACGAATACTCACAAGAACTTCTTACCGTTCCTTCTGCTGCTCCACGAATTTAACTAAAGACTGAAGCAAATTATTTCCCTTACCTTGTCCACAGACTAATACCAACAAAAAAGCTGAGATGCTATATTTGGATAGAGTCTACAAGCCTCAGAATCCTTTTGATACAAAAAGATATACACACATGGAAAATACATTAACATGTTAATAATAGCTTTTTTTGACAAGATAAAATGGAAAACTGAACCATAGTAGAAAACTTCAGTTAAGTATAGATTGGTTATGTAATCAGTAAATCTGCAGCATGAACCCACTGCCCTCCATGCATTTTGTTCCAGAGTATATAGGGAAGAAATTATCACTATCTCCTATTTTTAGCAACTCACAATTGGATCGGACAGACGAGTGATGTTTGGGTAAAGGTAGAATTTGATGCCCTCTGCAGCTCCAGGTAAAGTGACACCACGGATTAAGAGCACAAAAAGCATGATGAATGGAAATGTTGCTGTTATGTATACAACCTGGTAATGAAAAGTAAAATAGCAAAAATAGAAAAAACTCTTATTTGTAAAAAATATGAAACTTAAAGTTACAGTTGTGTTATATTATTGTTGTTATACAGGACTGAAGGTTCAAATAGAACCACGGCAAATAAGAATTCGCTACTGACTCACTTACAATAGGATAGCTACCAAGAGTTACTACAGGAAGAGCTGAAGGTTTTTTTGGGGGGATGGGGGTGGGTAGAATCTGAATTGATGTCACATAATTGAAATCAGAACTGAGACATGGCTGTCAATTATATTTAGATTTATAGGAAACTCTTTCAATGGCATCATTCACTGAGAATGTCATGATATAATGTCACATTTACCTTCTTGGTTTATCCAAGAAAAATCCCACCAGTTGGCACTTTTGTGTCTTCCTGACTATAGTGCAAAATGTTAACTGCAAACATGGCTTTGGAAATCTTCATTAACCTTACAATTTCAAGTTAATTTCAAACTGGGTTTTTAAAACGAATGTCCTTTATTCTTTAAATAAGATCACATGATACCATTTGGAAATTACACCTGTGCTATTCAGTTTAATATACTTCTGTTTCATGGAATTAATTTAGCCAAATAAAATCTCTTGTGGTTTGTCTCCTTGCCTCTTAAGTAAACCTCAGGTGATTAACAGGAAGATACTAATGTCTGCTGTACCTAACAAGTCCAGCAGACAGTATGATCTCTAAATTCAACATGTTTAACTTCATTATCATTTTCATTTTTTTTTGTTTCAAAACATTGTAGGGATTAAATTTGTAAGCATGTAAACAGATCATCCTGATTTTTAAAGGAAAACTGTCACTTAATCTTATTTTTTTAAAATTAAAAGCAATCCAGAGTCACCTTATAGGGGAGATGGGCAGCATAAAAATTTAATCAACAAATGAATAAATAAATCTTATTTTTCCTCCTCACTTTTAACATATAGAGTAGAGTTAGGTAAATCACCATAGGCTATAGATATGGTAGTTAATGGTAGTCATAGTAACCAATGAAGCTTCTTAAAATGTCTTCTTCTTTCTCAAGGAAAAAAACAGTGCAGCTGCCATTTGAAAAAACATCTTTGAGACAACTATGACCTGGACGACTAAGAATCCCTACAGAGATTCAATGGTAATCATATTTCTTTCACCTTTTTTCTATTTTTGGATGCCTGACATTCTGAATGCGAACTAATCAGAAATACAATTCTATACATATCTATTATGAAGTAAGATGAACTGAGGCTTGTACTTGAGAAAAAAATTACATTCATTATATTAGTAAATTCTATTGCCAAGCTAATCCATTTAAATACAGGGATTACTGCTTAAACGTAAGATAAACATTTTTAGCAGGTATCTTTATGAAATGTTGGGATCCGTGCTTAAATTAAGAGAACATATTAAAGCATTATTGTGAAAGATCCTGATTATTATGTATCACATTCTTGGGCAATTTAACTAGATTTTTGGACTTCATTCTTTTGCATATGTTTAGAATGAAAAGAGACCTACCGGTAACTATTAACTAATTACCATTTGGTAATGTTTTCTCTTGGAAAAGTACAATTATCCTCTTAATAAATGATTATAAAAGATGATCTTTTAGAATAAAAGCAGAGTTACTTTTTGTGAGATGAGTGGCTATACAGATTCAATTAATAAATGTTAAAAAGAATGGGGGGGAAATGAAAAACTAGGCTTCTTAAAAGTTCTCTGAAAATGTTATTCCCAATCTTTTCAATAAATTAGTCATTTGCTTGAAAAGTTGAAAAGTTTAAAATAGTTGAAACATGCCCCTTGCTAAGGCAACAAGTTGTGAATTTTATGTCCCAAATTTGTTTCAGGTTTAAAATTAATTTCTGAATATCCTGCTTGGCAGCTGAAATATTTGGTTCAGAAGATACTCCTTAATGCTATAATTCTCTCAAGGTGATGATGTTTTGGAGTTACGCTTACTTAAAAAAACACCATGTCAAGCCTTTAATTAAGCAAAGCTGATCTTTAGAAAAAGAAATATTATCGCCTGGCAGAAATGCAGCAGAAACTTACTTTCCCGGTTGACTTCACACCTTTCCAAATGCAAAAGAAACAAATCACCCAGACAAGGAAAAGACAAAGAGCCAGGTCCCATTTGATAATACCAGGTTCATCGATGCCTGAAGTCAACCCCAGAACATTCCGCCTGGAGGATAAAAAATAAACAGAAGACAACAGATATATCACCAAACAATTTCACAGGCTTTGTTCAAAAGCTCACCTTTGATAGGCAAATATAGTGTAGTGATAGCATTGATCTCTTATTTTCATACCCAATTGCTTCTTAATATATATTTATACTTTTTAATATTGCTCTTCTCTAAGATATATGAACTTTATATACAGGTAGTCCTCAAGTTACAACTGTAATTAAGCCTGAATTTTAAACTAGTTTTGTGCATTGTGAAGAAACCGCTGGGCTAAGTTGTGCAAAAATTTCACTGAAGAGAAGAAAAATACAAAGATGTTTAAAAAATAATAACGGTTGCTTTTGAAATCAGATTTTTCTTAGTTTTCTTTTGGTTTGCTTAGATGGATTTCTGAAGCATGTGACAAACTCACAATATTTAATAATCTATAAGTTTTAATTATGAAACTCTTAAAATTTGGATTAACTATGTGCAAACTTTTGTTTACTAATATTCTTCTCACTCTTACCTTTTCAATACTATGCTTACAACCAGAAATGGTGGAATGAACAACTAAGAAACTGATGCACATAATCACGCGATATAATCCCAAGAGGACTTGATACAAATGAAGCCCCATTTGCTTATCCCTTATGACTTATGCTCAAACAAGCATGAAATTTGCAACCGCCATTAGTTGTACTAAACTATAATTATTATGCCTCTGATGCATAATCAATGGCTTTATGATGATTTACATCACTTAGCATGTAAAGGTGAGTTTCTCATATCTAAATTCCACTACACAAATATCAACAACATCCAGGATTATGTCATTAATAAAATGGAACAGTTGCCTTCTGAATGTACAAACTTCAAGTGAGTTAATAACAAATAATAGAAAGTTTTACACAGCTGGATTCACTCCCTTTAATTATAGAAGATAGTTTTGATTCCACGTGGATTAAAGTCCTTTCCAGAAATTATACTCCAATGTCTTTTCTTGCACTGTTCTTTTCCATTGGGATTAGAGTAAGGAAGCTCGATTTTGAAGGAAAAGATTCTAAATGTAGAAAGTCAATTGATTATGCAGCTTGCATAATCCAACTAGTTCACAAAATACAAATTGGCCACTTTTCTGGAAAATTGATGCCCCGTCTCCTCTCTAAATTCCCTAGGCATTCTGAGTTACTTTGCTTATATAATCCAGTAAGCAACAAAAGACAACTCTGGGTCCCTAAGCATGCCTACGTTTTGTGTAAACTTTGCCCTACTAGGGGCCGTAATGTTTAAGGATTTTCTAATGATTATGGTAGTATTTTCTTTGTTGATCTTTGACTGTAATAAAGTCTAATCTGTTCTATTTCTCATTCTGTCCTATTCTAATATAGGAGGCTTAGAAAGGAACCTTAACTATGCAGATTTCACTTTTATTTTATTTATTATTTCGGTTTATATATACTGCCCCACTCTCCCAAAAAGGGACTCGGGCGGTGAACAGCCACAATAAAACATACAAATTACAAAAGTTAAAAAAAGTTTAAAATTGATTAAATAAATGGCTGAACCGGTTCACACATTCTTGCATGATATAAAAAATAGAAAAAATATTAATCTTTAGGCTTTTTAAACATTATGTGTATGCTTGGGCATCCAAAAAGAAAAGGAGTTGTTTTAGATTCTACCAGGCTTCAGAGGGTAAAAACCCTCTTCTGGATATGAAATGTATTAACCTCCAAAAGTTACTGAATGAAATTTTCCAACATGGCTTACTACTGATGCAACCCACCACTGCTCCCCCTATGATTTAAGCAATGTCTAGATAGTTATACCTTGTGAACCCATACAAGATTAAGCAATACCGCATGCTTCCTAATATATTTGTGTCTCTTGCCATTTACAATCCCTGTCTCTTTGCTGTACAAAGTAACCAGGAACTTGCTTACTCCCAAAATTCTATGACAGGAGATGAGAAGTTAGTGGTATTGAGGGACAGCCACAGTGTTCTGTTCTTCCTGAGGGTGTCTTCCACACAGTTTTCTGTATTCCATTCTTGATGACAATGAGCCCATGGCAGGGTGTGCGAAAATGACTGGAATAGATAGTACAATCCCCAAGCCAGGATGACGATGTAGTATACATTCAAAAGAGACACAATCACTATGGAAGCATAACCTATTCCTGTTTTTTTAAAAAAGAGAAAGAAAATGTATGAGAATTCATATCACCAAATAAACATTTTCCCGTGTTAGTTTAGAAGCTTCTATCACACACCTGAATGATTAAGGCAATAGTCTTCAATTTTTACATTGTTTAAGGAAGTCTATGTTAGGATGGACAGTTGTAAAAAGAGACAGCATTCTTAAACCTTGAATAGGTTAGTGCTCTTATAACTGTATATTCCTTCATGGATTTAATATGGGAAGCCCCATTGCCAGCAGCACTAACAGCAATATTCTTAAGGAAAAGCTACACAGTGTGTCAGATATAAAAATACCTGAAGATAATTCCAACAAGCAGAATGCTGCAATTTATGCATCCTTTCCCTTCCTTTCTTGAATATTTTTGCAAAATTCTCATGGCTGCTAAGAGATAAAGTTTAACTCTGTTATCAGTACCTGACAACTACTCTGTTTGCTTTTTAAACACAGGTTCATTGGTAGATAAGACCATGTAAGCTGTTATTCAAAATGTCATGCAAGCCATTAATGATGTATCACCTTGAATAAGCCTTGATTTTAACCTCACATACTTGACATGATTTCTATTAGATTCTATTTCTATTAGATGATTTCTATTAGATTTCTATTTAAAGCCATTTGGTGGTCAATTAAACAGGAACAAAATGGAATACAAATAAATAATTAAATATGTTAATATTGTTATAATGATGTTAATGGAATACTTAAATATACAGAAAGGTCATACAATATAGGGCAAAGTTTTGTTGGAAGGGAAACGCTACCTGTTAAATTGCATTATTATCCTGCTTTTGAGGAAATTTATATTCCTTTCAGAATGACTTTAGATTTTTATTTAAAGTGTTTTATTTTTTATTTAAAGTGTCAAGCAGGCTTTGTCCTTGGACCAATTGTTCTACCATACCACTACTCTATTTCAGCCTGAAACGCATGAGACAGCTTTTCACATGGATAGAAGGAAATGAATGGGTAAAGTTTCAGATAAATCCCCTTCTCTGCTATTAAAAACCAAGGCTTCTCTGTTTTGCATAGCACTTGCCATCTGCTCACACCCTTTCTCTGTAAACCTACAACTCTAACAGAACCTCCTATCTTACTATGAATTAAGGAAGAAGTAGATAAATAACCCACCAGAGAAAATAGGGCAGATCTTTTCCCAGCATGTAATTCCTCCTTCAGAGGTATATTGTCCTAGGGCCACTTCCAGGAAGAATACAGGAAGACCTCCCCCAAACAGAAAAATGAAATAAGGTATGAGAAATGCACCTGTAGAGGGGAAAAACAGAAGGGTGATTAGGACGATTTTATGAATTAGTAAAACAACCATTCAGACCAGTAACTAATTATGAGCACAATAAGGATACTCACCTCCGCCATTTTTATAGCAGAGATACGGAAATCGCCAAACATTGCCTAATCCAATAAACCCTCCAGCTACGGACAACAGAAAATCAATCTTGCTGGCCCATTTTTCCCGTTGTGGTGGCTTTCCCTCCGCCTCATCCTCAGGCCGTGTCCCAGGGCTCTTGCCAGGGGAAGGTTTAAGAATATCCTTGTGAAAATCTTTCAAACACTGCAGCTTCTCCTTTGTTGCCATGGTTTTGTTTTCTAGAAAGATCAAAATTACAATATAAGATATATAAACTGATTTACTTAACAGACCTTGCTCAACAGGTCCATCTGCCTATGCAATATATGTTGGCAAGCACTTATGCAAAGTCAGTAACTAAGCCAAGGTTCCCACAAAATCAATACGTGCGCAAGAGAGATGCAACTAATGATTAGTAATATATGAATCTGCAAACTTGAAAGCACAGAACAACGATGTCTCTCTCCTTTAACAGGTACAAGGAAACTTCTTAATATGAGGTTAGCATGCCAGGTTCCTGAACATTCTGGCTAGGCAGTCATTACATCCTACATTTACTGTGCTAAAGGAAGTGTTAATTTATGGTATTATGATGGCACTTTATTTGCAGAAACTGAAATCAGAAGTAAGCCTCGTCTTTTCTTTTTTTCTGGAAGGAACATGGAAGCTATCGGTGAAAGCTAAGCAGTTCATGACCTAGGACTGCTAGGAATTCACTCTTTCAACATCCAACAAACTGCTTGAGCAGTTTTATGGTAATAGTATATTAGCCTAATTCATAAGGTAAAGTTGCTCATTGTAAAAAATCTCCCACAATTACATTATTTCTTTCTTTTCACTGTCTCAGTAGTTTGTGCCTTGCCTGAAATTATAGTTTTCAAAAGAAAATCATACTTTAAAGATTTCTCAACAGAATGGCTTTTAATAAGCATCAAATATAATGGATAATCCTAGTAATATAAATATAAAATAGCAATTCAGCCACCTGTCTTGTGTTTATCCTGGGCCTGTTTATCTAGTCTCACATAAATAAGACTTTCTGAATTCTGAGTTATAGAGTCATTCCATCATTCCTTTAGCATTTCATCTAAATTGTTCTTAAAAGATTGGCGTTTCTCTGATGCACAATAAAATTGCATTCATTCCTGTAGCAATGGTTATTAATTAATGACACTTCAATGAGAAGACTTGCTTCATACCAAATCTAAAATACACTGAACTTTCAGAAATAAGCCTAGTTTATAAACACTGCTTTCAATTTAATATATTTATAATTGATAATATATCATTCATTTAAAAAACAATTTTCAAGGTATTTTTCAAGGTAAACAGATTTCAAGGTAAGATTTTCTGTACTAATGAGCCACATATGAAATATTATCCGTGAGATGTATGCTATTTGGTTTGAACTGCAGAAAAATATGCAAAAATGTTTTTGACAGATAGCTCCTTTCTATAAATATACTCTCACATTTGAAGGCACAAGAGTTAATCCACTCTCACCATTTGTGTGAAATTGGTTTGCATTTAGCAGAAAAATATTCTGCAAATATATATATATATATATACAAGTAGTCTCTGACTTACAATTACAATTGGGACTGGAACTACACATGATAGAAAGCTGGAGGGGGAAAGGGTTTAAAGTCTGTTTAAAACAGAACATTTTATTTTAATTAAGTAATATAATTTAATAAAATAATCAATTAATATAAAAAATAAAAACCATTAAAATAGAACATTTAAACCTAATCCTTATAAAAAAAAGAAATTGCCTTGCTCAAAGCCAGTGCTTAAAGTAGTAATACTTTAAGCTTTTTTATCTTTCACAGTGTTTCATTAGTAAAAATACCTTTCATTTTTATCTGACTTATGGAAACTAGGAAAATTATTTGATTTATTGTATATGCCACTGCAAAGCATAGTTTTCATTGTACTGGATGTCTGGATTTATGTTATGCTTTCTAAGTAGTAAATATATCTGGCTATCATGGCAGAGATCTGAAAATATGGCTGACATTAGCTTGGCAAGAAATTTGCAACTAGAACTCAGTTGTCAGATATATATGCATCAGTGTACAGTGTAAATAAAATTTTTTACATGAACTACAAATCAAGTTAAATTGGTGAGTAAACAAATCTGTTAAATGTATCTCTCAACATTTAATTGATATTTTAAAAATATTGTTAACAACCAATTGAAAATTTCTTAAAATCAAGATGTCTTTCATGATGATATTATCTAAATAATATTTAGTTTTTTCTGAGTGTATCTGGATAGAAAATATATAAAAGAACGGAAATTGTCAGATAACAGTAAAACAAGTTACAGTCAATTTGTCTCAAATATTTGATTCAATAAAGTCATTATGATGGTATAAAAGAGAATGCTAAACAGGTATATTAAAGAACACTTGTAATTGTGTTCATACACCATGCTTAACCAGCTCTATCAAAATCCTAGCGAGTGTTTTTGATTCACATGTTAAGCTCGATTAATTTTAATTTTTTTTTTGGTTTTCTCTTTTCTTTTCGGTGGTTTAGTGTGTTGCACAAATTCCCATTTAATTAGCTTAGAATTCAACATATTGCATAATCCTCAGAATTAGTAATGAAATGTGTTGAATTAAGAGGGTCAAAAGGTAATATTCATTATAGGAACAGCAGTGACAGTGAAGAACAATTATTATTTATTTATTTGTTATCCTTGAGAAAGATCACCAAGCCAAATCTTCATCTCCATTTAGCCATCATAAACATGGATAGCTAATGTTTCTGATCAGGAAAGAGACTAAATTTGAAAATAAATAAATAAATAAATAAATAAATAAATAAATAAATAAATAAATAAATAAATAAATAAATAAATAAATAAATGACATTTCATGTAAATTTTGGGCATATTAGCAAACCTCTTTTTATAAGCCCAATCATTTATTTTCCATTCCTAGCTATTTCATCTATCTGCACACCCGAACCGACTGTGATGCAATTCACCCAGTAGCACTCTTTCCATCCATGCATTCTCAATAATTTACAGCACAGGTGTCAAACTCGCACATTGCCGTCACATGATGATTCATGACATTTTTCCAACTGTAGAGCTGGGGTGGGTATGGGCCATCAGTTTGACACCCCTGATTTACAGAAACTTGGGAAATTATTTTTTTTTACATTTCGGTGAAGTTTAGAATAGGCAGTATCACCTACCAGATCCATAACTAAGGGTAACATTAGGTTTTTCCATTACCCGTGCAAAGAAAGGGACTGGAAATTCTATCTTACTGAGGTAAAATCAGGATGTATGCTAAGGTGCAGAGCTACATTTTTCTTGACTGCTAACTGGCATTGAATCAGCCCTTCCTCTGCCTATTGCATAGTCGAATATTTATGCAGACTCTTTTCTGCCTCTAAGTGGACTCTGAAATGAACATTTAATAGGAATCATGTGTAAAAGCTTGTTAGTGAGCCATGCCAACATTTTCCTGTCTACTTCTTGGGAATGAGAGCAAGCTGGAAAAGGAGATTTGTGATTAATAAACACAAAATATAGCTATTGCAAATTAACTAGGTTAGATTAAGTAAAATTAAGATTGTCTGAATCCTTTCTGACTCCTGAATAACACAGAAGAGGTTAGCCAAACATTAATAGCTTCTTTTATAAAGGAACATACTATTTCAGATATCATGAAATGGAAGTACTGCTTAAAAACTGAACAGTTAATCTGAGATAATTATGTGATTTCTTCATTTAACTAAAGCGATTTGAGTTTTAAAAGACTCCCAATTTTTAAATGTCCAGTTTTTTTTAAATATTGATTTTCAAGCTCAGGATCCTGATAATGCCTAAATGGTTTATAATGAATAGTATTATAATTTTAGGTTATTTTCATATTGGCTTATTAAATCTCTATTGCACTTATATTTTAAATTTTATTTTATTCTATGACTCAGCCATGGTGACTATCCACTGAAGGAAATACCAAGGAAGATAAAAAGAGTACTAGAAGATTGAAAAGAATTCTAAAATATATATATAAAAAATAAAAAAACAGTGTTTAACAAAGGGCATTGTGCTGAGCATTCACATGATTTGCATTTGATTTCCTGCAATTTTATTTTACTGATTAAAACTATAATTACTTTTTATAGATAAGAATCAACAATCTCATGTAGAGTTGAAAGGCATTTTGCAAATATGAACTACAGCTATTTTATCAGTTAATAAGCAGCAACTCACATTCTTGAATAATAAAATAATTGAATAGTACCACTCCTGAAATAACATGCCAATTTCTAGGAGACATATATCTGCCTTCCCTTCAAAAAACAAGAACTTGGCTCAAATATTTAAGATAGTTGAACAATGAGCCAAAGCTGCTATTTATAGCAAGAAGCAATATGAATGCAGCCAAAGGAAAGTTCCTTCCAATTTTTTTTAAATGTCTAGGCCATACATGAATGCTATTTATTGATGATGATCCAAATCAGTTGCATCAAATTCACAATCACTAACCAAGTTGGTCAATTATGTTACATTGATGAAACTATTACATTTTATTATTGGATCTTTGGCTTCCCAGACACAACTTTATTAATAAAGTCTTTATTGGCAAATGTTTTTGTAATAGGTCACTATTTCTATTTATAAACCATTCCTTAAGTATCCTTCAGTAAACTATCAATTATGATGAGGACAAGAAGTTTTGCTCAATTTTATTTTCCCAATATTACCATAGCTGATTCCAGAGCTATTTTCACAAAATTAAAAGAAGTCAATAAGAAACATCTAAGAACATGGTAACTTCATATTCTGAACAGTGGATTTAAAAAGATGCCTCAAAACACCTTTTTCTAGGTCGGGGGGGTCAAACTCAAGGCCCGCGGGCTGAGTTCGGCATGTGGTGTGTTTAGAGCTGGCCCACGGGGCTGCCAGTGAAAACAGAGCTCAGCCCTCTTAGACTCCATTTTCCACTGCAACAGCCTCCTGCAGCTCTCTGCCAGCAAAAATGGAATTGGGGAAGCCATCACAGCTGAAAACGGAGCCCAGGCAGGCCACACACGGCCTCTCTGAGCTCCGTTTTCATTGACAGAGGATTGCAGGAGGCCATTGTGACCAAAAACTGTGCCTTGATGAGTGACATCGAGCTGGCCCATCCCAGTCACGCCCCCTCCCCCTGAGATCAAACACAACTCTGATACTCAATGAAATTGAGTTTGACACCCCTGTTCTAAGTAGTTTACAAAATGCTAGAATCCATGCGTAGAAAACCTATATCCTCCTTTTTATATAATATTTCAAATTCCTTTCAAAGAATCTCAATTTAATGAATGTTTTTCAATTTCATAAAAAATACTACTATATATTTGAATTAGTTTGCTTCTATTTTCAAAACATTAGAAATATTATTGTTAATGAGAATTAACTAAAAGCTGATGGGGGATCACAATCAATCCTTGAGATTCTGACTTGAATCTAGAAGGCTACACTTTGGTTTTTGTTGTTGTTATTGTAGTTCTACTGAAGAGATAAATAAGCATTTTAGATATTATAGTGTAGAAAGTGGATCCTGCTATAGTGCAGGAATAACACTAAGAAGAAGAAAATATTATAGTTTAGCAATACATGAAGAGATTCCTGCATATTTGTCTCCATCTTATCCTCCTACCCTTTTCTCGTCTGACATGATCACAAAGAGAATGAAAAATTTTACTTCTATTTCAGTTTATCATGACACTGAAGACATAAACTGTGCTTATTCTTAAATGTAACTTACAAAAGAAGACAATGTCTTAGATCACTTTTGGATAAAATTCCAAACTATACCTAAAAATATGTTTATGGGTATGAGAATTATTCCTATAAACTTAATAGGTGGACACAACAAAACCACTTGTGAAAGAACGAGAAGCTGCAATACTACTAGAACTGGTGTGTCAAACTGGATTTATTCATGGGCCGGATCAGCATTGTACTTGTTCTTGTCCTAAGTGGGCCAGCGGAGTGGAGAGGGGAGATGGGACAGAAAGCAGATGGATGGATGCCTCATGCAACACTCTGCCGGCCAAAACGGGGCATGCACAAGCCCCTGCACTCTATTTTGGGCCTGGTCGGCCTCCTGCAGCACTCTGCCAGCCAAAATGAGGTGTGGAAGAGCCAAGTTTTGGCTGCCAGAGGCACCACAGATCAGTCCTTTATTATTTTCAGGCCGGTCCTGTGGGCTAGATCTAATCACCCCATGGGTCAGATCTGAACTGCAGACCTTGAGTTTGACACTACTGTACTAGAAGATTCATTCATATATGATTGTCTGAATAGAGCCACTGTTCCAATAAAAGAGAATATTTGTAGCTCAGGGTTGAAGTGTAAAGCCTTTGGTGCTCTCATAGCTTTGTTGTTTGCTTGCAGACATTTTGTTACCTTACTAACATCATCAGTGCTGCTTAGCTGGTATTTCCTAAAACAGCTATCTACAGGCGAGTTTTTATTTATTTAATCAAATGCTTACAACATAATAGAAATAAGAATAAACATAAGTTTAAATACATGAAATAGGAACTAATAATTGAGGACAATAGGACAGGGACAGTAGGCACAATTGTACACAGCCACTGTTAAATGTACAAGAATCACTGTAAGAATGATGGCTCTGTTAAATACAACTGTCAGTTCTTAAATGACCACAGACTGTCTTCAGTCTTCAGTTAACAATCTCTGGAGTGAGTTTTTAAATTACTTTTTTACATTACTTTTAAATTACATCGTTATTCCTGATACAAAACGGTGAAGTGTCAATTCTATACTGCAACACAAATTCTCAGACACCAATCTAAAAACAAACTCTCAAATTATCCTTTCTACAAATATTAAGTTTGAGACACTAAAATAATTTAAAAAACAAATGGTAATTTTAACTCATTCTTAATCGGGGGTTTTAACTTTTTTAATAGCAGCCTCATAATTTAATCTCTTTTAATCTTGTAATCTGTAATTTATAATATATTTTAGTTGGCTGTTCACCACTCTGAGTCCTTCGGGAGAAGGGCAGTATACAAAACTAATAAATAAATAAATAAATAAATAAATAAATAAATAAATAAATAAATAAATAAATAAATAAATAAATAAATAAATAAATAAATAAATAAACAGGAATAAGATAGGAATGAGCACAACTTCCCAACTTAGTCTATTGTGTCCAGACCAATTCCAAATCTAATGTTTCCTTTCAATTATCTAGAAATAAAATATAATTTGTGTCACATAGATGAGTAAAGAAAGAAAAACATTTAAAGCACTTTTAACATTCATGCAATGAGTCTAATAAGGACAAAGACCATTAGGTATTCTGAGTATTCATTAAAATGACAAAGAATTAAAATAAAGGAATAAATTAGAGGTCAATCCACTGCAGATAGGATTGTTATGTTGCTGATCACATTAAAAAATATAATTAATACTGAGCTCATATGCTTTCTATAGAAAAGATTCTGGGCTCTGCCCTGGCATTTCTAAGTACAGTACTGCTGCTTTTTTTAAAAAAAAATAGTATATCAAACAGCAAGACAAGTTACCAGAAGGATGGGAACATAGAGTGAAAAAGATCATAATGTTTCTACAGAGAACATGCTACGAATTATATAAGCCTGCTGTTACAAAAGCTGACATCGGACTACTTGTCCTTTTCCAAACAAAAGAAATAATAGCTATGATCATTGATATTCTCAGAAAACCAGAATTTCAACAAAATGGCAACACTGATACGAGGACACCATGACACAAACTCTGTGCTTCCATACTTACATCCCAACATTTGACCCAACTAAATGATGTAATTTAACAATTTATCTCCCACGGATGCACTGCTACTGCTATCTTTTGCTGATATCTTGTTTTCTTTATAGTTTATAGCAGGGGTTCCCAAGCTTGCAAACTTTAAGACTTGTGGACTTCAGTCTTAAAGTTGCCAAGTTTGGAGACCTCTGGTTTATAGTGTACATTATACACACTGATATATATGATCTATATACCCATATAATGATCTATGTCTGCCTCTTCTAGACCTGAAGATGTCTGGAATGAAAGACATGTTCTTACCTTCTACAGCTTTATTCAGATGTTGTTAAAATACTGTATCTACCTGTGTCTTAAATTTTATATACTAATAAATAAAACTTTTTCACAAGACAGTATTTAAGATTGCAAATGACTGGCAATTTCTTTTGTGTTTTGCTTGAAAGTCTTTCCTGACTTATTTCTAGTCTTGCCAATTATCTCTCTGTTCCAATATAGCTTGGGTAACTAAATTATTCCAGGTAGCTAATTAACTGGTCTTTTGTAAAATGTCTGGAGTTTTCAACAATCAAACTATCCTTGTCCCATTGATTTTTCTTTTAACAAAGGAAGTACAAGGTATACCAATCCAAAATAAGACTGCAAAACAGAGTGGGAAGTTTAATCTTATTTTGCAGAATTCACTCATTATTTCAATGCACAGGAGAAACAACTTAAGCTTCCTCTTCTAAATATAAATCACAGGGGCAGCTAAACTTGCATATATTATGTGTGGTTTGCAATTTAACTCTGAATTGCCTAGTAGATTTCACTGATGCAGATATGTCTTTAATCACCAAATAATAATCCTTCATACATCACAGAACTATAAAAGTAAGAGACCACGAGGATTGCCTAATCCAATCTTCTACCAATCTTTTACCATGTGCAAGAAATGGTATTCATGAAAGGTGGCTATTCAGCCACTTCTTAAACCTTCAGAGATGGAGAAGTCATTCATAGAAAGATATTTCTACTGTATATCTCAAGCACAAGAAACTACAGTAAGAGCCAGGATAGAGTTCAAAAGCAGTGCAGGTATGTTCCATGCAACCTCTACAAGAATCTGAAGAGTCAAGGCAAATAAGAGTCAACAGACATTAAGGCGGTTGGAGACTGTAGGACTCCAGACTGGTGATCTATTTGACCCTGCCCTCAGCTTAGATTGGTCATCTCCTGCAGTATATATCTTACCATCAAGAAGTTCTTCTTTATATTTAAACAAAATCTAGGGAGGGTGAACTTATATGAAACTGCTCTTGTTTTTATACTGGAAAATAGTTCCTGAACTTTTTTCCTATAGTTTCTTTGTGCATACTTAAATGTGGCCATCATGTCTCCCCAGGTCTTTTCTTCTTTAGAACTGAACATCTCAGATTCGCCCAGGCTTTTTTTACTGGATGTCTCAAGTCTCTTGCCCTTTCAACTATTCACATTAAAACCAGTTTTTGTTTAATTTTTAAGATTTTAAATTTTTAAATGTTTATTTAAACACTAAAACAACAGAATAACATAAAATAACAGGGTTGGAAGGAATCTTGGAGGTCTTATAGTCCAACCCTCTGTTCGAGCAGAAGATTTTATACCGCTCCAGACAAATGGCTGCCCAGCCTTTTTCTCAAAATCTCCAGTGAAGGAGCACCCAAAACCTCTGGAGACAAATTGTTCCATTGATTGTTCTCATTTGTTAGGAGCAATCTTTAGCACAATATAACTAATAAAACTTTGACAACAAATAAAAAGGCTAGGCTTTTCTTTAAATGTTTTAAATTTCAGAAGAGTAACAGGAAATATTAGATAACTGGTAAAGCTTTTGTTTCCTTGGTGAAATAAAAATATCCAGTTATTTCGGCTTACTATGTTCTGCAAATTGAAGTATATTTTTAAAGGGCGATTTATCCTTTGTTTTCAACAATGGTGGAAACTCTACTAATACTAAGATTCATCTTAATATTCTTTCAATTTTTTTTCCAGTTCCAGCTGAGTTCAGATAATGATTTTGCTATCATTATTTATATTTAGTTAGTGTTAATTGCACACAGGCAATTTGCACTCAGTAAGCATGCAGTTAATTTCCAAAGTATACAAAGCAACAGTTTGTACAAAATCCCTCTGCTATTGTACTTGAGAATGTACATTACTAGGAAATGGAAATGTTTAAAGTTTCTTAACTGTTTCGTTATACAGTAGGAGTAAGAGCTGCATTTTCCAAGCAACGTTTTTATATAAACAAAAAACTGGAATTAAAATCTAGACACTAATATTTTATGCACATACAAATAAACTAATTTTCGTACATAATATGGAGCTTGAAAGAAAGGCAAAGGAGGAATAGGAAATAGACAGTTATATGAAATAAACACAGTTTTTGTAGGGTTTCCTGTTGCTTTCCAGAAAGCCAAAGTACCATCAATTCACATTTAAAAGGAAAAGTATGCATATTTTGATCGTATTCTTATAGAAAAAATAAATCTGGAAAAAATTATATGATTACTGTAAAACTAGCTTCTAACTGTTTGGAATGAAAAATACTAAAACAAGTAATACCAAAACAATATAGAAAAGAAATATGAAATATATATCAAATGTAACTATCTCATGAACTAAAATCTTCCAGATTTCCTACAGTTCACATATAGAAATCTATAAAAAAAATCAAAGATGCTTTCTTATGAAGAAAGGATAAAGACTATCATTTCATTATTAAGCTAATTAAGTGTCACACAGTGTCTGCTCATATGAAATTCTATATTCTAAACCTCAGATCCTAAAATAAATTATAAAATAATCCCGTGCATATAAATAAATTTCTGAGTAATTCAGATTTTTTATCACAGAGCTAAAGATAATAGTTGCAATTGTGCTCAATGATTATTCTACCACAAAAACTAGATGGACTGAAAGAGCACTTTTCTACTTTAAAAATCATTTATAAGCATTAATTTTGGCATTAAACATTAAAGCATAAAATAATTAGGCAGATTATCAGAAACAAACTCCCATCTTTCATTAATAGTATATCCTATGAAATACTTCAAACAGGTGTCTGGTTTAAAATATAGATAACTAAATATTGATTAATCTCTAAATAATGAAATAAGCCATTTACCAAAAGAAAAATGCAATGTTTTTAATTGTGGAATTCGGAACAATTGAGTTAAGTTTGTTTTAGAACAAGAACAGTAGGTTCTTGATGACAGTTTTAGATAGAACTGAGGGTGGAAAAGAGATCTATTGCACCAACTTTGTGCTAACAGTTCTGATATCCACAGATCTGGTTGTATCTGCATATTAATACATGTTGCAAAAGGTATCTTCCAAATGTTTTCTTTGGCTACACTAGATCCTTCTAGCAGTGGAAATATTTGCTTGCTTGGATAAATCGAATCTTAATAGAGTTGTATCTTCATTTTTGTACTTGTTTAAAAAATTGGGGTGGGGGGGTGCTTAATGTTAATTCCTCAAAAAAAGACAACAAAAAGTTTCTGATTTCTTCTTCTTTGCCCAAGAAAAATACGTTCTCATGCAAATATGTTTTTAAGAATTGTGAGCAAGCAATTCAAAACAAGTAAGTCAATTTTAAATCGAAATAGTCATTTGCCTGAAGGTTTTTTTATTGCACCCTATCTCTATACATTTGAATAGCAAAAATGGCTATATTCTTTATACAGACAGTAAAATTATGAGAGCCTGCAAAGGTACGTAATGACAGATCAGTGTGTAGCATGATCATGGTGGAACATTTCTAGGAACTGAGAATTGGTCCTGCCAATATAGGACATTTTGAAAAAACACAAAAAACTACTTAAAATGTTTATGGAAAACATTCCTAAATTATCCAAATACATAACACAAACAAGGTCTCAAGCTCTCTGCATCAGCATGCCTCCCCCCCGATATTTCACAAGCACCCCACCTTAGCTGCACTCACCAGTCAGAACGTCTATCCCCTCCTCAATGTGGATGGGCAGGGCTGGTTCCTCCATAGGGTAAGACACTGATAGAAAGTAATGAATGTTGGTAGTATTTGTTGCAGCAAATGAACACAGAAAGATGGATCCTTCTGAGCATTGCAATTAAAAATAATATTGGTGATGACAATGAGCAATCAACTTCCCCCCTATGGAGTTGCACCTTAAGAAATACTTGACTCCAGAACTCTGATGCGTCTTTCCTTATAAAAACGCAATCCTGAGGACCCTATTCTGGAAAAACCTACTTCTGTCAGGAGCTAAAGGCTTCAGTATACCTGGACCCAATTGAAGATTAATAGGGATACAGAGTTTCTTAAAATTAATTACTACAAAAAAAAAATGCCCAGTCAACTTCAATAGTGGGAATGGCAGCATATAAGTTTAATAAATAAATAAAATAAATAAGCTCTATATTTTCTCAAGATATTGTATGAAACATAAATATTTTAACAAGCCTAAAAGTTGACAATATCCCTGTGTAGTTTTCCAAACTCATTTATTCCCTGCTTAAAAATGTATGCAATAGCAGTTAAAAAGGAGCCAATGAACTAAGTCATTTATATTGAAGAGACTATGAGCAGGAAGAAATATCTATGTGAAATATTACCCTATATGGGTTGTGCACATATACAGAACTAACCATTGACATTTCATTACCGCAAGGTACCACAGCAATAATTTTGATGTACTGTATTGTTTGCAGTCCAAAGATTATTCATATATGGGCTGCATAAATTGAGTCTTTATACTGTTTTTTTGTTTGCTGATGCATTACTTCTTTTTCACCCATTATTGTTATTCACAATAACAGATCTGTATGTAGAATATATCTGCCCTGCACTGCTTTCAATGAAATGAGATGTGCTTCTAACGTATATCTAAATGCAAATAGGTGAGATGTAGTAAGTTTATATTAATATATTAATGCATATCCATTTCAGCATAATAGGGTGATATGGACTTAACACTTGAGACTTGCTTGTGAAAGCTTTCTTCCGTGATTTTGTTAGCTAAACTGGGTCTTTTGGCTTATGTAACCTCTACATATCCAAGGCATTCTGCCTTGGAAATTAGAGAATCCTTGTAGGTCTGCAGATGAGTTTTAAAATTGTGCCATTTGGGATGCTGGGTTCAAGGATATTGTACTATGACTCTTTTTAAATATAAAGATGACCTACTCCAGGGCTAAACATATATTCCACAGAATCCTACAGTTCCACGAAGATGGGTTTTCATGAGAGACTAAGTGCAAAATAATATTTTTTACTCAAATATAGCCCTGTTTTTTTATTACTAGAGTTTTGATTCTTGATCAAGGATTCTAGAAATTTTTAAACTATCACACTACAACTTGCAAATATTTTGAAAGCTGCTACTCTATTCTGCCTGCTAAACTGAAGATCCTAAAGAAAGGAATGGGCTTAGCAATATATGTCTGCTAGACATGTACTCCCTTTCACAGTAGTTTTGTTGTACATCACCCAGAATCACTTGCTTGTGAATGGACTATATAAATGAGACAAATACAAATGCAAATAAATATCCCTAAAACTGAAGTTTCCATCTTCTATAATGATAATTTCCAAGGTGTTTTGAAGGCAGTAAGCATATGAAAATATAAAAGCCTTTTTAGTCCCAGGTTTGTGGTAGAGAGTGTGTATGTGTATAAAAGATATTAAGAAAAGCCAGCACAATATTTTTGCATCTCTCAAGGGCCTCATAGAAAGCAGAAAAGTAGACTACAACTTTTCTTTTTCCTGCCAGCTTTGTTACTTGGCATACTTCTATATAATACCTTTCCATCTGAGAGCAGGCCCTATGAGGATTTCATTTGTCTCTTATAAAATAATTTTAAAACTCTGCCTCTGAATCATAGTAATAATTGGAAGAAGTCATGCCCGGTCTGAGTCAGTACATCAAGACATCCAACATGGACCAAGGGACTAAGTTTCTATTTTAACTTTGCAACTGATTTCCTTGAATTTGCTGACCTAGTCTTATTATGTTGATGTCAGTAAATACAAGGCATATGAAATGGATTTATCACTGCTTTCTTTGGCTAAATATTCTCTTTCTCAGCCTACTCTAAATTAATCTAATTAAAGAGTATGTGCTCCAGGCAGGTGAGAGGAGGAAGTTTTTTTTTTTTTTAAAAAAAAAAACCTATTGTGTTCAATTATATTGGATTTGCCCTTTCCATGCTTCTTTAATGGCAGTGTGATCTAAGGAAGCAAATCCAAGTTAAATTCAAGAAAATTTGTCTATGCACGCACCCTATCTACTTTGAACGAACAGATTGTGCACACTGCTGGTATTAATTATCTACATTCTAAAGTTCTTACTACGGTTACTAAGAAAATCAGCCAGTTCACTTTCCAGACCACCTAGGAATTGTGATTAGTCTATCTTGAAGGAGAGAGGACACTTTTCTTCCACCAAGATGTAAGAGACAATCCTAATAATGCACTGGCTCAGTGAGAATTGCTATGTACCAAAGGCTTGGGTACAGAACTTGGCATATACAGTCCTCTCCTCCTCCTATATCTGCTTTGCAAAGTCTATTATTCAGACTGACAAAGTTAGATCTGAATTATAGGAGAGCTCATTTCTCCATTGCAGTCTGTTCAAAAACCAGTGGATTTGTACAAAAACCTTTTAACGTCATTCCACAAGCAAATGAAACAAAATGAACAAATACAGAAACCCTCCCCCTGTATTCCTTCATTTGTAAGTGCCAACACCTTTATTAAAAACTCAATGATAGGGAGCAAAATTACTTTTTAATTTTATATCATGAGGCCAGTGCTATTGAGAAAAAAAACAGTCCTCTCACTCATATTAAGGGAAATGGTATAAAATGGTAGAGATACACTATTTTAGCTTTTAACCCCTCCCTCCCTTCATTCAGTACTATCACTAATAGTTTAGTGGTTGCTTTGCACACTACACACTAGTGCTATGCACACTACCTCTGTGTGGAAACTCCCTTGAAATGGTGTCAAATGAAGGCAGAAGCTGCCTCTGCATATTCCAGAAAATGGCAGTGGATGGAAAACCAAAGCAGTAGACAAGGGCACAAAACAGCTTCTATCATCCAGTTCTGTAGTTTGGCTAACAGTGTACTAGGTGTACATTTAATCTATGGTATGACAGAGCAGAGCTAGGGAAGAAAACCCCATTTTTGTATTATAAAATTTTATTTTGTATAATACCTAGAGAATACATTGTATGGACATTATGAACAACAAATGAGTAATCAATAATATAAAAAAGATGAAAGCTCCTGCAAAAGGAGAAAGCTCTCCCTTACTACTTCTCCCATTGCATGAATCTCCAAAACCCAAACAAACTGCCAGGTTGAAAGAAGTTTGCAAATAACATTTCTGCAAAACTGATAGTAGCCAGCACAGTGATAATTAACTGTAAGCGTGCACTCTACAAGTTGCTTTTATTCTTAAGTCAAGTAAAATTTTAGCTCCACAAAAGCAAAGAACCATGTTACTGAGAAGCGTTTTGAATGATTTGTTATGGAAATGTAAGTTACCATACTTGCTAATGAATTAATTAAAGAAAATGAAAAGCAACAAAATTGTTTCTGAGCTTGCCATTATGTTAGGCACGGTGCACATACAGAATATGATATAAAACAAGAGCATCTATACCACAATTACTGTCATAATTTTCATTTTCAAAGCCAATTTACTTTATCAAAGGAATATGTTTAAACTTAACAAGAAATCTTTCCATGACTGAAGTACATATGATGCATTTCCAAATACATGGCTTTTAAGTTTGAATGCAAAACGGATTCCCAATAAGTATATGAACATATTAAATTGTTCAAGGGGAAGAACAAAATCCCATGGGTTCACCTACACATATATAGGCTCCCATGAAGAAAACGCTTCACAACCTATCAAAATGTACAACTAAGCCAAAACTGGCAAACAAGTGTGTTAACTCCTTTCTGGCATCCCACATTGATTCATTTGTCGTATCTTTTATATTCCAAGCCACAAATCAAAGACAGCCTGTTCTGTTTATCAATAGGGTCGTTTGGGGAGCGTTTTCATCTGAAGATCAAGTTAAATTGCCTTAAATAAATGTGTTTACCACAGCTTGGTGTTTTGTTTTCTCTAGGTGCAATGCAAAATAAGCCACTGAACCGCTCTCTAGCACAACCTTTTGGTGAGAACATTACCTGTTTACACAACATGAAGTCCTACTTTCAGCTTGCCAGATATTAAGCTATGTTATGGTGCCTGTTAACTGTGAATCAACAGGCTGAGTATAGTTTACTGGGTGTTTCTATTTAGGGAGGCTGCTAAATGTTGATATATATATTATATAACACGATAAATTATAGAAGGAGCTGTGGAGTATTACTTGAAGTCTTATCCATATAAGGAACCTTGCAAATAGAGCAGCACCTAAAAAAACAAAGTATATCTTATGAGGTGATGGACTGAGAGAATGACTGGCCCATGGTCGCCCAGCCGGAAGTAGGAAATTCTATGCTGGCTTGTTCTATTACCATTGAATAATGACTTGTGCAATCTTGAGAAAGTTTATTCAGAATTAAGTTCTACTGAAGTAAGTATATTTAGCATTTCAGCACAACCTTATCATGTTGGTTCAGAAATAAGTTCCTTTAATGTTTACTGGGCCCTCCAAACAAATAAATGGGGCACACAGGATTGTAATTTTAAGCAAGAAACATATACACCCACTTGTTAATGCGAGAAATGGTAAGCTGGTTATCTACAGACCTAAAAATGTTGTGGAAATTATGTGCACGTTATGAGTGATTTGCACCCACTTTCTGATTATGATTCAGTCTAGGTACAAAGGCATGAAAATGACTGGACTTTGACTGGGCAACATGTTCTAATCCATATCTGAGATCTGAAAATACTGTTTCAGCTGCATATCATGGGTGTGTATGTTGGGGATATGGATTTTATTATAGAATAGAATAGAATTCTTTATTGGCCAAGTGTGACCAGACACACAAGGAATTTGTCTTGGTGCAAATGCTCACAGTATTCTATTTTATTTTATTATCTTTCTATGAGAAGATGGTGATCATCTGGATTCTGAATATTTTAAGCCTATATTACAATGTTTTTATTAACAAGCATAAAAAAACACTTACATGAAGAGGAGTATCTCCAGAAAGGATTTTCTCTTCCTGTTTCAGAAAAAGAAAAAAATAAAAATAAAACAAAACAGAACAGAACAGAACAAAACAGAAAAGGACAAAGCAAAGCAAAGCAAAGCAAAGCAAAACAAAGAAAAATGATGCAAATTGGTGGAAAACAAATGAAGATCCTTTGGGCATAAGTGAGAAACAGTTTAAGGAACAGTTAGAGCTACAGGCTGTAATACCATATTTTTCACTAATGTCCTACTTTAATGTAATATGCCAGCATGAAATTCTGAAAAGTTGCTTCAAAATTAGATTGATTTCAAGGTGAAATCTGTGAGAGAACTATTTCCAATACTGTACTACCTAATATGATAGAAGACTTTTTTTCCTTGTTTTCTTTATTTTTATAAGCTTTTTTCTAGAACGGAAAGATTAGAATACAGGAAGCTATCTTATTCCAGGTTACTTCATCCATTTCATTTAGGAGTATGTATTTGTGACTGATAGTGCCTCTTCATTGTTAAAAGAGTTTTTTCATAACACCATCTGCCTGATTGCAAGTACAGTTTGGCTTTTATCTCCTGCTCAAGTACAGATAGTCCTCAACTTACAACAGTTCATTTAGTGACCGTTCAAAGACAATAGTACTGAAAAAAATTACTTATGACCATTTTTCACACTTACAACCGTTGCAGCATCCCTGATAACATGATTTTATGGTCTCTTTTGGCGACCTTCTGACAAGCAAAGTCAATGGGGAAACTAGATTCACTTAACAATTGTGTTACTAATTTATGAACTGCAGTGATTCACTTAACAACTGTGGCAAGAAAGGTCATAAAATGGAGGGAAATTCACTTAACATCTGTCTCACTTAGCAAGATAAAATTTTGGGCTCAGTTGTGCTTGTAAGTTGAGGACTACCAGTATTACTTAAAAATTAAACACTGAGATATTTACAGCTTCTTTCTGGTTTACTGGGATCTGTGAGTGAAGCAGTAAAGGTTTCAATTTCTTGTCAGGGGTCCAAGATTTGAATAAATTATCCTCCTGTTTGGTCTGCCAAATGAATACCTCTTCAATTCCACCTTTCCTATATTACCAATTCTAGAGAATTAAGACAGAAAAATTAAAAGTTTACCTGAAAGAAAGAGACTAGCATAAGATATTGCTTTCAAAGTCTACATATATTTCTCAATAATTCTATAGGCTAATAAAATACTTTTTACTTTGCTCTCTTACATTCCATAGTTCTCTTACCTACCTATGAGTCTACCTTTTCCAGGATGGCTTCCAAAGCCCATGATCATTGAGAAAGTATAAGGACAGCAGGTACAAAATCCTATTTTTCTAAACACTGCCCCTATCTGGTCCTACCACTTTTAAACTATTCCCAGTGTGTCTCATAGTCACGCAACCACATTTTATGACTCTTTTGCTGAAAACTACCACTTCTAGTTTTCGGCAAAATCATAAAATCATATTCATAGCAAACTAGTGGTTTGCTTAACAATTGCATTATTCACTTAATGATCATGGATTTGCTTAATAACTGTGGTCTCTTAATGACCACCACAAAAAAGATTGTAGAGTTGGGTCAATCACATACTAACTAGCTTTATAACTGTCACAACTTATGACCATTATGGGCAGGTTCCATTAAAGTCATACATCAAGGATTACCTATACCTAGATAAACCATGAATAATGTTATGCTCAAGGATACTGAAAGAACAATAAATTTGTTATCCTTCATTTCCATTTCCTATAAACTATGCCTTCAAGATGAGTCACAATTGTGATTCTCAGAATTTTTCAGTCAATATGCTACTTTCAATTTTATGTGAAGCTGATGTCCTGCCTATATTTTAAATGAGCATACCACAGTATTGCTTTCAAATTTTTCTGTTTCTCCAAATGCCATTTAATATTTACCACATAGGATATCATACAAAAGGAAAATAAATTAAGAAACAAACTAACTTAATTATAAATTAAAAATAATTTAAACCAAAAGTAGTTGAAACTATAGTTCTCTTCTCATAAAACTGTCAATTCAAGTTCCAAACAATGGATAACCAAAAAGATAAAATTCCTACCTTGTATACTTACAGGTTACTTAAGAGAATCATGTATCTTGTCATCATTACAAGAGTTTCCAATTTTATTTAATACCATGCTTATTGCTTATTCCTGGCACAAATATGTATGTTAAAGAATAAAATTCAGCAGCAGTCCATAAAAGCAAGAATAAAATTAACCAAAACTTAAACTATCAAGAAGTGCTACACGAACATTATTAGTATCACTTTATGTAGTTCCCTTTGCACTATAATCTAGCCTAGAATTATTTATAACTATTTATGCCCTATTAACAAACAACTACTCAATAAATCTGACAGCTATGAAGCTAGTTATATATGATCACTGGATAGGTATAAAATTTATTCATGAGCTCAAATGTGAGTTGAAATCATAACTTATTTATACATACTGAAACAAACGTGTTAAAAAGTTATGATATTTATGTAGTTACTTACCAAGCACATCTAAATTATATAAAAAGTAACCAAAATATCTTTACAATCCCCAAGGCATGTCGCAACTTTTGAGCAACCCCTAATGTTTGGAAATTGAAAGTTGAAAAATTTGACACACCCTAAATAAAACTGAGCTAATTCATAATATTAAGACTATGCCTATGACTGAGAGAACAAATAAATGAAGTAAGTGTAATAAATGCATTGCCATATTGTAACAGAATTTTTACAAAATAACTCTGGATGTTTTCTAATTGTTCATTGAGGGAAAAATCACAACCGAAAAAGGAAACATAGTATGAAGTTCCAGAGCAGGACTGGGACAATTTGCAGCCCCATCTCCCTTATTCCTAGATAGATAGTCTGAAATTGAATAAGTGAAGCAACAAGTTAAAGGAAAGTGTAAGCTTCTTATATGAATAATCCCAATCATGATCTAAAGATCCTTCCCATGTTATCTTTATTATAGGAATAGATGGTTCATTTCTACAATGCTCCTAGTTCAAGAACTGTGAACAACTTGGTATAATGAACAGAAGTAATTAGCTCTAAATTTGTGTAGTGGTCAATAGACCTAATTCTTTTACTTGTATTTTCTAAAAGCTAAGCAGCACTTTGGAGAATTGTGAATGAAGCCTTTATAACTCTGATCACCTCCAAGGAATGAAAACGCTGTACTCCCTGTTTTTGGCTGAGTAACTGCCATAAATGTTATGCCAATATTATGAAGAATGATGACTATAGCTATAATTGAACTATCTGAGTAAATGAGCCAGCCCTGTATTTTCTATTCGAGTTGTTTTTCCACTTCACTCCCCTATCTTCATCCCTTTGAGTTTCGTTCCTTGCCTTTGACCTATAGTTTTATCCAAAGTTCATGCTCCTGCTTTCTTCTTTTCTTCTTTCCTCTAACTCTTCCCTTCTTATTCTCTTCTTCTAACACAGTATGAGATAAGAGAGTAAAAAGAAGTACATAGTGACATCAGCAGGCATTCTCTCAGGTTTCTTTGTGCCATTCCTTAAGAGTACAGAGAATTCTGATTCAAGGGCTGGGATTGGTATAATGGTTGCTGATGTCACAAACACATTGATTTTTTTTTCCCACTCGCAAGCAATCTGGTTCTAAATAGAAACCATGGTGCATTGGAGTATAACTCTTCTTGGCAAGGCTTAAGATTCCCAAGCCAAACTATTATCTTGCCCGTTTTCTTGATTGAGTGAATTTATTTGCTGCCCATTTTGCTTTGAAAAAACTCTAGGCAGCTTACATCATTAAAAAAAACTTCAAAATAACCAACAATGAATATTCCTAACCGTATAAAATGACAATATCATCAAAATAAAATGGACACAAGATGGGGAAGGGGGGAGTCGGATCTGGGGGCAGGAGAGAGGGGTTGTGGGATTAGCTTTGAATTAATCAACCATCTCCAGTTTGATGCTCCCTCAGTGGGACTCCAAGCCATCTGGTAGAATCAGGTCTTAAGGCTCTTGCTGAAGGTCAGAAGGATGGGAGCTGATCTCACCTCAGGGGGTAATATTCCAAAGGGCAAGAGCCATTGGCACAGAAGATCCTTCTCCTGGACTCCACCAGCAGAAATTCTTTGACTAATGGGACCCAGTGTGCCCCTCCTGCCAGTGTGGATGGGAAAGGCAAAGGGGTGAGATAGTTCCTCGGGTAACCTGGATCCATGCCAGGAAGGGCTTTAAAATCTCAAGCCTGATGGTAAGGAAAAGAATAGAGTACTTCTCTAAATTCAGGGGGGAATATCTTTCTCAGGCATATGATCCCCAGATCCAGGGGCCGATTTTGCTGCTCCTTTCCAACCAAAACTAATAGGGCAGGCAGAGTCAAGCACATATTTAACCCAGGCACCCAAGTAATCACAATAGTGGAAATGATAATGTGTATGATGTCATAAAACAAATCTTGCCCTTTTGTGCTAGCAACCTGGCACTGAACACACAGGTGTAAGTCAAGTGGTTTATGTTTAGATGTCATCATACACATTTCATCACTTGTTCTCCCACCCCCTAGTGCAGGGGTGTCAAACTCATCATGTGATGTATTGGGATTTTTCCCCTTTGCTAAACCAGGTGGGGGCATGGCCAGCATGTAATGCTTCCAGGCCACGGGCCTGAGTTTGGCAGCCTGCCCTAGTGGATGTCCATGCATTCTTACTGTAATTTATTGTATTAATAGATTATGTGCTATAAGTGGATGTCAACTCTAACCGTAGACAGATTATCTCTATGATAATTATCCCCAACCTGGGACAGTTACAGTAGCTATGGGCATACCATTGGAAGACTTGAAACAAACTAGGGAGAGACCATCATAACATCTATAGTTGCTAAATGTTGACACCAACTTGATAGCACATAATACTGGGTTGCTTTAAGTGTTTTTTTTAAGTAGAAAAACAAATATTATTATTATCTATTTATGGCACTTGTAGCACAGAAGTAGCTTTACAGTCTAGTTCTCATTATTCCTTGAAGTAGTAATTAGTCATTTTGATTCTATTAATTAGTAGTCAAATTAGAAATAATTATTTAGTAATCCTTTTTTTCTTACTTACAAGGCATTATAATGGGAGAATTTGTTCACACTTAAAAGTGTGGAAAAATAATTTCACTTGACAGTCAAGAAATGAATAATAGTTAGTAGCCATGATGCATGCATTAAATTTCACATCTGGTCTACTTGTTTAATCTATGGTAGAGAGCCGAGGTGGTGCAGTGGTTAGAATGCAGTACTGCAGGCTACTTCTGCTGATCACCGGCTGCCAGCAGTTTGGCAATTCAGGTTTCACCAGTTCAAGGTTGATTCAAGCCTTGAATCCTGAGGTCAATAAAATGAGGACCCAGATCACTGGGGGGCAGTATGCTAACTCTGTAAACTGCTTAGAGAGGGCTGTAAAGCCCTATGAAGCAGTATATAAGTCTAAGTGCTATTGCTATTAAGGCTTTGAACTCTGATCCTAGGTTTTTAGTTCCCCTTATCTCCTAAAACTGCCTTCCTCTCCTTTCTTCTGTCTTTCTCATTGCTGTTTTTTTTATTTGAGATACAGGAAAATATGTGAAATCTGAGTTTATTTTGGGTAAGTAACAAAATACCTAAATGTTCACTTCCTAAAAAAACAAAAAAAGGAACAAACAATCCTAGATATGTGCTAAAGGATTTTGCAATATCTGGCTAAATTAACTCACCATAAAGTTATAAACACCCAATCAGCAAGATAGCCAGAGTATTCTATCTTAATTGGACTGGCTATCTGTTTTCAAAGGTAGTATGTCATACACAGAGGATTAAAAGTCATTGATATCCTTTGAATATGGACTATTTTAATAGATACTCAGACAAATGATGTGTTACAGAATAAGAAAATAATTCTAATTTCTTTAAATCCAATTAACCTATAAGATTTTCAGAATAGAATGATCTAATAGCTGTGTGTGTATATGATTGTGTTTAGTCAAGTTTAAAATTGACACAGGACTGTTCTAAACAAGCCCTCTTAGCTTAGTGTACTTTAGTTGCACTTAACTCCAACTTCAACTGTATCCAACAAACACACACAGAGTGAAATGGTAGAAGATAATTGTGGCATATTCATTGAAATATAGCCTACTTCCAGTGCCTAAGAATGATTCTGCCAATAACCTAGCAGCAGACACACAATATAGAAAATGCTAGTCTGACATGGCTTTAGATACATTCAACAGCTATTCCAACAAGCTCCTATTCAAAAGTGCTACAAATTCTCATAGCTCAGGCAAGCTGTGGCGTAAGTACTAAGCTTTACAATATTGCTGAGCATGAAACAAGGTTTATCTTAGTATTTTACCTAACATTATGACACTTTTAACTGCCTTATAAAGAGGAAGACAATTCTCATAAAAGTATTTGCATACTTTGCTCTCACAACTACCCAAAGGGTAAACTTCAACACCTTACATAATGAAGAATGGTATGACAGGAAAGGGATAAACATCTAATTCTGCTATACTCCTTCACTGATCCCACTGATAATCCTTTCAACTTCATTTCAACGAATATGAAACTCCACTAAAAGTGAAAATATCAAATCATACAGTTTCTCTGCATTGTGAACTTTGCCCTGAACATTAGGTTAGCTATGTTCAGAGATGCTATTATTAAAACCATATTATTTAGCCACTCCTACTTCAAGCTCATTCTTCTCCCACATAAAAAAGAGGAGGGGTGAGCTAAAAAATGGATGTATTCTATTCTAACATGGAGTGGGACAAAAATATGTTACCCTTAAGTATAATTTAAAAAAATCAGCATGAATACCAAACAACATCCCTAACTATTAAATTAATGATCAACTAGTAAACTAGTATTTCTGATAATTTGTTTACTTCCTAAATCTCCATTCCAGGAGTGCATAAATATTGTTCATTATGCCAACTCCTAAAACACATGCATTTGCATCCATAAAACAAAGTGCTTTCTCAAGCTAGATTTATCTTAAGTGCCTTACTACAACATGCCATGATATATTTCAGGATCAACACACAAAGTATTTTTTTATTCTCTGTGTGTTATTGTACAGTAGTAAAATATAACAGTATCTTTGACTTATTCCTACTGCTGCCTCCTACAGGATAGGATGTCAAATATTAGAGGGGATTTTGAAGGCTGATAAATATCACTTCAGAGTGATAAATTACAGCAGAAGGTGATAAAGGAAAATGAAAAAGGGAGACCTTGGGGGCCAGAATAGATTATGACTGGAAGAGTTATGGAAAACTTGAAGAGACAGCCAAGGTGTTTTTTTTTAAGCAATATTTTAGGCAGATAAAAGAATAATCAAATATGGAAAGCAGACAATATGTGTTTACTGTTGGTAATATTAATGACTTTCGCTCAACTGCTTTCACTTTTAACACTTAACTTAAGCAAGTGACTGCGTTATTATAGTATACGACCCCTCTCATCTCAAATATGATGTAAACATATTTTTTCTGTTGTAATATATCAAACCTCCAAGCAATGTTTACAGATAAACATTTCCAACACTCTTGAGTTCTTCTATAGGGATAATTTTACCCACTCAAACGCAAATACAAAGCTATATATACCCGGCCATGTCCCAAGGACACAAAGATTTGACCTAGAATAATGTGTAGGGCTCCCCCCCTAAAATTAAACATTATACATGAGACTCGTGTGTGTGTGTGTGTGTGTGTGTGTGTGTGTGTGTGTGTGTGTGTGTGTGTGTTCATGTGAAACACCTGGTTCATGTGAAACACCATTTTAAAAGATTACAGAATGTTAGCAAGCTACAACTCCAGATTACAAAAGCCATTATCAGCAAAACGGTATTTTTTTTCAATGACACACCTATCTCACCTTTTTTATTTTATTTTGATATGCAAAAAACCTCCAGCAATCTCAAAAGTAATGATTTGGAAGTTCTACTGAGTTTTCTTCCCAAGGGTGTAGTATTACTACAACAGTAATACGTTTTTTTAAAAAACCCAAACAAACGTTTTCCGACCATTAGCTACAGTTTTTGTTTTCCTTATTCCAAAAACGAGATTCGATAGGTAATGATCTCCAGTTAAGCAAAAGGTATAAAGAGAAAAAACGACAACGTGCTCAACATGCCATCTGCCGATCCAGGCAGACATGCGAACGCTGCTTCCTTCTTTAGGTTCTTATTACGGAAATTTAGCCGATGCCCTTTTCGAAAAGTCGGCCCACTTCCCTTTTGTTAACCTGGTTAAATACGAATGAGTATTTCACCCTCTTGGAAAGCTGGCTTCTGATTCCAGAACAAACGAGGCAAATTCAGGATCACTTTTATTTATCCCGAAGCACGTCCGAGATTCAGTTCCTGCCAGCAAAGTTTCTAAGAACACCCAGGGTGGTTCTTTTAGGTGCCTCTCCCCTCCAGGAAAAAAAAATGAATGAACGAATTCGCAAGAGAGCTATTAAAAGATGCGCCGGCAGCCGCGGCGGTAACAAATGCTCGAGTTCGAATTTTCTAATTGCCGTCTGTTGCCTCGTTTTTTTTTTTTTCTCGCTTTTTTTTTTAAGGCGAGCCCGCGTGCTTCGATAGAATTCAGTCGCATGTCGCGCGGAGGAAGAAGCACGGGGAGGGCGGCGGAGGGGAAGAGGCGAGCACTTACTCGCAGATGTAAAAAGGGAGGAGGAAGGGAGGAAAGAGAAGAAAAAAAAACCCCACCGCACGTACGAAAGAAATCAGACGGAAAACGTTGCCACACAAGTGGCTAATGCCACTTCAACCCTCCCTGTGGGTATCTCTGTGCGTGTGTGTGTGTTATTCCAAAGTGCACGTAAGGTACCGGAGGTTGACCACCGGGGACGATGAGGAAAGAACCCAGCCGAGAGGGTGGAAAAAAAGCCCTCGGCTTCACCAGAAAGGTGCTCGTGCCCGCACATTTTATCAAACGCAGACAAAAGGCAACCGCCATGCTCTAATAAGAGAGAAGGGGGAGAAAAGGAGGGAATCGCTCGGAGACAAGGCGCGGGGAAAGTGCGGAGCGAAAGGCAGGCGCGAGGAAGCAAAGGAGGGCAATGGAGGGAAAGGCTCGTTTTGGGAACCCGGCACAAAGAACGGGGGGGGGGAAGCACCATTCCCTGATGGAGGTTTGTTTTTTTTTCCCCCACCCCACTTCTGGTGCTGGACAGGAGGAAATAACAAAGACATGGGGTATGGAGGGGGGAAGGGGGCGCCTCATATGCCTTGCTTTGTTCCTGGTTGCCCGAAAGAAGGGCGAGAAGGCGAAGCGGCGGTGGTCGGGCTCGCTTTCTCTCCCCTTCCAAAAGACCGAAAACCCGTCTTGGGTACCTGTAGCAGCTGCTCTTTTCCGACCAGGTAGCTGTCCAGCGTCTTGGCAGTCTCTGCCTCCGTCCTTACGTGCTTCGGCGGGAGCGGCAAGGCAGACTAACAGCAACGGGGAGGAAGAAACGGTAATTTATAAGCGCTTTCTTCCTGACCTCTCGTGTCTGTTCTCTGGTGAGCGAGCGCTGAGCATCACCCATCCTGGTGAGTGGAAAAACACCAGCTCCGCTTCAGCTTTGGCGGGGGGGGGGGGGAGGAGGGGCGGGTGGAGGGAGGAGGCAGAGAGGGAGGGGTCGACGTGGGTAAAAGGAGGGGCTAATTTCCCTCAGCTCGGCGGAGACACAGGCACGCAGGGAGGGAGGGAAGCCTCGGCTGGCAGGCAGCCCGGAGAGCTGCGAGGGGCGGAGAGGGGCTGCCAGGCACGAGGAGGTGGGAACAACTGCCTGGCTAAGCCCCCGCCGCCGTCGGGAAGCGGGAAAGGGGAGCCAAAGGCTCCAGCATGTGCCAGGAGGCGGGAAACTTTCCCCTCGCCCTCATTAAGCAAAGGGAGCGGGGGGGAGGATTAGGGAACTCAGAAGGGACTTTCTTTCTTCTGCGAGTGAGACAGGAACGCGACTTCGCCCGACCTCTTGACTCCCCCCCAGAGGGGAAGAGTTGGAAACACGAGGCCCTTGGCACGGGATGGCGTCTCTGGTCTAGCCTTGCTGGAGGCTTTTCGTCCTCCTTTTCTGCTTTCCGCTCGACTCGACCCGGCCCGAAAAGAACCGTGATGTTTAGCACGGAATAAGAAAGGGTGCGGATGCCTGTAAATCCAGGGTTGCCCCTTCGCGTTGTTTACAATGCCTGTAACTCACCTTCGTACCTTCCAATGTTTACCTCAGCTGTCGATACTGTACTCTTCTTTCCGGCTTGGTCACATGAGTGGACAGCTGGATCGTAAAAGAATGCTCAGCTTTTCGGTTATTGCTGGTTTCTAATCTTATTTGGCAAAAGTTACTTCTTAGCCTATGCTACCTCTTCGGGTGGTTGTTGTAACACTGAAAGGCTGTTTAGGAAGGCAGTTCGTTGAAAGGCAGAACAATCACAGGCAACATTTACCTATTAATAGCATGTGTTATTAGCATTTATTATTTTGATGCCTTGGGTTAGTCTTACTTCTGAAGACTGCCTGGATAAGTCACTACAGTTTTTTTTTTTCTTGGTGAGGTTCTTTGGAAGTGGTTTGCCATTTCTGCCTTCTTCCTAGGGCTGAGACTGAGTGAATGGCCCAAGGTCACTTTTCATACCTAAGATGGGAATAGAACTCACATTCTCCCATTTTCTAGACTAGGGGTCTCCAACCTTAGCAACTTTTAAGACTTGTGGACTTCAACTCCCAGGTTGGAGACCCCTGTTCTAGACTGGTGCCTTGCACCAAAATGGCTCTCTCTAACAGCAATATGAAAAAGAAATTCGGAGTCACAGGTTTCACCTGGAATGTAGACCCACTGCAGCATTCAGCCCCAGTGAATGTTTTCTCAATACCAAAGTCGGTTCTACAATTTGTGAAATTGTCATTAATATCTGATCAACTAAAATCTTTTACAAACACAGCAACTGTAGTCCATCAAAAGCTTGAATGGGTCAGAGGATGAGTTGCCTATAGGCATGAAATGTATCATCTCTCATTTCACATGAAAATCTGAGAGCCAGTTAGTTAAAGCACCAAGCTAAAAAGCAGCTAAAAGAGACTGTGTTTATGTTCCACCTTAGCCATGAAAGCCAGCTGGGTGACTTTGGGCCAGCCACACACTCTTAGCCCAACCCACCTCACTCTTGCTGTTGTGGGTAAAACAGGAGTAGGAGGGTGTGTTATGTTTGCCTCCTTGTGTTATTTATAAAAATAATAAAACAGGGTGCAAATAAACAAATCAAAATCCTTGTTTGGGCTCTCTCTTTGCCATCAATCCTTGGGCTCTCTCTTTGCCATCAATCCTTGTGGTCCATCAACCAATGAAATAGGAGACATCTGTTAACCCTGTTAGCATTGTGTATGTGATTTACAGAATGAGTACAGATGTTCTTTTGAGAAGAACAAGTATTCCACAGCCAGGTGCCCATGCCCAATTCTTTAGAGTTCAATTTCAAAGGTATTCAGTTGGTTTGGAGCATGTGATCCTGAGAAAGTTGAAGCTGAAATCAAGATCAGAAAACATGGGGTGGAAGACACTCTTGTAACTACATTACAGTTTTGCAAACTTCTGTTTGGGGGAAAAAAATTCAATGAACAGTGCAAGCAAGGAATGCTCCCACTGCCCAAATGATGGTGGGCAGAAATAGTGTCAATACTATCAACAGCTCCAGGGATCTGCCCCATGTGATGAGTCATTGAACTTGTTATGATATGTACAGAATAACCCTTGAGTAACAAGGATATGCACATGGTAACGTTTATGAGAGTAATTATGAATAATTATTCATCCACATACAGATACACTAAATTGAGTTTACTTTAAGAAATAGCACAGTCCAATAAATGGTCCAGATCATATACGTTTAACAGTCCAAATAATATCCAATTACAAAGTCTTCTTACTGGTTGCCTTTATCATTTACAGTAAACTTTATCAAAACTATAAGCACAGCAGCAACGGAATGTCAGAGAAACACAATGTCAGAGATACAGAATGTCAGAAAAACAGAATGTCAGAGATACAGAATGTCAGAGAGAGCAAGCCATGATCTCCAGCTCCCTCTTATGGCAATTCGCAACACAACCAACCAATCGGAACATAGCACAAATCAACACAGTGATTCTGTCTTAAAACTATAAACATACTTTGTTGGTTTATATATTACCAACCCAACTACTTGATGTACAGATTCCTAACATTCTCCCCTTTGAGTAGGTCAATATATAATACATTACATCTTTAAACCATAATTCTCACAACACACTTTATGCTTATTGCATCTTGAGCTTTCATGAAATGATCTGCAATATTATGTTCAGTCATGTAGTATTCTAACTGAATTAATTTATTTTGAACAGTGTCTATTGATCAAATATCTCAAATCAGTATGTTTAGACCTTGTTTTAACAGCTAAATTAGTAGCCATACTAATTGCAGATTGATTTTTATAAACAACAAACGGATCACGTACAGTAATTCCAATATCCTTCAACAATTGTTTATAATATATCAATTCTGTACACATTAATGATAAACATGAGAATTCCGCTTCCATAGTGGATAAACTAATATGTTGTTGCCTAAAAGATTTCCATCCTATTAAAGCATTACCCAACATTACCACTATACCTGATGTTGACTTACGAGTCATTATATCAGTAGCAAAACTTGCATCAGTATATGCAGTTAACACTAATTCATTACTTGGTTCTAAATATAATGAATAATGGATTGTGTGTTTTAAAAACTTAACTATTTGCTTAGCTGCTTGCCAATGCCTTTCATTTGGTTCAGCGTTATACCTAGCCAATTGGTTTATACTGTAAGATATATCTGGTCTAGACCAATTACCCAGATAGACTACCAATTAAGGATTGATATATTTCCTTATCAAACATAGGACTTTTAATATCACTATGTGTACATTCCTTACTCATTGATGTCTTAGCAGATTGACAATGTGCCATGTTATAGCGTTTTAATAATTGGCTAATCTTCTTGGCTTGCGAAATTTTAAAACCTTTATTCGTTTTCACTATATCAAGACCCAAATAATGCTTAATTTCCCCAAAATTTCTAATCCTGAACTTTTTCTGTAATCTATAAACAATATCATTTGCTTCTTGTTCAGTTTTAGTTATAATTGCTATGTCATCCATAAATAACAGTAATAGAGAAATTAAACCATCTTTTTCTCTTCAAAACAAACAAGGATCAGCTATACTAGCTTCAAAACCTATTGAAACTAATTCCTTTATGATACATTTATTCCATTCATAAATGGATTGCTTTAGACCATAAAGACTTTTCTTTAATTTCCAATAATCATTTTTTCCATCATCCTTTAAACCTAATGGCTTTTTCATATAGATGGTATGTTGTAAAGGTGCATGTAGATACGCAGTTTCAACATCTATATCGTTTATTTTACATTTATTCTTAGCTGCCCAAATTAATGTTGCTCTCAATGTATTTGCTCTCAGACTAGGTGCAAACACTTCATCATAGTCCTTATCTGACTGAGCAAATCCTTGAGCAACTAATCTTGCTTTATGGGTAACAGTCCTATCCATACCAGTCTTTATCTTATATACCCATTTGCAACCTATTGCATGCTCACCTAGTGGTAACTTTACATGCTCATGGTGGACAGAAACAGTATCAATACTGTCAACAGCTTCAGGGATTTGCCCCATGTGATTCCTAACAGAACTACAAGAAGAAAGACTGCAACTTTGAATTTCCTTTGCTCCTCAAGGTTCATAGATATTCACGGACAGAAAGAATTATGACTCGGACGTTCCATAATAACTGACTTTAGCAGGTTAGCTTGATGCAAAGAGACAATGAATCTCATGAATGTTGGTGAGCAACCTTCTACATAACTTGAGCAATAAGTGAATGGTGTGTCCATCAGTTCAATGGTACTGTAGTCATGCTCTTCACAATCATGATGCAGGTCGACTAAGCTGAAAGGATTTCTCTTTGGGAGATGGCTATTGCAGAAAGTAAAGCAATACAACCCAGTTTATTAGGAAGAACCAAAATAAAATCTCAACTTTATGATCTGGGACTGGATATGATCTGGGACATTCCCTCAAGTATGAATGCATTGTAGGGCTATAACTGAATTCAGTAGAAGAAAGGGACAAACCTTGACTTCAACTCTTATCTAAAACATTAGGCTCTTAAACCCCTCTGAAATATTCCATAAACTAACAAATTCTACTATGAAGTCTGTATTGAAATAAAAGAGGGCACACACACTCTCACACACACACACAAAGTTAACACTGGGCAACAAATGTGTACAAGATAATATGTTTAAAAATTGGCAGCACATAATGAACTGACTAGTAAAGTAGAAAGAATTATGATCATTCTTGGATGACGTAGAATATTAGTAGTCTTTGTTTTATTAAACAGAAGTAGTTAACAGTGCTATAATATTCTAATATGAATCTTAAGATCCAAGTTTGTCCATATTTTTAAAAATCCTCATGAGAGTGTATTGATTGTTAGGGTTAGGGTTAGGTTAGTGAGCTATTATACAATAAAATATGGTTTGAATTCTGTGCAAAGAGTATGATGTAGGGCCGTGATGGTGAACCTATGGCATGCGTGCCGGAAGTGGCATGCAGAGCCACTTCTGCCACCACGGGAGAAGTTGCCCGGAAGAGTCCCACTGCTCGTGCGTGTGTGCCCCCTGCGAGCCAGCTGATTGTTGGGTATCTGCCATGCATGCATGGGGGGAGGCGTGCACGTGGGATATGTGTGTGCATGCGCAGAGGCATGCAGTGTGGGGGGGGGTTGCGGGCACATGTGCAGGGGGGTGGGGGGAGTCGCATTGCATCATGGGTGCAGGCCTGCAAGCACACTTTTGTCACGCAACATGGAAAAGGTTAGCCATCACTGATGTAGGGATTCTGGTACAGGACTAGGACTAAGGAGATGCCGGAATGTTTAAATCCCCCTCAGTCACATAACTTGGGCCAAGTAAAAAAGAGTTACCCTCTTTCAACATAGCCTACCCCTCAGGTGGATATTGTGGGAAAAGATGGTAAGAAAATGGGCAATTTCAACACCCTGAGGAAAGATGGACTATAAATGCTGTAATGAGTAATAAAATAAGGTGTTTTTTTTCTATGCCTCTGAGTCAAGTTTTTTTTATTATTATTATTCCTGGCAACTGTCTTGACAAGTCCCTGCAGTTATCCTGGCAAGATTACAGGAGTGGTTTTATATTGTCTTCTTCTTCCTCAGTCTGAGACTGAGTGACGGAGTGACTGACCCAAGGTCACCCAGCTGGCTTCATGCCTAAGGTGGGACTAGAATAGCTCCTACCTTGATGCCTTAACTACTACACCAAACGGGCTTTCTTCAGGTAAGAATATTTAGCCTAATTCTTATATGTATCTGTGTTTCAAAAAAGAGATGTTGGCCAACCTTTGGCCATTGCTTGGCCCATTATTGTTTTCTATCCAGAGGGCTCTAAGATAGTGCCCAATTCTAATAGCATAATTCATTGTTGGAGGTTTTGTTTTGCTTTATTATAAAAGGCTCAAGTAGAATGTAATTATATTAGGCATTAAGACTCTGGAAGACTTAAATTATGAAAGGAAAAAAGGATATATGTGTGTGTGTGTGTGTGTGTGTGTAAGGTTTTGAGCTGATAATTTTAAATAATAAATAAGGGAGACTAGGATAGATTATTTATTAGATTATTATTTAAAATTATCAGCTCAAAACCTTATACACGTGTAAACAAAAGACAACAAAACAAATAGCTTTCTGTCGGTATGGTCTCTGGTGATGAGCCGAAAGACAGAAAAGAAAGCAGTATGCTTTCTCCCTTAATTGGGGCTTAACAGGGTGTTGTAACACAAAGTATATATATACAGAGAGAGAGAGAGGGAGGGAGGGCAGGCATCTTTCAGTTTGACTTCCACATCTACCAAATATGTTGAAGAAATTAAAATTAAAAACAAAATGGAATTTTGATTGAGAAACCTTGTTTATCTCTTTTTATTATTTAGAACGTGTAGAATATATTTAAACATTAGATTAGCATTTGTTAAATGAAGTCCCTTAGCTACATACCTTCAGTACAATGATGTCTTTTTATCAGAGCCATCAAAATGCTAATATATTTCTGTATAAAATTAAATTAAATCATATTGATACACATTAAATTAACTTATTTGTTACTATGGTAAACTAATTGGATATTCACTTTTCATTTTTTATTGTTTTCTGGGTATCTTATCTACATATTGACTTCCAAATATTTGAAAACTCTGCTGAGAAGGGATAAAATATCTAACAAACAAGATTCTTTTCAACACTATAAGAAAAATACCCCTAAATAATCCAATTGTTGTGAAAAAGATGAAAACAAACACACAGTAATATACAATTTAGTACTTGATGCACTTCAGCCAAAAAAAAATCATTGAAATTATCACCAACCAGGAACTGAATGAACATGAAGTGAACAAATTTAATTGAGGAGGAAATTTCTGGAACTTTCCCTGATTTTGCTCTTCCTTTTTCTCTCTTTATTGCAATGGAGAGGTGGGAGAAAAATTGGAGTCAATGTGGAAATATTAAACAAAAATGAACTTCACTGCAGGAATTACATTATTACCAGGCCAACTTTAACAGTACTGCGTTCTCAGTTATCACAAAAGAAGGCTTTTATTTGAAAAGACCTGATTAAAAGCATTTGCACCACATGAATATTTTTCCAAAGACCACATATTGGCACACTTCTGTGGTGAAAGCACTAATCATTCTCAAATTATTTAAAAAAACCATATTTTTTAACTTGGGAATTTCCAGTTAATTGATTTGACTCAAGGGAGTTGTTTCCATGGGTAAGTATAAGCAGTTTTCTCAAATCATTGTTCTAAGCTATCAATAGTTATTGTTTAATTCAAACTGCAATTGTTTACAGGTCAACATAAAGATTCATCTGCCTTGAAAGTGGGCCCAGCACATTAATTAATTCTGGTTTTACAAAGAGTTTAGCCTAAGGTTACAAAGGTAGCACTCAAAGGATTGCACCAGGTACTGTTTGATGAACTCTGCTTAGTGTAATAATTGGACACTTCTACCTTACTCCTTACAATATTTGTAATGCTAATCCTTTTCTTCTCACCACCGTCTCTTTCTGTTTGAACTTGTGTGTGTGTGTGTGTGTGTATGTGTACAGATACACCAGACGTCTAGTTAAGTTGTCCCTGGACTGTAAGCCAATATAATTTTTAGATTTCAAAGATAGCAGCTTAACAGGACTAAATAATAACTAATTAATTATGTTTCTTTTGATTCTCTAAAGCATGGATGGGCAGCTGATGCTCATCCATCACCATTGCTATGCTGGCTATAGCTGGCGCAAACTGAAGTTGAACAATATCTGGAAGGCCAGCAGCAGGAAGAGATTTCTAGCTTAATGAATGCGCTCATGGCTCAATCTCTGGAGGCCTATAAGTATGACTGAGAAAATCTACCTCAAACCCTGTAGAGATACTGCCCATAGAAATTACTAAACCAGGTTGATTTATAATAGAACTCCTAAAATGCTGCTTCCTACACTGCCAATTCCTTAGATATCTCATAGTTGGGACACTGAAACATTTAGCAAGCAACAGACATGAACATTTTCTTCTTTGAGAAGTTTTCTCAATAATGCTCTTGTATAGACTAGCAAGTAAGGAATTATGGAAACATTTATATATATCTCTCTTTTTTACTTGTAGATGGTTTTACTAAGCTGGGGTACACAGCTTGTGAGGTTGTACATAGTTTCCAATCTTCTGCAATTATTGTTAGTAAATTGTGATAAAACAAGGTAATTGTCAGATACCAGGAGAATAATGTTTGATTTGCTAATTTATGTTAAATTTAGTTTTTGTCCTAGCTTCTCCCAGACCTTTATTCTAATCTTTTTCACTTAAAAATATCACACTCAAGATGTCTCTCAAAAATGGGAACCTCATCTTGAAACAGTGTGTAATCCAAAATTCATTAAACCAGAGGTTACTATAAATCATATCACACCAAGCCATGATCTACTTAATAATGGTTTGCTGAATAAGACATTTAAAAAGTCTGGTATTAAGAAACCAGAGACATTTTTATTGGGAATTTTACCCGAAGGTTACAACAGAGAATTGACATACTTGATTATTAATGTTTTAACTGCAGCTAGAATTATATTTGCTCAAAATTGGAAAAATGAGAAAATTCCAATAGAGGAGGAGGTGATTAAGAAAATAATGGAATGTGCGGAAATGAATAGATTAACATTAGCAATTAGAGAACAAGAAGAAAAAGAATACTATAAGATATGGGATTTATTTTACCAATGGTTAGATAGAAAAGTAGGAAATTGAAGTATAATACAACAGCAATGATGTGTTATAATTGATTATTTTGGAATTAATTATTATATGAATTAAAATTAGTAAGAACTGAGATTTGCTCTAAAGGATAATGTGGATTTGAAATTAAAGTCTAACGATGATGCAATAATAATATATGATATGGAAAGTTGATTAATGCAATATGAATGTAAATTTAAGAGGAAAAGACTATAGATATTGTGCACAAGAAATATGTACTAACGGACACACTGTACAATTGAAAGAAGGTTTTATTTGTTGTTTTATGTTTATGTTTGTTTATGTTTGTTGTTAAAAATAAACTTTTTGGGAAAAAAACTCTGGTATTAAGCTGGTACATTGGTGGGGGGGAACTGTTCTCATTTGAATTTTCCTGCTTTTGTGCTTCTAAATAAAATTGACTAGGAACAAAATGCTAAACTATGTACTATAGACTTTGGACTGATCTAACCAGATTGTTCTTATCTTCTTGGCAGCTTCTAGACAATATGTAAAAATACCTGCTTCTCCTTGGTGCTCTTACAATTGTTGTTTTGTGATCCTTTCAGACTCAAACATTCTAATAGCCAACAACATTTGGCTTTCTTTTCTTTTTTTCTAGCCTACTTTTAAAGTAATTGTGGTGGCCATCAGGATCTCTTGGGCAGCAAATCCTACAAATGAATTATGCTTTGCACACACAGAAAATATTATTTGAATCAGTCCTAAATCTGCTATCAAATGTATCTCTGAGATGAGTCCAGGTTCAACCATTACAGGAGAGTGAGAGAGAGGGAGGGAGGCAGAGAGAGAGAGGGGGTTGCATGAAATGAAATTAATGTGGTTACAAAAGGAAACAATAGTGGAAGATTGCTCAAAGGAGTTAAAAGATTTTTTTGAAAATAATAAAGGTACAGAAGTAAGAATCGTTTGGGATGGAAGTGAAGGTTCTGTAAGAGGATTCTTAATATAAGTTAATAATGAATTTAAAGAGAAAATGCAAATAATTTTGGATGAGACTAAAAAAAGGATGAATAAAATAATTCCTCCAGGAAAGACAACTATATCCAGCAAATTAACCTTTTGCAGAGGATACTACAAGTTAAATATAAGGCATTACAGGATGCAAAAGAAAGAGGCAGGATTTATTGGATTGTAATTGTATTTTGGAGATGGTTTGGATGAAAGAATGGATGTTGGTGTGAAACAAGAGACTTTTAAGTTAGAAGATCACAACCCCAGATGGCAAGGATATTTATAGTATGATAAAATTAAAATTATTTTATTAGTAGATAAATTTTAAAAATCATTGTAGATATGCCATATTGAGAATAGAGAACAGATAATAAATCCAGGGTGGCCTTGAAACACCTCTCTGGTTCTCAGTACAAGAAGCATTCCACAGAAGAGAGGCAGATAGAGACAAATAGATAACATATCAGGAATTATTGGAAATCATCAATGAGAATATAAGATTAAATAAAGAGAAAAACTAATAGAAGAGTCAAGTCATCCCCCTTTAGAGTTATCATGCTTGGTATATAAATAAGCTAAAAAGAAAATGGATTCAAATATATGTGTGTGTGTGTGTGTGTGTGTGTGTGTGTATATACATGTGTGTGTGTGTGTGTGTGTGTGTACAAGTATTCATTGTTTCTGGCACTAGAGGATAAAACAATATTTGGTTTTGTTTGATAATATACTGTACGTAAACAATATAACCACACGGGGAAAATGGTGAAAGGCAAAATACGATTCTCTGCATAGGATCATGTAATATTAGCATAGATAAAAAATTCAAGTTTAGAAAGTAGGCAGGAAAGGAGAGGGAGGAATAATGACACTTAAAATTACGGATGCAATTGAAAAAGGATAGAATTTTTCTACCCTATTATAATATGAAAATGCAGAATTCTCTACTGAATTTAAGTGCAGGATATTTAGGACAGATACTGTAGAAAAAATACTTTTGTAATCTGGAAGCCAAGTTTCCCTGCCTATCCAAAATATTGGAAAGCTGAAGTCTTTTCCCTCCCAAATAATTACCAGTGAATTGATGAAGTCACCCTGCATGAAAAGAAAACTTTCACACAAGATAAGAATAAAGGAAACCTTTGAAAATAAAGGAATGGGAAAAGAAGGCAAATGACCTTGCACGCTTTTGAAGATTATCTTGAAGATGAGCAATTATTCTGAAGGGCTGCTTGCCTAGCAAAATTAAACCCTTTTTCTCAATGCCTAAAAAGAACAAGTCTCTTTTTCCTTTCCATTCTTGTCCAATTAGCTCTTCCTTTTGCTGCTTATCTTCTCTTGCCTCCTTTTTCAGTAGAACTATTCCTTCCATTTTCCCTTCTCCAGCCTATTATTTTTTAGTTTGCCTTTTTTTTTTTTTTGCTGAAAAGAACGTTGTATGCGTGTGTTTCTCTGTGTGTGGTGTAAGCAGGTGTGAATCTGGGTGAAAGAGAATAGCTGGTATGCATAGTTGAGGAATTGGGACCCTAGTATAAGTAATTAACTTTCATCAGTAGTTACATGTTTGATTATCCTGGCCTCGTTCCTGGGTTTCAGGAAGATAAGTATGCAGACATACATATATGAAAATGTGTAGCCCATGCATATAATCTGCTAGATCAGCGGTAGCCAACCGGTGGGCCGCGGCCCACTGGTGGGCTATGAGAAAATTTTGGTGGGCCACAGAGAAATCTCACCCCCAGACCACTCCCCCAAAGCAATTTTATTTATTTATTTATTTATAGAATTTCTATACCGCCCTTCTCCCTAGGGACTCAGGGCGGTGTACAGCCAAATCCGAACCCCAAAATACAATACAAAAATTAAAAAAGAATTAAATACTGGCTGATAGCAATTAGTAAAAAACCCACCCCCCAACTTTAAAACCCCAATTAAAATCCAAAATTCGGAGACAATTAAAACTATCTCAGCCCAGGCCAGCCTGCTCAAAGAGCCAGGTCTTCAACGCGCATCTGAAGGCCCTCAGGTCTGTGCTGGTACGAAGTTCAGGTGGCAGAGTGTTCCAGAGGGCAGGGGCCCCCACAGAGAAGGCCCTACCCCTCGGGGCCGCCAGACGACACATAGTGGCCGACGGCACCCGGAGAAGGCCCTCCCTGTGCGAACGCACTGGCCTGCTGGAGATCACCGGTAGAATGCGGTCCTGCAGATAACCTGGCCCAATGCCATGGATCGCCCTAAAGGTCAAAACTAGAACCTTAAAGCGAACCCGGAGAGCCACCGGCAACCAATGCAGCTCGCGCAGGAGAGGCGTCACATGGGTGCTACGTGACGCCCCCATGATCACCCACGCGGCCGCATTTTGCACCAGTTGGAGTCTCCGAGTGCTCCCCGCAGGGAGCCCCATGTAGAGGACATTACAATAGTCCAGGCGAGAGGTGACAAGGGCCTGAGTGACCGTGCGCAGGGCGTCCCGATCCAGAAAGGGCCACAACCGGTAGATCCGACGGATCTGATGAAACGTCCCCCTGGAAACGGCCGTAATATGATGTTCAAGAGACAGCCGTACATCCAGGAGGACTCCCAGATTGCGAGCCCTCTCTGTGGGGGGCAAAATTTCCCCCCCAATAGCCAGCGAAGGTATCAGCTGGCTATATCGGGGCGCCGGGAACCACAGCCACAATTAATCCAAGCTGCCCAGAAACAAGGCTGCTCAGCCCACATGGCCCTTGGAACCCGCTCCACCCACTCACTCCTTACCCGGCAAACTTGTCTGTTAAGTTGCTATTTTTCCTTTTTCTGACCATCATCTGTTCTGCTGTGCTGGAGATTTAAATTAGCTAGGAAGCAGGAAATGGTTGGATTTCTTGCTTTCTAGCTAAGCACAACCGAACCTCCCTTAGGACTGAAGGTTTGCTTGCAAGCAAATTCAGTGTAGACTCACGGCAAGCAAATTTGAGAGACAGAGCTAGCCGATGGCAGATAGACAGATCACTGAATGATTCTGTGAGTAACTCAATCTGCCTGCTTTGCCTGATTTTGGATAAAAGTTGCTCTTTTTAATAAAAAATTCAATATTTACATACATGGTGTGCTGTGAGTTAATTTTGTGAGTTTGTTTGCAAGCAAATTTTATGTGACAGACTGAGCTAGCCAATGGCAGATAGATTTCTGAATGAATCTGTGATTCTGTGAGCAACTCAATCTGCCTGCCTGCTTTGCCTGATTTTGGGTAAAAGTTGCTCTTTCTTTATAAAAAAATCAATATTTATATAAATATTTATAATATTTACATACAAGCCATGCCCAGCCACTCACATGACCACCAAGCCACACCCACAAATTAGGCCATGCCCACAGACCCAGTTAGTGGTCCCTGGGATTTAAAATTATGAGTTTGGTGGTCCCTGAGGTCCAAAAGGTTGGCGACCCCTGTGCTAGATAGTATTGGCAATCTGAGGTTCATCTGAGGTGGGGAAACTGAGAGTTTATAATTTTTATTTTCTTATATATATTTTTAGGGGGAATGTCATCTTTACCATCATCTTCCATTCAGATAAATACTAAAACCAAAAGTGAGAAATGTAGTGATTTCAAGCACTGAGCCAGTCACTTACTTTTAGCCCTAAGAAGAAGGCAAGGACAAACCACTCCTGAAAATCCTTGCCAGGAAAATTGCAGGGACTTGCCCAGGCAGTTACCAGGAGTCAAGGCTGACTTGAATGTATCACACACACACACAAAACAAAAACAACCAGTCCCTGTTTTCATGATATATGGTTCGTCTACCGATTTAGATTTGGTTTTAAAAGGATATTTAGGCTAAATGTGAAGTTCACATTCTGGTTTGTTTGTTTGTTTTTTGGGGGGGGGAACTAAAGTAGAACCATATTTTTTTAGCTGAGTGGCAATGAGAAATAAATTGTTTTCCCATCTCCTGTTTAAGGCTGTTTAAGGCTTGCATCCACAACAACCTCTTACACTGAGAATGACACCTGCTGCAAACAATAATTTGGACTTATTGGCTATTTCTGCTAGCTTTATCAGTAGGAGAAATCCCAGTAATCCTTGCACATGCTTATGGAAAGTCAGTACTTAACTCAGTCCACAGACACCTTCTCCAATAAGAAAGAAAGGTTCATGATACATTTTAGGAGATGCTTACAATTCTCTTCACTAAACATTATATCCCCGCTTGATATAAGAAAGACTAAGAAGCAGAGTAGACGGACCCACATTTTTTCGGAAGACACTGTAATATTTGTAACTCCAAAGGACAAACACCTTAAACCAGCTGTTCTCAAAATCTGAGCCAAGACTCCCAAAGAGGTTGCAAAATAATGGACACAAATGATGCTTTTGTCTCAATCCTTTCTGAGTATGTTTGCCAGACTGTTGCTAAAGTAATTTAAGTGCTCCGTAACCCACAGTTCCAGAGCCATGCATGAGGCTAGAATGTTCTCTCTCTGATTCTCTTTCTCTCTCTCTCTCTAACACGTGGGTTTTGCTTTTCAAAGGAAGAATCACCATGCCTGGAGGCCACAAGTTTTCTAAGCAGAGCTCTGACCATTTTTGACTTGATGTTCACTTCACAGAGAGGATTGATTGGAAGTAGAGAAAAGGTGGAAAGCTGTGAAAGCAGTGGGATATTTCAAGAATAGAGAAAGGAATCTCTTCATACAAAGTCCCACTGAATAAAGGCTCACTGTCTATTTTCTCTTTTCCATCCAGCCTAATGCTCTATGTGGAAAAGCAACTTAAAGTCTGTGGCATTTTGAAAGCTGAATGTTTTAGGAGCAGTTTAAGAAAAACTAGTTTGAGACAGAGAAACATCTTTACTCCTAGTTGGTGAGTACCGAACAAATTCCTTGTTTGTCCAATCACATTTCGCCAATATAGAATTCTATTCTATTCTAAGAATAGCTTCTACAAAATAAAACTTTGGATTTCCAGGAATTATTGCAAAAATAAGTGAGCTTGCTTCCAATTCAAACTACAGCTTTAAATGCCATTTGTTTTCTTTTAACTTATTAAAAAAATTATAAAAGTTTATAGGAATCTCTGTAGTGCAATGGTTAGAGTGTAGTACTGCAAGCTAATTCTGCAGCCTACAATTTGGCAGGTCAAATCCCACCAGGCTCAAGGTTGACTCAGCCTTCCATCTTTCGGAGGTGGGTAAAATGAGGACCCAAATTGTTGGGGCAATATGCTGACTTCTGTAAACCGCTTAGAGAGGGCTGTAAAGCACTATAAAGCAGTATATAAGTGTAAGTGCTATTGCTATTGCTATTATATTGTTGAAAGAAATATCCTTCTGGGTTCAGTTCCAAGTGGGGAAAAAAGACACTGGAAACATGGAGGCTGCTTGGAAGGTTTAATGGTTACAGGGCCACATGGCCTAGAGCTCCAGAGAAGAATGATCACATGCTTCAAGATGAGAAGAGAAGGGAAAAAGGGAAAAGGGGAAAAAGAAAAAAGGAAGAAGAAGTTGAGGTGCTGAGAGTACCTGGGTTTTATACTCTCTGTTGAGATTTGAATTGGAGCTTGTATTCTAATTGGTTGTCAGACTCCCAGGGGCGGGGGTCTTAATTTTGTAGGCTTGGTCTGGCCTTTCTGGGTGATTATGCCCTTAAAAGGGCTTTTGGCAATTGCTATAGCTTTTACCTGGAGTTCCTTCTTATGTAAAGTATTCTGGCCCAGGCCTTAATGGCCCACCTATTAACAAAGGTGGGGGTGAGTTTCTGCTTCTTGAGTTTCTACTCTTTTTAGAAGAAATATTCTGCCTTTTAATATTTCCTAGGCTCTTTCAATTTTTCTAGGAGAGGGGTGGATGCTAACTTCCTACAATCCCTCATTTTTTTTTTTTTTTTTTGAAAACACGTGAGAATTCTGACAAAAAATTAAAAGGTGATCAAATCAGGGAAACTTGATGGGTGCTTTAAAAAAATTTTTTTTTTCCTCTGATGCAAAGGAAAGGCATTGAAAAAGAGGCAACAGAAAAGGATTCCTTCAGTGGCTCCCAAAAGCTTTCAACCATAAAGCTCTGGGAAAACTTCTGGTTTTTTTTTTTTCTTTAGCTGTATCCAATTTTTCTTGCCAAATAATTTTCAGATGTTTGATATACGTTTTGTGAGCTTACAGTCAGGTTGTAAGCACAAGCCTCTATACAGTGTTCACAACCTTTAAATTACAGGCTGCTCATATCCAAGGTTATGGTTACTACCTGCCTAGCTCTTAGCTTCCAGGGTTTGTGAGGCCAAATTGTGGTTAGCCAGTGTGCAACCAGGCTATTTAGTATTTTTAAAGTTACACACAATGAGCCCTGGGACTTCTACTCATGAGACCACCAGTGCAACATATCCTGCTTTACTGGGCAACTGGGCAGCATCATTTGTGAGTCACAGTCAGGACTTGGGGTTTGGAGATCTCTTTTCTGCTATCTCTTCAGGAATTGCCTGAGGGAGATGCCTTCTCCCCCATGGAATTAGCAGGGTAATATGACTGCTTGGGCTTTAGTGCCTCAGAGCAGCAAACAAAAACAAAAAAAATAAAAAAAAACATTAAAACGAAGCTAGGAGCAGCTTTTTGTGGAGGTAGGTAAAAAGGGGTTAGCCTCTATCTAATTCTGAATGGTGTGTCTCTGTGTATGTGCCTGTGTATGCAGCTAGTTTTACAATACAGATGATACAAACATGTGGACAATTTTCCCTCCCACCAGACAGAAGTACAAGGTGTTCAGAACTTGCTGGGCCAGCCACTCTCAAATACAATCCTTACATGAGTACATTAAACTGGTTACAATATAAATAATACAAGAAAGAAAACATTACAATAGATTTCACATTACAATGAATTTTCAGTTACAATGAATTTCCATCCTCCCTCCATAATCTTTCTAACTTCTGGGGATTGAAAAGAGTCTTTTAGTCTTTTACTGGTCCATCTCAGGGTCCTTTCCTTCACGTCTTTGGGTGGCATAGGCTTGGCCTGGTGGTATGGGTGGTCAGTCAGGCTTGGGAAGGTCTGCCCACTCTGGTTGCTGTAACGACTTTCAGTGGAGGCTGGATCCAAACCCAATTCCTGGCTCCAATGGGTGGAATGGCTTTAGAGGGCAGCATCTGCTTCCAAATGTGGCAGGCCTGGAACACACAGAACAAGGGTCCCTTCCCCCTTCACTGGTAATTCTACCAGGAAAGGCATTGTAAAAGGATTAGAGATTTTGGTGTCTGTGGCGGGGGGGTTAGATAGCTTGCAGGCATGGTTTGAGGATGAAGAATAACACATTAGTATTGCAGTTACTAAAAAGATAAATCAATTTCAACAAAATGGAGACACAGTAGATGAGAAAGGAAAAAAAAACTGGATTCACAAGCTTCAGGAAAAAGGATGAACAGGTAAAATCATTTAAACACACAGTATGAAACTTTTCTTCTAAATGAACTTAGAACATTCACTAATAACCTTGGGTTTTTCTTAAAAGCACAGAGAGGAAAGAAAATTTTCTATTCCTCATCCAGTTTGGTTGGCCAGACCAGACCGGGAGAAGACAATTTCTCTCAGTGTTTTTAAATCTTAACAATTTAAAATTAATATCTGAAGAGGTCAGACACTTTTAACAGTTGCAGCAGTTACCTCGAGGACACACAAAGACTTAGACACACACACACGTGCGCACGCACACACTCAGAAACAAGGACACAGAGAGGAAAACAAAAGTCTGAGGTGTACACACACATTGATCATTCCCACAATAAATATCTTAGTTAAATTGGGGAAGGCATAAATCTTAAGGAACAAACCATGTGGTTGCATAGAAGACAAAGAAAGAAAGATAGAAAGAATTAAGAAAATTCCATGTGATCCTGTTTATACATTGCCCTTTTAAGTACCTTTATTTACCACATTGGTCTTCCTGTATCCCTCAGCAAAGCCAAATCCCTACCTATACATTTTACCTTTTTCTTGCTCATGCCGGCTAGGGTCAGCATCTGCTGCTCATCCCAAGCCTCCAATAGCTCTCCCTGGGGGGTTCCATCCAGGACCCTCGAACTACCGCTTCCCATGTTCTCCTTACATGTGGAGTTTCACACTTTGGCTTAGTCGGGTCAGTCAGCTAGGCGAACCAGTTTCAGACACAAGCAATATCCGAGCAAGAAGAAGAAAAAAAGAAGGGTGTCTGGGGGAGACTTTGGTCGTTGCTCCTGGCGCAACGGAATCAAACACTTTTCTTAAACCTCAGAACAAAAATATAAAAGAGACTGGTCGTTGCTCCTGGCGCAACGGAATCAAACACTTTTCTTTAACCTCAGAACAAAAATATAAAAAAACTAGGTGTTTCCCAAAGTATGCGCGCTCCCCTTTTTAGTAAAAAAATTCCCGAGAGACTTTTCTCTCTCTCTCTCTCTCTCACTTCACCATGGTTTTCGGACTGGGGGTGTTGCTGTCAATGCAGCCTACTTTCCTTTCCCCAAAAAAAACAGCCCGTGAGACTCTCTGCCCCCCTCAGACAAGTACGAGTACTCCACTTTTCTCTATTCTATTCTTTTCTTCCTAGCCCACGTTTACAGATCTGGAAGAGCTCAGATCCGAGGAAAACTTGCTGCTCTTATGCAGGCAAGTACTGGCGCTCCTAATTTAGTATCCAAATTACACTAAAATTACCTAAGTTTACCTAAAATCCTGGGGTTTGCTTTTGGGATACACTGGACAAAAAAAAATGACAAATTTTCCTTCCCTCCCTTCAATCATAACCCGCTTGGCTTTTCCTCTTATATACAGAAGGTCCCACACTCTGATGGCCCCCCCTTGCTTTTCTTGTCCTGATGGTCATGGCTCTGTAGAGCTAACAACAGGTAAGAGGGCGGCTAGAGGCCAAACAAAGAAATGAAATCCAGCTGCTGTCCAAGGATGAAGCCACTCATAAACATGCACTTCCTTTTTCCCTAACAAAAGGTCCTGTGCTCTGGCAAAACCCCCATGCTCTCCAGACTCTTGGTCTTTCTGCGGTTAGGAAATGCACAGAGGAAGCAAGATCCAGTTGTGTTTGGGAGAAGGATCCTCTCACACACATGCAAGCATACACATATTTCCCATACTTTTCCATGCTTTAAAATTAAAATTTAGAGGTACTCACCTTCTTTCCAAGCAGCCTTTGAGCTCAACACTCAAAACCCCTTTAAAACCATTTTTCCAAATGGCCAAGGTCCAGGAAAAAACTCACCCACAGACTCAATGGGTCTGTTTGCTAGCAAGGGAATCTTACCTGGGCCTGGTCCATTGGTTAGGTTAGCTTGGAGTCCCATCTGCTTGGGTGCCAATTGTTGAAAGAAATATCCTTCTGGGTTCAGTTCCAAGTGGGGAAAAAAGACACTGGAAACATGGAGGCTGCTTGGAAGGTTTAATGGTTACAGGGCCACATGGCCTAGAGCTCCAGAGAAGAATGATCACATGCTTCAAGATGAGAAGAGAAGGGAAAAAGGGAAAAGGGGAAAAAGAAAAAAGGAAGAAGAAGTTGAGGTGCTGAGAGTACCTGGGTTTTATACTCTCTGTTGAGATTTGAATTGGAGCTTGTATTCTAATTGGTTGTCAGACTCCCAGGGGCGGGGGTCTTAATTTTGTAGGCTTGGTCTGGCCTTTCTGGGTGATTATGCCCTTAAAAGGGCTTTTGGCAATTGCTATAGCTTTTACCTGGAGTTCCTTCTTATGTAAAGTATTCTGGCCCAGGCCTTAATGGCCCACCTATTAACAAAGGTGGGGGTGAGTTTCTGCTTCTTGAGTTTCTACTCTTTTTAGAAGAAATATTCTGCCTTTTAATATTTCCTAGGCTCTTTCAATTTTTCTAGGAGAGGGGTGGATGCTAACTTCCTACAATATTTAATGACAAATATTCCATTAGGACCTATTATTGGTTCATTTGATACAGAAATTAAAAATTAATTATTAAAAGTAAATAGCACATGTACTGTTTGCCCAGTTCGAACATTAATGAACTTACTGCTTTTATTTTATTGAAGTGTCACGTAAACTTATGTAATTATTGTGTTACGGTATCACAAAGAGAACCCCTGCTCTAAATTCTAACTCAAGTTAACAAAGCATAATTGCTGTGTACATAGTACATATAATTCCTCCCAAACCAGATGTATTATGACTTAATGTGATAGTCATGTTTGCCTAGTAGGCTATTACAATAGCTTTATTTTTATAACATACAGAACCACAAAGTCCAAAATCCCATGTGAAAATAGTTTAGCGCTGCAATCATAGAAAAGGTGGTCTCCTCTAATCAAGAATTTTAAAAGTAGTCCTTGTCAAGTTGACTACAACTTCTGGAATTTCACAGACATGTCCAAACATGTTGCTTAGGAGCTATAGAGAAATAGTTTGGCACTGATTTCTCCTCCAATTGTTTCCACCTGTCTAGGCCTTAGCCCTGGGATTCTCTGTTAATCTCTTGTTCCAGTCCAACTGGGCCTGATGCTCTTTAGCTTCTAAAGCTGGACAAAGTCATCAACAATCTGCCATTTGTTAAGAGATATTCTTAATTAATAACCACCAGGTATTCAAAAACCTTCACACAATCTTTCCTACCTTTAACATCTTGTTCTAGCAGCTAATCTGTGGAGAAGTCTGGAAAAAAGTTTTCTTGATAAAATATAAGCAAAAATACTTTATCATGAATTCTATCACTATACATAATCAATTGCTCTTTCTTTTTCTGGAAAGGAAAGTATGCATTTTCCTTCTCTGGATATACATTCACACATATTAACATTCATTACGGCACATACTACCATTTAAAAAAAAAAACACAATTTAGCAATATTCCCCCAAGATACAAAAGAAGAAAAATAATTATTGGATTGATTTTAAATTTCAGCATCTGCTTGGATATTGTTTTATTATTTCATAAATAGGCATTTTATGGAGAAAGAAATGGAAATGAGTACCTACATTATTTAGAATACAACCAATTCAGAAGTAACAGCCGGTAGCGATTCACTGCAGAGAGGACTGAAACCAAAGACAAAATGTACTGAAGTTTAAAGAATGAACTATATATACATACACAAATAGCAACTGCACAGAAGAGATGGATGTGTTTGTATGTTGCTATTTAAACTGGGAATATTTTTATTTACCTGACTTTTAAAGGAAAGATTCCTAGCAAAATGATATTCCATTGGGCAAAAATACCTAGTTGGCCTATGTGCTATTTATGTGTATTTGATCTTTGTGTGTGTAGGGGAGAGGGGATTTGCTGTTTTTAATGTTGGTTGTCACATAGAAGAGCTGGCAAATAGGCAACTATACAAAATTGAAACAACAATACTTGAAAAATACATGAACTTTTTAATGAATATTTTTGCCCTGAAACTTAAAAGGATGGAGTAGATTAACAGCCTAGTGGGAGTTATCACAGTTCAAGTGATACAGCACCTGTTCTGCAAGCAAACAGTGCCAATTCAAGCCTTGGTATCATTAAGTTGAAATAATTAGGTGATGTGCTCTCTGTACTTAGCAATTCCTTATTTTTGCAGCTCAATTCTAAGCATGTTTAAAAATAAATTCCACTGCATTTACTGGATTTACTCTCAGGAAAGTGGATAAAGTTAGAACCTTGGCTGCTCTCTGTATTTTCCATCTTTATTCATTGATTTTTAAGACAGAAGCATATCTGTTTTGCTTCTCATATTGCTTTATTGAGAATAGTTGCCTTGGGGTTTTGTGACCCCTTATGCAAAACTCATGTCACTATGCAAATATGCTATATCTCAGAAGTAATACTTTCTGCCCCATTGTTTTCTATAATTATCTTCCATAGTGTACATATCAAAAGCAAAAGACTTAGGGATTTAATCAAGAAGATAAAATATAGAAAGAAAAGAAGCTATAGAATAGATCAAGTAGTCAGCAAATCTGAAACAGGAAATGTTTGGGAAAAGAGGACATTCTCCCCTGAGCCACAGTGTGCAAAAGCCATAGTATTTGCAAGGTCATTTTTAGAGTGATCTGAAGGTATAATACACCAAAAAAAAAAAAAAAAGTATCCTGCAAAAGAATTGCATTGAAATTAATGAGGGCTGTGCTTTTCCTTGGGCAGTATAACTTTTTAGTGCAATAAACTTAAACATGTTTCTCTTCTTTTCTTTGTAATTTTCTTAGCTGGAGTATCCCATTCTAGAATTATTATTATTTTTTGCTTTGTAACTGGTGGTTATCATTGTCACAAGTGTAACTCTAAAATTCTGGCAATAACATTTCTCCTGGTGGATTTAGTTTCAACTTGTTTTCCCTTCCCAAATTCTTTTACAATATTCTTCATCCAAAGTTATCAAAAACATTACAGAATCTCTGATTCCCCCAGGCCCTAGCTGGTATTAAGTTCTTCTGGAGGTATTTTCAGGAAATCCATATTATATAATGTTCCAGACACAGCTGTTGGAGGACTAATAAGGTGATCCTGGCAAAAACTCATAGGATCAAAAAAAGCACCTGGCTGTAGCTGAAAACAGGGTAGTGCTGACTGACCAAATAACTCAACTCAAATAACTGTAGCTGAGATCTTTTGATCCAGAAGAAGAGTCTCCAAAGTAAGCCTATGTATTTATGGTTTAAACAGTTTTTAGGGATGGGTCTTCTTTAATGAGTCTTCAAACAATATGAAGTAAAAAGGGCCTGCCCCAGAGGGACTGAACCATGCAACTCTGCTATCAGTTAGTTCAGATGCCCAACATATGGAAATGGATTATGTCATATAGCAGAACAATTTCTCAGAACAGTTTCTCAGGTGTCTGCCTGTCATCAGGCTGTAAGTCCAGTGTATGAGAGATGGTTGTACAAAGCATTGGGCCATCTTCCTTCTCCTTTCCCCAATGCCAACTGGCTCTTCACTTCGGTTATTTTTAGGGATGGGTTTAACACAATTTTAAAGTTGCACCCCTGTTTAAAAGTTAACTGGCTAATTGGTGGCAGGCATGAGGTGGTAGGGGATTGTAAAATGCAGCAGAATAGTTCATTTTAGCTTCACTTGCCTTGTAATGCCTGTCTAAACTGTAGACAACTTTTGCATCTACCTAGGAGTGTTGAAAGAAATATCCTTCTGGGTTCAGTTCCAAATGGGGAAAAAGACACTGGAAACATGGAGGCTGCTTGGAAGGTTTAATGGTGTACAGGACCACATGGCCTGGACCTCCAGAGAAGGATGTTCACATACTTCAAGGTGAGAAGATCAAGAAAAAAGGGGCTGAGGTACTGAGAGTGCTGGGTTTTATACCCTCTGTTGGGATTTGAATTGAAGCTTGTATTCTAATTGGTTGTCAGACTCCCAGGGGCAACTTTGTAGGCTGTCCTGAGTTCCAGGCTTGGTCTAGCCTTGCTGGGTGATTATGCCCTTAAAAGGGCATTTGGCAATTGCTATAGCTTTACCTGGAGTTCCTTCTTATGTAAAGTATTCTGGCCCAGGCCTTAATGGCCCACCCATTAACAAAGATGGGGGAGAGATTCTGCTTCTGAGGTGAGTTTCTGTTTCTTGGGTTTCTACTCTTTTTAGGGGAAATATTCTGCCTTTTTATTATTTCCTAGGCTATTTCAATTTTCTAGGAGAGGGGTGGGTGCTAACTTCCTACAGAAGCTTGGACTGTGTTTTGATAGATACATTAACTTACATCATCCCAAGCTTTGTAACAGGTGGTTATCATTGTCACAAATGTAACTCTAAAATTCTGGCAACAACATTTCTCCTGATGGATTTAGTTCACCCTGTTTTGCCTTCCCAAATTCTTTTCCAATATTCTTCTTCCAAAGTTATCAGAAACATTTGTTGGAAGAGGAGGGGAATGTGGGGAAGATATACTAATGCTTTTATTGAGAGCCAATTTGGTCTAGCGGTTAAGATACCAGGCTAGAAATCTGCCATAGGTATAAAAACTGGTTGGGGGACTATGGGCCAGTTCACTCTCTCTCTCAGCCCAACTCATATCTAATATGCCTGCCATGAGTTATTTATAACAAATAATAAAAGTTGAATATAAGCAAAAAAACATGGCCTGTACTTGCTGTCTTTTGGTGAACCAGTTATCTGTGGCAGGATAGAGATTGAGCTTGAAGTGCTCCTTATCATTTGTAAGCAGGTATAGAAAGAACAACAATGGCTAAGAAATTTGGGGGAGGAAATCACTTTACATTTCAATACAAGGTTAAAGAATGCTCCAATTATTGACCAATGGCACTTATCTCTCTTAGTAATCTAGACTTAATCAAAACATAGAATGAGAAGTGCCAGATGTTCATCCTAGCTTCTGAAGAGTCAGGGGCACTCAAGATAATATTACAAACATTTAATGGATAATGAAAAAAGGCAAAGGTATTCCAAAATGACATCTATTTTTCCATTAGCAATTATACTAAGGCTTTTGATTGTATAGACCACAAATGGAGGAAAGCCCTTAAAAACATGGTAATGCTAGGCTATCTCATCTGCCTACTAAAGAATTTGTATGATGTCCAAGAACCATTTCAGAATAGAAAATGGAACAATTAAATTCAAAATTGGGAAGGAGTACACCAAAGGTCCACAGGGCCCCCTTACTTATTTAATTTATATACAGTGTACATCGTGAGATATGCTTGACAAGAAGAAATGGACATTAAAATTAAAATCATTGGGAGAAACATCAATAACCTTAGATTATACTGATGACATCACTTTAATGACTAGAAGTGAGGAAGAGTTAAGAAATCTCTTGTTGCAGGTAAAAGAAAAAAGTCTGCTTCTCAATGTTAAAAACACCAACAATGTTAATAGGCATTATCTATCTAATGCATTATCATTAATAGATAGGCATTATCTATCTAATGCAATGATGTAAAGAAGTTGAACAGTAACATACAGTACACACACACACACACACACACACACCCTTGTTTAATTATTTATCAGCTCAAAAACCTAACACACGTATAAACAAAAGACAATGAAACAAATAGCTTTCTGTCTGGATGGTTTCTGGTGATGAGCCGAAAGACAGAAAAGGACAGCAGTATGCTTCCTCCCTTGATTGGGGCTTATCAGGGTGCTGTAACACAAGTATAGTCTCCCTTATTTATTTATCAGCTCAAAAATCTAACACACACACACACACACACACACACACATATTGTATATTCAAACATTCAGAGGGATGGTAACTTGTAACCATAAAATAATGAAATATCTGCTATTTGGACTATTTACACTATAAAAAATCTAGACAACATAGGAATACTTCATAGACATCAAAGAAGAGGGGATCAACCTATTCTCCAAAGCAACTGAAGGCAGAGCAAGAAACAATGGATAGAAACTAATCAAGGAGAGAGCCAACCTAAAACTAAGGAGAAATTTACTGACAGAACAATTAATCAGTGGAACGACTTGCCTCCAGAAGTTGTGGGTACTGGAGGTTTTTAAGACAAGATTGGACAACCATTTCTCTGAAATGTTATAGGGTTTTCTGCTTGAGCGGTGGGGTTAGACTAGAAGACCTCCAAGGTCATTTCCAACTCTGCTATTCTATTATTCTGCTATTCTATTATTCTGAAATATTATATAAAAATATGTGTTGTCAAGACTATGGTTTATGCACTGGTAACAGAGAATGGTGTAAACTGGACTATTGGAAAGGCAGAAGAAAGAAAAATGGATCTCTTTGAATTGTGGCTGAGAATATCTTAGTTTAAAAAAGAACAAATCATTCAGAATGAAATGAAGTAAAACCAGACCATTCATCAGGAGTACTAATAAGGAAGCTGAAGTTTAAAGGAAGCACAATGTGAAGGGGAGAGTCATTGGAAAAGATGCTTGGAGAAATACAATGGCAAAGAAGCCAATACAAGGCAAGGTATTGTAGGCATAAGCATGAATTCCCCAAACTCAAAGAAGCAGACAGTCTTGGGGAAATGGCCATGTCCTCCCCTGGGTCACAAAAAGTCAGATATGACTGAAGAACTGAAGAACAAGAAGAGTTTTCTATTGGCTCAAGGATAGTTGGACAGCTCTTTAAATGAGCTGACAGGAAATGCTCTGAGTTTCTCTTGATCTCCTTGCCAACTATCAACAACCAAATTAAGGAAGGGGCAGGAGATGGAAAAGGACAGCAGGAAGACTGTAAATGTTTTGCAGAGGAATGCTTCCTCATTTGGCAGGCACCACTAAGATAAAATTCTTGAAGACAGAAACTTCTGTCTGTCTCTTTCTACCAAGTCACTGCATGCATTGTTTACATAACAATGGAACAAACTGTGCAAATGTTCTTTTGCACACATGCTTGCTGAAAAAAACAGACCAATTAACTTTTGGGTAAAGCTTACTGTGTTATTTCTGTACTTCGGAGGCCCTTCCAGGCCTAGCATAGATTGAGTTTGTGCAATACAATAAAGTAATATTGCAGTTTGATTGTATTGGACTTATGGTGGTCAGCAAATCATGGTTAAACAAATTGTGTATTAGCACAGTATATGAATCAGATAGTAGGGTGGCTAGATACAAAACTCTTGAAACTCTGGGCAATACTTGGTATCAGCAACTGACATTTAGGGGAAGTTATGAGAAAACTGCTATAATGGTGACAGTATCTCCCCATTTTCCCTCTAGTCCATCACTTTGTGTTAAACCAGGAGGCTGGATCTAGAAATTACTATGTAAATTCTTTTACATGATTGTATATTACAGAGTATTCTAGTACTGCAGATTTGATATTATTTGGAAACATCAACACAAGCTAGGTAAGCCTCATGGCATGCTGTGAGTTTTGTTTCTTTTTTTAAGGAAAGAAGCATGCTTTCCATCAGAAAGAGAATGCAGGAATGCTGCTAAGTCTAGTTTGCCAGCTATAGGACCTGTATGTCATAGAATCTAAAGCCCACTCGATTGGCACATATTCTCTATGTGTGTATGTTTAAGGTAAGTGATCCTGCCCATCCCTGCCTCCTCTGAAAAGGCCATTGCTGGAGTGGGGAGCAGAGAGACAGAAGAAAGGGACACCAAAGATTTGATGCAACTATTGGGAAAGGAGGTGGCCAGTAATCCATACTGAGACCTCCAATGATCCCTCATTTTTCTATCAAGCCACTGATAGAAAGTGAGACTAAATGAGTTCATAAGTCTGATATGCCTATTCACACAAGGAGAAACGAAAGCAAACATTCCGTACACAAAGAGAAAGAGAGGAGGAGCTTCTGCATGGATCTCCTCTAGCAACAGTCAAAGCCAATCTTTCACTGATTAGATATACAGTAAAGCAGACTTGTTGGAACAACAAGGAAGCAATGCACCTGTTGCTTGGGAAAGTGTGTTGGTGTACTCTATTCCTGTTTGGACTATCTGATGAAACCGCTTTACTCTTTCTCTCCCAGCCTCCCCCAAGTTATCCAAGTTACTTTTTTGATTGTAATTTGTATACCCCTTATAATCAGCCAGTTTCATTTTGTTATCCAGTGCAGCATCTTTTTCCATATCATTCTTATAGCTGGTCGTTTTTAAATCCATTTTCAAACCAGTCTTAATCTTGTCTGGTAAAACTTAATACTCTTCCATAACATCTTTTAAACACAGTCTATTTATAATGGTAGACACTCTTAAAATTAACCTGTAGGTCCATTGTTCACAAATATACTTTGATATGTCCAATATTAGGTATTTTGCTCCATATATGTATTAGTAAGTCAAATTTAAATCCTCTTCTTTTTTAATTGTAATCTTTAGTTCCTTCTGGTTCCCTCTAACATTCAAAGTCCCATCCTATCATGTTTTTTTAAATATTCAAAACAGCAGCATTTTCCCCACAGGAAGGATTCTTATTGTCAATTTAAAAATCTTATTTCAAATCCATCTGGATCCTTAGCCCATTTGTCACTTTCCAAAATCAACGTTCTGATAACCCCTTTTGCTATTTAATTCAAAAAGATTTTTTTTTATATCCTTAAACTTATATTTAAAACTTACTTCATTCAGGCTTGAAGAAAACTCACCAGATGCTGCCAAAACATATGGAGCTAAAGGTTCCTAATAGCTGAAAAGCAGTTAATAAGCAATTTCCAAAAGTGATTAGAATAGGAAGTGTGCGAAGCCAGTGTTTCGTTTTGTTTTTTTGAAGGCGCCAACTGCAGTTTCAGCACAGATGGCTTTCCCTCATCTCCCAGAGCTCTAAACCTACTGGAGACTGGTGTCTTGTGGTCTCCTCAGGAGGAGAAATGGTCTAGAGCACTTGTGGGTAATCTCAAGCCTTTCCTTTTCCAGAAAGTAATTATGAAGAGCCAGACTATTTAACAGGCTCTTCATTCTGCTGTGCTCATTGGCTCCACTCAGTGTGGCATTTCATCCCCAGAAGTGCAGGTCCTGAGTTTTCTTTCTTTTTTTCTTTTGGCTGTACAAAAATGCAGTTTCAGTTCTTCTCTTTTCATTGCTAACTATGTTCATCCACTCATCATAACCATTCACTTAGTTGGCTTCTGTAAACAATATCTCATATGCTGGCTTCAAAGGGAAATTAATGTGTTACTGTGCTGGATAGTTTATTTATCTAAGAAGGCAAGCGTACACCTGTACTTTTCTTTGTGTTTTGAAATCCACTTGGTTATTCAATTTCTTGCAATGCTTCCTGGAACATGTTAATAAAACACAAACCATCAATTCTTTGCATGCTGTCACAAGAAAGGGAAAGATTTTAAAAGTTATTATTTATTGTTATCTAATGCATTATTTTTATGGCCCTATCATCTGTGTTTAGTAAATCCATTATTTTGACAGGGTGGAGTCATTTTAAATCATTTCAAATGTTTGCTAAAAGCTTCCACATACTGCTGTAAGTTCTGCTATAGCGCAGCAGGAAGATATTAATAGTTAAGCTTCTTCTGTGAGTGGATAAGCAACATAAAATACTGTATTGATGTTATTCAGACCTTAGGTAAAAATATTCAGACCTGTTTAACTATCTATCATGGGGGAGAATTGGATATCTCCAAAAGATTTGGATTTCAGTCCTAGCAATTCCACCCAGCATAGAAATTGAAGAAAATATGATTGTAGGTAGCATGACCCATATCCTGGTATTATGGGAAGTGTAGTCCAAAGTACCCAATATATTTACTCCTAATAGGAAAGAGCTAGTTTGGTCTAGTGATTAAGGAGCCAAGTTAGAGACCGGGAGAACATGAGTTCTAGTCCCACCTTAGCCCTAAAAGCTGTGTGGGTGATCTTGAGCCAATCACTCATTTTTTCAGCCCAACTCACCTCACAGGGTTGTTGTTGTCAGGACAAAAAGAAGAGGGAGGAATATTACATATGTTAGTCACCTTAAGTTATTTATAAAAATAATAAAAGCAGGAAATAAATTAAATAAATAAACTGCATTTGGTCCACACACTCCCAAGTAGGCACCTGTGCCTTTTTAATATGGCTTAGAGTAATAGGGAAACACAAAGGTTACATCTGCATCTCTGGAGACTGGCTTCTCTCTTGTATAATCTGCATCTATTCTCCAGCACCTGTGTTCAGCAAAATGTGAGAGAGAATCTGAAGTGATCGTTCTCAGAGGATGCCATCACTCATGCTTCTCTTTTGTGTCATAAAGGGAGTTTCTTCCAGAGTGTATTTCATAGAATGGAGAACCAGAAAATAAGGATAGTCCATATAAACCACAATCAGCAGAGCTCTTCCACTGTTTTGTTCAGTAGACAAAAGATCTTTACATCATTTTAAGGAGCATCAATCATTTATTCTCACTACCTCTTATGTGTGTTAACGACTTTTCCTTTGGAATTTGTTAAGAGGATTGGATGGGTAAAGAAGCAGGCCACTAATCTCTGAATCTCAGATAGACATCTTCATTAGCAAACAGTGAAGTAAAGTGTGGCTGGGAAGAGTAAGAAAGAAGAAAAAATAATAGACTCATAGGGAAATTGGAGAGACCCGAATATTGAGATGGCTGAGAATGGACTAGAATCTCAGTTTCCCTTCTCTTGGTACAATAGAATAACCTCTATAAAACCATGTATCTCCTACTCTCCTTTTGTAAATACAGATGGTTTACAAACTGCAGTCTTAATCATTTAGGCCAGTAAAAACCAGTGGCAGAAGACATCTAAATTAAAGGGACTGAGCTGTAATATCTTTTTCTCATTAACTTCTATCTTCACATTACTGAACCTCCGCTTCTGAAATATAATAAAGAAGGATTATTTAGAGCTGATGGTGATTTGGGTTAATGAATTAAAATTGTATGTATTTTTAATCACTCTGGGGCCAGGTGCTCTTTTTATCAATTGAATAGGCAAACAGAATTACCAGGCATCCAATGGTCAACAGGTATCTATTTTGAGTAGATCTATACAGATGAGACAATCCACAGTCATAATTAGCTAATATGACCAAAATGTTATTGCATTGCAGTCTCAAAAATGCAAGTTTCACATTCAAGAGTAGTCTTAAGAGACTATTTACATGCACTAGTCTCAACCCTATGAGTAAGAGAGAAAACCATGTGTATATTACCACCATGTAGTATTGTAATGTAACAGGGTAACTGTGTGACTGAGAACCTACTAGAGGATGCTTATGTCTGCTGCAACCCACTTATTATGCACACAGTTCTTCATATACTGTAGAAATGCCTATATACAATCGAGGTCTACTGACTGTCTGCAAATGTATACTGTGAACTGGGATGGGAAAAGGTGGAGTAATGGGAGGGTGATGTTCTGAATATATTTGGAGCCCAACATTTAACTTTGCTGGATCTGATTAGACACCAATAGCAAGAAGTTATACATCTTCTATCATGAGTAAGCAAAGCTGCTCTGATATTTGCTCAATACAGTTTTTACCTCGGTGAAATGAATTGGGAGGACATAATAGCAATAGCACTTAAAACTCATATACATCTTCACAGTGCTTTACAGCTCTTTTAAGCAGTTTACAGAGTCAGCCTATTGCACCTAACAATCTGGGTCCTCATTTTACCCACCTTGGAAGGATGGAAGGCTGAGTCAACCTTGAACTTGATGAGATTTGAACTGCCAAATTACAGGCAGCTGGAAGGCAGCAGAAGTAGCTTGTAGTACTGCATTCTAACCACTGCGCCACCATAGGCAAATAAAGGCAAATAATTATTGTTATCCTGTGTATATACATGCGCTTTCTGGTCTTAAATACAGTGAGAGTAATTGTTTTACTGCTTTAATCTGACAAAGATAGCTTTACTTTGTCACAATTTAATTTCCTTCTAAGAGAATCCTTTTAAAACAGAAGAGTAGTGCTAAATGGATTTTTAAAAAGATATTCGGTTCAATTAATGAAAATAAAGCATTTATTTGCTTGCTTATAAAATATTTATTTTCATGAATTTAAAGGGCTTCCTAAAAATTGGGCCCTGCTGTATAAGGTATAAGGTATCATTTATAAATAACAAATAAATTACAAACACAAAGTTGATGAAAATATATAAGAAGATGAAAACAAAAGAGGGCAAAGAGATAAATTACATTTAAAAAAGAGAACAAATCATGAATGTGTCTGTTCTGAGGAACCAACATAGTAATAATAATAGCAACAACCCCAACTCTTTTCTTTCCCTTTCACACACACCCCCAGCTGCTAATTTGGCAGTGGTGTAGAACCGCTGAATACCCATGGGAGGAAAGCAAGAAAGATATCTAGAAAATTAGAACTGGCTGATGAGAAGAGATTGTGAGAGAAATACAAACACAAATAGCCATGACAGGTTTTAATTTCCATGTGGGTTTTATTTCTTACATTGTAGTGTACTTCCTGATATTTCTAAAATTCTGAGATTTGTGCTGCTTCTATATTTTGTTTTTTCTGTTCCTCTAACATGCTTCATCTCAACACTTTTCTTGTGGTTTTATCTATAAAAGCCAAAGTTGTCATTTTCAGTGCTATAGAAGTAGCCTTCCCCTTTCTAAGTGGAACAAGTTGGCCTAAATATTTTCACTTGTCATTTTCAAAAAAATTTTCCAGAATTTTTTTAAAAATGTCCTTGGTATAAGATTTTGTATTATCTGGTTGAATGAAATTTAATACTGATTGAATGTACGTACAATTATAACCTTAGTGGTAAAATATTCTCAATAGCTAGGGTATATTTAATATTTTCCAAAAGGCTATGAACGGTTAGATTCAGCAGCTAAATGACCCACTTGGTTTCTACAGTCCTTTGCTCTGCATGTGTTTTAGAATTTTTCAGCCATATCTGAGGGCTTTGGGACCTGATTTCATGTACAGAAACCATAATTGAGCCCAAAATTTCTGTTGCTAAGCGAAACATTTGTTAAGTGAATTTTGCCTCATTTTATGACCTTTCTTACCACAATTGTTAAGTGAATCACTGCAGATGGTAAATTAGTAACATGGTTGTTAAATGAATCTTACTTCCCCATTGTCAGAAGGTCATAAAAGGGAATCACATGACACTGCAACCATCATAAATACGAGTCAGTTGCCAAGTGTCTGAATTTTGATTACATGACCATGAGGATGCTGCTATGGTTGTAAGTTTGATAAATGGTCATAGGTCACTTTTTTCAGTGCTGTCGTAACTTCAAACAGTCACTGAATGAACTGTTGTAAGTCAAGGACTACCTGTATATCTCATTTTTAAATGCATGCCTCAGGTGTTCGGCATTTGTACTCCTCCCAGGGATAAAGAAAAATATGATTGGAAGTGATTTGGTTCCTTGAAACCTCAGACTGTCCACTCCAGATTTTATGTAGCGACGTTTCGGCAGAATCTCATCTGCCATCATCGTAAAATACCTGAACAAAGCTGAATGCCATATATATAAATACCTGCGAAAACATAAGAATATATATATGTATGTATAATATCTCTTATCCTGTCCTCCCATTTCTTACAGTCATAATCTATAAAATAATTGAAACCATAAAGAGTTTATCTCGTTGCCTCTTCTGAATTACATGAAAAAAAAGGTTCATGTTTATGTGATTTTCCTCCAAGAAACTCAGAATTCCACTCTAAGGCAATCAAAATGTTAAAATAAATAAAGGAAATTAACAGAGTTCAGCAAAATGGACAAGTGGAATGAAGTTCACAGGGAATGAAAAACAGGCTTCATACAATATACTATGCTGGCATGAAATAAATCACATTATTGTTAGCATTTTATGAAAACTAGTCATTGAATTTTATTCAAGAAACTTTAAATGAACCATGGCTTAGTGTTAGATGTTGACCCAGGGATTAGGTGACCATTAAGGGGCTAGCCTACCAAAATAGCTACAACTGCATCATTGTCAGAAATCAGGATTTGACCTAGAACTTCTGCTGAGAACCAGCCACTAAGTCCATCTGCACCTTCTTTCTGGTGGGAATAGCTTTCTTTCAAGCAGGGCCTATTTCCTTTGAACACTGCCAAGGAAAAGCAATTTATTCTGATCCTTTTCACTCTTTAAACCACCTCATAAGCTAACTCTTATAATTTGGCTTTGCTTCTTCATTAACCCAAGATCTAAAAACAAAAATCATAATGCCAACGAATATTGCATTATCATTTGGAATAGGTAATTTAATATGCATTTTCTCTCAAAATGCTTTTTTTTTTGTCATTCAAGAATTTTTGCAATAAAAGGCAACATCAGAGTGCATTTTACAAACACATACACATGTATCTCATTCCCAGCGGAAATGGGTGACACAGGTCATAATTCACCAAGCAGACGCTTGTGATCTCCATTACTCATGGTTCCCTCAAGTTATTAACATCTTCTATACTGTGTCTGATATATACACTTTTCATTTACATCAGATATTTTACTAATTTTTGTGAATCCTAATTTGGCTATGGGGTAATGCAGTAAAAAAGGAAGAAAAATATAAAAGAAAACGGTGAGATCGTTTTGACTTTCTATATCCCCCCCCAAAAAAGGGAAAATTACAGCATGATCCTTTCAAGATGGTAACAATTTTTAAAAGATGAATGAATGCACAGTGTACACATTACTGAAAGCAATTAAAGCAGTGCACAAGTTGCAACCATGCTGATGATTATGGAAATAAATTGCATTTAAAAGAGGAAGTTTTGAAAAGTTAGATGTCGGTATGAGTTGCTATTAGTTTTGAAAGAATAATGACGGTTCCACATTTTCAGTCATGCAATAAAGTTTCTCTTTCATGTAATGATCAGCAGTTTTTTGGAAACTAAGCCATATATAACAGAATAACAGTTGGAAGGGATCTTGGAGGTCTTCTAGATTAACCCCCTGCTCAAGCCAGAAACCCTATACCATTTCACACAAATGGTTGTCCAATCTCTTCTTAAAAACTTCCAGTGTTGGAGCATTTACAACTTCTGGAGGCAAGATGTTCCACTCATTAATGATTCTAACTGCCAGGAAAGTTCTCCTTAGTTCTAAGTTGTTTATCTCCTTGATTAGCCTCCATCCATTGCTCCTTGTCCTTCCCTCAGGTGCTTTGGAGAAGAGCTTGATTCCCTCTTCTTTGTGGCAGTCCCTTAGATAATTGGAATACTGCTATCATGTCACCCCTAGTCCTTCTTAAACTAGACATAGTTTAAGTCCTTCTTCAGCTAGACATACCCAGTTCCAATAATTGTTCTTTGTATGTTTTAGCTTCCAGTCCCCTACTCATCTGTGTTGCTCTTTACTGTACTTTTTCTAGAGTCTCAACAACTTTTTTACAGCATACAAGCAAAACTGGATGCAATATTTCAAGTGTGGTCTTACCAAAGCAATATAAAATGGAACTAGCACCTCACATGATCTTGAATCTGTCCTTCTGTTAATGCAACTTAGGACTGTGTTGGTTTTGTTGTTAGCTGCAGCATACGTTGGCTCATATTTAAATGATTGTCCACTAGGATTCCAAGATCTGTCTTGCAGTTACTACTATTGAACTGGTACCACTTATTCTATACCCATGCTTTTGGTTTTTGTTGCTTAAATGTAGAACCTTTTCTCATCCCCGAATTTCATTTTGTTAGATAGATAATCTTCAGGTCTGGCAAGGTCCTCTGTATATTGAGACTATCTTCTGGAATATTGGCTATTCCTGACAGCTTGATGTCATCTACAAATTTGATGAGTTCCCCTTTTCTAAATCATTGATGAAGATATTGAAGAATACTGAAGAAGTCCAGTATACTCTTCAATATTTTCATCAATGAAGGTTTAAGAGCCTTTATTTGTTGGCATCATACTTTTTGCTTTTAGACCTTGGGTTAATGTAGAAATAAAGTCAAATTATAAGGTGGCTTAAGGAGATGTGCAGAAATGAAAAAGGTCAGAATAAACAAAAGTTTTAAAGAGCCTTGGGATACCCTACTGCATACTTCCCTCCATATAGATGCAACTCCCCCCCGCCCCAACCATGTAGATCTTCTTTTATCTTTTTCATAACTGGTTCCATTTAACAATATAATCCTAATTATGCCTACTCAGAAATAAGTATTATTAATTTTAACATCTATTGAATATTTTTTGCACTCACTTTCTTTGCCAGTTCCACTTTTATCCCACACAGTAGTTCTATAATGTTCCCCATAATTGCCCTCATCTTTCTTTTTTCAAACCCCCAAATCTTATATAATTCCTCCACCCACCAACATCAATTCACTTAAATTATTTCCACATTGTTGAAAGGCTGCCTGGACAATGTTGCTTGTTTTCAATTTACCAAAGGTTCTTTGTATCTCACAAAGAATAGAAAAAATTTACTTTAGAGCTGGAAATCATAATTCCACAAAAGTGGGTCCACATTGCTCATGCTTTTGTATCTATATATATATATATATATGCCTGTTTTCCCTCTCAGCAAACTTTAGGAGAACTCCTCATGTAATTCAACACCTTCTCTTTAGTTGCCAGAACCAATTATGCAAGACCGCCTTGTTATTTAAACATGTAACCTAGTACAGCTATAACTCAAACATCACATAACTCAACTCAAGCACAATTTTCTCTTCCTGCCTTTTAAGAAAATAATTCAATTCAATTCATTTGTTAAACAGTTCTGGGAAACTGTAAATGCACCAGGACAAAATTCCACATAGTATTTAAACAAAAAGAACCAAAGCCCTTTTTCCTTTTATTCTTTTCCAGAAGTAAATTTTAATGTGCAGACAAATATTTTAGGAATCCCTGCTAGCAGTAATATCATTCCAGAACCAGTAATGTTGACAATTTTGATTTAAGTTCCTTCAGTTAACTAAGAAAGTTCACATTTGTTTTAGACTTGGCTCTGTCTCCCCAACCTGAACTCACCAGCAATGTTTGGAGAAACAGAGTTACTTCCCCTAAAATGTTAATTTTCTGCTGTCCCCACAGATCAAACTTACATGGGAAAATGTTGGTGCTGTGTATCTTTCTGGGCATACATAAATCCTAGGAAATGAAACTTAATCCCTTCAGCAAATAGTGACAAATGAAAAATAAGACTGCTAATAGAGATGATAAACACATAGATATAAGACCAAAGCTAATCTACATTCATGGATTATAACATTTTTGCTCATTTCTTTGTTTTTTTCCAGTAATTTCAAAGGCAAAGTTTACCTCAGATGGTAGTTACAATATGTCCTTAAATAAAAACTTTCATTCTTATCTTCTAAAGTCAGTTCAGTGGTGCTTCTACTTCCTCCTAGCAGCCCTTGAGTATATGTTCTTAATTTTTTACCATTTCAGTTAATAAATATATAACAATTCCAAGCAATCAGGCAGGACAAATGTAAACACACTAGAGCCTTGCCTTTTTGTGTTTATTCAGAAATTAATGAACTGCAAAAGAGTAAGAAGAGAAGAATCAGACCATTGGAACAAAGGAGGGATCTGAAGAAGAGCAATGAAGACAGTCTTTGACTGGCTGGGTCAGCAAGCATTCCTGTATTTGTTTCCCATTGAAGTGAATGAAGCATAGCATTACTAGGGTTAGACCAGTAATGCAAAGGATCAAACATTCAAAACCCACCCCCACATTTAATGGATTGGAAAATGCCATGATCTGGTGAGGTGCTGACAGCAAGGACAAAGCTTTTCCCCACACATTGTGTTTCAATAGTCACGGTAGGATATATATATATATATATATATATATATATACTTTGTATTACACAAAACCTTACACACACACACACATATATATATATATATATATATATATATATATATATATATATATATATATATATATGTTACACACACACGCACACATATATATTACTTTTAATATGGGCAAATGCTTTAACATTCAGGAAACAACTCCTCAGTATAATGGGGGAGTTTAGTAACAAACAGTTGGAAGTTGGATGGGACAGGCCAAACATCCATCAGATAAAAGTGCTGCCGCTAACTTGCAGCCAATCCAGACTGAAAGAGCTGGAGCACACTCTTTTCAACAGATAAACAACAAACAACTGAACCAAGCAGATGGTGGCCTTGGCTACATGGCCAATGCCGAGGAATGCTTGCCATTTATATATTTTTTTAAAAAAATTACAATCATATATATCTTCTTCAGCACTGCCTAGCCAGCCAGTGCATTAGATTCAGCATATGATGGCCATTAAGGAGACGATGCCAAGTAAGAGACTGAGGGAACAACAATGTTGTTGTCACAGGCAACTAGAAACTGATGGAGGAATGGGTCAGTCAGAGTAGCAAGGAGAAGTCATATCAGCCCTTGCATAGCCCCCTTCAAAATCTATAGTGCCTCAGCTTCAGAGGAGATTCCATTCTAAGATTAGTAAGTATCATAGTACCAGCTTCCATCAAAGTGTCAGGTAAATGTTCCCAGCAAATGTTGCAGGAAAAGAACAATAACTCATGTGTAAGTGACAGGTTGTCTGCTTCTTTCTAGTTTCTGAAATCATTGTTTGCATGTTTTGTGTGTGAGAGATTGAATTATTATAATCCTGTATCAGTGGATTTCTGTACAAATCACAGATAGTATAAAATAATAATATAATTGTTGCTGAGATTTCATAGAACATAGAGTGTTACTTGTTGTTATAGCAAAAACATCTTGAAAATGTCAGATGAATTCCTCTTTGTGGGGTCCATGATGGTCTCTGAACTTGGTAGTATTCTTGCAGAATTTGATTACCAAACTTTACAGTTAGAGTTATTTAGTTTGGTAATGAAATGTCTGCAAGAAAAGAAAACCAACAAGCTCAGAGAACACCATCAACCTCACTGCTCAACCCTGAGGTACAAATATTTTTCTTTCCTTTATATGGAATCTAAGTAGCTTACACTCACAAAATGTGACAGTTAAAACATATAATTATAACAAACATAGCTTGATACTTAACAGTTGTCCCCAGTACCATCTTAAATAATAAAGCATGATGTAACAATGTTAGATCCCAGAACATCTGATTGTCCTCATAAAAAACTTGTGTACAAGTTAGAAAGTTATAGTACCAAATAGAACGTGGCAAAACAGTATTGATTCCAGATTGTCAAAGGACAGCTAATCTGACCCTGGGCAAACCAGTTGTTAAATTATTTGAATCCCACCGTGTGTATGTGTGTACACACACACACACACACACACACACACACACACACACACACGTATATATGAAATCTAGATTGAATAGAATTAGAGAAAGAAATTTCAATAATCTATGCTATGCTGATGACACTACATTAATTGCCAAACTGGGGAGGTTATGAATTCCCCAGTAATAACAGGAGCACAGTGAAAAACATGGGAGAAAAATTAAATATAAAGATGGACAAATTAACGACAAGTTCACAAGCCTGCCTTAAAATGGAGAATGATGATATCCAAGTGGTAGGATCAACCCATCAAAGTAAAGTAACAAACAGTCAAGAAATATGCCTCAAGGTACCACTTGGTAGAGCAGCCATGAAGGGCTTGGAAAAGATATCCAAATGCTGTGATGTGTCTGTATCTATAAAAATCAGAACTGTGTAAGCCCTGCTATTCTTTGTGACACTCCACAGAAGTTAAAGTTTTGAAGAAGCAGGAATGGATTGATACTTTTCAACTTTGGTGTTGGATAACTTTCCTGAGAGGACTGTAGACAGCTAAGAAAACAAACAGATTTTGAACAAATTCAGGGGTGGGATTCTACCAATTCGCACCTATTCGCTAGAACTGGTTGTTAACATTTTAAGCAGTTCGGAGAACTGGTTCTTAGAAGAAATTACTGGCCTAATCCTGTAAGGAAGGCAGGAAGAAACATTCTGGTGTTGCTTACAGAAACTGCCTCTCCGTTAACCCTTATTACATTCTTGGAAGGACTAGACTTCCTGTCTCAGGAACGTCTCTGGAGTTTTTTCCCCCCTCCTTTGCTGGTACTTTGCTTGTGTGGAGTGACCATTTAAAGTTACAATGGCACTGAAAAAAGTGACTTATGACCATTTTTCACACTTATGACTGTTGTAGAATCCCCACAGTCATGAGAGACCAGGAGAGGAGATGCGTGCCTCGATGTGAGTGATATTGAGTTGGCCACACCCAGCCAATAACATGACCACCAAGTCATGTCCATCCAATCACATGACCACCTAAGCCATGCCCACAACCTAAGCCATGCCCACAGAACTGGTTGTTAAAAATTTTGAATCCCACCCCTGAACAAATTGATCCAGAGTTCTTACTTGAGATAGAAATGAGTAGGGCCAAACTTTCTCACTTTGGAAACATTAGGTAAAAATCTGGCTCTCTGAAGAAGGTTTCACTGCTGGGAAAGTGGGAAGGAAAGAAAAGAAAGAAAAGAAGAGTATGACTAGCAACAAGTAGATGGATTCAATTACATGGATGATAGACGCACCGTTGGAAGACCTGAAATAACATATTAAGGATAGACTGTCATGGAGAAAAAGCTATCTAAGTGTTCACTAGGAGGTTTGATGACTCCTTGACTTGATGGCTTCACTTGATCAATCAATCATTCTTTTCATATAGGGCATTCAATTGCTATATCAAACATTGTTCTTATATGAGTGCTTTAATATGATTGGAGGAAATCAAAATCAGTGAAATATATCAGAGTTGAGGAACACCTCATTTGAAACGAGAAGCAAAAATTATGACCTTTTAGTAAACTGAAAAGCATAATGGAAAATGCTCTGCACATAACAAAAATGTTGTGCACTGATTCACAGGAATAATGGGACTCCTTAACTGGAGCTAATAAAAAAATATGGATATTTCAGGGAATATTAGCAGAATCATTGTCCATGTTGCTCCACAAATTGCAGAATACCTTATGCCACCAGACTTGAAATTCTAGACCTAGACAACCTAGAACTACGATACCTTTGGTCTGATCTAAGTATAGTACATAAAATTATACATAGCAATGTCCTACCTGTCAATGAATATTTCAGCTTCAACCATAAAAATACAAGAGCATACAGTAGATACAAAATCAAGGTAAACTGCACCAAACTTGATTGCAGGAAATACGACTTCAGCAACAGAGTGGTCAATGTCTGGAATACTCTACTTGATTCTGTGGTTTCTTCCCCAAAGCCCAAAAATTTTAACCTTAGACTGTCTACTATTCACCTCACCCCTTTCCTAAGAGGTCTGTAGTGGGTATGCATAAGCGCACCAACATGCCTATCGTCCCTGTCCTATTGTTTTTTTTTTTCTTATATGTATCCATTTCATGTACTCATAACTATGTTTATACTTATACCTGTTATCTTATAATCAGTTGACAAAATAAAATAAAAATAAAATAAAATAAAAATAAATTCGTGTTTAGTTGTGACTGAAAGCTTGTGTCAAAGAAGAATTTCAGTTGTTGATTTTCACAGGTTCATACATTGAAGTGGTCTCCCACCCCCACTCTAATACAGAAGGAGGTCACACAAAAGTCTTTTTTTTCTATTAAATAAACAAGCCAAATGATGCCATAGTTCTGCTATTCTTAGCTTTATTATGTCATTTTCTGGGGCATCCCGTCACAGGAACAAGGCCAGACAGCAAATATCCAGCCATTACTTGCAGCAATGGCATCTTCGTTGTTTCTTTACACAAAGGAAATCAAATCCTTGATGACTTTTTATTTAAAATGTGCCTACTCCCAAACACACAGTCTTAACCGGGGGTCTCTCACAATAACAGACCTGGATATTTTGACCTAGTAATAATCAAAACATTACATTTTCAGGTGTTAAAAAAAAGAAAGGATGAATCCCAATGTGGTCATTTTCACAATGCCTATTGAACATGCAAAATGGAGAACAAAAGTTCATTTGGTAAAATAGGTTTTAAAAAAAGGTTAAATATTTTTTAAAATAACACCAATTTTTGTTGGACATTTCTATATCCTATTATACTGTTTATACTTAGGAGTTTTCTGAGCTCTTTGTTCTTCAGAAAGGCCCTTGAAGAGAGTACTCTCTCTCTCTCTCCCCTCCCTCTCTCTCTTTCATTTCACGGTAGCATCTTTCTTCCACAAAACAGTGAGGAGGGAGAAATATTTTTTTTAAAAAAAACCTAACCTCTTGAGCCCGTAGTGTCACATGTATTTCAATCCTATTTATTTCCTGAAAGAGAAGTTGAGCCAGAGAAATGTCAACAGGATAGCATTCTGTATAATATCCTCTGATGGCCTTCCTTGTTGTCTAACACCATGTTAGGCATATTGTAAGAATCTGAAGTTGGCATCAAGAAAGCTAAAGCTAGCGATTTTATGAGTCAAAAGACAAGGTGCTTCATTTGTGTCTAGAATTCAAACATTCTCATGTGAATCTTTAGAACTAGGAAAGAACAAAATTTTCTGCTCCACTACAGCCCAAGGCATCAACTTCACCCTGTCTAAAAGAAAGCTAGTTCTGCCAGCATCAGGCAAGCAGCGTGTGTGTGTCTGGGTGTCTGGGTGTGTGTGGTGCTGTCATATATATGAATAAAACCAATATTCAATTCTTAGAGCCCTTCAACTCATAAAAGGAAACCAAAGAGATTCTTGTCTCCACAGAGTTTTTTAAAAAGTAATGCCTATATTTTTTTCTTTACAACAGACAAACAAGGCCGCATGCCTGTTGTGAGTTTCCTGTGGATGGGCACGTGTTACAGTGAAAAGGAAATTGTGCACTGTGGCTGTATTAAAAAATCAGCATGAAGCAGCTCACTGTTTGGAAATCTGACCTGAAAAGTCCAAATGAATAACTGTAATATTTTATATTATTAGTTGCCATTTATAGCAACATTAATAGAAGAAATAATTCAGTTCCAGGGGCTTAATCTAGCTCCCTGGTTGAGATAAATTGACATTAGTCTGTTAAGTTGGTGGAAATGATATTGATTTACTCTTGAGGATTCTGTCAACCACTTAAGCGTAGGCGTAGTGAAGGCAGAGGTAACATTAGCAAAAATAATGCAACAACCTTCAGCAGATAAAAGAGACACCAAAGCACAGCTGAAAGTTGGAGTGTGACGATGAAACTTCAAATAACCTTGATTCTGTAGGGCATAAGATGAGACAAGGGGAAACTCTGACAAGCTTTCAAGAGTCCCTCATGATACCTACAACAATCAAGTAGTGTTCCAGTAGTCTATGTGGTGTCTGTTTCCTGATCTGGCCTACCTCAAAGGACTGAGAATATGTGCATATTCAACTATACCAAGAAAAGGCAGTTTCCAAAGTGGGGAGAAGCTGTAGCTATTTAACAAGCACACTGCAAATACCCCACAGAGAATGACAACAATTTGATTAACTGAAACTACAGGGAAGTGTAACTAGGGCATTGCACTTGATAATTACCTATACTGGAAATTATCCAAGAAACAATGGCTACTATTTATTCTCTAGGATGCCCTTATGACACAATCCAAACAAGTTGTCCATGAGCTCCATCTTCTCTTAATGAAAATTCAAAAAAGTAGATTATCTCTTCATTACATAACCGAATTACGGCAGTCTCATATTTCTTGAAGGTTAATCTCTGGCTGCAGTTAAATAGTTCTGGCCAAAGCATCATTGTAACTGAACCCTGGACTTAATGACCTTCAGTCATTTATCTCAGGATTAAAATGCACATTTAAATAGACATGTGACTCCTCATCTAAGCTAAACTCATTCTACATGAAGCAAATCCAGGGCATATCTAGACTTACTGTTTAAGCTGCTCCTGTTTTATTCTCATTCCAGCTTCACTTTAAACTGATAGGAAAATCCTATCTGGACTAAGGTATTTTGGCAACAGTTTGCAAGATATTCAGCGTAGACTGAGGGCTACCAGCAGAGATGGTATTCAGCAGGTTTTAATCAGTAGCAGAAATTTTGAGTAGTTAAGAGAACCAGCAAATACCACCTCTGACTGGAGATTTTACAGTATCCTTCTCCTGCCACGTCCACTAAGCCACACCCATAGAACAAGTAGTAAAAAAATTGAATCCCACCACTGGCTACTAGGCCTCCTGTCGGTGGAGAGTTGATTTTGGAGTAAGTGGAGGACCTGGTCACCACCTGGGATAGGGTGGGATAGGATAGGGTGGCGGCTGGTGCCCTTGATCGGGTCGTGCCCTTGCGGCCTCTGACCCTATGCTGATCCCAATTGGCTCCCTGGTTTTCCGAGGAGCTGAGGGAGATGAAGTGCCGGAAAAGACGCCTAGAGAGTGGTTGGAGGACCACCCACTCCAGATCTGACCGAACACTATTGCGGTCCTATATTAGGATCTATTTAGTTACTCGTTACGCGTTCTCACTTCTCCGCCCTTATTGCATCCGCGGGGAATCGCCCAGCCGCCCTTTTTAGGGTGACCTGCTCCCTCCTAGAGGTGGGAGTGTGGGATGAACCTCTATAAGGGCGGGCTGAGGATTTTTCGAATTTTCTCCAGGACAAAATCACTCAGATCCGGAATGGGTTGGACTCTGACTGGGCAACTCTGGACGGGGGGATGGGGGTGGAGTTCGGTGAGGTTATCTGGGGGGAGTTTGATCCTGTGACCCTAGAGGATGTGGACAGGATGCTGGGTGGGCTTAATGCCACCACATGTTTATTGGATCCGTGTCCCTCCTGGCTGGTTTTGGCTGCCCGGGAGGTGTCACGTGGTTGGTTCCAGGGTATTATAAACGCTTCCTTGAGTGAGGGGTTCTTACCTCCTGCCTTGAAAGAGGCGGTGGTGGGACCCCTCCTCAAGAAACCGTCCCTGGATCCAACCTTATTGTCTAATTATCGTCCGGTCTCCAACCTCCGCTTTATGGCAAAGGCTGTTGAGAGTGTGGTGGCATGACAGCTCCCCTGGCACATGGAGGAATCATCCTATTTGGATCCACGCCAATCAGGCTTCAGGCCCGGGCACAGCACGGAAACGGCATTGGTCACGTTAGTTGATGATCTCTGGAGGTCCCTTGACAGGGGGTTTTCCTCTGTCTTGGTCCTATGAGATCTCTCAGCGGCTTTTGATACTGTCAACCACAGTATCTTATTGCGGCGGCTGGAGGGGTTGGGAGTGGGAGGCACCGTGTTACGGTGTTCTCCTCCTTTCTCTCCGACTGTTCACAATTTGTGTTGGCAGGGGGGCAGAGATCGACCTCGAGGCTCCTGACCTGTGGGGTACCTCAGGGGTCGGATGCTCTCGCCCCTCCTGTTCAACATTTATATGAAGCCGCTGGGTGAAATCATCTGTGGCTTTGGGGTAGAATTCCATCAGTATGTTGATGATACTCAGTTGTACTTTTCTACCCCGGGCCACCCTAACGAAGCCGTGGAAGTGATGACTCGGTGCCTGGAGGCTGTGCGGGGTTGGATGGGGTGAAACAGGCTTCAGCTCAACCAAGCCAAGACCGAGTGGCTGTGCTTTCCGGCGCCCCGATACAGCCAGCTTACTCCTTCGCTGGCCATTGGGGAGGGAATTCTGGCCCCCATGGAGAGGGCACGCAATTTGGGTGTCCTCCTGGATGTACGGCTGTGGTTAGAAGATCATATAGCAGCCATCGCCAGGGGGGCTTTTTGTCAAGTCCGTAGGATCTATCAGTTGCGGCCCTTTCTGGATCAGGGACGCACTTCACACGGTCACATCCGCCCTCGTCATTTCCCATCTGGATTATGCCGATGCTCTCTACATGGGGCTCCCATTGAAGAGCACCCGGAAGCTTCATCTGGTGCAAAATGCGGCCGCGCGGGTAGTTTTGGGGGCTCCTCGGAGCTCCCATGTTACACCACTTTTGCGCGAGCTGCATTGGCTCCCGGTGGCCTTCCGGGTGCGATTCAAGGTATTGGTGACCACCTTTAAAGCGCTACATGGCTTGGGACCTGGGTATTTACGGGACCGCCTGCTGCCACCGTCAGTCTCTCGCCGACCAGTGCACTCTCATAGAGTGGGCCTCCTCGGGGTGCCACCGGCTGGACAGCTGGTGACCCCGAGGTTCAGGCCTTCTCTTTGGGAGCTCCCTCCCTCTGGAACGAATTGCCCCCAGAGATGAGGACCGTCCCCGACATGTTGACCTTCTGGCGCACACTAAAAACCCACCTATTCCATCTAGCCAGTCTGGCCTAGAGCTATGTGTAATGGTTTTAAATTTGGTTTTTAAATGGTTTTTAACTTCCTTAATTCCCTACTTTTAATTCTTAATGCCAATCTATTTAATCCTTTTAATTTATTTTAAATTATTGTATTTGTATTTATATGTTTTTATCTGGATGTGCACTGCCCCGAGTCCTTAGAGAGAGGGGGGCGGTATACAAATTTGAATAATAAATAAATAAATAAATAAATAAGTAAATAAATAAGATCTGATCTGTTCCCAAGCAATTGTACTAACTCTTATCCATCTTCTCTCTGGTTCAATTTTCACTGGCTATTCTAAAAACAAATTATGCAGATAATTGTACAATCTGAGACACAGACTATCAAAATAATTGGAATTCAAGTGTATTTATTTATTTATTTTTATTTATTTGTCAATTGCTTACAAGATAATAGGTATAAGTAAAACATAGTTATGAATACATGGATACATATAAGAAAAATAAAATATAAAAGAAACAATAGGACAGGGATGGTAGGCATGTTGGTGCGCTTATGCATGCCTCCTACAGACCTCTTAGGAAAGGGGTGAGGTCAATATGCTACCATGTGATTGAGTGAGTGTGTTTTGTATGCGTCTATAAGTTGTACTAACCCATTATGGAGTTCTCCTGGAACTGGAACATTCATTCTAAGCATTTTGATAGACAAAGCCAGCAGGAATAAGCAGGAATCAAACTAAGAAAACCAATTATCAGTCCGGTGCTAATCAGTGATATACCTTAAACAACATCATGGAGGTTGTGGGGCTTTCAGTGCATTCTTTCATTTCTAAAGGATGAAGATAGGGCCTAACTGGATAAGTCCAAAATCAGTGTGGTTTCACTGCAGTTTATCCTCAAAATGGAGAGGACAAATATGGCAACCACACAAGAATTCCTCATGGAAAATATAGAAAGAATATTTGAGGGGGAAAAATAGGAAACATTCCTTTGCAGCAAAGGCTTCTACAGAAAGAGTCTTTCAAGAAGAATGCCTTGTTGAAACTCCTCAAAGCTTGGTGGATTCCCTCCATAAACTACCCAACCTGGCACCCTCCAGTTATTTTTTGGCACTGCTGCTCCCAAAGTTTTCAACTAGCTACCTGGAATACTTTGCAGTCCCAATTGTTGTAGAAACAGCATTTTTTAAACTTGATAAGTTTAAGATGTGTCAACTCCCAAAATTCCTCAGCCAGTATGGAGCCCACCCATCTTGAAAATGCCAAGTTTGAGAAACACTGATGTAGAAGGTCACATGCCAAGGAAGGGACTTGTGACCACCTTACAGAATTCTTTTTTGCTCCCCTTTGTCTGCTGAAAAAGAAAATGCAGTGAAGTAAAAATTGCAAAAAGTATTTTCTTCACCCTCCCACTAGAAATGAACGTGAAAACAAACCACTGTTGCAGAGTGACGGCTGTAACAAAGCATAAGCTAAGCCATGCCAGAGAAACCTACATTAGAGTGGCATTATGTTTCAATTTGTATTTGTACTGAGGAATGAAAAGCCTGATATAGCTGAACAAGTAAGCTGCAAAATATTACCAAGAATGGTATTTACTGCATAAGTTATTCACCCCCGCCCCCCTTTCCTATATCTAGATAAGAAACCATTTGGAAAGCACGTCTAGTTATAGGTCACAAGTGGTTGCCGAGAGACACAGATGAAAATAATTCTACTTACATAATGTTCTTAATCTATTGGCTATTGTGGTTTCCTACTGGCTAAGCTAATTGCGGGACTGCTGCTTTGGATTCAGTGAAGTAGGACGGGTTTTTATAAAAAAGAAACTCTGTCAGCTGTTAGTTTCCCTTCACTAAAGAAGAGATTTCAAAAGATACGTAAGAACATAGTGGGTGCTCCCAAATTGGGAATATCTTCAAAAAATAAATAAAATTCCAAATTTATTGTATATTTGTGTGTGTGTGTGTGTGTGTGTGTTTGTGTTTGTGTGTGTGTATGCATGTATGTATGTGGTCCCTTCTCTATTTTGAAAATTCTTTCAGTGCAGAATGTGTATTGAGTTATTTTGGGGCATATAATCTGAGTTCAAATTTATTGCACAACTGAATTGGAGGCAGCATTTCTTCCAACTACGTAGCACTGGATAATGTTAGTTGTAACTTTCTACCTTGCCAAGAAGAAGAAAGAAAAAAGGAAGGGAAAATCCCGCCGCCAGACTTTCATTATTAGTAGAACAAAATTAGTAGGAGAAAATATGTATTAACATTTGCTAGAAATCTTTTTGAGTAATAAATGATGCCCCAATAAACCTTCAAAACATGCTCAGAATTACCACATGTTTCTGTCCTCTTCCAAGTACTTCTGTTTTCAGGATATCACAGTGGAAACAACAGCCCTTAGTTTAAAAAGCTGTTAATTCGTACAGCATATTAAGATGCCATCCTGGGCATCGTTACAGGGAATTATATGACAGCTCTGTACTGTAATAGCCCAGAGACTGACCTGCAAGGCCTCAGATGAACTTATATCATATATGCAAATGGAGGGTATTAGGGAAGCAGACTATCATGCTAATTCCCCCCTCCCCTGATTTGCAAGATGGGTGTAATATGCCTGATCCTAACTGACATGATCAGTGAATGGATGCAGTTTTGAATTGGACTCTATGAGAAGCAGAGATTTTCAGATTAAGAAGACTGAAGGAGAGAACAGCAGACACATTGTGAAGTCACATGACAGTGTTTAAATATTCTGGTTGGTTTATCTGTGTTGGGAGGGAGACAGTGGTAGACTATTTAGAGCAAAATTGATGCATGATTAACCTATTTTTTTTTTAAAGAAAAGAGAAAAGTCTGGGGGGCTCTGGGCACCCCTAATCTGGCTAGGCAGATCGTAGTCCATCTACAATAGGTAGGAAGTGAGTTATTCACCCTTGGAATTTTTAAATAAAATTTGAAATTCAGAAGGATGGTCTTGGTAGTCATTACTATTAAATGCCATCCAACGAGGTCCTTGCATTATACATTAAAATGGTGCATTTCCTTCATTTCATAAATCCACATGTGCCTTTTTCCTGATTAATCTCTGTACCTTGACCATTCTTGTCAAACTGCCATTTTTCCTACATACAACCACTATATGGTTGCTTGGTTGATTATAATACAGGCCAAGTTTGCCAAAGACCCAATTTTAATAAGGAAGACTGGAATGAGATGCAAATGATCCAGCTGATGTCTTTTCTGAAGCAGATCAACTTTTTTTCTTTCTTTTTTCCTTTTAAGTGGGAGATCCTGATCACATACACATGACTTGCAAAAATTTTTGGAATGCAGCTGTCATCACACATTATTGTACTCTGACACAGTGCTTCCTCTACTGAAAATCTTCTCAGAAATATAGATCTAAATGCAAATTCTAGTTATTTGACTCATCTATTTCTTGTTGCTAGCAAGACACTCACCAAATAATTTATTTATTTATTTTATTTATTTATTGTACTTATATAATGCATGTATTGGAAGTAAGCACAAAAACTAGGCCATCTTTTATCCGGTGATAAGCTAGTTTTAACCTCCCTTGCCAACTGGCAGGGCTATTTCACCTTTCTCTCCCTACCCACATTCTTGTTTCTGGACCATTTATGTTGGCTAGAGTCTACTTTTTCTAGAATCTACTTTTTTCCCCCAGATGCAGTATCCATAACAGTCTTGTCTTTTCCTCTTTCTTTATATAGATTGTTGATGTTGGAGAAGAGCAGGCAGAGTTGCGTGTATGTTTGTGTGTGTGTATGTGTGTATGTGTGGAGTTAAGCACATAATCAGCTTAGAGTTGTTACGTTGACACAAATGGTCCAAGTCCAACCCCTCTTAAATTTCAATGACCCTCATCTAGCACAAATTTACTACTGAACTTTAGTTGACTAGATTCTTGTGTATAGGTATGAGTAGTAAATCTTTGAACTTCAACTTAATGCATGGTCCTTTTCCTTTGCAACTGACAAGTTGGAAATGGATATGCAATTTAGTCCTAGGCAGTGGCCCAGGAGGCTAACATTCTAAAATGTTTGGGGTAAAAGCACAACTGGCTGCACTTTGAGGGGTAAGGATACACCGGCAAGTTAATAAGTCTGTAGAGTCTTCCAATCTCCATTAGCTGCTCAGAACCGAAATGAAGATGGAGCTTCGAATAATAACTCTTGTTTTATGGAAACACTAATAAATACCTCTCTAAAAACTGGTATGCTTTCCTAAATTGGTTAGGAAAAAGAAATATTGGAAGGTTGAAATGAAAGGTTGAAGTTCTTCAGACAGGTTTAATAGAAGCCTATCTCTAGATGTGCTTGTATGTTTTTCTTTCTTTCAATTTATATCTGCCTTTGTTTTTTACAAAATCAGTGTACTAATGAGATAAGTTCGAATAAAGTGGCATATAAATTCATTCCATAAATAACTAAAATTAATATACTCTGATATTTATTTATATTTATATGAACGTTATTGACATTTAAATACCAGGCTAAAGTAAAGTAAAGGGACCAAATCACTCCTGCTGAGCTTCACATCCAGTAAATTCATATTGGCATTCATATTAGGAATGGCAGTTCCTCAGGCATAAACAATCTTAACTTTAGAGATTATCTCCAGCATCTTAACTTGTGCCCAGAAAGAAATTCTGTAGATACAGATGTAGATCAACATGCTCATAAGATGGTTCTGATATTATGTACCAGTTAGCAGCCTAACGTCTGCATTTAGCACTGATTGAAGCTTCAAGTTTTGTAACAAAGACCCACATGGAATACACTGTGACAATCCAATTGCAATGTAAATAGAAGTATGAATGCAATTTGCTTGACCTCACCCTGAATTTCTAGTGGCAAGGATAATGGTTCAAAGACTCTGAGCAACTAGGAGAAAAAATAAAAAAGAGGAAAACACGTCCTTCAAAAATAATATATGACCCTGTACATAAAATAAATCAAATAGAGTATTATGCAACATTATGCAAGAAGAAGAAAAAAATACACACCTGCCAAACTTAATTCTTCAACTCCAGCATGTCTTCCTGCTGTGCTTGATGGAACAACCACAACCAGGAATTCTGTGAACTGGAGTTCAGCACATGCTGACACCAAGCATGGAGAAAAATAGCAGCCTTGCCCATGTTATTTATTTTTCTTTTTAGTCTTGTCAAAGAGACAAAGTTGCTTTGAGCAAATCCTTAGTCTTATTCCCCTCCTTCTCCTAATATCTTTTTTTGTGGGCTTTTCGTGATCAGGATTTCCAGAAGTAACCCCTAAAACAGGAATTCAGGAACTATATGTCAAATGCCTCTTCTCTAGTTTCAGAAAGTCCTGCTGCTTTGGAGGGTAAGGATCCAACATATCCTACGATCCTGGAATCCTCACTTGGGATCCACAGGGTTAGATTTTACTGGAAGACATTGATCTCTCTGTCAGGCCAATGTACTTTACAGGGTTCTTGTTCTGTTGATAGTAAAAGAAAACCCATGTAATGTGCCTTGGATACCCTAAAAAAGTGGGCTATAATGATGGTGGTGATGATGGCAGGCTGGTTTTATTGCAATCAGCACTCTAGAGAATTCATTAGGAAAAGAAAAGAATCTTTTTCTTGCAGGATCCAATCTGGATCAATCACCAGGACCAGAGGTTTTGTCTTCTGAGCTTTCGGATTCATACTGTGTGTATGTTCTCTGTGTGGTAGAGTGCCTGTTGTATGTGGCTTTTTAGATGTTGATTGGGGTGTGTTTGTGGCTGGCTTTTAAGTTATTGGCTGTTGTTTGCTTGCACTGCTCAATTCTCAACTTCTAAATATTTGATAATAATTGAGGACGAGGGGCCTGCTTCCCAGGCTTCAATCACTTCCCTGGCTGTTTTTGGCCCTGCTCATTCAATAATCTTAGTAGCTGCAAAATTGAATGTGTGTCCTTGTTCATTGCAGTGTGAGGCTACCAATGAGTTCAGGTCTCCTCGTCTGACCACTTGTTTGTGTTCTTGCAACCTGGTGGTTATCTTCCTTCCCATCTGTCCTACATAGTCACAGGGGCAATCCATGCAGGTGATCCATGCAAACATTGGAAGCATCTCCCACCTCCAAGCAAACTTTACAATGGAATCTTTTTCTTCTCGTAAAATCTCTTCTGTCTCTGATGAATTGCAGCTCATGAAAGTTTATTATAAAATTCATCTGTCTGTAGATATGAGTATTGCGATTTCTCAGAGACCTCTTAACAATCCTAACATCTCTGTTAGGAGGTGAAACTATTGTGTGATGCGGGAACAAATATTAGACAGGTCAGTGGTAGACAGTGGATGCTCTTCAGATGTCTTAATGCCCATTGCTGAGTATAGAGTGCCTATCCTTGAGTGAGCTGAGTATTTATAAATAACAAAATATTTTTTTGAAAATTCAGAGTTATTGAGAATTGTTATAATTGTTCCAGAAAGCACTTAAACTGCTTCTGCTGATGGAATGGTTTTCATCAGTGGAAGAGACACTTGTTTGCTCTTCGGTCCACTAACATCATTACAAACTCTCTGAGAAGTTAGGAACTTTCCAGAGCAAATCTGAAAAGCATAGAAGAGAGGAAGGAAGTTACAATATGTGACTAGAACTGTTCTTGCACAAGATGTGACTTCATTTATTGGTTGTTTGAGATAAAAACAAGTATCTCTTGACTGGTATAAGTATTTGGCTTCATTATGATATTATACTATACAATATGCTAACTTTGCATTTTCTCCACCCAACAAAGCTGAAGGTAATTAAGAGAATGAATCATAAATATATGAAAATAATATTTTATTATCCCTAACTATTATTTACCTCAAAATTTAGGTACTGATAAAGAAATGCATAGGACACTAAATTCTAGCATAGTATAAGTCAGAGATCAGCAATCTTTTTGGGTATGATGGCAAGATCACATGCAAAGTATAAGTAGCAAAGTCTCCACAGAGATTTGATGGCAAAAGAGTTGTCACTTTCATTGATGTACACCTAATGACATCCTAGGGGATACAGAAAGTTTGTTTTCATTTTTTTTCTTTTTGATGGATATCATAGTGAACTAACTTCCAAATTATCACGATAATTTTGTGGGTATGTGAGAAGAACAAGGAGCTTTGGATTCCCGACTTAAACCTTAACATGCACCATTTTTACTTCTTCAACAGAATATTTGCTCTGATGGACAGACCATAGTCTGTAGTGGATTTCACCAGCAAGAACATGCTCATACTTTTTTCTTTATCATCTTGCTAGCAAAGATAGTATTCTTCCCAGAGCTTGGAGAAATTGAAGGAACCTGTTGATCAAATACATACCCTTGACTCTATATAAGGCAGCATTAGAAAGAAACTGAACAATGGATTTAAATCAGCTGAGATAATTATGACAAATTGAGATAAGGGTTTTCTTTAAAATCCCAGGGAGCCTCATGATATCAACATAAAATGAGAATTAATTATTCCAGTTCTTTCTTTGCCAGATGAAAATACATCAAATGGCTAACAAAGTCACAGGGCTTTCCCCTGGGTAACTGTTTGACTCTTTTTCATATTGGTTACTCACAAGGATATGATAATTTGCAACAAGTTAAATCAGGCCCTCATTTCTTTCCCTTTTTAGCTTCAGCCGGTCAGCAAAATTCATTTACACTGATCCTCAAAGCCCTATTTGGGGAGTTCTTCATAAACATCCCAGAGGGCAAGTTCAGATCAAACTTCAGCTTTCACGTCCTTGCCTTCAATTTTGAAGACCTGCCAAAAAGAAAATGAACCCATAATGAATATATAAGGCATATACAGGGAAATTTGCTCCATCATTTCTATAATAATTAGATTTAGATTCATTACTTGAATCACGACTTCTCAACAAGTTATGTTCTTAGCAGATGTGGACTTCTCCTGAAGCTTCTGAGGAAACCAGAGGTGGTATTCAGCAAGTTCTGACCAGTTCTGGAGAATCGGTAGCAGAAGTTTTGAGTAGTTCGGAGAACTGACAAATACCACCTCTGACTGGGCCTGCCCCCATTTATTCTCTGCCTCCCAAGTCCCTGGTGATTGGCTGGGTCTTCTTTTGTTGCCCTGCACAGGAGAACGGAGCTGGAAAGCAGGTTAGTGGGGTGGGGAGGGAATGGGGATTTTGCAATATCCTTTCCCCAGGAGTGGGGAGGGAATGGGGATTTTGCAGTATCCTTCCCCTGCCATGCCCACCAAGCCACGCCCACAGAACTGGTAGTAATTTTTTTTGAATCCCACCATTGGAGAAAACCCCAGATTTCCAGAAGTGCAGAAGCTATTTCATGAAGAAAATCATGGAAAACACATTCTGTTAAATGGTCCCTTGGATGCACACTCATGAGGAGGTAATAAGTAGAGAATATAGCAACAAATTCTTCTTCAAGATGGGGTACATGGCACTTGTGATTAAAAGCCTATAACAGCCCAGAAGCTTCAAACATGTCCTGGAGGATCATAACTGGAAAAAAAATACTAACCCAGCTTCTAAAAAAAAACCACTATTAACATTTATACATTTATAAGAATTATAAGGTCATACAATTACAATAATGCATTTTAATATATAATGAAATTCTGCTTTTATAGAGAACCTGAATAATCAGATTCCTGGAATCATAGAAATAAATCGAATTACTCAAAATGTCCCTCTTGACTCAACTCCAGATCAAGCTTGAAACAGAAATGCTAAGATTATAGTGGATAAATTAGGACTGTAATTCATGGTGCGTAATTAATAGTACAGCTGAACAGGCAACATAGGATACAGAGACATAGGTGGGCTGTTATAATCATCAACATTATTTGTTTGTTTATTTATTATCTATCTATCTATCTATCTATCTATCTATCTATCTATCTATCTATCTATCTATCTATCTATCTATCTATCTATCTATCTATCTATTTTCTGTGGCAGCCCATCTCAACCAAATGACTCTGACAGCTTACATTTCTAAAACAATGAAATATTTATTATCAACAAAAACAATAAAAAATAAATATATCTAGCACAGTGGTGGAATTCCAAATATTTTACTACCAGTTCTGTTGTCATAGCTTGGTGGGTGTGGCATAGCTTGATGGGGGCGGGGCCAGTCAGAGGTGGTATTTGCCAGTTCTCTGAACACTCAAAATTTCCGCTATCGGTTTTCCAGAACTGGTTAGAACCGGCTGAATACTCCTTCTGATCTAGCAGGTGAATTAACCAATTAAGAATAAAATCATGAAATAGGGCTTTAACTCAATTTGGAGCCCCAGGCATGGATACACACCCAACATTTTAAAGCCTTCCAAAAGGCCAACAGGATTGGGGCCATCCAAATGAGAATATGCCACAGAGAATATTCCACAGAGCAAGAACTGCAGCAGAGAAGGATGATCTTATGGTCCCTGCCAGCTGACACTAGTTACGGTGTAACTACTTGGTTCGGTGATTTTACATTTTGTTTCTTTGTTACATTTTGTTTTATTGCTGTGCGTGCATGTATATCGTTGTCATCTAGCTGTCTGGACAGCTGAGCAGTGCTGCGTGCGGGTGCACAGCGGTTGAAACAGCACTTTTTTCCTGCTTTTTCAACTGCAGCTATGTCGCACAAAGCAGCTGCGGTTGAAAACAGCAGGAAATAAAAGTCAGGTAAGAGCCAGCGTGGGTGGGTGGGCCAAAACAGCAGCAGACATAGAACCGGTTCTATGTATGCTCTCTGTTTGCTGCTTTTCAGAGCAACCAGTTCTACAGAGGTGGACAGAACCGGTAGAATCCCACCCCTGGGCCTGACTTCAGAAACATTCCCATGCTTTCAACCTGCAAAGCCTAGGCAATTTGGCCAGATTAGATTGCAGAGAGAAAGGTTCTAAAGGTATACAAAACAAAAACAAAACTGCAATTTAAGAAAAATAACCGTTTATGTGCAGGCGTTATGAAACAATTAAGCAATAGCAAATATATAAATAAATGAGAGAGAGAGAGAGAGAATGCTGTTTTGTGATACTATCAAAATTAATACTGAAATAGGAAAGGAAGCAAAGAAACAATCAACCTAATTTTTAGAACGTTGTCATTTGTATACAACTTCCAGAGTTTTAAAGTGGGGTGCCCATTGGGAAAGGCTGGGAGCTTAGAACAGGGAATTGAGTGCCATATATTCTTCCAGGACATAGGAGGAAGGGGAGAGCCATGTTACCAGCTCGCAATTGCAAACTCAGCGCTGTCAACTCACTGCCATCAAGTTGTTGCAGGACAATTCCATACAGCCAGAGCGCGTGAGGAAAACTCTCTGCGGGCAGCTGTAGAGAGAGCTGGGTGGGTTAGTGAGTGGGTGAGCAGAGTGCAGAGCACTTTGGGGTGGGCAGCAGGGAGGCCATAGTAGCTCGGGTTTTCCATTTTCACTCTGCTCCCACACCAGTCTCTGAGCAGAACTGCTGGGTATAGTGGTGGCTTCAGCAGTCGAACCAAGCTGTGGTTGGGATGAGGTTTTCCCATTTTCTCACAATCCACTGCTGCTGTGCTGGCATGGCAACACTACCCGTTCTGGCATCACTGGCAGGAAGCGTGAATATAGAAAGACCCCAGCAGCCACTGCCTGCCCACCACCTGACTTGACTGCTGCCATTGTCCTCGACCTCTTCTGATCAGAGTCTGGCAAGGTGGCATCTGCAGTAGGTGATGTGAAAATGGGAAATCCCTGATTGCTACTGCCTCCCTGCCTCCTGCCCTGATGCCCTCTGCACTCTGCCTATGCTTGCTCAGCTGCCACCCAAATTTTCCTCTGGCTGCCCTCAGTGAGTTGTCCCCATGATAGGTTGGCCATGTGGAGTTGTCCTGTGGAGGCTTGGTGGTTGTGACTTGACAGAAACTGGTTTGTGGTGGCAAGCTGGTGAATTGTCCCTTTCTGAAACATCTAGTACAGAGGTGTCAAATTCGTTTTCAATGAGGACTGCATCAGGGTTGTGTTTGACCTCAGGGGGACGGGGTGGGCATGGCCGGGGTAGGTGTGGCCAGCTCAACAGCACTCATATCGAAGGCACCGGTGGTGGATCAAGCATTCTGCCAGTGCCAATGGCTCCTGAGCTCTGTTTCTGGCTGCAACAGCCTCCTCCAACCCTTTGCCAGTAAAAATGGAGCTCACGAGGGCTGCACGTGGCCTTCCCAAGCTCTATTTTTGCTGGCAGAGGTGCCGCAGGCCGGTCCTTCACTGTTTCCAAGACAGCCCTGCAGGCCACATCCAGATACCCCATGGGCTGAATGCGGCCCCTAGGCCTTGAGTTGGACACCTCTGACCTAGTAATATCTGGTAGACTTTTCCCAATTAGCAAATTTTATTAAAAGGTCCAATCTCACCAATCTCACTTTTGCCTTTTAATAAAACGTATGTCAGAAGAGGTGCTACCAAACTATTTTTAGCTTTTTGTAAGTCCTAACTGTGTTCATTAAACTTCTTTAAGCCTCCAATTTAAGAAATGGGATTCTGCGGGGGGCTCCATTTGGCACACAGGGCACACTTTTTGCACTCTTCTATTACAAGAAAAATACAAAAGAAAATAGACAGGCATAAAGCACTCTGGTTCACACTAATGTTGAAACAAGGCAAATTTTGAGGATTGGGTCAGTTGCCTGCTGATAGTGATTGTGTTCATCTGATTTTAATTATACAATACCAAATACCAGTGATCCACTTCGTACAAGACCATTAATGGCATGTTGACTCACAAATAGCACATACTCCAAGGCATGATGGGAGAAGCGGACTGGGAGCTATTATTTTTTATAATCAGTGATTCATTTCCTATTAAAGGAAAAAAAAAGAACCCAGTTCCATCTGTTCTCAGCTCATAATTATTGAAAGAGACATGATGCTGGTGTTAAGATTTTGCAGACGGAGGTAGCAAACCTCAGATACTATTTCTTAGCAGCATCAATTTTGCTTCCATAGTGAAGCCCTCGGTAGTACTAGAATCACCTCACTTAGTTAGTTTATTTATTAATTAATTAATTAAATTTATTGGCTGTCCACCTTATCTCAGAGTATCTGTACGAAGATAAAAACATAAATAAGGTACAACGTACAGCCAAATACAATTAAAAAATGTGGATGACAGAAACGGGATGGGATGTATGTGTGTGGAGGTGGGATCTGTTGTTAATCAGACAACCAGCTCCTCTGTGATGCTCCCCCATTAGACTTCCAAGCTAACTCTTTAGGCTTTTACGGAAGGTCGGAAGAATTGGAGCCAACCTCACTCTGGTGCAGGGGGTGGCAAGATGTTCCAGACAGTTGCAATGGCAGAGAAAACCCTTCTCCTGAAACCTGTCACCTGGAAAACTGGAGCTGATGGGGCCCGTAGCATGCCTCCTCTGCCAACACCCAGTGGGATGAGGTGGTTCCTCAAGAAACCTCAATCCATGTCATGAAGGGCTTTAAAGATGGTTACCAACACTTTCAATTGCACCCAGAGGCAGACCGTCAGCCAATGCAGTTCCTGAAGCAGTGACGTTATATGGACTATTCTCTGCATGCTCTTCAAGGTTAGCCCTGTGCAGTTGACAGAATTAAGATCCTGGTCCCAATAGTAATTCAATTCTAATATGAACCAGTGTTTTGCAACCTCAATAACTGTAAGCTGTGTGGATATCAACAAGTTAATCCATTGCACCAAAAAAGTGTAGTACAGCAACATCTGGAGAACCCATGGTTCCCTACAACTGGTCTAGAGCAGCGCATCATTTACTAAACAAGCAACAAGAGTTTTTGGCCCGCTGGGACCAAAGTTACAGCTGACTGGTCTGATTATGGCAAAGAACCAGGCCTACAATCCTGCCTTGTTTTCCTATATTACTGTTTATTATTCCCAGCTTGGTAGATTGGTTGGTAATTCACACCTAGAAATGTGGGGCACTTCCTCAGTAGCTGAAAGATGAGAGTTTCACCAACACAGTATACCAGTATTTGGCTTACCAGTCTCGGAAGAATTCCCAGAGATATAATATATCATATGCCTTGAAATACGTGATTTATGAATGCAACTACATCCAATTATGTAAAGTAGGCAGGGTAGCCCATGGCTAGGGATATTTGCCATGATTATAACCATGCAGAGGAAGAGGAGGAGGAAGAGGAGGAGGAGGAGGAGGAGGAGGAAGAGGAGGAGGAGGAGGAGGAAGAGGGGAATGCTTTTTATGGATGCTTTTGGTTTTGTATATTATAAGCCACCTTGAGTCCTGAGAGTAAGCAGCTTACAAATGCTGATAGGTACATAAAACAAATAGATAATGAATGAAGATCAATATACAGGTCTCAGGTTAATGTTACAGGATCCATTTGCTGTTATTCTATGCCTAACGTTAGACAAGGAAACTGGAAAAAGCATGGAGAATTACTATCACTATCAAAACTACTAGTCTGGATAGCACAATAATAACATAATGATTATTATTTATTATTCATAATATATATAATATAAAAATATGAAATATTATTCATAATAAATAACAAATAAATACTTATGTGTGACAAAAGAAAGCAAAGGTAGTGCCAATAGTAATAGGTGTCTTGGGTACAATCCCAAAATAATTGGAACACTACTTGAACTACCACGTGAGTTGTATGCACAAAAATCTAGAGTATTGGTGAGGGTAAAAGGAAGTAGGGAACACACCTAACAATTGTAGCATAAAAGAGGAAGAGATCTCCCTACCCCCCAAAATGCCTTTACAATTCAGAACCTACAGCTGACAGTTTTAAGTTTTACTATTTCCTTTTCAACGATCAAACAGCTTTGATTGCCTTCATACAAATTTGCCTGCTTCTTTTTGCTGGAGGGTGTATTTATTCAGAATAGCGGGACCTCCTACTGCCACCATTGGCCTCCCGCTGGCCAGTGCGCTCCCACAGGATGGGCCTCCTCGGGGTGCCGCCAGATGGACGATGTTGGTTGGCGGCCCCGAGGGTGCGGGCCTTCTCTGCGGGAGCACCCTCCCTTTGGAATGAACTACCGGCAGAGATGCGGGCCATTGCTGACCTGCGAGCCTTCCGACGCGCACTCAAAACCTATCTTTTCCAACAGGCCAGTCTGGCCTAACGTTATGAGCAGGGTTTTAAATTTTTAATTCAATTTTAAATTTTATGGGGTTTTATTGGCTTCAGCCATTTATTTAATCAATTTTAAATTCTTTTTTAACTTTTGTAATTTGTATGTTTTATTGTGGCTGTTCACGCCCCGAGTCTCCTTTTTGGGAGAGGGGGGCAGTATATAAACCAAAATAATAAATAAATAATAAATAAATAAATAGCAACAGCACTTAGATTTATACACTGTTCCATAGTTCTTTACACCATTCTCTGAGTGGTTTACAAATGCCAACATATTGCCCCCAGCAACCTGGGTCCTCATTTTACTGACCTAGGAAAGATGGGAGGTTGAATCAATCTTAAGCCGGTCAGGATCAAATTGCAGGTAGTGAGCATAATTAGCCTGCAATACTACGTTCTAACCACTGCACCACGATGGCTCAAAAGCTTTCTCCATTCAAAATATTCCTGAAAAATTTCAGCTCTTCCATTGGCATTGCCTCCCATAGAGGTCCAATTACATTATTTCTATTCTCTTACATTGAAATGACCAACCTTACGCCCAAGGACCACATACAGCTCCTGGTCTAATTCCAAAAGTCATCGGCAAGCAACGTAAAGAAGATATGTCTGTTGTTCCTCTTTTCAAAGCTCTCTAGACAGAGACTGAGGAAGAGTAATTAGGCAGAAAAGGAAGTAACAAAAGTGATAGACCTAGGTCTCATTTGCATTTAATCTCCAGCATATAATTCCAGAGATGTCCCTAGAATCTGTTCCTACCCTCTTTAACATGTGAAGCCAATGTTTAAGAGCATCAGAAGTAGAGTATTCAGCTGGATTGGATCAAAGATCTGCTTAGTCTAGAACCTCTTTAACTAAAGGACTGACTAATTAATGATATTTTTGTACCACGCTATATCCCATGGCCTTGTAGAAACAGATGCCTTTGGGAGGCTCGCAAGAAGGACCTGAATGAGATAAGGACCATTCATTTCTTTCCACAATTGTTATTCAGAGAAGACTCCCTCAAGACAAACTTAACTCCAAGTGGAGACTCCCAGATCATGTCCATGTAGTTTTCTTGGCAGCATTATGGAATGGTTTTACCATAGCTGCTTTTTGGTTTTTCTGTTTGACTTCCTAATCTAGCCTGCAGCTCTGGGACTTCCTGGTGATTTCTCATCAAAATACTACAAGCATTTTGTAGTAGTTACAAGTTTAGACTTTTGAGCTCCATGAAGATCTGCCACCTAGCTGAGCATTCAAAGGAATATCTGCCATTAATTATGGTTCCACTGACACCCCTAACAATAATTAGAGGACAATCTGATAATATATCTTAAAATATATTGTATTTTGTTTATTGTATTTATTCAATTTGTATAGCCACCTATCTCACATACACAACTATATGAGCAGTAAGATGACAGTAATTACACCCTATTCTTGATTTATTAGTTTACAAACAATGGGATGGGTCTCCTTTTATCCTCACCCAGCTGAATAGAATGATTTAGGCTATGGGCTTTTGGTTTGCATGGGCTACATTGAGTGAAGATGAATTGTAACTATATTATATATAAAATATATAGTTAATGTGTACACATCACATCATAATGTTAAAAGTCTATGATCTTGTGGGACCTCATTACAAGCTGTCCAGGGCCACACGGGGCCTGTGGCAGAGGTGGTATTCAGTAGGTTTTGACCAGTTCTGGAGAACCGGTAATGGAAATTTTGAATAATTATTATTTATTTATTTATTCAATTTATATACCGCCCTTCTCCCAAGGGACTCAGGGCGGTGTACAGCCCATCTAAAACCCCACAGAAAATACAAAAGTTAAAAAAGTATTAAATTAATATCGGCTGGTTAATAAACTAAAGACCCCATCCCCCGCTCTTAAAACCCCAATTTAAAATTAAATAAGATGGAGACCAAATTTAAAACCATCTCAGCCCAGGCCGGCCTGCTCAAAGAGCCAGGTCTTCAACTGCGCGCCTGAAGGCCCTCAGGTCCATGCCGGTACGGAGCTCCGGTGGCAGAGTATTCCAGAGGGCGGGGGCACCCACAGAGAAGGCCCTACTCCTTGGCGCCGCCAGACGACACATAGCGGCCGACGGCACCCGGAGCAGACCCTCTCTATGGGAACGCACCGGCCTGTTGGAGATCACTGGCAGAATGCGGTCCTGGAGGTAACCTGGTCCCATGCCATGGGTCGCCCTAAAGGTCAAAACTAGAACCTTAAAGCGAACCCGGAGAGCCACCGGCAACCAATGCAGCTCGCGCAGGAGAGGCGTCACATGGGCGCTACGTGACGCCCCCATAATCACCTGCGCGGCTGCATTTTGCATCAGCTGGAGTCTCCGGATGCTCCCCGTGAGGAGCCCCATGTAGAGGGCATTACAATAGTCCAGGCGAGAGGTGACAAGGGCCTGAGTGACCGTGCGCAAGGTGTCCCGATCTAGGAAGGGCCGCAACCGGTAGATCCGACGGATCTGATGAAACGCCCCCCTGGAGACAGCCGCGATGTGATGTTCAAGCGACAGCCGTACATCCAGGAGGACTCCCAGGTTGCGAGCCCTCTCTGTGGGGGGCAGAACTTCCCCCCCAATAGCCAGCGAAGGTATCAGCTGGCTATATCAGGGCGCCGGAAACCACAGCCACTCAGTCTTGGATGGGTTGAGCCGAAGCCTGTTCCCGCCCATCCAATCCCGCATGGCCTCCAGGCACCTAGACATAGCCCCCGCAGCATCGTTGGGGTGGTCCGGAGTGGAGATGTACAACTGGGTGTCATCTGCATACAGATGACACCTCACTCCAAGACCACGGATGATCTCGCCCAGCGGCTTCATGTAAATGTTGAACAAGAGGGGAGAGAGGACCGACCCCTGAGGCACCCCACAAACCAGGGGCCTAGAGGTGGACCTCTCCCCCCCCGCCAGCACGAATTGCGAACGGTCGGAGAGGAAGGAGGAGAACCATCGAAGGACGGTTCCACCAATCCCCAACCCCTCCAACCGTCGCAACAAGATACTATGGTCGATAGTATCGAAGGCCGCCGAGAGGTCTAATAGGACCAGGACAGAGGAGAACCCTCTGTCACGAGCCCTCCAGAGATCATCAACCAACCCGACCAATGCCGTCTCAGTGCCATGTCCAGGCCTGAAGCCCGATTGGAACGGATCGAGGTAAGTAGCTTCCTCCAGGTACTGGGGAAGCTGACGTGCCACCACACTCTCAACAATCTTCGCCACAAAGGGAAGGTTGGAGACTGGACGATAGTTGTTTAAAATAACTGGGTCCAGGGAAGGCTTCTTGAGGAGGGGGCGCACCACCGCCGCCTTCAGGGCGGTAGGGAGCACCCCCTCTCTCAAAGAAGTGTTGACAATCCCCTGGAGCCAGCCTCGTGTCGTCTCCCTGGCGGCCGAAACCAGCCAGGAAGGGCACGGGTCCAATAAACAGGTGGTGGCATTCAGACCCCCCAGCAACCTGTCCACACCCTCGGCGGTCACAGGGTCGAACTCCCCCCAGATAACACTCACAAAACCTGCCCCGGACACCTCCCCCGGGACCATCCCATTGGAGTCGAGCCCCTCCTGAATCTGAGCGATTTTATCATGCAGAAATCGGGAAAACTCCTCCGCCCTACCCTGCAAGAGGTCATCCCGCGGTCTCGGTTCAAGTAGAGAGCGGGTCACTCTAAACAGGGCGGCGGGCCGATTTTCTGCTGATGCAATAAGGGCGGAGAAATACGAAGATTTCGCCGCCCCTATCGCCACAAGGTAAGTCTTAATATGAGATCTCACCTGTGTTCGGTCAGACTCAGAACGGCTCGCCCTCCAAATGCCCTCTAGACGTCTTTTCCGGCACTTCATCTCCTGTAGCTCCTCCGTATACCACGGAGCCAAATGGGATCTGTGCTGGGTCAGAGGTCGCAGGGGCACAACTCGATCTAGAGCCCCGGCGGCCAACCCATCCCAGGTGGCCACCAGGTCTCCAGGCGAGCTGTGAGCCAGAGACTCAGGAAATGGCCCAAGCTCCCTCTAGAACCGCTCCGGGTCCATCAGGCGCCTGGGGCGGAACAATCTAAGTGGTTCTGCCTCCCTGCGGTGGAGGGTGGCGGAACAGAAGTCCAACCTAAGGAGGGAATGATCTGTCCATGACAAGGGCGTAATAACTAACTCCCCAAAATTACAGTCATTAAACCACTGCCCAGAGACAAAAATCAGGTCCAGCATGCGTCCTCCAATGTGTGTGGGGGCAGAAACTAACTGGGTCAGGTCCATGGCCGTCATGGAAGCCAAGAACTCCCGAACCAACCCTGAGGTTTCACCGGACGATGGCAGGTTGAAATCCCCCATGACCAAAAGCCTGGGGGTTTCAACCGCCAGCCCGGCTATCACCTCGAGGAGTCCGGGCAGGGCCGATGAGACGTGGCAGGGAGCCAGGTACGCCATCAAAAGACCCATCTGAACGGAGAACTGGCAAATACCACCTCTGATTGGAGATTTTACAGTATCCTTCCCCTGCCACGCCCACCAAGCCACGCCCACAGAACTGGTAGTAAAAAAATTTGAATCCCACCACTCGCCTGTGGGTTGCAGATTGGACATGCCTCATTTAGGCTTAGAAAAACTGACTGACTGAATATCATGTATCCATTTTTTTCATAATGAACAGAGATTTGAACCTAGTTATCCATAAACCCTCTTTGATACTTTAAGTAGCCTCTTAGTGACACATTGATTTAAACATAGGCTAGGACCACTAGTCATTTTTTCCCCTCCATGTATTTTCTGAACTTTATATGGGATTTTGGACTAGAATAACTATTTTAGATTTCTCTTAGTACACACAGAGCACTGTTTGCCACTGACACATAGGATTGGGATTGCTTCAGATTTCTCCAATGTTTAGACAAGCCAGAGATAAACAAATTATACTGAAATCAGGACATGGAATAAACATAAACTCAGCCCAGTGGCAAAATGCATTTTTGAATTTTCTGTTGAATTATTGGAAATTTTTTTTTCACTTGAAAGGCTGGTCTCTTAGTTTAAAATACTATAATTTTAAAAACCCACCTAAATATCATAAAAGAAGATGCTGGGGAAGGTGGCTAAGATTATTTTAGAACTACCACAGCAAGGATTTTGGACAATCTATTACTGAAAACCTTTTCCTATGAAATTACTTAGGGACCCATATGCTGGATACACAACAAGGAACATTGTTCAAATTAACAATAAATATTACCACCCAATTGTATTCATATCCAGCCACAAAATACTCTGACAATATGTTTGATCTCTAATATATGAAACTGATGACTTATTATGAAAAGCATGAAAGAAATCAGTTTACTGGTGATGCTTCTTCCAAAGTGCCAGAGGAAATTTACTTTTTCAGTCAAAATTAAATTATCCAGTGTGTTCAACCAAATTAATGGAAGGTTTAAATCTGGCACTTATACATGCTTTTGATTCTTGGATGTTTGAATTCCCAACTAGTAAGGATGTTTGAATTCCCCACTAGTAAGGTTTTTGCCCTCAACTGCTTTTGTATTTTGGCACACTTTAAGATTCTCCAAGTCATTCTGTGAGAAAAATGGCAAGCCCCAAATCTTATTTATTTATAAAATGTATATATAAAATTTGGAGATTGGCCATCTCTCACATAGATAAAATAAAAATATCTGCCACCTCCTCTTCTGCATGGGTCACACTGTTTTGTTTTGATTTTCACATGTATTTGGGGGAAATAAACCAGAGTCATGTATGATGATAATGGTAAGTATATTACTGTCTTTCTATTTATTCAGTGACATAGATACAGTATGAACATTATCTATACATGCATATGCACTGCATGCTGTCTCTTTGTTCTCTAATTTGTACATGGTTATGCTCTTCACTCTTCTCTGAGAAATGGCTGTATTATTTTGGATACCAGTTTCAAAAGCAGGAACACTGACAGAACATGTTTAACGCTACCCAACAGTGGTGCAACCGGATGTGAGATGCCTTGTGTTTTGCCACATGTGTCATGTTTTTAGCATTTCTATGTTTTTCTCTCCCGGTTATTTTTCTGCTCAAGTACACTAGTTACTATGGAAACCAAGATGTCACTGAGAAAGGCAGGATTTAGCAGCAACAATGAATATAAAGCAAACAGAATTTATATAATCTTTTCCTCTAGTCTTTAAGGGTGGGATAATTACTGTATGTTTCATGGGAATGCAAGTATGCCTGAAAGTCACTAACTCATCTAGAATTTCATACATTTAATCAACTGCCAGAAAAAGAACATAAGAACATTTAAAACCAAGGCAGGGGAAGCATGCTGGACATTTAAATTGTTATTCCATAATGTTTAATTGTTATTTCATAATGTTCTATATGATGCATGTAACATTTTTTGTTGTTGGCTTCCCATTGAAGGGGAAGGAAAATATAATTGAAACCTCTGAGGCATTGCATCCTTTATGTGCAATACTAACAATCCTACTTTGGCACATTTATGCATGCATGCCTGTGCATTAGGACTCAATGTCGTAGTTTCATTTAATGGGAGGTTAACTGATCAAACACACTTCACTAATATAAACTGGTAGCAGCAAAATAGCATGCTGCGGACTCCACTCTAAACACTCAGGTGCTGCAGATCTTGGATGAGTTACAAAAATGTGCTTCTCAGTTACACATACACATAACCTCTATCAGCATAGGGTGTCTTACCATTTAAGCTAAGAGGTGTGATCTTGTAAATTGACTGTTGGAAAAATCACCTTGGAATTAGTCATACACTGGAGTTCTCAGAAGTGGGGTGGGGAATAGTTGTCCCTACTCGTTTCTTATACCCTTTGACAATCGAGATATGTAACCCTAATGAAGTTGTAAAAAAAGAGTCCATGCCTATTTTAATGACAAAGGACTTTTCCAGAAATACAGGTTGTGACAATTTATCATACTTTGGCATTTCCATCACGCTATTAGTTTTGAAGAGGTCTTTGGCAGATCGCTTAATTTCGATCTCAGCTTTCATAGAAGACCTTGCAAAGATTGTGAGTGTATGTGTGTGGATGTGCACAAACACACACCTGTGCACTTTTGAGTCAGTATTGACCCCGGGTGACCCCTGGAAAAATTCCTGTAGTTCTTCTTGGCAGTATTTTCAGAAGTGGTTTGCTATTACCTCCTTCCTACGACTGAGAGAGCATTGACTGGCCCAGTGCCACCCAGTTGGCTTTGTGTTTGGGTGGTATTAGAACTCATGGTCTCCTAGTAAACTGATGCCATTTCCCCTTGTGGGTGGATTTGTACAGGCAGATGTTCCACCTCCTAGATGCTCATATGCATCCCTCCTTTCTGAAATAGAGATATGGTGGAATCTCAATACTCTCTTCAAATTCTCCAGTCAATGTGAGAGGTGACTTTGCTACTCCCGTATACAGTGGCAATTTCCCCCTTATTGCAAGAGACATGAGGGCAACTGTTTAGGACATCCACTGTTGAACTTCCCCATTGTCAAGCTGGAGGAAGTGCTGATGAGCTCATGAGGTTCCTCAGCAAACAGTGGTAAAAACAATTGCAGAACAAGTGCAAGTGTGAGTCTAAGAATTGAAGGAAGCTTTCTTAATGCAAGAGACTGTTGACAGAGAAGCAACAAAGTTAATAAGAAAATGTAGCACATTCTGCAATCCAGTTGGTTCTGTAAGTATTTGTACCTACACAAACCTAAGTGGTCATTCTTCTCAGCAGGTGGTGGGAAGTTGTACAGGTGAGAGATAATTATGAAAAAAAGATGTCTTAATATGTTTAACTGCCAAGCCACCTTTTTTAGACAATTCAAAGCACCAACTTAAAACATATTCACATGTACTATTTGAAATAGATGTGAAAAGCTCATGAATGCCACTCTGAATCTATCTTAAGAAAGTGGCCAGTGAGGGAAGATTTCACTGAGATACAATGAACTTAGAAGATGTCTACAGGACCTCCATGATTCTTCTAGATCAGGAGTATTAAACTGGTGGGATGGATGTATCACATGCAGGCCACGCCCAGCCTAACTCTGCAAAGGGGAAAAATGGCATGATATGCCATGTGTCAGCAACATGATGCCTCTAGTTTAATACCTGTATTCTAGAGGGACTCAGAAGATGATGAATGCTTGGAGTAATTTAAAATCCTCACACCAACCAGAATGATGGATAGTCATGAGTGAAGTAGGTAAGATGCAAAAGAACAGTTATGGAGATAATCTTGAAGTAGATAATGCAGAAAAAGCTAGAGCAAAATAAGAGAGAACTCAGCCCTGGGAAAAAGAGAAGTCATGAGGAAGGAACTCAGAATAACCTTTCCTTGAGTTTGTTCAGTACAAGAAAGGAAGAGAGGAAATTTCAAGATACTTAATATATCCTACAACAATGAGTGTTAGTGGTTCTTTACCAACTTGGCTTATGTCAAAAAACCTGGCATCAGATTTTGAAAGCCTCTCCACTTTTTAATCAAAGAATCATTGAGCCTTGACTTTGAAGGTAGAGATGTCATCAAGTCCTCAGGGCACCTACTATCCACAGAACAACTTGCTCAAGCATTGCTATAACTTCAACATCAAGTTGATATGTAAATAACACACCTGTACCATGCTATGAGCCAACACACACAGCAATTACAGCCAGACTTGCCTCAAGAGAGGAACACTCAACAGGTTGCAGCCTGACCCGTTATTACTTTCCTCTTATGGAAATTTACTGGAACAGTTTGGGGGGACCCTAGCGTCAATTTCAGGCTTTTAATATGACCTAATGTGAATTGATTTTGTGAGTTGTCCAACACAATTTCCTACAGAACTCTCTTCTCAGCCTGCTAAAAGAACCGACAACCAAATTGGTGGGGCCTTTCATTGAGGGCAATGAATGCATGCAACCAGTTAGAGCTGCTTTTGATGATTGGAACAGGAGATTGACAAGATGAAGCAAGTTTATCTCACAGTTTGGGAGTACCTGTTGGATTTTCAATTGTAGGCCAGAGACACGGGGCTGACACGAGCTTGCTCCAATTGATTAGTTTCAGGAAAAACTTGATGAACTAAGAAATGATTTAGTGAGACCAAAGCAAGTTGGGCAAGTATTGTCATGGTGGTAATTGATGGGCAAATCGAATTGTTGAGGCATGCAATAAATAATAAGAGAAGACATTTCACACCCTCTTTTCACTGCTAGCCTTCCTCGCTGTAGCCCCCTTAAATGCCAGTTCCTGAAAACCCAGTGAAGAGCAGTGAAGCAGACAAGGAAAGATTTCCATTTATATATCTGCTGTGAAGCCCCTGGAGACCTATTCAAGGTTTGTACCATTAAAGTACAGATCTCTAAATCAGATGTAAAATAACACCTGTGGAATTGCAGGCCACTTAGCAAACAAGTGCCTGAACTACTCCAGAGACTTGTTTTTGGGATAACTGTTAAGAATTCAGGAGGGGGCTCATCTCTCAAGCCAATTAAAAAGGGCCTGATAGGTTATAATAGGCAAGCACATTTTATTATCCTTGTTATTGCTTCCTTGTCTGGAAAAATTGTGCAAATGTTGCTAACGTTTGGGGGGAAGAGGAAGTAACTACATTGCTCCTCATTGGGCATGTGATTGTGTAATCAGTTTGAACCTGGGAACCTAGAGCCCAGCTAAGAGGAAATATCCATAGTAGTTAGCCATGTCGAAGGAGTTACTGGAGAATTATTTAAAGAAAGCTTTTAGTCAACCTTCTAAATCTTCGGCATCTGCATCCATGCTTTTCCTTTCTATGTGGAATGATTGTTTTAAGACTTGTACATGCCTACAGATTCCTGATTCAGAATAATCATTAGGAATTGCTTGCCTTTTATTTCAGACTACTCGACCGACCATTTTCAAAAGGTATACATTTTTATAAAGTGGACTTCAGAGACACAGTATGAATATATAATGATGCCTTTTGGATTGGTAAAGTGTGGCACAGCCTTCTCCAAATTTATTAATAAAACCTTTTCTTCTTCTTTCTAGTGTATTCCCGCAAATGCAGGGTCCACTTTTTGGATCATTGAACGCCACTTCACGTGGTCAGCTGCATCTCTGGGGTGGGTAGGCCCACAGTTTGCATGTCTTTGTTGATGGTGTCTTGCCATCTTTGTTTTGGATGCCCATGTGGTTGCCGGCCATTGACTTCTAATTAGTAGGCTGTCTTGACAATGATGGAAGGTGCTGTTCTCTGGACAAGTCCATACCAACGGAGCCAGCTTTCTCTTATCTTCTCTGTAATTGGTGCCATACCAAAGGGCTGTCTTAATTTATTAATGAGTTAAAGTTTTATTAATGAATATGTTCTGATATTTTGGACAAATGGGTAGTGGTGCCCTTAGAGGATATACTGTTTTGTTTTTCAGAAGATATGTCTTACATTTCATGTCAGAGCGACTCTGCAAACCAACTTTTGGCTAAGTTGAAAAAAAAAAGTGCACTTGATGTTCCCACATTACTGCATTACTGGTGCTCTGCAGAATGAATAGGAAGCAATAGCGCAAAAGTACAGCTTGTTCTCACAAAGCAGACACCTTGAAATATGAAGGATGTTCGGTGCTTTTTTTTAACTTTGCCAATTTCTACAACATAGATTCCTAATTTTGCCAAACACACAAGAGCATTCTCCCAATGTCCAAAGGAAACATAAATTGAAATGATTTACTTGAGAGCAAGCAGATTTTCGGGACTTGCAAGCTTTTTTTTTTCTTTTCCCACTGGGGATCCCTCATGTATCTTTGTGATGCAAGGATTTGCTTCAGGCATCCTGGGGCCTGTTTTCTTCCATGTACTGAAAGAGGACGGGGAAGAGGTCCTGCTTTGTGTATTTTATTCCAGTCGAACTATGGCATTTTCAATAAAGAGTTGCTTCTTATAGAACACATTATTCCAGCAATGGGGTTATTTATTGGGAGGAGCAATCGTTCCTGATCCAATTCACACAAATTGCAAGTGCACCTGCAAAAAGCATCAACCCTCGCACAACACCAGCTAAAGTAGACACAGTTTTTCCTGTTTCAATGTTTATATCATTTATGTTCCTGACTCACAAACATTATTAATAGATACCCTACTATGTAAACCTGAATATGATCATCTGTGCTTATTTCTCCACTTCATACTCCTATAGCCAAGCAGCTTTGCCCTTTCTCTGAGTAGAAACCCTCTAGAAAGGTCGAAGGCAGAAAGGCAAGCAGTAGATCTGTTGAACTGGGTTTGAATGAAACTAGCACTGGATTCATATGTCAGGGCTTGGATGGTTGACCCCTAAGTCACTTCACAGATTAATTCTTCCATTTCTTTGTGAATGATGGACAAGTGCTTTGCAATGGCTATTTACATGTTCTCTGTCCACTAAGGGAAAAATGTTGCAATGGTGCCTTAATAATATTTAGAACTTTGTGTTGAGTGAGAGTTCTGGTGGACAAGGGTGAAAACAGATGTCAGGATTACATTATTGCTATCATTGGGATGGGAGGGGCATTGTTTTTTTATTGTTGTATATTGGTTTTTATTTTTTGTAAGCCACCCAGAATCACTGAGAGTGAGTGGACAGCAACATACATTTTCTAAATAAATCCTGTTATATCTGTTGTTTGTCTAAGGCTGTCCTTGGAAAACTAGCAGCTTTCTTCAGCCACCTTTCTGTTTACTTTCAGCTCATAATCTTCTGGACCTTGGGATCCTGTAAAAAATGAATTTTCTTGTTGTTATGGAGGCTATACATGGGGTTATTCAACCATTGTTGTGACAGTGGGCTCATCTACCAACATAGCTTATTTTATTCCTTGCAGGAGCCTTCCATTACCTTAGGCATTTGCACAATCATACCATATTTTAGGCATAGAGGCTTTACCAATCATGGTATTTATGCAAAAGTTTTGAAAGCTTTACATCACTTGATGCTGATTTACATTAATTTTTGGATGTCTCTCTTCCAGTGATTAGAGATAGTGCAGTGGTTAAGACGCCAGTTTTGAAACCAGGAGATGGTGAATTCTAGTTCTGCTTTAGGTACAAAGTCAGTTTTGGGCCGGTCACTCTCTCTCAGCCTTTGAAAAGGAGTAAACCATTTCTGAAAAACCTTGCCAAGAAACTGCAAGGACTGATCTAGGCAGTCACCAGGAGTCAAAAATTGACTCAAAGAACTGCACACACAGACACCCTTCCAGTGAGTATACATTCAGTTTCAATGGCCATCTTTGCATCATCTGATCTTGAACGAGCAATTGAAGAAAGTGAATCAGTCATTAGAACAATACTAGACATGTTATATCTCTTATCAACAGGACAATTGCAGTCCTCTTACCTCCTGCAGGATTGGCTTATATGAATTCATTCCTCCCTAAGCATGTTTGTCTTTCAAGCAGTCTGTGGTCACCATCCCTGCATCTTGTCTTCCAGAATTTCGGTCTCCATTGTGTCATGCCCTACTGACTCTTCCCTGGAACATAGGCTACTCAGTTCCTCAGATTTGGCCAAGGCTGACTACATAAAAATGTGTTGCAGATGTCCAAGACTGGGGGTGAGGAGCGTGTTGATATAGCTATCTATTATGTGTTTGTCTTCTGCCCACCCATATAAAAAGCTGAATTCTGAATCATGTTGGTTTTTCCCAGTTGCGTAGCAGAGTAATCCAGGGGCCTTTCATTAACAATTGTATGCTTCAGTTAAAAATTCATTTGGTCTTCAACTCATCACTGTTTTTTTCTTCTTCTGGGGTACCTCCCTGCCCCTTGCACTCAAAATGAGCTCTCCCTCCTACTCCACTGCCCCCAGGTTCTTTGGGTGGGGAACAAGTATGAAGTGAAATTTATTCTGGAATCTAAATGCAGGAGAAGATATTTGAAACATCACTACTCTGAATAAAATAAAACACTCAGCAAGAAGAAATTGGGTAGGCACAAACAAAAAAAGTGATGACAATGCAAAAGAAGGCTTGCAGTATATCTGTATATAGCCTTATAGAAAACTTTAGCTAACTTGGTTGGGGAGTCTGCTACATAATACTTAGTTTGGTACAGCAGTGGAATCACCAAAGTTTACTGTGAGTGTTCAACACCAACACAACAAAACTAGAAGTTAGCCATCGGTCAGCCTTGAAACAACCAGTAGACCAATCCCTAGGGGCCAGCATTCCAACTACAGAAGCTTGTGTGAATTTTGGAAATTCAGTTGAATTACAGAAGATGATTGTAATTAATACAATTCACCCTTTAAAGAACTGCAAAGCAAAATGTTCAGGAAAATGTTTCTTTCAATAAAGAGTCTAATTCTTTCTCTCCAAGGAATACGTTTTGTTGTTTTTCCAGCAAGAAGAAAACATATTGGCAAATGAATGACAAATAATTAGGACATTTTACAAGATGGAAGCATTTTGGGGGTTCTCCGGAACCAAAATCCAGGACAAGAGTTTCTTTAATCTGTCAACAGCCTTGAGTCCTGTTAGTATATCTATATCTATCTAGCATTTCTTACAAGTAGTTAATACATTCTCTGCCACAGACACCAAAGATTTGCAGAGTTTAATCCAGTAACTGGTCATACCCCATAGTTCTGCATTTTATTTTAATCATTTTGAAAATACAAGCATTTTTCTGATAAGCAGGAACATGATGTTCCTCTTACTTTCTTTTCTCTGCGCTCATGACCAGATGACTAAAAGATCACAGCACAGTCATTAAAAACAACTAATCTGTTTTGAAGAATAATAATACCAGTTGCATTTCAAATAACCCATTTTGTATTTTCTTCTTCCCATTCAGCAATTCTGATAGTTTGCATGACAAAACCTGATATCCTAGTACTATTTTAAATCATTTCTAATCCAGTTATATTTCCCTAATGGATTTTTTATATGTTTTGTTTAGTCCTATCATAAATGGATTCAGGGCCAACATGCTTGTGTTACTGAGAACTTTACTTACTTAACTCTTTCTATTGTGTAGTTAGCTCATCACAAAACTATCCCAGAGTGAATAACAACACTTTCATTATCAACTAAAATTCTAAGGAAAAACCAGTAAGGCCATTTTAGGACGTTTTCCCCTCCCTAATGATGTTTAATTGTCATTCTATACTTTAAAAATATTTAACCCTAATTAATTTTTTTTTTAAAGTTACATTGTTTTATTTATTGGTTATAGTATGTTGTACACTGCTCAGTGCCCCTCTTAAGGAAGATGAAATATGCAGAAAAAACAATTGCTATCAACCTCCCTTCCATCAAGGACCTGTATACTGCATGAGTCAAAAAGAGGGCTGTGAAAATATTTACAGACCCCTCACATCCAGGACATAAACTGTTTCAACTCCTTCCCTCAAAACGACGCTATAGTGCACTACACACTAGAACAACTAGACACAAGAACAGTTTTTTCCCAAACGCCATCATTCTGCTAAGCAAATAATTCCCTCAACACTGTTCAACTATTTACAAAGTCTGCACTACTATTACTATTAACCTTCTCATTATTCCTTATCCCCTCCCACTTGTGACTGTAAGACTATAACTTTGTCACTTGTATCCTTACAATCTATACTGACTGTTTCCTAGTATGATTTAATTTCTTATTATACCCTATGACTATCATTAAGTGTTGTACCTTATGATTCTTGACTCTTGATGAATGTATATTTTCTTTTATATACACTGAGAGCTTATGCACCAAAGACACATTCCTTATGTGTCCTATCACACTTGGCCAATAAAGAATTCTGTTCTGTTCTGTTCTGTTCTGTTCTATTCTATTCTATTCTATTCTATTCTATTCTATTCTATTCTATTCTATATAATTAAATAAATAATATAAAAGCAAATGAAACAAAACAGCACCAGGGAAAGAAAATATACTCATATAGCTAATTTAGTTACGGCCAGAACAGAATGCCAGTCAAATGAATAGGAGCAGTTTAAATATTGCTTAAGTTTCATTACTGGATCAGGTTCTTTTATCATATCCATATCAATGTTAACTATGAGAAGTGCAACTCAGCTTTACATGCCAGTACCTGATTTAATTTTGTTTTGCCAGAATACCAGTGGGCAGATTAATCTGCCTGATCCTCTTGAAACAAGATAGTTTAAAAAAAAAAAAAAAGTTTGTAAAATTCCACTGCTGTGCTGTGCTTCCCCACCCCAACACCCCACCTCTTTTTTTTTTTTCCCCCTGGTAATTTGTCTGAATCATCCAGCCTGCGTCTGAATCATTGTGGTATCTTCTTTCCGTGTGATTCAAAGCATAATGTAACTGGAGGAAAAGACTCTTTGTTATCCTATAGCTAAATGCTTGCTTCTTCAGAGCCTGAACTTTATTTAACGTTCACACGTGAAAACCCATATGTATATTTTACGCCCCTCTGATTTGGCATTTATAAAAGGTCGCAGGCTGTAGCTCTATATATCTCTATCATGTCATTTGCTTTCTTGTCTTATTATTCACGTTTTTCCCCCTTCTATAGTCATATAAACATAAGAATGGTGTGCCTGCCAAGCGAGGGTAACAGACCATGCATCCGATGAAGTGAGTTCCGTAAAAAATCATGCCACAGTCAATCTGTTCTTCTTAAAATGCTTTATCAAGATTTTGTATTTGTTCCTGTAAAACATTAACACAGTCATTAGTTCCTCATACTAAGATTTTATATAAAGAGAAAAGCCCTATGTTGCAAAAGGCCCATGGATGGCTGCTTAGAGATTCCCACTAAAATGATACAAGAGCTGGAAGCAGGGTGAGATTACCAAAGAGACAATTCAGGGATACTATATGCATCTCTCTCTTTCTTTTAAAGAAGGGATTGGACAACCATTTGTCTAAAACGGTATAAGGTTTTCTGCCTGACCAGGGAGTTGGACTAGATTCTAGAAGACCTCTAAGGTCCTTCCAACTCTTCTGTTCTGTTCTGTTCTATTCTATTCTATTCTATTCTATTCTATTCTATTCTATTCCTATTCCTATTCCTATTCCTCCATGTGTGTATTTTCTGACCTCATAGGGCCCACAAATCTGAAAGGATGAAATTTAGGAATATATGCACAATACTGGAAAAATGAAAACATACCTCCAGAAACAGAGATAATAAGAACAATTGTGGCATGTGCAGAATCAGAGAGGTTAACTCTAGAATTAAAAGACAAAGGAGAATCTACATACTACGAAACATGGAATAAATTTTATCAATGGTTACATAGGAGAAGGCAACATTAGTAGCTATGATGATTAGAATAATTAGTAAATAATACTGTATATTAAACAAGGAGATTATAAATGATGAAGTAAAATGCATATATGTATAACAATTGTAATGATCGATTGGTTGCATCATGTTGTATTCTTATAATTAAAAATAAATATTTTTTTAAAAAAAGAAGGACTAGAGGGTGACATGATAGCAGCCTTCAAATATCTAAGGGGCTGCCACAAAAAAGGGGGAAATCAACCTGTTCTCCAAAGCAGGATAAAAAGCAATGAATGGAAATTAATCAAGGTGAGACCCAATCTAGAACTAAGGAGAATTTTCCTGAAAGTTAGAACAATTCATGAATGGAATGCCTTGCTTCCAAAAGTTGTGAGTGCTCCATCACTGGAGGTTTTAAAGAAGAGATTGGACAGCATTTGTCTCAAATGGGATAGTTTTTTCCTGCTTGAATAGCAAATTGGACTAGAAGATCTCTAAGTTCCCTTCCAACTCTTATTCTGTTAATGTTTGACCAAACCAATGGATCACGACAGAGCTAACCTCTTTCTATAACACTTTCGTACACTGCTATTTCTTTCCCTACTCCACTGTTTTATATTTTTCAGTGCAATACTATGGCCCTGGCTATCGTCTACTAAGCCCATGAAATATTGATGTTCTAGGAAAAAAACCAATCCATGTATATAACAGGCAAGTTGAAAGGAACAGAATGCTACAGGCAGGGATGGGATCCGACAGGATTAACTACCAGTTCGGTTGATTTATGAGGTTCGGTGATTTATGATGTGCTTCCCTACATGCTGCCGCTGTCATCAGCACGCTACGTGCAGACAAGCAGCCTTTCAAGAAGCCCTTTTTTCCTGCTTTTTTAACTGCAACTGTGCCTCACACAGCAGCTGAAGTTGAAAAAATGAGGAAATAAAGGTCAGGTAAGAGCCCAGATGGGCAAAACCATCAGCAGACATAGAACCGGTTCTATGTCTGCTGCTCTTCAGAGCTACCAATTCTACAGAGGTGGACAGAACCGGTAGAAACTCACCCCTGGCTATGGGCAAATTTCATTCTGAAGTCTCCCTAATGTAAAATCCTCCTATCTCTCAGATATCAGCTATGGGCTGCCAACTGAAATGTGCTGGGGAAAAAAGATGAAATTGGTAGTTGGAACTCAAGGTTCTAAGCGGGCTGCAGCAGTGCAGCTATGCTTGGATTTAAAGGACAGTGTCTCTCTATATGTCAACATTATCCTTATTATCTCCTATATGATTGCCTAAAGAATAGTTTGTGATGGGACAGGAGCAAAGAAATCAGCTCTACAGTTCACTAAGATTGGCACTATCTGCTGCAGCATTTTACTCTTTATTTTTAAAGAGACATAGTAGCTACTTAGAGACTCATAAAATCATAGTGCCAGAAGGGATTAGAGGTCTTCTAGTCCAACCCTCTGCTTAAGACAGGAGACTTTATTCCATCCCAATCAAATGGGTGTCTGGTCTATTCTTGAATATTTCCAGCAATGGAGCACCCACAACTTCAGGAATTGATTAATTGTTCTCAATGTCAGAAAATTTCTCCTTACTTCTAAGTTGGAACTCTCTTTAACAAGCTTCCACAGATTAGTTCTTGCCTTCTGGTGCTTTGGACAATAGGTCAACCCCCTCTTCTCTGTGGCAGCCCCTCAAGCACTAGAAGATGGCTATCAATGCCATGCCTAATCCTTCACTTTGATAGGCCAGAAATACCTTGTTTCCTTAACCATTCATCATATGGTTCAGCCTCCAGACCCCTTATCAATTTTATTGCTCTTCATGCACACTTTCCAATGTCTCAGCATCTTTTTGGTGTTGCAGTGACCAGAATTGGACACTGTATTCCAACATGTGGCCTCACTAGTGCCAGTATATGTTGTTGTAGTTCATATTTCACTATTTCTTTTAAAAGCATACTAGACCTTTCAGTAACAAAAAGATTAGGATCACTCTGCATTTATCTGCTACAGCAAGACTGCCCATGCTCAGATTATCTCTATTTAAATCCAAATTTCCAAACCTTTTTTTTTTTAGCAAGGATGTAGAAGCAGCTGTGAAGTGTGGAATACAGGTCAAGGGGGATAATGTGAGAAGGGAAATGTGAATTCTTTGTATCAAATGGTCATTAAGTAGGCAACCTTTGGGAAGTAATGAGCATGTCTGGTATTTTTAGACCATCATGTGAATCATTATCAAATTATTTTCATTGGCCAGTAGCTTCCCTATTTACAAAGCAGCTGTTGATGTGGCCAGTTACGAAATACCCAAATGTTTCAAAGATGCTTTCTCCAAAGGAAACTGGACTTCCTTTGCTTTTCCTTGAAGCTGTTTTGCTTCTCATCCAAGAAGTGTAGAAGCTTCTTGAATGAGAAGTGAAATGTCTTCAGGGAAAAACAAAGAAAATCCAGTTGCCTTTGGAGAAAGCACCTTAGGGACAACCATGACCTGGGATGATTGAGAATCTCCATAGACAAAACACCCAGATATTAGAAGCTATATATGTATGTTTGCAACAAATGCCTCCCCAGCATGTTATCTTTCTTTACAATTATTTTCTGGACAAGTGAGAACATTTCCTAACAAAGCACTAAGCTCTTACCATCCACCAGCAATGTCTTGGTGTCCTCTGTATTCTGCACGAACCATTTAAATAAAGATGGTACCAAAGTCTGGTACCTGCTTTACTTCATCTTATTTTTTAATTTATTATTTTTAAATCAAAAGATTAGAGACAAAATTAAGCCATGTAGGCATAATTTTGGAGTATCCCCTGCTTTTCTCCCACTGGCAAAAACAGTGTCACATTGTTGCAATTCAACCCCTATTCCTTTTATTTGACTGTGTCATATTACAACTCACTAGAAAAGATTTTATTGTATTGGCACAATTCTGTTTGATCATTGGCTATCCCCATGGATCGTTGGCCTGACCTTTAAACAGTGACCACTCCAGGGGATTCTGGTGGAAGAAACTATCTAAGGAAGTGTGTGCTAGTTCACTGGAATTTGTGTGCAACTTGTTGCTTACTTCGATCTACAATCAGCTACTTATATTCTTAAGAAGTACTAAGAGGAGTCAAAAGATGGGCAGGAAGGACATCCAAAGAAGCAATATAGAAGAAGCCAAACAATGAATCAGGTTCATTACCATGAACACCTGGAAATCTGTGAATTATTTGAGCATGTTAACTCTTTCCAGACTAAGGAAAACATTTTTAGGCAACTTAGTTACCTTTTGCACTTTTCTATGGATAATAAAATACCAATATATAAAATACTATGTCCACATGTTCTCCTTTACTGCATTTACTATAGAAATTTCCAAAAGTACCATATAGCACCAATCTTCCTATAATTTACTGGCAAAACAGAAGAGTTTTATATTCATTTATTATGCTAAACTATTTTATATTAAACTAACAGGCACTAACCAAGATATAACAAGTAGTTTTGCCACCAATTTCCAGATGATAGTGAAGGCACCAAGTCTGACCCGCTCAGTTAAATGTATTAATTTTAATTTATGTCATTTACATTTTAATGTTTCAAAGTATGTTCATAATTAAAGATTTTGAAGCAGGAAGATAAAAAAAAAAGGCTATAGATTTTCGGATCAGTCAGAAATCAGAATCAAATAACAATCCCTTAGATAGTACACCAAAATTCTAGAGGCAAATCCATATGTAGAAGAAGATATGGAAGTTCACTGTGTAGCTTTTCTGCAAGGCTTCTAAGCAAGCTGTTCAATGGATGGGTTACACCTGAAATGTGCAGTAACAAATGAATTCCCTTTATAAATCTACTAGTTCAAGAATGAACCTGTCCAAATACTTGTTCTTCTTGGAGAAATGTATATTGAAAGAGATCCAGCAACTGAGAGATCTCTGATTAAAACACAAACCACAGAGCAATTAAAGTAATTGGGTGAAGATGCATTTTTAACCTGAAGTTAAAACATAGCTAATTTTGTTTTTGTACAAACCTCTATGAAAGTATAGATGAGATAAATAGGTTTGGCTGCCTTCATAATTTCTGACTTAATTCTGCCAAGACCACATTATGCAGCTTAAAGGCAATTCTGTTTTTCCCCCTGAAGTTATTGTTGAATATCTCTTCTAGTAAATATGTACAGCTATGATGGGCATAAAAGAAAATGGATGCCACATTTGAGGATTCTCATTTTACTACACACTTCTTCATCTACGACAAACCTATCACCTCACATTTGAATTGGCTGTCATTATGAGCAAAGCTTTCCTCACTTTTGCCCATATTATTCAAATATCCAAACACTCTTGTTGCTTAGTTTTAAAAAGGTATTGATTTCAAAGAGAGAGCCAATCTGGTGTAGTGGTTCAGACCTCAAGGTTCCCTAGAAGCTAGGAGATGGTGAGTTCTAGCTTCACTTGAGGCACAAAACCAGCTGGGTGAGCTTGGGCCGATTCCTGTTGCAGCCTTGGGAAACAGATAATGGAAAATTACTTTTGAAATATTGCCAAGAAAACTGTAAGGACTAGTCTAGGCAGTCACTGAGGATTCATAAATAGCCTTGAAAGCACACATTCATTTCAAAGGTGCATGGTGCATACTGCCCCACTCTTCTCTCATAGTTGACAATTGCTTTCAATTATATATCCTCCTGATGTATCTTAAGCTCCCAGCTCAACAAAAGTATATGAGCACTTTCTGGCAACCAAAATAGAAATGTGACTGCAAGGGAATTCTCGGTGAGAGAGGGTCATCCTGAAATGGCTCAGCTGGAGTTCAAAGGGTCACCAAACTCCTTAGGCATTTCCTCCTCCATGGATTCTCAAATGTCTGAATGGGAATGTCTGCTATGAAATGGTGGCTTCATTCTCAAGATACGTTTATTTTATTTTATTTTGCTTTGTTTATCAAACATGTACAAGATAACAAGTATAAGTATGAGCATAAACAAGACAGTGGGAGTAAATATAGATAAATGGGAACAGTAAGACAGGGACAGTAGGCACGCTGGTGCACGCCCGCTTTAAGGACCTCTTAGGAATGGGGTGAGGTCCATGGTAGACAGTTTGAGGTTGAAGCTGTGAGGGGTTGAGGCTGTAAAAACAGAGTCAGGTAAGGTATTCCAGGCATTGACCACTCTGTTGCTGAAGTCGTATTTTCTGCAATTGAGTTTGGAGCGGTTTATCTTGAGTTTGTATTGGTTGTTTGCCCATGTATTATTGTGATTGGGGTTGAAGAAATCATTGACAGGCAAAATGTCATAGCAGACAATTTTGTGTACTATGCTTAGATCGGTCTGTTCTTACATGATTAGTAGGATATCTTCAAGCTGGGGCATGGTGGTTTTCTGAATGAGCCTATTGGCCAGGGTTTCCCAAAGTGTCAGGTGTACCTCCCTTGGGGAGGTGCAGACAGAGTCCAGAAAAGTGTGAATAACGTTTTAGTTGTACATTTTACAATAATTCCAAAAAATCCACCTTTCCCAAATGTTCACTGTATTGTTTTCATTGTTCATTTTGTATTTACTTTAGTGTTTGGATTTTTAGGGAAAGTATCTGTATTAAGATTACACTAAAGGGAGCTTTGATTGCAAAGTTTAGGAACACCTAAACTGTGTAGGAACACCTGTTACAGACACTGCATAGGCCTTACTTGTTGAATTACGATCTTGTAAAGGACTTGACCTGAGAGTATTTGATTTACTCACTAAGAGATTTGTGTGCCTTCCTTCCTGTTTACTTCCAATTAACTTATAAATAGAATATTCCCTGCAGCTAAACCTTAGTCAATTGGATTGTTGCAAAGTGATTTTATTTATTTTATTATTTATTTATCTATTTATTTACTTATCAATTGTTTACAAGATAATAGGTATAAGTAAAACATAGTTATGAATACATGGATACATATAAGAAAAATAAAATATAAAAGAAACAATAGGACAAGGACGGTAGGCACTTTGGTGCACTTATGCACACCCCCTACAGACCTCTTAGGAAAGGGGTGAGGTCAATAGTAGACAGTCTAAGGTTAAAGTTTTTGGGGTTTGGGGAAGAAACCACAGAGTCAGGTAGAGTTTTCCAGACATTGACCACTCTGTTCTAGAAGTCGTATTTCCTGCAATCAAGTTTAGTGCGATTAACCTTGAGTTTGTATCTATTGTTTGCTCTTGTGTTGTTATGGTTGAAGCTGAAGTATTCATTGACAGGTAAGTCATTGCAATGTATGATTTTATATACTATACTTAGATCGGACTGAAGGCGGCGTAGTTCTAGGTTTTCAAGGTCTAGAATTTCAAGTCTGGTGGCATCAGTTATTCTACAATGAGTAGAGGAGAACTCTTCTTGTAAAATATTTCTGGACTTTCTCAACTGTGCTAATATCAGATACGCAATGTGGGTTCCAGACTGATGAGCTGTATTTGAGTATTGGTCTAGCAAGTAGTGTAATAGTACAAGAGAAAAAGCTATGTAAGATTAGGTTAACAACTCTTAGTGCCTTTTTGGCTATGTAGTTACAGTGGGCTCTAGCACTTAGGTCATTTGAGATGAGTACTCCAAGATCCTTGACAGAGTATGGATCATCAACAAGGTCTTGACTATTCAGCCTGTATTTTATTTTCTGATTTTATTTTCTGACTTACATGGAACTGTCCTTGAAAAGCTTGCTGGCTGAGGAATTCTGGAAGTTGAAGTCCACAAATCTTAAGTTGCCAAGGTTGGAGACCCCTGGTCTACACTATGCTCCCCTGGTGTGTGCGTGTGTGTATGTGTTCGTGTTTGTGTGTAATACTATTTCATTACATGATAGAAAATGCAGTCAATTTTCCACTTATTGTTGGTAAATGGGGTTAGAAAGAAGACAGAAGCCATTCTTTGCAGGGTTTTCCTACAGTATTTGCTGAAACTTGAGCCTTGAACAACACAAAGCTGCAGATATTTCTAACATTTCCCAATCTAGTCTAAAGTCCTGGAATTTTCTGATGGTCTCCTGTCCAAGGTCTGATGCTGCTTTTTCAAGATCAGCCAAGAGACACAAGATGTTACTGTCAAGTCTCTGGTAGTTATTTCCTGGAATCTAAATGCTGTGTTTTTATGAAGAGATTAGTTGTTTAGAAACAACATCAAACTAATATACACAGCCTTTCTAAGTTGTCTTGCTAGCAAACCTTTTACTCTGTTTTTGGAAGAAGTATTAACAGTAAAGGATAGACAATGCAAACATTCCCCATTATCAGCTTTCTTTTTGAATATAGGCTCAATGTAAATTGATAAATGCACTAATAAGCATTTCACAACACATGTATATTGTCTAAAAAGCCTTTCACAGTTTGGCAATTAATGTATTCCAGCAGAAGAAAATTTCACAGATAATTGCCCAAAGAAATTGCATTTATTCTTCAATTTCAATAAAAGGCAAGGGTATATCGAACATACACTAAAATGGGAAAAGTGTGAAATAGGGGATAGAGCATAAGATAAGAAACCTACATTCACATTCAATTTTATCTGCAAATGTCACTTGCTGAACCTGGGCCAGTCATTATCTCTCAGTCTGGTCTAGTTCACAGAATGGCCGTGAAGCTAACAAAGATATTTTTTTCTCCTGGACAGAAGGGCAACATGACATAAAATAAATTTGTACTGGTTGACTTCACAAAGCAAGCTAATACATAATGTGTCAGCTTGCTTTTGTCTAAAGAGGGTTGTATGACCTGAACAGAGGCTTCTCCACAGCCACTCTTAATCTGTGGAATATATTCCGGGTCAAAATAAGAAATTGGCTCTTACTGGATTTCAAAGCAGCTTTAAAGAGGTAGTAACTTTTTAATCAAAGTCCTAATAACTTGGGGCTTAAATTTAATATGTAATTGTTATTTTCACATTTCCTCGTTTACTGCAATGTTGTTACATTTATATGTTACTGATATTCCAGTACAGGTAGCCCCAAGGGTGGGATTCAATTTTTTTAACAACCGGTTCTGTGGGCATGGCTTATTTGTTAGTTGTGTCTTGGTGATCATGTGAATGGGTAAGTGTGGCCAACTCGACATCACTCATGTCAAGGGGCGCTTCTCCTCGCCTGGCCTCTCATGACTTATGTAACAACTGTCTCACTTAGCAACAGAAATTTTGGGCTCAATTGTGGTCATAAGTCAAAGACTACCTGTAGTTTTGTGTCAGCAGAGAAAAGTTAATAATAAAAAAGCGTGGTTTTAAGACGACAAAACCTCAGTAGCCTTATTACTTTTTCTCATTAAAATTATAAAACCAAAAGACACATATGCAAGAGACACATTTCAGCATTAACCTCTGTGATCACCTCTGTGATCACCCGGTTGATCACATGGTGAGAAAAAAAAGATTATTTATTATATTTATATCCTGCCTCAATCCAGTTAGGGACTCTCAGCAGTTCACCAATATGTACATACGATTAAAATATCCGCGATAGGAAAAAGAATAAAAGATGGTAGAAAAACTATGAAGCAAGCAATGTGCCCTTTATTATAGTTAATGATTCTTCCCCCACTGAGCTTCGCAGCAGAACTGAAAGAGGTTAAAAGAAAAAAAAGCATCACATGCCACTGTTTTTCTTTTATTCTTTGAGAGGAAAAACAGAATGTCCTGCCAGTCTGAAAGCAGGAAACTTAACGAATAAACATTTCATTCTTGGCACCTGGGGATCAGTGTTACCCCAATCCCTTCCAAAAGATATACAAGTGTGGGAAGATGAGCACGTGACTGTTGCTCCGTTCTTTGTAGAAACGTGGTATGCCATCACTATAAGTCGCTCTGGATAGGTTTTAGAAATGACTTAGAAGGCTTCTGCAGATAACAAACAGTGCCTCTATCTTTACAACTTTTGCATTATGTCCCTTTTCAAATGATGGCTCAGAGCTTTGCAGGAGAGGAACAAGTAGCACTTTTCAGAAGGGCTTGAAAGTGAAATCTGGAGAGCTATTTGCTCTCTGTAAGGAAAAGAACCAAATATTACCACGCCTAAAAGACTCATCCATTGAGTCATTTTTTTCTGGAGCCTCCTTCATCAGATGCATCAAGTGCTTTCTTCTAAAGCAGTGTTGGCGAACCTTTTCAGCACCAAGTGCCGAAATGGGAGTGTGCATGTGCACAGGAGAGGCACCAGAAAAACAGCTCCCTGGCATACATGTGGGTGCCGGGAAACTGAGCTTCCAGCACACACATGCATGCCGGCTACCTGGAGTGCATGCACACGCGTAGACCAGCTGGCCAGTGCGCATGCAAGCCCTAGAAACCAGAAGCTCAGCTTCCTGGCACGTGCATGCACACCAGGGGGCTGCTCTTCCAGTTTCCGGTGTGCACGAAGACCAGCTGGCCGGAAAAGCAACAGGCAACAGCTGGAATGCCCGGAGGGATGGCTCTGCGTGCCACTTCTGGCATGCGTGCCATAGGTTCGCCATCACGAGTCTAAAGGATCAAATAGAAATAGGCACAGCTATAAAAGAAAAATGGTGAAGAGTAGGTTCAAATGAATATGAGATGCAAGATCTGTGGTGGTTCTTAGGAAAACATATAAGATGTGATAAGCATCTAAAAGTAGCCCTTTCCAAACGTTTTTCTTCATTAATAAATGCCGCTTATCAGAAAGTCCTTTTTATCCAATGTATGTAAAAAACTTTAAGTCAAATTACATGTCCCTGTTATAATTGAGTAATGGCTTCATGTGTTGTTATCCCATCCCCCCAAAAAACCCCTTATTTTTACCCAATTTTGCATAATTTATCTATGTTTGGGAAGCATGGAGTATAATAGTCTATAGCTATTATAAAATTATTTTAAAATTTGATAAACATTTATGTACCCTATATCCTAGTTGTAATATTTGGGGTTGGGTAAAAAGCCAGGATTCTGTTCTGAGCCTGAACAAGTGGTATCAATGTTTTTGATCTATTCTAGCTCCAGCCATTTCCCTTTGCAATTCCTTTGTTGAGGAATGGCATCTGGGCAAGGCTGTGCTTTATGTTGTTTATTAGTTCCCAAAGACTTCAATTATTTTATTGCAATGCTGTAGTTACAACAGTTTCTAACTAGTGAAGCCAACTAAAGTCTCAAAGCTTTTCCAATGATGGATTTTCTAAGCAAAGTATCTGAGGTTGTTAGGTCCTATATTTTAATCTCAGACTTTTTTTTTTCCAAATATTTTTTTGGGAGATTACAGTAAAAAGAATAAAACTATACATAATACAAAGTATATAAAATATAAAAAAGAAAAAATAACTTCATTCCTTCACCCCAATAAGTGCACTCAAATTGTAAGTAAATATATTGTCATTCTTAAATTATAACAAATACTCTCCTAACCTCTTATCTCTTAACTAAAAACAAAATTCAAACTCGTTGTCATTCATTCCTCATCAGCAAAAATCCAGTAAAGGTTGTCAGGTATAACTAATTATCTATTTTAACCTAGATTGAACAAGCCAACCTTGTATTCCTTCCTTAAACTTTTAACAATCTTAATTCTTAACACCTTCAAATAGAGTCCCACAGTTTGATTTCTTTTCGTATTTTAAAAAATTCGTTCCCAAAAGACGTTTCAAAACTTTAACAAGTCTGTTTTACAAATCAAGTAAGAGAAACATGTCCTTCTCTGATCATTTCTCAGAAAGTCCTTCAGGACTTTAATAGATCTTTTTTTCATATCCAATAGCAATAGCACTTAGACTTGCATATCATTTCACAATGCTTTACAACCCTCTCTAAGCATTTTACAGAATCAGCATATTGCCCCAACAATCTGAGTTCTCATTTTACTGACCTCGGAAGGATGAAAACAGGGGTGGGACTCTACCGGTTCTGTCCGGTTCTCTAGAACCCTTTGTTAACTTTCTAAGCAGTTCAGAGAACAGGTAGTTAGAGACAATCTCCTTTTCTTTTTTTCCACCCTTATTACATTCTTGCCAGTACGCCTAGACTTTCTGTCTCCAGAGCTTCTGAGGCTTGACTTTCTTAAAGGGGACGGGTTGTTTTAAGATTGTTACACTGCTGTTGGGAGGAAATACTTCCCTGGACAATCAGCACTTTGTGAAATAATTGATTAAGCAAACTTTTAGTGACAGGGAACCAAGATGAGTGACATTCAGCAAGGCTTCTTGGCTAGCTAGAAAGATTGACATTCAAACATGAGTTTACATACCCTTTCTGAGTTTTGGTCTAAAACTGTTTTTTGGTGATATTTAATCCTGTGTTTATTGATGGGATAATTTTCCCTATTCAGCTTCAACAAGCAACAGCTACTGTTGTGATTTAATTATTATATTGTGTTTGAATTTTTTCCTGCCTCATGGTTTCTTTTTCTATCTGGGGAGGGCGGTCTTCCTTCATTTTATTACTATTGTTTTATTACTATCTGGCACTGTCCTTTTGGGGTATACTTCCAAGAGGCAGGATGCAAGCAAGCACTGATTTTTTTAACTGTCTTTCGGGGGGGGCATGTGACCTTTCCTTAAATCTGGATGATTTCCTTAGAATATCTTGTGAGGTGAATGAGACCAACTGGTATCTTTAAGTGGTGCATATGGATCTAAGAATTGCTTCTCCTGGGTGTGCTTTTTCTGGAGAGCTTAAATGACCTCTCTGCTAAAGAGTTTCACTTTATGAGCAAGAGTTGGCTGCTGATAGTTATCACTGCATTTTAACTATTTTCACTTCTCAAGGTGCTCTGGCACCCTGCCTGATTTGTAACACCGGCTTGCAGGTATTTTTAATCTAATGATTGGTATTTAGGACAGCTTTTTGCAAGCAAAGAAGCTTTTTGTATTTTTGTACAGATAATACTTGACTTACAACAGTTCATTTAGTGACCATTCAAAGTTACAATGGCACTGAAAAAGAGACTTATGACCATTTTTCACACTTACGACCATTGTAGCATCCCCACTGTCATGAGAGGCCAGGCAAGGAGAAGTGCCCCTTGACATGAGTGATGTCGAGTTGGCCACACTTACCCATTCACATGACCACCAAGCCACACCCACCAACTAAGCCACATTCACAAAACCGGTTGTTAAAAAACTGAATCCCACCCCTGGATGGAAGGCTGAGTCAACCTTGAGCCAGTGAGGATTGAACTCCTGGCAGTGAGCTGAATTAGTCTGCAATATTGCATTCTAACAACTTTGCCATCATGGTTCTAACCTAACAGAAATATATATCCACCTTTCTTTTCTGGTTTATTTGTTGTATATCTCTTTTAGACATTGAGGCATCATCCTGTTTCATTTGAAAATCCAATAAATCCTTTTCTAAATCTTTCTTATTTCTTGCCATATTGCCACATTGATATTAAGATTCCAATTAGTGTAATTTCAAATGTATCCAAAGTATCTTGTTTTTGTTCCATTGCATTTTTAATTGTCCATTTATCAATCATTTCCAAGAGTCTGAAAAACCATTTTCATAAACTTTCATTAATTTTTCATAGATTTAATTAAACATCTTACTATATTGGTACTGAAAGTATTTCCTTCCCTTCTTTTGTTATCCTCAAGCTTTCTCTATTGTCAAAACTTTAAAATCTCATTATCTTATTATGGCTAGTAAAAGGGTAAGAAATGACACTTTGTCATAAACAGAATTGGTCCAAAGAAATTAAGTTATAATTCCAAGTCCATCTGAGTCCTTAATCTATTGTAAAATGTTCTAATACTCTAAGCATAATATTGTTGTTAATTCTAGAAAGCACTGTTTTTCAAAAACTTTTAAAATTATATTTAAAAATGAAGAAGGTAACCAGCTTACTGAATATGGTGTAACTCACCATTCCAAAAGATTGTAACTTTGAATGATCACTCCACACAAGCAAAGTACCAACAAAGGAGGAAAAAAAAAATTCCAGAAAAATTCCTGAGACAGGAAGTCTAGTCCTGCCAAGAATGTAATAAGGGTTAACAGAGAGGCAGTTTCTGTAACCAACACCAGAATGTTTCCTTCCTGCCTTCCTTACAGGATTAGGCCAGTAATTTCTTCTAACAACTGGTTCTCTGAACTGCTTAGAATGTTAACAACTGGTTATAGCGAATAGGTGCGAACTGGTAGAATCCCACCCCTGATTGCAAGGGAAGGATACTGTAAAATCCCCATTCCCTCCCCACTCCTGGGGGAAGATTACTGCAAAATCCCATTCCCTCCCTATCCCACTAACCTGCTTTCCAGCTACGTTCATCTGTGCAGGGCAACAAAAGATGACCCAGCCAATCATCTGGGACTCAGGAGGCAGAGAATAGATGGGGTCGGGCCAGTCAGAGGTGGTATTTTCCGGTTCTCCGAACTACTCAAAATTTCTACTCAAAACTGGTAGATACCACCTGCTAAATACCACCTCTGAACTTAACCCACAAGCAGACATGACATGGGAATTCCTGTGCTTTGTTCATAAGGACCAGCCCTAAAGAGTCTTTTGGATTATCTCAAAGATTTTTTCTTAATCTGAACATAATTTTGGCAGCCAAGATCCTGCATCTCATGTCAATCTCCATTGTAATGTTATCCCTCAGGAAAGGGGGTATCTAACTCACCGTGGCTTTTAACCAGAAGATCTGATTCTGTATTTTACTGTCAATGACTTTATTTTCTCCAAAGTGACTCTGAATCACCATGATGGTTTCAGTCTTTAACCCCTTTAGCTCTGAAAGCAAAAAAGTAATAATAATTCAATATGGAGAAAATTAAACATATAATAGAAACACTCCCCTGCCCACCCACCCAACCCCAACTCATGCCGAAATACTCAACTATTAATGTGAGAGATAGGATATTTCAGATTACAAAACTCAGCAAGTCATTCAAACGCCAACTAAAGTCTTTTGCATCCCACTATAAAATAAGCTATGGCCATTTGTGAATACATTTTATGCTTACAGCAACATACCTTTACCCATTCATACCTTGTCCCAGGCCCAGGCAACAAGCTGGTTGGTCAGCTTTTTGTTGTTGTTGCAACAAATGAATCCATAGTCATACCCATCAAAATCCAATCAAAATTACTTGTATGCTACATTGGATCATGCAAGATGACATTCATCGATCTGAAAAGTGGGATCCTGCATCTGCAGGAAGGACGAGGAGGAGGAGGAGAAAGGGAGGGAGGAAGGAAGGAAGGATTTAAAATGTAACCATCAGATGCAGAAGTATCTGATAATTCTTACAAATAAAAAGATGGATCTAACAAAAGAACGTAATGCATTGGGGATGTTTTATAAAATATTGTGCAAGTGTTAGTCATAGTCCATGCAGCTATATACCAAGATGTTGCCCCAGCAATTGTACAGGCATTGTGCTAATGTGCTTTCTGAAATACTGTGCAAAACATCTGGAGAAGTTTGAGTAAAACGAAGTATGGCATTGATTTCAGTTCTCCTTGCATGCAAAAGAGGGCCTATACTATCAAGCTTCTTGAGATGTTGGGCATTGTGCCAGGGTTTTTCTTGCTAATGTGCATCCTGAAAAGTTGCACAAATCTTGGGCAAGAATATGAAGAAAAAGCACTTCTTTATAAAGAAACAACCTTTTCCTGCTGAGGTTAGCATTTCCTTGGAGGTGACATGTTGAGACTTACTTGCTATTGATGAGCAGAACCAAAGCCAGTGATCCACAGATTGTGAGTTTATAGTCAATTCCTCTTTCGCTGACGCTTCTTCTCTGCCCAGTGAGCTATGAGGAAGGGAATGTCATTTTGTCAGAAGTTGGAACCGACTGAACAGGGAAGTTTCCAAATCAGTCTGAGATCTGCTGGGATCTTATTGCTATGGGTTTATCATCCTGTGACTGGTAAATTCATTTTATTTTGATTTAGGAAAGTCATTCTTAGACTAATTTAATTTAGAATACTACTGTACATTCCATTATGTTTCTTTCTGAATCTTTTATAATAAATAATAAATATTTTGGATTCCTTTGAAGATTGACTCAAAGCTCATGATTTAATTAGGGCAATTGTTGGAATGCTGACATAATCATCATCATGGTGGTAAGGGCCAAACAAATTAATTAGTTAATTAACGTTTATAGGGATGTGATCAAATGATGTGATAAAGTACTGGTTGCCACTTTTAAGGCCCCTCATGACCTGGGACTAGATTAGTCAAGGAACTCTCTCATCCTAATGGGATTGGCCCATCCCACTTGCTTTGGCAAAAAAGTCCTGCTGCGAACTCTTCAGCCAGGAATTTCAGTTAGCGAGTCTAGGAAAAGAGCCTTCTGTCTCCCACCCTCTGGAATATCTTGGTGCTGGAGGCGAGATCCATCTCTACCTTCCTGCCCTTCTGGCTATGCTGATTGGCCTGGTGCCCTGCAGGGCATATGCCACGCCAAAGGTGGTAGGTGGAATGAAAGATAAAAGTTCACCCCACAGCATTTTGTCCTCTTGGTTTTTAGTCTTTATTAGGTTGTTCTTAATATTAATGTTTTTATATTTATATCTTTATGGCATTGTAAGCCACCTACTTTGGCTGGTGAAATGGATAGCATATAAAGTTAACAAATACATAAACAAATAATACAGTAAACAGTCATATGCAGGAAGAATTTGCTTCCAAAAACACAAGAGAAGGCAACGTCTATATATGTGTATTTTAAAGGTCAGTCTTTCAGATTGCTTTTATAATTAGTTCCATAGTGCTACACTCTCAAACTGGCTATAATAATAGCAAATAGTAATAACGGACTTTGGTAAACAAAATTATTGTTATTAAGCATGAAATTCAGGGAAGAAAACAATGAAGCAGAAGTATTAGACTAGGTATAAAAACATGTCTTTCTTAATTTTGTTGCTTTTTTATTACATACATTTTCCATTCATTACCTTCGTACTAAAATCACTGATATATAAATTGCTTTTTAATCAAGCATGCAAAAGTTCATTCAGCAACAATGTAATTTACACACAGGAAATTTTTAATGAGAAATTCTCCCTTAAAATCAGTGGTGCCAACTGTCCAGATATTTGAGGAGAAGAGTTTACTGAGTGATTGGGGAAGAATAAAAATAAGGTAATAGTCGCAAAGAGTTCTCAGTGAATTCAGTAATGTCAATTAGCTAAATTGATTGCACATTGGTTATTTCAACGCAGCCTTGAGCTTCACAGTGTGTCTATTGCATTCTTTAAAAAAAAAAAATTGCTCTGTGAAAGTACCAGTTCAGCTTCCTTGCTGGATCTTGAAAGAAGTCCTAGATTGAAACCATGTATAATCCAGGGATCAGTAAAAACTGGCTCCGTAATAGAAAGATTTTGCTCACTGTAATCTAGTTCATTGATCAGAAAAAAATTGTAAAATGGGGCTGGGTCTCAGACTAATTTCATATGTTCATTTCAAGAACTGACTTTTATTCCCCACAGCTTTCTAGTCAGAAGAGAAAGAACAGGGTCAGACAGAGAATGGATGTCCATATATATTTTTTGCCTCTAGTCATGCCACCTATTACCTTGAGGAAATGAAGTTCAGTATAGAAAAAAGACCATGCAATGGTCTTTGCAATGTAAAAGTTAGATCCCTTATCTTAATGTGCTTAACATGCATGAGAAAACAGATGAATAGTTCCAGAAAGCTCCAGCAATTTAAACGTTATTTTAATATCCATGGTTGTAGCTAAAAGACAGGCTAACAGCTTATTCACACCTTATGGTGAAAAGCAAGTTTAGATCAAGGTATAGAGCAGTGTTTCTCAACCTTGGCCATTTGAAGATATGTGGACTTCAATTCCCAGAATTACCCAGCCAGCATAGCTCCTGCAGGCGAAAACACAGCTTGGGAAGCAGAGGTGATATTCAGAAGGTTCTGACCAGTTCTAGAGAACTGATAGCGGAAATTTTGAGAAGTTCGGAGAACTTGCAAATCCCACCTCTGACTGGAGATTTTACAATATCCTTCCCCTGCCATGCCCACCAAACCATGCCCACAGAACCGGTAGTAAAAAAAAAATTGAATCCCACCACTGTTGGGAAGGCAGTGGGCAGCCCTCGCAAGCTCAATTTTCACTGGTAAAGGGTTGCAGGAAGCTGTCCCAACTGAAAACAGAGCTTACGAGGGCTGCCCACTGTTCTCCCAAGCTCTGTTTTCGCTGGCAAAAGGTTGCAGGAAGCTGTCCCAGACAGAGACGGTGCATGGGAGCCCGTTTTTGCTGGCAGAGTGCTCGGGCCACCACAGGTGCCCCTGAGACGAGTGATGTCAAGCTGGCCACACCCACCCCAGGCCCCGAGGTCAAATACAACCCTGACATGGCCCTCAATGAAATTGAGTTTGTCATCCCTGGTATAGACGGTCACCCTAGGTACAGAAAACCAATGATTATGGTTTAGATCAGTGGTTCCCAAAACTTTTCGGTCCACTGCCCCCTTGGTGCTACAAACTCATCCTCAGTGCCCCCCACCCAGGGATGGGATTCAAATTTCTGTGGGCGTGGCCTAATTTGAGGGTGTGGCTTGTTGGTCACATGATGGTGGGCGTGGCTTGCTGGTCATGTGACTTGGTGGGCGTGGTCAGGTGACTAGCAAACCAAATACAAGTGGTCCTCACTTAATGGCCAGTTGTTTAGCAAGTGTTCTAATTTATGACTGGCCTCCCCAGAGCTACTTGACTTGTTTTGGAGTTTTGACAGCTTTAGATCAGGGGTCCAAATCCCACCACTGACTGTGTGTGAGAGAGAGAGGGAGAGAGAGAGGTTGGAGCAGATCTCTCTCTCTCGCTCTCTCCCACCAATGCCATAAAGCCACCATCAGTCAAAATTCATATTAGTGGTCTCCGGGATTTAAAATTATGAGTTTGGTGGTCCCTGAGGTCCAAAAGTTTGGTGACCCCTGATCTAAAGGGATGAGTCTGAGAGAGGGAAAGAGAGACAGAAAAGAAAGAGAGAGAGAGGGACAGAGGAAGAAAAGAAAGAGAAAAAAAAGAAAAAAGGACAGACAAAGAAGGGGGAGTGGAAGGAAGGGACAGAAAGAAAAAGAAATAAAGAAGGAGGAAGAGAGGGAAGAGAAAGATAATGAGATATGTATTCTAGTCCAATCACCTGCTCCAGATGGGAGTGTTCTCCTTGTAATTTACCGGTACATTTTGGTTTTGCCTTCTTCAGAACTGGCACTGTAATACATTGGGGAAAAGTAATTTTTAGGATGGAGATCTGGTCCAATGGATCCTGTTTAAAGGCTCAACAAAATGTGGGAGCTTCCTGGTAGTCTTGACCATGTTTTGTCCAAAAAAACCTTTAATAGAAGCCAAAGAGGTTTCAAGGTAGAAAAGGGCCTCAGACTAAACTAGGTCTCATTTAATCTGATGCATCAGGTCTCTCTCTCTCTCCCTCCCTCCCTCCCTCCCTCCTTCCCTCCCTCCCTCTCAGACTGGCTTTGCTCTACTTTCCCGATGTGCCTGCAGGGCTGGCGCTTTGAACATGGATGGATGGATGGAGGTGTATATATATATATATAAAGAGAGAGAGAGAGAGACAGAGACAGAGAGAGAGACAGAGAGACAGAGAGAGACAGGCAAGTAGGTAGGCAGGCAGGCAAACAGACAGACCTTTTGGATGGTTGGACGGATGGATGGACAGACAGACAGCCATATAAAATGCGACAGCAGCGGCACATTGGAAAAGCAGTGGCAGCGGCTTTTCCCAACATGCTGCTGCATTCGAGACGCCGGTTCTGGAGTGTTACTACAGTTAATGGGTGAACCTGCAGGGCCGGCACCTCGAATGCCCCCCTGCCACCTCTTAGCATCCCCAAGGGGGTCAGCAGAGGGGCGCTAAGAGGTGGAAGGGGGCGTTCAAGACACCAGCCGGCCCTGCAGGCTCACCTATTGACTAGCACTACTCTGGAGCCGGCATCTCCAATGCAGAAGCGGTGGCACGTTACGTGCCTCCGCAGCTGCGTTTAATGTGCCGCCCCCCTGCCATCTCTTAGTGCCCCTCTGCTGGCCCCCTTGGGGATGCTAAGAGGCAGCAGGAAGGCATTCGAGGTGCCGGCCCTGCAGGTTCACCCATTGACTATAGCACCGCTCCGGAGCCGGCACCTCAATGGGTGAACCTGCAGAGCTGGCCGGTGCCTCGAATGCCCCCCTACCGCCTCTTAGTGTTCCCAAGGGGGGCAGCAGAGGGGCACTAAGAGGTGGCAAGGGAACAGCGCATTGAACGCGGTGGCACATAACGTGCCACCGCTTCCACATCGGAGGCGCTAGCTCCAGACCAGTGCTACAGTCAATAAGTGAACCTGCAGGGCCGGCGCCTCGAACACCCCCACTTGCCTCTTAGCGCCTCCCTAAGGCATCCCACTGCCCCCCAGGGGGTGGTACTGCCCACTTTGGGAACCACTAGTTTAGATGGAGTTGAATAATGCTTTGCAAGGTTGTGTTAGAAAGCTTTTAGTCTTTTCATGTAAAGTATCTTCATTCATTTCAATAGGACTAGGACATCTCACCAATGAAGCCATCTGAGAATATGCCAATCCTATCTCTGTCTCATGCACACAAACATATAGACACATTTTTATGGGAACACTTTCTTGAAAATAAATGTCAAAACCACACAAGCAGAGCAAATTTGCCTTTGAATGATAGCTCCCCTCAAGAAGCCTCTTGACTAAGTAGGAATATTTTCAGCACTTAACATTCCTTTCTATGTGGAGAGCTCCCTAGAGAAGCAGTTGTGACATAGCACAATATTTGTGTACGAGCCAAAGATTTGTACAGGACCTATTCTCATATGTCATTCACTAACATATCATCTGTGTTCTAAGAAAGGGAAAGGATTAAGGTTTCACATTATTTAGCTATGTGAACAATAATGCAGGCAGACCAAATGCCTGTGTTTCAAAGTAGGCAAAGAAGTCTAAAACACACTAAATGGCTAACCATGGTCAGACCTTGCCTGGTTGTGTAGTGATCATTCATTCATTCATTCATTGAATTCATAGGCCATCATCTCACCACTCAAAATGTCTTGGGGGTCGGGTAGCCTTCACCATGTTTATTCAAAAGTACAATATAACAAAGATCAATTTTGGATTTGGGTTGACATTCAAATTTTCTGTGTCTTTTTGTTCTATTTCATTCAGTAATATATAAAATAGTCCCAAATTCTACTTTGTGTGTGTGTGTGTGTGTGTGTGTGTGTGTGTGTGTGTGCACACGCATGTGTCTCAACCAGAAAGCATTTGATGGAGACCATCAAATATTTTATTCATGAAAGAAAAATTAAATTGACTTAGGTCAAATTAATTTGAGTGGCAAGCAAAGCAAATATTTAAAAAACAAGAATTGTAAGAGAAGGGGAACTACAAATGGCTTACATAGAAACATTGTGTTCCTAAAAGATAACCTGTGCCAAATTAACCTATGGTTATTTGATTTTATATAACCATCAGGCTTGTGTATTGTGTTCATGCCCGATGATGACAGATGAGATTCTGTCGAAACGTCGCTACAACTTTAAAAGCACAACTATAATGACATGGGAAAATACCCGACCAAAGCTGAATACCATACATATAAATACCCACGAAAACTTAAGAAAGCAAATATATATATATATATATATATATATATATATATATATATATATGGATCTTTGGTTCTTCGGGTTTTCTCCCGCGTAGAGTTGGAAATATCTAGGCGACGTTTCAATGAAGTCTCATTCATCATCTTCAGGCTTGTGTCTTCGGTCTTGTGCTTCTCAGAGTGATGTGAGCTTGCAGCTGCTTCTTCCTTTTAACTACTAGTGGGGGTGTGACTTGATTGGGTGGGGGCTTGGCTGTGTTCTGATTGGGTGGGGGTGTGTTCTCATTGGTTGGGGGTTTGGCTGTGTTCTGATTGGTTGGGGGGTTGGCTGTGTTCTGATTGGCTGGGGGTATGTTCTGTTCTGGTGGGGGTTTGATTGTACTCAGGTTAGACTCAGTTGCTGGGGGATTTGAGCTGGTGAGCTGTGATCCTGTTGTTTGGCTTCGCGTTCGTGGTTGTGCCACATCTTCATGGTGGGCATCAGTTCCCTTCATGTATGGGTTGGGGGGTTTGAAGCAGGTAGTGATGCAGCTGTGGTACGGCTTCTGGTCCGTGGTCGTGTTTCATCTTCTGTGTGGGTGTGAGTCTGCTTTCTGCGTGGAAGTGTGGTGGTAGTTTCTTGTGTGGCCCTCGTGGGTGTGGGTCTGGTGTCCTTTATGTTAGGTACTCTTTTGTTAATGAGGGCGGGTTTCCAAATGGCTGGTAGGCGGGAGGTGTCATCTCGTTTATTCATGCTGTGTGGGCGTTTTTCTATCTCTATGGCTTCTCTGATTATTCTGTTGTTGAAGTGTTCAGTTTTGGCGATAGTTCTGGTATTTTTAAAGTCAATCTTGTGTCCTGTGGCTTTGAGGTGTTGGACCAGGGAAGAGGTCGGTTCTTCTTTTTTGATTGAGTCCTTGTGTTCTTCAATGCGTGCACTTATCCTTCTGTTAGTTTGTCCAATGTATGTGGTGGGGCAGGAGGTGCACGGGATTTCGTATACTCCTTGGTTTTCTAACTCAATTTTGTCTTTAGGGTTTCTTAGGATGGTGGATATTTTTCCGTTTGTGCAGAATGCTGTTTTAATGTTGTGTTTTTGGAGGATCTTGCTGATTTTGTCTGTAGTGCCTTTTATATATGGGAGGAGGGCTTTGCCATTTTCTTGTTCTCTGTCTTGGATTTTGGTTGGGGTTTCTTTTTGGATTAGGTGAGTAATCTTTCTTCTTTGGAACACAGCCAAGCCCCCACCCAATCAAGTCATACCCCCACTAGTAGTTAAAAGGAAGAAGCAGCTGCAAGCTCACATCACTCTGAGAAGCACAAGGCCGAAGACACAAGCCTGAAGATGATGAATGAGACTTCATCGAAACGTCACCTAGATATTTCCAACTCTATGCGGGAGAAAACCCGAAGAACCAAAGATCCACATACAAATACTTGCGAAAATCTCCGAAAACATATATATATATATATATATATATATATATATATATATATATATATATATATATATGAATAAAGAACAATGAAATCCATTTTGCAACAAATGTCTTGTACTACCATCAGAAATTCTAATCCATTCTGAGAATAAAGCAGTAGAACAGAGGAAGAATGTTTATGAGAAATTGGAGGACAGATTGCAGTCAATATTTATTCAAGCACTGGTGAGATCCCCCTCAAATGAGGAGATGCTTAGCCTTTGTAGAGCAGGTCAGTTCAACTTAGATGATTTCTTTTCAGTCAATAAGCATTGACTTTCAAGATGTTTCCCTAGGCCCACCAAATGATCATTATCATATCCAGACAAAACCCATTCTTCTCCTGCTAACATCTTATCATATACATCAGATGAACAGCAGTTTTTCCAAGTAGAAACAAAAGAATTCACTCAGTTACTCACTCCCTCATGCACACATGCGCACAATTTTAAATATGACAGAAAGTTGTCAATGGTAATGATATTTGGAGAAAAATGGATAGTTATAAATATATTAACTAGCCTACATAATTGCAGATATCTCAAGGTGGGATATATTGTTAACAGCATTAAAAATTGAAGTTAATGAACTGACAAAGGAAATAGTGTACCATGTGAATGAATTTGTTACAGACTTTTCAAACCTCCAAATCTGATTAAACTCAATTCTCATATTCACAATATCTCAAAGGTACTGTTTTGGGATAGACATATGAAATAGATATAATAATGAAAAGAGACAGCCATTTTTCAGGGCAGTATTACTTTTTTCATGTTGTGTTCTCAAGAGTCTTGCAAGTTGAGCTAGGATGAAAGATGATAATCCACACAATTATCATCTACACCCAATTATCTACAGATACAAGATTGTTGATGACTGAGTGATGATTGAACAGTGCCATTCTAACTGTAACATACATTTTCATTCACCTGTTATCTTCCAATAGGTTGGAAGGCACAGAATTCAATACATTTGTAATTCTTGGCCTGAATCTCTAGCATGGTCTTGGAAATTATGATAATTCTTCTCCCAACAAATCTGCAAGGCACCAGGTTGAGATATTAGGTCATGCCTAGAGATGGTATTCAGCAGGTTCTGACCAGTTCTGGAGAACTGGTAGTGGAAATTTTAAGTAGTTCGGAGAACCGGCAAGTAACACCTCTGACTGGCCCCGTCCCCATCTATTCTCTGCCTCTCGAGGCCCAGCTGATCAGCTGGGTCTCCTTTTGTTGCCCTGCACAGAAGAACTGAAGCTGGAAAGCAGGTTAGTGGGATGGGGAGGGAATGGGATTTTGCAATATCCTTCCCCCAGGAGTGGGAGAGAATGGAGATTTTACAGAAGAATATTGCAAAATCTCCATTCCCTCCCCACTCCAGGGGAAGGAATGGAGATTTTGAAGTATCCTTCCCCTGCCATGCCCTCCAAGCCATGCCCACCAATCCACGCCATGCCCACCAAGCCACACCCACAGAACCAATAGTAAAAATGTTTGAATCCCACCACTGGTCATGCCAATTGATTCCACCAACCTTCTTCGCTATTGCAGTCATAAACCTAGTTTTTGTGTAAACTGTTGATTCTAAGTTGAATACTTGGGAATTTGGGTCAACTTAAGAATATTCTGTACAGGGAAAGCTGGCCAATTTAGTAGTGATTTTCCAGATGTTCAGTCTGAACTATTGGCAACTGTGACTTTGGATGATTCTGCTGTGGTGCCCTCCCAACAAAATTAAATACACTCAAAACACATAAACTCCTAAAGCATCACAATTCACCTATGCAGAGGCCCAGCAACCAGCTTAAAATGAAAACTCCTTGCTTACATTTTCCTAGGTTTGGTTCAATGCTTGCTGCAGCCATACTTGCAGAAGTCTTCTAGCATTCTAGCTTATATAATGTTTGCCTAACATGCAGAAACTAACCAGTTTTAAAACTTGCACAAATACATTTTAACTGCTATTCTATTTCACTTGAAGACTTTCCAATAGTTATTCATTTGGACTATTTAGGAAGGAGGGAGGAAAGGGAGGAAGGTCCAGTGTTTCAGTGGTATAGATAGAATTTTTAAAAAAGTTCAGTGAAGAAGTGAGTAGTTCAGGGAAAAAAAAACCAGTGATTAAAAATGGCTAGGTAAACTTCTGCACCTCAAACAAACCTTACAAATACAGTATTATCCCCCTGAAATACCATTAGTAACAGTAGCAGCGGTATAGATTTGACTTGGAGTGCTGCAGAATGATCATCATTGATCCAGGTGAGGGAATGGTACTGCTAAGAAAATACATTTGAGAGCTGCTGGTGAACAGAACATGAGTTAATCTATTCTAACTATTGAGAAATAGTTGGTGGCCCATACTCAGTCCAGCAAAACCTGCCAATGTGAATATGCCCATTGCCTCTGGAGTTGGAAAAAAGGGGGAAGGTTCCCGTTAGTGGAATTCCCATCCCCCCTCTAACTCCTGGGATTTCTCAACTGTCCTCTGCAGTCACAGCCACTCTCTCCGTTTCTCCAAGAAGTAGGTCCGTCACTCTCTCTTTCTCTCTTTCCCTGTTGGATGGGTTAATTATTGTTGTTGTTTTCTTTTGTTGCATAAAACAAATTCAGTGAGGGAATTACAAGGGTGGGCCAAGATATCATCTGGTACCCGCTCACTGGCAAGTGAAAAAAATGCAGGTAAGTTCAGACAAAACACGCCAATGAGGACAATTTCAAGCAATATGAAAGTGATACAAGGGTTTATGCGAGTGTCCAGAGCTTGTGCTAGAAGAACAAACACCAGCTATTTCCACAAGACTCTTGGCAGTCCAGGAAGCAAAGTGCATCATCCTAGAATAGTCAGCAATACATTAATGTGTTTTGATCACATTGAGGCTATTTGTCTGACCATGGGCCACAGATCAGCACTGTCATGTATGCTTAATGAATAAAGCTTATATTATGGAGCTGTGCTGAACTTCAAATTTGGTATAATACTAAAGAAAGAGAGGTTAAGCCAAAGAATTGCAGAAAAATGCTACATGGATGTCTTAGCATAGGGGTAGGGAAACTTGGCTCTTTTATCACTTATATACTTCAACTCCCAGAATTCCTGAGTGAGCCATAAAAAGTTCCCCATCCCTGGCCTATTGGTTTTGTGGTGGAAATCAATTTTTGACTGAAATGGGACTGTTTAATATACAAATGTAGGACATATTCTTTATTATATTCTTTATATGTCCTACTTTTATTTATTATTTATTTTATTTATTGTTCGTATTTCTATACCGCTCCCTCTCCCAAAAGGGACTCGGGGCGGTGTACAGCCTAATAAATACATAAAATACAAAGTTACAAAATTGAATAGAATTTAAAACCAGATTAAACATAGATGTGGCTGCATCCCGAAAAATTTTAAAAATGAGATTAAAATTTAAAAAATCCTGTTAACTTAAAACCCCATAGACCCTTACTGGGCCAGGCCAGCCTGTTTAAAAAATAGGGTCTTAACTGCGCGCCGGAAGGAGAGGATATCTGTCATGGCTCGTATCTCCGGGGGGAGATCATTCCACAGGGAGGGGGCTCCCACAGAGAAAGCACGCACCCTCGGGGCCGCCAACCGACAACGATCAGGTGGCGGTACCCCAAGTAGGGCGACCCTGTGGGAGCGTACTGGGCGGCGGGAGGTTGTTGGTTGCAGCAGGCGGTCCCGTAAGTACCCAGGTCCCGAGCCATGGAGCACTTTAAATACCATCAGTACCACCTTGAATTGAATCCGGAAGGCCACAGGAAGCCAGTGCAGCCTGCGGAGAAGTGGTGTTACGTGAGCGTCCCGAGGGGCGCCCACGATCACCCGCGCGGCTGCATTCTGAACTAACTGCAACCTCCGGAGACTTTCAAGAGGAGCCCCATGTAGAGAGCATTGCAATAATCCAAGCGGGAGATAACGAGGGCGGAAGTGACTGTGTGTAATATACTTTTGTATATTAAACAGTCCCATTCCAGTCAAAAATTGATTTCCCCCACAACTGAAAAACCAGTAGGACAGGGATGGGGAACCTTTTATGGCTCACTCAGGAATTCTGGGAGTTGAAGTCCATAAGTGATAAAAGAGCCAAGTTTCCCTACCCTGTCTTAGCATACTCCAAAGCATCTTTCTGTCTTTGAATCCCAAGTTTTGCTCTTGCTATCTGGAAAGTGAACTCTAGTAAACAATGAGAATTTTTTCTAAGTCAACAAAAACAGGATTGAAACCCTGACTTGTTTGGTGACATTTTGTTGATAAATCTGGCAGCACCAGATAGTCCAATCAGGCTGAAGCCAATGGCCCAGTCAGGCTGTCTTTTGCTATTGCATGTTGATGGCCAAGTACCACACGTCTGGTGCCTCCACCACTGCCATATCAAATCCCACCTATGCTAATTTATCTTTCTGTCTACAGTGGCCTTTGATGGCTAGAGAAACAGTGTTCATGGTGTGTGTGTGGGTGTGTGTGTGGGTGTGCACGCGCGTACACCCACACCCACACCCACATGCACATGTGTGTGGTTATGTGTGTGTGGAAGTTGACACAGATCTACTACTAAGTTAGTTCTACTGCTAAAAAGAAATTATAAGAAGAATTGGCAGCCTTAACGACATTGATACTAGTAGGACCACACACATGGCTTGGATCCTAATTTTTACTAAGTAAATAAAACTGAAGTTTATGCTCAAAGAATAGAAGGCTTTCCTGCTTGTGTTTTCCTGTTTAATCATATCCATTCTCCACTACCATCACCTACCGCCACCCTAGCAGTAGGAGACTGAGAGTTTTACATCTCTGCTGGACTGTAGATCCTCATTTCCAGTAGTTTGCCTGGGGAAAGTGGCAGAGTGAGAAAGACTAGCAGACAATGTGGAGGGGAAAAGCATGGGTGGAAATGGGAGTTGGTAGAAATTCCCCTTTCAGTGAATAGAAAATCAGCTTAAAGTCTAATCCCTTCTTTATCGCATCCTATTTATATCCTGCCCTTTCCCCAAGCGGCGCAAGGCATGCCACACAAAAGACACGTGAGGTAGGTAAGGCTAATGGGAGAGAGGCATTTGTGAAAAACAATACAGTAAGCTTTGTCGATAGGCATGGGATTCCTGAGGGAATGTGAATCCATCAATTGTTCCATGGAAAAGCATCCAGAAGTCCATCTACTTTCTAACAACCTACAAATGTTGTTTCCATAGCAATTCTCCACAGTGGATCCGTGGAGGGAGTTTTCCTGTTTCTGTTGTCATTGACTTCGATCCTGACCAATTCACATATTGGAATAGGTTTGATATTTAGAATAGTTACCTAGGTCATGTTAGCTCCTTCCTATAGTAGGGTCACATATTTTAGCTTCCCTGTTCTTTGCTCTTCCTAAGGGCAGCTAGATATTATTATATGTTGGGTAAGGGTCTTTTATATCTCACTTGACATGCTTTCTATTATGTTCCTTGAGTATTATGTTACTTCTAAGCTGTTGTGATGGCTTGAGTTGCTGACTTTATAATGAATATGAAAACAGGATTGGAGATGATCCAACATAATGGACATAGATAGGCAATTGACATTCTCTTTACCCTTGAGCCACTCTATTAATAAAATCTTTAAATATATTCTGCTTCCAATAAAGTTTCCAACTTTAACTCATGCCTTGTATTTGAAAAAAATGTGCCATTAAATTTCAAGGCTGTGGAACAAAATCCATGGATCAAAGCTGCTTTCTCCAGTACCTGAATTATGTCAAATGGCATAAATCAGGATAGATTTGAGTCATGGATCACTCTAATCCATAATTCAAAGGGTGCATTTCATGGCACTTAAGGGAAAGCAAATCAAGGTATTTAAAACCTTTGTTTCAGCAAGCAGCTAAAATTAAGAGGATAATGTGGTCCATTAAACATGCATGACAATAACAAAGTGAGCAAAAGAGTAATAAAAGAAACAATAATGGATTTATAAAAATAATAAAGATGGGGTAAAAATCTAATAAATAAATAAGAAATCATCTTTATCTTGCATTTCAGGACTGGCCTCAAGCAGCAGCATCCTGCTTTCTAGTTTCACTGCTCCTAGAACACAGCTGCAAGCGTGGCTGAAGAAACCCAAAGGTTGGAGCCAGGAGCTGAATGATTTGTAATCTACAGGCATATGAGCCTTTGACATTAATTGCATAACTGAAGAACTGTAGTCTCCTTTCTACCAATGTCACTTATTACTAAGCCTTGGGTAAGATGATCCTGCCTGAGGATCCCTGGAACAGAGCAAGGGTCCCCAACCCCTGCCAACTAGTGGTCCATGAGCTGTTTGCAACTGGGCTATGGAAGTGACCATTTGCAGTTACAATCGTAATGAAAATTAGCTGTACAGCCAACCTTCACAATTACAACTTTGGCAGGTCTATAAAGAAAAACAAAACTGAAGGAAGATCATAAGCAATTGCTTTGCTTAATGACCCAATTGTTGGACCCCATTGTAGTTGCTAAATACAAATAAGCAAATAAAAAATAGATAGACAGACAGACAGACAGGCAGATAAATGAATGCAGAACTCACCCTATCAAAGATTTAACCAGACCTTTTCTGTTTCCACAGTGCTCATGCAGACATATCTTAGAAGAGTTCAGAAGCAGAAAATAAGTTGGTATTGATACATATGCTCTCCGGTATGAAAAAAAATCTATCAAAATGTTTGCTATGGACAACCATTATATATGTAGTCTCTCATTTACACTCCTAAAGATACAAATGGCACTTGATATATATTCAATGAACTAGAACACTGTTCATGTGATTCAGCTCCAAAACGTAGCATAATAAAGTTCCTCAAACTCAGTCATAACTGAGCAAACTGATGGACCTCCTCATTCAAACGGAAATCTATAGCTGCTTAATAACTGAAGGTTATGAGTTATATTCTGCTATATTTTTCTAAAGAGTACTCTATAGAGCAACCTTCTTTAACAATATGCCAGCAGCTCTCAACTGCAGGTCCATAACAGTTTCCTATTAGGAATTCATTTGGCTCTTGCCCTAGCATTCTTCTTGACTAATGCAAAACTCTTCTTGCTATCATGTTGACTAGGGCTGATACCACAGTTCTCATTAGTATTATTTTATTATTCTATTGATGTTATTTTATTGATTTTATACTTAAATGGGATTTTATTTTATATTATTTCTACTGCAATCTGCCCTGTGCCCATTACATTTGGCAATACGGAGATGTAATAAATAAATCATTTTCATTGGAAGTAGGGAAGGGAAGAACATCTCGGTTCTCCAACATGCTGGCTTACGATAAGAAAAGGGCAGCAACAAATGAGCAAAACTGATGTAATGAATGCTGCTTAAATCACTTTGTTCTATACATGGGAGCACAGCTCCAAGAGCCCTACAGAGAACTAACTTCCAAATTTCAACCCTTATAACATTTTAAGGCCAGTTGGAAAAACTGATCACGTTCACTTTATATAAAATTAAATAAGGGATCTGATACCATCTGGCTAGTGGGTTGATTGCAATTCTTTGTATAGCCTTAATGCCTTACAAATGTGAAAATGTTTTGTTCGGGATTGACTCAGAAATTAATGACCCTGCCAAGCTGGAAAGCCCGGGAATATTTGGTTCAGATGGTCTCCTTGGCAACCAATTTAGATGTCACATTCGCCTGCGCCTGTTCCTTAGAGAGATAACCAGGATAAAAATACAGTCTTCAGATCATATGCTTTGGAGTAAGTCCGTGAGACATCTCAGGCAATGCTGAAAGAAGACTGTGTCCAAAAGGTCATCACCCTTTAAAACCAGCTTCCGGATGCAATGTTTTAAATCACCCTTTGCTTCTAAACCAGAATCACATTCCACAAGGGTTTTATAAAAAAACATTCTCTGACTGCTTTGAATAACAGATTTTATGACCGCCCTGAACCACAAGGAACTGTTGTTTATTTCCTTGCTTCCCACCCACATGGGTTTGCATTAGTGGTTTTTCTTTTTTCTTTTTAAGGATTGTTTTGATGGGCTCTCAATGAAAAGGGAGTTAATAGCATTCCTCAGAGATCACTAAAAATGCTAAAATGAGAGCTCTGCTTATTCCAGACATCTAATCAGAGATAGAAATGGCAATTCGACATGGAATACGGCTTTAGTTAGAGCCTCAGCTTTTATTAAATAAAAGTTGCAGGAGTAAATAGTCAAAAGTAATAGCCCTGTTCAAGTAATTTGTGTCCAATTGTAATGCTTCTGGCTATTTCTCCTCTTCTCTTCCCTCTATTTGAATCAACTTTTCCTTTCCTCGTGATATTTCACTACAGCACAGGTGGTATTCAGCAGGTTCTGACCAGTTCTGGAGAACCAGTAATGGAAATGTGTAGTAGTTTGGAGAACTAGCAAATACCACCTCTGACTGGCCCCACCCTCATCTATTCTCTGCCTCCCGAGTCCCAGCTGATCGGCTGGGTCTTCTTTTGTTGCCCTGCACAAGAGAACAGAGCTGGAAAGGAGGTTAGTGGGATGGGGAGGGAATGGGAATTTTGCAGTATCCTTCCCTTGCCATGCCCACCGAGCCACGCCAACAGAACCGGTAGTAAAAAAAATTGAATCTCACCACTGCACTACAGGTAGTCTTCAATTTACAACCATTCATTTAGTGACTGGTTCAAATTTATAGCACCACTGAAAAAGTGACTTATGACCATTTTTCACACTTATGTTAATAGCAGCATCCAGTGGTCACGTGATCAAAATTTGTGATACTTGGTAACTGACTCATATTTATGATGGTTGCAGTGTCCTGGGGGTCATCTGATCACCTTTTGGGACCTTCTGACAAGCAAAATCAGTGAGGAAGCTTGATTCGTTTAACAACCGTGTTAGTAATTTAAAAACTGCAGCGGTTCATATAATAACTGTGGCAAGAAAGGTCCTAAAATGAGGCAAAACTCACTTAACAACTGTATCACATAGCCACATAAATTTTGGGCTCAATTGTGGTCGTAAATCTACCCTGTACATAGAATTCAGCACATGTTAGAGAGTTATTCAGGAAGTAAATCTTATTTGTCTGCAAGATCCAGATCCGCCCTGATCTCTTTACACCCTTCTTTCCCCTGGGACAAATAGGATCACAGAGAGCAAAAAGATTCTGAGAGAAAAGGTCTTTCGCTGCTTACTTATGAGAGAAGAATGCTGTTGCCTGTTCTTATGGATATTGGTAAACCATCTCCTAATGATCCACCAGAGGTCTGAAAAGAATTGTTACTTTGTCCTCAATGCTATATTAAAACTGGAATTTTTGCACTCAGAATCAGAAGCTCCAAGACACTTCCGGGTTGAAAGATAAGGATTAGCTGGTGACATCCCCATTGTCCTGAAGACACCTAGTTGGGAGCTCCTTACATGTCCCCATGAAGAGCTGGAGTGAAGGATTGAGAGTTCAACTATGCTCCACAGCAGCTCTCAGGTCTTGAACATGGGCTTCCTAACCTTCTGCCCGGCATCCCAAGAACTTGAGCCACCATGCTCCTTTAAAACTGGAATTATTATAGATTTAACAATTGAGAAGTGTTGTGATTTTTTAGCTTCAAGCCTGTGCTCACTATCTGGAAAGTGAACTTTCCAGTAAACAGTGAGAATAAACAAAAATAGGATTATAATGTAAAGATGAGCAAAACTCAAATGAGATAAAAAATATTAAAACTGCTGAAAAGTATTTATAAAAGGCAATAACTATTGGTTGTAGATAGAATCATAAGTTTCTCTTCATGATAAATTCTTTTTGGCACAATTTTCCCCCTAGAATTTCTTATAACATGTTGATCAGAAAGGATTCATCAATATATATCTGTTAAATCCCTTGTTAAGAATGTGGCTATTGAGTCTTTGAGTAGTAAAGCTAACAAGGTTTTTAATAGAGAACAATTACTCTCTGGAGCTGTTTTATTTTTCCTGAAACAGAACTGCAAAACTGAATTACTTCCTGCAAGTCGATGAATACAGCATAATGCCTTACTGTTTGCATAAATAATCTTGAATGATGCTTTTTGTAGTGTTGGTATATTTTGCAGACCTCCCACTCAATACATAAATGAACATTAATCTTTAATGTGACTTAGTTCCTGGTTCACCATTATTATTTTTTTGTTCGTGGAGACAGTGAAATATTTGTAGGAGATAATATATTACAAAAAGGCTGGACAAAGTATATACTGGATCTAAAAGTCTGAGTTTGATGTGTTTATGTGTCAGAGAGCAGACCTTTTTATAGACAATTCTAGAGTTCATAGCAGGAAAACATAAGTTTCCCTAGTCCAAGTGTAAGACACATCACCACACTAAAACTAATGTTGTCCAAGTCAGGCTGAAGGAGTTAGCAAGTTTTAGAAGTATGCTAGGATCCATAGGAATGAAATTTAATGTGTTTGTTTTACTGACATAGACTAACATGTCTCTCTTCATATAACTGTTTATGTTGATACTTGCTTATTCTTATATTTTGTAGGGAGGAAATAAAGAAGGTGTAAGGCATTATCAATTCTTATTTAACATACAAAAGCAAGGAATGAAATGCTCCTTGATCAAATCAACAAAGCCACAAAGCCATCCATATTGTTTTGGGATTAAAAGTTGAATTATTAGCCAGCAATTTAAAGCAAATTGAACCTTGAAATCTGATGCAGCTCTTTTCTGTTTCTCCAGCAGAAGCAAATATAATACCTTCTTTTTTTCCACCACCTGTATATTCTACCATGAGGACCTTGAAAAGTAAATAAAATGTATTTTATGGTACAATTAAACGCCACCAACTCTGAACTTCAGTGCAAGTATGATAGTTCTAGTTGTTAGATTTGAACTCCACTTATTTCTTTTCTTTTTCCCTACATAGGGAAAAAGGTTATTATATCCTTTTATTCCCCAAGCTTTGTAGAATATAAACATAATAAAGCAAAAATTTCCTTCTGGTTGAGCTTAACTAGAAGCAGATGGCTGTTGCTTTATTCCAGGAGGTTTTCTGAGCGTTTCAGGCTATCTTTTAATATTTTTTTTCAGGAAAAATCCCATCTAGATACTTATAAGGCCTGACTCTGCTTATAAGGCCTGACTCTGCACTTCAAATACATGTTACATCTCCTGATAGGTGGATATTTTTTTTACCATTACTTGCTATAGCTGAAGAATAGCCCAGGGGTGTCAAACTCAAGGCCCACAGGCCGGACCCTCCGAACTCTGTTTTCACTGGCAGAGGGTTTCAGGAGACCGTCGCAGCCAAAAACAGAGCTTGGGACAGTGGTCCCAATTTTTTTTTACTGGCCGTGGTTTGGTGGGCGTGGCAGGGGAAGGATACTGTAAAATCTCCAGTCAGAGATGGTATTTGCCGGTTCTCCAAACTACTCAAAATTTCCGCTACTGGTTCTCCAAAACTGGTCAGAACCTGCTGAATACCACCTCTGGCTTGGGAGCCTGTTTTCACTGGAAGAGCACTCCGGCCACCATAGCCAGCCCCAACACAAATGATGTCAGGAGGCATGACACCCTGGCCATGCCCACCTCAGTTTCCCCAAGGTCATATTTTTTTTCCTGAAAGCTATGACTCTGCTAAACAAAAATTCCCTTAACACTGTTCAACTATTACAAAGTCTGCACTAGTATTACTATTAATCTCCACATCCTCCTTATCACCCATCTCCTCCCACCTGTGACTGTATGACTGTAACTTTGTCCCTTGTATCCTTACGATTTATATTGACTGTTTCCTAATATGATTTGATTGCTTATTGTACCCTATGACTATCATTAAGTGTCGTACCTTATGATTCTCGACTCTTGATGAATGTATCTTTTCTTTTATGTACAGTGAGAATATTTACACCAAGACAAATTCCTTGTGTGTCCAATCACACCTGGCCAATAAAGTATTCTATTCTAAAAACATACACACACCCACACACAAGCCTGCTGCAGCTCTCAAAGAAATCAAGTTTGACACCCCTGACCCAGCCCAAGTATTCTTTTCTATTCATATAAGATCAACATGTTTAATTATCTTAGCATAAGATGGTTTGCCTTATTGACAGTTTGAGTAATACCATCACTGCTGGATATTAACTGAACTCAAGCAAATGAAAAATTTGCAAATGGTTTTAAGTGCCAGAACATTTAATTCAAAACATTTAATGAATGTTCCTTTCCAACACACTGTTCAAACCACAGGTTCTAGGCAACCACAGTAAATTTATAACATTTATAACATTCTACTTTCCTCTACCAGAAAACCAACCTATGGTTTGTTAGATTGGTGGAAAATCCTCTATATCTCCAACCTCTCCAGAGCTTTGGTAGAAGCCTATAAATCTCACTATTCTCATCACCATCATTACAATATGGATTAATTAACCCAATTCTGTCCTAGATGAATAATAGTTCTTTCACAAAAGGTTTGAATCGTGACATTTAAGCTCCCATTGAATCCTGGTTTTGCTTTTGAAGTCTAGGAGCAACATATCCATACATTACATATTCTTATTATTAGTCTATTCTTTTCCAAACCTCATCATATATCAGGTGATATATCAGGACTTTTTCCCCCTTCGCTAAACTGGGTGTGGGTGTGGCCAGTGCATAACATACCCAACCCACAGGCTGGGAGTTTGACAGCCCTGTCCTAGACTAATAGGCGCTGGAATGTTGTCATTTGCAAAGTCCTTCAGTTGAATTCCTTGAAATCCCTTCTACCTGCATGCTATTTCCCTTTCTAAAGCAAATCTAATAAATACATTCTGTTCAGATAAACCATAGCATTTTCTTAACAGCTCTGTGTTCATATTTCATATTTTATCTATCTAAGACTTGGGAGAAGAACTACTACTGAAGATAGAAATGACATGAACCACATTGAGAGGAGAGAGATGCTAAATATATTTTAGCATTTGAGGTTGGAATAACTCATCATGCTCAACAGGAAGCCCGTCTCAGAGTGACAGCAGGCCATCCATGTTAATTCCCAAGCAGTAGGTCTGATACTTAGGGAATATTTAATTTTTCCAGTGCACCATTTGTGAAACTTTGGCTACTGGTCATGACAATAGAAATGTAAGAAATATATCAGAAATGCTTAAAAAATGTTCTTGTCTGCTTTTGACCTTCACAGCTTTTCCACTTGTCTATGTACTATATCCATACCTGTGCTTTCCTCTGCATTTTTTCCTCTGACCATTTTTATTTAGTTTTAAGGAGGGGGGAACATTGCTTTTGACTTTTTATTTTTCAGAAGGGAGGAGAAAAAAGTACTGGTAAAACTATTATAGGTCAGATGTAACATGTCTTGATGGAGTGGTATGTAATTAAAAACACCAGTATCCACAACAGCACCCTTTCCCACCTTCCATCAATCAAATCAGCTCAAAAACAAAACTGGGAAAAAAATATTCTGAAGCAGTCTGAGAATGAATTTGGAGAAAACAAAGCTCCCTTTTTCAAAGGAAGAGAAATCCTTTGGAAAACTGAAAAGCACGAATTCCGTACTGTATTCGCCTACATCTATTAGCGCCTACTGTTTGAGACAAAAGAAATAGTATATAACTTGTATAGTTTAAAAAAAAATTGGAGGCCACTGCAGAAGTTAACAGTTTATGTTACTCAGTCCTCACCCCAGGATTTATTTTTCTTCTGTTCCTGCCTCTTTATCTTATGTAAGCATGCATAATCCCATATTACAAGGACTCGGCCTCCATGTGAGGGTCAGGCATCTGACTCTGGTTGTCGCCAAAGAGGGAGATTTGGCTGAACACAGGACAGGATGAAGCAAGGCAGCGGCAGGGGTGTGGGGGGGTGTTGAGGGAAGCAGAGACATGTCTTGCAGCATAGAATCAAGGAGGCATTCCCCTGCCCCCCCCTCCAAACAACAGAGCAAAAATGAAGAAAGTTGAGCTAAACATTGAATGAAAAATGGATAGAGTGTGCAATAACAAGCAGCTCACCCAACTTATAACAATGAAGATAGGCAAATCTTAAACATATTTGGACTGAAATACTGTGTTGCTGCATAGTCTTAGAGGTGATTTTTAAATAAACTGTCCTATAGAAACTCCTAGAAGAGCCAACATTATTTTAGCCTGCTTCATCAAGTAATGGGCTATCTCAATCATCAGACTCATGTAGGGACTAAGCTAACAGGACAACAATATACTACCATTTCTCTTTAGCTGCATAAAAAAACACATGTGGGAGTTGCAGGCCAGCAAGCCGAGATTCTTCAATGAAGTGTTGAAATATTACTGAGAAAGGTTTTTTTTTTTAACCAGTGATGAAAATATTAATAGAAAAATGATTTTTTTTAGATCAAATAATAGATTCCAATTAGGCAAGATTCCCCTCCCCATAATGTATGGTTGATTAACATAATAAAGAAAGACTTCAATGGAGCAGAATGAGAACTATGACGCATCATATATCTGTAAAAAAAACCAACATATTCTTTCTCCATTTCTTTGTCCTTTGAGTTTCATTATTTTTAAAATAAAATATACATTCTTTTGAAATATTTTTGTAATGGCCCCAAATGATGGAATTGATGTTATATTTCCCTCTCCCCCCCCAAAAAAAATCCAATGGTCTTGTTGTTCAATAGTACAACAGGCTACTTTAGTAAAACTGAATCATATTCCTTAGAAGTGTTTTATATTTATTGTTTTTTTAAGATAGTGATTGGTATTATATGTAAAGATTCTCAGTCATCCAGGTCATGATTGTCCCAAAGATGCTTTTTTTTCCCCAGGGGCAACTGGACTTTCTTGGTTTTTTTTTCTTTGAATAGTGTGGGAGTAGGAATGGATTTCCAGAGGAAAAATTGCAGACTACAGGAACCAGGAGCACTACTCAGGTGACCCTGAGGACACAGATAAACCTCCAAGTGCTTCAACGACCCTCTAAAAGGATGCAAATGACCAGCTATCTGCAAGGAATATAAATCCTTCCATTCCCCACTATCCTTCAGAGCTGAAGAAGCTTCTTGGATGAGAAGTGAAACGTGTTTGAAAGAAAAAACAAGAAAGTCCAGTTGCTTCCTGGGAAAAAAAAAAAAAGCACCTCTGGGACAATTGGTATTGTAGTGCATGGGTTCCCAACCTCTGTGAGCTGTTTGAGACTGGGCCACGGAAATGGCAGTTGAGTGCACACACTTGCATTCCCATTTGCACGTTGACCAGTGGTGGGATTCAATTTTTTTACTACCGATTCTGTGGGTGTGGCTTGGTGAGCATGGGAGGAGAAGGATACTGTAAAATCTCCAGTCAGAGGTGGCATTTTCCAGTTCTCTGAACTACTCAAAATTTTGCTACCAGTTCTCCAGAACTGGTAAGAACCTGAATACCATCTCTGACATTGACTCCATTTGCATAAGGGGCGGATGTGCATACACACACTACTTGCGCAAATGGAGCTGCATGCCCGTGCACGTGCTTGCCAGCCATTCACGTGGAACCATCCCGTCTCCCCTCCCCCCCAATCCACAGAGCCAGAAAGATTGGGGATCTCTGTTGTAAATGGGTATTGATTTTCAGTAGCAGATTTTCTGCTTGATCAGGAAGCTAGATTACATGATTTAGGATTCTTTCCAACTCCATGGGTGCTAATCAGAGGTGGCATTCAGCAGATTCTGACCAGTTCTGGAGAACCAGTAACGGAAATTTTGAGTAGTTTGGAGAACTGGAAAATACCACCTCTGACTGGCCCCGTCCCCATCTATTCTCTGCCTCCCAAGTCCAAGCTGATCATCTGGATCTTCTTTTGTTGTCCTGCGCAGGAGAATGGAGTTGGAAAGCAGGTTAGTGGGGTGGGGAGGGAATGGGATTTTGCAATAACCTTCTCCCTGGGGTGGGGTGGGAATGATGATTTTACAGTATCCTTCCCTTGCCATGCCCACCAAGCCACACCATGCCCACCAAGCCATGCCCACAGAACTGGTAGTAAAAAAATTTTGAATCCCTCCACTGGTGCTAATGTGACAACATAACCTTACAATGTGACCCAGACTGGTAAAGGTATTTTAAATGCAGGAGTATAGGACAGTGGTTGCCAACTCGTTGGGCTGCAGCCTACTGATGGTCCGTGAGAAAATTTTGGTGGTCCGCAGAGAAAATTCATCCCCAGAGCATCCCCCAAAGCAATTAATCCAGGCTGCACCGGAACACAAGGATGTGCCGCCCACATGGCCCGCTGGAACACTCCCTGCCTATTCACTCCTTACCTAGCAAACTTGCCTGCTAAGTTGCTATTTTTCCCCCAACCATCAGCTGTTCTGCTGTGCCTGGAGATTTAGATTAGCTAGAAAGCTGGGTTGGATTTCTTGCTTTCTAGCTAATCTTTAGATCTTCATCTCTGCTTTTAAGCAGAGCTGAACCTTCCTTAGGACTGAAGCTTCTATTATTCAGTGCAAACTCAGGTAGCCGATGGCAGATAGATAGATCTCTGAATGAATCTGTGATTCTGTGAGCAACTCAATCTGCCTGCCAGCTTTGCCTGATTTGGGGTAAAAGTTGCTTTTTTATAAAAAAATCAATATTTACATACATGGTGTATTGTGAGTTAATTTTATGAGTTTGCTTGCTAGCAAATTTTATGGGTTTGCTTGCAATCAAATTTTATATGACAGGCTCAGGTAGCCAATGGCAGAAACACAGATCTCTGAATGAATCAGATTCTGTGAGCAACTTGATCTGCCTGCCTACTTTGCCTGATTTTGCGTAAAAGTTGCTCTTTTTTATAAAAAAATCAATATTTACATAAATATTTATAATATTTACATACCAGCCATGCCCACCAGTCACATGACCATCAAGTCACAACCACAAATTAGACCACACCCACAGAACCAGTTGTTAAAAAATTTGAATCCCACCCCTGCCTCTGTGTGTGTGCGGGGAGAGGTTAAATCAGATCTCTCTCTCTCTCTCTCTCACCAATGTCAGCAAGCCACCGTCAGTCAAAATTCATATTAGTGGTTCCTGGGATTTAAATTTATGAGTTTGGTGGTCCCTGAGTTCCAAAAGGTTGGCGACCCCTGGTATAGGAGAAATGCCAAAGGTCACCTTCAAGGGCAACTTAGATGTATGAAATATACAGTAGCATCTGATTAAAAATTGATATGTAATATATTAATATTTTCTCTTTCTTTAGTAGATTATTTCCAACTCATATGATTGTACATAACTGAGAGGAGTGCTATAGCCAAGAAATAGGCTTTGTAGTCCACTACAATAATTTATTATGTGTATAAGGAAATGTAGATTCAGTCCATGGCATTTAAAGAAATTGAAAAAGCTACAATAGGAAAGAATCTCAGGTAATTATTTGTCCACCAATTTCTCATGATACTCTTTGGACTGATTTGTTGAAATAATTTAGAATTGTTGTGGGTTTAGAATTATATTAAGCACATTTTCCTGTTTTATTGTCATTGATTTTTATACAGTTATTTTTATAACATTACATCATTATATATAGTACAACTATTTATGAAAAAATACACACACATACAAATCTCAAGTAGAGATCTTTAATAGTTCTGCTGCCTGAAAATATAAAGAAGAGTCTTACTGAACAAATAAAATATTTTCCTTTAGGTCTGGAAATCTGGAATTGTCACTCTGGCTTAACCTAATGCCCATGAGAAGACATGGATGGAATCACAACATTCCTTTCATATATTCCTCAGCAAGTGATACTGATATGGAGGCACTACTAAGGGAGACATACAATAAACACTGTCATACTACTACTACTACTACTACTAGTAGTAGTAGTACTACTACTACTGTCATGTCAGGAGTGCTGAAATGATTATCCAGTAACATTATCATTGCTGAGAGACACCCACTTTCAAACTTCTGGGTCAGCAAGAGTTGGAGTGAGTGATTGGAGCTCACCCCATCCCATGGCAGCAACTGGGTCTTGAACATGAGCCTCCCAATCATCAGCCCAGTGTCCTAACCATGTGAGCCACTGCATTCCTCCCCATCAGGCTTAGTAGTATTTATAACCTTATTATCATTTTTCTCAATTTTGCATTGGACAGACTGTACCTAGAACATCTATTCTCTATATACCAGATTGATAAACTGGAGTGTGTCCAAGAGAAAGCCATCAAGGTGATAAAAGTCTGGTGGGGGGAAAGTGTTATGAGGAATGGTTGGAGAGAATGAATATGTTTAGCTAGAGAAGAGAAAATGGCTGACATGTAGAAGAAGGAGCGTTGTTGAACAATTGAGGACAAAATGAGGCTTAAATTGCACAGATTTTGACTAGATATCAGAGAAAAAACAATCCTAATGGTAGGAGTTGTTCAACAGAGGAAAGAACTGCCTTACAAGATGGTGGTCTCTCCCTTGGTGAAGGTTATTAATAACAACTGAGTGTTCATTTGTCAGAGATGCTGTAATAGTGGATTTTTGCTCTGGACAAGAGGTTGGACTAGATAACTCAAGTTCAACCCTTACATCCTATGCTCATTTTAAAGCGTGGGAATCTGAAGTATAAAACTACTGGCAAATAAGTAAATTAGATGATACTTAATCTAACTTTGTTCTTAGAGAAAAATAGACATTCATGAAGTTTAGAAGTGCCCTTTGGCATGCCCAACTTGAATACTTCATTAATGTTTTCATTCCACATTAGCTCTAATTTGGTCACTCCTCTTTTCTTTCTGCTGATTTGCTACCACCTTCTTTCTTTGCTTTCAGCTATCTGTGAAATGATCTTGATATCAAATATCCCAAAGTACCTTTTATTTTATTTTATTTTATTTTATTTTATTTTATTTTATTTTATTTTATCTTATCTTATCTTATCTTATCTTATCTTATCTTATCTTATCTTATCTTATCTTATCTTATCTTATCTTATCTTATCTTATCTTATCTTATCTTATCTTATTTTATTTATTTATTTGTCAATTGCTTACAAGATAATAGGTATAAGTATAACATAGTTATGAATACATGGATACATATAAGAAAAAAATATATAAAAGAAACAATAGGACAGGGACGGTAGGCACGTTGGTGCGCTTATGCACGCCCCTACAGACCTCTTAGGAAAGGGGTGAGGTCAATAGTAGACAGTCTAAGGTTAAAGTTTTTGGGGTTTGGGGAAGAAACCACAGAGTCAGGTAGAGTATTCCAGACATTAACTACTCTGTTGCTGAAGTTGTATTTCCTGCAATCAAGTTTGGTGCGATTAACCTTGAGTTTGTATCTATTGTTTGCTCTTGTGTTGTTATGATTGAAGCTGAAGTATTCATTGATAGGTAGGACATTGCAATGTATGATTTTATATACTATACTTAGATCGGACCAAAGGCGGCGTAGTTCAAGGTTTTCTAGGTCTAGAATTTCGAGTCTGGTGGCATAAGGTATTCTGCAACGAGTAGAGGAGTGAAGAACTCTTCTTGTAAAATATTTCTGGACTTTCTCAATTTCTTTTTTGCTTCTCATTTCTTTTTTTGTTGTTGTTGTTTGTTACCTCAATTTATAAAAGTACCATTTCTGAATGATCAAAACTTCTTTACTGTGCTAAACCCCAAGGTGTGACTTTTTTTTACTTTATATGTTTAAGGACTATGTGAATGAATGTACATGTGTCTTTGTCTTGTCACCAAGTGTAGCAATGCTGCCATAAATCTTCCTCTCTGCACCTAGGAACAGATACAACATTGAATACTTAATTTGTATGGGCAGCCGATACATTCATGTTAGACATTATATTTCTTGTTTTCCAACTATGCCATCTCCATTATCTATCACATTATTTCGCAGCAGAGATAATGGTGGCTGTGCAAAATTTTGGATTTGAGGACTAAAAGGTTCCTTTGTGTGTCTGCTTGTGTGAGTGTGTATGTGAGATTGAATATAGCTATTTGTTAAATAAATTTGTGCCCTTTCCCAGGATCACAATTTTGTTTCATTCTCGTATTGTTATATTTTTCTTTTAAAATGAAGTAGGTAAAGCCTAGGGGAATCTATTTTGTGAAGCATTAACACATTTAATAAAGGAATGAATAATACAGTTAAAAGTTCTGCATTAAAACAGGTTCTATGAGCCAAAGAGAACAGAATTATTAGCATTATAATAGTCTCAGAATTCTAAAGTTGTGTTATTTCAGACTGCATGAGGATTGTATCTTTAAAATTCACCTTTGCTTAAAAAAAATCCTCTCCAGGAAAAAAACTAAAACTGGAGAAATAGGGCGCTGCTTTCTCCTGATATTCTAGTTTTTATGTTAAGGAGTATTTTTATGAGGGAAAGATTCAAGGATTCCAGGGCATAGTACAATTCACTTTAACAATTCACCATTCTAACTATGCAAGTAATTTTATTTCCTGCATACAAACTACTGTTATTGTATATTGTATTGTTGGAAGTTAGGATTATGAAATAAGGATCATTAATATTTTATAGATAAAGGGCTGAGATAAACAATGATTGATTTAGTCACAATAATCCAGGAAATTCCTGTCTGAGAATTTCAATATAATTTTCCAAGTCAACTTCTTAAAACTCTCAGCCAAATCTATAAATGTTTGCATAGGAACACATTCTGTCTAACTCAGCAGGAGTTATTTATTTCTGAATACATGTGGTGCAAAGTATTAAGCCACAAAGCTATGATCCCTCCCCCCCCCGCCCCACTTATCTTGAGAGATTCATTTATAATCACTAGGACTTACTTCAAAATAAAAAATATTATTAATCAGTCCATTAAATTCATTGCCCTGAAAAGAAAGATTCTGATCAGGCTTCAAACCAAACTGGATTTACTCCATTCAAATCATACTGCTAGCTTCATAATAGAGTTAATGTTATTTATAAAGACAAAGATAAACTGCAAAGTACAAAAATAGGTTATTGGTCTCAATCTCATCTCTGTTCATTTATTTGTTAAGTGAGGGTTTTTGGCAGAAATTATTTAATATGAATTAGCTATTAATTTCTTTTCCAGCAAAAAAAAAATATTCTAAATGGTTATTGTGTTACTATTTTATTCAAAGGCGTAAGATTGGTTGCTGCTGCCAGTCAAAGAGGCTTAATTATTTCATCGCATTTCAATTTTCAGGAACAGTTTAGTTCATGACTGCTGCTTATCTATGAATAGAAATATAAAACCAGGGTTGTTAAAGCAGTCAGGTTCTTCTTGACATCAGCATATTGGCTGATACAGAGTGCCTTTGAAAGCAAGTTTACCCAGAAGATTAAGCACAAAAAGAAGTATATACTGTTATTCTGGCTGTCAGTTTGCAAAGTCATAGCATGCATTTCCATATTTGGTCAAATAAATTGTCTTGTGGATCAATTCAAGTAAAGCTACACATTTACGGCTTCTCCAGCTGCTGGAACTTGTGTTGGTTGAGGTTTAGGCCCAATTAGCTAAACGGACAAAACTTCTTTTCAAGCAGGCCCACAATTCCCTAGAAATCGACCTTTTGTCATGCTGAATTATTAAGAGAATAACCATTTCTGAATTCAGGTGGTTATGAAAAAAAACACAGGGCCTACTATTATATGTGATCCAACAGCAATATTTTGGGAATAGATTCCACCTCTATTCATGTACACATAATTGTCGCACTATGGAAGTGGGATCCTTATAGTCCTCCATATATTTTAATTTAAAAACATATTTTAATTTTTTGATAATGTTCTTATTTAAATAATTACCTTTTATCTAAGACTATTGATAGTCTTTATCAATTTGCTGTTTTATTCTATTGTTGTACACCTTCACCCACAGTTGCTTTGTGTGAGATGGGTGGCTATATAAATCTGAATAATAAATAAATAGAATGTTCCCATGATGGCATGTCCAAGGATAACAAGAGCAACATTTATAGTACTACAATGACAGCTTTTTCTGTACTCTGTGTCAGGGATATCAAACTAGTGGCCCAAGGGCTGGATGCATCACATGCAGGCCACACCCACCCCAGCTCCACGAAGGGGGGAAAAGTTGCAAAACATCACATGATGGCAACGTGAAGCCGTGAGTTTGGCACCTGTGCTGCAGATTTTGACTACATGTCCTTTAAAAACATCTGAAGATCATCATTATAATAAAATTGAATTAAAAGAACAAATTGAGTTTATTATTAGTGAGTTTACTGTAGTTATGATGGAAATACTTCAAAAGTTAAAAGGAGGTTAAAGTTTAAAAAAGATAATTTCTACACATCTTACATCTGTGCATATAAAGCTTAATTTTTGCAAAACTATGATAACGTTCAAGGGTTTACATTCAACAGCATCCATAGAATTCACCACTTTCTTCACAATGACAAAAGCAGCATTATGATCCCACACTGAAAATCGCACCCTCTAGAGCAGTGATGGGGAACCTTTTGAGCTCAGCATGTCAAAAATTTGGAAAATTGTCTCTGCTGGCGGGTCACTTCTCCCTCCCTCCCCCAACAAAAGAAAAACAATTCTCTACCTTCCCTCATCTAGGCTTTGCTGGCTGGGGAATTCTGAAAGTTGAAGTCCACAGATCTTAAAGGTGCCAAGGTAGGACACCCCTTATCTAGAGACATAGAGAGACAGCTATTTCCATGTCCATCTGGTTATTCCTTATTTCACTCGTCACCTGAGATCAGGCAGGTGCCAATGGAAGAAAATCTCCCCACTTTTTATGGCAAAGACTTCCAAATTGAGCTTAATCCAGGTCATTTTATTAACAGTATTATGGGAAATGGTTGCCCTTCCTTTTTTTTACTGGGATGTTTTTCCAACTGCCCTAAACTGGGATTTCATGGGGGAACAGTATTCCAACCCATATCCTGCTCTAAGAACCCTACTTAATTTGGGGTATCAGTCAAAGCTAAGAGCTGCTTCTTTTCATCAAGGGTACTACAAAGATTCTTGTGGCAGCTGCTCCCTGCTTCATTTTGCTCAGGTAAGAACCTTTTAAAAAACCCTTTCAGCTTTCAAGGTTTAATTGTTTTAAACGGCTGCTTTTCACTGCTGTTTTATGGCCTGTTTTTATGTTACTAGTCTGTTTTTATGGTAGCTGATGTTGTTCATTGCCCCAGGAACTAATTACTTGAATGGCAGTATTTAAATATACCACATAAAGGCATCTCTTCTTATGAAAGGAAATGCAGCCTTGGAGAGAGAAGCTTAAGCTCAGCTCTATAATTGTGGTTTATTTCTCTCTTCCCCCAACTCTGATTTTTTCAATTCTTTGGGATAGCTAAATATATATATTTTTATAGTGCAACTTTCACTCCTGGGCAAACGTATAGAATAGAAGAATAACGAATTGTTTTCTGCTTTGAAAATGCCTCAGATTTTCAGAAAGCAAGAAGCTCAGATAGGGGAACCACAACAATCTGCAGCATAGCCGTATTAAACACTGATCTTTCTCAAAAAGGGAATGCTTTGACCTTTAGCTGTCAGTCATTGACACTGTTATTCATATGTGAAGTTGATGTTTTGTTTTGTTTTTTGTTTTCCTAAACAGATAAGAAACAGATGACTCTTTTGCCGTGAGATGAGGAACTCAAAGTGCTTACAAGGCTCCAGGGCCATTATCTAACCCTAATTACCCCAACTGGATCCTGCTGTGAAAAGAGTATCAAAGTCAAAGCTCTTGGAAAATGGTAGGCCTTGAAAAAATTGAGCAATCAACTATAAAAGCCTGATTTCCCAAGTGGGTGTTATAATAAATTTAAAAACTAACTCATTAATTGGTCTCAGATTGACATGGGAAACTGATTTCCGCAAAGCCATAAATGGAAACAGAACAGATTAAAACAATAGGTTAGAAACCAAGTTTTTCCTTCCTTGGCTAAAATTATGAACAGTTTGTCCCTTGAATCCTCCAAGTTAGTACATATGAAGACAATCAATCCCTTAGATTGAAATTGGTTAAGGTAAATTTATTTCAACTTTTGGTTGATTTGTCTCCGAATTTCTTCCATTTGACTGGAAATATATTTTTAGAAATGAGTAAAGTAACAGGAAAAACAAGTCTGAGGTCACCATTACAACGGTTAACATTGTACAGCGTCACATTGGGATGTAATATGTAACAATTAGTTGTTATCTAACTGCTGTTGGAATGTTTCTAGACATACATTGTAAAAAATAAAATACAACCTTTGATATTTGATATTGACACATGTGGGTATAGTGCCATTGCAGAAAAAAATTTAGTACTCAGTCATGACAAAAAAGAACTAAAATATTTACTTTTTTAAAGTCAGGACACATAGGTTTATGTTGGGAAATCTTTAAAAAATCTATTGAGCTTTCTTTTTAAGAGAGCCAATATTTTAATGGTGACTATCCTGTGACATTTTTATACTTCAGGTTTGGATTTAGTGTGTAAAATGTTAAAGGTTAGTAAAAAAAATTGTATTTAAAAAGAAAAGAACAAGCAAGAACAATCCTTTCTCATTTGAAGCAGAATATTCCTAGGGAAGGAAGGAGGGAGGGAGGAAGGAGGGAGGGAGGAAGGAAGGAAATAATAATAGTGCAAATATTATATACATCATTAATTTATTTGATAATCTAAGTTTACTGATTACACAGAGAAAAATATTTTTTTGGTTAGAGATCTTATTAACATCTTATTCCAAGTTTATTTTTAAGGTAATTCTACAGTTGACTATAATTCATTCAGTTTGCCACTGTCTATATTGATTGATTGACAAGGGTTCTGTAGTGCAGTGGTGTCAATACTACCCAACTCACACTGTTAGTAATCTTGACATGTCAGAAATAATCCACATGATATTGGCCCATAGCTATCAATCTAATTCAGCCCTTAGTTTGAAAATGTTGTTTGGTTAAAAAAAAAACAAGAATGGTGATGGTGGCCAGATTTCCCTGAAGAGAGATATTTTATTTAATTTCTTCAAGTGTGTGTGTGTGTGTCTTTATCTTCAATTCTTCCCTTTATTCTTTAAATGGGAAAGTGGCCAGGGTTAGAAACTCCCATGTCATTTTCGATATCCTTCCTTCCTTCTAGACAGTTAACTCTCCAGATTTTCTCCAAAGGAATGCTCTACAAAGAGGTTCAAAACCAAGACTACACAAATGCTTCCACATACAATTTTGCAGACTTCCCGACTCCATGTCTTCGGAGAGAGGGGAAGCAGGCTAGCTGCTTGTTTAAGAATAGAGGGAAGCGTGAATCTCCCAAACTGGATTGTTGTTGTTGTTTTTTTAACTGTATGCTGTCTCAAATCAGGGTTCTTCAGGGTTCTGACAAAACTTTTCAAGCATAATCCCTTTTATTGAAAACTCATCACTGCTATTTTTTTTAAAAAAAGTCTGAACACATGTTTATTTGAAAATTTGGACAATAATATCCTTCTACCTGAATGTTGTACATAAGTTTTCTCTATCTGATTTTGGAAAAGGAAACACATGCTGTTCTTACAAAATCACATTCTGTTATTTGCAAATAGGGCATAAAATTACCCAGGACAAAGTTTTCTAATAATAAAGTTTTGCCAAAATGAAAAGGATGCTGAAATGTCAATATACCATGAATTCTGCTTATATTTTGGCAATTTGGGAGCTTGTCACACAGAATCAATAGACTTTTTTGTCTCCTGTGTTGTCATTGACGCTCAGCAAAATTGACTGAAGACACATTCCCTGCAATTTTCCTTGGAATGATTGAACCATCTGCCTGTACCTGCCAAAGTAGGAAAATTCCAAAGAAGACTCAAGAGCTGTTCTGCTACTGGAGCCAAAGGTAAATAAACCCAAAGGAAATTATGATGAGGTTTATTATAATTGATCAGATTACAAGTTCAAAAGGTATGCTGAAAATGAGACTAATGAATGATTTAAGAGTGAGTATTAAGCAAAAATATAAAATATTCTGCTTACACATTGCCAAAATTCTTAACCACATGGGGGAAGATAGTTAAATGTCATGTTTAATCTATGCATTTTCTGTGATTGCTATATTTGTCTGGTTGGGCCTTGCCCTTATTTTACTATTTAATTCAGCTACACTCTATACGATAATGTTTTTTTCAATAAATATGATGAATGCTGTGTTTATGAAGATGATTCCCTTACATAAAACTAGGTGACCAGGACCTCTTCTTCTTTCTGCATTCTCCTCTCTGTCATTCCCCACATGGCTATGCTGCTGATAAGAAAAAATAATAAAAAATAAAATAGGTGTTGAATATGAGGAATACATCTTTTATCTTTTAAAACTTTTAAACCACTCAGAATTCTATTTATGAAATTTGCATCTGAAAAAGTATAACATTGGGAAAGTAGAGTACCTCCCTACCTCCCTACGTATAGTCTTCAATGGTTGCATGGATATCATAGAGAACATGGCATCAAAAATTGTGAGAAATCAATCTCTCTCTCTCTCTCTCTCTCTCTCTCTCTCTCTCTCTCTCATACACACACACACAGACTAACAAACAAAAGCTTTTAGCATTTCAGGGTGTGAACTATACAAGTTCAAAAGAAGCATTTTTTCCTTCTTTACCAGCACTCATGTAAGCTTGGAAGACATTTATTTAAGAACTGCCAGATGGTAATCCTTGATTGATATTCTTTGAGCTTGGAAGTTTGGTAATCAGTTGAGGATAGTCACTACTTTGATGAAAGTTTACCTCAAATCTTCAGGGCTAAATGCTGTGGTGGGGGAGGGGAGGTGGAATCCAAAAAAGAAGGCAATGACAAAACACCCCGAATATTATGAAAAATTCTGCATTGATATGTATGTCCATGAAACCACCAGGAGTTGTTTTTAGGTAGGATTTTTTTTTTTCTGATTTGGAATTATATTGATTTCATGTAGCTTTCTGTGTGTTTTTGAAATGGATGATGATCATGCTTTTTCCATCTTGATTTCTTAAGCTCTTGATATGCTTAGATCATTTGTTGCCAATCTCATAGTTTTCACATGACACCTTTTCATCATGAAAGAGGTGACACATTGTCTTTTGCAGATATATTAGGAGAGAGCCAATTTATACAGTGGTTGAGGCATCAGGCTAGAAACCAGGAAACTCTTGAGTTGTAGTGCCCCTAAGCCACAAAGACAGCTGGGTGACCTTGGTCTAATCACTTTCTTCAGCTCTAGGAAGGAGGCAGTGACAAACACTTCTGAAAAACACTTAGAAAAACACTTTTCTAAGAAAACAGCAAGGGTTTATCCAGGCAGTTTCTGAGAGTCAACACGATTGAACAGAAGGGTAAAAAACAAATATTAGGAGATGGTAAGCATATAGCCATTTTTGTGTGTTGCTACAAGCAGTTTTGTCTCCTTGAATCCTGGTTGGTGCATTGCAACCATATAATTGGCATAAGCATTTTTTTGCATTTTTACATGTGCATGGAAGCCATTTGGTTTGTAGGTGCAAGAAACATGAAATGTGAGGAAGTATTTTTAAAATGTTATCTTTAAGCTCATATTGTCCCATCTAGTGTTTTATAAAGAAGATATCTCTGTTTGTGTGTCCATGTGTGTGTGAAATTGAACAACAGAAACATTGTATAGCACCTTTTCAGACTTGTATACAAAATAAATCTTGTTTTCCATTCTTGGCTTTCTCAAGAAGCTTAAGAATTAAAATTCTGGGAAGTTGCTTTGTTTCTTGGAACAAGAAACTGAAAGAATTTATAGTACACTCAAAACTTTCCAGGATGGTTGGTGGAATAGTGCTGCTCTGTCACTATTTAAAATCCAAATATTTTTCCATGTTTTCATAGCAGTGAATTTTTCCACCTTTCAACATCTAGCTTCAAAAATTCAACAAATATATAGTGTGCTGTTTGGAGATGCATTCTAGAGAAGATAATACGAATTGCATTTTTTTTAAAAAATAATCATTTTCATTAAATTAAAAGCTAAAATGATTCTCTTATTCAGAGAGTATGAGCACTGTTTTAAAGAGGAGGATGTCTCAAGACCATTTTTTGGCTTGTGAGCTGATTTCTTGCATGCTAATGACTAAGGACATGCTCAAGAGAAGATGATTTATACTGCCTTGGTTAGGAAGTTCATAATAGTTACTATGAGATAATGCAATTGGAACTTGCAATAAGACACTACAATGCAAAATGGTCCAGTTAAAGGTATCAGCTAGTCAGCCAGCCATGCCTTCCTCGGGATGTCCGGTGTATCAGTTTTCACCTTCCTAGTTTTCATCTTTTATCAGCCATCATCCCACTTCCCTTGAGAACACTCACTCCTCCTTGGTCTACCTAGGGAAGGGAGGTGGGTTTAAGCTGGACAGTCTCCTGAAGATATTTCATTTTTTCCTATAAATGTTGTTGTATTCCTCTCCTCCTTCCTCCTATACTCTTTTTCGGATGGAGCATAAATGGCATGTAGATGGTGTCATTTATCTCCCAAAGATTCAGACTTGCAGAAGTTTTAATTTCTGCAATAAACCTGTAAGGTTTCTTTCTTTTTTGTTGTTTTTGTTGTTGTTGTTGTTGTTGTTGTTGTTGTTAATAGCATGGATGAGCAAGCTTTGGCTGGTGTACTGTCCCGCTCACTCACACATACACATAACAATAGTTTAGCAGGTTTATGAATATTCCCCAGCATTCCCTTCACCGAAAACTTAGAGCAGTCCCAATTAAGTCCAGCCAAAAGCAGACCAACATTAATCCACAGAGCAATGGCCAATGAGTCCACAAGGCACTTGAAAGTTTCCCAAACAAGACAAATCCACCAGGAAAAATTAAATCCACAATATAAGAGGATTCACAAGGCATGACCAAGTCAGGCAGAGTATTAATCCAAAGCAAGGCAGAAATCACAACAATCAGGAAACACACTAATATGAAATGAACACATTGTTCACAACATCATCTCCATTTGTCTGTTGAGCTAAATTGCCAGATACTCAAGAAGGATGAGGCTGGCTCCTCATGAGTAATCTGGTTGACCTTCACTGTTCCAGCCATTTCTCTGCCTTATGTGTTCTCTGATCAGATGCAGAAAGCAGTTCTTCCTCCTCACTGACTGGCTGCAGCTGCATACCTTCCCCACCTGAAGCCTTAGGTCTGTCCTGCTGCAACTGTGCTTTAATCAATCCTTCTCAAACAACTGCTTGGAGCCATTGACCGAATCCCCTCCAGACATGCCCAGAACTGGTTTATCCTCCTTTGAACTGAATCTGCAGCCATATTTGGGGACACATCTGGGGGAATCATCACAGATGGCCAAAAATAACAATTAGCATTTTAGTGGACAGGGCAATAGTACAGCATGAACTCAAGATGTGTTGTACATAACACATTCAGTGGTACAAGACAAACTACTATTAAAACTAAAATCTTACGGTATCTCTGGACACCTGCATAACTGGATAGAAGCATTTCTGTCAAACAGACAACAAATGGTCAAAATTGGGAGTGTCCTATCAAATTCTGTACCTGTCAACAGTGGTGTCCCCCAAGACAGTGTTCTAGGCCCAACTCTTTTCATACCCTACATAAATGACCTCTGTGATCATATCAAGAGCAACTGCATTCTCTTCGCTGATGATGTAAAGCTATTCAACTCCACAGACAATACTGCTACCCTTCAAAAAGACCTTGACTATGTATCAGAATGGTCAAACAAATGGCAATTTCAAATCTTAACAAAGAAATGCTCTGTCCTACATATTGGCAAAAAAAATCAGAAAATAAAATACAGGCTGAATAGTCAAGACCTTGTTGATGATCCAAACTCTGTCAAGGATCTTGGAGTACTCATCTCAAATGATCTAAGTGCTAGAGCCCACTGTAACTACATAGCCAAAAAGGGGTTAAGAGTTGTTAACCTAATCTTACATAGCTTTTTCTCTTGTAATATTACACTACTTGCTAGACCAATACTCGAATACAGCTCATCAGTCTGGAACCCACATTGCGTATCTGATATTAGCACAGTTGAGAAAGTCCAGAAATATTTTACAAGAAGAGTTCTCCTCTACTCATTGTAGAATAACTGATGCCACCAGACTTGAAATTCTAGACCTTGAAAACCTAGAACTACGCCGCCTTCAGTCCGATCTAAGTGTAGTATATAAAATCATACATTGCAATGACTTACTTGTCAACGAATACTTCAGCTTCAACCATAACAACACTAGAGCAAACAATAGATACAAACTCAAGGTTAATCGCACCACACTTGATTGCAGGAAATACAACTTCTAGAACAGAGTGATCAGTGTCTGGAATACTCTACCTGACTCTGTGGTTTCTTCCCCAAACTCCAAAAATTTTAACCTTAGACTGTCTACTATTGACCTCACCCCTTTCCTAAGAGGTCTGTAGGGGGCGTGTATAAGCACACCAACGTGCCTACTGTCCCTGTCTTATTGTTTCTTCTATATTTTATTTTTCTTATATCTATTCATGTATTCATAACTATGTTTTACTTATACCTATTTTCTTGTAAGCAATTGACAAATAAATAAATAAAAAATAAGGATTTTTGCAGATGTGGGAATTTGAGGGGCAATGGCTATTCTTAAGAGGGCTCAGCTAACTTAGCCCTCAAAAGCTAGAAACATAATGGATTCAGAGTGCAGATTGTATGTCTCTGGTCTATAGGATGGAACAGCTTAACCTTCACTTTGAGGACATTTTCATGAATATGTATAGAAATGTTTGTTTTTAGCATTGAAAAGACACCAAATCCCTGGCATACGAGAACTGTAAAAATTTTCAGTGACATACATACACACACATCCTGAACATTTTACTGAGACATTCCTTATTAGTACCTTTTTCTCTAAGCAAGATGAAATATATGTACATATGAATGAACATAAAGATGAAAAATGTGGATAAAATTAGGCACCTTTTAAAAATGTATAAACTAGGATCTCTAAAACACAGAGAGAATTTAAAGGCAAAGACTGGTGGAATGCATTAGAACAGGGGTCCCCATTCTCCACAGCCCAATACTGTTTGGCGGTCCACTGGGAACCAGGCCACACAAGCTGTAGGTGAGCTCCATTTGCACAACGCCATCTCCTCCTCCCTGCTCCCACTACTGCCACTGCTCCCAATCCACTGCTGTCATTGCTGGAGACTGCTGCATTAGAATGAGAGGGATTCTGGTAAAAGCAGGCTGTGAAATATCTCTTCCATTTATTCATCCAATTAGGAGAACCATAGTAACATAATAGATATCATAAATGCAGAGCTTGGGCCAGTTCACCTAATGAGATTTTCTTAAGTGCATAGTGAGAAAAATAAAAATATTTTGGTGATGGACTAGAAATGAAAAGTCCAGAAGAATTAGTGTCCCTAGTTCAGATATTAGTTCAGATGTCTCAGATTACCAAATGTTTAAGGTGGTTATTTCATCATTCCTTTTTTGGTGTTTTCTGAGGTTCCTTTTCTCAATCAGTGGTTGAAAGATAAGATGCATAACTGCTGATGGAACAGCTCAGGATTTTTAGGTTCTGTCATCATTTTTTTGGGGGGGGAGGGGGGGAGAGACAAAAGGATGTTTTTTCCTTTGCAGACCATAGGAATGAGCCCTGCCTTGCCAAGGTAGGTGATGTCTAATACATAGAGGCATCTTTGCAGCAATGAAATTTCTTGTACAAGTATTCTTGTAAAATCTTGTAAATTTCATTAATAATATAGGGATCAAGCTCAGACAGAAGCCAACATGCACACAGCATTGCATTAGAACTCTCCTTCAGATCACTTCCACCCTTTGTGGAACCCTCCAGATTCTCAGAAAAACTTAAGAGCTGATCCAATAATCTTTTTTTTACCTCTGTTACTTGAAATATCAACAATGAAAGGTGGAAATCATGGGCCTCCCTGCTTCTTAGGTTGTCATGGGTTCTGCTACAACAAAAATCCTCTCTCATCCAGGAAGGATGACAAACTGAAGGACAAGAAATAAAAGAAAATTGAGTAGCTTGATATTTGAATAGCTCTTTCCAGTCTGAAGAAAAGGTGAGAACTGACAAAATTCTTGTAATTGCAATTTTATTTGAGCAATGGAGAAGTTGCAATCAAGGTAGTATTTTCTGATCCTTTGGAGTTGGAAGGAAGCTGAAAGACAAACAAAGTAAGAATTACACCCAATGGGGAGGGGGAGGAGGAGAAGGCAACTTCATAGCATTTCATCAGAAAATAAATCAATTTAATTCTCCAGTACTGATGGTATTATGGGAACATACCAAAGCTGCTTTCAGAGTAGCGTGGCATCCTTAGGTGAAATTACTCTCAGTGTAGATAGTGTCACAGAATGTGTGAATGTAGGTATAGATAAGATATCAACAATATGACTTCAAAGGGATGGGGCTCATCTTCACTTCTTGGGTAGTTAAACTTAAAGTATTTTTTGTAATGCTTACACAGAGCTTATATTTGGTTTGTTTACATGCTCTTCAGCCATTCTATCATCCCTTAGTTCAGGGTTAGAACTTTGGATTCTTTGTATTGAATTCCATTCAGATTTGTCCAAGGCACTAATTATATTGTTCCAAAGTTATGTTTTTCTTTGTATTCACTCATTCAAAATATATGTTTTTCCTCACTTATAATTTATTTCAGTTGGAATTACTCCATACTAGCTTATAAAACACTTATCTGAAAATAATTCCAAAAATAATAATAATAAAAAACCCTGAACAGAACGCTCAAGAAGATTTTAACACATCTCCAGAAGATGTGTAGGCTTGATCTTGGCAAACCAACAAGGAAAGAATGTTCCAAAGTTCTAATTTATTTAATCTGAACTAGCTCCATTTTTTAGCCACCTTTCATTGCCAAAGTGTTCCTGAGGTGGCTTCCAAGCCTAACAAAAATGATGCAATAAGATTTCCATAGTTATTCCACTGAAAAGTAACATGACAAAATAATTAGGAAAAGGATCTAAATGAGAGACATTTGAGTTATACAGTCATGAAATCACTTGATCTCCACCCCCTCCTGTAAAATAGAAATAATACTCAGACTTAGCTCACAATGTTGTTGGATACAATTCCAAGAAATTCCCAAGAAATTCCAGAGAATAGATTTATTAAGGGAAAGAATCTTTGGTCCAGGTGCTTTATGATGGCATCCCAGATATAAATTACCATTTTGCTTAAAAACTCAGCAGAATAGAGGCAATTTATTTATCCAAAGTTTAGGTGAGATTACAGTAGGAATATCTATCTCTTAAATCAGAGTTATTCATTTCTTCTGCCAGGAAAATTTTAGAACCTAATTAAATAGAAAGTTTACTGAGGAACTTGAGAAAAATGATTAGCAACACTAAAATTTAAAAGACATTTTGTAGGGAAAGAAGCCTTATCGAAATGTGCAGAATAAATATAGGCTAATCTGTTTGCAGCATTATCGGCTTGGTGCATACATAGGCAAGCATCAGGTAAATGTTGTCCTCTTTTAAAACTGCCTACAGTTCCAGCTCAGAGTCAGCTGGCCACAATGAGAGGTTTTGGTGGGGGAAGGTGAAGTTGGGCTATTTTTAAACTCAAGGATAAGGCACACTGGCATGTGTTGGATTTACCCTGCTGGGTTTTTTTTTTCCAGTTAAACTCAGTAAGCTTAGCTTCTTGTGCCAGCTGTCTGTTGCAGAACATAAATGCTTGGATTTCATCTGCTGTGCTGCCTGACATGTCTCATTGCTTGTGTGAGTGAGGGCTGCTGTCTGCCAAGAAAGGTTTGGACATCGTGCTCCTGAAACACTATGTGTCTCTTTATTTAGCTCCATGTGAAAGCATTCAAATGGTTTGATAGTCACATGATGGAAGCTTTATGAAGTGTATGCAGGGACATATCGAATTGGTGTGGCAGAGGGCATTGTTCAGGCAACTCACGTTTCATTGCCCTCCTCTGGGTAAAAGCTAACTTTGATTGGCAACTTGAGTAGAAAAGGAACTTTCCTGCCTTGCAATTGTCAAGCCACCATCAACCCTTGTTAAAATTTTATGTTAAAAATCACGGTACAGACAAGGCACAAGAGGGAAAGATCCATTTTCTACATTGCATTTCAGTTGCATTTCAGTTCTCAAAAATATAAATACTACATATTAGAAGAACTGCATATTAATTTGAGAAATTTGCAAAGCTAGGGTCAATGTGTGAACATAATAAAATTCACAAGCTTGGAGTATTGAGTAGTGAATGTGAATGGCATTTCTACTCCCTGGAACACTGTTTACCCTTTAAACAAATACTCAGTCCAGTGTATATTAGTTTCCAAAGTTTAGCTGAGGAACAGAATGCCTCAAAGAAAACTCTTTATGCAAGTAAACTATGAGTGAGCGAACAACTTAAAATTGCTTCTTTGTGCCTTCTTTTGGCTCATACTGATTCCCCTCCCATCTGTTTGAATTTGATTGGCGGATGGCTGAGTGTAAATAAACAATCCTGTACACTTTTAAATGGAAGCAAGTTTTGAAGTAGCATTTCTGAGTGAGGTTGGATTAATGCTTTTATAAAAAATTGTCTCCAGCATTTAATGCCTGTTGCTGAATTATTTTAGTTATCCCACCCCCAAACATTTTACTAACCCACCCATAATTTAATAGCTAAGAGCAGAATAATTAACAATGACCTAACCTTAAAGGAAACAATGAAAAGCTTTCATGGTATGATCCATTTTTTAACCCATACTTCTTATGTCCTGTTCTGCCTTCTCGGATTTGGTGTTTCCTGCTTTGGAAGTAAAACTGTTTTTTGTTGGAATTTTCAGTCAACTAGCCCAGTGGATTGGTAATTCTGGGAATATTTGCTCCTGCTTGAGCAGGGGGTTGGACTAGATGACCTCCAAGGTCCCTTCCAACTCTGTTATTCTATGATTCTGTGAATTGTCTCAATGCAAGTAGGAGGCATTGTGGTGGGAAGCTTTCTTAAAATGCAGATTTGGTTCTTCAGCAAATATTTAGCTGCATCAGCTATGTTGTCAAATCTCCAGACTACACAACATATATATATATATAAATTTTATGTTCAGTTGTAGACTTGGTTGCAGACAATTTCTATGAACTAAACAATGGGGATTTGGGCAAAAGTAACAACAAATTGGTCACAATTTATTTATCAGATTTTTAAAATACATCTTTATTACTTTAAAAGTAACTCCAGGTGGCAAACATATATAATACTCCTTCCTCCTCCATCTCCTCCAAAAGAACAATTCTGTAAGGTGAGTTGGGCTGAGAAAGAGCGACTGGCCCAAAGTCATCTAACTGGTTTTCATGCTAAGGCAGTACTAGAATTCACACCCTGCTGGTTTCTAGGACAGCACCTTCAACACTACACCAAAGTGGCTAAAAATGACAAAAATCACTAAAAGAGAATAGAATAGAATAGAATAGAATAGAATAGAATAGAATAGAATAGAATAGAATACTTCATTGGCCAAGTGTGATTGGACACACAAGGAATTTGTCTTGGTGTAAATGCTCTCAGTGTACATAAAGAAGGAACATTCGTTAAGAATCAAGAATCATAATGTACAACACTTAATGATAGTCATAGGGTACAATCAACACATCATACTCCAGTGTTGATCAACCTTCCTTAACTTCTCCTCCAAACAAGTTGGCCAGGGTGGGTGAGGTTATGACAGGTAATTACCTCTGGAGGATACATGTTTCAGGAAGTGTTGTAGAAGGAGTCAGGAAAAACAAATGCTGATTATATATCAAAAACTCATTGATCTTGATGCAATTGTTGTTGCTGTCATCAAATATTGCTGTTGAACTCATGTCTTCTTTGTGATACCGTAATATTCCAAAATGTATGCCTCCAAATCACAGAATGAGGTAGAAGAACCAAATCCTTCAGAGTTTTTTTTTTTTTTTGTCATTTTCTTAGTTAAGTTTTATGCATGTAATATAAAACCATTGCATCTTTCCATCTGTAATTTAGTAGGCTCCTTATCACAAATCGGTACCTGCAGTCCTCAGAGAAATTGCCCAATAAACAATAAAGACATTTGTAAAACTACTTTTACCACCAGAGCTGTAAATCATTCCTTTTTATAACTATTCAGTCATATTTGTCTGAAGCTGGGCAAGACTCATCATTATAGAGGAGATGGGGAACCATGTTTGTCTTAGGAAAATAAATACATTAAAGATATGGCATCTTCAGGAGCTATCGGGATCGGCATCTATTCCCATTGTTCGCTTTTTGGTAAATAGGAGATGTATGACTGCCACCAACGATAGCAGCCAGCCTGTTATTAGCCAAGCTCTTTTTCTGGCCATTGGCTCAAATTGCTTGCTTTCCTTTTTCTGAAAGAAAAGTTAGGATGTCAGCACTGTAATGCAAATACAAATAAAAAGACAATGCACCATTTTCTTCTCTGATATCAAATTTTGCTTTTCTTATCAATCTCTGACTTCTGTGGATGATAAAAAGTCAGATCTATTCTCATTTCAGGAAACATTCTGATCTTACTGCACCACCATTTTGAACCATATGCATTGTCTCCAGATTTTAAGAGAAATAAACATCAACAAACATGGGTTGAATATAATAATCATTTTCCCTTCCTAAAACCTGGTCAAAGATCAGCCTGACAAGTTTCCTTACTAAGTCTGTGTTTATTCCTCAATTGGATGAAGCTTTCAATGGCTACTTATTCCTTTGGTTTTTTTTAGCCTGCCCTTCTTATTTTTTGTAAATCACTCAAGGCAGCTAACATACTTAATTAATACCCCTTCCTCCTCTTATTCCCCCCATCCCCCAACAGAAACTCTGTGAAGTGCTTGGGCTAAGTGATAGTGACTTGTCCAAAGTTACCCAGCTGGTTTTAATGACTAAAGTGGGACTAGAACTCACAATCTCCTGGTTCCTAGATTAGCACCTTAACCACTGGATCAAAAATGGCTCTCTAGATATTTTTTTGTATCTATGTACTTATTTCAGCTGATAGCATGAATGTAACTAGAGACTGTAAAAAGCTAGAAGGTAAATGTGGGGTTATTATTATTATTATTATTATTATTATTATTATTATTATTATTCCCAGGAAGAGTGATGGAAAATTCAAACACTTTTAGGAGAGAGTACCATAGAGGAATAGAATAGGATAGGATAGGATAGGACAGCACAGCACAGCACAGCACAGCACAGAACAGCACAGATCAGAAGAGAAGAGAAGAGAAGAGAAGAGAAGAGAAGAGAAGAGAAGAGAAGAGAAGAGAAGAGAAGAGAAGAGAAGAGAAGAGAAGAGAAGAGAAGAGAAGAGAAGAGAAGAGAAGAGAAGAGTTGGAAGGGATCTTGGAGGTCTTCTAATCCAATCCCATTCTCAGGCAGAAAACACTATACCATTTCAGACAAATGGCTATCCAATCTCCTCTCAAAAATCTCCAGTATTGGAGCATTCACAACTTCTGGAGGCAAGTTGTTCCATTGATTAATTGTTTACATGTTGGGCCGTAAAAACAAGTCAAACTTCCTCAGCAAATCTCCTTGTCCTCAAAATGTACCCTTAGTTACTTGCAATGTTTAGACACAAGTGTTTACGGAAAGCAAAAGAAGACTTAAGCATGCTTTTAGTAATCCAATTGCCCCCAATTAATATAATGTTTCCACTTAACTTGCAGCTGATCTCTTTGTTTGGCACATCCAGTTCTGGCTCATACAAGGTGAAGGAAAAGGAGATGGAAGGGTCAACAGGGAGTTGTGGGCCTTGCAAAAATTAATCCTATCTGAATCGTGGAATTTTTCAGAGTCCAAACAATGATGTCTTCCACTTGTAATGCTCAGTAATGTTTCCTATGGCAATTTGTCAATCAATTTTTGTTGGATAAGTCCAAGATGCTGCTTGGATTGGTCTATAATTTTCAGCTCAAAACCTGAGATTGATATCTGAATGATAGTATTTTGACTTCTGTAGCTAAATTGCTATCAGTGTGGAATAGACGTACTGCTGCCTTTGGATGTTTTTTCCCCAAACTTCCCATTGCAGCCTGTAACCCTGGGATTTTTGGGGTGAAAAATGTTAACACATTCTAACTCTGCTTTGCTTTTTCAAGACATTGGCTGGTTACCAACTGAGTGGGGAGGCAACATTTTTGGACTGATAGGCAGACTGGGAGTTTTGAATGTCAGGCATTGGTGTTCACACAAAATGGGGAGATGCTTATTTATAAAATGACTTGCCATCATGGCATGGCCAAGTCGGAGATCTCCTGTTGCTAAAATATTAAACTGGGGAGGACCCATGGTGGCTCAGTGGTTAGAATACAGTATTGCAAGCTAATTCTGCTCACTGCCAGAAGTTCGATCCTGACCGACTCAACGTTGACTCATCCTTCCATCATCCAAGGTCTGTAGAATGAGGACCCAGATTATTGGAGGCAATATGCTGACTCTGTAAATTGCTTAGAGAGGGCTGTAAAGCACTGTGAAGTAGTATATAAGTTTAAGTGCTATTGCTCCCCAACTCCATTTCTAGGGCATGCACACACTTACTTTCCCTTGAACCATAGAGCTAGAAAGAAAAATTTAGGCCAGCTTCAGTAGAGAAATCCAAATTAAAGCATTCCTGGGAAATGACTGTTCAGATTGCACATGATACATTTAGCAATATTGGCCCCTGCTTCTGTTGGTGAGTGGGTTCTATGTCAAATTGCCATTATATTACCTACCCATGCAGTCTTTATTTTCCTGAGTATAATACAGCCATTGGGAGGAAATATGGTTATAGTCTACAATCAAGAGTGAAAATTGCCTGCCAACTAAGGTTATTTGCCAACTAAGCAGTATTGTCCATAACAAACCACAGTGATGCCAGGATGACATATGTAACCATCACATAAATGTTGTTACATACATGTATCACAATGTCTAAGCTAGTGCATAAGTAATTGCATTTGTGTGATGGCATCAACCTTTGCCCACCTACTGCATGAATATTCGCACAATTGAGTGGCTTTTAAATGAAACTAAGAAGAGGAAGACAAAAAAGGATGGCTTTATGTTAAGAGATTAAATGGGGGAATTAGATAGTAAATTAAATTCTGCTTGCTGTACTAAAGAGCCAAATAACTGAGAGATTTCAGAAAACCCAGCAAGACAAAACAAAAAAGATTATTAGAAAAATTAGAATTCTCCTGAAGGCAATAATGTTTAAGTGATCAAACTTTTTTAAAACTTCAGGCAGCTATTTAAATGATGATTGCAGGTTCAGCAGCAACTCTTTCAAAAGGATCAGCTGGATGCGGTACCCCTCTGATGAGCAATGGTGATATGATATTCTGCTCTTGCAGGTTAGCAGGACCAGGGGTTCTGATTTGTGCTTGAGGAATGATACCTCAAGAGGGCTTCTGACAGTACTATTGTAGGAGAAGAAGAGGCAGAAGCTGGGAGCAAAGGAGTGAAAAGAGGAATCAGCCTGGAATACTTATGTAGCCACAAGTGAACTAACCTCCCTTGAATTCCATTGACCTTTATCTAACTACAAGTAGGTATGAACTGTTAGTTGAGTAGATTCTTGTGCATAGGCATGATTAGTGATAAATCAGTTTAATCAGACCTCCACACATGACCTGATCATTTGCATCTGACAGCTATCTATGTCCACATTATCCACCCCTACCCCCGCTTGACTCACAGTTTTTGTCATGCTGGGATAGGCAAAAAAGTGCTTGTCTGAAGCCAACTTGGTCAGAGTTGTCAGAGCGTTTGCAGCCTGACTACCATTATGAAACAACCCAGGAGCAAAATACAGCACACAGAAGGTTAGACATTTAACAGTGGTTTATATACAACAGTTATATACAGAAATATATGTGGTAGGAAAATAACTAAGAAGCAAACTTTCTTCTTAACTCTACATGGAGAACTCTGGTCTGGATACTGGACAAAAGGAGAGAGAACCAGACCCTCCAAGGGCTGCCTTTTATAAACACCTCTTAAAGGGGTAGAACCCTTCCCCAGTCTTAAAGGGAAATACCCATGGTATGCTGAATCACCTTCATTTCATCAGCTTAACATTGCATCAGACTTACAGCATCTGGCAGCTATTACTGTTGCTGGTCAGCTCTTAAATCTTAATATCTCAACAAGAGTGCCTTCAAATCTGTCACTGGCCTTGACTGCAAGTGAATCAACAACATTCTCTCAAAAGTAATCTTGTTCACCCAAGTGTTAGAAGGTCAAGAAGAAATGACACTACTTCCATCCAGCAAGGTTACACATTCCATAACCACCTCTGATCCACAAGCAACTTCACAATAAAGATACAAAAAAAAAACCCCACCACTTAGAGTTTTTCCATCCATATTGATATTTGGGCTGCAATTAAGAACTTCTCTCAAAGAAACAAAATCAGCTCAAGATAATCTTTTATCACAATACTGCACCACAATGCGAGAACCCTCATATAATGCAACACCAAGGAAGAAATTTACACATCTAAGATCAACACATCCTGCAGGGTAAAAAAATAACCTTCCTCTAAAATCAGGACTTTTTATATATCCCTAGGGCAGGAACACCTCAATTTATATACACAACATGCTTCATGATCGAAGTCCATTGTTACTATAAATATTACTACTCTTAGTATTCTGACTTTGTAGCCTACCTTTCAATTCAATAATTGGTTTTATATAGCTATCAATTTCATTGAGATTACCTTAGGTGGTGTCCAAAAATTAAAACCAGAACTCCCTTAATACAAATAATAAAATCAAGTCTTTTTATCAAATCAGACTTTTTTTTAGTATCCAGTGAGGTATGCCAAGGCTCTATCTGGGGTGGCCCGGGAGTTCCTGGCTTCCATGACGGCCATGGATCTGACCCAATTAGTTTCTGGCCCCACTCACATGGGGGGACACACACTGGACCTGATTTTCGCCTCTGGTCAGTGGTTGAATGATCGTGCCGGGGACCTAGTTATAAAACCCTTGTCATGGTCCGATCATTCTCTTCTTAGACTGGACTTCGGTGCCGCCACCCCCCATCGCAGGGAGGCGGAGCCGAGGAAATGGTTCCGCCCCAGGCGCCTGATGGATCCTGAACGGTTTCAGATGGAGCTTGGGCCATTTCCTGAAACTCTGGCTCATAACTCGGCCACAGACTTGGTGGCCACCTGGGATAGGTTGGCCGCTGAGGCTCTGGATCGAGTTGTGCCTTTGCGACCTCTGACTCGGTACAGATCCCACTTGGCTCCGTGGTTTACGGGGGAGCTGAGGGGGATGAAATGCCAGAAAAGACGTCTGGAGGGCATCTGGAGGGCCAGTCGTGCTGAGTCTGACCGGACACAGGTGAGGTCCTATATTAGGACCTACCTAGTGGCGATAGAGGCGGCAAAGAGTTCACACTTCTCCGCCCTTATTGCGTCGGCAGAAAATCGGCCTGCTGCCCTGTTTAGAGTGACCTACTCCCTGTTTGAGCCGAGAGCGCGGGAGGACCTCTTGCAGGGTAGGGCAGAAGAGTTTTCCCGATTTCTGCATGATAAAATCGCTCAGATTCGGGATGGGCTGGACTCCAGTTGGGTGGTCCCGGGGGAGGTGTCCGGGGCAGGTCTTGAGACGGTTATCTGGGAGGAGTTCGATCCTGTGACCGCCGAGGGTGTGGACAGATTACTGGGGAGGCTGAATGCCACCACATGTTTACTGGACCCGTGCCCTTCCTGGTTGGTTTCTACCTCCAGAGAGGTGACACAAGGCTGGCTCCAGGGGATTGTCAATGCTTCGTTGATGGAGGGGGCGCTTCCGACCGCCCTGAAAACGGCGGTGGTGCGGCCCCTCCTCAAGAAGCCTTCCCTGGACCCGGCTCTTTTGAATAACTATCGTCCTGTCTCCAACCTTCCCTTCGTGGCGAAGGTTGTTGAGAGTGTGGTGGCGTTTCAGCTCCCTCAGTATCTGGAGGAAGCATTCTATTTAGATCCATTCCAATCGGGCTTCAGGCCCGGGCACAGTACCGAAACAGCATTGGTCGCGTTGGTAGATGATCTCTGGAGGGCCCGTGACAGGGGTTATTCCTCTGTCCTGGTCCTTTTAGATCTGTCAGCGGCTTTTGATACTATCGACCATAGTATCCTATTGCGGCGGTTGGAGGGGTTGGGAATTGGGGGCACCGTTTTGCGGTGGTTCTCGTCCTTCCTCTCGGACCGCTCGCAATTTGTGTTGACGGGGGGTGAGAGGTCCACCCCTAGGCCCCTCATGTGTGGGGTGCCTCAGGGGTCAGTCCTCTCCCCTCTTCTGTTCAACATCTATATGAAGTCGCTGGGAGAGATCATCCGTGGTTTTGGGGTGAAATGCCATCTTTATGCTGATGACACTCAGCTTTACATCTCCACCCCAAACCACCCCAACGATGCTGTGGAGGTTATGGCCCGTTGCCTGGAGGCTGTGCGGAACTGGATGGGCGAGAACAGGCTTCGACTCAACCCTTCCAAGACCGAGTGGCTGTGGTTTCCGGCGGCCCGATATAGTCAGCTGACTCCGTCGCTGGCTATTGGGGATGAGATCTTGACCCCCACAGAAGGGGCCCGCAATCTTGGTGTCCTCCTGGATGTACGGCTGTCTTTGGAAGATCATATTACGGCCGTCTCCAGGGGGGCTTTTTATCAGGTTCGCCTGATACGCCAGATGCCACCCTTTCTCGATCGGGACGCCTTACGCACAGTCACTCATGCCCTGGTCACCTCCCGTCTGGACTACTGTAATGCCCTCTACATGGGGCTCCCTGCGGGGAGCACCCGGAGGCTTCAACTGGTACAAAATGCGGCCGCGCGGGTAGTTATGGGGGCGTCAAGATACTCTCACGTAACGCCCCTCCTGCGCGAGCTGCATTGGTTGCCGGTGGCCGTCTGGGTTCGCTTTAAAGTATTGGTTTTGGTCTTTAAAGCACTCCATGGCATCGGACCAGGATACTTACAAGACCGCATTCTGCCAGTAGTCTCCCACCGACCGGTGCGCTCCCACAGAGAGGGTCTCCTCCAGGTCCCGACGCCTTCTATGTGCCGCCTGGTGACCCCGAGGAATAGGGCCTTCTCTGTGGGGGCACCCGCCCTTTGGAACGGGATGCCCCCGGGACTACGAATGACCAATGACCTGAGGGCGTTCAGACGTGACCTGAAGACCTGGCTCTTCGAGCAGGCCGGCCTGAGCTGACTCAAATGGGATTTTAAATGGGGTTTTAGATTAGTTGGGATGGGGTACAAAGTTTTAATTTATTTTAATTGGGGGTTTTAGATTTTAATTGGGGCAGCCTAGGATTTAATTCTTTTTAAACAATATTTATATTTGTCTATATGTATTTTAGTTGGCTGTTCACCGCCCTGAGTCCTTCGGGAGAAGGGCGGTATATAAAACCTATTAATAAATAAATAAATAAATCTTAGTACCAGTACTCTTCAATATCTTCATCAAAGATTTAGACAAGAGGGTAGAAGGGAAATTCATTAAATTTGCAGATGACACCAAGCTGGCAGGAATAGTCACTCCAGAAGTTAGGCTCAAGAAACAGAAAGGTCTTGGCAAACATGAAATTCAATGGTGAGAAAAGTAAACTTCTATATTTAGGCAAGAAAAAACAAATGCACAGGTACAGAACAGGTGGTTCCTAGCTCAATAATAGAAACTGTGAAAGGGATCTTGGAGTCCTAGTGAACAACACTTAAATATGAGCCAGCCATGTGTTCCAGCTGCCAAAAAAGCCAACACAGTCCTAGGCTGCATTAACAGAGGTATAGAATCAAGATCATATGAAATGTTAATACCACTTTATAATGGCTTGGTAAGATCACTCTTGGAATATTACATCCAGTTTTGGTTGCCATGGTATAAAAAAAATGTTGAGACTCTAGAAAGAGTGCAGAGAAGAGCAACAAAGATGATTAGGAGGCTAAAATATATGAAGAACGATTGCAGGAATTGGGTATGTCTAGTTTAACGGGAGGAGGGGAAGGACTAGGAGTGACATGATAGTGTTCCAATATTTGAGGGGCTGGCACAAAATAGGGGGTGGGTCAACCTATTTTCCAAAGCACCTGAAGGGAGGACAAGACACAATTGATGGAAACTAATTAATGAAAGAACCAACCAACCTAGAACTAAGGAGAAATTTCTTGACAGGACAATTAATCAATGGAATGACTTGCCTCCAGAAGTTGTGAGTGCTCCAACATTGGAGCTTTTAAAGGAGAGATAGAACAATAATTTGTCTGAAATGGTGTAATTTTCTACGTGAGCAGAGGACTGGGTTACAAGACCTTCAAAATCCCTTCCAGCTTTGTTATTCTGTTATTATTTTTAAAAAGCACTTTATATCACATTCCATGATTGAACCATCATCCTACCTCAATCTCTATAGCAGGGCTTGCTTAACCTCTCAGCTGAAAATGCTTGTGGAATATGATTATATGCTCTGAGACATTCAACATAAACTGAGACTATTTTGTTTATTATGTAGAAGAGCTTCTGATGATTAATTGCTTATTTTGAAAATCAGATACATCCAACTAATTTCCAAAATAAACACAGTTTTCCCTCCATTCTTAAGATTGCCCAATGTTATGATTGGGTATTAGCAGTAATTGCATGTTACATTCGTTATCTTTACTAGCTAAAATTATGGTGCCCTGGGATGCTTGAATGAAGGCTTTCTCCTGTCTGTCCTTCTTGACCTTTTCAGCAGGGTTTTGAAGGAAATCTAGGGAGTGAGGCAGGCAGATCTGAATCATGAAAGGCACAATGGAAAATGCCAGCAACATCAGAGGAAATAATTGAAGTGGAACACTTGTGAACAAATGAGCTGCAGTTTATAACTTTATATTACGTTGTTGCTTAGAAACGCTGGAGGAGGGACCACACTTACTGGACATAAGTCAGTTCAGTGTTGACTGCTGAAATCTGGTATGCAATTCCCTAGCTCTTTTCAAATGAATGAGAAGTAGAATGGTGCCAAAAAAAACCCTCCTAGGCTTAAAGAATATATTTGCTTCGATTTTCCCTTTTATGTGAGAACAGTATTCCTATAAAATATATTTTTATAGCTCTGGGTGCAAGTGATTCCAAAAGGTTAAATGTATTTAATTCTATATATGATAGTTTATATGGAGCTAGTTTTTATGTCCTTTTATAGGTTTCACGCAGTGGGCTCAGTAGCTAAGATGCTGAGCTTGTCATTCAGAAAGGTCGGCAGTTCAGCGGTTCGAATCCCTAGTGCCACATAATGGGGTGAGCTCCCGTTACTTGTCCCAGCTTCTGCCAACCTAGCAGTTTGAAAGCACGTAAAAAATTTAAGTAGAAAAATAGAGACCACTCTGGTGCGCCTTCAGTGTTTAGTCATGCCAGCCACATGACCACGGAGATGTCTTCGGGCAGCGCTGACTCTTCAGCTTTGTAACGGAGATGAACATTGCCCACTAGAGCCGGAAATCACTAGCACATATGTGCAAGGGGAACCTTTACCTTTACCTATAGGCTTCATGAATGTCCATGATCTGCACTTACCTCCTACCTGCTGTGATGTGGACAATAGTATATTGGCCTGCAAGGTAATGAGAGCCTAATTTGCATAAATAATGTGAGTTTGCTGAGAGCAAAATTGTACTTTGGCATAATGGCCATAATGTACTCAACCTGTTCAGTTCTTATCATTAGTAGAGAAATATGTAAGAATTATGTAAGAATGACTAGCCACACCCTTTGTAGAATACTAAAAAGGATGATGTAAAAGATTTGATTGATTCAAGCCATGATAAGCAGCGGAAATCAATGTGTTTGGGTGTGTTTGGTAATGAACATACCATATGAAAGATTGAGATTTATAATGCAAACATAGTGATCTGACTTTGGGGTTTCTTAGCTATTACCTCAATGGAAGCAAAGGTGTTGTGAGTGAAAGTCCCAAAAATGCTTTTTTATTTATTTATTTATTTATTTATTTATTTATTTATTTATTTATTTATTTATTAAACTTATATACCGCCCTATTTCCCTAACAGGACTCAGGGCGGTGTACAGCCACATTAAAATACAAAAAACAGTGCAAAATTAAAAACTATTAAAAGACCAAATATAAAAGGCTGAGAGCTAAAAAAAATAGAGGGCTAAAAACTAAAACCAGACGAAACTGAATTAAAAATCCCCTAAAAACCCTAGGCCAGACTTGCTTGATGAAATAAATAAGTTTTTCAAAAGCAGCTGGACTTTTTCCCCCCTTGAAGATGTTTTGCTTTTCATCGAAGAAGCTTCTTCGGTTCTGACTGGTGGATCTTCTTGGATGAGAAGTGAAACATCTTCAGGGGAAAATGAAGTCCAGTTGCCTTTTTGAAAAAAGCACCTTTGGGACAACCATGACTAAGAATCTTCATAGACATATGAGTGAAAGTATTAAATTATGTGCCTGAGTATGCATAAGTGTTATTAGACTGTTGTCGGTACATAGAAATCTATTAATTGATGATAGATACATGTTATGTTCTTATGCATGGTGATAATGGAAAGACCAGGAATGAGTCTGAGGAAACATTGTGTAACATTAAGAATCAATCCAATCTAGGAGGAAAAATATTTGTTAGATGAGATTACGAACAGATGGGAAGAATGCAGGTGGTTATGTTATAAAGTACTTCAGCCATAAGGATGATTCATTCTGTTAGAAGGACTGTCTTCTTGAATTTTTTTTTTTAGCAAAAAGCTTGGGAACTGTTGCCCTTGTTTGCTGAGGTTAGTGGATACTCTCATTAAATAAGAGTCTTGTAAGTACTAGGCCTGGTAGCCCAGGAGGGAGACTTACTGATCCATAGAAGTACTAATTGATGCCAGCCATTCCGTGTCAGAACCATTATTAAACTAATGAAACCTGGGTTTGTTTTATAGTCATCTTCTGCCCTTTGAAACCTCTTTCTTGAGAGTGAAGAAAACACGTCAAAATTCCTCAGAAATGAACTTCTTATTTATTTTGCTAGGCATATGAATTGTGCTTACATTTTCAGAGTTGTGGAACTTCATAATTGATTTGCCTCTGTATCTCTATGTCCACTAAGTCAAGAAGACATGAAGATTCAATAAATTCTTAATATCTGCTCTATCCAATAGAACAGGTCAAAAGTCTTATGAACACACTTTACTGATACATGAGACCGAAATCAATTGATCCAGTCTTCATAAATTTAGTAAACTAACACCAGAAAGAATATTTATACTAAGAGCTTCAAACAGACATGTCTTATTGATGACTCTTTGGTGCCTTTTCATGGAAACAAGGATAAACGCAACTAGAAAACCAAATCTTAATTGTATTCACTGGAGCCATGGTGGCACAGTAGTCAGAATATAGTACTGCAGGCAGGCCAATTCTACTGAGTACCAGTTGCCAGCAATTTGGCAGTTGGACTCTCACTGGTTCAAGGTTGACTCAGCTTTCCATCTTTCTGAGGTTGATAAAATGAGGACCCACATTGTTGGGGGAAATATGCTGACTCTGTAAACTGCTTAAAGCACTGTAAAGTGGTATATAAGTCTAAGTGCTATTGCTATTCTAGAAAGAGAGAGAGAGAGGCAGAGAGAAATCAAACAGTGACTTGATTTCTGGATGAATGGGAATGGATTTAAATAACTCTCAAAATATTTCCAGCATTGCCCTCTCACAAGGGGAGACTTGGATTTCCTCTTGTTTCTAACCCACATAGTGTGTCCATTAATGATGGGTGTTTGCTTGTTTTTGTCTTCCACATTCCTGCTTGTTTGCTCAGAAAAGTCCCCCAAGTTAGGCTAAAATTGTCTAGCCATAAATTGAGTTTGACATCCTTGGCTTGTTATCCAGTGCTCTAAGTCTTCCTTTCTGCCCTGAGGTGAGGGTTTTGTTTTTTTTTCCTGGGAAGCAAATTCCATTTAAAAACAACTCATGACAACCACACAATCAAATTTGTTAGGATTGGGATTTTAAAGGAATTCCTTTCTAGTGAGTTTTTTTAATTTTTGTGGGGATCACTGAACCCTGAACTTAAAAAAAAAAAGGATGTGGGATTTTTAATCTAATTTGTTTACATCCCTGCAATGCAGTTAAGTCAACACAAAATAAAATGATAATAAAACTACAAAGGCTGCTATATACAGCAGTGCATAAAAGTTTGTGAATTCTTTTGATTTTTCAATATTTCTGCATAAATATGACTTAAAACATAATCTTTTCTCTATTAAAGTCCTAAAACTAGATAAACAACACCCCAATTAAACAGCAGGCCCAAACCACGATGGTGACAATTGTGGTAGCAATATCACATGATCAGGAGGAAAAGCTACAAATATCTTCTAAGTGGCTTCATTGGACTTAGGATTTAGCAAGTTACATAAATCACAGAAGGAAGGCGGTACCTTTTATTCAGCCATATAAACATCTTAGCTTATAGCTAAGCTTTCTCAGAAGAAATCTGGACGCTGTAATAATCTAAAATCTTTGAGGTCTATTTGGGAAAAAGTCCAGAAAACTCCCTAATACATCAGTGTGGGAGTATTTGCAAGTTGATATCCACCTCATATACTTGATGATCTCCATGTTGGTGAAGAATGAATATTTTTATGTCTCCTATTCCTTACAGACCTACATAGCATTTCCCACAAGTGCTATGTTGCCAAATCCTCCAACGATTTATGCTCAAAAGGAAAAGGAGTGTTTTTATCTTAAATTTGGACGGAGAAGGGAAAACATTCCTCAGTAGCCAAGGAAGTGCAATAAATAAAGCTGATATCCCCAAACAAAGAAAACAAAAGGCCGCTCTTTGAAGCCCTAATTAAAAATTAGTTTTTAGGCATAAGCAACCAGTATGCTCCAGCAGTGCTGGGTTGGCTGAGTCTTCCAGCCAACATGACTGCTGGTGTAAAAAAAAATTATTAACCCTAAAAATGTTGTTCACACATGTTGAAGTTTAATTCCCCAAAATTCTAGCTGTAAGATGATGTTGATAAGATTATAAGAGTAGAAATCTGACATATCTGAAGAATGCTAGATTGGTGATACAGCATCTCTTCAATCATAAATCAGTAAGAAGCATCCTTTGTAAACTAGGGATTTCAAACAGCTTATGTTATCTACATAGATTTCAGCACCTGCCATGCCTGAGTTTATCTCAGAGATGAATGGTTGAACAAGCCCCAGATTCTACACCCCGAATGCAGAAGGATTCTCTTTGTCTGAAATGCAAGTTAGAATCTGCCATAAAATCTCACAGACCTGTTTTTGGGAAAGCAGTGTAGACAAGACAGATGATATATTAGCAACTGAATTCTCAAAGTTTGCATTTATGTCCCAGTATGCCTGTGAAATGTCAGCCAGTAACAATATCCTTACATGTTGGCTGGAATTAGATCCCAATGACATCTGAAGAACCACAGATTTCTCCATTTTGCTATCAGGGAGAAGAACTAAGCAACCTTGATATGCCAACAAAAGAATCTAGGATCTGTCTCTCTGTGTTTTATTTCTCCCTTCTGGAGTCAGGTGGGGAGGGAGTTGAATAAGGAAGGAGGGATGAGCAAGACTTCCCTGATTCTATGGTGGTTTCAGATACACCCTTCCCCCCCCCCCAAAAAAAAAAAACCCCAATGGCTTCAATGATATTTAATCTGGGTTCTCCAGCATAATGGAGTGAATGTTTCCTGATCATCCAATCAACTTCATAATCAGTGAGATTTGAATTTAGGCTTCACCTAGGCTTCTGCCTCAAGAAATAACAGCAGTCACCTAATTTCAACTGATCTCAGAAGTTAAGCAGAATTGGCTTGGTCAATTCCTGGATGGAAGACCACCAGAAAATCCATAGATTTCATGTGAGAACAGTATTCCCATAAAATGTAATTTTATAGCTTTTCCTGAAGGTGATTTCAATAGATTAAGTGTATTTAATTCTAATTAATTAATTAATTCTATAGAGTGGAATGGTGGCCTAGAGGTGAAGATGTTCACCTCCCACTCAGAAGATTGAAAGTTCAATCCTAGACAGTGACAGATGTTTCTCTATAGGGTGAAAAGAGGAAATATCTGCTGCAAACTCTGCATAGGCATCGGGAAGGGCATCTGGATAGTAAACACTCAGCTCCATTCAGTCCACCACAATAAAAGAGATTACAGGGTCATAAAAAGAAAAAAATGTATTTAATTCTACACATGCTTATAGATGCCAATCATCTTAAATAACAGGGAGAGTTACTGATCTTTGGAAGTATTAAATGATGCTAGTCATTCTGAGTCTGAATCAACCTTCAATAAAACCTGGGTTTGTTTTGTAATCATTTCCTGCCCTTTGAAACCTCTTTCTTGACGGTGAAGAAATCCTGTCAAAGTTATAATAAATACTAACAGCCCTATTTTTATTATAAAGTTATACTAAATAGAACCTTATAAGTCTGAAAATATTTCTCCCCTCCTATCTTTTTGGTATCCAGAAAACTAGGACTGTCTCATTTGAAACACTTCCTTGCTTCCTCTCCCCCCTTTATTCTTAACCTGGGTCACATGAGACCATTACTTAGATTGTGGATCTTCCTTCTGTCTTCCAAAGTCATTACAATGTACTATCACAGACAGCCTTGAAATATCAACAGCAACTCCATCTTACTTAGGTTTGATGTTTCTTCTGATGTCTCCCATCCAGACCCTGATAGACACTAAACACTTGGAAAGGACATCAGTGGCATCACCTTCATGGCCCAGGGTGGTGAGGCTCATTTGGGCATTTCTCCCAGTGGCTTCATATATGTTTTAAGAAATAGGAGAGATAAGCACCCCATACAGCTATGGTGATGCAATGGTTAAAATGCAGTACTGCAGGCTACTTCTGTTGACTGCTGACTGCCAGCAGTTTGGCAGTTCAGGTTTCACTGGCTCAAGGTTGACTCAGCCTTCCATCCTTCCAAGGTTGGTAAAATGAAGCCCCAGATGTTAGAGTTCCAAGTAATACAACCATGGCAAACAAAATTCTGAGACAGGTAGATTCCTCAAAGAATAGTTTTATTGGATATATCATATTGGCACAGTTCTGGTGAAAACCAATTCCGAAGGTTCCTGCAGTTTTCAACTAATTAAACATTTTTCCCCTTCCCCAAACAATCACATGGTTCAATGAAGGTGCCGTCTCGTTGCCTGGTAATGGTCAAGTCAGCTTCAGGGTTGACACCAGGTTGTTGGGGGCAATATGCTAAGTTTGTAAAACATTTAGAGCAGGATGTAAATCAATGTGAAGCTGTATATAAGTCTAAGTGCTATTTCTACATCAAAGGCTGAGCTTTCCTTCCCCATGACAGATTGAAACTGCCCATCGTGAAAGGAGTAGAACCACTGTAAAACAATTCCTCCTGTTCCTATCTTCCTCAGACAACCCAATAAGGTACCATGGTGGATAGTATCAAAAGTAACTGAGAAGTAAGGCTATAGGGGGAATCCACCACTGCTATCAAAGTCTTGAGTTAGGGCATCCAAGATAGTAATCAATGCTGTCTTTATTCTATATCTAACTCTGAATTTAGACCTCAAAGGATCTAAATGAAAACCCAATATCCAGCAGGATAGGTCTTTGTCACATTCACTAAGCCACTGAAATCACTGAAATGTGATACACAGAAGATCTCCTTCTCATCTAGTACCAAATCAAGGTGGTCTTATAACAAAGAGATCTGGGTCTTGTGGCAATGGCATCAGCAGTCTAATTACCTGGTCTCCAGGATGAAGAAGAATAGTCTACCAGATGCCCTGTATGCACAACTAACCAATTTCTCAGCTCAAGTGGCATTCAAAAAGGCAAAATATTGTCAGTTATTGTATTATTATGAGTCATGGTGATGCAGTGTTAGAATGCAGTATTGCAGGCTAACTCACAGCTCACTGCCAGGAGTTTGATCCTGACTAACTTGAAGTTGATTCAGCTTTCCATCTTTCCAAGGTCGGTAAAATGAAGACCCAGATTGTTGGGGGCAATATGTTGACCCTGTAAACTGCTTAGAGAGGGCTGTAAAGCACTATGAAGTGGTATATAAGTCTAAGTGCTATTAGTATTATGATTATCTTTGTACCATTACCTATAATTCAGAATATAAGGAATATCAAAAAGCTCAATAGGTATTTGTACTTCATCATCCATCCATCATCAGATTAGGGAAGGCTGCCCTAATGGACTGTACTTTTACAGATCTCAGCAGATATATCCATTTTTAACATCTCAGAAGTTTCTATGTTTTACTTATTCTAGTCTTCACTCCTCATATGTTCAACTTTCAATAAGTTGCTGCAAAAAATAAACTTAGTATACCTATCCTTTTTATGGCTCATCAGATTGTTAATGAAACCATTAGGAGGTGCATTAAAAGCTATTGTAGGAAATAATATTGCTGCTCATGGTTTGATTGTATCCTATTTAGATCCATTTTAAATATGAAAATGGCAGTTCAAGGCCAGAAGGATCTGATAAGCATTAATGGATTCAGGAGACCTGCTGCTGTTTATGCCAGAAAAGCTACTCTTATGCTTGTAGAATCCAACCACTTCAGTCACTAGGAGTTAAAGCTATGGTATAAGAGAATTTTATTATGCACTCAAAGATTGTGCCTAAACATTAAAGTATAATTGGATGAACAGAAATGCAATAAAGTTTTGCCCCTGAGAGGTACAGTATTGGGGTAGATTTTTGACCTTGTTACTCCACCAAAATATAGCTAAATCTAATACCATCCAGCAACTAAACTAATATGGGAAAATTCCTTTCATTTCTGGGCAAGATCAGACAATTGTGGACAAATTCACTGCTGCAATCATTTTCTTTTTGCCTTCTCCATAATCTTTTATGTACAAGCATTAACTGTTATCTGAATACACTATTGATATGTGAGATGTTAAGTTGGGGCTGAGTGAAGAGGCAGGACTCTCAGCTAGTGACAAACAACTCTTTATTTGGTAAACTGGTACAAAGAAGTGAGTTGACTATTCTGGCAGCTCCCTCTTTTAAAGGGAGCTATCAAGTAGCCCAACCAATGAGGTTCCTCTAATTTCCCACTGGCATGGTTGAGCAATCATTTTAAATTATTATTTTTCCCACCAGAAAGGCAGACTGGAGTGAAACCTTCATTCCTTGGTTTCCCTCCTCATTAGCATATTCAAAATGAGGGATGGGAACCACTGTTTTCTGGCAGCTTCCAAAATCGTTTGATTCCCTCTCTCTTGTTTTGGAAGGCAAAGGTTTTAGGGGCTGGACAGGGAAGGAACCTTAAAGGAGACATTTGAAGGCTGAGTAAACAAACCTGGTAAACAATTTGGAAGGCTGTCTGAAGATTGACATCTAGGAATTTAACCACATAACAACACTAATTATACTACTGTTCAGGCATAACTTGCCAATTGCACACTGTCATTGGATAGACTTATTTGTAACTGCTGATAACCACTGACAGAGCAATTATGATTTTGAGATATACCTTTCAAGGACTAATGCCCTTCAATTTAAGCACAGGTTGAATGACTACAGAGTAAATAATAAATGTCCAAAGGGAAATTTAGAGGATGGGTCTGTGCATTCCAACCATATCTTGGTGATATGAATCCTACTCATTTCATTGGGACTTTCTTCCAAGCTGTGAGTAAGAGATTTAAAAGTATGGCTCTATTTTTGTGAAGAACAGAAAGTTAAAATAGAAGGCATGTGTAACAAAAATTGGTGGAAATTTGAGCAGCTATCTTTCAGTTCCAATTCTATGGACTGAAATAGGAGAGGTACATAGATGAAAAGTCTACACTTTGCAAGGGGTCCAGCAGTCAGAGGAAATTGTCCTTATTTGAATATAAAGCTAAATCATAATAAAATGCAGGGAAAGAATCATGTAGAAATAGGGAAATAGAAATGAATATCGATATAAATGAGCCCCAAAATATATAACTATTCTCCCTGTTGTTCTTCTTATCTCACCTGTCCCACCAAGATGCACCACACCCCATTTCAGTGCATCTAACTTCTCAGTGGGTTAAGATCACTCCTACTTCTCTCTATCTCAACTCAGTGCCCATCAGCTTGACAGGATACAAGAGATTTACTTCTAAATGAGAACCAGTGTGGGTGGTGGTGAAGATATTGAACTATATTTGGGATACCCTAGTCCACCCTTAATCAAGTTGACTTGATCGTTACTCTCATCTCTGTCCACTTTATCTTGTTAGGTTGTTGATGGGCAGGTGGGCAGACAAAGTTGGGGGAAGGTTACATACAATAAATTCCTGAAATAGAGGGGTGGATATAAGTGTAATACAGTATATGTAGGATGTACAATATAAATTTAGTAAGCAAGCAAACAACTGGTGATGAGTCTTCCCATGTACTTCTCCATTTCAATGGTGCTCTTGAGAACCCTCTAAACAGCTGGTTGGCAAGCTGCCTGGTTCAAATCTGTGCTCAGGAAGATGGAAAAAGCACAGGCAATGGCACTATTATCTCCTGACTGAAACTGTATACCAAACAGCTCACCAAAGAGCTATTTGACAGGCTGTCAGGAGAACCACTTGCCAGGAAATACATTGTGTTTTGAGGCTCTTCTTGTACATATGGCCTTCTGCTGCAACATTTTTGTTTTGTGGAAAGCAGAGACGGGGTAAGGGGCTTGTAAGCAGCACTGGGATATTAGCAGTTAAGGAGGCTGCACAAGTGCTCTAAAGATGATTGTACTTTTAATTTTAATTTATAATGAATGCTTAAATCAGACACTAGTCAAAGCTTTGGTTTTAATTTTGTTGGGTCTTTTTGCTTATGTGCATTTAGCTTGCTTGGTAAGTTTATGGTTTGCTGTATTTTGGTGTAAAGAGCTGGGATGGTGCAGTGGTTAGAATGCAGTACTCTGACTCTGCTCACTGACAGGAGTTCAATTCTGAGTGACTCAAGGTTAACTCAGCCTTCCATCCTTCTGAGATCAGTAAAATGAAGACCCAAATTGTTGGACGCAATATGCTGACTCTGTAAACCACTTAGAGAGGATGTAAAGCACCATGAAGGAGTATATAAGTTTAAGTGCTGTTGCTGTTGCTATTTTGAATGCCTAGAATTCAATAGCTAAATTAAGGATATTATATGAATGTAGCTTTCTTGAAGACCTGGCAGAGAAACTTCTGGGAAAGAATTCAAGGAGCAGAGCCCATAAAAAAACTTTAATGAGGGATCTGTTGTTGGAGTTGTTTTTTCGCTGTTACCCTATAGAGCAGGGATATTAAATTTGTGTGGTCACGGTGGTATCATGTGATGTATCTGGATTTCCCCCTTCCCTTTGCTAAACCAGGTGAGGGCATAGCCAGTGTGTGACGCATCTGGCTTGCAGGTCATGACTTTGCCAGCACTGCTATAGAGTAATGCACTATTTTCACACACACTCACACTCACACACACAAATAAATAAATATACACACAATGTACATCCTATATATATTTGGGCCAATCACTCTCTCTCTCTCAGCCCCAAATAACCTTGAGTTATTTATAAAATTAATAAAGGCAGAATAATAAATAAATAAATAAGATAATCTCCCCGCCCCGGCTGTGCTGAACAATATGAAATCTTTAATCCAACATGCATAAAACACATCAGCTTGGAAAGGTTGTTTTAATAGTAATTCATTCAGAGATTATCTTCATGCTAGAGCTCTGTTCACTAGGACAGCTTTTGCGCACACAATCCGCCCCACCTCCTACAACACCTCCTAGTTGTTTTTCCAAGAGTCATTTGTGTGAGAGACAAGTATGAGGAGTCTGGTATGTTGAGGTCAGTGCTGGATTTCTTGGTATGAAACAGTGCTGCTGATAGAGCCTGAAGTTCCAACTTGTTTACGTAGAAAAAGCAAATCTCCTGAGCTTCCCTTTATGTCAACACTTGAGTTTTTCACTGTGGACTATGCAACACATAAGGTGTCGGCACAGTATGCTTGATAAAAGAGGCTTTAGCACGTGCTGCTCAAGATGATCATATCTCATAAGCCCTCATCCAGAAACGTTAGAGATGCCAATTTTTCACTGACCTGCCACCTGTCAGCTCATATTGTTGGATGGCAGCTTTTATCATCCCCAGCAGTGGTGGTATTCAATTTTTTTTTACTACTGGTTCTGTGGGTGTGGCTTGGTGGGCGTGGCAGGGTTAGGACAGTAAAATCTCCAGTCAGAGATGGTATTTGCCGATTCTCCAAACTACTCAAAATGTCCGCTACCGGTTCTCCAGAACTGGTCAGAACCTGCTGAATACCACTTCTGTACCCCAGCTATTAAGCCCAGTCAGAATTGTTGGCCCGGATGAATTCCAATTCAGCTACATCTAAAAGGTGCCAAAGACAAACATCATCTACTTCCAAATTATCCAGAAAGCATGGTAAACTCTACCCACTATACACAGCTGTCTTGTACCTGGAAAGAATGAAAGGAGGTGGGGAGGTGGAACTAATGTCTTTACTACTGTATATCTCTCCCCCACCCCCGATATATATATAATAATTATGCTGAAGATTATCATATTAATGTGAACTCTTGTATGGTTTTCCCATGTTGCATACAGTCTTTAGGTATGATCTAAGAATTTCTTAAAAGAAATATTAGAATGAAAGACCAAGTGGAAAATGTCTCTGAGTATTGTGATTGATCAAATGATTGATAAGATATTCCATTTAGCACAGATTAGAAATTGATACCCGGTTTTGTTTAATGGGGGCCAAACTTCAGATAATGCAAGGCTAGCAAGTGCATATTGTCTGTGCAGCTGTGCTTGTGGTTTTAGGCGCTGCTAATCTTCATGTGTACAAAATGGAAGACAGGAAGATTCCATCAAAGATCAAAATAACAGTGACAAAACCTAATGCTACCACTAATAGCATTAGGCATACATTTTCTATTGAACACGCCAGGGATTATATCCAGACAAGACGATTGGTTTACACAGAAAATTTCTTAAAATTAGGATCTGTAGAAAAAAAAAAGTTCTGACTGAATCATGGAATTTTTTTTCTTAATTGTTTGCTCTGTTAATTGTAGTAAATTGCGGTATCCTCAATTTAAGAATCAAGGTTCTATATTATTGTAATACTTTTATTAGTCCAATGAAAATACGACTTCAGCAACAGAGTAGTCAATGTCTGGAATACTCTACCTGACTCTGTGGTTTCTTCCCCAAACCCCAAAAACTTTAACCTTAGACTGTTTACTATTGACCTCACCCCTTTCCGAAGAGGTCTGTAGGGGGCGTGCATAAGCGCACCAACGTGCCTACCATCCCTGTCCTATTGTTTCTTTTATTCTTCTTATATGTACCCATTTCATGTATGCATAACTATGTATATACTTATACCTATTATCTTGTAAGCGATTGACAAATCAAATAAATTCTAGAAAAATTCTAAGCTTCCAAGTTCTGAGTCAATAAAAGAAAAAGAAGGACAGGCAAGAGAATCAGCTGATGAAACCATGAAATCCTCATTTAGTTTTCGAACCAGAAAGCTAAGCAAAGTGTATTGCGAACTGAGAAAGAAGATGGTTGCCTTATCAAGACTGAAGGCAGAGTTTTCAAGTTCAGCATAATTCTTGATGACTTAACGGTCACCTGCCTTGGCACAGTTTGAGAGTTTGCCTTCTGGGTGGTAGTCCTAGGATATTCTGGCAATTTCCTATCCAAATACTGATCAGGCCTGGCCTCACTTAACTTTCAGACCTAGATAAGATTGGCCAGGTGCTGTGAAAAGGGGGAGGGGCAGCAAATGTAAGAAGTTGGGTCCCCTTGCAAAAGGGCTACATCACACACAAGCCATCTGTTCAACCATCAGTCTATTTAAACAAGTTAGACTTTATACGCACACTTTTTTTTCCTCCCTCCTACACCCACTAAGTGGGAGCAATTTGCAGAAATAGGAAGTACTCCAGCTCAATCTAAATATTGAAATGTTTAAGATTCCCCAAAGAAAGCAATGGATAGCTTGAAAAAAGTGTTAATAAGAAATGTAAATATTAAGTAATTAATAGGAATACAAATATGTATATATTTAGTTAACATATTGCTACTCTGCTGCAATTAATTGAAAAAAAAACCCTTTCTGCAGCTTACATAGAGTAAATGTTGCAGTTAAAACTTCTGTGGTACAATCTATCAACCTGACAATCATAAATTAAAACAAGGGTGTCAAACTCATCATCACGGCAGGGTCACGTGACATATTGGGACTTCCTCCCCCTTTGCTAAACCTAGCGTGGGCTTGGCCAGCACATGACACATCCGGCCCATGGGCCAGAAGTTTGACAGCTCTGTTCTAGTGCCATGGGAAGTAGTTCTAAGGGATGAAATAAAGAACAGAGACAAAGATTGAAGATGCTTTTTTCTAGCTCTGTCATGCTCTTTCTTTCCACACCTTGCCTTTACAGAGCTGAAGAAGCTTTTTGGATGAGAAGTGAAATGTCTTCAGAGAAAAACCAGAAAGTCCAATTGCCTCTTGAAAAAGCACCTTTGGGACAACCATGACCTGGATGACTGAGAATCTCCATAGAAACTTGTCATTCCTTCCTTTGAACCATAAAAGAAAACGAGATGCTGCTACTGGCGCTGCCCTCCCAGTTCCAAACAATGGAGCTCAGGGGTCATAGTCTGATGCACAGTTCTCTGTCATTATCCACTACTGGAAAACCTATGGGAGTAATGCGTGGACTTTGGCACAATACAGCTGATGTCAGTCACACTGAAGTCCTGGTGAAATTCCACAGGAAGCAAGTGAAGAGGCTGAGTTATACATGATTTCTGCAGAATAATAATGTCTGAGCTCAATGGGCCTTTCTTTCTAGCAAACAGGCAAAGGATGTTAATGACCACATCCTTATATAGCCTTTGTTTCATGAGAAGCTAGCCTTATGAATTTTTACTGGCAAATAAATTGCATGAAGTTGAAATAGGTATCCTCATTATAAGTAATGGAGTTTGCCCAGAATCTCTTACTATGCGAGAGTTTCATTATTGGCTGAGAATTCAGAAAAGCTGCACTTGAAACTTTTCAGGTAAAGAGTTTGCAACAGACAGGAAAGTGGTTGCAAGGAGGGAGAAAGAATAGCTTGAAACTAACGAGAATTGTATCCATCTAGGCAGGATAGTATCAAAGGCTCCTGAATGTTGTTTATAGATTGCAATGTGCTTCATATTTCATTTTGCTTTTTTAAATTTATTTTTATCTATATATTTATTAAATTTGTTTTCTGCCCATCTCACTTCCCTTACATAGGCAGGAATGGTTCTTGATCCCAAAGGAATGGTGAAAGGAAAAGAAAAGCATGATGGGATGTATTGTTTCTTCTAAACTCAGACGCAAACTCTCTTCATGCCTTACCACTGCACAAAATGAGGCACGTTCTTAGGCACGTTCTTAGGGGTTATTATGGTAGCCTCTCTGCTGTTCTTCTCGAGTTCCACGGCTGTTCACTACTAGAGTTCCCCCATCAAAACCGGGCAGGTGTCTCAAGTTGCTTGGAGGACCTGATCTCATCTCTCTTTTCTTCTTTAATTTCTTCTTTGCCTCTGTCAATATTTAAGGATAATTTCTGTAAGGCAAATCATGAGGAGAAGGTGCGTCTAGAAGTTTTTCTCTGGATTTTATAATCTCTGAGATGGGAAGCCGAAGTTTAGAAAAGTCCTCCGCTAAAACTAGTTGCAAATTCTATTGAACTCTCAAGTGAAAGTTTTGCACTTGCTTTTTCAGACAATACAAGAATACGCCAAAGGTTGGCTTGAAAGCATTATTCTTCAGGCTCAGGGTATTTTCAAAGAGATCTGCCTAGTTATTACTGATTTACAGGAAAGGGATGCATGGGAAAGAGAAAACAAGTAAGTCCTTTAAGGGCAGAATATGTGCAATCAATGTGATAACAGATTTCTCTGGTGCTTTCTGTTATACAATAATCTTCAACTTGGATTCCTGCAATAAAGATTAATTTAGTTTAGTTTAGTTTACTTTATTGTCATTACACCTTGTACAATGAAATCAAATACCATCTGCAGTGCACATCATGACCATGACCATGAAATAAACACAAACACCCATCCTTCACCCTTCACACATTGAACCGGAAACCCCCAACACCACACCAACACTACACTATACAGCAGAATTCAAAAGAGCTATTGCCCTGGGATAGAAGCTGTTTTTCAGCCTATTTGTACTTGTTTTTATTATTCTGTACCGTCTGCCAGATGGTAATACTGTAGTTCAAATAAAGGGTTCTCAGGATGAGATGGATCTTTGAGAATGTTTTGAACTTTCTTAAGGCAGCGGGAGCTATAAAGCTCTTCCAAAGAGGAGAGAGGGCAACCAATGATCTTCTGGGCAATGACATTAACCCTCTGGAATGCTTTTCTATCTGCCACTGTGCAATTGGCAAATCATACAGAAGTGCAGTATATTAAAATGCTCTCTATGGTGCAGCAGTAGAAGGTCACCAGCAGCTTTTCATTCAGTTGTTGTTTTCTGAGAAGTCTCAGGTAGTATAATCTCTGCTGGGCCCTTTTGACCAGGGCTGCAATGTGGGCATCCCAGGTCAGGTCCTCTTTTAGGGTAACACCCAGAAACTTAAAACTGGCCACTTGCTCCACTCAGTCTCCATTGATAAGCAAGGGCTGGATGTCTGATCTGTTCCTTCTATAATCCACTATCAACTCCTTGGTCTTATTGGTGTTGAGGACCAAGTTAACATGCTGTTTGACACCACTGTAGGGCCAGTTCCAGGGACCAATCCATTTCTTTGTGGAGAAGTATAAATATGTTCCTTGAACCCTTCAGACAGAAAATTGTTGGATTGGTCATAGGGTGGTTAGTCTTTGTAAAAAAAAAAAAAAGAGCCTAAGGCTGTATGGTGACAGCAAAGCATCCAGTATAAAGATGACTACAGAAATACAAAGTGACCATACCTGCATTTGTTCCTGAATAAGGAAGAAACAGTGACAGTAATTCTTAGTCACAAAGTTTTCAACCTTGGTCATTTTAAGGTATATGGACTTTACCTCCCAGACTCCCTCAACCAGACATGTCTGAATTAATTAATCTGTTCAGAAAGCTGGCTTGGCCTCTGTGATTATTTTGTGCTGTATGAAAATGATATATTTGGGAGAGAGACAACTGAGATGAAGCACCAGACCTCTGGAAATACTAGTCATGAAATCTAGCATAATGTGATGTGTAACAACATAGACAGAATTGGTAATATCTGTTTCAACTCAGCCACAAAACCTGATTGGGGTGAGGATAGGGCTTAAGCAACCCCCCCACTCTCTCTCTCTCTGTGTGTGTGTGTGTCTTCTGCAGGATGTTGTTAATAATATTGGCCTACTTTGAAAGCTGTCATATTATCTCAGACAGTTTCGGATCCAATTCTCGATAAAAAGCGGGAGGGGCAGGATAACCTCTTATTGAAAATCCAGGCTTGGAAAATTTTATTGGTAGTAACTGCGAACACATGAGACCAGCATACACTCTTATCTACAGACACACAACATACAATATATTCAGCCATATATTAAATGCTGAGGACTGAAAGAGGGTTAGTTCAAAATCTGGGAAGAGCTGGAGAAAAACAAATGATAAAGCCACCTCCAGACCAGCAGTCTGTAACAAACTGGCTTGAACCCATGTTCATTTCGGCAGACCTCAGTGCTGCTATTGGTCTAGGAAGAATGTCCCATTTCCACTGCAAAAAAGGAGGACATGAAATGATGAGCTAACTGCCCACTGCTTTCCAACATTCACACATATTTCCCAGGATCCATGTTTATGCACAGCAGTTGAGTAGTGTGTGAAAAAGAAACAGGAGTGAGGAAAGTGATGCTCTGAGGGAAATGGTGGGGAGGCGGTTTTGAAAATATACCCCACCCTTGTGAATTGGGAAGGTGAAATGATCACATATCAGCAACTTTACAAAATAGCACTTTTTCTACATGGATATATGTTGCTACCACTATTAGCTTGGGAAGGAGAATAAAGAGACCCAGGAACAGAATCTGAACTTCTCTGGGGTAAAGAAGGAAGCAGCAGCAGCATTCACAGGATGCGTGTGATGTAAAAGCTCTGCAAGATGGGTATTGCCATGGTATTGCTATGAAAGGTTCACCTTTTGATACATGTGTTCATATTTTATGCTTGACAAAAGGAATGGGGCCTCAGACGTTCTGCTATGCCTGCTATTTTGCAGATTTAGACACTTTGCCTGCAGATGCCACTGAAGGGAAGGGAATGCTGAACCAATCAATGCCAATAAAGTGTTATGGAAATATAGTCCCTTGCTGGATGGATTAAAGTTGCCAATAATCTGGTAATGTGGATAATGTTAGGTGCAAAGAATCAGGACAATAATTTGATTTGCAGCACAGAGGATTATTATTCAAGCCTATACATAGGAATCTATTCAACTAAAGTTCAAATCTGAATCGGTCCTAGATAAGGGGCAACGGATTTCATGGGGAACTGGATTTGGATTATTTATGGCAATGTAAGGACTCTAAGCTGATGACACATTTAACTCCACCATCACCACCCAGTTCTGTTTGCTCTTCTTATACAGATATCAACAGATCCTTAAGTCTAAAGTGCATAGGACAGCATTTACAATACGTCATTGCCTCCTATAGCATTTAAGCAAACAAGTAACACATAAAAGCTGTCTTTTAAAAGATGTGCTTATTTCATATTGTTATCTATCTATCTATCTAAACATAAAAATTCCATTGAATTTCAGCTCTATAAATTGTACAAAAACAAGACAATAAAATAATCAGTGCTTGCTGATTCTGCTTGCTGAACTGTGAAAAAACTGCAGTTGTATCTTTGTTATCTTTTTTCACTAAAATGCACAATTTTGGAGGCAATTGGATTCCTTGGATATTTATGGTATATTAATAGAACATTCAAATTAGCTTCTCTTAAGCTTTTAACCTCTTTAAATGTTTACCTTAAAGGAAGTGTTTGGCTTATTCTACAATACACCATCAGATTTTATGCTAACTAAAAAATTAGTTCAACAATACTCTAGGTGAAAATTAAAAATTCTCTACAAAGCCTTGGGCCTTTTGGTAGCTAAATCTACTTAGGAAGTTAAATGAACTGATCACAAAACAGTTCCAGCCTTCGGCAGGAATTCAGAAATCATTAGATTACAAATCCATTGATCAATAGTTAATAATTGTCCAAGAGACTGGATGCTCTGGAAACTGTTAGGGCCTTACATACTATTGGACAACATTGGGAAGAATTCTATGTAAATAGAAGGATTGCTCTACTTTCAGTCCATCACACCAATATAATCAGGTGGCAATAGAAAAGAATGTCTGTAGCTCAGGATTGAATTATGGAGTCCTTAGTGCTTCTTTAATGTTATCTGAGCTTAACTGTTTCCTTGCAGACATTTCATTACCCAACTAGATAATATCATCAGCGTGATGGTAATTTTACCTTCAGTAATTTCATAATGAAATATCTGAAAGCAAACTAACTCAAAGACTAGCAAGAATCCCTCCTATTCAAGTGAATTATGTGTGTTTGTTTTTTTTAAAAATTAAACTTTTACCTTATCTTTCTAGACATTTAGGCAATCAGAGGAAAGTAGAATTTTTCTGCATGCATAATTCACAGCAAGTAATAGAAAGGAGTTAAAGAACTACCACATACAAGAACTACCATTACAAGTTAAAGCATCTCCTCATATACTTTGAGTGCACTTAGAACAGGGGTCCCCAAACTTGGCAACTTTAAGACTTGTGGACTTCAATTCCTAGAATTCCTCAGCCAGCAAAGCAAAGCTGGTTGAGGAATTTTGGAAGTTGAAATCCACAAGTCTTAAAGTTGCCAAGTTTGGAGATCTCTGACTTAGAATAACTAGCAAAAGAAAAAAAATGGGAAATATGCTCTCTATTTTGAAACATTGTGGTTTATGATTGGTATATTTGACAGATTCTTTTTAGCCACAATATAAACAGTTCTACCTTTAATATGAGGTCTGGAAGTTATTGACCTCACTTGTTTTTTTACAGTTTGACACAGTATACAACTATTGTGTTTGCTGACCTTTGCACACACTGGGGGTAAGAACATTGCTTAATGACAGAACATTTATAACATCCCAATTTAGCAGATGTTGTCTTCCCAAAAGGAAGCAGGGAGCGAGATAGTAAGGATCACTGACCTCGAAATCAACCTGATTATATACTCTAGAATATTGGGCTGGTCCTCTGACATATTAAGAGTTTGCTGTTATTCAACTTTTGTTTCAATAAATTAACTACTCCTGTTACTATGGAAAATATAAGAGACATAGAAATAAGTTCAGATATGGATATAGTATCAACAAAATTCAATGCCCATTACAGAAAAAAAGAATACTTGGGCAATTAACTTTAGTTTCTTTCTATTGACCATGATTTATAATCCAATAGTGCAAGAAGACTTTAGATAGAATGCTAACTCAAACGGCTTCTGAGACAAAACATAGTACATAAGTGGAATTTCTCCAAATGAATCTAATCGCAGAATCCTTGGATTCAAACCTATCCCAACTCTTAAAATCTAGTTGGAACAACAACAGATATCTTCCATCAGGAACTAAGAATTTCTCTTTGTTATTTTAGAAGTATGTCTACAAAGTTCAGGTCAATTGTGAATTGATCACATAGTTCAGAACTACAGGATTACGGGATTACAGAATAACAGAATTAGAAGGAACCTTGGAGGTCTTCTAGTCCAAACCAGTTCGCACCTATTCGCTAGAACTGGTTGTTAACATTCTAAGCAGTTCAGAGAAGAAATTAGAAGAAATTATTGGCCTAATCCTGTAAGGAAGGCAGGAAGGAAACATTCTGGTGTTGCTTACAGAAACTGCCTCTCTGTTAACCCTTATTACATTCTTGGCAGGACTAGACTTCCTGTCTCAGGAACTTTTCTGGAATATTTTTCCCCTCCTTTGCTGGTACTTTGCTTGTGTGGAGTGACCATTCAAAGTTACAATGGTACTGAAAAAAGTGACTTATGACCATTTTTCACACTTACAACTGTTGCAGCATCCCCACAATCATGAGAGGCCAGGTGAGGAGTTGCGTGCCTCGATGTGACTGATGTTGAGTTGGCCACGCCCAGCCAATAACATGACCACCAAGCCACATCCACCCAGTCACATGACCACCAAGCCATGCCCACCAATTAAGCCACGCCCACAGAACTGGTTGTTAAAAAAATTGAATCCCACCCCTGCAAGGGACCCTATATGTTTCCAGATAAATGGCTGTCCAATCTCTTCTTAAAAGCCTCCAGACAAGCCTTTCCCCTGATTGTTCTCATTCACAGAAAATTCATAGATTCAATAAAACTACATGGAGGTTAAAGAAAAGTTTGTGTAAACAATATGCCCCCAAAATTGGTACAAACCTATGTATCATATCTACCTGCTCCTAAAAAAACATGGAAGAAATAAAGAAGTGAAACAGGTGGCTTGTATATTAAATAGCTGGGACCATCGCATCAAAGACTGTATAAATACAAAACTTACATAAGATCAAGTTTATACTCTTTGGCAAGAGTAGAAGATGCTTTCCTAAAGTAATTTTATTAAAGTTCATGCTAACTTGTTTTAGAAAGCATTTTGCATGCCAGGAAGAGGCAACCATTGAGCTGGTTCAGGGAAAGGTCCCAGAATGCTTCTCAGGCAGAATGTTCAGCCTGGGTATCTCTAGTTTTGAAAAAGGGATTAAGTAGCAGGTAATCAAAGCAAAGGTGGTATTCAGCAGGTTCTGACCAATTCTGGAGAATCAGTAGTGGAAATTTTGAGTAGTCCGGAGAACTGGCAAATACCACCTCTGACTGGAGATTTTACAATATCCTTCCCCTGCCACGCCCACCAAGCCTCGCCCACAGAACCGGTAGTAAAAAAAATTGAATCCCACCTCTGAATCAGAGGCTCTTGGCCAGGCAGCGAAAGGGAAATTTAAGGGATTCAGCTTAGTCAATTCTAGTGCAGCCTGATCTGATTTTGCACTTCCAGAATTAATGTGAGGATCACACTTAACTAGCTACTGGCTTTTGTGTCTCTCAAATGTTTTGCCACAGTTCTCTATGCAAAAAAACAACTAATACACAATTAAGGAAGTATTTTTGGAGCATATATGTTCAAAATACATATTTTTTAAATGTGGATTTTACAAATTTGGCAATTTAATGTGAAAAGAAGCCAGAAAAGACTATGAGTAAAGACACTAGAAAGTTAAAGGAACAAGAAATAGACTTAAGCATGGCATCCATATGGGAGGGTGTGGTGTCAAAAAAGTTGGCCTTAACAAATGTAGGAAGTTAGCACCCACACCTTTTATTTCTTTCATATATCTTTTATATCTTTTGTATTGTTTTAACCTGGCTGTACACCGCCCCGAATCCCAAAAATTGGGAGAGGGGGCGGTATATAAATTAAATAAAACTAAACTAAATAAAACTAAACTAAACCTCTCCTAGAAAATTGAAATATCCTAGGAAATATTAAAAAGGCAGAATATTTCCCCTAAAAAAAGTAGAAACTCAAGAGCAGAAACTCACCCCCACCTTTGTTAATGGGTGGGCCATTAAGACCTGGGCCAGAATACTTTACATAACAAAGATCTCCAGGTAAAGCTATAGCAATTGCCAAAAACCCTTTTCAGTGCATCATCATCCAGCAAGGCTCAACCAAGCCTGGAACTCAGGACAGCTTACAGAATTGCCCCTGCATGGGCTCATGGGAGTCTGACAACCAATCAGAATACAAGCTCCAATTCAAATCCCAACAAAGGTTATAAACCCCAGGCACTCTCAGCACCTTTTTGATCTCTTCCTTCAGCTTGAAGCATGAGATCATCCATCCTTTTCACTCTGGAGCTCCAGGCCATGTGGTCCTGTCCACCATTAAACCTTCCAAACAGCCTCCATGTTTCCAGTGTCTTTTTCCCCACTTGGAACTGAACCCAGAAGGATATTTCTTCCAACACAAAAGGGCATGGTTTTGATTGATCACAGCTGTCAGTTTGTTTTTCACACACACACACACCTAGAGCCATGGACACCTGTGAATTTAAGACAGCATAGGGATCTAGGCGTGGGTCCTTGAAAGAAATCTTATATTTATAGTACTGAATCTTGAAGAAATATAATTTGGAGGTTACAAATGATTTTGCTACCAGTTATTGTACATTATTTTCTGAGGATGTCCTTGTGCTCCTTCTTGTCTATAATTCATTTCAAGGCTTAAAGTTCTCTGGGGATTTATACAGTAGCAAACTCATGAGACATGGAGAATAATCAGGAATTTCTCCCAAAAGGAGAAGAAAATTCCAAAGAGCCACAGGCATAACTGAGTCTGTTGTAAAATATGAACAAATCTAAAGCTACAAAGCAAATGGATAATTTCATGCAAAAAGTGTTGTTTATATTCAACCTTTCTGAGCTGAATATATTAAATGTCATCCCTTTGCTACTTTCTGTGAAATTGGATCAGTCTTTTCATATTACTGCCTGTGGCTGAGAATATATTTATAGGAACTGCCCAAATGTAAACATTTCCTAATTTGAAAAAGGGAGAAGCTCTCCTTTGGAGAGACTTGTCAGCTTAACCTAATCATTTGCTCTGAAGGATGGCTTCTCAATAGCTTGTCTTTATTCGTGCATCGGTCCCCACTTCAAACCACAACATAATCACACCCTGACAACTCCTATTGCCCTTGTTTTATTCCCCAGATCATGAATGAGATAGGCTTCAGTCATCACTATCAGGTACCTGTATAAATACAGCTTCTTATTACAACATTGTCCAACAACGCTTTAAGGTGTTCAAAATATATTAGAATTTGGCGTTCAATTACTGTGAATCCAAAGTCAAATAAAAAGCAGAGGATATACATTTTGGGAGGATTAAGAGTTGCAGGCATGCCCCTCCCTTCTGATCGAGGGCTGGACTTATTTCTCTCCTAGCATTTGCCCTGTCCATTGTACACACACACACACACACACACACACACACACACACCCATGCCTTTCATCTCTTCAGGTGCCGTCTCCCACCTTCAGATGTTTTTGACATCAACTTCTCTTTACTTTACCAACAAGGTAAAGGAGAGAAAACCTCACTCTTCCATTTGGGGAAGAATTATGATAGGAGTTGAGGGGGCTTGTGCTTATTTGCTTATATTGCTATATTAGAAGTAAGAGAACCTTCTTCATAAGGTTCCAGAGGAGTTTACTAATTGCATAAGCCCTGTCTTCCTCTCGTTTCTGTGGGGTTATTTTGGCTCAGGCATTCCCCTGTCTTTGTCTTTGTCTGTTTATTTTATTTTAACTCGATAAACCCTCCAAAGGGCCACAGACAAACTAACTATACAATTTGAATAAAATCCCAAAATGAGATCCATCACCATTCTGGCTTCAATGCCCTGACTGTGGGATGTGTTCCTCTCTTTATGGTACCATATGTGATTCATGGGCAGCAAAAAGGGAGGAGCGAACCAGTCCCCCTGCTTTTCACAAGGCATAAGTCAGAGCACCATTCAGCAATGACATACACAAAGAGGCAGGATAGGCATGAGCAATGGGGGCAACACATTATAAGCCAGTATTGATTGATTGATTGATTGATTGATTTGATTTGATTTGTCAATCGCTTACAAGATACAGGTATAAGAATAAACATAGTTTTGAACACATGAGATGGATACATATAAGAAAAATAAAAAAAATAAAAAGAAACAATAGGACAGGGACGGTAGGCACGTTGATGTGCTTATGCACGCCTCCTACAGGTCTCTTAGAAAGGGGGTGAGGTCAATAGTAGACAGTTAAAGTTTTTGGGGTTTGGGGAAGAAACCACAGAGTCAGGTAGAGTATTCCAAATATTGACCATTCCATTGCTGAAGTCGTATTTTCTGCAATCAAGTTTGGTGCGGTTTACCTTGAGTTTGTATCTATTGTGTGCTCTTGTATTGTTATGATTGAAGCTGAAGTATTCATTTGCAGATAGGACATTGCAATGTATGATTTTATATACTATATTTAGATCGGACCGATGGCGGCGTAGTTTTGTTTTGTAGTTTTGTTTTGTTTTGTGCCAAGGAATGGCTAGTACTTGATACTATATCTGAGCCAATTCAAAAGCTTTTCCCTTCAGATTATATAAATCTTATTTTAGTAGTGTGAGGGCTGGGGGAGCTGAACTTCTTGACCAGAATAATTGGCCTTGAGCTTGAGTGGTTGATGGATCCCTTTGGTATGTTTGTTTTGGGTTAATCTTAGGACTGGTGTTCTTTTTCCAGATATTTATTTTGTAGTATATTTATATTATGCTATTTTTAATTGTATCATGTCCTACACGGACCTTTGAATGGAGATAACTATTTATTTGATTTGGTTTTCTGTAGCTGTATAAAATTGTTTGTATAAAATTGTAAGGCAAGATACAGTTATCAAAAGATCTGTTTCCTAATGGAACTGACTTAGAAAGGAGTACATTTGGCAGAGACTTCTACTAGGGGGAAAAAGAGGAATCTGATTTTACCAGTTCAGTCTCCCAGTATAACCCTTTCCAATTTCACCTTCCATTGTGCTCTGAAGGGTCCATCAGTCCTTCAAAGCAGCTTCTCGGAAGGTATAAGGGAAAAAAGAGAAATGATCAAATCACCTTCTTTCCAATGGAGTTATCCTGTGAATGGAATTCTGGGTGCAATCCATTGGAATGTACACAGTTCAAACAATAGGATATATGTGCAAGGAAAATCAAAAGAAGGGCAAGCTGGAGGCCAAACTTCATGAGCTTGAGTAGTTTCCTTGGCCTGGAATAGATTAAACTGATTTATACAACATTCAGCATCATTTATTTTGTGAAGTGTTTGGCTTCTCGGAGCTTAGCTGCTTGCTTGCAGACGTTTCATTATTCAACTAGGTAATGTCTATTTTTCCTGACAACTCCCCCACCTTGTTTCATGGCCAAACAAAATGGAGTGACAAAACAATCTTTTCCCCATCTATCATCTGCCCAATTCATCCAAAGTAACTTTTTTTCAAATTTAGCACTAGAGATTCTCAGGGTTACCAGTGAGAGGTTTTAGACAGATAACAGCCAATTAGGAGAAAGACTAATATAAAAATCAGTCTTCCCCCTTTTAATTAATGTTTCTATCAAGGAGATGTGGCCTCTTTTTCAAAAGGCCTTATTTGCAACTCACAAACTGAAGTTCCTATTTCAAATAGGAACTTCAGTATTTGGTGATTGGTCTATATTTTTTTAGGGATCTCTTTGCTGCTTATGGAGAGGTGAGATAATAAGTAGGAAGGAATAGTAGCAAATAGCAATTATTTGAATGAGTTGAAGATTATGATTGTTAAAAGTATAAGGAAGGAATACATGATTGGCTTATTCAATCAAGGTTAGGTTAGATAATCAGTTATTAGTCTTTACTGGGCTTTTGCTGATAATAAATAAATGACAAGTGTCTATGGAAATTCTCAATTAATTGAGATTCTCAATCATTCGGGTCATAATTGCTAATCTTTTATAGAAACCATCCACCAATTTCTTCTCCATTTTCTCCTTTGCTCTTTTATAGCAGTGACTTGTGGATTATTTATTTATTTTTGAAAAATAGCCTCCAAGAACTAGAGTAAAACATGTTATTAACTTTAGGAAAGATATCCCACTCCCTTATAATATTGGGTTTTTTCAGGGTTCTATGGTTTTAAGGTAACATTTCAGCAGTGCAATATTTGAGGGGTCTGTAGGACAGAAAAATAGGGCTAAGGATCATATGATCTCAGAAGTCATTTTTCCTATCTTTCTTCTTAGTATTAAGATGCCCTTATGCTCCATTTTCCAAAGATCAATCCTGTCAGAAGGTTAATGGAGGATAATCTTTTTTGTCCAAAGGGTTGCCCAAAGGGTTGTAAGTTCTTCTGAGTTTGTGTCAATGAGAAACCAAATTTGGCACCTGAACTGGATGTTCAGATGCTGAAACTGGCTTCTGGAGAGTTCTTGCATTACTGCCCCTGGTATAGAAGAAAATATCTGCTTGATGCTGGGAGCGTTGGAGGTAATATCTCTCTCACTTCCTACCTTCCCATCCATAATTACAAAAATAATCTAAATGAAGAAACTATAACATTAGCATTCAAAATAATCATTTAAAAACTTTATTAAAATATACAGTCTATTTTGCTTAGAGCAGGGGTCTCCAACCTTGGCAACTTTAAGCCTGGCGGATGTCAATTGGCTGGGGAATTCTGGGAGTTGAAGTCCAGGCTTAAAGTTGCCAAGGTTGGAGACCCCTGCCTTAGAGTGATGGTCATAACTGGTAGGCCACGGCCCACTGGTGGACTGTGAGAAAATTTTGGTGGACCGCAGAGAAATGTCCCCCCAAAGCATCCCCCCAAAGCCTGCCCACCCATTGGCTCCCACCCTTCAGCTGAGCGCAAACCTGAAAAAAGCAGCACAGCTCTCGCTGGGCAGGACGAGGTAATGGTGCTATTGCAGGAAGAGGGAGCTGGCAGCACAGGTGGGCTGAAGCGGCAATGGAGATGGCTGGAAGGTGCAAGAATGCCGTGCTACTTGCATTTGTGTGGCACTCCTGCACCTTCCAGTTTGCCTCTCCTGGCCTGGGCTCTTCCTCAATGGCCACGGGATGTAGGGACAGCCCAGGGCAAGAAAAGTACTGGCTGCTGATGGTGGGAGCGGGCGGAGTGGGCAAGTCTGCCTCGCCATCCAGTTCAGAGGTCCAGAATGGGGCATTGGTGTCAGTTTTCTTGTCCTTCTCGGTGCTCTACTCTGCTGTTCCCCCACCCACCCACGGCCCAAGCCATCACTGCCTGTGAAATGCACAGGAAAAGTGAGCAGAAACATAGCTCTTGCTGGGGCGAAAGAGCTGAGATCAAGGAAGGCACAGGCAAGAGAAGATGGAAACTGCTGCCTTTGAAACCGCCGCTTTCTGTTGCCTGTGCCTTCCGATCTCTGCTCTTTCGCCCCACCGAGAGTTGTTTCTGCTTGCTTTCTGTTCCTGGGGGGCGGTCAGCAGAGATGTCAGGGCTGCTCTTCTACCACAGCAAGCCAGGCCTGGAGGAATGTGAAGAATTGTGAGCGAGCACCGGAGAAAGGCATGTTGGAAAAGTCAACAGATATTGTAATGCTCTCTATATGGGGCTCCCCTTGAAGAGCATCCGGAGGTTTCAGCTGGTGCAGAATGCGGCCACGCAGATGATCTTGGGGGCTCCTCAGAGCTCCCGTGTTACACCACTCCTGCACCAGTTGCATTGGCTTTCCAGTGGCCTTCTGGATGCGATTCAAAGTGTTGGTGGTCACTTTTAAAGCGCTCCATGGCTTGGGACCCAGATACTTACGGGACTGCCTGCTGCCACCATCGGCCTCCCACCAGCCAGTGCGCTCCCACAGGGTGGGCCTCCTTGGAGTGCTGGCAGCCGGACGATACCGGCTGGCGGCCCCGAGGGTGCGGCCCTTCTCTGCGGGGGCACCCTCCCTCTGGAATGAATTACTCCTGGAGATGCGGGCCATTATTGACCTGCAGGCCTTCCGGCATGCATTAAAGACCCACCTTTTCCAACAGGCCGGTCTGGCCTAGTATCAATTACTAGGGTTTTAATTTTTGGTATTTTTAACTTTTTTACCTTGTTTTTATAGTGTTATTCCAGCCACTTGTTTAATCTCTTTTAAAATCTCTTTTAATTTTTTTATTAATTGTGTCATTTTATCTTGGCTGTACACCGTCCCGAGTCCCATTTTGGGAGAGGGGGCAGTATAAAAATTTAATAAATAAATAAGAAATAAATAAACACTATTTTTCCAGCTCACTCTCCTCTGTCCTGAAGTAAGATTGAGTGTGGGGAAGGGTAGGAAGGAAGGAGAAGTCCGGCTGGCTTTCCTTGGCATGGAGTGTGGGGGGAGAGACCAAATGCCCAGACCAAAAGAATGCTGAGGAAGGCAGGCTCCTAATAACCAACCTGATTGTGCAGGCGAGAGCTCCAGCTTTTCTGGACTCAACCCCCCCTCCCCCTTCATCCTCTACACAGGGAGGGATCCTTCTCTGCTTGGAAGTGACAGGAGAAACCTGAAGCTTAGCCTCAGGGAGACCTCTTCTTATGTGGAGGCTGAAGGGGGGGCGGGTTGCCTGGTTCTTAGGAGCCTGTCAGCGATTCCAGCCCAGCCCTCCTTCCCTCCCCCAACTAACTCCTGGCAGCCACATCTGGCAAAGGAGGGAGAGGTTTCCTCTGACTTGGGGAAGATATGAGATGGCTCTGCTTTTCTTCCATTTGAGGGGGAGTCTGATCCTCCCCGTCCAGATCTTCCCAGCCTCCAGGCACCATGTGGCTTAAGTCCTCCCTCTTCCCCCCCCAAAGGATGAGAGAGGCCCCTCCTTTCCCTTCGTTCTGCCCCACAGTTATGATTAAGAATTTACAATTTTGTCATAATTAAATAAGCATTTATATGTGTATGTGTATCTATATCTAATCTATATCTATATCTAATCTATATCTATATCTATACATACATACACACACACACACACACATATATATACATATATATACATACATACATATATATAAATTATTTTTATATTAAATTTATATTTAATATAAAAATAAAATTTTTATATTAAAAATATTATCTTTTTTTAAAAAATTCGTATTAGTGGGCCTCGGGATTTAAAATTATGAGTTTGGTGGTCCCTGAGATTGAAAAGGTTGGTGACCCCTACCTTGTACTGATGTTCCTTAGTTAGTTTTGTTTCTGCATTATAAATGAAGTAGGGAAAGAAAAGGAAACTTTAATATTTTTAAAAAAGAACAAAAAACAGAATCTAAGTAGGATGCCGAAATGAGAGTTTTTTTTTCTTTTCAGGAAGTGGTATAAATAGAAGAGGAACATATTGATCATTCTTTTGAAAAACAAAAACCCTTAAAAAACAAAATGCCTTTCCAAGTCCTGAGTATGAGAAAAGTTGAAAAACAGGGAGAAAGTGCAATGGATTCCAAAGCTGAAATTTCAGAGCTCATGTTGTGCTATTTTATTTATTTATTTACTTAGGCCTTAGAAACCGGCCTATCCTATTTTGGAGCATCTGGAAGAGCTGAGTTTAAGGCTATGAAAGACTTGATTTCAAATCTTTATTTAGCTCTTTAAAACACAGGAGCTGGAAAGAAATTATGCAAATCTTTTCCCCCAACTTCTACTCAATATAAAATCCAACTTCATGCCTCTCTGGATAGAGATTTAGTCTATGATTCTGGAGAAGGAGAATCCATCTTTCCCAAGAGCTAATTGCTAGTTGAAGTACTGTTAAATAGCTCACACTATTGAAACATTTCTTCCAATGTTGAGTTAACATCTGTTTCTTTACAATTTCAACCTCTTACTTCTGTTCCCCTTCAGCCACAGCAAATGTGAAAGCCTTCCAGTGATTTGGAAGCTGCCATGGTATCTGTAGTAAATATTCTTTCACCAATATAAGCAAGTTCAGCTATTTTATGTATTCCCCATGGGACCACATACTGTTATCACCCATATGTATGTTGGCCTAAGCTGTCTTATAAAAGAACCAAGGTGTGAATGCATGGTTTCTAAAGCAACAGCTGCCAATCTAGCAAAGATTTTGTAGGGCAATCTAGCTCAAAACTCAAGAGGTGTGGACTGAAGTCATTAAAAAACTAAACTGAATTAAATTCCATTGTTTCAAAGATCAGCAGATTGACTTACTGCACTTTCCGCTGCAGCTGAATTTAGTAAAACCCATATTAGTTATGAAAAATCTTTTATAACATGATTACCACATCTAGGTTGAAAAATCTGGATTAACATTAGATGGCAGCAAAGAGAAAGACAAATGTTTATCTTTTGGTTTCTTCTAATAGTCATCTGGATGTTTACTGTGCAGATATGATAACCCTATTCCAGATCAACTTCAAGAGGACTGAAGAGTGACAGGCTTTTTCTAAAGTCTAGCCCGTTTTTACACTGACCCTTCAGCATTGTAAAAGAGTGAGAAGTGTCATATAAAGCTTTATTCTGCCTTATTGGTCCATTCTCCCCAAAGGGTTTTGATAGCTACAGAACATGAATGGAATTCTCGATATCTCTGAAGGTGGAACCAGAATCTTTTCAAAGTGCAACACTCCACCTGTTTTCTCTCCTCAGAGAATCTTGTCATACTGAGCTGCCACAGGAATGATGAGCTACTTAAAGGATCGGTTACCCATGGTAACCCTCTTCCTGATATCATGAAGCAGATGCTCTGTGGATCCTACTTAAGAGTCATGTTACAAATGAATCAAGCATGCAAGTAGGACAAAACCAGCTCCCAGAGAGAGCAAGATCTTCCTTATGTGCCCTCAGCCAAGAGTTCCTCTGATTCCAGGAAAAGATTCTTTATCAGGAGCAGTGGACGAGATCTACTCAAGATCCCAGGTGCACAATAATTATTTCCTCACTCTCCTACTCATTGTATTTTCAAGAGAGTTAGACTTTTGGTTTGCAATCACAGTTGTTGACTAAAGGAAAGACACCTATAAGAATGCTTTGAGAGCCTGTACAGTGGATGCCATCAGCCTATTCCCTTGACTGACTAATACACCCACTCACAACAACTTTACTCCCAGAAGGAAAACAAAATGACAATATTCTTGCCTGAAGGAGCAAGGATAGACAGACATCCTATCCATGAAGGCTGATGTCTTTGGAAGGAGATTAAAATAACCCATTAAAATAATCTTGTGGGAATCAGGACCAGGACCATGGAAAAATATCATCTCATGTAGAGGTTTAACTGAGATAACGAAGCTTTCTATTTAAGCCCTGAGACTCCAGAATGTTATGGCAAAATACTGTTCTCTTCCTTATAGCATTTGATTTTATGGAAAAGTTACTGTAAGACTCTTTCCTATCTCACAAGCTGCTGTCAGTCACCCATACATAGCTTACGTAGGTTCCTGTCCCTGGCTAGACCAACAGAAAAACAACTCCTCAAAGAACCAAATATGGAGTAACAGATAACAGATAATCAGAGTTGGAAGGGATCTTGTAGGCCATCTAGTCCAACCCCCTGCCCAAGTGGGAGACCCTACACCATTTCTGACAAATGGCAGTCCAGTAGGAATCCTTACTAATACCTTTACGCTCCAAGGTATGCTAGGACACATATTTATTCATAGTTCCATTGAATCTTTACTGAATCTCTCCTGGGGCATATGAGAAACTTTCTAGATATTCTATTCTTCAAGATAAAGAGTTCTTCTTTTTCTTTTTAAGTAAAAACTCACCAGTTTTGATCCAAACTAACCCAATCTTTATGGAATGTCATAATCTTTATGGAATGCCAATTATAAATAACCATTGCTAATATACTTAATTTGTGGGTCACCTTTTAATAACAACAATACTCTCAAATGCAAGTAATGTGTTAAGACATAGTGCATGGAAGAGAAGGAAGAATTTTAATACGTGTTGCATTCAAGAGCTGTTGGCATTAGATACATCCATTGCTCAATAAAAATGGTTGTAAGCATAGGAAATAGGCACTGGTCCATTATTTTCCAAATCTATTAGACTATAACTTCCAGAAACCTGAGTTAATTAGACTGAAAAACCTCTTGCTAATCCACTGGACTACAAAACCCAGTAACTTTCAATTATGGGTCATTTTGCCTGGAGCTGGTGGAAACTCTACTTCAGCAACATTACAAGGCTCACAGATTCCTTCCTGTTGATCAACATTCGTCACCAGCAGTGCCTTTTGGGTTTTAGGCAGGAATCCTTGGGGGTGCTAGCCAAAATTTAATTGGAAGTATCAGCATTATTTATTAAGAAAGGACCTGGAAAGGAACCCATTATTAAATCTTCTACTCTTCTGATTGGTTCAAAGCAATTCAGCTCTGAAAAATTGCATTTATTAACAATATTGCAACAATAATTTAATTCTGGCAACCAAGGCCCAGCATGGGTGTGATTTTCTTTCCCTTTATCTCATCAACACATGAGTCAGCTTGTGATATTGCTGATGCTGACAGGCTGTTTGATATTTTCTGCCAAAGGATTATATTCTTGAGGTGCTTACAAAACATTTTCTAATTATTTTTCCTTCTACCACACTGAACACTATTAATCAAGTGTTATTATTTCCCCAAACACATTGGATTGTAGCAATGGTATACTCTGCAGGAAACATGCTAAAAGGACTGGGCATCTTCCAAGTTGAACCTGCAGGTAACCAAAAGCGAAAGATTGTTTTGTTTAAAGTATTCTCTTGTTCCTAGTTAACAGTTTAAGCATTCATCTAGAAAGAAAATTGGTTTTCTCAGCTGATTTATTCATGAGACTTCCATGCTCCTAAAAGTTAAACATCGTAGCAACGTGTAGGGAAAAACTGGTTGACATTTACAGAAGAATCAGTGTAACCTAGAGTTTATTCAATTATAATGTATAGCTTTATTTATCATTCTGCTGTTTAACACGTGACAGCATAAAGAAAAATGTAAGTAAATGCACTTGTTGGATGGTGCGCTTCAGAATTTTTAAAATCTATTTTAACTTAAACATGTATATAACAATACATCTTTATACCAAAGTCTGGGTGGTTTCCAGTCAAGAGTCCAATTTCTTTGGGCTTGAACATAAGTGCTTGAACATAAGTGCTTTTATTGATGCAATGGTTTTTCCCCTGGTTAATCCACAATCCAGTTAACCTGGTAACACAGATTGAAGCAGTTTCATTTTCTCTGTAATCAAAAGGATTTTAATTATTAAAGAGTGTCAGAAGTGGATATAGGCTCGCGATATCCATATCTGAACCTTTATCCTTTGTTTGGTTGTATGTTTATTATTAAAGTAGAAAATAATTCTACTCAGATTAAAGTTGGGTGACTGTGTTTCATGATTGCCAGGTGTTTAGTTTTTCTTAATGTCTGAGTCATATTCAAAGATTTAGTTCCTCAGATTTTAAGGGCTATTTTTCAATGAAAACTCTGTCAATACCTTTGCAAATATCAAAGCTGGAACGAACTTAAAAGAGTGGTAATTATTAACATATCAAATAGTATCTTAGCTCAGGGTTTTACTTACACTGGTGATTAAGGTTTAGGTGCTGGTTCTTTAACTGGCAAACTGGTTAGCACAGCCTTCAATCACTCAAGAAAAAGGTGGGCATTGGAACAAGGCACCAGTGGCTCACCACAAGATGGCAGGTGCAATCATCACTGAGTATCAGAGACTTATCCTTAGACCTCGGGGCAAAGATGGGAAGAGACATTTCTTCCTGACATATTTATAACCATGCAAATTGTATTTGTATAGTTTTTTTAAAAAAATATGTTAAAGAAGAAGAAACTAGGGTGCCAAATTCAAAATATATCTCAGAGAGTAATAAATGAATCAGGAGATGGTTTTCTTTAACCATACAAATAACTCACATATTTTTCTGCACCTAAGCAGCATTAGAATTAAAACAAAAGTCCATGCAATAAATAACACACCACATTATCAGCAAAGCCCTGCACTAAGGCCCAAGTCTTCCTGTAATGTTTTCTCACAAGTAAATGCTTTCAAGCAAAACATTGACATACCAGACGTTTATCTCTGTAGGTGCAAGATGTTTTTGTATATTTTTTTCTAAGTCACAGCTAGAGAACTAGTGATCAAAGGACCCTTTATCTTACGTCCCCATTAGCATCTAATCATGGCACAAACACGCTCTGGAAATCTTCTCATGCCAATATAACTTTCTGCCCTGAGTAACCCTATCATTTGTCAATGAAGAGAAAATTTTATGGTACAATGCTATCTACCAAGAAAGCTGGATCTAATCCAGGGGTGGGATTCAAAATTTTTAACCAGGGTTCTGTGGGCATGGCTTAGGTGGTGGGCATGGCTTGGTGGTCATGTGACTGGGTGGGCGTGGCTTGGTGGTCATGTTATTGGCTGGGTGTGGCCAACTCAATATCACTCACATTGAGGCACGCATCTCCTCGCCTGGCCTCTCATGACTGTGGGAATGCTGCAACAGTTGTAAGTGTGAAAAATAGTCATAAGTCACTTTTTTCAGTACCATTGTAACTTTGAATGGTCACTCCACACAAGCAAAGTACCAGCAAAGGCAGGGGGAAAACTCAAGAGATGTTCCTGAGACAGGAAGTCTAGTCCTGCCAAGAATGTAATAAGGTTAACGGAGAGGCAGTTTCTGTAAGCAACACCAGAATGTTTCCTTCCTGCTTTCCTTACAGGATTAGGCCAATAATTTCTTCTAACAACCGGTTCTCCGAACTGCTTAGAATGTTAACAACCGGTTCTAGCGAATAGGTGCGAACTGGTAGAATCCCACCCCTGATCTAATCTAAACTTAATCAGACTACCCTAATCTTCTCCAGAAGCAGCATTGTCCTCTGGAAGATCCCAAGAAAGAATGGAATGCCAAGTCCCTAAGTCCCATTGATTTCACATCTGAATCCCACCCACTGAATACCATGAAACTTCCTCCCACATACTGTAAGTGAGGAAAGGAATTGAGACTTAATCAACTCAAGGTCCTTTTTTTTTCATTCTAACTATATGAAAGGGGAAAGCAACCACAAACAAATCCTATTTTAGATGACAGTAAAGACAAATAGGAGGAAACTTGTAATTAAAGTCCCCCTCCCACTATGGGAACTAAAACTGACATGGGGGAAATTAAGAAATGCTATTCAAGGGGTAACTAAATAAGTATTCATCACTAATCCCTCAACTGTGCAACAGGGAGTAATAAAAGAAGCAGGAGTTGAAAACAGGATTAGCAGCTCAGAAATACTAAAAAGATTGGAGAGCATTTGCCAGGTGCTTGGCATGAAACTGCAATTTAATGCAAACATGTGCCACAATATAGGAGTGGAAAAATTACATCAGGAGAATATAAAAAACACTGGTTAGCAAAATTAAGGAGAAGGAAGGAAGGAAGGAAGGAAGGAAGGAAGGAAGGAAGGAAGGAAGGAAGGAAGGAAGGAAGGAAGGAAGGAAGGAAGGAAGGAAGGAAGGAAGGAAGGAAGGAAGGGAAAGAAAGAAGGAAGGAAAGAAAGAAAGAAAGATTCATCTGGATCAGTTCCAATCTAGGAGAAAGACACTGGAAATATGGAGGCTGCTGGAAAGATGGTTTAATGATGAAGCAGAACTACATTTCGTTCTGGTGCAGCTGAATTGAGAGTGAGTGGCTTTTATATCTTCTTTTGGGCTTTGCACTTGAGTTTCCTGTTCCTGTGCAAGAACATGTATTCTATTGGCTATAGATTCCTATGGGGTCATGTAGGGGTAATGTAGGGGTCATGTAGGGGTCATAGCTTGCTCTATAGGCAAAAGAGGAAATCAATCCTGAAAAATTCTATTTTGATAATCCAATGAGTTAGCTTGCCAATGAAGGCTAGGAGGATAACACCGTCCTTCAAAGTTTTGAATAAAGAAAATGTTCCCCCTCAACTTAACATTTAACATTTCAGTCAACAGCCTGAGTGCAGTGAGGGTGAGGAAAGGGAACTGGTAAACATAGAATTGCCATAATGTTCAGAAGGCTAAGCAATAACTAGTGACAGCTTTTCTCCTTTCCCATATCTGCATGGGCAGATGCTGTGGGCATTGATGAGAGAATCCATGCCCAGCTTGACTCTCTACCTCTTGCAAGCCATACCATTGTGTGCTACGTGACACACACATTTTGTAAGCATCTGTGGTCACTTTTTAGGATGGACCCTGTTCAAAGCAGATTCTAAATACACTCATTTTGTCCTGTTTTAAAGGTTGCACATCTTTCCAACAAAGTGTATTGTCCTGATGTTTGTGACTACTTGACTCAACCAGTATCTTGAGGCATATCAAAAGCTGAGACATCTGATAGTCTGTTCTGCTTCATCTTCTCTCTCACCTATTATAAGCACTTTGTCCTAATGTGCTAGAGGGAGGCAGAATGTTAATAGATTCTCTCCCTCTTTCATCTCTCCTGAACAGGGGAGGTCACTGCATTGATGAGCAAGTCATAAATTAAATAAAAGGAAAGAGAGATTGCAAGAGTGTTCAAAACCACTTGTCTGTTCTGATGGTTCTCCATGAATCATGACTTTGGTAAAGACTGTTGGTCTCCACACAATTTGTGGTTATCACAGGGTCAGTCTTCAGTGCTAAACCAAAGTCCCTGACCCCTAACAGAACTAAAGCTTCAGCACAAAAGGTTTAAATAACACACTGTAAGAAATACTTGCTAAGCATGTGGTGGTGAAGAACAAATTAAAAAAGAAAGGAAGTAAACAAATGGCAGAAGCTAGAATTCTACCTGGCTGCCTAACACATGATAGAATATGTTGCAGAATATGTGGCAGTATATTCAAAATTAGGCAGAATTCAACTATTACATCTGCTAGTTTTATTAAAATATGCCCATATTCCCATGGCATTTTGATACATTAATCAACTGCATTATTACATGGCAGATTGGTAAATTAGGTTTCTGGTCTGAAAGTGGAATATTATCAGGGAACTGCTTAGCCATAAATATTGTACTCAAGTCTATTTGTTTAACTTAATATTTTACTCATCTCTGAGTCAAGATTAATTTGCACATCTGGTTTGAGCACTTCAGATGAAAATTCATCCTTGGGCTAGGGACATTTCCAGTTTTTTTTTCTTCCCAAGGCCTCACATATCTTTCTGAGCTTTTTTTTAAAAAAAAAACATTTCATTCCAGCTGCTGCTTGCTGGATCAAAAATCATTAGATCATCGTATTAGACAACTACAATGATCTAATACAGCGGTCGCCAACCGGTGGGCCGTGAGAAACTTTTGGTGGGCCGCAGAGAAATCTCACCCCCAGAGCACCCCCTCTCCAAAGCATTAATCCAAGCTGCTCAGGAACACAAGGCTGCACTGCCCACCTGGCCCGCAGGAACCCTCCCCACCCACTCACTCCTTACCTGGCAAACTTGACTGCTAAATTGCTATTTTATTTATTTATTTTATTTTATTTTATTTATTAAACTTATATACCGCCCTCTTTCCCTGACAGGACTCAGGGCGGTGTAGAGCCGATTAAAAACATCACAACAATACAAAATTAAAAAATAATTAAAATCAAATATATAATAGCTGGAATAAAAGTATATAAAGGGGAATTAAAAAGATTAAAAACCAGATAAAATCAAATTCTAAAGAGAACCCTAGGCCAGACCGGCTTGGCAAAATAGATGAGTCTTCACCGCCCATCAGAAAGTCAGGAGATCAGGGATGGTCCTCATCTCCAGGGGTAATTCGTTCCAGAGGGAGGGTACTCCCAGTGAGAAGGCCCGCACCCTTGGGATCGCCGGTGGCAACCTCAAGGGTGTGGGCCTTCTCATTGGAGAAGGCCGAGGAGACCCACTCTATGGGAGCGTATTGGTCGGCGGGAGGCTGATGATGGCAGGAGGTGGTCCCGTAGATACCCCTGCCCCAAGCCATGGAGCGCTTTAAAGATGGTAACCAATACCTTGAAGCGCACCCGGAGGACCACCGGGAGTCAATACAGCTCGCGCAAGAGCGACGTGACATGAGAGCCCCGAGGAGCTCCCAACACCACCCCCGTGGCTGCATTCTGCCCAGCTGGAGCCTCCGAGTGCTCTTCAAAGGAAGCCCCATGTAGACAGCATTGGCATAGTCTAGGTGGGAGATTACAAGGGCGGAAATGACCATGCGAAGCACATCCCGATCCAGAAAGGGCTGCAACTGGTAGATCCTACGGATCTGACCAAAAGCCCTCCTGGCGACGGCCGCCACATGGTCTTCCAACGACAGCCGTACATCCAGTAGGACACCCAGATTGCGCGCCCTCTCTGTGGGGGCAAGAATTTCCCCCTATTTTTCCTTTTTCCAACCATCATCTGTTCTGTTATGCCGGGAGATTTAGATTAGCTAGAAAGCAGGAAATGGTTGGTTTCCTTGCTTTCTAGCTAATCTTTAGATCTTCGGCTCTGCTTTTAAGTACAGCACGAACCTCCCTTAGGACTGAAAGTTTGCTTGCAAGCAAATTCAGTGCAGACTCATGGCAAGCAAATTTGAGAGAGTGAGCTAGCCGATGGCAGATAGATAGATCACTGAATGATTCTGTGAGCAACTCAATATTTACATGCATGATGTGTTGTGAGTTAATTTTGTGAGTTTGCTTCCAAGCAAATTTTATGTAAAAGACTGAGCTAGCCAATGGCAGATAGATAGATTTCTGAATGAATCTGTGATTCTGTGAGCAACTCAATCTGCCTGCCTGCTTTGCCTGAATTTGGGTAAAAATTGCTTTTTTTATAAAAAAAAATATTTATATAAATATTATAATATTTACATACAAGCCATGCCCAGCCAGTCACATGACCACCATGCCACACCCACAAATTAGGCCACACCCACAGAACCAGTTAGTGGTCCCTGGGATCTAAAATTATGAGTTTGGTGGTCTCTGAAGTCCAAACGTTGGCAACCCCTGATCTAATACATATCGATTTTACAGAAGACAATGTTGAAAAAGCATTATGCAATCTAAAACCATCTTTATCTATTGGACTGGACGGAATACGTGCCTGCTTCTTAAAAAAGCTATCCACTGCCATAGCTGAACCTCTAAGCATAATCTTTGAAAAATCTTTTAGGACCAGCTCCTTGCCAAAACTATGGTCACAAGCCACAGTCATCCCCATCTTCAAAAAGGGAGATCCCAGCCTAGTTGAAAATTACAGATCAATCTCTTTATGCTGTGTCACCTGTAAAGTCATGGAATCAATTATTAACCAATCCATTATCCTCCACTTAGAGACAAACAACCTACTCTCTAATAAAAAATTTAGTTTCAGAAAAAAAAACTATCCTGTAATCTGCAACTCTTACTCTGCAAAAACATATGGACTACACAACTTGATCAGGGCAAAGCAATAGATGCATTCTACATAGACTTCTGTAAAGCCTTTGATTCAGTGGTACATGACAAACTACTCCTAAAACTAAAATCTTATGGTATCTCTGGACACCTGCATAACTGGATAGAAACATTCCTGTCAAACAGACAACAAAGGGTCAAAACTGGGAGCGTCCTATCAAATTCTGTACCTGTCAACAGTGGTGTCCCCCAAGGCAGTTTTCTAGGACCAACTCTCTTCATACTCTACATAAATGACCTCTGTGATCATATTACGAGCAACTGCATTCTTTTCGCTGATGATGTAAAGCTATTCAATACCACAGACAATACTGCTACCCTTCAAAAAGACCTCAACTATGTATCAGAATGGTCAAGCAAATGGCAACTTCAAATCTCAACAAACGCTCTGTCTTACATATTAGCAAAAAAAAATCAGAAAATAAAATACAGGCTGAATAGTCAAGACCTTGTTGATGATCCAAACTCTGTCAAGGATCTTGGAGGACTCCTCTCTAATGATCTAAGTGCTAGAGCCCACTGTAACTACATAGCTAAAAAGGCATTAAGAATTGTTAACCTAATCTTACGTAACTTTTTCTCTGGTAATATTACACTAATAACTAGAGCATACAAAACATTTGCTAGACCAATACTCAAATACAGCTCATCGGTCTGGAACCCACATTACGTATCTGATATTAACACAGTTGAGAAAGTCCAGAAATATTTCACAAGAAGAGTTCTCCACTCCTCTACTTGTTGCAGAATATCTTATGCCACCAGACTTGAAATTCTAGATCTAGAAAACCTTGAACTACGCCGCTTTCAGTCTGATATATGTATGATATAAAATCATACATTGCAATGTCCTACCTGTCAATGAATACTTCAGCTTCAACCATAACAACACAAGAGCACACAATAGATACAAACTCAAGGTTAACCGCACCAAACTTGATTACAGGAAATACGACTTCAGCAACAGAGTGATCAATGTCTGGAATATTTTACATGACACTGTGGTTTCTTCCCCAAACCCCAAAACTTTAACCTTAGATTGTCTACTATTGACCTCACCCCTTTCTTAAGAGGTCTCTAAGGGGTGTGCATAAACATACCAACGTGCCTACTGCCCCTGTCCTATTGTTTCTTTTATTTTTCTTATATGTACCCATTTCATGTATGCATAACTATATATATACTTATACCTATTATCTTGTAAGTGATTGACAAATCAAATAAATAAATAAAATAAAATAAAAATTCAGGAAAGATGAACATGGACATTACCCATGGTATTTTTTCCAAGATGGGTATGAAACTTGGATCAGCAGCTATATTTCAGACCCAAATGAGAGATTAATAGCTACTTTGGATTTCAGCTGAACCCACCTTCCTCTACAAAAAATATATATAATTTTTTTCATGTCCTTCTTTGGTCACACCTGTTCCTGTTGGGAATGTATAGTACAGTTTCAAAAGAATCAAGAAGATAAATACATTCAGGGTGCTTGCTTGTCCTCTGTCTTACATGCTATTCTTACTTCCAGGAAGACCAATAAATGAACAAGGAAGCTCTTGAGTTTCATGCATCTCTCTTGGAAAGCATTCAACCTTCAAGATCCTTTTCCATAAGTAGAGCATGCTTAAAGCAGATGGACCATCATCAATCTGTAAAGGCATTCAACAGAATACAACCAATCAAAGCCTGAGGCAACTTATAGGGGTATGTCTTTTAGATGCATAATACATATTGGATGGGTATATCTCAGCTTCTAGTGTTTCCTCTTCCTCAGCAGCTTTAATGTAGCTATGTATCTGAAACTAGGGAACTGTCAATCATCTCAATATTAGTACACGGCTGTTGTGTTCTCTCATTTTACCCATGGATTTCTGAGCAACAAGATATGTACTAAACATATCCGTATATTCAGGACTCAGGATCAATTCCAGACCTAAGAAGCTTGGGTAAAGTATTGAGATTTGGAACATGGACCTGCTTTAATAAGAACTCAGAATAACCTTATCTTGTAGTTCAGAGCTGGTATTCAGCAGGTTCTGACCAGTTTTAAAGAACTGGTAGCAGAAATTTTGAGTAGTTTGGAGAACTGGTGGTAACCTTCCCCCAGGAGAAAATGGAGATTTTGCAGTATGTTTCCCCTGCCACACTCACCAAGCCACACCCACCAAGCCATGTCCACAGAACTGGTAGTAAAAAAAATAGAATCCCACCATTGTTGTAGTTTCATCTCTTATCAATAGTTATATCAACTTGTGAAGTTTCTCTAACCTGCTCTTGAGTTGCCATAGGCATGGGGAAGGGGAACCGAGCCTCACAGCTGCATCGAAGAATTTTCACCTCAGTCAAAACAACACACATCCTAGCTGGCCAAAGTCAAGGCCATCTGTACAGAAACCAATAATGATGGAAGGAGTGACTTCTACAACCCACGTAATTGCTTCATTGGGTAATGTGACTGATGACACACCTTGCGGGGAGGGGGAAATAGGGTCAGAGGCAAGGCACAAACTGAGTGGGGTCAGAGCTGGCTTCACTTGGTCTGTGCTGACATGATGCTCCTAATAAACAACTGGATTTTTCTTGAAACTTTGCTTGAGGCTCCTGCTTTTATTAGGGCATCAGTTGGAACCCTGACAAAATAATTTACTAATTCCACTTCCATATTTTCTTGCCTATTCAGATCAGCCTTACACCAACATTTTAAAAACCATTTTTTTACCTTCCATGTGACTACTTAATTTGCATTTCTAACTTGTCCTGTCCTGACAGCAGATTTACATATGAATGATATCAAGATACTTCCTAAATGTGATTAAGAATTCTTTCTCCTGCCCTGAAACTATATGCATGATTCTATGTGACTTAACCATGGCCATAGCAGCACACCAGATAGACATAACAACAATTCAAAAAGACATTTAGAGAATAAGCTTTACACATAAAGAACAGGAATTATTCTAAGAAGTTGTGGGCAAATAGCACATATACTGAAACAACAAAGATGTAACAACTGTGGTATCTCTGGGAAATACCCCTGTCCACTGTGATAGATAGATGTGGCCTCTGAAACCTAAACAAAACCCAGGTCTCCTTTGATCCTCAGTGGGAGGACATGGTGCCTGGATAATATTTGTGGCAAAGTTCTCCATCATTTCCCTAGCTCCCTTCACTTTCCTTGGAGTTTAAAGGACCAGGTTCAAGCCTTAGCAGGCCTGATCTCTCCCATAAGGATTCTATTTTCTCCCCTTGTCTTTTTAAATTTGGGGTTGCTGCAAGCAAAACTCCTTTATCTTCACCTCCCAGGATACAAGAGCCACAGTGTTGGATTATTGTGAGGAAAGACTTGGTAATCACAATCCATCACCAAATAGTCTAAGATTAATCAATGATATCAGGAACTTGATAGGAATATTAGAGTATGCTACTTTAACTCCACTGCAAATTAGTAGACTTTACTACTAGGCAGTGATGAGCCTTCTATATTATTAACTTTACTATTATATTACTATATTAATGATTAATGATATTAATTATCTTTTTGTAATAGGATTGTGATTTTATACCAGTTTACCAACTAAAATGAAAACAAAAACCTCTATGAAGATCATAAACACTTGCCTTTGTTTCTTACCACTGCCAATCAAAATGATTACAACTTCATAAAAATTATTATCTAGAGAAGAACAATCACTTCTTTCCCTGAAGAAAAAAAAAGGCTTCATCACCAGGAGAAGGCAAATGGCTGTGCAAATAATTGCTATGACTTCATGATTCAGAACATTGAACTGTTACTACCGGTAAAAAAACAGGTTGGTTTTCAATTAAATGGGTTGAGTAGAATGTTTCCTGTATATATAATCTCTTTATCTTTGGGTCTACAAAGGTAGAAACCTACACTTAAACATATTTTTTATTTTATTTTATTTTGGTTTGTCAATTGTTTACAAGATAAGAGGTATAAGTATAAATATAGTTATGAATACATGGATACATATAAGAAAAACAAAAGAAACAATAGGACAGGGATGGTAGGTATGTTGGTGCGCTTATGCACACCCCCTACAGACCTCTTAGAAAAGGGGTGAGATCAATAGTAGAAAGTCTAAGGTTAAAGTTTTTGGGGTTTGGGAAAGAAACCACAGAATTAGTTAGAGTATTCCAGACATTGATCACTCTATTGCTGAAGTCGTATTTCCTGCAATCAAGTTTGGTGTGATTAACCTTGAGTTTGTATCTATTGTTTGCTCTTGTATTGTTATGGTTGAAGCTGAAGTATTCATTGACAGGTAGGACATTGCAATGTATGATTTTATATACTATACTTAGATTGGACCGAAGGCGGCATAGTTCTAGATTTTCTAGGTCTAGAATTTCAAGTCTGGTGGCATAAGGTATTCTGCAACGAGTAGAGGAGTGGAGAACTCTTCTTGTGAAATATTTCTGGACTTTCTTAACTGTGTTATAATAATAAATATTAATAAAGTTAGAACTCCAGGAATTGTTTTATTACACTTTATTTGTCTGACCTTCTAATCTAGGGGTCTCCAACTTTGGCAATTTTAAGACTTGTGGACTTCAACCACCAGAATTCCTCAGCCAGCATTCTGGGAGTTGAAATCCACAAGTCTGGAAGCTGAAATCCACAAGTCTTAAAGTTGCCAAGGTTGGAGAGCCTTGTTCTAATCCTTACAGTCTGAGTCACATGTGGAGGGAAAAACGGTCTATCTTGCTTTCTCCCATAGCAAGAGTGCTCTCATGATACTAGCAGGGAAGGCTTCAGAATATATGCTTCAAACCCCACTAAAAATACAGGGAAGAGTCTGTAGGGAACAGGTTTCTCTATTTGAATATAATGAAGGTATAAACTGGCTCTGGGACATATAGACATACAGTGTAATGGAATATAGGCCTGCAGAAAATTAATTCTCAGATAGATACGTATAGTATTGCAGCCTAAATCACTCATCTGTTTGCCTTGGTTCCAACTCAAAAGCCTCAAGATACCAAGGGAAGGGATGAGTCAGAAATTAATATTAGGACTAGCTTTAGAAAAAAAACCTTTATAGATATCAAAAATCAATAGAACTGGAAGAGTAAAAAAAAGGCTGTGGGTAAAGCATTATGAAATGAATTAACATGAAATTTCCTATTTATCCAAAATAAAATCTAAAGTTAATGTTACTGTTCCAGTATTCTTGAATTTCTTGATTTTTCATTCAAAGAGACTTTAAAGTCAAGAAATGTCTATTAATGTGTCATCTTTGCCTCTTTTATCAAGTATGCAATTCTTAGAGAAATGCTACAGTATGATTGTACTGTTTCAAAGGTTATGAGGTTAGAACAGAAAGGATCACACATCAATTCAGGACTCATTTCCCAAACCAGGATGCCCAACTGCAAATACAGACTACTAACCCTTTCTCAAGAGTCGGCATATACAACAGAGTATGTTATCATTCTCCACTCAGACCCAAACCCACAAAAAAGCCCCTTCTTTTTTTCCCCTTTGGTGGATTCAAAGGAGCACTTTCAGATTTTTGCTGACTCAAGCTGCACTGTCTGGGTCACCTTCTATTCTTCACCTCATTGTAGGCAATCGCTTCTACTCTGGAGAACGGACAAAACCCTCCAAGGTGACTGTTGAAACACTGTGCTATTTATTACTTTTTAAACAAAACATGAAACACTGGGTCTTTTTAAAAAATCAAATAGTTGACTGAAGGTCTGTCAATTTCCACTTTTAGCTTAAGGGATAAGGAATAATGGTAAAGCTTGATATTTTCTATCTTCCCTAAAAGTTCAATAAAATGGTGGCCTTTCCTTCCTTCCTTCCTTCCTTCCTTCCTTCCTTCCTTCCTTCCTTCCTTCCTTCCTTCCTTCCTTCCTTCCTTCCTTCCTTCTTCTCTCCCTCCCTCCCTCTCTTCTTTCTCTCTCTCTCTCTTTCATAAATATCCTACTAGCTTACATTTTTGTTAGCCCACATGATAGGAATAATAGTAAAACTGTGGTAGTGTTTTTCATTCATTTATTTTTCTTTACTGGTCCATGGTAGACACATCAGGAAGAAAAGTGTCCTGCATGAATCAGTAAAGAGAGGCTCATTAAAAAAAAAATCTATTGACAGAAATAGCATGTTCTCAAAAGCTCTCCCATATAAAGGAAAGCAACTAGTGAGTCTTTTCTTGGAACAGGTGAGAGAGACAAAGAAGCAATAATTTTCCCAGTTTACCTCACTTGGTAGGCCTGGTCTGGACAGAATGGCCAAAGGAGGAGGGGAAATATGTCTATGAGGAGAAGGTATCAGATATTTTTTATTTATTTTTCAGCATTCAACCAGGATGGACTTTTTATCTTTAATGTCAGTGTGAATGATACAGTATATTCATCATTTGTTTTTGTTTTTTGTACACAATTTTATTTTTATTATTAGTGTTTGATCATTGTTTTGCTTTTTTCTTTATTTTGTACTTTAAACTTTGGGAATAAAATAAAAAAAATGTAAAAAAGAAATATGTCTATGTTATAACTTTTCACACAGTACCAAGTTATTTTTTGATACTAGACAGCACCGGATCTTGTACTCCATGATCTGTACATAAGCCCCAAAGGACACTACTTTAAACTTTTTCTGACTGTGTACAGGATAGACCATAAATAAAATCTCAATAAACAAAAATGAATACAGGCTTAAGTTCACGGAACTTATTACCCATTAAAATCAAGAGAAAGGCTGATCCTGAGTTCAGGGGGAACTAAGTTTTTAAAATGTGATGGCCATGATCTGACATATATAGCTCAATTTTCCTGGAATAAAATTTTTGAAAGACTTAAAACACCTCAATTGCACATAGAAGACCAGAATTCAGGTTTTGTACATCTCCAGTTGAAGTATGAGGTTGCATTGATGGGAAGGCCTCTGTGTTAAAGCTTCCATTTGTTAGAACAGACAATATCTAGCAATATCTAATCATCTAGCATGATTTTGGCTGTGCTTTTTAATTCTCACTTACGTTGTTTGGTTATTCTTTCTCTGGGGTCTCGCTATTGAGCTTGCAGTAATCCATGATGGATTCCTTCTCAATCTCTTTGTTCTCTATACAAGCTCCCACCATCATCTGTAGCTCTGTGTGGAAAGGCTGCTCCTTCTGTTCCTCAGGCACCTGGGGTTTGCAATCAAGCCAGAATAGCGCAGCACAGCCAGGACCAAAGCTATGAGGACTATGACAAAAAAGGCAGCCAAGATGCAGCTGCAGACAAAGATCACGCTCATCAGTAACATCCTCTGCCATTTTCCTTCCAGCCATGAGACATCTTCTTTGTAGACTTTGAGTGGACCAAAGGGTTCTCTGTGTGATATCCCTTCACCTGGAAACCCATGAGGAAACCTCTATATATTCTCTAAAGTTTGGAACAAGATAATTGTTTAAACACCTTAATGTGCCAATAATTTATATAATACTTAAAGGGTGAAACCTAAACATTAGATCAAGAATGCCCAATCCATATCTATGCAGCAATAACAAAACAGGTTTCCAACTTCTTCCCAAATTAGGTTGCTGAAGTCAAGAGAAGCTTGGCGTAAAACAGAATATTATTTTTAAGTGAAAGAAAGCTCAATGCAGTCCTTCAGCTGAAGACAAAATCTACCACTTAGAATGTGCTTTTCATCTCCTTTTTGTGGTTTTTGATGTCCTGGTAAACTAATCAAGGAAAGAAGCAGCCCAGAACTAAGGAAAAACCCAGTGGAATGGTTTGCCTTCAGAAATTATGGGTGCTCCAACAGTGAAGGCTTTTAAGAGGAGACTGGACAACCACTTATTTGGAATGGTATAAGGTCTCTGCTTGTACAGGGGGTGGGGTTAGAACAGTGGTCTCCAACCAGTGGACCGGGGACCTCTGGTGGTTCATGAGAAAATTTTGGTGGTCCGCAGAGAAATGTCATTTCCAAAGCACCCCCCAAAACAATTAATCTAGGCTGCGCAGGAATACAAGGCTGCACTACCCACCTGGCCTGCCAGGAACACAAGGCTTGGGTCGCTTGCATTGTGAACAACATGAGGTAATGAGAGGAGGGGGGAAGGACGGAGGGGGGAATTTGCCCCACTCACCCCACTTGCCTCGCCTAGCCACCAGGCTGCTTCTTTCCACTTCTTTCTTCTTCTGCTTTTGGCTGCACCAAGGAAAGCAGCAAAAGTCTTTCTCTCCCCCAAACTCCACCAGAAATGAGTCTTTGGGACACTGCAAGGCATCCTGCTCCAAGCCGCTGCATTGGCACGACAAGTCTCACAAAGACTCATTTCTGGCAGAGTTTGGGGGAGAGAAAGAAAGACTTCTGCTGCTTCTACTGCTTTCCTTTCATGAAGCCAAAAGTCTCTCTCTCTCTCCCCCTGAGAACAGAGCTGGAGATAGTATCCTGTGATCCCAAATAAAGAGTGATTGATCGGTAGGAAAACAGGGTGGGGAATTTTCCTGCAGACTTTTTTTGGAATTTTCCCAGAGTCTCTGGTCCACAGGATTTAAAATTATGAGTTTGGTGGTCCCTGAGGTCCAAAAGGTTGGCGACCCCTGGGCTAGAAGATCACCAAGGTTCTTTTCAACTCTTTTGTTCTATTATTCTATTCTGAAGTGAGCCTATAACAGATAGCCTGGATGGGTTTAAGTGCAGATTTGCACTTCCTACTTGCCTTATCACTAGTAATGACTGCTCACTATTACATTGCATGCATAGATAATGTCTTCCCCCATCCATTCTCAGCCCTATGCAGCCTCCACCTATGCTGTTTTCCATCTTAAGCTATGGTAGGCCTTTCAAGTGGATCATTTTTCTGATCTTGAAAAAGCTCCAACTGACTACAGCATTTTTCATGATCCCTTCCCATCCAGTTGCTAGTCGCTGCCTGTGCACTCATTTCCTTTATTTTTTTATTTATTTTATTTATTTTAGGTTTTATATACCGCCCTTCTCCCGAAGGACTCAGGGCGGTGAACAGCCAACTAAAATACATGTAGACAAATATAAATAGTTAAAAAAGAATTAAACCCTAGGCTGTCCCTATAAAAATCTAAAAACCCCAATTAAAATAAATTAAAACTTTGTACACCCATCCCAACTAATCTAAAAACCCCATTTAAAATCCCATTTGAGTCAGCTCAGGCCGGCCTGCTCGAAGAGCCAGGTCTTCAGGTCACGTCTGAAGGCCCTCAGGTCACTGGTCGTTTGTAATCCAGGGGGCATCCCATTCCAAGGGGCGGGTGCCCCCACAGAGAAGGCCCTATTCCTCGGGGTCACCAGACGACACATAGAAGGCGTCGGGACCCGGAGGAGACCCTCTCTGTGGGAGCGCACCGGTCGGTGGGAGACCACTGGCAGAATGCGGTCTTGTAAGTATCCTGGTCCGATGCCATGGAGCGCTTTAAAGACCAAAACCAGTACTTTAAAGCGAACCCGGAAGGCCACTGGCAACCAATGCAGCTCGCGCAGGAGGGGCGTCACGTGGGAGTATCTCGACGCCCCCATAACCACCCGCGCGGCTGCATTCTGTACCAGTTGAAGCCTCCGAGTGCTCCCCACAGGGAGCCCCATGTAGAGGGCATTACAGTAGTCCAGACGGGAGGTGACCAGGGCATGAGTGACTGTGCGTAAGGCGTCCCGATCAAGAAAGGGCCGCATCCGGCGTATCAGGCGAACCTGATAAAAAGCCCCCCTGGAGACGGCCGTAATATGCTCTTCCAAAGACAGCCGTACATCCAGGAGGACACCAAGATTGCGTGCCCCTTCTGTGGGGGTCAAGATCTCATCCCCAATAGCCAGCGATGGAGTCAGCTGACTATATCGGGCCGCCGGAAACCACAGCCACTCGGTCTTGGAAGGGTTGAGTCGAAGCCTGTTCTCGCCCATCCAGTTCCGCACAGCCTCCAGGCAACGGGCCATAACCTCCACAGCATCGTTGGGGTGGCTTGGGGTGGAGATGTAAAGCTGAGTGTCATCAGCATACAGATGGCATTTCACCCCAAAACCACGGATGATCTCTCCCAGCGGCTTCACATAGATGTTGAACAGAAGAGGGGAGAGGACCGACCCCTGAGGCACCCCACACATGAGGGGCCTAGGGGTGGACCTCTCCCCCCCCCGTCAACACCAATTGCGAGCGGTCCGAGAGGAAGGACGAGAACCACCGCAAGACGGTGCCCCCAATTCCCAACCCCTCCAACCGCCGCAATAGGATACTATGGTCGATAGTATCAAAAGCCGCCGACAGATCTAAGAGGACCAGGACAGAGGAATAACCTCTGTCACGGGCCCTCCAGAGATCATCTACCAACGCGACCAATGCTGTTTCAGTACTGTGCCCGGGCCTGAAGCCCGATTGGAACGGATCTAAATAGGATGCTTCCTCCAGATACTGAGGGAGCTGACGCGCCACCACACTCTCAACAACCTTCGCCACAAAGGGAAGGTTGGAGACAGGACGATAGTTATTCAAAAGAGCCGGGTCCAGGGAAGGCTTCTTGAGGAGGGGCCGCACCACCGCCATTTTCAGGGCGGTCGGAAGCGCCCCCTCCGTCAACGAAGCGTTGACAATCCCCTGGAGCCAGCCTCGTGTCACCTCTCTGGAGGTAGAAACCAACCAGGAAGGGCACGGGTCCAATAAACATGTGGTGGCATTCAGCCTCCCCAGAAGTCTGTCCACACCCTCGGCGGTCACAGGATCGAACTCTTCCCAGATAACCATCTCAAGACCTGCCCCGGACACCTCCCCCGGGACCACCCAACTGGAGTCCAGCCCATCCCGAATCTGGGCGATTTTATCATGCAGAAATCGGGAAAACTCTTCTGCTTTACCCTGCAAGAGGTCCTCCCGCGCTCTCGGCTCAAGCAGGGAGCGGGTCACTCTAAACAGGGCAGCAGGCCGATTTTCTGCAGACACAATAAGGGCGGAGAAGTGTGAACGCCTCGCCGCCCTTATCGCCACTAGGTAGGTCCTAGTATAGGACCTCACCTGTGTCCGATCAGACTCAGCACGACTGGCCCTCCAGATACCCTCCAGACGTCTTTTCCGGCATTTCATCCCCCTCAGCTCCCCCGTAAACCACGGAGCCAGGTGGGATCTATGCCGAGTCAGAGGTCGCAAAGGCACAACTCGGTCCAGAGCCTCCGCGGCCAACCTATGCCAGGTGGCCACCAAGTCTGTGGCTGAGTTATGAGCCAGAGTTTCAGGAAATGGCCCAAGCTCCATCTGGAACCGTTCCGGATCCATCAGGCGCCTGGGGCGGAACCATCTCCTCGGCTCCGCCTCCCTGCGATGGGGGGTGGCGGCACCGAAGTCCAGTCTAAGAAGAGAATGATCGGACCATGACAAGGGTTTTATAACTAGGTCTCCAACACGGTCATTCAACCACTGACCAGAGGCGAAAATCAGGTCCAGTGTGTGTCCCCCCGTGTGAGTGGGGTCAGAAACTAATTGGGTCAGATCCATGGCCGTCATGGAAGCCAGGAACTCCCGGGCCACCCCAGAGGTTTCCCCGAGCGAAGGCAGGTTGAAATCACCCATGACTAAAAGCCTGGGGGTTTCAACCGCCAGCCCGGCTATCACCTCGAGGAGCCCGGGCAGGGCCGATGACACGTGGCAGGGAGCCAGGTACGTTATCAACAGGCCCATCTGAACCCCCCGACCCCACTTCACAAAGAGAGACTCACAACCAGCCGTCTGAGGAACAGTGGCCTCCCTAGGACAAAGGACTTCTCTAATAATCGCCGCCACCCCACCACCCCTTCCCTGAGACCTCGGTCGATGGAATGCTTGGAAACCTGGTGGGCAAATCTCTACCAGAGGGACACCGCCCTCTGGGCCCAACCAGGTTTCGGTGACCCCTGCCAGGTCCGCACCCTCCTCCTGAATGAGATCGCAAATCAGGGGGGCCTTGTTAACGACGGACCTGGCATTACATAACATCAGCCGGGTACTCAGGGCCTGAGACTCTGCACAACCAGGCCTGCCAGACGGGTCGGGAGGGTCGGAGCGCGCCACCGCTTGGAGACAGCGGGCACGCGATCCCCTAACTTGATATGGCCCTCTACCCCCGTCATATCTGCCCCTCCCACTTATGGTGCCAATGAAACCCACCCCCTGTGTTTGCCCCCACGACTCATGACCCTCTGGGTTCCCCCAGACGTGCACTCCAGCCTGGCTGACTCCAAATCCCCCCGGGCTATCCCCCAAACCCGGACTGGGTACCCTCCCTAACCCCAATAAATTTCCATCCCCCAACCCTCTCTTCGTCGCCCTCCCTAACCTCGATAAAACCCCGAATAAAAATCTAAAAAGTTTAAAACCCCCTCTAAAAATCCTTTTTTGATGGCCATGCCACCTCTCCGGATCCCAGGAACCGTCCTTGAGGTAGGCCATCGATAGACCGGAGGGCCACTCCAGGGAGTGGGGGACCCTCCCGAGGGCCCGCAATTCCGCCGAGGAGTATGTTCTTCTAGCCCTCCTATTTCCTCCTGGGCTGCAAGACTTCTTGTTTATTATCTTGAGATTGATCTAATGATAGCTCATTAAGTCAATGAACTTTCATTGCCCTATATTTTCTGTAGGGCCTCATCACTTCATTCATTTTGAATTTGCCTTCAGAAGTTGTAAATGCTCCAACACTGGAAGTTTTTAAGAAGAGATTAGATAACCATTTGTCTGAAGTGGTGTGGGGTTTCCTGCCTAAGCAGGGGGTTGGACCAGAAAACCTCCAAGGTCCCTTCCAACTCTCCTATCCTATCCTTATTTCCTACATCTCCCAGTGGGCCATCTAAGCAAAAGGTCCCCTGCTTCAGGTTTCTGAACTTCAGCTTCTTGGATATTCCCAACATGAATCAGAGGATACTTGGAAGGATGCTACAAGACTTCTCTCACAGGTTGTTCTATATCCAAATATCTCTCTTGTTATTAACAAAGACAAAAGCCTTCAATGTCAGCAGGCTGGACAATTTGCCTTTCAGTCTGAAGATATAACAAAGAGCCACCTCTCAATCCTCAGGATGTGAATTTTTTAAAGACAATTGATTAAAAAAGAAACAAAAATAAAACTCATATACAACCTCTCCATAATTTTTGACCTTTGTATTAATTGCATCTATACTCTGCTTTATATATTGCCTTTTGTTCTTTGAGCTTCTCCCCTCTCTTTTAAATGAAGTCATCAATTCTATCCAACTATTATGACTTTTGCACTTCCTCTTGAAAGTTCACTCTTTCTTCATGTGTGTGTGCGTGTGTGTTTGTGTGTTTTGCAATTCAACTCTCAATGTACTTCCTTCATACTGGACACTCCCTTTTTTATACAGTCCACATTCATTCAGCAGCAATTTATTCTTGTTCCAAACTTGTTCCAAATTTATTCTCTGTTCTAAACTCAATTCCTATTGCCTCTAAAGTACCTTTATGCTTCTCCTGACATGCTGTCGCTGTCAGGGCTCCGACAATCCGCCCCCATTCAAATCATGAGTCTCTAGCCGCATCTCTCAGAGTTTTTTAAAAAATCATTTATTAGGAGTGAATATGTGTGCAGCTGACCCTGAGACACATCATTCATCTCATCCTTGATCATGGTCTTCCCCACCCCCTGGATGTATATTCTCCAATGGGACACATCCATAGCCAGGAGTCATCAATCATGCTCTCCAGTAATAATCTTACGCACCAGAAGCTTCAGCCACCTAGCAATTATCTATGAAAATATTTAAGGCATACATTATTTCCTCTACTTCCTTTCTGCTGACAACTCTAAAAGACCAGAGAAATGTTTTTGAGTTGACAGTCACTTCATTTTAACAAAGTGTACACTTAAACATAGCTGTTTTGCTATGGAGTCAGACATGACTTAGCAACTGAACAATAACAACAAAAAGCTGTCTTTGCTTTTGAACAGATCACATGCCATCTTCTATCTTTCTACCAACACCTGCACATCTTATGTTTTCTCCATCCGTTTTCCATCTTTAGTCAACATTTTACCTGTATATATAAAATCATTTATTTGCACTAGTTTTTCAATATTTGTGTAAAACCTGCAATTATCCACTTTATTTTTTTGTATTAAATACAATTGCCTTGTGTTTTGGTTTATACATTAATTTTCAGATTCATAATCCTTGTTGCATCATACAATCTACCTAATTTTCACTACAAAACATGTTGGGACTCAAACAGCAACAGGGCATCACCTGGGTACAAAAGAAACCTGTATTTTCCCATCCCCAATCAATACATCTTTAACACCACAACAAACATTCCTCTTTACCAGAGGTACATTAAACAATCAAGGGAACATCATGGACACAGATCCTTTTCTAAGCCAAAGGGAAATAATTCACTAGCATTGCCTTCCACCTATATTGCTCCATGTGTCTGTATGTTATATTTGCGGGCATGGGTTTTTACAGTTGAGGCAGTGAACGATAAGTGTCAAATCATGCACAGTGATATTATCTTTATAGACAGGTGTACAGTGTTGTAATGCAAGTACAAAATGGCTTACATCATAACATTACGGTTCAAGGTTCACCATTCTGGCATCATTGTGGCTTGCTGCTGACCCCTATTGCCTACTGATTTGCAAAAAAGTTCCTTTTGGAGAATCCTGGTACAGTAGCAAGAGGAGGTAAATTGCAAATAATGTAAGTGGATACTGCTTCTCTGGTTGCCATGGCAGTAAGCTTGCCTTTCCAAAGCTTTTACACCCAAAGTTGATCAATTGCATTGGGGAAGACTTGTGTTCGGAAGTCTTGCTTTTTTTGAAGGGTTGGGACTGTATCAGCAGGATATCAAATTGTGAGGAATGAAGGAAGATCAGGTTTAAAGAATGCATATGCTACCACTGTTAGATGACTGCTGTTTATGCTTCTACCAGATTTTATACACACAATGCAGTGCACTGGTAGCTCAGTGAATCATCTTGGTGAATTGGAAAAGCCTTCCTTTACTAATAGTACAGATTTAAAAAGAAAAATGTGTTTTCTACCTTACAGAAAAGGATAGAAGAATTGGGGGAGAGGGAGGGAGGGAGGGAGAGAGAGAGAGAGAGAGAGAGAGGTTGTGTTTTTGTTCTGGAAATTGCTAGGAGGTTAGGATTTCTGCTGGCAGACTGCAAAGGAACTTTGGAAAACCCCAGAGCTGTTCAGCTGGACTTGTTTCACCTGATGATTATGAGAAACCTATAACCCAAGCAATGAAGGAAAAAGAAAGTACGCACATGTAATAAACAAATGACTAACTCATGCCATTGTATTGCTGCAGTCAGCTGATGGCTTTGCTTATTTATAAAGTTGCATCACCTGCCAAGTTCCACTTCAGAAATGATACTTGGAATTGGTTTCTGAATTGCAATCTTGCCTCCTTTTTCTCTCTTCTGTGTGAGATTTAAGAATTAGTAGGGTCAGAGGCTTGAACATGGCAGCATTAACAGAGCATACGAAGTAGTAGACAGAGATTAAAGTAGTAAAGAACATTTATCATTTCTGAGTGTTTTCAGAGCAATTCAGATTCAAGAGTCAAAGCAAAAACATTTTGGAAATCAAGTCCTTTGAAAATTAGCAGCAGATGAGAAGCAAAATAGGCTCAGTCATAATCCATGCATAGATATTATGCATGTAGAACATTCAGCAACCTTGTTTGGTTCCACCTTACCAGTAGGTAACATGAATGGAGATCTGAAATTAAACCTTTAACTTGCCACAATATCATGCGGGGATATCATTAAGGGGACAGTAACTCTTAGTTGCTCCTTATGAGATTTCAATATCATAAATCCAATAAATGAGAATAATTTTAAGGTTGATTAGTATCTCTCCCCACAAAAAATAATGGCAATTCAAGGAAGCAGCTGTGATTTCATACATCCTCTCTGGAAACAATGAGAAGTGATATCCTCTCTTCCCCCCCACCCCCCAACTCTGAAGAGCTAACATAGAAGGGCCATGAATAATTTTCTCTAACATTCACTTTGGCTGCAGATCAACTACAGTATATTTATGGCTCAGTACTTGGAATGAAGAGTTCCTGTTACTGAACTTTCCAAGGTTATCTAAAAGATACCCGACTCCATTTTTAAAACTCTTAATTCACTTAGTGATTCATTATATGAGATTTATCATTTGACCAGGTTAATAAATGTGGAAGCCTCTTTATCAAGCTAATGTAGGAATATGGTGAATCCAGGATTTGGGAACTATTTAATAATATTTTTTTCATAGTTCTGCAGAGTTGGACTCAGACAAAACAAAATACAATATGTTCTGTCATTTGTTTCTCTTCTTTATTAAACAGAAGTAATAATGAGACCATAATAATTGGACAAGCAAATTATTATAGATATGAAGTCCATTTTTCAATTATTCATATGAATTGTTCTTTTTCTTCTTAAGTGAATTGAACTTTTTTCCTCCCATAATTCAGGATGATAAAGAAGTAAACCATCTCTTTTGTATTACTCTTCTAATTTTGGATTGTAATTTTTGCTTATCTCTAAAAATACAGGAAGCTGCCCTAGATTCCCTTCATATGTTTTTTCCCCTATGTTTCTTTTGGAATTTTGCTATGGGAGATAAAAATCTACCAGTTCTTTATCCAAGAGGTGTAAAAAGATTTACTTACCCCTGTGAACAGTGCAATAGCCCCTTCCTTCCAAGGTCACTTATCTAATGCCATCAGAGATGGGTATTCAGCAGGTTCTGACCAGTTCTGGAGAACCAGCAGCAGAAATTTTGAGTAGTTCGGAGAACCGGCAAATATCACCTCTGACTGGAGATTTTACAGTATCCTTCCCCTACCACGCCCACCAAGCCATGCCCACAGAACTGGTAGTAAAAAAAAAGAATCCCACCACTGAATGGCATCCTTCTCAGAAGGCCCATGTCTAGAGGATGAATGATAGAGGATGTCTAGGCCTGGGTAGACAACTTTTACCTGGTTACCTGTAGTCCTCAACTTACAGCCATTCATTTAGTGACCATTCCAAAGTTACAGCACTATAAAAAAGTGACTTATGATCATTTTTCCACACTTAACAACCCTTGCAGCATCCCAGTGGTCATGTGATCAAAATTCGGATGCTTGGCAATTGGCATGTATTTATGACAATAATAATGTCCCAGGGTCGTACGATTACCTTTTGCAACATTTGGACAAGCAAAGCCAATGGAGAAGTCAGTTTCATTTAACAACCATGTTACTAACTTAATAACTGCAGGGATTCACTTATCAACTGTGGCAAGAAAGCAGGGGTGGGATTCTACCAGTTCAGACCAGTTCTATAGAACTGATTGTTACGATTCTGCACAGTTCAGAGAACCGGCAAATCACACCACTGGTCTGAGAGCAGAGCTGAACCTTCCTTAGGACTGGAGCTTCTATTTTTCAGTGCAGACTCAGGCAGCAGATTGCAGAAAGGTACATCTGAGAATGACTCTGTGATTCTGCAAGCAACTCAATCTGCCTGCCTGCTTTGCCTTATTTGGGGTAAAAGTTGTTCTTTCTTTAAATAAAAAAATCAATATTTACATAAACATTTACAATATTTACATACAAGCCATGCCCAGCCAATCACATGACCACCAAGCCACGCCCAGTCAGCAAGCCATGACCATCTAGTCACATGACCACCAAGTCACATCCACAAATTAGGGCACGTCCACAGAACCGGTTGTTAAGAAATTTGAATCCCACCCCTTCAAGAAAGGTTGTAAAATGGGGCGAAGCTCACTTAACAACTTGTGTTGCATAGCAATGCAAATTTTGGGCTCGATCAGGGTTGCAAGTCAAGGACATATATAGTCTTCCTATTCCGTAATATAGGGAATCCTAAAAGCGTGATCTGCGAGCTGCATCTATGGCCTAATAATCCACTCACAAAGCCATCCCAAAATGGAAGAAATCCATTTTGGGATTTCCGTTTTATGCACAAAATAAGGGTCTTAAGCATTGCAGAAACTGGTGCACCCTTCTTTTCATGGTTTTACAAACATTGAATACCATCCTTTCTAGCACCCTTTCAATGTTTAACAGATAACAGATAATCAGAGTTGGAAGGAAACTTGTAGGTCATCTAGTCCAACCTCCTGCCCAAGTGGGAGACCCTACACCATTTCTGACAAATGGCAGTCCAATCTCTTCTTGAAAGTCTCAAGTGATGGTGCTCCCACAACTTCCGAGGGCAAGCTGTTCCATTGGTTGATTGTTCTCATTGTCAGAAAGTTTCTCCTTATTTCCAGGTTAAATCTCTCTTTGTTCAGTTTCCATCCATTATTCCTTGTCTGGCCTACAGGCACTTTAGAAAATAGTTTGATCCATTCCTCTCTGTGGCAGGTCCTCAAATTTTGCAGGTGACCTTCAAGCCAATGAAGATCCTAGTGGGTGTTGTGCACTTTGGTTTTAACATAGCCATTATTTCCTAAAATTAAAATAAATAGACGTGAGCAATCCTCCCCTCCCCATACATACAGTACACACACTTGGGGTTCATTATCTGCCATTGAGAGGAGCCTAATTTGTAATATGCATATAGACAGCTGCACATCATTACATAAACTTTTGATTTACAAATCTGTATTGCTCTGCCATTGTAGAGTCAATGCATTTGCAAGGTTTGGGGGGAAAAAACTTGAAATAACTCAAATGACATTCACAGCTTCTTTTCTGGAAGCTGTAGCATTGTACTTCTGGCATGTGTACTCCCGCTATAAATACAAGTTGCAGGGCACTCGTGCCCTTTCAGAGCTCTCTTTCTCCCACAGTTATAGTTCTGTGCATTAGTGCGTGACATTTAATCATGTTAAAAACACAGAAACAATTGCACTTTTTTATTAAAAAAAAGTGGCTTGGAAAGAAAGAAACAAGGCTGCTTTGAAACACGATACTATCCTGCATTGTACTGTATAAATCCACAAGAAAACCGCAGGGGTATTGGCTAATAGCAATAACCATAACTATTTCCTTTCAATTCTGGTGTATAAGTAATTTGACCCTGGGAATGAACTAGAAGGAAGAAAACATATCTTGAGACCTAATTTTAAATATGTAATGTTAAATATGTAATGTAAGTGCAAGGTTATCCTACTTGATCTTGCTCGGTGCATTGCTTCTTTTAGCTCCTTGAGCAGCAAGAAATCCAGGGGAATAGTATCATAATGTCCCATCACATATAGCATTAGTGACTTTTATAGATGAGGAGAAGGAGGGAGAAGAGAGGAGGGGAAGAAGAAGAAAAGAAGAAAAAGAAGAGGAGGAAAAGAAAAAGAGAAAAAGAAAAGGAGGAGGAGGAGGAAGAGGAGGAGGAGGAGGGGAGGAGAAGAAGAAGGAGGAGGAGGAAGAAGAAGAAGAAGAAGAAGAAGAAGAAGGAGAAGGAGAAGGAGAAGGAGAAGGAGAAGGAGAAGGAGAAGGAGATCCTATGCTGCCTAAGTCCTGGGGATTCTGGTGTATACTATAGATCTCATTTAATGGAGGAGCAGATACGGTAGATGTGCAGACTAATTGGTGAAGCATTGACAGGTTTCTCCCAAGAAAGCAAGCTCTACCTGTAACCCCAGAAGATACAGAATTCCATTGGCATAAATGAGAGAAAATGAAACAAAAAATATGTACAATCCAAGACAAAGAAATCATTCTTCAGACCCAAGTTCTTCCACCATTGGCTGAAAGGGCATGATGGTTCTTCTATGCAACACGATGCAACTTGAGAATCTTACAACTAGCAATAAGAAGGCAATACTGGAGCAGAAGTTTTTATTAGGAAAAATTCCTCTCACTCATTTTTTTTTTTGGCATGGAGCTTTAAGAACACTGCATTTCTCTCTCTAGCCCTCAGCACTTACATAGCTCCCTATAAGCAAGGCATAGCATTCAAAGGCTGGTTTTAATGTAGTTTTTAAAAATGCAGAAGAAAGTACATCTTGGCCAGATGAGCAAATATTTTGGAATCAATCCTGCATTTTTTTTTTATATAATGTATCAAAAATAACCTAGAGAGGAGTTTAAATATAGCGCTTCTGAATTGCTCTTTCCAAGAACTGATGAGCTGTTTGTACATATGAATTGCACAAGGTTAAGTAGCAAAATAAGCTACTCTCTTAGGAAAGGCTGCAAAATAAATATATAAAATAACATTCTAAGGGAGACATTAAGATTCACCCCTGGGTTATGGGAATGCTATTCACAGACCTCCATCTTGAGAACGATGGATGTAGGGCTTCACTTCACTTTCAGAACAGGAGGTCAGAGATCAAGCCCAACTGATCATTTACATTTTTTATTTTTATTTTTTTATTTTATTTTTATTTATTTGATTTGTCAATCGCTTACAAGATAATAGGTATAAGTATATACATAGTTATGAATACATGAAATGGGTACATATAAGAAAAATAAAAGAAACAATAGGACAGGGACAGTAGGCACATTGGGGCACTTATGCACGCCCCTACAGACCTCTTAGGAAAGGAGTGAGGTCAATAGTAGAAAGTCTAAAGTTAAAGTTTTTGGGGTTTGGGGAAGAAACCACAGAGTCAGGTAGAGTATTCCAGACATTGACCACTCTGTTGCTGAAGTCGTATTTCCTACAATCAAGTTTGGTGCGGTTAACCTTGAGTTTATATCTATTTTGTGCTCTTGTGTTGTTATGGTTGAAGCTGAAGTATTCATTGACAGGTAAGTCATTGCAATGTATGATTTTATATACCATACTTTGATCAGACCGAAGACAGCGTAATTCAAGGTTTTCTAGGTCTAGAATTTCAAGTCTGGTGGCATCAGTTATTCTACAATGAGTAGAGGAGAACTCTTCTTGTGAAATATTTCTGGACTTTCTCAACTGTGCTAATATCAGATACGTAATGTGTGTTACTCTGTATTCAAGTATTGGTCTAGCAAATGTTTTATATGCTTTAGTTAGTAGTGTGATATTACCAGAGAAAAAGCTATGTAGGATTAGGTTAACAACTCTTAATGCCTTTTTGGCTATGTAGTTACAGTGGGCTCTAGCACTTAGATCATTAGAGATGAGTATTCCAAGGTCCTTTACAGAGCTTGGATCATCAACAAGGTCTTGACTATTTAGCTTGTATTTTATTTTCTGATTTTTTTTCCCTATATGTAAGATAGAGCATTTATTTGTTGAGATTTGAAGTTGCCATTTGTTTGACCATTCTGATACATAGTCAAGATCTTTTTGAAGGGTAGCAGTATTGTCTGTGGTATTAAACAGCTTTACATCATCAGCAAAGAGAACGCAGTTGCTCTTAATATGATCACAGAGTAAAATGGTAGGTTTTCCTTGGATATCAGCAGAGATAGTCTTTCAATGAAAGCAGGCATAACCATCCAGAAAATCTGCTGCAAATGATTTCAAAAAGTCCCATATTCTTATCAAAATCTCACCAGTTGATTGACATGCTTTAAAACAATACAGGTGGATTTTAGTAGGTACCCCAGTCCCAAGTTACATAGAGCTTAATGTTTCATTAACAAAATCTTGAACCTAGCCTGATAGTGATTGAAAACCTCTATGGTTTCAATACAAGTGTAAGATGTGTATAAAAAATAAAATGTGGAATAAAGGTCATTTATATTAGAAAGAAAAGCTTTGTTCAGTGTGATTTTCATCTGAATCAACTGTGAATTTCAATTACAGCCTTCAAAGTACCAGGTAATAAAAAAAAAGGGTTATTCCTTCTTTTTCTTGAAATGGATTAGAGCATTAATAACACATTCAGAAACCCTTTTCAAAATCAGGAAGGCTAGTCATGAGAGTATTAAGAGTCGATGCTTCTCTTCATCAAGGGAGCCTAGTTGTATTTAAAGGGTCTGTGGTGGTCAAATTCAGAATAAAAATAGAGTGTAAATTACAACCCAGTGACTTTAGATGACCATGAAACCAAGGTGGGGTGGAATATGAGGATGGAAGCTTCTTCTATTTCTTCTCAGAGGTGCAGAATGAGCTTTATGGTCTGATCTTGAAAGAAACATCTGCCATCTATTGGCAGTGATTCATTCAAAATAAAAATAGAAAGGAGGACTAGTGCTCAAAGTTAATCTGGGAACATTGCCAATAGTGCTGAAGTTTTTGCTTGTTGGCTTGTTTATTGGATCCATATCTCCTTTGTCATTCAGGAACTCCAAGTTGGATTAAGAGAAAATTATTGGTCCAAAGCACCCAGTATGTTAGCTTCTACAATTCAGAGTAGAATTGCAACTGAGCCTCCTGGATGCCAGCCCAATACTGTACATTCACGGCTACCGTACATGTGTGATTGCCTGATATAAATAGCACATATTGTGGGAATTGCTTTATGCACATGCTTAGAACCACATTTTTGTTGCTAAATTATTTATGAATACTCATTTTAACTCAAGCCAACCAAATCTGTAACCAAGACCAAGTCAAAGATCACAAAATATGAACCTAATTTTTGTGAATTCACAAGAAACATTTTTAAAAGAAAAACTCAAAATGTCAGAGTTGATCTCTGATCAATCTGTTTCCCATTACAAAAAAGAAAAACCTGTAAGACCCTACTAAATTCTGTCAAAATTGATGGAAAACAGCATATATTCAGGAGATGTTTATGACATGGTGTTAAAGACTTCCACCATTATCTGAAGAAAGATAAAATTAAGAGAAAATTCTGAGAGTATCATCAAATTATAAATGTAATGATAAGGTTAGTACCATAAAGCAAGGACTTTGTTGAATAAATTATGAAACTCAGAAAGCCTACAATGTTGTAAAGTAGAATTTTTTTTAAATTATTTGCTTGTCCTCTTAAATTATTTTGTAGACACCATAGGAAGTTGAAAAGGCAATTGGTTATAGTAAGAGAGATTACAAGCTGTGGCTCTGCCTGTCACAGTTGTGATAGATAAATAAATTTGCTGAATAGATATCCAGCAAACCTTCCATATGTGCACAATTAAAATATTATCCTTTTTAAATGTATGAGCAGAGCATCAATTCCTATCAACCACATGTAATGTACACCTATGTAATACATGGGGGACATCATAGGCATTGCATTATATATGTATATTTGTTAATCAAATTGCAGTCTCCAAGCATGGCAAGCTATCTATGCTTCTAAATTGATGGAAGTCTAAGTATCTCCAATGGCATGAAATTAATGGGATTTCAGTGTGGCATTCATGACCTGCAACTTTTAATAAGTCTTAATTACATCTAGTTTTAGTCAAATCTAGAATATGCTAATCATTTTTGTTGCCGTGACCTGGAAGCTATCATGAGACCAACATGGCAACTGAGATGTAGCAGATAGAGATTTAAGAGCATTATCAGTGATTTATGAGATAAGGAATAGGTAACTATTTTGTATTTGCTCAGCAGATTTATTTATTATTTATTTATTAATTGCATTTATATACCGCCCTTCTCCCAAGGGACTCAGGGCGGTGAACAGCTCATCTAAAAACCCCACAGAAAATACAAAAGTTAAAAAGTAATTAAATTTAAATCGGCTGCGTACTAAAACTAGGAAACCCCCCCCCCCCCCACCCTTAAAACCCAATTTAAAATTAAAAATGGAGATCAAATTTAAAATCATCATCTCAGCCCAGGCCGGCCTGCTCGAAGAGCCAGGTCTTTAACGCGCGCCTGAAGGCCCTCAGGTCCGTGCCGGTACGAAGTTCCGGTGGCAGAGTATTCCAGAGGGCGGGGGCACCCACAGAGAAGGCCCTACTCCTTGGCGCCGCCAGACGACACATAGCGGCCGACGGCACCCGGAGCAGACCCTCCCTGTGGGAACGCACCGGCCTGTTGGAGAACGTTGGCAGAATGCGGTCCTGAAGGTAACCTGGTCCCATGCCATGGGTCGCCCTAAAGGTCAAAACTAGAACCTTAAAGCGAACCCGGAATTTAGAAGAAAACCCACCTTTTCCCATGTTGCCTTTGTTTGAGTTATGTTATCCTCAGTAGCATATTATCCTACAGAGAAGGTTAAATAGAGACGGGGAAGACTTTCCCTTACTTTCATATTTAATCCCACTTTCTTACGGATTTGGAAGCATGAAGCAGCTCCACTAACTCTTCTTATGCCTTTTAATTCCTCTATGTGCTAGTCAATTTTACACATTCAAGACATGTCACTAGACTTATGTGGAGTACAACTTAAAAGCATTTTGGTGCGCACAGAATGGGAAGAAATCTTCGCTGCAAATGTTCAAGAGAAACAGCGGTACCTTCTAATAACTCTTTAACAGGTGCAATTTATTTTTAGCTTTCCAAAGTGTCCCCTTTAGATTTAGACTCATGAACAAATCCAGTGTCTTAGGAGCAGAAGATTCTAAACAGTAGATCGATCTCTGAAGCCTAACCTAATGAAGAGAGTTTGTTCTCCAACTCTGGGCAAGACAGATGGGAATATTCTCTAATAGTTTCTACCTCCTGACTGGGTCTTCTTCCAGTTTCTAGATTCCCAGAAATCTCATCCAGCATTTTAGTCATTTTCCCAAACAAATCTGATTTCGAGTTTGCATATTGTCATGATAAAACCAAAAGATTTATTCCATATACAGAGGTTTCCCATCAGATAAAAATGCACAGGCCTGGGATTTCTATCAAGCCATCAACAGAAAATCCTTTTAAAGTTTGGGGTGTTTTATTTTTTAATTGCACAACAATAAAAGGTGTTATTTTTCACCACTTCAGAAATCAATTTATTTACAAGCTCAGTTCAGAGTCCTAGTTTCACTTAACATTGTCAGTGAAGAAAGCCTTTATTGTTTTCTGCAATGGTGTGGAATTTATGACCTTTCAGACATGGCTGAGCTGCTGTTTCCAGTGGCACCAGCTTGTAATGATTAGAGAAGTTGGAAATTTTAGTTCAATAACATCTGGATGGCTGTAGATCCTCTATCCCATCTTAAGACCGTAGTGAGTAAAGGTCTACCTCTTTCCATACATTTCTACCTACTCTTGAGATCCTTCATCATATGAAACTTCAATAGATGTTTACATGTGCACATACTTCTCTATTATGAACTATCTCCCCTAATAGATCAACACATGGCTGTCCTTTTTTAATTTCACAAGCCTATTAGTGTGATTAGTTTGTGGTTTGCTACTCAGATGCATCTTGTCATTATATTTGAGCTATTTTTATCTCCTTTGATTTTATTCCATGTTATTATGCTTTTGTTTTTAATCTGCACAACCTTGAACTGGGCAGCTAGCTACTCTTAATTTATTTTTATGATACTGCAATCGAATTGGATTTGTATGTATCTGCTGTGTAGAGAGAGAAAGACTAGAATATATGCTTCAAGAGAGAACATTCAAAACACTTTCACCCCTTATGATAAATATCCCCATAACACACTGTGCTATGTGATGGGTCATAGTCTTAATATCTGCTGAGGATACAACCCTGTCCATTGCCATTTTAATATTTGTTTGTGAGTTGTGGAAGCCAGACCTCACTCTCTGCTCTAGTTGGATCATCTTCATTCATGGAAAAGGCCCAGGAATGCTGCCATGCCCATATGAAACTCACAGGACTTTCAGTGAAGGAAACAAACTCCAGTGCCAAAGCAGATCTGGCACTAAGTAGAAAATAAACCTTTTCTGGCTTTTTAGTAGACCTTCCAATGGTTTCCCAAGAGATTCTGTTCTTGCAAGCATGCCATGGTAGCAACATCTGCCACTGCAGCACATCTGGCAGAACATTTTGCTTTGTGATTTTGCTTTTCACCTTTTCTCTTCTAAGAAGATAAGGAGCAGGTCTGCTTCTTGTTATGCTGGAAGTTCTGGGAGGAATCAACTTGGTGATTGGCTGGTTTGCATCTCTGGTGTTCAACAATTGGCTTAAATTTAACTGTAGTGGAGTGGCTGATACAACTGGCCTTGAGTTACAGATTCCCAGTCATTTGGATGGTAGCATCTGTAATCTGCAGCTGGTGAAGGAACAAAGATGAATTGGACATTAAACACATAGTATAGGGAGCATGTTGGAGATCAAACATATTGGGTGGGGCAGAACATTGCCCAACTTTATTTGCACACCTTGCCCATATGTTCTTCCCATTCTGCAAAAGCAAAGCACCAGGAATGCAGGGAAGAGTGGTCCTTAAAGGATTTTCCCTTAGACAATGGGGAGGGAAATGTTGTGATTGAGACAGAAGCCATGCAGACAGGCTGATGCATTCAGGGCCTTCATATGACTTCAGTACAAATCAGAGGTAGTATTCAGCAGGTTCTGACCAATTCTGGAGAACCGGTAGTAGAAATTTTAAGTAGTCCAGAGAACCGGCAAATACCACCTCTGACTAGAGATTTTGCAGTATCCTTCCCCTGCCACACCCACCAAACCATGCCCACAGAACCAGTAGTAAAAAAAAATTGAATCCTACCACTGGTACAAATCCTCTACAATCTGCATACTGTATGTGATTGTGTTAGCAACATTTATCCTGTAGTTGTAATAGGGTCTGGTTATGTCACTGGGAAGCAACTCAAGCAAGCGTTCCTACATCCTGACAACCATTCTGTATTTGCCATGACAAATGTGAAAAATGTGCCATCATATTTATTACAGTACATTTCACTTTGATCTTGCTCCACAGAAGGATTTTCTTTTGACATAGATTTCTAGGCCCAGCTGGCCATAACAGATAGTAAATAAAAAGGATTGACATTTTATAGAGAGCTCCTGTCATCTTCAACTGATTTAAAATGTGACTCTCTCTAAGCATTGGTCTATAAATAGGCTGACTTCATTCCCTCCTTACTCACTTGTTGATAAATAATGCCAAATGTTTCAAGATTACTATCTTGACAGATCCTGATAAGGAACCAGGGTTGGGAAACATACATAATTGAGTACAGTTGTCTGTACTTGGCTTTTGGATTGCTTTGCAATTCATTCCAGATGTATTCATAAAACTCCCATTATTCCTCCTTTAGGAAAGAACATTGGAATTGTGCTGTCTGGGGTGAGAGAGACTGAACGAAATGGCTCCCTTTCCTTCTACAGCTTTTATTCAATTGAAAAACAGAATAATATCCTCTCCCCTTCTATTTATTTTACCCAGCCTTGATCTCCAGCCTTAATCCCATTGACCTGGTATAACTTGCCTGTGTTCTAAAATTCTTATCTTAAGGAATTAATGACCAGCAAAATATAGCAACAGACTCCAGTATTAAATAGTTTTTTTTAAGCTGTCCCTCACAGCATGTACTTGGCCTTAGTTTATCTTGAGAAAGTTAAGGAGGGTCAGATCTGGCAAGTATTTGACTGGGAAACTAACAGGAAATACTAGGGTTGTAAATTGGATTGTAAGAATGTGGGGGGAGCTTATTGGAAGAATAGAATGGAAAACCACTTCCATATTGTTGCATTCTTCTGGATGTGTATCCATATAACCTGCAAGAGTGAAGACTGCCTTGAGAGAGTCTTCAACTCTTAGATATGTCTATGGAAGCAGACTGTTCAAAAGTGATATAGGCTAGCACTACCATTAGGGAGAATGGAAGATTCAGATGGTACCTCAGCCACAGAAATTGGGGATGATGAGAAGCTGAACTGAATGAAATGTTGGTTGACAAAGTTGTGGTTGCCTTGAGGCCTGCTGTATGGTGTTATGTTTCTTTGGATAACTAAAAGAAAATAGATCATTTACAACCCTGTGTGGAGTAGAAGGTTATGATTTTAACAAAACCTCTAAATTGTCATCTTCATTTCTTTGTTTCTTAAAAGTCAAAAATATCAATGGTCCTAGTCTAAAGAAAGTTGATAATTAACTTATTCAATTTATTTAGTTGCAATTTATACACAATTAATTTTTCTTAGACTGTTTTTTTTAATATACTACAAAACATGCATAAATCACAATAGAGATGAAAAGTATTTCATACTAAGTAACAATTCATGTAAATCTACATCAGTGTTAAATCCTACTACATATATGCTGTATAACAGATATCTATGCTGAGTTACAATGAAATTTGATTTGCTTTCCATCATTTGTAGATATGAAAAAGCAATACAGACTAGCTCTTTACATAAGAAGGTTCTCTTCTCTTGTTACAACTATATGCTATATATACTATAAAAAGTATATAATACTTTTTCAGGCTAAAATGTATTCTAGAACAATATTTCTCAACCTCAGCAACTTTAAGGTGGGTGAATTTCAACATGTTGACTGGGGAATTCTGGGAACTGAAGTCCACACATCTTAAAGTTACTAAGATTGAGAAATGCTGCTCTAGAATAACAGATGACACAAAGCTCCTTCTAGGTCCAGGGGGAGTGCTAGATAGTAAAAAGTGGGTAACGTACAAAAATGTGCAGAGCCAGAATAAGTATTGAATTGGGTTTAATGAATTAAAGTAATCTGATTTTCATTTTGATATCATCACTCCTGCATTTAATAGCTTTCGATCATATTTTATGGAAACTTTTGGAGAGATTTTGAGGGTCACAGTGAAAGCTGTATGTTGTTTCAGGCCTTGGGCTAAAGCACCTCTGGCATAAATTGTATTAAGTTAGTTCTGTTCTATCAGGCTTTATGAACTTTACCATTAGTTGCCCTAGTAACAAGCTTCTAAAAATACATTTCTTACAAGAGTCATTCTTCTCAATTATTGTAGCAGGGTTTCTTGAAACCAGGCAGACAATGGTCGCTTTTAAAGACAAGAGACCCACAGGAGGGGGTGGGTTTGAGAATTTTGGCACCCACATCCATTTGCTGGTACCCAACTTATTCAATCAACTTCCCCAGGCTGATTTCTGAACAACAGGAAAAAAAATTGGCTGCCCTTGTGTAGGCACTGTTTGAATTCTTTGCTCTTTGTTTTCCCAGCCAGAATAGGCAAAACTGTGTGTTTCTAAGGTTCCAACATTGTCCTGTGTTTAGATTATACTGGAACAAACATCTTGCATCAGTCTTGGACAGAGATCATATAGCTGTTCATTGCCCATTGTATTTCCATAAACATAAACAGAAGAACAGAAATCACAAGAAGCCAGTTTAATACAGAGGCATTTTTATTCTCTTACCCAGAAGCGGATGCCACATTCTTGCCATGGAGTGGGATGTAAATCCAAATAAATTAACCCCAGTCCTTCCATCACTAGACAATGCCCAAAGAAGTGATAGTTGCACTATTGTCTCTTTTTGAATACAGCATCCCTGCCAGTTTGGAAATTGTTCTTGAGTCTTGTAGTACTAGGAATGTGTTGGTAGTATAAAAAATATTAGAGATCAGTCACTGTTATTAATTAATCCAATTAGCCAATTGCTTAAACCTGTCTTTCGAATGAAGCTCCTATTCTAGCTTATTTTCACTGAATCTAGAAGAAACAGCTTTGATTTGTTTTGCATATGTTGAATTTTGTTAATGGGGAGGGGGGGGAAATCAAAAGACTTTTTAAGCAATATTAAATCTGCCAGAAAAGATTTAAGATTTAGGATCTTTACAGATTCCTTTATTCCTGCTTCTCACTGGGAGATAAAGGGGAAATCTTTTTAATGATTTGCTTTATTTAAAAGTGTTTGTTTATATACACACTTCTATAAAAGGGCTCAAACTAAGATTTTCAGGTGATTTCCTATCCACCAGTGACCAAGTATGGACTTGCTTAGCTTCAGCAGTCTGTATCTTCAGACCACACACTGGCATTTTCACATATTAAGTTCCTGAAAAATATATGAGCCATGGTGGCACAGTGGTTAGAATGCTGTATTGCAGGCTAATTCTGCCTATAGTCTGGAGTTCGATCCTTACCAACTCAAATGAGTCAGCCTTCCATCCAGGGGTGGGATTCAAATTTTTTAACAACCGGTTCTGTGGGCGTGGCTTAGGTGGTGGGCATGGCTTGGTGGTCATGTGACCAGGTGGACATGGCTTGGTGGTCATGTTATTGGCTGGGTGTGGCCAACTCAATATCACTCACATTGAGGCACGTATCTCCTCGCCTGGCCTCTCATGACTGTGGGAATGCTGCAACAGTCGTAAGTGTGAAAAATGGTCATAAGTCACTTTTTTCAGTGCCATTGTAACTTTCAATGGTAACTCCACACAAGCAAAGTACCAGCGAAGGAGGGCTAAAAAACTCCAGAGACGTTCCTGAGACAGGAAGTCTAGTCCTGCCAAGAATGTAATAAGGTTAACGGAGAGGCAGTTTCTGTAAGCAACACCAGAATGTTTCCTTCCTGCCTTCCTTATAGGATTAAGCCAGTAATTTCTTCTAACAACCGGTTCTCCGAACTGCTTAGAATGTTAACAACCGGTTCTAGCGAATAGGTGCGAACTGATAGGATCCCACCCCTTCCATCCTTCCGAAGTCGGTAAAATGAAGACCCAGATTATTGGGGGCAATATGCTGACTCTGTAAACCACTTAGAGGTTTATTAAAGCACTATGAAGTAGCATATAAGTCTAAGTGCTATTGCTGTTTCTCCATAATTCTACTAAAAGTTGTGGGATGAAGGTGGAATCACATGCTGACTTTCAAAATCTTTCTGGTACTTCTGTATCTGAAGTACCAGAAAGATTTTGAAAGTCAGCATGTGATTCCACCTTCAGTCCAAAGGCAGAAGCACCCTAATCTCTAGAGATGTTTACTCTGAATTCTGCCTTGAAGGCAAGTGCCTGCAATAGTTTTTTTCCCTCATACGATTGCTGCCCATACATCCTAACATAGGACATTTCCTAACACTGCGGTTTATGAGAAATTGAAATGCTTGCTTCAATCAACATTCACTTGGCACCAATCAGAAATCTGCTGCTGGATTACCTGGCTTACTGTAATCAATTCTGAGCTATGTTGTGGATCTCAGGAATATGTTGAAACACATATTATGTATATTTTGTGGGTAGTTTATTAATATTTGTTTATGTGTCATGTGGAAACTCAGTGAACTGATTGTACTGAGTACATTTTAGTTTATGAAACATTTGTTATAGATAATGGGGAAGTACTGATAGTATATGACAACAAAGCAAACAAAAAGGTTGATAAAAAAATAAAACTAACCAACTTTATTAGGATATAAGCTTTTGTGAGTAGCTGCCATAGAAAGGTTAACTAATCATGAAGGTACTACCAACTTTTGTGTCTGTTACTCTGCTTCAAGAAAACATTGGTTTCTAAATGTACTTTTTATTTTAATGTGCATCTGAGATACTCTGCTTTGTATGGTATATCATAGAAGGTGGTATGAAACAAATAAAACCATTACAATTACTGTTTTAAAGGCTTTATCAGTTTCTGGAATTCAACTATAGCTTTTTGAATTCATTGAGAAAGTGTCAGTGTTCTTTATTAACTGATTGTAGTCTATATTAGTTCTTCTGAGGAGTTGCTGCTGAAGAAAATTTCTGAAACAAATCTTTGTACTTGAAGAAAAACTCTATATCAAATGTCCACATGCTCATGAATGTGAGATTTAGCTCCACCTGCTGTTCTTCGGAGGGAATCTGGACAATGTCCCTCAGGATCCCATTTGGCAAAGGTTTCCGCTGTCCAGTTGTGGATCTTCTACCCACTGGTTCCATTCCAGTGCTTTCTCTGTGCCATATTCCTGGCAAATCCCATGTTGGGGGTAACATGCTGAAACAGAGAGAGTAGAAGAGGAGGAAACACCAGAGGAAAAAAATGTGCTATCAGATTTGTATAATTGAAGTGTATTTCTGAAAATCACAAGTTCACATGACTTCCCATCTGCTCAGAGACTGGCTAGAAAAACAACAATAAATATGAATTCATAAGTCACAAGCTCATCAAGCCTGGGAAAAACTTAAATGCAAGCAATACCTGCCCACCCCTACCATTATGTTATTTACAAAAGAAACAAAAGGGTTTGTTTTATTTTAATAGTTTTAAGCTTTTATTGTAGAAACAGATTGAATCCATATTTCCAGTGTCTTTAATTGTTTGATATATGTATTGTAAGATGGCTAATTTAATGATGTTTCCTTTCACAAAAAATAAAAAGTTATATTGCTTCTTTTTGGCACAACTGATATTGGAAGACACATCCTATGATGCTATTCAATGTAACTGTTGCTTTGAGGCAAATCTCTACGTGAAATCACAGTAGTGAGTATTACAGAGTACTTACAGATGTCATTATTAGATTGCAACAGCACATCACTTCCATTGTCCCAGTGAAGAACAAAAGGTAACCAAAGCCATTTCTATCTTGTGCCCAGGTCTGAAGCAAATCTGTCCAGAAAAATCTGTTCCCTAGATGGGCTTGCAAAATGTCACTCAAATCATCTTATCAAACTCTATCCATCACTGAGAAAATGCAAGCTATGTTACTTTCGAACTATCTGTTTTCCTAAAAGGAAGGAGGGTAGCACCAAATGTTTCCTCACTCTGATGAACCAAAGTATTTTAAAAGCCCCCACTTTTATACAGATGGTGACTGATTTTTTTTTTTAATACGGATTAGCATGACATTCAAAACAAACTGGGCAATTTAAAATTGGAAAATTATCCAAGAAAAATGATTTGTCTGATAATGCAAATCTCAGCATTCATGCAATAAATGTTGGCATGAGTTTTAAGTCCTGTCATTTAGCATAACTGATAAATGGACAATATTGCAGATCTCGATGGTGTTATCCTGGCATAACATCAGACATCTCTTCAAAATGTAGTGTATAAACCATGTGTCTTTTGTCTATCAAAAACTCTTCCTTCACCCCCATTCTCAGCCAACTGAATAACCTGATTTATTGCTTTTCCTGGCAGAGACACAGTTTGGTATTATGGTTATAAATTCAGGAAGTCTGTGGCTATAGAAGGAACATTTTAGTGGCAAAACAAGAGCAAAGTATATTGGCCAACAAGAATGGACATATTTTTAACAGCTGTACAGCTTGAAAGGGAATGAAAAGAACCAGGGGCGAATAGAATGAAACTGAACTCAAGTATGAAATCTGATTCATTCTCAACTTTCTTTTGCCTTTTCTGCACACCATTTTCTCCAGCTACACAGCAGGTGTGACCTTTTCCCTTTGATCCAGAGGGAACTTGAGATAAGACAAGTTAGTAAACGCATATAAGATACTCTGGTTCCTAACATACATATCTCAAATGAAATAGTCACTGGAAACAGAAGCAGAGCTTGGAAATCTAAACTATATGCTTTTCTTCTTGTTGAAGAAATAGCAGCATCTGTTCTCCTGTTTGTTATCAGGCTCTGTACAAATAAAGCAAACTTGGGAAATAGGCTCCTGTCCCATGTTCTGCTAGTCCATATCAACACCTTCCCTCCCACAACATCTTCACAACTCCAACATTTCTCTCTCTCCCTCCTTTATCATCTCAGCCTTTGTCAAACAGTTCTTTCAATGCAAGTCAAATGAATATACACAGTTGCAAACAATTTGGTATGGAAATCTACAGAAGAGCTGCATCTCCATGGAGAAGAAAGTTAGTAGATCAAGTTGACGCAAACATTCTTCTGTGATGCCAGGAGTTTTAAAATCTAGCAGCTTCTTAATCCCTTCCCCTGCTTATTTGGCTCATTAGATTTCAGCTTCATCAACTTGATTTGGAAGATTGTAAGAATGTAGCACCAACTTAACCTTCTTAATATTTATATTCCTTGAATCTATGAACATTTTAACAGAGCAATCAAATAGCATTGATTGAATACTTGATAGAAGTTCAACATCTCACCTTACATTTATTATATGAATGTTTTTCTACAAATGGATAATTGCTGCATTGTAAACCATTTAAAATATCTTCCATCAATGAAGAAACTGCATTTTGCTGCCTCTGAATTTCCAGACACCGTACACTGGTGAGACACTTTGCAAAGTCAATAACCTTTTTATTATCTGCCTACAATTTTAGCAAATGGGAGAAGAAACAAACAAAAAAATCAAAGTCCAGTTGCCTTTGAAAAAGCACCTTTGGGACAACCATGACCTGGATGACTGAGAATCTCCACAGACATGGAGGATACAAGATTAAACAGCTACAAAGGTCCATCTTGCTCAATTAATTTGGACACTTTTCATCTTGTACACCTATCAACAGAAATAATTCAGATGGGGAGACACATGAAAAGCAACTTGCTAACTTGCATGCTGATGGAAGCTTGTCACAGTCACCTGGATGCTTTGTATTGGAGGTTGAAAAATTCTGGGTGCGCCTAACAGAATTCCTAAGAGTACAAATCTAACCTGATCAAAGCTTAGTGAAGCATACAGATAGTTCTCGAACTTATGACTAGTTGCTTACAAACCATTCAAAGTTATGGCGGGCTATTTACAACCCAGATCTGAAGTTCTGACAGTCACCCCTCTCCGCAGTCACATGACTAAAATTCAGGTGCTTGGTAACATAGCCAGATTTACAGCCATTTGCAGCATCCCGCAGTCACATGACTGCTTCTTAGGAGAATTTTCCTGAAAACGGGCACTTCCATTTTCCAGCAGAAGCATGCCCATGGCGAGCCATTGATTCACTTAATGACTTCAGTGTTCATTTAACGACTGCTGTGGGGAAAAAAATCATAAAATCTAGTTGTTCACTAGATGACCAACCCATTTTATAACCATAAAGACTTTAGTGGGCAGGTTCTGTTACGGCTGTAAGTCAAGAATGACTTGTATTTGGTTACTGTAATCTCTCAGTGGATTGGTCAAGAAGTCCATCCTTCACAAGAGGCCCTGCAGTGAAATATTCTTTGCACCTATTTAAGGAAGGCTATTGTACAGAAACCACATGTCACCTGAACAGGATCATTCTTTTAAATCAGAAGGGGACCCAGGAATATCTCAACAAGCCAGCATGAGCTTGTATTAAAGTTGGGCAGCAGTCTTAATCCCTTCTGCATCTTGACTAAATATTTCAGACAACCTCTAAATTTGGTCTTTTCTTCATAGCTTAGGTACCTTTCTGATGGGTGCTGACAACAGCATTTGTCATGTCAGGGTTCTTCTGAAAATGTTTGTTACCAGGACAACCATTCTTCCATAATATTGTGCTCTCTCTCTCAAGAGCAACAGATTGGTGTTTTTCTCTTGCTCTCACATACATGCAGTCCACTGACGTAGGTAGTGGAAGCACTCCAAGTTCCATTCAGTGCACATCACCACATAAAATTTTCACACCAGTCTTCTTAAAGGTACAATGTACGTCCTTTGCAGCAGTCAGGCTGAGCTTCGATTTGTGATGGCAGCTTTGTACTTTAGCAACAAGGCAAAAGATTTTTTAAAATATTTGTTGATTTACAACCTCGAATTTAACCCATAAACCATTTTGTAGTTGTTCTAAGTCAAGTCATTGCTTTGCACAATACTAAAATCCAAATCTGATCTATTCTAGCTTGTGGCAACTAGAAAAAAAACCACACCCAGCTTAAACCGGCTTTCAGGTGTTTCAACTTATACCAAGCCAGCTGTGTGTGAGGCAGAACTGAGAAACTGTACTGTACACAAACATCCATTTATTCTGTAAGGATTTGCGGCTTTCTGGATTCTCGATCAATTCATAAAAACCTAAAGGTACACTTTCTCTCTCACACAACTCATACATAAGCATGGGAAGGGGGAGAATGGTACAGGATCATGCCCACTGGTGCTGATATTCACATGTGCACACACACTAGCTTCATCAGAGGCTCCATGTTTAACATTTGTGCAAAAAAGTAGAATTCTTCCTACCAAAGTGGATTCCATTAAGCAAGAATTGAATTTCTATGTGTCTAGCTTTTTCTCACAAGTACCAAACGTATAGCCACTAAAGTGCTGAAAAATAAAACATCAGCATAAAAAGTGTAATGTTTAGTTCTTAGGTTGTGACCATTTATTCAACAACTGTTCAAAGTTACATCTGAAATGAATGAGAGGCTCTGTCATAGCCAGCTTGGGCTCTGACAAGGAAATTGAAAACGAGCATCCAGTTCAGAGTAGCTGGACAAACTGCTGCCTGAGGAGCTGAAGAGCTGTACCCTGTGTAACTGGCTAATGGGGAAACACAGCTGCTGCCCATTCTTGAAGACGAGAAGACTGAACTACTACTTCTTCCCAGCTCAAGGGCTGGTGATGTAGAGAGGCAAGCAGAGCAAAGTCATTCTGCAAGGCTCATCGCTGGAGAGGAACTCTGTCCTTCCAAATAAGCAACACTGGGGAACACTGAGCTCAAGCATCTCTGTTGGCAACAAGTATTTGTTACCCTGACTCTGTGTGCCTTGACATCTGACTGTGTGACTCTGACTCTGGGCCTGGACCAGGATGACAATCCTGAACAACTTTTCGACACTTGGACTTCTCTTAAATCATTCTTGTGCCTGCTGTTTTGGATTTGGAACTTTCTCAAGGCAAGCATGCTGGATTTTGAAGGACTTGAATTCTCTATTGTGTGTGCCTTTTGTACTCCTATTTCCTTTACCACTTGTTTATTTCTTTCATAAGGTCCTCAGTAAATTTGCAACCATAAGCTGGGTCAGATGATTGCGATTTCTGACATTCCCTGCTGGCTTCCCACAAGCAAAGTGGGGAAATCAACAGGAGGCCACAAATTGCTTCTGCTCTTGCCACTTTTTCCTCCCAATTAAGCTCCATAACATCTGCTCATGAACCAGCCCAGCCTACTGGCTGAGGCTCTGCTTCTTCCTGTTTAATGACTTGTGTGGTCCAGGACTGTTGGATTGCCTTTGCTAAGCAATGTGGTCACATAATGTTATGTTTTATGAGTACATTGCTTTAGCAACTGAAATTCCAGTCATAACTGGAGGACTACCAGAATAACTATATACTACAATTCTGTTCTCCTAATTCATAAGACGCATAGCTAAATATTTCTTCAGTAGATGCCTGCTGTATTTATTTACCTAGGAAGAACATTTATAACAATGGAGCAACAGGATTCCTAAGTGCCTAGCTGTAGCAATTCCTTAATTCAAAATCATTGAATACTTTTTGAAAGAGTGACCGCCTCTTTCCTGTGGTAATGGTGACATTAAAATATGTATTATTTCCATGAAGTACTAAATAAAAATGTTCCTTGCTTGCAGGGCTAAATTTATATTTGCTAGCTATCACGAGTGTGCTGAGATAGATTAATGCAAGTGACTGCCCAGTCAGAACTATTTCTGCATGTGGAATTAGAATTAACAGGAACTTTTTGACATTAAGAAGATACAGCCATGGAATTAGAAAGGTTTGGCTAATTTCAAGGAACTATAATAAATTTATATGTAACAATAGTATGCAATTGCGAGAACACATAGAAAATCTCCCTTTAAACCAAATCCCACTGGTTTTCTGTCTGCAAATCATCCCTACTTCCCTCCATTTACTCCATTTTTTCTAAGTTAGAAAAAAAGTTAGAAAACAGTTTTAAGGCAGTTTGTACAAGTAACAACTGTGAACATCACTAGCCTTGACCGAACAGAAACAGGGAGTGCTCAGATATCCAAATCACTAGAAAAAGTATGCTAGTTATTTGTGTGGTTAGGGTGGGGGAATATTATCAAGAAAATGAGCAGGGGAGCTGTGTCATATATTGCTGCACAAGACAGCAAGAGAACCCAGCACAGTAGTTGTATTCTACCAGTTCGGTCTGATTCTGGCATATTGGTAGCGCCGAAGAGCAGCGGAATCCAAAGTGGTTGTCTAAGATGCTCTGCTGTTGGGCCCACCGGCCTTCTCGGGCTCCCATACTAACCTTTATGTCCTGCTTTTGAAGTGCAGCTGCTTTGCGTGGCACAGCAGATTGCCACGCGTCAGCTGCTGAAGCAACAGGGAGAGTGCAGGATTGCATGAGGTGAGTCGGAAAGCCTCTGCGCTTGCACAAAGTGTGCGTTTGGCATACACGTGTGCAAAGTGTGTGCCCCAGAGGTAGTACTCAGCAGGTTCTGACCAGTTCTGCAGAAACAGTAGCGGAAATTTTGAGTAGTTTGGAGAACCGGCAAATACCACCTCTGACTGGAGTTTTTACAGTAAGCTTCCCCTGCCATGCCCACCAAGCCACGCCCACAGAACCAGTAATAAAAAAATTGAATCCCATCACTGGTGTGCATGCACACAAAGCGCACCCACCAAGCCATGCCCACCAAACTGGTGGTAAACTTTTTTGCAGCACACCACTACCCCGGCACCAGATAAAACATTAGTGTTCATTCTCCTGCTGCAATTCTACTTTTAGAAAATTTAAGGGGTTGTGTACCTGATCTTTAGTGTTGTGAACTTATGAGAGACATTCATGATCTTTCTCTCCCTAACACAGGGGTCTTCAAACTTGACAACTTCAAGACTTGTGGACTTCAACTCCCAGAATTCCTCCTCCAGTCATGTTAGCTTGGGAATTCTGGGAGTTGAAGCCCACAAGTCTTAAACTTGACAAGTTTGAAAACCCTTGCCCTAACATTTCACCTAATTATTTAGTCTCTTTTAAGTCAGCTGTTCAGGAAGGTCAGGGTGGAGATAGGGAAATAAAAAGAATAATTTAGGAAAGACAACCTAGCTTGCAGATGGCTGGTATCTGATACTAAGGAGAGAGTCAATCTAGAAATAAGGAGAAATTTTCTGACAGTGACAGCAATCAACCAATGGAACAGCTTGTCTTCCAAAGTTGTGGGAGCTTCATCACTGGAAGCTTTCAAGAAGGGATTGGACTGCCATCTTTCAGGAAGGGTGTAGGGTCTGTTTGGACTAGATGACCTGCAAGGTTCTTTCCAAGTCTGCTAATGTGTATCTGTATCTCTTCCCCACTTTTTTCTTCCTTGACCAATTTTTCAGAATAGGTTTGCCCTTGCCTTCTTCCTGCCAGAGAGTGATTGTTTAAGGTCATCCAGTGGGCTTTGTACCTCTGGCAGAGCTAAAGCTCACTGTCTCTCAGTTTCTACTCTGATGCTCTTAATCAATCCACCCATCTGGATTTCATTTCTCCCCTTAGCCAAAAAAAGAGGAGAAAAAAACCACCCCAAATCTGACACATTCTTAGAATTGCACTCTCTTCCCTCTAGTAGCTTCTTGAGAGATATAAGCTGTCCATGCAACTATCAGGTGACAAGGTAAGGCTGATCAGTTGATGGTTCTGGGATGAAGAACCTGGAAATTGGGTAGAGTTGAAAACATGTAAGACACCCTCGTCTTCACTACCTATGAACATTTTTATAGAAATAATTTTACTCTTGGCAAAAGAGGGAGAACGAATAATGGACTCACACAGATGTGACAGGAAGAATCTCTTCTGGCTTTCTATGGGACTTTGCAGTACAGGTAGCCCTCAACTTACAACTGCAATTAAGCCCAACATGTATGTTGCTAAGGAAGAAATTTGTTAAGTGCACTTTGCCCCATTTTACAACTTTTCTTGCCATACTTGTTAAGCGAATGACTGCAATTGTTAAATTAGTAGCACTGTTGTTAAGTGAATCTGGTTTTCCATTGACTTTGTTTGTCAGAAGGTCGCAAAAAATGATTACATGACTCTGGGACACCCCAACCGTCATAAATATGAACCAATTGCCCGAATTTTAATCAGATGACCATAGGGATGCTACAATGGTTGTAAGTCTGAAAAATGATCATAAGTCATTTTTTTCAGTGCCATTGTAACTTAGAACAGTCACTGAACAAACTGTTGTAAGTCCAAGATTATCTATATAGTTTCTTCTTTATTTTTTGATTTTTAAATCTAAGAGCACTCCTAAGAGATCAACAAGTAAGATGTTTCCCCAGAGAACAGTTCTTTATCCAAAGTCCTAGAGTAGGGATATGAAGCTGGATCCACCTGCGGGATGCATAGATCTGGCTCATGGGGCTACCCTGGAAACAGTGAAGGACCAGCCCACAGTGCCTCTGCCAGCACGGCTCATCCGAGCTCTGTTTTTGCTGGCAGAGGGTTTCAAGAGGCCATCACACAGAGGTGGTATTCAGCAGGTTCTCACCAGTTCTGGAGAACTAGTAACAGAAATTTTGAGTAGTTCAGAGAACCGGAAAATCCCACCTCTGACTGGAGATTTTACAGTATCCTTCCCCTGCCATGTCCACCAAGCCACACCCACAGAACCAGTAATAAAAATTTTTGAATCCCACCACTGCTGTCACAGCCAAAAACGGAGCTTGCGAGGGCCATGCACAGTTCTCCTGACCTCCATTTTCTGTGGCACAGGATTGCAGGAGGCTGTCACAACCAAAAATAGAGCTTGGGAGCCCATTTTTGTTGGCAGAGCCCTCGGGCCGCCATAGGCGCCCCCGACATGAGTGACGTTGAACTGGCCATGCCAACACTGGCCACGCCCACACTGTCCCTCTGAGATCAAACACAACCTTGATGAGGCTCTCAATGAAATTGAGTTTGACATCCCTGGCCTAGAGAATGTAAGTCTGTTTCTAACATACAAGCAGACAGTAGGAGTTTTGACATTTTCCACCTGACGTTCATGTCTCAATAATACACTGAGCAAGTACAAAACAGCTGCATACCTACATCATAGGTAATGTGCTTATACCAAAGCATGTCCTCAGTGATTTGCTTCGGCTTCCTTTCCTAGCCTCCATGCCCAATTCTAGGCATCCTGTAGCCTAGCAGAATGATCATCTTCCCTGCTATGAACTTTAAATACTCCGAATGCTTATCTGAGGCTCAGCTTTTGCCAAGGGAGTCAGCAATTCCATTGCATAAGTTCCATAAATAATTTTCATTCATTTCAGCCGCCTGGGCAGGGAGGAATGGCTACTACGTCTTTGTTTATTCCATCTATCTCAATGGGAAGGAATAGCCAGAATGTCTGGCTAGAAAGAAAGAGGACCGAAGAATTTGAAGAGAAGCGAAAGGAGGAGATGGAATGCTTTAGCCTTTGCCAGCTTCTTAGTTAACCTTTGCTTTCCTGGCTTAGTATCTTTCCATGACTTTTAGCATCTAGCTGTTCCCAACAGGAGCCTGTTAAGAAGAGGAGGGGGGGGAGGAGGAGGAGGAGGAAGATGATCAGATATTATGTTTCAGGAAAAGTGAAGAATGAAAGAAGAAGTAATGATGGAAAAAGGCTGTGATGCAGAAACAGGATCAGAGTGTGCAATTAAAGAGCCTGGTACCTTGTAGGTATTTAGAGCTCAATGAATAGGGTAGATAGAAGGCCTGTTCTTTAATACTCTTGACCAAGATGGTCTTTCTTGTCTTATACAAGTGCCAGATATTGCCATACAAACAGGCTTCTTCTGCAACTAATGAGGGGCCTTTCTACTGGTGGGGGTATAGCAAATACTAGAATCTCTCTCTGTGAGCAACAAAGTACTCCATCCCAAAGGTTTTTTTTTTCAAGAGGCAACTGGATTTTCCGGTTTCTTCTATAAAGATGTTTTGCTTCTGAAAAGTAAAACATCTTCAAAGAAAAACCAGAAAGTCCAGTTGCCTCTGGAAAAAAGCACCTTTGGGACAACTTGGATGACAGAATCTCCATCCCACCATTAATTCTCCTGAGGTTCCTTTTCCTGTGCTTTGTAAAGCTCCCTGCTCCCTACATCTAGCACAGGTTTGGTAGAATTAAAGAATTCAACTCCCATCTTGGTGGCATGAAGGGAATTTCTCTGTGCATGTTTTAAATGACTACCTGTCGTTTCCTTTGCTTTTTCCAGGTAGGTAGTTATTTACTTATTTCTCTATCAAACTTATATATCTCACCAAAGATGACTCAAGAATTGAAAAGAACACAACATAAAAACAAAAAATGTACAATATAAAATAACTATTTAGAACAGTAGTACTTAGACTTATACACTGCTTCACAGTGCTTTTACAGCCCTCTCTAAGCTGTTTATAGAGTCAGCATATTGTCCCCAACCACCTGGGTCCTCATTTTACCAACCTCGGAAGGATGGAACATTCAGTTAACTTTGAGCCGGTGAGAATTGAACTGCTGGCAGCAGGCAGACAGCAGAAGTAGCCTGTAGTACTGCATTCTAACCACTGCGCCACCATAAATTTTATAAATGGAAAAATACACATTATAGGAGAGGGAGGATAAAAAGTAGTCATTTTAACTGTGGAGCCACCTGAGTAGGTACTTGGTCACCTGGTCACCCCAGACCTGACCACATAGCCTGGACTTAAGGACTTTTTAGAATACCAAAAGGGATGGAACTAATTTAATTTCTAAGTCTGCATATTACATTTGCTCAATTGTGCTAGAAATGTAGTCACAAATCTTATTCTTGTAATGTCCTTGCTGAGAATAATCAGGGCTTGTCCTAAGGACCTTTTCCTAATGCTCCTGTTGCAATCTCACACTTCCTAGCTTTTTAATCCACAACTTCTCCTTTTCACTACTGTAACGTAGTAATGGAATGCATGGACAACCTTGAGGAAGGGGGAGTAGAGATGCTGCCAAGAAACCAGCAAACAAGAGAGATAGAAGCCTGCAATCATTCAATAGTCAAAGAAAGAAACTTAGGAAAGACCCACCCTAATGAGGCTAGCAGTTAAAAATAGTGGACAGGAAATCTGGATTTTTTGACTTACAAGATTCTGTTAATGTAGCCTTACAATAAACTAGATTTAGATCATCTAGTCATTTGTCTCTGGTTTACTCAAGAAGACTAACATCTACATTACCCAGGAAGAAAAACACATTTTCTGAACATGCAATCAAACACATGTGTCTGGGTATCAACATTTCAGGCACATCCATGGATCCTCTTAGAGCAAGGTATCTCTCTCTGGACCAGACTTTATGCTTTGCTTCTTGGGTCCCCACCCATTTTTAAATTCATAGGTTTTCCTGTGGTTTGCGCTCATTATTGTATTTCATCAATTTTATTGTGAATGGTTTGAGTTGTGATTGCATGGCATGGGCATGGTTGTTGTGAGGAAAAATGGGAGAATGGAATGCTGTGTACACCACTCTGAGCTTCTGAATAAAAGGTGTGATGTATATCTGATAGATGGATAGATAGAGAATGTGTAATGCTTTGAACTTTCCACTGTGGTTGCCAATGGAATACCAAGTTTCTTAATTATTTTGGAGCATTAGCTGCATGCCAGCCCCTGAGGGTAGATTCCCAAACACTATGTTGAGAGGTTTAGTTAGTACTATACCAAACTGCTGCATGCTCTTCATCTGGCTTTACTTTTTTAGACAATACACTGAAACTGCATGCATGATACAGTCATCTGGACTTATTTATGCGTTTCAATCCATCCCAGTCATTACTACAATTTTTCATTTAGTTCCCAGAATTCTCCTATCAAGTAACTTACTGTATACTGTATAAAAAGAGATACTTTACATCAGCAGTAGAATTAAATCCTGAGACCTTCACATCGAGAATGTCTTGGAGAGCCTTGCTGACATTTATCAATGGAAAGCAATATTTATAAAACTAAAAACAAATTCTGTAGAAAGCTGACTTCTTCCGAGCATATTCTTTCATAACAAGGCTATCTGGCTCATGTATTTCATTCTTGTACACAAAATCCAAGGTATCACCTTGCTTCCGTCTCTCCAAGGATGGTATTATATTTTTTAAATTTTATTTTTAATACTTTTATTATTTGCTGTAGATAAAATCACAGTAAAATATAGAAGAATGATAAAGTAGAAGAAAAAGAAGGGAAAAATCTTTCCTTTCTTTTGACAATATGTATGTTACATGTTATGTGTAGATTAATAAAATCAAGAAAGAAATGTTTGAGTGTGTTGTGATCTGCCAGGGTGGCTCTGCATTACAGATTTTTTCCCCAAATATGGGACATCCAGTTATGACATAACAATGTTGTGTTAATTTAACATGCTGATGATATATACTCTTTAACACATTTTTGTTTGAAATATTTTTTGAGATAGCCTTGCATTTCCCCACCTTATATCCTTTGGATGTTTTGAATTTCAACTATTGTAACTCCCAGTCACTATGCTTATATTAGTTGGGATAGGTAAATAAAATCTATTGTATCTAAAAAGCACTGGAGTAAAGCAGAATAAAGCTATAAACTTCATAGTTATTTCACAGAAGGAATGCTAACACTGAGATGTCCTCTTTTGTTGTCCAAAATACATTGTGTCTAATTTGTTCACAGGGTTATCATTTCTCAAATCTTCTTTAAACTGTTGATTATTAAACATGCATGTCCATGTTTAATCTCTTGCTTTCCCTAGTAAAATGAGTTTTAAGAACCATAGCAAATTCATATTTACTCCTCCATAGTATGTGATTTATAGAATTCAAAACTTTGAATATGCTAATGGACTCAGCCTGCACCTCCTGCACGATTCCAAAATAAGCTTCCCCAAAAGATGGAGACTCTACTTGTATCCATTCAATGATATGGAGTCCACCACTTCTCTATATAATTGGCTCCATTAACAAACAGCTCTTAACATTTACTGAGATGCTATTTTCCCATGTCTTAATGTCATCTTCTTGCTGTTTATTTGCTCTGCAACCATTGCCAGAGGCCAAAAATATGGAACAGGGAAATGGAATATTACAACATCAGAATGAGGTGTCAAGAGAGTTTATGTCTTAGTCATTTAATTTGCTCTAAGTGCTCCCAATTTCCCATCTCTCTCTTAATAGGAAAAACTAAAAGAATTCAAACATTGAGTCCCTGAGCATACAGATAATTTACTCTGTATGATTTTATGACACCGAAGATATGCTGCTTTGTAACTTACAAACTGGTCTGAACATTGACAACAAAGAAATAAAAACCACTCTGAACGTTATTAAAACATAATTTTTCTTTAACTTGCCAGGACAATTTAATAATTTAATTACATGTGTACAGAATGGCAATGCGTAATAAACTGATACTGATCTGTATGGTTAGCAATGCAGTATATCTTGAGGCATTTTGAACTACTCAGCTCTTATTCTCACCTTTTCTATTTCAGCAAAAAATCATCTCTCTGTCCCTAAGGTCCCAGGACCGAACCTTTCATTACCCTTAGATCATTCAATAACTTGACAGTCAATAAGTAGCTTAACCTCCTGCAACATGGCTCCATGACACTCAACTCAAAAAAAAAAAAAAAAGCAGAATACAGAAAGATATTTTAGCAAAGCTAATGATGACCATAAAACAACAATTTGTCAGCTCAAAGAGAACTTAATGAGATTTCTCTATCATAGATTTAGGGGTTTTTTAACAGAATAATGCCATTTAAGTCTAAGCTAAAAATAGATGGTGTGCGTTCAATTGCCTCTTATTAAACTCCTAGATTTACACAAGCTGACCAACCTTTGACACCCAATGTTTCTAAACGTTAGTCATGGGATCCTTCACCATACACCTTGGTGATATGGGGTGCTGAGAACTAAATTCAACCTTGCCACTGGCAGTGCTGACTGGGAAGTATGGAAGTTTTAATCTAATATACTGAAAATGCTGAAAAAGAGATAGGAAAGGTTAGTTTACATAAAAAGTAGACCTGAGGAAAGAGATGTGAGGTTATTAAAGTTGATGGCTGACTTATACCTTTCATTATAAGGCTTGTCTCTTTTCATGTGAAATTGATACTTTGCTTGCTGGCTTGTTATAGTCATCCCAAGTTGAAACCTTTAAATGCTGAATGCTCAGATTGTTGCTGTTTATTAATGGTTTTCCCTAACAAAAGCCAGAGTAAGCACTTTGGATGCACAAAACTAGCTTCCTGCCTTGTTAAAAAGAACAAAAATGAACAGTGGGTTTTTTTGGTCACCCCTTCCAAGACAGCACAGAAAAGTTTGCATAGTATTCAGGTATTTTAATTTTAAAAATGCGATAGAAAATTTGCATGGATTAGGCAGCTAGTCTAGGTCAGCTGAATTATTACAATGCTATGGGGAATGCAGACAAAGAAGTTACTGAAACTTCACTTGATAAAGAACAAGAGCTAGACAAATTCTTTAATTTCATGCCATTGATATAATATTTTTCACAATTAGCATATTACTAAAGATTTTGTAACACCTTCAAAGTAATGTGGGGAAGATCAACCAACCAACCTGTCTTACTTATAGCCTTCCACAGTTATGCTAAAGCCTTGGCTGGTATAAGATTTTCAAGGGTTCTGTTGGTTGGCTTGCTCCAATTATTTATAGAGAATGGCTGACTGCATCCCCTGCTCCTTATTAATCTTTTAGACTTGTTCATCTTTTACCTTTGATTTCTTACTTTTAACTTGTAAATTTTAACCTTATTTAAATTTAAAACTCTGCTTTTTAGTCAGGTGTTGTATTGTTTTATTATGTTGTTTGCAAACTACCCAGAGTCTCTTAGGTGAGATGGGCAGTGTAGAAATTTGATACATAAATAAACAAATTCACTAGAAGCTCAGAACACTTAGAATAGTGCTGGATATTTTGCAGAAAAAAATGTTCTTTCTTGACACTTCCTGGAAAGAAAGAAAGAAACTTGCTAACTTGTCTTTCACATATATATATGTGTAAAAATGTGTAAAAACCTTACACACATGTAAACAAAAGGCAACGAAACAAATAGCTTTCTGTCGGTATGGTCTCTGGTGATGAGCCGAAAGACAGAAAAGAAAGCAGTATGCTTTCTCCCTTAATTAGGGCTTAACAGGGTGTTGTAATACAAAGTATATATATATATATATATATATATTATCAGCTTAAAAACCTTACACACATGTAAACAAAAGGCAACGAAACAAATAGCTTTCTGTCGGTATGGTCTCTGGTGATGAGCCGAAAGACAGAAAAGAAAGCAGTATGCTTTCTCCCTTAATTGGGGCTTAACAGGGTGTTGTAATACAAAGTATATACTTATTCCCCTGCCTGAGCTGATAAGGAGAGAGCCAGTGGTGTAGTGGCAATTACAACTGCCTCACATGTAATACTTCCCTGGTTCGAATCCCAGTAAGGGTATGGCTAGCTGAAGAGAGCTAACTAGCTCGAAATAGATCTATACTAGTCTCCCTTATTTATTATTTAAAATTATCAGCTTAAAAACCTTACACACATGTAAACAAAAGGCAACGAAACAAATAGCTTTCTGTCGGTATGGTCTCTGGTGATGAGCCGAAAGACAGAAAAGAAAGCAGTATGCTTTCTCCCTTAATTGGGGCTTAACAGGGTGTTGTAATACAAAGTATATACTTATTCCCCTGCCTGAGCTGATAAGGAGAGAGCCAGTGGTGTAGTGGCAATTACAACTGCCTCACATGTAATACTTCCCTGGTTCGAATCCCAGTAAGGGTATGGCTAGCTGAAGAGAGCTAACTAGCTCGAAATAGATCTATACTAGTCTCCCTTATTTATTATTTAAAATTATCAGCTTAAAAACCTTACACACATGTAAACAAAAGGCAACGAAATAGCTTTCTGTCGGTATGGTCTCTGGTGATGAGCCGAAAGACAGAAAAGAAAGCAGTATGCTTTCTCCCTTAATTGGGGCTTAACAGGGTGTTGTAATACAAAGTATATATATATATATATATATATATATATATATATATATATATATATATGTGTGTAAGGTTTTTTAATACAAAGTATATATATATATATATATATATATATATATATATATATATATATATATATATATATATATATATATATATATATATATATATATTGTAAAGGAAGAACTCTATTTCTAGCTAGCTTTTCTTCTCATAGAAGAAAATATGTAAAAAATTAATTAAAAAACTTAAGAGAATTAAGATAGATGACAATAGAATTCCTGGCCGATGTCGGTTGGCGGCCCCAAGGGTGCAGGCCTTCTCTGTGGGAGCACCCTCTCTTTGGAATGAGCTACCAGCGGAGATGCGAGCCACTACTGACCTACGGGCCTTCTGACGAGCACTTAAGACCCACCTTTTCCAACAGGCTGGTCTGGTGTAACGTTATGAGTAGGGTTTTTAATTTGATTTTAATCTTTTACGGGTTTTATTGGTCTTAGCCATCTATTTAATTAATTTTTAAACTCTTTTTAACTTTTCTAATTGTATGTTTTTATTGTGGCTGTTCACCGCCCTGAGTCCCTTTTTGGGAGAGGGGGCGGTATACAAATCTAAATAATAAATTAAATAAATAAATAAATAAATCTCTGTAAATAGCCAGGCTATGACAATGGCATGGTTCCCTTATAATGTTGAACTAAACTTCTCATTCCCTAGCATATTTTCTGGATCCATGGCCGAGACAGAATCTAAATATGCAGCCCTTCCCATTCCCCTGTACTTTATATTAGCGCAGAATAGTATTATAGCTGTTGTGAAGCACTATGAAATCCCCATTGAAATGTTAAGTGAATGTTCCAGTCACCTTCATTCATACTCAAGTGATGAACATATGACCACAGAGGAATAGGTACTAATCACATACTGAATAGAGGAAGGAGCCTCTTCAAGATGAAATTATGCAGATGAACATATTAGCTAATGAGTTTTTACATTATTCAACAAGGCTCCATTGGGAATGACAGCCAGCAAAGCATTGGAGAATTCCTCAAGTCACTTCATGTTGAGCATTCAAGAATCTGAGATCCAAATTGTTGCAATTACAAAGAGCAGACTCAGTTATTGTTTCCCACCTTACAGACCATCACATGATATCAGTTTAGATACCAGCAATGGGACATGCCCAAATATGCCCAGGGCAGAGGCATCCACAGGGAGCATGAGTCAAATAATGAAAGCAACATTACACCATCATAACCTTTTGTATGTGTGTTTTGATGACACATGCATGTTTGAAATTGTCAGCTCTTCAAAGTAAATCCAACCTGATAACAGGTACCATAAGAAATATAATATTTTATTAACAACAGAATTTTGGAGGCCCAACATTTCTCTTTACCTCTCTCCTAACTAAACAGAATCAAGGTAGGCTGTGTTGGGTTTTCATTTCATACCTTCCTGTTTTTGTGGGATGAATTCCTATTTTCTTAATGCCTGTTGTATTTTTTCTTTAAGGTTATCTTCATACTCCTCTACAGAAAGGGGCAGTGCTTGTGTGTACAAAAAAAATTGAATTATAATTAATGTGTCAATATTTTGGAGGCTTTGAGTCAACCCAAGCAAGACTGAATGTCTTTGGGTGTTTGGGTCATCTGGTATCAGGGATTTTCTGTCTTTGGTTTTAGCTGGGAGGCACTGCCATAGACAGACCCAACAATGTAACAGCTTCCTTTCAAAGAGCAAATGGCCATGGCCAAGAGGGTCTTTGCACACCTTTGGATTGTAAACCAATTGTGCCCATTCCTAGACTGGACTGCTTTTGTTACCTCTACCCTTATGATCTTCCATTTGGACAGTGGTGGGTTTCAAAAAATTTTACTACTGGTTCTGTGCGCATGGTTTGGTGGCCCACTAAACTGCTTTCCAGCTCCATTCTCCTGAGCAGGGCAACAATTAAAAAAAAAATCCTAGAGGAAGGCAATGATAAATGATTTTTAATGTTGCAATAACAAAAAACAACCAACGAAACAAACCAACCCTATACAGATACCTCCCCAGGGCATGATTTGAAGGAAAACTGAAATTGAAATAAAGTTCAATAAATCTTTTTAGTATGGTTGCCTGGGAACTTTGAAAGTTGAAAATCCACTTATTCCATCAAGCCGATCTGGCCTAGATTTTCTTGTAAGGTTTTTAATTGGTTTTAAATGGTTTTAATTTTTTAAAACTTTTAACCTTGATTGCTTTTATTTATCAGCCATCTTATTTAATCTTTTTAACTGTTTTTTAAATATTATATTTTTCATTGCATTTTATCTGGCTGTACACCGCCCCGAGTCCATCGATAGAGGGGGCAGTATAAAAGACCAATAAATAAATAAATAAGTAAATAAATAAATAAACAAAAGAAGACCCCGCTAATCAGCTGGGACTCAGGAGGCTGAGAATAGATGGGCGGGACCAGTCAGAGGTGGTATTTGCTGGTTCTCCAAACTACTCAGAATTTCCACTATCAGTTCTCCAAAACTGATCAGAACCTTCTGAATACCACCTCTTCATCAGGACCATGCAATGCCCTGTACATGGGCCTACTTGAAGAGCATTCAAAAACTTTAACTGATGCAGAATGTGACAATTGGCAATGGTGCTACTTGCTTGATAGACGTTACACCATTACTTTGTGAATTGTGTTGGTTGTCACCTTTAAAACTCTTCATGGCTTAGGACCAGTCATCTGAGGGATGGTCTCCCTCTAGTTGTTTCTTCCTACCTGATCCAGTCTGATAGTATGGGATGTTCCAAATTCCATCAGCTATGGAATGCCAGTTGGCTAAGCAGGAGATATGCCTTTTCTGATGTGCTGCCTGCCCTATGAAATCACCCCCTTGGAGATTAGGATGGTCCCCATCCTGCTGGCCTTTTGTAAGGCCATAAATACTTGTATCTGTGCCCAGGCCAGGGGCCCCAGATGTGTGAAGAGATCAGTCTCCTGGCTACATTAGCAACTGTCAATTCTAATACTTTCCTCTGTTGCTATGTATTTTAATTTTTATACTTCTGGTTGTAATTGTTTTTAATCTTATTTCAATATTGTCTGCTGGATAACTACACAAATTGATTAAACAAATAAATACATTTTCAACTGTTGTATTGAACTCCTGGAAATTTTCCTAACTTAGTGAAAATATATGAGCCAGTCACTCTACGGTTCCACAGAGCAGTTTGATAGTTGTAAAATGCTCGATCAATTTATGTGTGGAAGGTATAATTTGCTCTATTTTGGGAATGTCATGAAAAAGACCAAATAATTGACTCTTTCAAAATGATAGCTTTCAGCTAAGGTTGGCATATATAGCTGATACATTAAAACTTGAATACATAAACTTGAAGGTCCAAGGGACACATCATTGTTCATTATGATAGAATGCAGGCATCTGTGGGCATAGCTCTATTCTGAATTGGTTTAAAAAAATTCTAAACTCTTCATTTTCTTTCAAATCATTTGTCTCATTGAATCAGAACAGGTATAAGCATTTTCCCAGGTTGGAGGTATGGCAAGGGACCAGGAATCTACTAGAGTTTTTCAAATCAATATTTTGCCCAACTCCTCCCATGGAATTTGACACAACAGGATTCTGAAGCTGAAACTCCCTGGATGGCATAAATGCAGAAAAATCTGACGAAATGTCCCATCTCCAAAGTCACAGAATTGCAGACTAAATTACTACGCACACAGAGAAACTGAAGGTCATTCTTCTTTATGAACCTGCCAGTTTCCAATATGGCGAAGTGCAATCAATAGTTATCTTAGATAGAAATTTCTCAAGAGCTACATCTCATTTATAAGATAAAATTTCCTTTATCATTTTCTGATGCCAAAAGGTTTTCTTTTCTTTGGTTTTTTTTAACTCTTAGATACCAAAATGGCTCCTTGTCCTTGATGCTTTCTGAGCTTGGATTGCAAACATTTCATTATCTAAACTACCATACGTACCATCATCAGTGCTAGTAAGGAACGGGGTTTGTTCTCAATTTATAACTCCTTTTCTCTCCAGGCTCTGTTTTGAAAGGCCCTGTTGGTTTTACTTATATATTACATATTTTGCTACAGTATTACTGGGGATGTTAACCTTACTTAACCTAGTACACCTTCCAGATGTCTTTGACAAAAACTAACATAATCCCCAGATGGCATATACATAGTGGCTGGGAATTATAGAGCTGTGATATCATAGATTTTGGAGTTTGGCCAGAGACTGATTTAAGCCACCCAAAACACATTTTGGAGAGCTGCACATATGCCATTAAGCCTGCAGCAGGGATGATTCTGTGAAGGGAGTGGGTCAGCTGTAGGCAATGAGAGGACAGATGGCAATTCCCTAAGGAATAACAAACTTAATCCAGGAGTAAATATCACACACATGAACAGCTGCATAAACCTTATGTTCTGGGGCAATGTTCTGTGTTAAGATGATCCTCTCTGCCTTAAGCATTGATTTTTATTTAGGAAAAAAACCCACCATGAAAGACTTAAGGTGTAAGTCAGAGCAAACCCCCTTTTGGAACTGTGGATTTTAAAAAAAAATCTTGTCATCTTCACTTTGACTTCCTAAGTAGCAGATCCTACTCCAAGGATAAGAAGGCCCGGAAGTTGTTGAACTCCGATTCATATTAGACAGAGGAATCATGGCTACTAGAAATTGCCCAAAACATCTGGAAGCTATTTAGCATTTCCCCTTGAACCTGGCAACATATCCCCTTGATTCTGGATCAATTTAGGGAGTCAGTCACAGCATTAAAGGTGTCCCCTTTGGGGCTGGCATCATTAACTGTGAAGTGCTGTGTACAAGCATGAAGGGGGGTGCCCAGTTCTAGTGTGCCTCACTTCTCCCTTTCTTTCCTTGCCTCTTTGCCAGTTCTCTACATTCAAGCAGTAAAAAGTAAAATTCCATGGAGTAGTATTCTCCCTATGTCCCATACGTTAGCCATAAAAAAAGAATGATTACATGGGTTGGGATAAAAACAGAGGTAGTATTCAGCCAGTTCTAACAGGTTCTGGAGAACTGGTAGCAGAAATTTTGAGTAGTTCGGAGAACTGGTAAATACCATCTCTGGTTGGCCCTGCCCCCATCTATTCGCTGCCTCCTGAGTCCCAGCTGTTGCCCTGCACAGGAGAATGGAGCTGGAAAGCAGATTAGTGGGGTGGGGAGGGAATGGGGATTTTACAGTATCCTTCCCCTGCCATGCTCACCAAGCCACGCCCACCAAACCATGCCATACTCACCAAGCCATACCACGCCCACCAAGTCACACCCACAGAACCGGTAGTAAAAAAATTTGAATACTACCACTGGATAAGAAGGTGGGTAGTCATTGAACCCACTCATCAAGAGGACTGAAATCAACACAGATCTACTGTAGCCTCAGAAACATAAAACTTCCTATGGCCTCAGAGCCTTCTCTTACCATGAAGGCTAAAAATTGACAATGTGGTTGTCTGGGATTTTGAGGCAGAAATATATTGTTAAAAATCTAGTCTAAAATAGCTTTGCAATAGCCAACATAAAGACCTCCCAAGAGCCTGATAAACAAAGACAAAAATCCTGCTCATCAGCAGGATTACCTGTAGAGAATAAGGAAGGCTACTTCATAGAGTTATGCAGGGACTGTTTATTTTATTTTGTGTATCATCTCTCTCTCCCTCTCTCCCTCCCTTTCTCTGTCTCTCTCTCTCTGAAGAAACAAACAGTGAGTGAGAGGTCTCATCTACAGCTAAATAAAAAGTCTAGCATTTAAAAACTGAAACTCAGCCAAAAGTGCTAAGGAAATACCTGTTTGATATTCAAGATACAGTACCTCAATTTGTTGATAGCTGCATTATATTATCACTAACTTGGCATGACCTTGACAATATCTTCACCACCTCCATCTCTCTTATAATTAAAAGCAACCTATTGTTACTACTGTAAATACTATAAATATGGGACAAGTTCCAGAAGTCCATGTTGCTATGCTGCTACCAAAACATAAAGCAACTTTTCTTATACAAAGGCTTATAGAGAGAGACTTAAAATGCATGGCTGGGTAAAATTGATAATTGAATATGACATTATAGATATGCAAATATATTTTATACTCAACATCCACAGAACTAATCCTAACAGTTATCATTACTGCTGCCATCTATTTAACAGGTTTCCCTTCCATCTTATTAAAAATGATAATTTGCAGGCTGCTGCTGGAAGATTTCTAAAGGGCATGTATTGTTCAGAGACCTGAGATTGGCCACCTCTAATGGAAAACAGAAAACAACTCCTCTCTCTTACCTGTCATGAAAAATCATGGAGCCAAATTTTGCATGTGGGTCCTTTGCCTCTTGTGAGTGAATATAATCTCCCACTTAAACCTTGTTAAAGGAAATATTTTAACAGCTCTTAATGCTAAAGAACATTCCTCTTTAACCAAGACCTGAACTTTAAGATGCAGCCTTGTGGAAAATCTGCTTAGTATTAACAGTGGTAAAGTTGGTGCCAACATTTCCCATGACTGAAAGTCAAAGAAGAGAAGTGAATTTGCTATAAAAAAGGGGGGCATGTAAGCATTGAGACATTACACAGCGCAGTTAGGGCAAGAGAACAACATCGGCTGGTATCCAACCACCATATGCCCAACCTAGGATAGATATGGTCCAAATATCTGCCCCCCACTTTTTTTCATCATTAGCATGTTTAGAGAATTAAAAGGCAAAGTGAGTACTTTAAGCCTTCTGAATAAGAATCCTATTCAGCTCTAAAAAAATCTTGAAACTCCCTCTGAGTTGAAACTCCATCCAGTTTGCAGAGGGTTTCTGACATGTTATGCAAAGCCTGAGGCAGCTGTCTAATTGACAGGAGCTTCTAATTGACAGGAGTCTCTTTGGGGTCTATGAGAATTTTCCATGGCCAACTCCTGCAGGAGAACTCGTCACAGCCATCTTGCCACAGGACAACTCACTGCGGGACAAAAGTTAACTAATATCAAAGAAATGGTGGAATAGAACCATTAAAGAAAGGATGCAAAAGGAGAAAGAGAATGAAATGTGAATGTCAAAAATTAAAATAATTTTTATTTATTTAAAATAATTAAATAGAATTGTTAAATTGTTCCACAGCAAGTTGTCCCACAGCGAGTTGGCTGTGGTGAACTGATCATGGCAAGTTGGCTACAGCAAGATGTCAGCTGGTGCTCCATTCAAAATCCAAGAAAGAAATACTTAGACTCCATTAGTTAGAGAAAAGATATCTTTTACTGAAAATCAAGTGGTAGCAACAAAAGAATTCTGAATCTGAGAAAATGAGCACATAAATCACATATACAAAATGATGGCAACTTTCCCACCCCCCAATAGTTCAATTGGCTAATCCAATTAAAAGTTGTGTATAGTATCATGTGGGCATCTCCAGGTGGTGATGAGGCCTCTGCCCGTTGACCTTGACATATTTTGATAAAGAGTTGCGGCTGCGCATAGCATAGGATAGAGGCCTAAGCAAGAATCTCGCCCCTCTCCCCAGCTTCTGTTTTGTAACACCTCCAGCTCGCTTCCCATAACCATGTCCCCACTCCTCCCCCTGTTACTTATGACAGCCGAAAGATGCAAAGCAAAGGAAGAAAATCTTGAAGGCTGACAGCTGTGGCAAGTTGTCCCATTCCCACCTCTTTATTATAATTAAGTTGTACCTCTTGCTAGTGAGTTGAAAAAAAGACTTTGCCAAAAATAGCTTTACCGTTTTTTTAAATCAGTCTGATTCAGTTTGATAAACAAGAATACCATTCTGTATTTTTTTTTAAAGGTGGAGGACATTCCAATAAAATTCTCCTGAAATGATCAGAAATGCTTATACTCCCATCTCTGTGAAGTAGTTATGGAACCTAAACATCTGATCATTCTCAATCACCTCATTAGCACTCTGCACCTCCTTGACATTCCACCCCTGCTGTATCCCATTAAACCCTTTAAAAAGCTACCCATAGGGAATGTGTCTTGTGAAGCTTTTTCAAGAGGGACAGCCAGGGAGGCTGCAGGGTGATAGAGCTTTCTCTGCCATTTTGTACCAACTCATAAGCTCAAAGGTATCATCAAAAGAAAATGTGTGGTGCCGTTGTGACGCAGTGGTTAAAATGCAGTATTGCAGGCTAACACTGCTGACTGCCAATCCTCATCGGCTCAAGATTGACTCATCCTTCCAGCCGCCTGAGTTTGGTAAAATGAGGATCCATTGTTGGGGTACAATATGCTGATTCTGTAAACTGCTGAGAGTGGGCTGTGAAGCATTGTGAAGCGGTATATAAGTCTAAGTGCTATTGCTATCTACAGACATTTTTCAGGATCTAAAAAAGGGGGGTAAACAAAAATCAAAAACATCAATCAAAGCTTATTTACAGAGAAAGAAAAATTCTAGGAAACTGCAGGGTGGATTTTGATGCAATTCTTGTTGAAACTGCTCCTGGAAAGAGAAAAAAGCTGATTTTCCCAAGGTTTGTTCTAGTCTTCTACTCAAAGTTCAAAGAAAGTCAGTTACATATTTGTAGCAGCCCAAATTTTAAAGTTGAGTTCAGTTGTAATGTAAGCCTTAGTCAACAAAGATAAAAAATCCACATTGAACTGGGGTGGATAAATCATCCATTATGTGGACTATAATTAAAGGAGGAACAAAAAGGAAGAAAAGTTAAGCCATGTCAGTGAAATGTTAAAGATCTAAAGAATGAAACAGATGTGAGAAAAGGGTGAGGAGAGGAGAAGAAATTAAAAGTTCAATACCAACAAACTGTGGAGCTCACAAAGCTCTTTCCTACACACATAAATTTCATATTATCTTCATTTAGGCTCAGCCTCTTACATGATTTTTTATTATTAGTACAGATAAGGAGGGATTATGTTGGGTTAGATGAGCTGGATGACTTTGACCTCAAAATACATTTTCACATAAACAAGACCGGAGAAAACCCCTGTGTACACAACACCGATGTCAGTGACCTCATTGAGGTCAGCAGGAAAAGGCTGCAAACCTTTGGCCTGACAAATACAACCTGGCTACAATAACTCTATTCTTTCCAGGTATAGAGAGGGAATCACAAAGTAAATATGTCACTATCTGATTAAGCAATGTCTGGAGATCAGAATTTTGTAAGTCAAATGGTTCTTGAACTTGGAGGCAATGCATGTCTCATAGAGAAGAGGACGTTCATGACTCCTGGTGCCACCTGGGTGGAATGGAGAAAGTGGTGCTCCAATTCGTTCAGATTTTTCTCCTATACTATGATTAATTTATTTGAAAGTGTATATTAGACCAATAGGAAGTTAAGATATATAGGCTGTGATCTGATTTTTTTTTCATGAATTTGGAATGTAGGAAAAGACTCCTACAAAAAAACCTGGATATAAAACAAAGGAGAGGAAACTGCCTTTTTCCCCATCCCAAGGACTTCAGATCTCATCACTACTACTTAGGGATGAAGGGGAATGTACTGTAGTTTAAGAACATTTGGAGAATTACAGATGCCCTCAATATTGCTAGAAAAGATCAAAGTGTAGGTTCTATAATTAAAAATCACTGTCAGTGTATTGCAAATTGCCACATATTCTACATGCTACTAGATCTTATCACATCTTTGGCAATAAATCAGGTGAAGAAGCTAGTCTGCAATTCTCACCAATAATGTGAATTTAACAAAGGAGAGGCTAGGGACTGCTTCAATACTCTAGAAGTTAAATACTGCAAATGAAAGCAGAATTATCTATCTGGCCACATTTATGAAGTCTGAGTATCTTTCTTTTTCATCTCTGTCATATTGCAAATATTGCTGTTCTTCTATTCTTGCCTCTTCCCTTTGGGTGTCACCTTTCAATAAAACTTTCAAAACACCATAAAAGAATGAACACTAATTAAGGAATGTAAGCAAAATCTTTTCTATCGTAAGTTCTATTTGATAATGTTGGCATTTCCCCATATAAGATACTGTCTTTGTTTTGGAAGCACACCTGCATAGTCTTACAACTGTCTCCTATCATGCTGGGATAAAGAAACTGGCTAAATGCCCTGTATTTTCTGAAATGAGGCCTCAAATCTTGAGTCATTTTCATTTTCTTTGATGATATTCTACACCATTTCCAGCAGAAACATAGAAAAAATGACACCTTCAAAGTATGCTGAAAGTTCAAGCTCTTTTTGAAGAACTTTTAAATGGGATTTAAAGAGAACATTCTTTTCTAATAAATTAAAATGTACAGTGGAGGCTGAATTTAAAAACAAAGATACTAGGTCTGCAGGATTTGGCAGAACAAAGGAGTTCCTTTTTTGGAAACCAAGATCATTTAACACAATATTAAACAATTGTGTTTAACATTCCATGAATATCTAGAGTGACAATAATTACAGATGGAGCCAGAATTTCTGATTTTCTTCCTCTTAACCTTCTAAGAGATTCAGAAACATTGTCCAATTTATTGTGGAAACATAAAGCTCTAAACAATCACAAGTCTGCAGAAAAATATTTTATAAGTCTCCTGAGATATGTGAGGTCTGGGTTGTTTTGGTTTTGGTTTTGAGATTTCATTATAGTAGTTATGGACAACCCACAGCTTTAAATATTTTTTCCCCTGTTTACTTATTTACTTCCAGATTATAATTCTGTTCCATATGGAAATAGCGTATTTCCATCATTTTCAGGAAGAAACACCAAAAACTGTAGTCAGTTCCAAAATGTACTCATAATTTTTTTAAAAAAAAATCCATTTCACATGCCCAGTTTGCATTTGTTAGAGTCACATATATAGACTTTGACTCCCCAAAGCTAATACTGTAGCAATATCCCCAAGATTACTGATCTCTGACTCATAAAATCATATTCCACTCAATAAGCAACAGTTTTACATATGATCTTATAGTTACCTTTTTTAAAATGCTACTTCTGAACATTGATCTGTTTTGCACTCTGCAAGGGATCATTTAAGCCTCACCATTATGATAAACTGTTGCCAGTCAGGCTAAACCTCCTAATCTACCTAGCCAGAGTTCTTAACACTTCTCCCTTTAATTCAGATCTAGGGAAAATGGAAAAGAAAGTGCTTTGTGTTTTCCTTCTCAGAAACACAGAATTTAACAAAGACTGTGTCTGCTCGTAAACGCACAACTGTTCTGTCTTGCACACAAGGAAGGTTTTGTGGCGAGTTTCTTGTTGATGCAATGAAGCCAGATCTTTAGATGTAAAAACTTTACCAGGAAAAAGAAACTCAGAAACACCAAAAGAAGACAACATTTACACAGAGAGAATTCTATGTAAAGCATGTGCTGTCAATTTAGTTAAAGCAGTTACTCATTACCAGCTTGGATAAAATATTGGGGTTCAGCTCATGTTCCATTTCATTGCGGAGAGGATTATTAGAGAGAACATCTGAGTCATCTGATTGTAAGTTTTTTAGGAAGGCCCTTTTTCTTTCTCATTATATAAAATGTACTTGAAAATTGGAAATCATCCTTTGTGTAGAGAATGACTCTTGCTTTAGCCAGTCAAATAAAATGTTCCACCAAAAAGGTAAATCAGAAAATCATCTAGCATCTAAACCCTGTGGTTGACTGATAAAATATTAATTCTGTCTGTTTTGGCCTTTCAGCGTGGTTTCTTTTGCTGTTGGAATAAATCTCACGACTTCTTTTCAGTAATCTAGTGAAATCAAATCCCCTATCAATTCAAACTGAGTGTTTCTGCATCCAGTTTTGGTCACCATGATATAAAAAAGATGCTGAGGGAGACATGGTAATAGTTTCCCAATATCTAAAGGACTGACAAAGAAGAGAGAGTCAAGCTATGCTCCAAAGCACTTGAAGGCAGAACAAGAAACAATGGATGGAAATTAATGAAGGAGAGAAGCAACCTGGAACTAAGGAGAAATTTCCTGACAGTGTGAACAATTCATCAGTGGAATGTCTTGCCTTCAGAAGTTGTGAGTGCTTCAACACTGGAGGTTTTTAAGAAGAGATTGGACAACTATTTCTCTGAAATGATTGAGCAGGCAGTTGGACTAGATGATCTCTGTTATTCTATCTGTGTGTGAGCCAGTAGCCATTTGTAGGCTATTCTTGCTCAGATCTTAAATGTTACCCTTTCAGAACAGGATGCAGATCATTCCAGAGGCATCTACACTCCTAAATGTGACAGTATTAAAAAAAAATTAAAGTAATAAAGAGCTGAGTTATTTAAAACATCCAAAAGGGGTCTTTCTTTCAGCAGTAATACTCACTGAAAAGGAATTTAAATCTTGTCCAGATTTCAACGTATTAATTTGAAATGTAAGAACCATAAGCAATTGTAAAAAAAAAAACTATTTCTGGAGTTTATTCAAAATAAATTATTATACTGTAAAAATAAAGGACTGGATAGGACTGAAATAATATTACACAAGGATAAGCCTATTAACTTGCTAACTTGCTACATTAAAGAGATGCATGTACACATATTTAACTTGGAAACAGTTGAAACAGAGCTTTCTAAATTCTGTACTATGGATCAGGATTAGCAGATTGAAAGAGTAAATACAGTTAGCTATTAAGTGAAGTAAACATGCAGACAAAAAATTCATTGTATGTGGCATAATGAGGTAGCACAGCAAAGTCTCAAAACAGTATGTAATTTTATTGCAAACAAGTTTGCAGCAAGTGTGCTTAACTGTTCAATCTGGCTCTGGATAAAAATTAGTTGGGAGACTTAATGTCAAGGTATGGTCCTGGTTTGACCTAACATTCCCCACCTGATATCTGTTCAAGTTTATCCCATCAGCAGCCTTTTGATACTGCAGACCAAGGGTATCAAACGCAAGGCCCGGTGGCCAGATCCAGCCCGTGCAGTGCTTAGATTTGGCCTGTAGGGCCACCCTGGAAACAGCAAAGGACCGGCCCCCTCCCGAGCTGCGTTTTAATTGGCAGAGGGTTGCAAGATGCCATCCTGGCCAAAAATGGAGCTCGCGAAGGCCATGTGTTGGCTCCCCAAGCTCTGTTTTCACTGGCAGAGGGTTGCAGGAAGTTGTCACAGCCGAAAAGTGAGCTTGATTTTCATGGCAAAACACTCAGGCCACTGCAGGTGCCCCCCAAACACAAGTGACATGCTGGTCATGGCCAACCTGGCCCTCTGAGGTCAAACACAACCCTGATGCAGCCCTCAAGGAAATCGAGTTTGATACTCCTGCTGCAGACTCTGAAGAGGCAGAAGTAGCCAGAAGAATACATTCAAGATGGGAGCCCTACATCTGCTTCCCTTCCAAAATAAGGGTGTTTTTTTTTCAAACTCCTAGATCATTTTCTGCACAGCTTGGCTAGCTGTCATTGCTAGCCTCTCATCTAATAATTTCCAGGGTGCATGGGGATGATGGTGGCAGCAATTCCTACCCTTTTTACTATATTTGCTCTGTTTACTTCTCTGTTTACTGTTTTTCTTCTCTGTTCTCTCTTTTTTTCTCTCATTACTTTCCCACAGCCTTCTCTTTTCTCTCTTCCTCAACTGCTTTTCAAGGCTCTATCCCTTCCCCCAAATTCTCTGTCCTTCACCCTCCTAAATGTAAGACTCTGGGAACAGCTGCTTGTTTGTTATATTAGTGAAATTTTATATAGAACTATCTTTTCCAATTTTTCCTCAAAAGAGAAGTTGTGTAAGGGAGGAGAGGCTAGAAGAAAGGAGAATGGTTTAAAATAACCTTGTTAGCTTTCAGGGCTGATATATCCTGGTCTAATATATTAACTGACAAACTATCCAGCCATATGAGTAATTTCCCCTAAGTCCCAACACTAATTTCTTGTCCTAAATATTGAAGGGAAATCTAACAACATTAGACCAATCCCAGGACCCTAGCATAAGTGCCCAATCCAGGCCAGCAACTCTCAGGAGATTGGAAAACAATACATCTGAAGGGACAAAGAATCATCAGATTCAATGAATAATTTGAATTCCTCACTGAAGGCATTTATTGTAGATGTGGGAAGTGATACAGTTGGAAAATACACACATACAAAGCCTCATTGTCAACAGAATACATTTGTTATGAATACCTTTGTTATGACTTCGCCTGCTACCTTCCTGAAACCATGTTTACTTTTTCTCTTGAGACCAACTGGAAGTGTCTGTCATAAATTCTAGCAGTGGTGGCAGCAATAGCCACATTCAGTGGGACTGACATATGAGTAGCCTGGAACAATAGCCATGCCACAGTACTTGAGGTTGCCACCAACGATTTCAGAATGCAGCTGAAACTGGATTCCATTCATGTTTTTCATACTGGAGCCTTCATTCACTTCCTACACAACCTGGGGTGAATTCCAAAACTGTATTTGAAATATATTGGATAGAAGTTGTAACCCACATATTTTGCATGAGTTTTGCCTTGCATTTCAACGCAACCAAATCCACTCAATCTTAAAGAAGCTCTAATTGTTTTTTTGCCAACTTTATTCAATATTGCCATCTTGTGGATTAAGCTAGGCACTACCAAATAACTCGGAGCAAATACTCAAGTTACTACAATATTTAACAAACAGTAGGAATTTTCCATTGGACTCTTCTTAATTCCTTCATCTTCTGAAAACTCAAACTGTTTTCTCAAATGAAGATTATTATTCATATTTGCACAGAGGGGACATCACTTAAATATGCAAAGCTTAAAATAAAATGGATTATTTCCTGATAAATCTAAATCTAATCTCAGTAGTAATTGCTTAACATTTCACAAGCTCTTACTTTTATATTATTATAAAAGTAATTTCCTCATTTGTTAAAAACCCACTCTCAAATTCTTCACATGCTGTAATATAATAACATAATAACAGTTTTGTCAAAGATATTTCAAAACTGCTACAACATTTGGCAAGAAAAACATCTTCCTGTTTTTGAGATGGGATGTTATTGTAACATCCTGATCAAAAAATTTAGCATGGAAAAGAGAATATTCTTGCAAGCGGCAAGGCTGGTTAAAAATGGCACAAAACCAAACATTAATCCTACAGACCACTTCAGAGAAATATATCATTGCAGAAAACCAGAAAATCAGATAAAAGCTCTATAATTTTAACTTGGGAAATCCATTTAAGCCAAAAACAGGAAAGTATGTATTTCTGATAACATTTGTAAAAGTTAGGAAAACTGTAGAAAAATGTATAGCTATGTTAGGATTGTTTAAGAATACTTTAAGAGTGATCCTCAACTTACAATCAATTATTTTACAAACCACTTAAGGCACAAATGGCCAGTTCAAATTATCATATTTTAAACACTTTATGGAAAGACCCAACTGCCTTAAGATGGCCATACCATAATGCTGAGAAAGATAGTAGGAAAGAGGTGAAATGGACAACCCACAGTACCTATATCTCCACCATCTTGAGGAGGTTTAAAGGTCATCATCTTGTTTTATTAGCAGGATTTTTCCAAGGAAAATCAAGTTTTTCATGATTATTTAGAAGGACTTTAATATGTAGATCGGAGGTGTTCTGATGTTCATTTGCCTCTGTGATCGTTCTCATAGTAAATGTTAGCTGGAAAAATAGTTCATTACTGTCTGTACTGTTTATTAGTCTAACCTGTGTCGTATAAGGAGTGTGCCCCCCTAGAAATGTGGCCTCTGCCCTACCCTCAGAGCTCAGCAGAAGTTTGAGTATGGTGATTTGCTACCTGCTTAGCTTGTGTATGACACAAAGACAGGTGATGGGCTGGATTTCCTCACAGGCCACAGTTTGTTGACCCATGCTGTAGATGATGGTGTATACAAAACCTTGTACATGAAGGCATGAAATAAAATAGCATACTTATTGTCAACTTGAAGCGAACCTGGCTGAAGCCATCTTGTCCTGCTTCATAGTTGCCACAAAGCCTGAGAAAGAAGGGGAGGGGGGAGTAGATAGCCCAGTTTACAGTCAAAATAAAAAGTTTTCCTGTGGGAACCAAGATCATCGTAACAGGTGGAACCAAGGTCATCATAACAGGCTGGTGAAGGAGGAAAGGAGCCTGGCAGCTGTATTCATTGGACAATGTGACTGATGACACCTAGGAGGGGAAAGTATTAATCTTTTAATTAGGTGAAAACCATGGGAACCTTGAGAGTTGGTTTTCACCGGCTGTGCTGATATGATGTATCCAATTAACATGTTCTTAGAGGGATCTACCTGTCTTGGAGTTCTGCTTTCAATGGGTGAATTGCTTGGAACGTTGACACTTATCTTCCTGGTCTGAGCCCTACGTGCCCCCCGCACCCTGTTTTTGCTCCCAGGAGGCTTCCCTGATGGCCACTAGGCCAAAAACAGGGCACCAGGGGGGTGCTGCTAAAGAAAAAAAGAAAAAGACTTTTAACCCCCCCTGTCACATGACCACCTAGCCATGCCTACCCAGTCATATGACCACCTGGCTATACCCACCTAGCTACGCCCACCTAGTCATGCCTACAGAACTGGTAGTAAAAAAAATTGAATTCCACCACTGGGTATAGCACACTTGTCTTCCTGCTATGTTAGGCTGAGTAGATGTAAAAGGAGAGAGGTGATCCTTCAAATAACCTGGCCCCCAAGCCATATAGGGCTTTAAAGTGGTAACCAGCACCTTGAATTGCACCTGGAAGAAAATTGGTAACCAGCGCAGCTCTATGCAAGCTGCTGCATTTTGAACCAAATGAAGCTTCATTATTATTACCAACTCTAAAATGACTATAGAAATTGGGATAACTGCCAGAATCCTGACAATTATATTACAATCAACTGAAGCATTATTATCATCACATTATCACTAACTGAAGCTTATTGTTATTATTACTACAGGTAGATGACAAGCATCTGATCAACCAGTCACCACAAATCAAACCTGACTTAATTGCACACACTTATTCAGGGGTGGAATTCAAATTTTTTAACAACCAGTTCTGTCTGCATGGCTTAGGTGGTGGTCATGGCTTGGTGGTCATGTTATTAGCTGGATGTGGCCAACTCAATATCACTCACATCGAGGCATGCATCTCCTCGCCTGGCCTCTCATGACTGTGGGAATGCTACAACAGTCATAAGTGTGAAAAATGGTCAAAAGTCACTTTTTTCAGTGCCATTGTAACTTTCATTGGTCACTCCACACAAGCAAAGTACCAGCAAAGGAAGGGAAAAAAACTCCAGAGACGTTCCTGAGACAGGAAGTCTAGTCCTGCCAAGAATGTAATAAGGGTTAATGGAGAGGCAGTTTCTGTAGGCAACACCAGAACGTTTCCTTCCTGCCTTTCTTACAGGATTAGACCAATAATTTCTTCTAACAACCAGTTCTCCGAACTGCTTAGAATGTTAACAACCGGTTCTAGCGAATAGGTGCAAACTGATAGAATCCCATCCCTGCACTTATTGCTTAGAATTTGTAGAATAAGATAAGGGTATTTGGATGTTTGTACAGAAGGTGTTCAGAAAATCAAATAAAGTCCGGTTAGGTATACAAAGTTATAATAGCATTAAATTTCCCTTGGGTGTAAACAACTTGAGTATTGTTCTAGTTTTCATCAGCATTTTGAACACTGGAGTATGTTGGCACACCTATGGGATTAATAGCACTTGCTTTCTATCTGAATGAGGTATTCAAGGGTTAATTGATTTTTGTAAACATGACTCCCAAGAGTTTTACTAACCACTGTTTTGGAATATCTAAAGATTGCTTCCAAGAATCTAAATGAGGTTTTGTGCTGAGCGTGGCACCTACAATATCATAGCTCTGAAGAAAACTAGGCCGTGTTCTGCTAATGCCTTCTTTTACAGGACTTTTTTTTTCTGCAGACAAAACCCTGGGCTGTATAACATGGGTGAATAAATACATAAATTTCTTCAAAAGACAAAGGCCATGCCAAGGATAATAATAAATTATAATCTCAACACACCCACAATATTGTATTTATGTTTTTGGCAAATTCTGGGTAGTTTCAAGACTGGTGTGAAAAGAGGCATATATTATCTGGGATAAGGTTTCATCCTGAGGATCCTGCTCTTCATGCTATCTATCTCCTTGGTATCCTCAGGATGAAACCTTATCCCAGATAATATCACAAGATCTTATATTTTATATAATTTCCAAAGATCCTGCTCATGTGAGCCTGAATATGAGTGACTTTGAGGGGTTTTATTAGTGAAATATTGCCCTCAAATCTCCTAATAGTCTGTGGGAAGATCTTACTGACTCTAACTACCCAACAGGAAAGAATCATTCTACACAATCTCTTTTGTCATTTTATTTGCTCAATTATCCCCTTAGAATCGGCAAACAGGATTTTGAGAACAATCTCATCAAGCACTCTAGATATATCATGGTCTGCAATTTTATCGGGCACACAAATGGGATTATCTACCAGAGCTTGGAAATTCACTTAGATCCACAAGACTTAATGAGTCTTCTTACCCTACAAGGTTTTGAAATAGGGACTAGCCTCAGGTGAATGGGGGAGTGATCTGACCATGGCAAAGAATTCCTCCATTTTGAGATTGCAAACCAATTGCAGACAAGATAAAGTTTTGTGCCTGTTGTGAAATGAATTGCAGATTACCTGCAATAAGCTCATGATTGCAAGGAAGGCCATGAATATTGAGATCTTCTGAAGCAGCACTTCAAGGCATGGAAATTGAAGTCTGCTAGCAATATAAGTTGGGGATATGCCAAATGTAGCCTTATCATGAATTCCAAGAGCTCAAGACTCTGCCCTACAGCAAGGGAGGCAATATATAAGCAGTATTCCTAGCTCAATATTATATATAGGCACTGAGAAGCCTGTGGCACCAGCCTATGATTTAGGACTCCAAATCACCACTGATCTATTTAGGGACTATTGTTTCAATTTCTGTATGGTAAATACTTATGTCCTCTAGTTATTTGATTCAAAACTTTTCAGTGCATGGTAAACAATCTTATCATCAATCCTTCTTGCTGATGTTGCCAGAAATTTAGTATTTTTTAGTATTTATTTGATTTGTCAATCGCTTACAAGATATGGGTATAAGAATAAATATAGTATTTATGCCGAGACTTTTTATATGTACTGTCTCTCTGCCTGCAAAACGTATGCTTTTATCACCATCTATATTTATATACAATCCCTATGTGTCTCTCATATGCCCCATCTGAAATGTCTTTAAAGATAGAAGTTACTACCCCATGGTCACTCAATTTGAGTTTTATAGCCAAAGAGTAATTGAAACTCATTTCCCCCCTTTGACACTAACACAATTATTACTCTGCAATTAGCTCTGGTGACTAAAGAGGTAAAGCCATGGAAAAGTGCAGCAATTTGCTTTGAGAAATCTGTTATGATAAATCATTGATGGGCAGGATAAATTCCAAAGACTTGATATGCAGCAAAGGTTTGCTAAGACAACCTTTCCTGACATACAGGAATCCCAATTAGGACTGGACAGGAACCCCAATTGGGACTGGCAACTCAGTTGTTAAGTGAAATGGTTACTAAATGAAACCGCAGGTGTGCTTATGGTCTTACTTCCACTTTCCTTTGCTTTACAGAATTGTGAACATCGTAAAAGTGAGGATTGCTTTGTGAAGTTATTTTTTCATCACCATAACTAACAGTTGTTGTGCTGGCTGGGGAATTCAGGGAATTGAAGTCTACAAGTCTTAAAGTTGCCAAAGTTGGCCACCCCTGCTCTAGAGCAAGTACATGGAACCCAAAGGAAAAAGTTCGCTTTCTGCGAAGAGGAGGGAAAGGCCACTTAATTTTTTTTTTAATAGGTGCTTATGTCACAATTTAGACTAAAGAGACCTTTCTTATGTCAGAATTGATGCCTTCATTGACTCCATTCAAGCCCCAGGATGGGGAATAGTGCCAAAATATTTCTTCCCCCATTTCTACACTAGGTAGAACAATTGGAAATCCACAGGAAACACTTATACTGCAAGACAGCATTCTTCCCTTAAAAGTTCAAAGCCAATCCTTCCTACATATTGTTTTGTATTCCTGATGCATTTCAGTATTGTCCTCCAAAAAGTATGAACTATGACAAAAGCTGGCAAAAGTCTTCACCCTCCTTAGCAATCCCTTGTGCTTCTTTCATTTACTTCTCCAGCTCCTTATCCACATCAGTGAATATTTACAATAATATTATTCCAGGCAGTATAGCATTAAAAAAACAACAAGTGTTTAGGTTACTCATTATATCTTTCTTGGGAAAACCACTAATATTTAGTGATCAAAAAGTAGTGTGTTCGTTAAGCATTATTGCACAGAATGCTACAACTTGAGGGTGCATATTATGGCAGATACACAGACATACAAACACATGCTTTATATTTTTTATAAATAACTCAAGGGGGAAAACATATATAATACTCCTTCCTCAGTGGTGGGATTCAAATTTTTTTACTACCAGTTCTGTGGGTTTGGCTTGGTGGGCATGGCAGGAGAAGGATACTGTAAAATCTCCAGTCAGAGGTGGTATTTTCTGGTTCTCCGAACTACTCAAAATTTCTTCTACCGGTTCTCCAGAACTGGTCAGAACCTGCTGAATACCACCTCTGTCCTTCCTCCTCCTATTTGCCTCATAACAACCACCCTTGTGAGGTGAGTTGGACTGAGAGAAAGTAACTGGCCCAAAGTCATCCAGCCAGCTTTCATGCCTGAGGAGAGACTAGAACTCTCAATCTCCTAGTTAACCAGCAGCCGAAACTGGTTCTTCATTATTAAATAAAATGAAAATACTTAACCAGCGTGTTACCTTATGATAATCATCAAGCAGTGTGCACATTTGCTGTAAGAAAAGCAAGCAGCACCATCTAGTGTTCAGGTAAGGGGATCTGTAAATGGGAAGTGAAAAGGCAAAATTCCTAGATAATAACAAGGCAAATAGGATGGCTTAGAGAATAAGCTCTCATGGAAAGTTTAACTGGATCATCCCAAAAGCCTGAACAGGATACTTGCATGCTTACATTAAAACTCCAGACTGTTCTGTCATTATTCTGTCATTCCATCCCAATATACTAAAACAAAAGAATTATTAACAACTGCCCAGTTTTTACTTATTCATTTTATTTTATTTATTTATTTAATTTATCAAGCAAGTATTAGATAACAGATATAAGTATAAACATGGTTATGAATACATGAAATGGATAATAAAAAGAAACATTAGGACAGGGACAGTAGGCACGTTGGTGCGGTTATGCACGCCCCCTACATTCTTAGACACTTCATGTAAGGATTATAAGAAGCCTGATGAAGGCTACTGGCCCCCTTCACTACTTGATCCCCATATGCACCTGTCTTTCAATACAAAATCCATGAACAAGTAGCAGGGCTGTAGATATATCAGTAATAGTTTCTGCAAAAAGATAATTCTGATCTGAGGTGCTGTGTTTAGTTTTAGGCACCTTGCTTTAAGGCACTTGAAGAAAACAAGAATGTTGCTGTACAAAGAAAGGAAACAAGAATGACCAGGAGATAACAAACTAAATTTTACAGTGAGAAACTAAGAAATTTGATGCTGTATTGTGAAAGTGCTGAGATTAATATATAGAATAAAGATCTGAACTTACAGGAAGCTAGTCTTCAGTTATGTATCAGTTACATATCTAGCTATTCATCCCATCAGAACAGATAAGGTGGACATGCTCTAATGTTCCTTCCCTTAACCATTGACATCTTGTAGGTACTTGGAAGTGTGCCTTTTCCATTGCAGCCCCTACCCTATGGAACACCCTCCCTCCTGATATTTGGTAGGCCCCTGTCCATCTTTCAGAGAGCTCTTGAGACTGGCTCTTTCCCTAGAAGTTAGGATATGGAGAGGCCAGGGTGAGATGAGACTGTGGAATAAGAAAAATTGTAGGTATGGCTCCAGGTTTTTCTGGTTTTAGTTTTATTGTCAATGGTTTTATACTGTTTTTATTGGTTGCAAGTTGCCCCAAGTTGTTGTAAAATGGGCAGTTATGTAAGTTTTAAAAATAAAATGAAATTAAAAAAAACTCATTTACTTTCAATACACAAGCAGAATAATGCTTATTCTACTACATATTGCTTTTTTGCTTTAATTTTCCTCTTATATTTAGCTTTATAACTTTGCTTTCTTTTAGCATGTAGATTTTAATTATTTCAGGTGGGAATATGTTAGATATTGCTTACATTTATTATTTGTACTATACATGTACATATATGCTGTAGGTATATATCTATACATATATGCAGTACATATTAGAATATACCTGTATTTTAGATATATTCCATTTTTATTTATTTTATTTGTCAATTGCTTACAAGATAATAGGTATAAGTAAAAACATAGTTATGAATACATGGATACATATAAGAAAAATAAAAAAAATAAAAGAAACAATAGGACAGAGACAGTAGGCACGTTGGTGCGCTTATGCACGCCCTGCTACAGACCTCTTAGGAAAAGGGTGAGGTCAATAGTAGAAAGTCTAAGGTTAAAGTTTTTGGAGTTGGGGGAAGAAACCACAGAGTCAGGTAGAGCATTCCAGACATTGACCACTCTGTTGCTGAAGTCGTATTTCCTGCAATCAAGTTTGGTGCGATTAACCTTGAGTTTGTATCTATTGTTTGCTCTTGTGTTGTTATGGTTGAAGCTGAAGTATTGACAGGTAGGACATTGCAATGTATGATTTTATATACTATACTTAGATTGGACCGAAGGTGGCATAGTTCTAGGTTTTCTAGGTCTAGAATTTCAAGTCTGGTGGCATAAGGTATTCTGCAACGAGTAGAGGAGTAGAGAACTCTTCTTGTGAAATATTTCTGGACTTTCTCAACTGTGTTAATATCAGATATATAATGTGGGTTCCAGACTGATGAGCTGTATTCGAGTATTGGTCTAGCAAATGTTTTGTATGCTCTAGTTATTAGTGTAATATTACCAGAGAAAAAGCTACATAAGATTAGGTTAACAACTCTTAACGCCTTTTTGGCTATGTAGTTACAGTGGGCTCTAGCACTTAGATCATTAGAGATGAGTACTCCAAGATCCTTGACAGAGTTTGGATCATCAACAAGGTCTTGACTATTCAGCCTGTATTTTATTTTCTGATTTTTTTTGCCAATATGTAGGATAGAGCATTTATTTGTTGAGATTTGAAATTGCCATTTGTTTGACCATTCTGATACATAGTCAAGGTCTTTTTGAAGGGTAGCAGTATTGTCTATGGTGTTGAATAGCTTTACATCATCAGCAAAGAGAATGCAGTTGCTCTTAATATGATCACAGAGGTCATTTATGTAGAGTACGAAAAGAGTTGGTCCTAGAACACTGCGTTGGGGGACACCACTATTGACAGGTACAGAATTTGATAGGACGCTCCCAATTTTGACCGTTTGTTGTCTGTTTGACAGGAATGCTCCTATCCAGTTATGCAGGTGTCCAGAGATACCATAAGATTTTAGTTTTGGGAGTAGTTTGTTGTGTACCACTTAATCAAAGGCTTTACAGAAGTCTATGTAGATTGCGTCTATTGCTTTGCCCTGATCGAGTTGTGTAGTCCATATGTTTTGCAGTGTAAGAGTTGCAGATTAAATGAGTTTTTTTCCTGAAACCAAGTTGTTTATTAGAGAGTAGGTTGTTTGTTTCTAAGTAGAGGATGATGGATTGGTTAATCATTGATTCCTTGACTTTACAGGTGACGCAGTATAAAGAGATTGGTCTGTAATTTTCAACTAGGCTGGGGTCTCTCTTTTTGAAGATGGGGATGACCGTGGCTTGTGACCATAGTTTTGGCAAGGAGCTGATCCTGAAAGATTTTTCGAAGATTATGCTTAGAAGTTTGGCTATGGCAGTGGATAGCTTTTTTAAAAAGTAGACACATATTCTGTCCGGTCCAATAGATAGAGATGGTTTTAGATTGCATAATGCTTTTTCAACATTGTCTTCTGTAAAATCGATATGTATTAGATCATTGTAGTTGTTTGTGGTTCGACTAGGAAATACTAGGCATGATCCATGATCCAAATACTGAGCCAAAGAATGTGTTAAAGAGGTTGGCTTTAATGGTATTGTTGTTGCAGTCTTTACCATTAGGTCCTTTCAGGGGTGGGATGGACCGCAAATAGTAGAAATGAGAAAAACTCTCGTGGAGAATAAAACGGTTTGTAATTGATAATTAATGTCTCGAAGTCCACATCACAGAATTTCTTTAATGTAGTTATATTTTTGCACCATTGGTTGTTGATATAAAAGCAGAGACCTCCATCCTTCTTTTTACCAGATGTTTCTGCAATTCTGTCTTCCCTCTGTATCTGAAACCCTGGGATATTTCAGGCTGCTATCAATTGACTCATTTAGCCGTTTCAGAGAAGCAGAGAACTGCTGAGTTGTAAAAATCAGAGTTGCATCTGTTAAAATAAGTATTTCATTCATTTTATTAGTGAGCGAATGTAAATTAGTCAGGAAAAGTGAAGGAAGAGGATTTTTTTTCTTAGTCCTATTTAAAATCCCCACTCTCTAATCTCTTTTCCACCTCCGTCTCTCCTCCTTTTGTTTTTGTTTTTCCTTTGTACAGAGAGCTGCTTCTTCCTGAATGAGAATCTCTTCTGCATTTGTAAAAACTGTGTGTGGGGAATAGTCACAGAATGCTGCCCTTTAAAAAAAGTATTGACTGATGCTTACCAGTTGATCTCTCAAGTATGAAATCCAAAGTGAATTAAAGAGAATAAAAAACTACAAAACTATCAGAGAACATTTCACCAAGACTGCCATTGGCAGTGCCATCTTGAATTTCATATAATACTATTATTATAGCAACAGCTGTTGTCTAGGGTGGGCCAAGGACTCCAACTGAAGCCCACAACAGCTCATTCTATTCACCTAAATACTGTATATACTCCAGTTTCGAGAAAACTGTTAATATTTCCGGTTAATATTAAGTGTTAATATTAATAATAAATGAGCCTTAGTGGCGCAGTGGTTAGAGTGCAGTACTGCAAGCTACTCCTACTGCAATTTGGCAATTGAATCCCGCCAGGCTCAAGGTTGACTCAGCCTTCCATCCTTCCGAGGAGGTTAAAATGAGGACCCAAATTATTGGGGGCAATATGCTGACTCTGTAAACCGCTTTGAGAGGGCTGGAAAGCACTATAAAGCAGTATATAAATCTACGTGCTATTGCTATTGCTCTTTCACAAATTAAAGAAATATTTGTAATAGAGGTTTCTGGCCTACCTAGAAAACATATAATCAGAACTGATTCTTATGCCTTTTCAGAGTTCTTCTTTGGTTAGCCATTATCAGCTATTAATATATATGCAATTGGCAATTGCACAAATGTATTTCACTGTACACTTGTATGTACATTACTGAAGTAATTCCCCTCTCTGGTTTGGATACATTCTTGTGGAAGTCTTTACTAACCACTTTTCTATAATCATAAGCAAATTGAATTCATTAGCAGATGCTGACATCTCAGCGTTGAGGCCAAATATATTATGAACAAATTTAAAGGAACCAATCCCCATACAAGTTGCTATAGATTGCAAAGCTCACCAATCCAGAATCATTCCATTCCCCTTCTGGATTATGTTATCTTCCTCCATTGCCCAACCATCCATGCCATTCTGGGGATAGTTGGGCAAATTCCAATTCCTCTGAATTAGAAGTGATTTGACATTTCTAGCCGAAAATCAGGCTTATTTTATTCAAGATTTCCCTGAACAGCTTCTGAGGATTTCTGGACCAGCTTGATTCAAAAAGGGAACCAAACATCTCCAGAACATTCTGTTCCTGAATTAGTAAATTTTGCACATTTGTGGAAATGGCACTACTCCATTTCAAAATCTTAACATTTATTCCTACATTTTCTGTTTTTTAACTACTTAAGGTAACTTTTGACATGACTACTAAATTTGCAGGCAACATAGCAAAACATACTTGAAATTGCAAGTAAATAATATTAACTAATATCATATAATTAATTGGATTCTCAAAACCTGGGAATTTAGCAAGCTATTGTAGAAAATATCTTCAATTTATATTCCTGCAAGATATTTCTCAATATCTGAGTATTTAAATTGATTAAAAAAGTTAAATAGGCTTTAAAAAGTTAAATAATTAATTAGTGCATAGAACATTAAATTGGTGTATTGTTCCCTGGATTTCCATGAACCCTTTTCTAGACATTGATATTAAATACATTTCATATAAGTTGGAATGATCAATTCTATTTTTATATGCGACATTTTTACATTAGATATTTCAGAATATTCAAATGAATACCATCTAGACTTTGTTTTCTATGTTAGATAATGGCAAAGCCATATTTTGGAGAAAAATATTCTGCTTCTCCTCTAAACCATGCCATGTTGATTATTCCAAGGTGTCTTACAAGGTCTTCTTAGAACTGAACCAGATTGTAATGTTTAAATGAAATAAGCCATTTTAGAGTGAGCCTATGCCCTGAACACTGCAAATTGCATACACAGTGGAACTTTGGGTCGTGAATGCTTCTGACCACAACTAAATTGGGCGATGACCAAAAATTTCAGAAATTTTTTGCATCTGGTTGCGAACACATCCTCGGGTGGCGGTCAAATTCAGTCGTGATTTTCTCTGCTACTGTGATTTCCCCTTCCGTACCATTTTTTTTGTCTGCACATGTGCAGTCAGTCTTGCTTCCGGTCATGACCAAATCGGGTTGCAACTGAAGTCCTGGAATAGATTACGGTCGTGACCGGAGGTTCCACTGTAGTTTATTACTTTTCAGAAAATTGCTGACAATCTAAGTGCCAGGACTGGCTTGCTGCAGAGGAATAATTTGCACATCTGTACTTAACACAATCAGAAATTTAATCTTCTGTCACTATTATTTCAGTTTTTCAAATTCCACTTCTTTGAAAACAAAATCTGTTCAAAGAATTCATACTTTTCCTCCATTATGTACAATGAAAACGGACACAAATGGCTCATTCAGCTTCTGTACATTCTCGTCCTCTTGCTTTTTTTCTGATTTTTCTGGATCACTACATGACATTTTAGCCAATTACATTTACATATTTTGTATTCTTTATAGCAACAGGTTCCCTATTTTTTTTCATTTCCTATTTCTTTTGTGCCATTTTAATTTTTCTTCATTTAGAGAACACTTCCATTTTCTAATAGGGGGGTCCGGCGGTACCGGGGAGGCGATGGAGGATTGGAGGGGCCGTTTGGATGGCCGCCCGGGATGCCCGAGTTGTTCCTCGGGTTGCCACGGGCGGCAGCAGCCCTGCCTCAACTGCGGCGGTCTTGCCTCGTCCGTTGCGGCTGCCGCGGATGGGGGTGGCCCTATCCTGGCCGCTGCGGATGGCACTGCTAATGCCGCTGTGGCTGCCGTGGGTGAAGTTGGACCTCCTGTGGGTGGCACCGCGACTGCCGCGGGGGAAGACAGTACCGCGAATGGCGCCGCGGCCACCGCGGGTGAAGTTGGCCTTGCCGTGGCCGCTGCGGGTGGCACTGTGGCCGCCGCAGCCTTGTCTCCTGCCTTGTCCTTGGCTCTATCTCCAGACTCGGCTTTGGTTTTGGCTGAGGTCGTGGGCATGGTTCCATCGGCCGTGGCGGTGGCCAGCCTTGAGAATCCAGCGGGGAGGCCTTTGCGGCCTTGGCGGCGTCGGCATCACAGACGATGGTGTGGACAGTGATGATGTCGATGGCTGGCATGGGTGATGACATCGGACCTGGCTGTGGCACCCTTTGTGGTGTCCCGTGAGGCCGGATGGTGGTGGCCTTGGCGCCCTCGTCGGCGGCGATGGCCTTGGCTGTGGTGGCCCCCTTGACGGTGACAGGGGTGGTGACAACTTGGAGACCTCGACGACGATGGCGGCGATGGCGGCGGCGGCCTGGTCTGGTGGCGTCTCCCGGTTTGGTGATGGCAGTGGTCCCGGTGGCGGTGGCCCCATTGGTGACGGTGGAAGCGGCGGCCTGGTGGCCTCAAGGGCAACGACGTCGGCGACGCCGCCGGGGCCCAATGATGTCGCCTAGTTCGGCGGCGGCAGCGGCCTCGGTAACAGTGGTCCCAACCTTGGAGGCCTCGGCAGCGGCGGTGGCAAGGTGGCCTCATTGGCAACAGTGGCGACGGTGGCAGGATGGGGTGGAGATGGCGGCCAGGCGTCCTTGGGCCTGTCCTTGGTTCCAGCCTCGACGACAACAGTGTTGGCGGCAGGGTTGGCGGAGGTCATGGCCGATGGGACGCGACAATCATATTGACCGGGCCCAACCTGCCGGGCCTTTACATCTCCAGTGCCGGACATTGGAACCGCGGTCAGCCGGGCCGCTGAAATATTCATCTGTGGACCTACGGGCCTTGAGGAATGTCCCCCTTTGCCTGGTGTGGCCCTCCGGACTTCCAAAGGCCTACCTTAAGGACAGATCCTGGGATCCCGAGAGGTGGCATGGCCATAGGAAATGTTCTGGGCGTGGTGCCCATTTGTACCAGTTTGTATCCAAATTTTTATCGGGGTTAGGGAGGGTTAGGTGGGAGTTGGGGGACAACCCGCCTGAGACAGGGGCCAGACTGGGGGTCACGTGCGACCGGGAGGTCTTGGGATCGGGGGTGGTCGGATTGAGGATGGGGGTTTCTTTCTGGGAGGAGGAGGGGATGGCTATTGGCACGATCGGCGGGAAAGGCAGGTATGGCGTTGACAGGGGGCCTTATCATGTTGTGGGAGCTCGCCCCCGCTGTTTACGAACAGTGGCATGCTCCAACCCCCAGGTTATGTCCTGTTCCCTGGGCTGTTCGAATGATCTGGCCCCGGACCTTCGGCTGATGTTATGCAACGCCAGGTCTGTAATTAATAAAGCCCCCCTCATTTATGATTTGAGGAGGGAGGAGCGGACCTGGCGGGCATCACCGAGACCTGGCTGGGACAGGAGGGGGGTGTTCCCCTGGTGGAGATGTGCCCGGCCGGGTTTCGGGTTTTTCATCAGCCGAGGGCCCAGGGGAGGGGTGGGGGGGTTGCGGTGATTATTCGGGAGGACCTAGGTCCTAGGGAATCCACTGTTCCTCAGATGACTGGATGTGAATCCCTCTTTGTAAAGTGTGGTTCCAGGGTTCAGATGGGCCTATTGATCACATACCTGGCTCCCTGCTATGTGGCATCGGCCCTGCCTGAGCTCCTCAAGGTTATAGCCGGCCTGGCGGTTGAGACCCCCAGGCTGATGGTCATGGGGGATTTCAACCTGCCTTCGGCTGGCAGGACCTCGGGGATTGCTCAGGAGTTCTTGGCTTCCATGACAGCCTTGGGCCTGACCCAACTAATTAGGGACCCAACTCACACTGGGGGTCACATCTTGGATTTGGTTTTTGTCTCTGGACAGTGGCACGATGATCTAGGTATAGGGGACATTGTTATTGAGCCCCTGTCATGGTCTGATCATTCGCTCCTTAGACTGGACTTCCAGGCCGCACCCCCTCGTCGCAGGGAGGCAGAGCCGATACAATGGTTCCGCCCCAGGCGCCTGATGGACCCAGATAGGTTCCTGATGGAGCTTGGGCCGTTTCCCAGTATTTGAACATGACTCAGTTGAGGACCTGGTGGCCACCTGGGATAGGGTGGCGGCTGGGGCCCTTTGACCGAGTCGTGCCCTTGTGGCCTCTGACCCGATGCCACTCTCGCTCGGCTCCATGGTTCTCTGAGGAGCTGAGGGAGATGAAGCGCCGGAAAAGACGACTAGAGTGGTTGGAGGGCCACCCGCTCCGGATCTGACCGAACACTATTGCGGTCCTATATTGGGACCTATTTAGTGGCGATAGAGGCGGCAAAGCATTCTTACTTTTCCGCCCTTATCGCGTCTGCAGGAAATCGCCCAGCCGCCCTTTTTAGGGTGACCCACTCCCTTTTAGAAGTGGGAGCGCGGGAGGATCCTCTGCAGGGACGGGCTGAGGATTTTTTGAATTTCCTCCTGGACAAAATGATTCAGATCTGGGATGGGTTGGTCTCTGACTGGGCAACTCTGGACGGGGGGTCGGGGGCAGAATTGGGGAGGTCATCTGGGGAGTTTGACCCTGTGACCCCAAGGACGTGGACAGGATGCTGGGTGGGCTTAATGCTACCACCTGTTTACTGGATTCGTGTCCCTCCTGGCTGGTATTGGCCACTCGGGAGGTGACACGAGGTTGGTTCCAGGGTATTATTAACGCTTCCTTGAGTGAGGGGTTTCTGCCTGCCGCCTTGAAAGAGGCAATAGTGAGACCCCTCCTCAAGAAACCATCCCTGGACCCAACTTTGTTATTTAATTATCGTACGGTCTCCTTCGCTTTGTGGCGAAGGCTGTTGAGAGTGTGGTGGCACGACAGCTTCCCCAGCACCTGGATGAAGCTGTCTATTTAGATCCACGCCAATCAGGCTTCAGGCCTGGATACAGCACTGGAGATGGCATTGGTCGCGTTGGTGGATGATCTCTGGAGGGCCCATGACAGAGGTTATTCCTCTGCCCTGGTCCTGTTAGATCTCTCAGTGGCTTTCGATACTGTCAACCACAGTATCTTATTGCGGTCGCTGGGGAGGTTGGGAGTGGGGGGCACTGTTTTGCTGTGGTTCTCCTCCTTCCTCTCTGACCATTCGCAATTTGTGTTGGCAGGGGGGCAGAGATCGACCCCGAGGCCCCTGATCTGCGGGGTTCCTCAGGGGTCGGTGCTCTCGCCCCTGCTGTTCAACATTTATATGAAGCCGCTGGGTGAGATCATCCGTGGCTTTGGGGTAGAGTTTCATCAGTACACTGATGATACTCAGCTATACATTTCTACCCCAGGCCACCCCAACGAAGCCGTTGAAGTGATGACCTGGTGCCTGGAGGCTGTGCGGGGTTGGATGGGGCAGAACAGGCTTCAGCTCAACCCAGCTAAGACCGAATGGCTGTGCTTTCCGGCACCCCGATACAGCCAGCTAGTTCCATCGCTGGGGCGGGGGGGAGAATTCTTGCTCCCAAAGACAGGGCGCGCAATCTGGGTGTCCTCCTAGACGTACGGCTGTCGTTAGAACATATAGCGGCTGTCGCCAGGGGGGCTTTTTATCAGGTCCGTAGGATCTACCAGTTGCGGCCCTTTCTGGATCGGAATGCACTTCGCACAGTCACATCTGCCCTCGTTATCTCCCACCTAGACTATGTCAATGCTCTCTACATGGGGCTCCCCTTGAAGAGCACCCGAAGGCTCGAACTGGTGCAGAATGCAACCGCACGGGTGGTTCTGGGGGCTTCTCAGAGCTCTCATGTTACACCACTCTTGCGCGAGCTGCATTGGCTTCCGGTGGTCTTTCGGGTACGTTTCAAGGTGTTAGTTACCATCTTTAAAGCACTCCATGGCTTGGGACCTGGGTATTTACGGGACCGCCTACTGCCACCATCGATCTCCTGTCAGCCGGTGCGCTCCCATAGAGTGGGTCTCCTCGGGGTGCTGCCGGCTGGATGGCTGGTGACCCCGAGGGTGCGGGCCTTCTCTTTGGGGGCACCCTCCCTCTGGAACATATTACCCCCGGAAATGAGGATCATCCCTGACCTTCTGGCGCGCGTTGAAAACTTATTTATTTCATCAAGCTGGTCTGGCCTAGGGTTTTATGGGGTTTTAAATTCGGTTTTAGTCCTTATTTTTAAACCCTTGTCTCTTTTTTATTATTCAGCCACCTAATTTAATCTTTTTAATTATTTTTAATTATTGTGTTATTATTGTATTTTTTAATGGCTGTACACCGCCCCGAGTCCCGCGGGGAGAGGGGGGCGGTATATAAATCTTGTAAATAAATAATAAAAATAAATAAATAATAGCTTTATTTTCAAATGTTTCTTTATTAACTATACTGCAATTTCACTAACAATATTTCTTTCCATAATTTCATTAATAATAGACAGAAACACATACAAATATTTCATTCATAAGAATATTGAATGAATTGGATAATTCCTTAATACTCTGGACAAAATGTTCCCTTTCTTAACCCAAATTGTTACTGGATTAGGCTTTTATGGCTATTTTCCATTTAAATATAAATCAAATTTGATGACATTTATGATTTTTTTCCAGATGTTTTTAAACTATGCATTTCAACTAATGGTAGAGTAGCATTTATCCAAGCAAACAAAAATATTGATATGTATGAATTACATTGAACTGGAAAAGCATGAAGACTATTCATAGATACAAATATACAAAATAAGTGATTTATTTTAAAAAGTACATAGCTAACACAGGTATTAACTAAACAAGAAAATCCACTGATTTGATGAAATTGTTTTAATTGCTGCAAGAGGAAGGAGTCTTTTTTGCCAAATAAACTTTGGGAATACATAATCAGTATTGGGAATTCTGCAAAATATTGGATAGTCCTAATATTTAAAGGGAGTGAGAGTTAATGTTTTGGAAGTCCAACAACCCAAAGTGAAGGAGCGACCTGCAGTGTCAGCCAACCCGCAGTGGAGGAGCAACCAATACAACTCCATCTCCTCTGACAAACAGCATTGGAATATTCCTCTTGGTAGACTGTGGAAAGAAAAAGCAACAAGGCTGAGACTACATTCAGGAATACCAAACAACCATTACCATTACCATTTTTGTGTTGAATTTATGTTTTACTGACAAAGAAATAAAGGGAGACTAGTATAGATCTATTTCAAGCTATTTAGCTCTCATCAGTAGAAGCAATATGCTTTATCCCATAACTGGGTAGACCAGGTTGCCCTGATAGACCAGTCCCACCAGAAAAAAACACATTACCATTACTATTATCATTTCTATTCCATTCAATTCTTAAATAGAACTAGTTTAAGAACTAGTTCTATTTAAGGTGGTTTAGTGGTTAGGACACCAAGCAAGTAGCCTCACAGCAAGAGACTGTGAATTTTAGTCCACCTTAGGTATGAAAGCTTCGATTTAAAGCTTTATTCAAGTCACTAGTTTAAGAACTAGTTCCATTTAACTATCAGCCCAACTCAGCTCACATGATTGTTATGGGGAAAAAAGGAGGAAAGAATATTGTGTGTGTTTGTTACCTTATTTATTAAAAAAATAAAGGCAGGATATAACTAAATACAATTCATACATTTGGAAACAAGATTACTCCATTAAAATGTATTTGCACAATGAATACTAGATATATTTAATTTTTCATCCAACTATGTTTTGAACTGAATGGGTATTATACAATGATCTGATTAGTAAAGTTTAAGATAGTACTTAAATTTATGCACCTGGCCCTTCTAATATTTAAACATTATTATCAGTGATATTAGAAATTCTCACCTTATAAATCTCTTCATAAGTTTCTTCATCGATTTCTATTGTGGTCACAGTCTCCTCAACATCACCCAAAATCATATTTAAATGCTGGTCATATGCCTTTGAAAGTGAAACAAGTTCATAAATATTGTTCTGGTGGCATCATTTATTATGGCATAAATAGAAAAATAAAATAAAATTCCAGCTTTAACATGTAGTAAATAGTTTTAATTTTCCAGTTTGCTGAACCTAGCTCTTTTATCATGCAAATTGATTTATACAGTTACATTCCATGCATAATTGTTGGAAATGCTATAATCAGGCTGAATGATTATATATATATAGATATAGTTTTCCAGATTGCTGGGTTTTATACCATTGCTACCAATGTATGTATGTACGTATGTACGTACGTATGTATGCATGTGTGTGTGTGTGTGTGTATTAGTATTAATGGTATAAAATCCAGCAATCTGGAAAATGATTTATTATAGAATGAAACAAGTATTAAAAGCTGATTTTTCTTTCTTGCCAGCTGCTTTTCTGTTCAATATATTTTATCAAAACTTTGATTTCTAAATCTATTTTAAGGTAGCTCTTACATAATAGGTGTCAGGATTTTGTGCCTTTATTGAAGTACATTCAAATCAAACTTAATTTCATATTTAAAAACAAGTTTGGCACAGAATTTTAATTTCAACTTGGAAATCTTTTCTGGATTATAATTCTACGTATGGACCTGTATTTTATTCAAAATTTGGATAGTTCTTAGCATAAGCATTTAATATACTAGCTTCTATTTGAATTGTTAAATAAGCACTTGAATTCTTTTATTTGACAGTTACTTTTACTAATAGGTTGTTTTGACTTATGACTATACTAAGCACTTTAGTTAATTATGGGATATGGATTTGATCTTACAAGAGAGTCTTTAATATGCAGTACTGATCTAATGATATCTCAATATTTTAATGTTCACTTTGTAAAATTATTTTCTATTTATTTCCTTATTTTTATACTATATTTCTTCTTGTTGTCAAAAACATGGATATACAAAATTGTACGTAACAAAGTTGAAGATAAAAGGATTATCTCTACCACTTTGCAAAAGGTTCCTCTTGTTATGTTGTCTAGATAAAAAATGAATATACTTTCAACTTTTTCTCCACTGAAATAATACTGATGGCCAACATTTCAGTTCTCAAAGTATTCTTCTATGTCAGGCATAATGCTACTATAACAAAAAAAAAAACCATCAACCATTATATTTTGCTTTTACAATCAGGTAAAGTAGTCCAGTTTTTAAAAACAAAAAAGCATGATTTACTGATGCAATTGCCTGAGAAAAGGATAAAATACCACTTTACTCAATGAAAATCTACATGGTTGATTTTGATATAGTGTAATATATGCATATAGATCCTTAATAAACCATACACTGAATCTCTATTTATTTTGCTAACTAATTGCAACTGTGGTGTAAAGCTATGACTTTAAAAATGGAGATTCGAGATCTGTACATGTTTTTAACTTATTTGTGCTCGTATCAGTGCTGTAATAAATCCAGAGATAGAACAGAAATAAAGATTTAGAAAGGAAAATAGAATCAGGAATAGGCTAAACTATAATTATTTTGATCAACTGAATCAACTGTTTTTGCTTGTATGACCAACTAACTGGCTTATGAGTGGCATATAAATAATAAATTATAACTTAACTAATTTTTCTCCACAACGATCTATTACTAAATAAGCACTGTTAACAACTTGTTTTACTTTAAGAAAAAAAAACCCTTTAAACCAGAAATATAAAACTGCAGAAAAAAGATGACCTAAGCCTGCCAGAGGTATTTCACCCCTTTATAACAATTTGCAAATGAGCCCTGGTTATACCTATGCTTGCAGTGTGGTTCTCAAAAGCCTCTTGCAGTCCTTGAGCTTAAAAAAATGTACAACTCTACTTTAAAATGTCAGCCCCTCTCCCCATTTCTATGTAATTTTACTTACATGTAACCTGCCTCTAAGTTCTCGGTCATTCCTCATTTTTACATAAATCCTTTCGTCAAGACTTAGTCTGATGAGATCCAAAGGCTCTTCTACAGTGTTGGTGGTTTGTTGCTAAAAAATATAAAAATGTAGAGATATACTTTAGCAAACAAACCTGAGATTTGATCTAGTAATTAAGGCATCAGGCTAAGAATGAGAAGATCATGAGAAGTCTCACATTAGGCATCAAAACCAGCTGCATGACTTTGGGCTGGTCTCTCTCTCTCTCAGCCTAACCCACCTCATTAGATATGTTTGTTTCCTTGAATTAGTTATAAAAATAATAAAAGCAGGTTGTATATAAATAAATAGTAAATGTTGGCTACTGATACTTACTCATTTCTTCTCAAAAAAACCTAATCTGATGACAAGTAATGTTTACTGAAATCAAATGGGACACAATTAAGGTATAGTTTGTAATATAATATGGTGAATTTTCATCAGCTTTCAGGACAAGAATTCACTTGTGATGACAGGATCAACAGGAAAATGCAAATAAAATTAGAGAAAATATATACTGCTTCCCTCAACCTAATCCACATTAATAATTGTTTTGATATATTAATATTTACTTTTGAAAAATCTTAGAAAAGACCACCTCTTTCTTAAACAAAAGACTGGGTGTACATTTCACTAAAAAGACTCAGTCTATCTTGTCAAAGGTTATAATAATGTTTGTATTTACTGACAGTATGAGTCAATGTTTTTCAAATAAATGTACTATAGGTAATTTTTTCTTTGACCATAATACTTACAAATCTCAAACAAAAAGACGATAGTGTCATATATCATTTTTCTGTTTTATATTCCAAGTTCAAAATAACTTATTTTCCAATACTGAAAAAGGTCACTAATTGCAACAGTTATCAATAGTTATCAAATAATTAAAAAGTTACACATCAAGAAATGCCCATGCAATTGAGTTTATAGCCTAAGCTTTCCTACTTGTAGACAGCATATCTATATCAACTTGCTACCTCTTCAACAAGTACAAGAATATATTATTTTTACGCACAAAAGGCATTCAACAGCCATACAAATATGTACACCCAGATCACAGCAACACACTAGTGGTACACCTGCTTTGAAAAACCCTACCTGTTGGTTTTAATCCAGGGGTCGCTCAAGGTTTAAGGATCAATATAGCAATGGAAAACGATTTAAGGCAGCATTTGCTTAAACTTTTTCCCCTTAGGATCCCTTGCCACTTTAAAAAATTATAGCGGACCCCAAAAGTTTGTTTGTATAGGTTACATTTACCAATATTCACATCAAAAATTAAAACTGACACTTGGGTGAGCAGCAAAACGTTTTAAACCCAAAAGAAAATTAGTCAAGTTACCCTGACTGAACTTCCAAACTGGATGACTGAGAATCTTCATCGACTTCTCATTATAGTGGTAAGATTTTAATACTGCATTATTTTATAACACCGAGTGGCAAATCATTTCGATTTTGCGGACCTTCTGGGACGCCACATTTTGAGAATTTAAGGCATTTTATCAGAAACCATGAAGTAGCATTTCATCCACTGCAGAACCTTAATATTGTCTTATGTTTGTATCAGTTAAGGCTTTGAAAAAGGAAAATAAAAGCAGCTTATAGGAGTCCTGTCGGTATTTGAGATGAGCGGCCGATTATAAATCGATTAAATAAACCTCAAGAGGCAGGTCGCTATAGGAAACACTAACGCTCACCAGAAGCCGTTTACTGGGACTTTGCAAAACTCAAAGCGAGAGCTTAGAAACTGAAGCTGTAGTTAAACCATCCCCCAGGTTTGCCACATTTTCCACCGCAACGGGGTCAAATCCCTAGAAGATTCAGCGGCCGACAAGCCGCCAAACCGGCCGTTTCACCCACCTGATCCACTTCGTCCGCCATTTTTTTCAAATGGCAGACCTCTTTCTTCTCGCGAGACTTTAAATGAAGCCCGATACGGCGCTACTGAACACTTTGCAGAGTACGTAAAGCTACGAGAGTAGATGCTCGTGTAACGTCCAGCTTGCGGGTTAGTTCATAGAAATCACCATTCTTTTGCTTTTTCAAGTTCTTTTGGACTCTGCTCGGGTTGGACTGAACCATTTTTTTCCCCGATCTGGGCCAATTTTAAGACGTGTAGATTTCAATTCCTAGTGCATTTCAAAGTTGCCCAGGTTGAGAAACGTTGGGTTAGATTATCCCAAAGGTGCTTTTCCAAGAGGCAACTGGACAAGAGTCTTTGGGACAAGCTGGATAAGCCCTTTTGGGATAATAACCACGACCTGGATGACTGAGAAGCTGCATAGACGCTGGTTTAGATGAACAGTTCACACGTAAACAAAGCTGGTGGAAATCAAGCCGCTTCCGTCTGTGGTTTTCCTCAGCCCGTTCTTTAAATGCGTCTCCCTTTGAACCGATTCAATACCGCCCCGTGTGAATGAATATTCATACATCAGGAGTGAAGCTTGAGCGCTTTTACGCTTCCTCTTGGAGGGAGCCGAGAAATAAGTTTGCGGGCGCTTCCTCCAAGGCAAGGGAGAGATGCGAAGCACAACCAGTCAGCTCGATCCGGAGTAATGCAGAGCTTCACAAAGACAAGGATCCCCCCTCACTCCCACTCGCCTTGAGCTTTTCTGGAGCCGCCGGCACGGAAGGGACGTCAAGGGAGGAGGCGCCACGGAAAGCCGGGAGCTCCCGGCGTGGCTCTGTCTTGTTTGCCTCCTGCGAGAAGCGAGGGGTAACGGAGGGCGGCTCTAAGACGCGGCTGCTCACCCGCCCTGTGAAAGAGACGCTTCGCTCTTCTTTGACACCTTCGGGAGGTCGCCCGGCTTCTGCCTCTCTAGCTGCTATTCTCTCCTTCGGGGCTCTAGTGGCGGCGGATTGGGCTGTTTCCTTTCGCGGAGTAGCGGCCGGGATGGTCGGGAAGCGTAAAGGGGTTTTGCAGGTGCAGCGGTCCTGCAAGAAAGTTAAGGGAGAGGCTCCAGCCGCCGCCGCCTCTTCCTCCTCTTCCTCGGGTCTGAAAACCTGTGAGCAGCGAGTCGGTAAAAAGACAGTCAGATCTCGAGCAGGAGTAGTAAGCTGGGGGTGGGGGTGGTTGGGGAGCTGGGGAGACAGCTTAGAGAGTTATACTTCAGAGCCCGAAAGGAGTAATTGTAATTATAAAGCAGCTTTTTTCTGCTGCTCCTGGCAGATTTCACGCCTCCTTTCGTCTCTTGTGGAATGGTTTCGTTGCCTTTCCTGAGCGACAAGAAGTTAGCAACTTGGACCGCTTCGGGCGGAATTTTCTCTTATGCAACGCTTATGTAAAAATGTTAAGAAAAAATTCTCCAGAACTGTTGATCAGCCCTTTCAATTCCACCCCCCTTTAAAATAAGTGTTTCTGCAATTCCACATTTAAAACTCTTTTCGGGGCGGCGGGAGGGGGTATGTATGTGCAATAAACGCTGAGGGCGAGACTAAAGTACAATACTGTGGTGAGCAGAATGAAGTTGTGAATGAAGCTCGAGTTGTTGTGCCACGTGATTAAAGGACACTTTGAATGGCGCTCTCTTTCTCTTTGTTAGAGTTACTGTTTACGCAGTTCTTCGTCGCCAATATATGCTTAGAAATTACTAAATGTTTAATGGATAGGACTTTGTGTAATTTATTTTTTTTATCTTGTTTTCTGATGAGTGAAATCAAAGGCTGACTTCAGTTCTTTATCAGAATGGGATGCAGCTTTCTGCTGATTAGGTTAATGCACCATGGATATTCAGTAAACTTTAAGGAGAATTTAAAAAAATATGTCATTAATAGAAAGTTGTAGAGTTCATTTATAATGCTGACTGTATTGAATTGAATAAAAATGTATTTGCCTACACACTTAAGGAGAAGCATCTTAGTTTACAAATCCTTGCAGCTTAATTTTGAATAGATAATTGGAAATTAAGTGGGATTTTGCTTAAAAAGTTCCTTTAAAAATCTGTAATCTACTTTTCCCCAGTGATTTTTTTTTTTTTTTTGCAATTTTCTCCATTTTTGATGCAGATAATTTTGAAGATGAAAAGCCTGAGAAGAAAGATAGGCCCAAATTGTCATCTGGAAAAAAGAGAGAAAAAGAACATGTCCCTCAGACATTTCGTAAAAATTCCAATGAAAAAAGATCAAAATCCAAAGTCAAGGAACAAATGAATAGAAGTATAGAAAGCCAAGAGTTCCTTCCAAAAGCAGGGAAATGCAGGTGAGCAACTTTAATATTTTTTGTAGACATTTTCAATGTATACATACAAATTATTCGAATTGAAAGTCTATTAAAGCTACCTACTGCAACCCTCTATTTAGTGTGGGAATATCTAGAATAAATTTTGATGGATTTCAAAGACCAGTCATTGTGCAGAGTGCCAAGATGTCTGATCACATACGTGGCGTTTATTATTTTTATACCATTTTACAAGCAAGGAAGACTAGCATAGATACGGTGTTTGGATTGGAGAATAGATCCCACATGGGTGCAACTTCCCAACCACATTGGTACAACCTCCCAACCAATCCTTAATACTAGTGGTGATGTTAGTAAAATGAGGTCACCTATAAGTCCAGAAAGTCTGGGACTTTCCACCTTCACCAAAATATAGGGAATGAGATCATGCAAGTAGCCAAGAGGCCCCATATAGGTTTTTAGACACTGCAATTTGCTGCTAACATCTAGCACCATCTATAGGAGCTCAGTGGCCACTACAAAATTTTAGCTTCTGCTTGAATACAGAAAACAGGAACCCAGCAGATGCTCTTAAACTGCTTACTGTTTTTTGAACTAAACGTTTCCTAAAAAGTAACCAGAATCTCATTTTTTTTCTGGAATTACAGACCACTGGAAAGATAGATAATAGCGGTATACTTGATATGCTGAAGGGGTATGGCTTCTCTTCAGATACTTGGAAAGTGCCATTACATCCCCTCTCAATTGCCATTTTTCAGGACTAATGTAGCTAGTCCCTTCAGTTGCTTCTCATAAGACGTAATTTCTTATTACCTTATCATCTTTTCTTCTATTTTTTAAAAAAGTAGAATAATCTCTTAATCTGTATCTAAAGCTGAACAGAGTATTCCAAAGCAGATTCTGATCAATGCAAAATATACCTGTAGTCCTCAACTTACAACCACAATTGAGCCCAAAATTTATTTTTTTAAGTGAGAAGTTTGTGAAGTGAGTTTTGCCCCAATTTACGACTTTTCTTGACACATTGGTTAAGTATTAAATTAGTAACACCATCATTAAGTGAATCTGGCTGCCCCATTGACTTTGCTTGTCAGAAGGTTTCAGAAGGTGATGACATGACCTTGGGCACTGCAACCGTCATAAATATGAAACAGTTCTCAAACATCTGAAGGTAAATCATCTGACCATGGGGATGCTGCAGTGATCATAACTGTGAAAAATAGTCATAAATAAAATGGCTGCTGTAGCTTCGAATAATCTTTAAATTGTAAGTCGAGGACTATCTATCGGAACATTTATTTGCCAGAGTTGAAACTGCCGTGGTTTTTTCAGACTAAATGTTATCAAAGCAGATATCTCCTAAACTTATGCCTGTGAATTAGGTTTGTTTTTTCTAAGTATAGAGTACAGCATTTGTAACTATTAAATTTCATGCAGTTTTCTTCCCATTTAACCTGTAAAGATTCTTTGGAGGTGTATTTATGTCTCCTGAAGCATTAGTTATCCGAGTTTTGTACCTTTTTCCATTTTGCAATGACTATAAGGAATTTAGAAGTTTTTTATTTTTTGCTTTGGTTACACACGGTTTGTTACGTTGTCTAAAGCAGCGGTCGCCAACCGGTGGGCTGCGGCCCACTGGTGGGCCGTGAGAAAATTTTGGTGGGCCGCAGAGAAATATCACCCCCAGAGCACCCCCATAAAGCAATTAATCCAGGCTGCGCAGAAACACAAGGCTGCACTGTCAACATGGCCCACGGGAACCCTCCCCGCACACTCACTCCTTACCTGGTAAACTTGCCTGCTAAATTGCTATTTTTCCTTTTTCTGACCATCATCTGTTCTGCTGTGCCAGGAGATTTAGATTAGCTAAGAAGCAGGAAATGGTTGGATTTCTTGCTTTCTAGCTAGTCTTTAGCTCTTCAGCTCAGCACAGCCGAACCTCCCTTAGGACTGAAGGTTTGCTTGCAAGCAAATTCAGTGCAGCCTCATGGCAAGCAAATTTGAGAGACTGAGCTAGCCGATGACAGATAGATAGATCACTGAATGATTCTGTGAGCAACTCAATCTGCCTGCCTGCTTTGCCTGATTTTGGGTAAAAGTTGCTGTTTTTTATAAAAAAATTCAATATTTACATGCATAGTGTGTTGTGAGTTAATTTTGTGAATTTGCAAGCAAATTTTATGTGATAGACTGAGCTAGCCAATGGCAGATAGATAGATCTCAGAATGAATCTGTGATTCTGTGAGCAACTCAATCTGCCTGCTTTGCCTGATTTTAGAGTAAAAGTTGCTCTTTTTTTATAAAAAATTCAATATTTATATAAATATTTATAATATTTACATACAAGCCATGCCCAGCCAGTCACATGACCACCAAGCCACACCCACAAATTAGACCACGCCCACAGAACCGGTTAGTGGTCCCTGGGATCTAAAATTATGAGTTTGGTGGTCCCTGAAGTCCAAAAGGTTGGCGACCCCGGTCTAAAGTAATAAACTGTGGTTAATATTACTGTAAGTTTGAATTGTATCAGGGAAAGCAAAGCAGAGTACATGAGGCAAGGGGAAAAATCATAGTATATTTCTTTTTGAATTCAGTAGCGGTTTGCAGAGAACTCCTTTAAAGAAAAAAACAGATGCAAAAAAAGAATTAATTATAACAAAGAGAGAAGAAGATGAGGATGAGGAAAGTGAGGAAGAATGGGAAGATGTGGAAGGTAATTCATTCTTCATTTCATTCATCAAATAAGCCATTTGTCTCATTTTCTGATGGCTTCTTGTGGTTTATGCTTATTTTCATACTGAAGTCGTCCAAAGATTATCACAGATTTATTGACTGTTGTGTTTCTTTTATGCCTGTCTGAGCCTGATTGACTTTTTTTTTAAACTTTCCAGGTGATGCAGAGTAACTAATTAAATAAGTAAATGATAGAGCAACTATATTGTTTCTTCAGTTTCAAATAAGATGAAGGAACTATCTGGAAGTTGATTGGCTGAAACTTTCATTTAGTGTGTCATCTCTCTCTTTCACAAAGATCACCCTTAGATTTAAATAGTGAAAACACAGCACTATTTTAAATAATTTTAAATAAACTTTATTTATTTATTTGTTTATTTAAGACCCCAAGAGAGACGGGCAGTTAAAAATGTGAAAAATAACTAAGTACAAATAATTTAGATCCCACCTTTTATTCAGGAGCTCAAGACAATTTGCATAACAATCCTACCACCCACTTTTCCCCCTTTCAATAACCACTTTGTGATTTGTTTCCACTAGTTATAGTTTATCTGAGCTAAGGTGGTACAGTAAATTGATTGATTAAAAATGAAAAAGATGGTAAAAAGGGGTATTAGAACAGAAGGAAATAGCAATAGCATTTAGACTTATATACCACTTCACAGTGCTTTACAACCCTCTCTAAGCAGTTTAGAGAATCAACATATTGTGCCCCACCAATCTGGGTACTCATTTTACTGACCTTGGAAGGATGGAAGGCTGAGTCAACCTTGAGCCAGTGAGAATCGAACTGCTGGCAGTCAGCAGTCAGTAGAATTAGCCTGCAATACTGCATTTTAACCACTGCGCACCATGGCTCATATATTGCATTAAGTACTAGATTTCCAATATAAAATGGATTATGTGCCATAATAGACATTTATAAATTTCTTCTCCTATCTGATGTCTTACAGATATGTTGGAAATATAGCTTCCTAAAACTCAAACCAGCAAAGCCAGTAGTATCCATTAGAACACCCAGTTGGAGAAGAATGACTCATAAAAGAATGTGATATTTGCCTGAATGATAGGCAAAATATTTGTTAGATTGATATTGTTTAGCTTGTTGCCAAAAAGTGATTCAGAAATGCTCATAAATTGTCATATTTTATGCCTTCATGTATCTTAATTTTCTGACGTTGAAACCATATGGGAAGCAGCTCTGAATTGCAACTGTTCGATTCTATTTGAAACACACTGGTTAGATTTAGACCTTTATTTCCAGACCTTTGTGAACCTGAGATCGAGATGCTGAAAGAAGTTAAGGCACCAAAGCTGCCCAACACAACTGTTGAGATAGAAATTGAAACACCTGAACAAGCAAAGAAAAGAGAGAAAAGGTAGGCAGACATCCATGTGGGCTGGAGTCCCAATAGAATTGGGTGGCCAATAAATTTAATAATAATAAATAATGTACTAATATTTCGGGTTTTCACAATTGATTTGGCTTTTAGAGGGAAAGAGTCTATATAAAAGATTTTCAGAGATTTTGCTGTGGCCTCTTTTTCCAATTTGGTCCCCAAGTTTGTAAATATGGTACCTTTGCTATTTGTAATTATTAATCTTATGTGTTACATATTTTTAAGATTAAGAAAAAACAGTTTTTTTGCTTAGGATTTTGGTAACCTTCATTGATATTTTGTTTGTGTTGTCCTTAATTTTGGCTATTACAACCATATAATAGACATTGTTATATTTTGCTTTGTATTGTCTTCACATTTGACTAGAATTAGGTTCAGAGTTTTGATTGCTTAGCAATGCGTTTATTAAGCAAGTCATCATATGGCAAGACCAAATTTTACAACCATTTTTACTGTGGTCATTAAGCAAATCATGTGGTCATTAAGCAAATTCAGCTTCCCCAATTAATTTTACTTGTCGGAAGTCAACTGGGAAGATCACAAGTTTAATCATGTGGCTGCAAGATGATGCAACTATTATAAATGCAAGTTGGTTGCTAAGCACCCACATTGTGATCACGTGATCATGAGAGTGATGTAATGATTATAATTTTGAGGAGAGGTCATAAGTCACTTTTTCCAAAACTGTTATAACTTCCAACTGTTGTTAAACAGACAGTTGTAAGTCTAGGACTACCTGTAATTGACTCCTACATCATTAGGAAGCAATTTACATATTGCCAAATAAAAGAAAGGAATTCACACAACCAGTAGTCACATATAGTATATAGCTTCTGACAAATTGTAATAAGTTACGTGATCCTTGCGGTTTCTTGCTATAAATGACTGCTCAAAATCTAGATTAGAGGTGGGAACTGTGCACTTTTAAGAGGGTGATGAGAAATGGAGAACTGCTTTATGCACTTAATCAGAGCTCTGATTCTTTTCCCCCTGGGGTTTTGCTGTTCTTTTCATGTATTTCTGGCCTGAAGTGGATAAGATTCCCACCAACCAGCCTTCAAGGACAACAGAATGGGATTTATTTAGAAAGAGAGATGCTAAAGACATTATAACATACAGTCAGTTTGGTTTAGTGGTTAAGGCCCTAAGCTAGAAACTCACAGGATTGTTGTTATGGGAAAAATAGGAGGAGGAAGGAGTATTATGTATGTTGGACATCTTGAGTTATTTCTAAAAACAAAGGCTTGATGTAAGTAAAATAAAATAATTAAATAGAACTCATTGTTTTATTTTACATGAAATCTTGCAGAGAGAAACGGCAAGCTGAGTTTGAGATATATCTCCGTCGAATGCTGAAACGCTTCAGCAAAGAGGTCCGCGAAGATACTCATAAGGTTTGATCTTCAGGGTTAACTTGTCAGAAAATTGGGAGACTTCTAGGGGCAGAGTTCATTATCTGAAGTATTACATTTATCAATTTACCCTGGCAATTACACTAATTGAATTTGAAGGTACTTTAGAGTTAGGATCATCTAATGCAAGACTTACAATGCAGTATGCCGTTAAAATATTCCTGATCCGTAATCTTCCAATCTCGGCATAATCAAATTTCTGAAAGGTGAACTTATTACTGTACAAATGTTTCACCACTGTTTCACAGTTGAGCAGCTTTTACTATTGGAGGAACATTAACTGAGGAAAGTAAGAGAATCAGTTTGGTCTAGTGGTTAAGGCACTAGGCTAGAATGTAGAGACTGTGAGATTAAAAGTCTCACCTTAACCATGAAAGCCATCTGGGTGATTTTGAGCCTGTCATTCTCTCTCTCAGTCCATCCTACCTCATAGGGCTGTTGTGGGGGAAATAGAAGGAGGAATGTGTATTGGATATGTTTGCTGGCTTGAGTTATTTGTAAAAATAATAAAGAGGGAATACAAATAAATACTACACATCTAGATCGTTAGTGATTTCCAAAAAACCAACTGTCAATGTATACTTACTTGGAAAACAGCATCTTAAATTTTGGGAGGAATTTTAAAAAAATGTTTCTGTGCATATAACAATATTTTAAGTTAGCACTCAATAAACATAACTCTAAGAATTAATTTATTTTGCACATTTTGTAATAAAACTGAATTTTATTTGAAAAACCTGTTTAGTGCAGCTGCTGTGACATATGCTCTGTAGATGCAAATTTAAAACCACACTTTCAAATTCAACTGCCACGTGCATCTTAAAAATAAACTGAGCAGTTGAAATACTAGCAGATGTACAATAAATACAGCCTCAAAAAGAAACCAACTGTCAAACTGATACTCAGTTAAAATTCAACTCTGTGACATTAGAAACATCATAAGACTTGAGGCAGAGAATATTAACTTCCTGTGGTCTCTCACAATACATCTTGATATAATTAGAACAATGCAGGAAAATCTTAACAGATGAGCTTGGCCTGGAATATGTATGAGCTAAGAGTTGAGGGTTAAATTACCATCTACCATCCATACTAGAAGTTCATATTCATATAAAATATTCATATGAAATTCATATAAAATATGAATTTATATAATCCAAGGAGAGAAGAGAAATAAGGTTATTTCATCCCTTGGTTGAAAGCGGAACATTCACTCCAATTGGTCATGAGAGTAGTGTAACTCTACAAATGTTTTCCTTAAATATGCATTTTTATTTCCTTTTTTCTTCTCCCTCTTCTTCTCCCTCCCCCCCAGTCTTGGAAAGTAGGGTGTGCAGAGACCTCAGAGTCAAAACAGCTCCCCACAACCTTGGCCCTGGGAGCTCCTTCAAATGTTGCCATCCAATTCTAATATTTAATGGGGATGAGAAGAAATTGTTAAATGTATGAGGAACAATGACTTTACTTGTGATAATTATGTATAAAATTGAGGTGTACATTTATAGTTTGCCCTAACCCCTGCCTGTTTTGGGGAAGTTTAGCCCCAGCATACCATTGAAAACCCAAATGCAGGTCTTGTTCCATGAAATGATGATGGATGCCTAGGCTAAAGAATGGAACAAGATACTTTTTAACAGGAATTAACCGGCACAGTGACATAGATGATTGGAATGCTTAAAAGGTATGTTTCTTGTGGCTTCTCTGTCTTCTGTCAACCAGTGAGGTGTTGTGAGGGAAGCAGAGCTGGATCCAACTGAATGAATTTGGCCCATATTGGGCCTGTCCCCTGAATTGTAAAAATAACTTCAGTATCTCTGAGGTACCTTAAGGCTGCTTGTTTCCTTAGGATCCATGTCCTTTTCCCAACAGGTTCACTTACTGTGCCTATTAGCCAACGGTTTCCACAGGAATAGGATCTGCCTTCAGCCAGATCTTCAAGCAGTTGGCCTTTCTATCATTCCAATTCGCTTCACCAAGGACCCTGTAGATCGCATCAACCGTCTGTTTCTGTCAAATCTTGTGAATTGGTAAGGTTTTTTTTTTCTTTTTCCATTTCTTTTTTTAATTGAATTTAGGGTCCAACAGTGGAAAATCTGGCTTTCTGTAACTATGATTAGTCCAAGAATAAGGAAGTAAGTGTGAGCGAGTCTTCTTTTTAGTTTAACTGTAAGACTTGAGATAGTTTTTTCCCTACCTATTCCAGCTCCCATGGGAGAGATAAATGATGGGGCAAATAAATAAATCATGGTTCTCTTGTTTTTAAAATAAAGGTTTTCTGCAACTTTTACCATTAACAATCAGCTCTCTGACAGTGAAGATTGGCGGGTTACTCTAGAGAGGCGCTTTGCTGTCTATGCTGCACGAGATGAGGCTGAACTGGTGCAGGTAAGTGATAGAAGGCTTTGCAAGGCATGCTGGATCCTTGCTATGTTGTAATCATAGTAAGGATAATATGAGGGAGGTAGAGGCTAGAAGCTTGTATTTTTCACATACCAAGAGAAAGACAGATCACCAGATATTTCTATACACCTCTTGCTCCTTTAGCTATTGATGTCATCATTGGAAATTCTGTATTTATCCTAAACATTGCATACAAGGAATTTATCGGACATTATGCATGTGTGAACCTGAGTGTATGTCTGTACAAACACATATGTGCAAAGACGTGCAGCAGTTTTAGCATTCATGGCCCTAGGGAAAAAGATTAAGGCTTCAATTGTCATAATTGTAGGGGAGAAGAACCTGCTTTACATATTATATACAAATTATATATTTGTTGGATTTCAAAACATTTGCAGCAATTGTCATATAGGTAAACAGTATTAACACTGAATGGGGGAAGAGAGGTACAAAAATCAGATTCAAAACTTTGTTTTTTCCTAATAGATATTTTTACTTATTCTTCGAGCACTGCATCTAATGTGCCGACTTGTATTATCTTTACAACCCATTCCTCTCAAAGAGCCACCGGGGAAAGTAAGTATAGCAAAATTGTTTCTGTCTGTTTTTTTCCAGGAGTTGATCCTTCCCGAACAACCTGAGACTTTGTAGTAAATCTGTTTGATGTCTATTTTTAATATTTTTGCTTGTGTTTATGAGTGTGCTTTGGTTTGTTTTCCTTAATATCTTCAAGTGTTTGTTAATTCCTTATTATTCTGAAAATAAAGATAAATGTATACATTTAAGATTATTTTAAAGTGAGATAACTACAGCTCATTGAGTAGGCTAGACTACCTATGGTTTGTAAATTGTATAAGATTGTACTTAGTCACTTCTTTGAATGGTAGGTAATCCTCGACTTATGACTGTGGTGTAGTGACTGCCCATCATGGTCGTAAGTTGTGATGGTTTTTGAACTGTGGTTTCTAAGGTGTTTGCCAATGGTTCGCTATGGGTTGAAGTAAATGCTTGCTTTTTATAAAACTATTGTAAAACATGGTTACGTAACTGTGGGATACTGCAAGCAGCCATAAATATCAGCCAGTTACTGAGCTCTTGACATGCAGTCATATAACTTCGGGGGAGAGGGGCCATCAGAATAAGGTCATAAGTTCAATTGGGAGATCCATTATAAATTTGAACAGTCACTAAGGTACCATTTGTAAATCATGAATTACATGTATATAACTCCTTGGGTTGAATTTATGCTGCTTTCTTCGGTATCTCTTGATTCAATATCTGCAGAATGTAAAAACTGGGGCTGAGAAATGATATGGCAGTAGCCTATGGGTGGATAAGCCATATCCTATAGAGAGATGCAATTACAAATATTACAGATGGGAGGGGCACTGGCAAAGTTGTCAGAACAATAGAGCTGGCTTACATAAGTAGATAATGCATGGTTTTTAAAGGGAAGCAGTCTGTTTGTATTGATAAATGTGTTTCTAGTCCTTATGACTAAGAGAGAAAGAACTAAAAGGTGTCCAGATTTGTAGTCCGTCATCATCATAAAGGCCACAAAAGATGAGAAATGGTGGTAGTGGAGTTTTGTTACATAGACTCCCTATGCCAGTGAAACAAACAGCACAATCCACAGATCCAGCATCTCCACCAATACATTGTAATTCATATTGGGTTGTAAAAAGTGAACAGCTAATATAATCTAAGAGCAGATCATTTTCTAAAGTCAACAATTTGAATTTGAATTCAATGGAGCTTTCCATATATTTTTTGTTTGTTTCTTCTGCTTTTGCCTCTCAAAATCTTTCTGTCTCCTTCATATTTGTTTCAGGGAAAATCCTCCAAGAAAAGCTCTGTTTTGGTAGCTTCTGGGACATTGCCCGATTCTGCCAAAAGCACAAGACAATGCACAAGAGCAGATACTGCTAAGAAGCCAAGCCTCTCCAGGGCCAAAAGACTAAGGAAGAAATCTCCAACACAGGAAGATAGTCAGAAAGATATAAAATCTGAGAATGATGAGAAGATCTTGAGGGCGGATCAAGGGCTGGGCAGGCCTAAAAATGACCGACGACGGCAAGTAGCATCAAAAGTGTCCTATAAAGAAGAGAGTGGAGACAGTGAGGATAATAATTCTGAATTCTGTCCTACAGAGGAAAATGATGATGCTAGCATATCTGATGAGGATTTTGAAATTCCCAGAAAAAAACTGAAGTCACCACTAGGAACCCCTAAAACAACGCTAGGAACCCTGAAAACAAAAGCAATGGTTAACAGGCAACGATCCATGCCTTCTGTGTCGAAAAGACACAAGGACTCAGAGATAATTGGTAGTTCGGTAGACAAAACAGTCAGCCCATGTTCTTCAAACTCATCCAAGAAGAAAAACAAAATAATTTCTAGTGATGAAGAAGAAGAGCGGAGGCCAGGTGTATCGAGAGGCACGGACCATTGGGTAGAGGTTTTTCTTGAACGAGAAGATCGATGGTTATGTGTAGACTGTATTCATGGCAACGTTGGACACCCTCTGGAATGTTTCAAGTATGCCTCAAAGCCAGTGTGCTACATCATTGGCATTGACGACAATGGATTTGTAAAAGATGTAACACAGAGATATGACCCAGGATGGATGACTGCAACAAGGAAGTGTCGTGTGGATGCCCAGTGGTGGGAAGAGACCTTGGAGCCGTACAAAAGTTCCTTTGTGAAACGAGATGCAAAAGAAGAAAAAGAGGTAAATAAAATGGAACTGGAGGATATTTTTCCAGTAACCAAAATTGCAACTAGAAGGACTTGATTTTTTTTTTTATCCTTTTCTGATAGGTTTCGATCCCTGGGTTGCAAAAACATGGAGCTCTCTTCTTTTATCTTGGTCTGCTTTTCATCCAAGATCTCAAACTAATCTGTTTCTCTTAGTTTACCCATTAACTCAGATGTCATGTGCTTTTATTCAGTTTCCCTTCAAATCAGTTCTTGGCTGAATGACAGCAGAGCTTGTGAACTGTCCTCTTTAAATGTCCCTCAGTATGTCTGGCTACTTAGCTCATATAACCATTAAGAGGCAAATGCTTAGACAGTCTCAAGTTTCAAAGACATCTTCCCATTGATGAAAATGAGAAGTGTTCAGACCTCAGAAATTGTATATAACAATGAAGTGAGCAACATTCTTTACTTTGTATTTATTTCTTTGTTTTTCAGTTTGGATGTCACCCAATGTGTATGTTCTATCTTCAACAAAACTCTAGTGGATTGATACTTTAATTCAATTGTACTACATCTGATTGATTAAATTTATTTCCCACCTTTCTGTTTGCATAAGCACTATATAAGCTGAAATTAACTGGAATAAAACTATGAAGTATACAAAAGATGATATTAGAATAAATCTAATTAAAGAATTAACAAGTTTGGGAGAAGAAATGAATTTTTACATTTTCCTAACTTCTGGAAAGTAGCAGCCAAATGCACATCTTCAGGGAGACCAATTCGTAGTCTGGAACCACATAGAAGAAGGCCTCTAGTATATCCATATTTGGGCAAGTTCATACCAGAAATAGTTTTAGTTGACTTGGCCTCTCATACGTCTTTGAACCAAAACTCCTTACTGTACTTTCCAGCATAATCAACATAGTGAAAATCCCTTCCAGGAAAAATAGGGTTGCCAATAATGCTTAGATAATGTCTATAATACCGATAGTTACTTACCGGTAAATACAAAGCTTTGGACTAAGGGCGGGTTAATACACCAGGCCTCAATATTGTCTTTTATCTAGTCTTCCAAAAACTGAATATATTTGTAATTGCTTTCCTATATATTCTACTGGTAATAACATGGTTCCCAGTTTCTAGCTAAACTTCAAGATCAGCCTTTGCCAAAATCCATCAGTGAATACAAGAATCATCCACTTTATGCTTTGAAGAGGCATCTCCTTAAGTATGAGGCCATATATCCTGAGACAGCTTCAATTCTAGGATATTGCCGAGGAGAGGCTGTCTACTCCAGGTGAGACATTTCGCAGGTGTGTACGCTATGAAGCACGGCTTCATTTGGTACTCATCACATTGTACCACAAGCAATACCTTACTATTTTTAACATTTAAACAAGGATCTGTGTTTGTACAATCCGCAATAATTGTTACTCTTCTATCAAGGTACAGAGCGTTGCCTTATCTAACATTGCAAAGGACAATTATTCCCAAACTTGACTGAACTTCAAGGGTGCAGTTCAGCACAGAAGAAATTTCCATTTACTCAACTTCATTGAAAAAGTGAGGACTGAACTGGCTGTTTGAGGCCCAAGAGGGCCTGGCTGTCCATCACTAGAAGCCATAGCTTGTTTATGCAAGTTACATAGGAAGGACAAATCTGGTGTTCCTGGGTACAAAGCCAATATCCCTTTCATCCTTTGGCTTTTCTCTCCAAAAATGAATCTGATTTTTCTTTTTCCCCTCTGTAACAAGGTTTGAGTTGGATACTAGGGGTAGATGGAGCTACTCAGAGTGCATCCATGAAACCTGTTTTTCTGCTTGAAAAGTCCACCTATGCTTATTTTCCCCCCAGTCTTTCCCATATTAAACAGTATGGGGATTTCATTCAAGTAAGCATTCAGAGGAAAGTGAGCCATTTGGTATAGTGTTCTTTATTGTATATTGTGTATATTATCTAATACATAGTTTATTGTGAATATTATCTGTATGAAGCTATATTATTTACCAAGAATGGTATTTGGGTAATTTCAGAGACTGTATCCATACCTTGCACTCCAAGGACACCTGGTTGAAACAAGCTCGAGTGGTGAGGATTGGGGAAGTGCCTTATAAGGTAGAGTGATATCAACAATATTTTCAGGCGAATGTTGAAATTTGTGGCAGGATAAAACTTCAGATTAAAGGATTTTCCTGCCTGTCTTTTGTGCTTTGTTTTGTTTTGTTTTTGGTGGCTTATACCACACAATTCCCACAGGTAGATACTACACAATTGGATACTACACAATTCCCATAGGTGGGCTGAAATAGTGATATCATTATCCTGGTGTTGCCATTAGATGCATGATTGTCAAACCAAAAGGTAGACCAGAGTAATAAGAGTCTGTCTGACTTACTAGTACTGACAGACTCAGTGCTACCTAATCTGGTTTAATGGACTTTTGTGGAAAAATACTGCGAGGGGGATGTTGGAAGATTAAGTAATTCTTACTCCTAAGGAGATGGGCAAACTCCTGGTGCACAACCAAGTCCTACATGTTTCTCCATGAAGAAAAGGCTGTGATCATTATTTTGAGAATTATGAGTAAGAAGGAATTACGACGACACTCTAAACTCATTGTGTTTGCACAGATGGTGAAAGGTTATTCTAACCAAGCAAGAAAAGCACGAATGGCAGAACCTGCAAATCGGGACAAAATGGATTTGCCATTGTTTGGTCTCTGGCAGACCGAGAAATACCAGCCACCTCTGGCTGTTGATGGAAGGGTAAGCTGGCAATTAGGTAGATTGGGTAGGTTTTAAACTATTCTCCCGCACAATTTATTTCAGTGTAAGTTGTTCCAATTTCTTTCCCATTCCATTTCTCTTTTAGGTTCCTCGGAATGAGTTTGGGAATGTCTATCTCTTCCAACCTTGCATGTTACCAATAGGCTGTGTGCAGCTAAACCTTCCTAGTCTTCATAGAGTGGCCCGTAAACTGGATATTGACTGTGTTCCAGCTGTTACAGGATTTGATTTTCATGGTGGTTACTCTCATCCTGTGTAAGCCATAAACTTATGATTTGGTTTTACTAGGATATACAATGGTCCTATGTGCAACCTAGTAATGCTGTTGGATTTACTTTGCATACCTGGTTAGTGATAGTATTGCAGAAAAGCAGAATTAGCAGCTTAGTTGCTTAGTTCAAAATAGTAAGAGCTCAGTACGTGCTTCCTTCCTTACTACCCATTTTCACAAAGATGGATTAATCTGGTTCGTCTTTTACCTTTGTTTATTTAATATTTTTATATCCATATCATTCAGATGAGAATGCTAAAGCAATTAATATTCCTTCCTAGCTTTGTTAGGTACTCATTTATGAATAGAGTTATATCCCTTCATGAGTTCTTGGGTACTTTCCATATCTAGTTTCCCAAATGTTGTTGAACGGACTGACGTTTAATCTATTGGAGGGATGGGGAATTTGGGGCTATCCGGATGTTGAAATGTAAGTCTCAGCATCTCTCACTGTTGCCCATCCAAGGATAAATGGGAATTCAATAACATTTGAAAAGCCAAAAGTTGTTGCTCAGCCCTAAGCCCATATAAATACAAATCCCTGAATTGTGTTTTGTTCCAAATGACAACCTGGATTTTTTTTCACAGCACAGAAGGCTATGTAATATGTGAAGAGTACAAAGAAGTGCTTGTTGCAGCTTGGGAGAATGAAGAATCAGAAAGAGAAAAGAAGGAAAAGGAGGTAAATAAGGTGAAACTTTCTGACAGTGAGAACAGTCAACTAATGGAATAGCTTGCCCTCGGAAGTTGTGGGAGTGCCATCACTTGAAACTTTCAAGAAGAGATTGGACTCCCATCTGTCAGAAATGGTGTAGGGTCTCCTGCTTGGGCAGGAGGTTGGACTAGATGACCTACAAGGTCCCTTTCAACTCTATCTGTTATCTGTTAGGTGAGAATCACTTTGAAGTCTTTATTAGGGAGAGGGGAGAGGTGTGGACTGCTAACAGCACTTAGCAGCATCACAAACTAAATGAATGATGAATATAATTACAGATCTAGCAGAGAGATAATACTTTTGCAGCTTTTGTTAGCGTTTTCTAGCCTGGTGTCCTCCAAAAGTGTAAGGATTACAATGATTCAGAACTAAGGGAGTTGTTCCTGTTCAACTGGAGAGCATAATAAATTTATATAATTTACCATTTCAACTTTGAAGGTCACCCATTCTTATAAGACTCTTATAGGGCTGTCCTCAGTGATTCAGTCCTGGAAACATTTATCCGCTTACCACATCTTACCATGTGCATGTAGAATTCATCCCTCCTTCCTCATTAAGGCTCAGAAGATTATTTTTTGAAAATTTGATGTAATTTTGGATTCCCATAGAGGCTATTTGAGGCTGTCACAGATACTGTAATGTGTAGAGATGCTACTTTGCCAACCGCAGTGTTAATGAATATGTGCCATTTGGTTTTAATTCTGGGTGAACTTTAAAAACAGAAGCGGGAGAAGAGAGTGCTGGGAAATTGGAAACTGATGGTGAAAGGACTTCTGATCAAAGAGAGATTAAAGAAGCGCTATTCTACCAAGGTAACAAGACATTGGTGTAATATATGGATCACAAATCTGAAGTTATTCAAGGTCGTCTAGACACGGGTTTGTGCCCAGATAGGAGAAAGAACAAAATGTTAGTACAGATTTCTTAAAATTGAAGGTATAATCTGAAGTAAAATACTTCTTAAGAAATATATGTAAACATACTTCAGCATTTGAACAAGTATCTTTGCATTTGAACATACTTTGCATTTGAACAAGTAAAAATAATACATTTTTATTACTTTTGAAATGACAAGTGATGGCATTATTTCTTGATGCATAAATATTACATTGAATAATTTGCGTGTTTATCTGAAGTTATCTGAAAGAAAGGGATAATTGGGTTTTTAGAGTATGTTTGAATAGGATTGCAGGTATGCTTAACAGTGGATTCAATCATTAATTCCGTCAACAGTATGAATATCACCACTTTCTTATGATAATGTTAAGTGGCTTTTGACAGTCAAGCATATGTTATTTGTTGAAAAAGTATGGTCATCCATTTCAGACAGTGGGTTCTTTGGGGCCAAATAATAGAAAAAAAGCTTTGATAATGTTTGCATTCTGCTGGTTAATTTTTTTTTCCTCAGATGCAGTAGGATTATTGAAATCTGAAAACAAATTCTATTATTTGAATTTGTAAAGCATTTGTAATGTCAATTACTAGTTTTGTTGCAATGCCCTCCGTTAAAAGGAGAATTCCACAGCATCAGTGAAATATTTTAACTCTTTCTTTTCAGAATGAGACAAGAGTCATGATGGAAGGGGAATGTGGTTTCTCATCCGATGATGAAGAAGGACCAAACTCAGAAACACCTGCTGAAGATGTGGCTGTTTCTTGGCCCCAAAATCGACAAGCTGAGGAACAGGGTGAGAAAGGAAAAACAATCAAAAGGAGCAAGAAAGAAAAGAAAGGAGAAGCGAAATATTTGTTCCCATTTGAGAAATTGTGACAAGGAGTTTTGGGGCTGGCTTGGATCCTGACTTAGCATAAACAAGGAAGCATTCTTTGTGTACATTGAACCCTTCCTGCCAGCAGGAACAGCTAAAACATCTCAGGAAACTTCCAAACAGTTTTTCTAATATTGCATTCCTAGATGGATGCAGGCCTTGAAGCAGGACAATTGGTCTGGACTCATTGCTGGATGCCTACTATACCTTTATATTGATCAGTGGCACCTACTTCTCCTAGATACTTGATAGACACATTTTCTTTAAGGTGCTGCTGATAGGTAAAGCAAAAACACTGATGTTGGAGCAAAGTACCTTTCAATACCAGATCTTAATACCTGCAAATGTATTCCTTTTCTTGGAAATTTGCATTATTTTATTGCAAAGTTGTTAACAAGCTAGACACATGAGCTTCCAGGAAGAGTTATGAAAGGAACATGTACACATACATGTACTCACATACATGTATGTGTACTCACAACATACATGTTGCATTAGTAAAGCTGGGCTTAAGTTGTAATATATATGTAAAAAAACTTCTGGTGGGGATAAGTGAGGGAATTGATAGGAAATGTCTAACTTTAATAGCTTCTATTCAACTTTCAAAGGAAACCAGTGTGAACAGTAGGCTAGTATAATTCATGAGTGTAGACATTTGAGCAGAAGATACCTAATTTTTAACTGAACTGGATTTATATCTTTCCCCTTTTCCTCTTCTATATCATCACAGAAAACTCTCATGAGTCTTACCTCTTAGTGTATTGATCCTGTGACAGATTCCCATTTTATACATTGTGTGGGGCGTATTACAAAAAAGGCTTGCAGTCTGCCACATGATCAGTCATAGTGCAATTACTTAATTGCCTAGTGTGCTATTTTGAATGTTTATATTCTGTTATGATAAGCTTAATCTATTTGACTTGACCAGAACTAATTTGGGCACTTTAAATTCAGATAAAAAAATATACTGAATCTTGGATAAAAAATAAAAATTTAAATACTGAGCACCAGTCCTTTTCCTAATATTGTCATTTCCTTATTTAGACACTTGAACATGATTAGACTCCCATCTCACATGAGCAACGTAGATCTTCTCTTGGAAAAGGGATATACTAGCCTTCCACAGTCTCCCTACAAGCCAGTCTCCCTGATTTTAAAAACCTTTCAAAATATAAGGGTGGTCAGGCCAGGTGTAGCTCTGAGGCATGTTCCAAACTGTGAAGGCCATTACTAAGAAGCCCTATCTTGGGAGCCTATACTGCTTTTACCTCTTATGCAGAAGGAATCTTAACAGGCCCACTCAATATTTGAATTATGCTTGATCAAGTTGTCCATGATAAGAGCCGAATCCACTGCTGTGGTGGATTTTTATACAATAACCAGCATTTTTAACTTGTTCTGGAAGTTGAAATGGCAATATACTGAGTTTATTTCAAGCTGGGGTGTTTTCCCCCAGTAAATGCTAACAATTTACATAATTATACACAAATATAAGAAAAGGAACTTTTAAAACAAAAATTTATTTTTAGTTGCTGAAGTAATGTTTTTAAAGATCTTAACATTTTTGTGTGTTTTTCACCTTGGAAATATTTTGACAGGCCCAGTAGTTGTGAAATTTGCTCTGGAATTAGCTTTGGTTATACTTTGGGTCAAGAAATTTGAAAAGCCAAGTATTATAAGCAGCAATATTCCTGTCAGAAGTCCGCTTCCCTTGCAAGGAATGTCTTAAGTTATTAGACTAAAATGTTCTAAATCTAGGGTAAATCTTTTCTAAAAAATAATCTGGAAAAATACAGGAATATTTCAGTTTATCCTTTAGTCAGGCCTCTGCCTCAAGTACTTTATCCAGTTCTGGGTATCACATTTGAAGGATTCACATTGGAAGAGGAACAGAGAAGACTAAAAAGATTAGAAACAAAGTCCTAAAAAGACATTAATACAGGTGGTTGTTCATAAAAGATGATTGGGAAAAATTATTGCACTCTTCAAAAACTTAAAAGGATGTCACATATAGAATGATCTTGTTCTTGAATATAAGATATAGAATAACTTATTTTAAATTGGGGAAAACTGATTCCAACTGAATGCTAGAAGATAGCTTCCTAGCAGTAGAACATTTTATGGATAAAACTAACACAGGTAACAGATGTTCCTTTGTTGGATGTATTGAAACAGACATGTATCTGTTTGGGATACTTTATAATGGATTCCTGCATTAAACATGAGATTGTACTTGGTGATCTAAGTCAATGATCCCCAACCTTTCCTGCTTGGGACTTGTGGGGGGGGGAGAGGGGATGAATCTGTGTGAGTGGCAGGCTTCTGCATGCATTGAGCTCCATTTGTGTGAGCAGCAGGCGCAAATGGAGCTTCACATGCGAGCACAAGCACCTGCCACTTGTATGAATGGAGCTTCACAAATGAGCACAGGCACCTGCTGCTCATGTGAATGGAGCTACATGTGCCAGTGCAAGCACCCGCTGCTTTGCAAGTGGAGCTATGCATGTCAGCGCAAGCATCCCGTGCAGCCTGGTTCCAAACCCGGTGCGGCCTAGTCGTGAGCTGTGGCCTAGGAATTAGGGACCCCTGACCTAAATGGTACCTTACCTTTAATACTGAACTGTGATTTCAAAACACACGTGCAAATCATATATTTTTCTTGAAGTTTTATTCATAAAATAGAAAATAGGCACTTCCATCCATAGAAACTTTTACAAATGATATTCTAAAAATAAAGAATACAAACTTAGATTTTAGTTGGAAGCAGCCACCATGCTTCATTCTACACCAGTGATACAATTGACATCTTAACAAAATGATGACTTACTCCATGGCAAATTGTAGTTGGACTTTAGTGAAATGACATTAGCACCAGACCAATAAATCCAAATTTAAGTTTGGGATCCTAAATTCAAGAAAAAGGCAGGTCCAGGATGATGCTAATGAACTTTTATTTACTTCTAGGGTTTTGGCTTAGTTGTTTCTCTTAGACTAATTGATGTATCTTCAAAAATGAGCTGAGAATACTGACAATTATTTTAGATCTAGAGTATCAGAGCCTAACTCTCTTACCTTGGCAGATTGCATCCATATAAAAGATTTCTATCTAATCCATGTTTTTGGATCATCTCATTGCTGGCAATAATAGCTTGCAATGGGGAGTCTCTGTAAATTGTCCAATTGAATTGAAGGTTGTGTGCACAATTTACAATTCTGAACCCAGAAAAAACAGCGATTGAAGCTTTAGGAAGAAAATACTTCGGGTATTTAACATATTATTTCAATCTTAGATTTAAAGAAATTAATTGGCTTTCATAATATGTAAATTAACCATTTTAGCTTAGCATTATATACAAAGCACGTAATGTCTTGTCTGGACAAAATCAACCAAGTTCTGTACAAATCTGTTGTACAAAATTTGAAACACCAGTTCTAAAGTGTTGCATTTTTTGTTTCCTGAAATCGGGCAGGCTTCAAATAAAAATTTTGTCATAGTACCATCAGTACATTGAGTACCCAACCTTGCTCTACATAATTTTTCAGTAAAAAACAAACATACTAATTTGCCCATGGAGCAAGTTACGTGAATAGCAGAAAGTCTCTTCTCCCTTGGGATATATCTTTGGTTTTATCTTTAAAAGTCATAATTCTTCATGAAACCATCAGTAAATTACTGAGTTGGGTCAGGAAACAATTTTCAAGTTGAAGGTAAAAAAGTCCACCTGAGATCATAAATTATTTTACTTACTGAAAAAAATGAAGCATGGGATAAGAATAAATCATAAGACTGAGATATAGCAATCCTGAATATTGTAATATGAAAATAAACAGCATTACAGCAATATCAGAATGGTGCAGGATACTTTGATCCACATATAATTCAAGATGTTACAAATAAGGTAAGTCACCTACATGAAAATTCAGACAGAATAGTAACCACGAAAATGAAGATAAGTGAAATATGACAAAAACTTCAAAAAGTTACATGCAGTAAAATTATAATACATGAAGTTACAGATAATGAATAGATTAATCTTACAATTTACCCACTCTTCAAAGCCTCGTATGGTTCCCACTGAGTCCATATACCTATTATTCTCTGTGAAGATTGGAAGACATTTTACATAAATTGCGTAGGAAGCCTAATTTGCTTAGCCTTGTTACGTTTCATTCAACTATTTCCACAAATTGGGGCAGTTGCACATTTTTGTTTTGTTTTCACTTGATACGTAACCTGTCAATGTTTAGATCAGGCCAACACAGCATCTGATTAGCCAAGCAGCCTCATGCACATTCTAGCATTTTTTTAAAAAGTCAATAAATTCACTGCCACGCTGAAAGACATGCTACCAAGCACCTGCAGGCCTCACTGCCACTTCCAACACTCACCAGATACCTAACTGTCACATCACAGATCCCTTTGAGTCATCATGGCAGTGGCTAGAATGCAGTATTGTGAGCCAGGGACCCCCAATCACTGGCATGCCAGCAACCAGGCTGCCCAAACAAACGAAGCCCTCATCCGCAGGATGCAGGCAAAACCACAGAAAAACCTTTCTCCACAGAATTGGTCCCTGGTTTCCAAAAGGTTGGGGGCCACTGTTGTGGCCTAACTCTGCCCACAGTCCTTGATCCTGATGGGATCAAGGTTTACTTAGCCTTCCATCCTTCTGAGATCACTAAAATGAGAATCCAGACTTTTGGCAATATGCTGACTCTGTAAAGCATTATGGAGTGGTATATAAGTCTAAGTGCTATTGCTATTTGTGCAATATTTTAAATTTATCAGTGGTCTTTTCTACCAGCTGTGCAGGACTGGTCTAAATTTAGTACCCCTGATCATGGTGTTGGACTCCTGGGAGCTCTAATTCAGAAATGCTTAGTTCCTTATCCCTGGATTGCATGATGAAAATAGCATATCTAAAATGATTACAGAACACGCTGATGTTGCATTTTCTGTACTGCAATATAAAGAAGTGTTTCGTTTTGAGCAACAATATCTGTGATGGTATTTTCTTCAAATATAATAAAAGCATTGAGTGTAGGAAAGGTGGGTACAGAGAAGGTGCTTCTTCCATGATGTCACTGCTGTTTCTTTGGTGGAACCCAAGATCTTGCAATCAAAATGGGAACTACAGCCAACAAAGCAGTCAATAGTGCCCACAAGGGCCGATAGAAGAGCCAGCCCACTGAAATGGTCAGCAATGAGAGAGAAGTGGCTAAGCAAAAGGCAAATGCTTTCAAACCAATGTTAACCAGATCCCGGACAACTGGAAACCAATCCACTGGAATAAGGAAAAATAAAAATTAATGTAAAAAACAAGTAAATAAGTAAATAAAGTAAGTAAGTAAATAAATAAATATCCCATTGGCAAGCTTATAAAAGCAAACTAAATCTACCTTAAATCTTATCTAATGCCTACTAAATTCATTGAAATTTTGTCTCTACAGACTATGGACCATTAAAGGAAGAAAAAAACAGACTTTTACCTAAATACGTTTTCAACACTCAACAATAAAGAATAGTATTAGTATTCAATTCTCACTTTAACCACAGGCTTTAATTAGCTTTGATTCGTACTTGGTTTTCATAGTTTATAGAAACATTTCTTTACTGTAAGTAACACAGTGCTGAAATAGCTAGTTGCTTTCCCTCACATTCCTATGAGTTATCTCATCTAAAGAATTGACACTATTGAAATACCCTCTTCGATTTTATCCCTTGGACTATTCATTTAATACATGAGAAAGGAAAATCAACATTTGAGCCCAGGAACAATATTCAGTTTCACAGCAATTATTAATATTCTTTATCATGTTAGATGACTATGTTTCTTAGACCTGAAGGTACTTCGGTACAACTTTTAATTAATGCTTTATTTATAAATCAAACTAAGAGGATAGTGGCAACACTTACCCAGGGTATAAATAATTCTTGTCATAAGGCTGATGCCTAAAAACATAGACAACCATCCAGCTGCACGTAGGCCCCAGGTCTTCATGCTATTACTCTCATGTTCTTTCTGAAATACTTCCTGAAATATATTTGATATTTTGTTAGCACTTCCAGTCATACATGGTATTTTATCAGCATCCAATTATGCTAACTCTTTTGATCAGCAGGATATGCAATGCAACTGTATTATGTTAGGTTTAATCTAACATAATTGGTCTTGAACCTATTCCCCTCCCCTCCATAATCTGCTATCGTATTCCAAGAGGAATGCTGGTTTGAAACAACTATTTGAATGACCCCAGGCTAACAGTTCAAAATTGCTTTGACAAATAATGCTTAAAACTAACTAATTTGATTAGCTGAAAACAAAAGAAATATTGTCAATTTTGTTCTCATGGCGTCATCAGAGCATTTATGATGATTTTTCAACTGCAACTAAACTTCAGATCAATATTTTTAAGACAGGATAAGATGGATGAAAGAATGAGGTACAGGCAAAATCAGTTTATGAATAAGTAGAATTTTAAGAAAAACAGATTTTACTTAGAACATATTAATTTTCCTCTTGATCCACCCTGCAAGCAATCCCTGATAAGATCTGCAAGGCCCATGTGCCATTCTTGACATGCAAACATTATACACTCATGCCTTTTCCTTGTCTATAAGCATTACTGTTTTTTCTGCAGAAACTGAAAACACTTTTTAATCCATCAAAATGATCTACGTTCCTAAATAAGAAAGCAAGGCTACTGCATTCATTTTTTTGAACTGGAAAAATGTCTACAAATGAAACATCTACACCTATCAGGACTAAATTCTAACAGTAGAACTGGAGAAAAGTTAGCTTTATAGGAAGTTAACCCACACCAATTTAAGTTAGCTACCTAGGATTTCAGATAAGAGTCTCACGATCAGGCACTATATGAGCCAGAAACCGAATCAGTTGTTTTATTTGCAATGATGAGCTTCAACTCTGAGCTACAGCCCTTCCATTAAGTGATAATTCAAGAGCATGTTGGGGGGGGGGGGGAGATTTATTTATACATGTTCTGTTAGCTTTATTTAAACAAACAGAACATGTATAACTCTTCCCTACTATTCTCCCTCTGCTAATTTGTAAACCTTACCTCAGCCGTGAGCTCTCCAGGATAGAGAATATTTAAGACATCTCCCGATTTGGTTTGGTATGGAACCAAATGATCCTCTTGCTGACGAGCAACTATGGTCACCTGAAAAGGGGCCGAGCTGAGAAATTAAAGAAATCTGTACATCGACATTGGAGATCTTTATTTCATTACATGAGAAGGTCTTGAAAAGATATGGAACATTTACCATATCTGGTAGAGCTGTGCGTGAGAAGTCTTCACTCAAACCTGCATAGAAGAATGAAACACGAAGATCCCCAACCTGAAAAAGAGAGGAAAAAAACACAAAACTGTTGGGCAACTAAAGATTCCCAATGGAGATTTTAGATCTAAGATTGTCATTATTCTCTGAGCTCAGGTTTGTCATATCCTCAAAGGATATATAAAAGTGCATGGGGGTGGGGGTGGAATGGATAGACAATGGTTTATTGTTTATTTTCCTCTTCCATTCTTACTTCTGGACGTCGTGGATTCTCACTGTGAAAGAAGTAATCCCCTGAGCAGATCACATCGGCGTGAGGATCTTCCAATTTTGACAGGCTCATCTGCTTGAAATCATTAATCTTCTCAATGAGGCCTAATAGTAGAAATGGGAATAAGAAATCATTTTTGACTGAGACTTATGGAGTCATTTCAGAAACTTCAATGAAGCCATGTTCTTTCAGGAGGTAGGGCCATGGCATAAAATGGGCATGGCCAGAGCTTGGAAATAAAGCCATCCCTCATGGTGTCATGCCAGAAATTTCCTTATTCTATTCCATATAATAAACTTTCCAAGTTCTTCCTATGAAGAAAATGGGCACCAAGAAGGAATATGATAGCATCCCAAGTACCCAAATGAATGCCACATAGACAAAGATTAAGAATGTATTTTTTATCACCCCACAGCATCAGATATGAAACAACTGCCTTAAATTCCACAATGACAGATTCTTGGTTAATGTTAGAAAAATGTTCCTGATGATAAATATAATTCAACTGCTGAAACAACCACCCAGAAATATAGTGGATGTCTCTTCACTGAATGTGTTCTTGAATAGCCCTAAAAGTCCATGTCACAGATGCCTGATTCCTGCACTGAGCAGGAGTTCAATTCAACAGCTTAAAAATAGCTTCTAATTCTATCATTCCTTAACTCTCCTGTCTTCACCATGCAAAATTAAAAAGGAAAAAGCAGGGATTGTGATGGGGAACAGCATGCCTGACCATAAAAACTTACAGGCAGACTTAGCTAACTTCCAGATAAGAATGCCAAATATCTCATACATAGAATAACTATACTGTGCTTTAGATTTAAAACATGGTACCTATTCCAAAAATCCATGAGCTACTGTCTCATGGTCTGCTCCAAAAAATTTAAACCACAGGAATTGGAAAAGTGTGATTTAAATTAAAATTTTATTTAGCTACTCTTCCAAATCTTAAAAAGTTGGAAGGATTTTCCCCTTATGTGCTTTATATCTTTAGTATGCATATATTTAGACATATCTCAGATCCAAACTTCATACCCCTGGAAAGGAAGAACGTGCCAACTTGAACATCAGAGGCAACTGCAGTGAAAGATTCAACAGCCATGGCACTGCACAGACAAAAAGAATTACCAGAAGAATTTTAGCATGGTGGACACGAAGTCACAAAAGAGTTAGCGAATCTTCTAGCTATCAACCACCACAAAGATGTACTCCAAACACAACAACTAGCATAAAAGTATACCCTCCGAGAAAACCATATATATAAAACAGTTGTTATCCTGCTACTTCCAGAATACAATCCCATGAATCAGTTAGAAATCTTACTCAGATTCTTAATTTAGAATCCTAAGGGCCATATTGGAAGAGCCATAATAAAGAAAACTATCAAGTTTACCTAGGGTTTTTATGTCCAATTTCTCGATCAAAATTTCTGCTATTCACAATTTCAGATTTCCATTCTGTATCTAAAAGAAATAAGAATATTAATAGTATCCTGATTCCTTGAAAACATCCCAGGAGTCACAGATCATTTCCCACTGTCCCTATAATTTTTCATGCTCTTATATGGGAATGGATATTGATGAACATCACAAGCAGAATTCTTCTCTAAGCACATGCTAATTATGGGGTTTTCTTCAGATTCTACTGTTCATGAACAGACACAAATACAGGACAAATTCTATTTTGAGATTTATTAACTGAAGAATAGAATCCAGATCATGAAAAATAATATTCCCACTCTATATTTCCCAATATTAACTCTGGTTCTGGACAAAGCAGTTTAAAAGGAATAACGAAGTAGAGTGAAGATGGGGAAAGGTTTGAAAACTGAATCTAACGAGGAACAGTTAAAGGGACTAAGCAAATATAGCCTGCAGAAGAGAAGACTAAGAAAAAGTAAAACAGTATATATCTTCTACAGGAAGGCAGCATCTCTTCCCCACACCATCATCTTCCAAGGTTATTCTCAGATTCCTTTACACTTGGAGATTTTCAAATAGAGATAACCACTGTTTGAAGCAGGTCTTTCCCAAAGAGGCTTGGACTGGATAAGTATCAAGCCACCTTTCAATTCTATAATTTTATGAATAAAATACAATGAAAACTTGCTTTCTGTGGTCTGCAAGCACTGAAGTTCAACTAACCTTGTCATAAGATAAACATAAGTAATGTGGATGCAACATCCTGGCTAAAAAAGAAAATATATGTTTGTTTCCTTTAATTGTAGTCAATTAAAAAGATTAACTACTTATTTCATTTTAAGAATGCAAATGCAATAAAAAATGCAAATGCAATAAAAATAATATTGTTCCAATTTCAAAATGCCATACTGCAGTGTTCAGAACCAGAGTCAATATTAGGAAATATAGTGGGAATATTACAGTATTTTTTATGATCTGGATTCTATGCTTCTGTTATAGATAAAATTAGTAACTTCTTCTCTTTCAGTGATTCAACAGACAACTTTCATCATAATTTTTTGTAGCTGCAAGGACAACTCTTCCCTAGCTGGAGAAGAGGAACCTGATATTAAAGCCATACCCAGTGATTGTTTTATGAGACAAAATTTTCTACTAGCAAACTTACTGTAAGAATATCTTGTTTCTTTCTTTACTTCACCATTTTCTTCATATTCTCTACGAGAAGAGAGAAAAAAACATCATCAGATAAGCATAAAGTACTTTACACAATTTTATTATAAATAACAATTTAAACTAAAATTAGCCAAATTTTAACTAGTTCATGTGAATGTGAATGCCCTCATATGGTGGGCCCCCCATTACTATCATTTTAAAATATTTTGTAGAACTTTAGAAAATCATTTCCAAGTCATAAATGTATCAACTTTTGAAACTTTATATCTCACAGTTCATTAAGAAATGTAGGCCTTCTTTCCAGAGAAGGAACTTTATAATTAGTTCATTGTTTGATGTTTTTTGCCTACCATTCTATGTTCTTGTATCTTACTACAGCACAATCTCTCTCTTGTCTAAAGCTTAAATAATAACCCTTTCCAAATAAGAGAACTAATCTGAATGCATGAGGATATACTTGGATTTGAGATTAATGAAACTAGACAAAGATTATTTATCTAAAAGACAAGTTACATTTCTTCTGCCTCTTTTCCTTCTGGGACTTGCTAGTTCAAATCTTCACTGAAAATTTCTCTCATCTACATAGGCTATCTATTAAATACACCTATCCATGCTAGGCCTGAGAAATCTGAGAGCCAAAAGTCCAAGTTTCATGCTACATAATGCTTCACTGTAGCACAGTTTGGCATCACACACCCAAGATGAGATATGGAGGCTGCTGTAGGCATGACAACTGTTGGTTATTTTCCTATCATCTCTCAGCTGCTCATTCTTTCCAGCCCAGAAGCCAACTATAAACAAATGACTCATAATTCTGTATTCATTCCCTCTTCATAGCTTTGAATCACTACAGTAGTTATTATAGGTAGGGGGAAAAATAGATACCAGGAGATTAGATCAAGCAATTATTATATTTCCCATGGATAAAAAAAAGTCAGCCAGGAAAAAATAATAATAAATATGCCAATATTGTTCTTAATCCTAAACTGGATTATATAAAATTCTAAAATTCACACAGATCTGTTCCACTGTCACCATCACTAGAAACATGCACACAGTTTAAGACAGAGAAAACATGGATACTGTAAGCATCTTACTTGGAATCTTCATATTCAACCCACTGATACATCTCCACCTGACGTTTGAGCTTGACTGCCCGGATAGAAAGCCCATAGCTGGGATCATATAGAGGCTAGTAAATGCAAATAAACATCAGTTAGTAATGGAAAGCTATTTTCTACAAGGACTTCCTTAGATGTTCAGCATGCACAGTAGTAGGGGGGAGAGATACATTTCCCCCCCACAAGTCATTTAATCTAGCAGGACAGAGGATTGCTTGATTATGTGTCATCAAGTTGTTTTCTATTGATAGCAACCATATAGATAGCTTTCCTCCATGGCAATCTATCCCTAACCTGCTCTTTCACATGTCCCAATGTTGAACTTATTGCCACTGTAACTGAGTCCATCCATCTTTTTCTTGGTTTATCATTGTTTTTCTAATGTAGTATTAATTGATGCCTCATCTATCTCTGGCATCTTTTTATATTTTCTCGCATGAGAAAAGTACATCTTCTTCCTCCTGTCCTTACCACTTTCCATAGAGGGACAATCGAGAGCATCCTGTTATATTGCATTATAGTCTGGTTTGGAAGCATGACTGCTTCAGACAGGTAGGCGATGCAGAGAGTGGTGAGGATGGAAGAAAAGATTGTTGGCAATTCACTCCCTTCTATCCAGGGCATATAGCATATAAGCAATGCTTGAGCAGGGTCCGCAAGATTGTCTGGGACGCTACACACTCTCTTCACGATCGGTTTTCCTTGTTACCTTCTGGGAGGAGGCTTCTTGGGATCCGAAGCAGAACCTCCAGATTCAGCCACAGTTTTGTTCCATACATATCAACATTATAAACTCTCAAGCTTCCTTTTTCTGCTATGTGTTCAAGATGGGCAGTGATTAATATTTCTATGTATTTCTATGTTAGGGTATAGGTATATACATATGTATGTATGTAGCATATCTATATGTACTTGTGAAAGCAGGCAACAGAATTTCATTTTTAATGTTTTGTCAGAGTGCCCACAGAAAAAAATGACAATAAAGGTCATATTGCTATTGTCCATTTATTGGTGCCATTTTGCTTTAGCTCAGCACCTGGGATGATCTTCGTGGCTTAGGTGGCTTTGCTGGGAATATATACTATTGACGTATACTCCCAACATCTTTTGTTTATCCCACTCAGAAACAACACCACACACACACCCCTCCCAATACAATGAGTCAGCACACAAGACTTGGGAGCGGGGATGGAGGAGAAAGAGACAGAAGAAGCAATGCTTTTAAAAAAAACTTTAATGTGAAAAGATGAAGTAAGTTTTGGACTAAGGAAATTTACCTTTGATGTTCTAAGGATACCAGATAAGTGCACAAGTTTCTTGTCATTCTCATGGGATACAATCTGGATGTTGTCAAGTGGGACAACTAGAGAAAGACCCTCAGCCAAAGAGGAGGCTGTTTTCAAAGCTCGCCCCTAGGAATGATGAAATGAGAAATAAAGTGGTTCAAGTAAACCCTTGAAGCAAGGGCTTGTCCCTACAGCATCATGCTAAAATCATCACACAGAAGAGATTTTCTTTTAATGAAAATCCATTTATACAAGATCAAAATAAAGTACTTTGATTGCAGGAACTCAACGATCATTTTTTTCTTCTTTAAATAACTAATCCACTAATAATATTTAGGAAGACAGGAAGCATACAGGCTTTATGCACTGTTTGTGCAAAACAGCTTACAAAACCTATTTTGTAACTATTTGGCAAAAGGAATCATTGAATTAAAACTCTGAGTTTGATGCCAAATATAAAAATGTGAACTATACGTATATACAGGATTGTAGTTGTCCTTGAAACTGTATTTAAAAAAGGGCAGAACTATTAATCCCAAAGGTGCTTTTTCAAAAGGCAACTGGACTTTCTATTGTTTTCCTTTGGAGATGTTTCGCTTCTCATTCGCTTCTTCAGTTCTGAGAATCGTTGAGAACTGAAGAAGCTTCTTGGATGAGAAGCAAAATGTCTTCAAAGAAAAACAAAGAAAGTCCAGCTGCCTTTTGAAAAAGCACCTTTGGGACATCCATGACCTGGATGACTGAGAGTCTCCATAGTCAGAACTATTAATTGCTTCATTCATAAAAGAACATGCCGTAAGCATTTTGCAAGAGAAGTGTTTCAGACTTCAAACAACTGAAATCTGACATTTTAACTCATTCTCTCTCACCTCATTGGTAAAAAGAATGTAGAAAGATAGGGCAAAGGTGGCGAGGCCAACAAGCATCCCTCCAGAAGTCTCACTCAGGCGCTCCAGAAACCCAGGTTTGTGCTCAGTTGTGGTCTTCACGTGCTCATTCTTTCCACCCATTTCAGAGAACTACTGAAAAGAACAAAAAGGAAAAGAATTATTGAACAGTACATCTGTTACCACCTACTGTTACAACTCAAGTGCATGTAGTGCTCAACTTACTAGCGTTTGTTTAGTAACTGTTTGAGCTGTTTGAAGTTACAATGGCACTGAGGTCATGTGATCATCATTTGTAACCTTCCCAGCTGGTTTCTGACAAACAAAGCTATTGGGGAAGCCAAGTTTGATGAATGATTATATGATTTGCCTAACAACTGCAGTGATTCTCTTCACAATTATGGCAAAAAAAAGTCGCAACATGGAGCAAAACTTACTTCACAACTGCCTTGCTTAGCAATGGAAAGTTTGGACTCAAGTGTGGTGTAAGTCAAGGACTACAGTAGAAATTGGCAGAGTAGCAGCAGCTACAAGAAATTCTCTAACTAGGAAATCTACCAATAATGAAAAACATAGCTGCGCTTACTAGGCTTACTAGTGACATTAAGGAGGCAATGGTGATTTCTCAAGGACAAGAGGTAAGGACAGAACATACAGTACATTTTCACTTGATGAGCAAAAATACAATGCATCAACTGGGACTATTTTGGAGGGAAGAAACTCAGCTGTAGGGCTATCCACAGATGGAAAAAGACTAACTTCTCTATTTTCTTGGAAGTACTCTTTCAATCCAATTTTCCTTCTGCAGAAGCACAATTGACATTAATTAGCTTCACTTATATCCTTGATGTCTGTGACTTAGAATGAACAACATTTCAGAGGCCTTCCAAATCTTTGTAGCATCTTTGGAAAAGGTATGCCCAAAACTAGTCTATTTTGTTGCTGATTTTTGGTAATGTAATCTCAAAATGCTGGAGTGGATTTAGGGATGACACGCAACACACAACCTATGTTTGTCTACCTCTGACTACATTGTGTGAATCTTCCATTAATATTTCTTGCTACTGTCTAGTGTGTGCACAAAGATTTCTTCAATAAACCATAGAAAAAAACACAAATTCAGCTAATCGAAGAGCCAGATACCATATGCTTTCACATACCATCCCAAACCAAAACTGAATAAATTGCATAATGCTTATTGTAATGCATGACTTTTCAGTATAAAGCCATAATATTTATAGAAGCTTCTTCTCAAAATTAGTAGATTACAGGTTTACACAGTACAATTTAAAATTTGCATTAAAGAAAAAATAAGGCTATACTAATATTTATTACATATAAATAAATAAGGCATGGTGTGGACCATGGGATCATGAAGAGTCAGACACAACTTAGCAACTGAAGCACAACAAAAGCAATAACAAAATTCCTACCATCCAATTTAAAGATACTTGTAGGTGTGTCTATGCCATAATATTTTGTAATAGTTGCTTAGAGCAACATGTATGGAACAAAGATATATAATTTTTGACAAAGCAACAGCAAAGTAATCTTGGCACAGAAAGTCTGCACAAACTTTGGATTCAATTAGAAGAGGCTCTTCAGAACTTTCAGAAGTAGAATGCAACATCTACCACAACTCTTTGAAAAAATACAGATTTGTTCCCAAGAATATCTTGGTTGCCATGAAAACCTCTTTACAGCAGTCACACTATGCTTGAAAAAGACATGGGTGTTTTAATGTGTCATAGTATTCAGGTGTTGCTCCCATGCTTACAGAAACCCCTCTTCCAAGGTTAATCTGGAGTAAAGATGTTATTGTAGCGATCCATATATATATATTCTACGCCATGGCAAACAAAACAGGATCAAGTCTAAATATCAAAACACAAACAGAAGAAACAAGTGCAGTCTTCTGCAAGAAGCATATTTTTCTTTTTCTTTCTTTTATTCTCAGATTATGTGCCTTCTGAACTAAATCACTAGCAATAGCATTAAATTAGTTCTTTATTAGCCAATTCCTTACTAGCACAAAAACTTTGTAATAGCTTAATAAGAAAACTGCTGCAGATTTTTGAGTTATATTAATCATCATTTTTAATATACTCAGACATGACTTTTTTAGAAATATAATCTTATGCATGCCTTCTTAGGAATAAGTCTCATTCAGTTCAAGAAGTTACTTTCAGTTAAATACAGTAATACAATGCTGTAATACAGCTGCTGTCCACAGTCTCAATCATGTCATTTGTTTACCCAGAGGTGGACATTGTTATGGTGAGTAGAAAGTGGAAGCCCAGACACTTCAAAACTTAAGGTAGTAGCGACTACTAAACCCAATCAGAAAAGTTTGTGCCAGAATGCAAACATTGGAATGCATTAGGCCCGTTTTAAACACTGCAAGTGACTACACTCCAGAACAATTTACAAGACGACGCCCTTTTCCATGGGAATGCATCTGCAGATTGGAAGCATGAAATCAAGCAGAAACCCTTACATACAAGCTCATTCTGTCAAATCATTCAGCGGCAACCGCCTTATCTTTAATGCAGAATTTGGTCCAAAGGGAAAAATTATTCATTTTTCATGCTTGCTAACCAAAAATAGCAAGATCCTATCACCACCCCTTGGGATATAGCAAATGTGTTCCTCCTAAAAATAAAAAAAGCCTTGACTGACTGATTTGCCAGCTACCCAGTCTCTTTCCTCTGAAATCAGGTGCGGTGGATGAAGAGATTATCTGTTTCTTATTGGTTGTATACTTTTATTTATTAGTATTTCTATGCTACAGAATAACAGAATATCTCAGTGGGCAGGGACCTTGGACGTCTTTTAGTCCAACCCGCTGCTCGGGCAGGAAACCCTACCATTCCAGACAAGTGGAAACTTCCAATTTCGGAGCATTCACAACTTCTGGTGGCAAGTCGTTCCGCTGATTAATTGTTAACTGTCAGGAAATTTCTCCTTAATTCTAAACTGATTCTCTCCCTGATTAGTTTCCATCCATTGCTTCTTGTCCTGCCTTCGGGTGCTTTGGAGAAGAGGATGATGACCCCTTCTTCCCATTGCCACTTCCCATTGCAAAGAACCTCCAAAAATTTTTCGTAATACCAATAGAGTGGGAAAAAGCCCATACTTACATATATTGGTGTGCTTCGAGCTTTTTTTTTAATAAATGCACCAACTCCTTGAGCTATTCTTAACAGTGGAAGGAAGAGATCTGATGCCCGAAGGAGATGTAACGCCCAAAAGGATATCTACACATTAAAGGCGGATCTCTCTCTTTCTAGCGCTCGCGACGTACTCCGCCCTCCTTCACAGACCTGGGATGGCCCGTGCGCGCGCGCCCGCGCGCGCGTACAGAGGCAAAATGGAGGGAAGGAAATCTAACCTGGAGGCCAGATGGAAATAAAGTCCCTGACCCCGCCTATCCTTCGCAAAGCATTGCTGGGAATATCATTGAACTTTCTAGGCGGGAAGGAGATGCGAAACTGAGAACCAGTCAAGGTCGCAAAGCCTGTCGGGAAAACGGCGGAAGGACCGTTTTTTCCGCACAGCCTCTAGGAACATGTAGTCCGTTATGAACAACGGCTCTTCGCCGGTGTTTCCCGTTCGTTTTCTCTCTCCCCCTCCCTCCTTCTACTTCGGGCCACTCAGGAGAAGAAGAAGAAAAAAGCGCTGTCTAAGGTGTTGCGGAGACCTCCCAATTCGTGGGTTCTTCTGCGGATGTGAACAGCCGGGTGGGGAGGAGAGAAGCGCTCAGGCGGCTTCAAGGCTTCTCTTTTGGGGTCCTTCTCTTGTGGGTGGAGAGGTTGCCGCGAGAGGGACCTGCGAGCGCGTGGGGGAGAGCCGCGCACTTAGTTGGGCTGCAGCCGGGCATCCGCGACGGATTAAGCGGGTCGTTCCGTCGGTCACTCGGAGTCGCTCCCAGCTCGGCCCAGACATGTCCTACTGCAGGCAAGAAGGTACCGGGGACGCGGGAGGAAGGGGCGGTGGGGACGGTCGGGCAGGCTCCTGGGGGCAGCCGAGGAGAGCCGGCAAACGGGTCTGTGTCCCAGCTGGGTCTTTAGAGAGCCCAATAGGAACAGTGGGCCGGGGGAAAGGAGCGTGGAGGCTGACATGAGAGACGGCTGGGTGACTTTGAGCCGGTCATTCTCTCTCAGAAATGGTGTAGTGTCTCCCGCTTGGACCGGGGTGGGGGGTGGGGGTTAGACTAGATGACCTGTAAGGTCCCTTCCAACTCTGATTATCTTAGCCTAACCCACCTCATAGGGTTGTTGTTAACGGGAGGGGGAATAGGAGGAGGGAGAAGTATTACAGATAGTCCTCGACTTACAATGGTTCGTTAAAGTTAAAAGTAACCAAGTTACAACAGCAATGAAAAAAAGTGACTTGTGACCCATTTTTCCCCACAGTGAATGACCTTTCAGCATCCCACTGATCCTGCAATCAAAATTCAGAGGCTTGGCAACAGGTTCATATTTATGACCGTTGCTGTCTCCTGAGGTCACGCGATCCCGTTTTGCGACCTTCTGACAAGCAAAGTGAATGGCAATTCACTTTGGTTGCTAACTGATCAACTGCAGTGATTCACTTAAGAACTAAGGCAAGAAAAGTCGTAAAATGGTGGGGGGGAATTCACTTAACAAATGTCTCATTTAATCACCGAAATGTTGGGCTCAATTGTGATCGTAAGGACTGCCTGTATTGCCTATATTACAGGTATTCCTCAACTTATGACCCACTTTTCAGTTGCTAAGTGAAATGTTTGTTAAGTGAATTTTGGTCCACTTTACAACTTTTCTTGCCACAGTTGTTAAATGAATCCCTGCAATTGTTAAATTAGTAACACAATTGTTAACTGAATCTGGATTCCCCACTGACTTTGCTTATCAGAAACTTATCATAAAAGCTGATCACAAACATTACAATCGTCAGCTGCCATGTGTCTAAATTTTGATCCTGTGAACATAGGGAGGCTGGCATGCTCATAAGTATGAAAAACAGTCATAAGTCACTTTTTTCAGTGCCATTGTAACTGTGAACAATCATTAAATGAACTGTTGAAAGTCTATGTCTACCAATATATATTATCATTGCCTTGAATTGCCCCAGATAGATAAAATGTGGAATAATAAACATAGTCCTTGACTTTAGTGACCTTTCAAAGTTACAACGGCACTGAAAAACGTGACCATTTTTCATAGTTATGACTTTTGCAATGTCCCCATGATCCAGGGGTGGAATGCTACCAGTTCTGCTCGGCTCTAAAGAACCGGTAGCTCTGAAGAGCAGCAGACACCAAACCGGTTCTGTGTTTGCTGCTGTTTGGCCCATCCATCCGTCCAGGCTCTTATCTGTCCTTTATTTCCTGCTTTTTCAACCTCAGCTGCTTTGCGCAACACAGCTAAGGTTGAAAAAGCAGGAAGAAAGAGGCTTTTCGAACGCTATGCACCTGCGCACAGTGCTTTTCAGCTGTCCAGATGGCACAGCTTAAGGTTGTTTTACATATGTGTGCCTAAAATGTAGTTACCGAACCGGTAGTAACACCAGTTGAACCCCACCCCTGCCATGATCACATGATCAAAAATTCAGATGCTTGGCAACTGTCTCATATTTATGATGGTTGCAGTGTCCCAAGGTCATGTCATCACCTTTTGCAACCTTCTGACAAGCAAAGTCAATGGGAAAGCCAGATTCATTTAACAATCATGTTACTAACTTACCAACTGCAGTGACTCATTCACTTAACAACTGTTAAGAAAGATCATAAAATGGGGCAAAATTCACTTAACAAATGTCTCATTTAACAACTGAAATTTTGAGCTCAATTGTGGTGGTAAATTGAGGACTACCTGTAATATTAATAGTCCACATCCTGCGAGGATACCCTTTTTACTTCATCGGAGAAAGAACACCTACTTATCCCAGGTCTTTGGGAAGGATTCTATAGGTGGATAAAACTAACAATTCCGGAGTTGCGCAGTGGTTAGAGTGAAGTTCTGCAGGCTACTTCTGCCGACTACCGGCTGCCTGCAATTTGGCAGCTCGAATCTCACCAGGCTCAAGGTTGACTTTGCCTTCCATCCTTCCGAGGTGGGTAAAATGAGGCTGACTATAAACCACTTAGAGAGGACTGTAAAGCACTGTGAAGCCATAAATAAGCCTAAGTGCTATTCCTATTGCTATTCCAGTCTGAGTGACTGATTGCTTCTCCACTCTGAATTACTGACATATCAATTTTCTGGTCAGAAGAAAAATGAATGTAGGTGCTTCATTAGGACATTTCTGCAGTAGCAAGATTGTGAAGTTGGATCTGAATCATCAACTCCTAGAAATCATCTGTCTCTGCAGGTCCTGGCATTGTATTCCTGCCTCCTTTTGGTGGTGGCACCATCTATTTTCCAGGGAGATGTTTCTTTCCTCCACCAATGTGTGTGTGAGAGAGATGGCTTTCACAGACTGTGCACCTTACCTGTAAACAAAAAAAAAAATCTAAATGACAATTGGGAAATAACTTCTATAGTGCAATCTCCTGCCTCAGGATGTGCAACTAGGGAAATTGGCAACAACACACATCTCTTTGAGGTAGATCATTCTCACAAACTATAAAGATAATTCTTGAGTACAACCTATCATTTAGCAATTGCTCTTGGCAATTACCGGTGTACTAGCTCCCACATATACCAGTTGTGGCTACATGATTGACATTTGTGACCTTCCCTGCCAGTTTCTCACAAGCAAAATCAATGGGGAGGCTGACATTCCCAAAATTGCTCCTGCAACTTATGTTTCTCCTATAGAGCTGTATCATGAAGTATGACAACCCCTTCCTCCATTTGTGTGTACCAGCATGCCCATGCTTCCTAGCATCACTCTGCCATCCCCTCTGGCCCTCCTGCAGCCCTTACAGTCCACTTACGTTCCTAGCACCTGTTGATAGCCCCTGCCTGTATTCCTAGAGCCCACACCCCGCCAGCCCACCCTTACTTGCTTGTGGCACCCCTTCCCCTGCCGTGACATCTGCATACCCCCTGTGATTCTTTTTGGGACTCCTACTTCTTCCCACTGAAATACCTGCACAATTCTGTACAATGGCAACTGAGCCTGCTGGAATTGCTGTCGTTAAGTGATGTGGTCATATGATATCACTCTTGATTGTATTGCTTAGTGACAGTAATCCCAATCCCAAATTGCTATTATAACCTGAGAACTACCTACCATTTATTTAAAAAAAATAACATAAAAGATCATTTTAGTTGTCATATTTATTTCCCTATTTATATTTATATAAATAATATATTTATCATATATTTATCAAGTCATGTACTTGATGGCAAAAGAGATACTGTAACATGTAGAACTATTCAAATAAAGGGTGAAATTTAAAAAGTATTTCCAATAGAACCTTACATAGGAAAGGATACTAAGTCCTGGGCATACTCAGATCCAAGTCTGGTAGGAAGTGGTACCATCTTAGATAAAGGCTGAGTGAATATACTGACAATTATCTGCCAAAGTAAACATGCAGGAAAGAAAATTAAACTTAGCATGATTCTTTGCCATCTTTCTACTTTTTCCTCTGGGGTGTAAGTTAAATTATTAATACAATTAATAAACTAAACTGGAGTAGATGTTAATTTAATTTAATGTCAAGATATACACTGCTTACATTGATGTATATCCAGGGCCCAGTGTCATCTGCTAATGAACTTGTTCAGAAGTTTTTGGTAGATCAGACATTTACCTGCTCGTCTAATATTGTGTATGCTTCCCCCCCCCTTAATTTTTAGGAAAGGACAGAATTATATTTGTGACCAAAGAAGACCATGAAACTCCAAGCAATGCTGAATTGGTAGCAGATGATCCCAATGATCCTTATGAAGATCATGGTCAGTGGAATGTAAATAATGTGTTTTGTGTCTCATTGAATAATGTTGAGATTTACACTTGACTGCATTGCTTAGTGATGATAATCCAGGCAGTCCTCCTTGTGTATGTGTGGACACAGTGAGGTAAAATAGAAAGGGTGCAGGATACATGCATGCATGTGTGCAATCACAGGGAAACCAAGGAAAAAGGAAACATGATATACGTGTGTGATCACAAGGAGGCCAGGGAAAGAGCACAGAGTACATAGGTGCCATTGCAGGAAGGACAAAGTGTGTAGTGTGTGTGAGAGATCACAAGGAAAATAGATGTGGGAGTTTGTGCAAAGGAAAGAGGGTGCACAAAGAAAGCCCTTTAGAAGTGACACTTAGCCATTGGTTTGGCTTGGGAAAGCCAGCAGGAAAGGTCACAGATAATTATGTGACTGCAGGATGCTGCATCTAATCATAAGTGGGATCTTTTTGCCAGGCACCTGAATTTTATTCACGTGACCATAGGGCTGCTATAATAGCTGAAACTTTAAATACCAGTTGTAAGTCCCTGTGTTCAGTACTGTTGTCATTTCAAATGGCTACTGAACAGATAGTTATAACTCAAAGACTACATGTATTGCACATCTCTTATTATGTAAAAAATAGCAGGCAATCATTTAAATCATCTTTTGAAACTAAGACATAATCTAACTCTTTTTGGCTATACAGAGTAATCTCTTTGGTATTTTAATTCTTCCATGTTCAGTATGAATACAGTAGAACCTCAGGTGACGACCATAACCTGTTCTGAGAATTTGGTCGTCACCAGAAGCGCATGCACATAAAAAAAAAGGCACAGCGTGGAAGGGCAAATCACCATGGCTGTGTTTGGTTGCCACTCAAGTACCCATTTACGACCAGGGGTAAAAAAAATTTGGTCGTCACCCAATTTGGTCGTGAACAGAAGCATTCGCGACCAGAGGTTCTACTGTATATGCAAATAGTATGGATGATATTGAGTATAACAATTTTCCTTAATTATGCTTGAGAAAGCATAATTTGCAATAAAATGACTTGCAGCCTATTGAAGTATAACAGTAACCTATGTTTCCATTTCATGAGAATGAGTTTTCACTTACCTTGTGTGCTAAGACTATTACCATTTGTTCCAATTTATTTACATTTTATTCAAAAAAGGAGTTCTGATTGTGGATGAATCTAGAGGTATGAAATACATCTCATCCTCATTAACCTGGAATGAGATAGAAGTAGACACTTATAATGTATGGAGAATATTCATTATGGCAAAGTTGAAGAGCCTCTGTTTAGCAGTGTTTAAAAAAACATGCAGATTGTCATTTTGCATTTTCAAAGGAAAACAAAAACAGATTTTTTTATCAATTAAGTGAGAAATATATTTACTTTTTTTTAATTAGTTATATTTAACATGTGTTTCTATATGCTTGACATATTTCCTACAATCAAATGTGCAAAAGTCTTTTCTGAATTGAGTTCATTCATAGTCGAGTGGCACACAAGTAATATATCAAAATGTTAGTGAGAAATCTGTATTTCAGTCTTATCTCTAGAGGGCAGCATTTTCTCACTCTGATAGTTCAACATAGCTATGTTGGCTGTATTCTAGGTAAGATCCTGTTTGAGCCTTCTTTCCTAGCATTTACCTCAGTCGCTGGTACTGGACACCATTTTATGTATTGTCCAGAGTAAAGCACCTTATATATTAAACTTATAATTGGTATAATGAAGGGTGTACATTATTGAAAAGGATTATATGACATTGTTTGCTTTTATAAATAGAATCAAGCCCCTGAATTAAATCAGATATTTCAAACTTTAAAAGCCTAGAAAGTATTTCATAGAAAAACACTGGATTCATTTGAATTAATACTGAACATATTTTTCCTTGACTATATCTCTGAAAGCTATGTAGCTCTTGGGGGCAGTGCTCATCTCTTGCTTCTTAGCTGAGAGAGAGAGAGAGAAAGAGCCACAGTTGTCCAAATACACTTCCATGGTCATGGGGTCAACATGACTTTATGCAGAAGCACATGGAATGCTATTACTTCCCATTGAAGTGGTACTACTTTATCTACTTGCATTTGCATGCTTTCAAACTGCTAGATGGGCAGAAGCTGGGGCAAGTAACTGGAGCTTTATCCCAGTACACTGTGCTCAGATCTAGAACCTGGGCTATCAGCTTTCCACCTGACAAGCTCCATGTCTTTGACAACTGAAAACAGCCAAAAAGCAATACAAAAGCAGGTAAAAAAAACCAGTTAAAAGGCTTGAGAAGAGAGGGGATTTCATAAGCCATCTCTCAAATAGCCCTTTTATGGAACCTTCAGTGATAGTTTAAAGCAATACAGATAGTCTGCCTTAGTGACTCCTATGCCTTTTCAGGGCATGGCTAATCTAAGTTTTATAACAACAATATTAGGATAGTGAAAAAGTCATTTTTTCTGGAATAACAAGGCATTTATAATACATTTAATCCAACTCATGCTTAGCACCTTGACAGGCATAAAAAGGAGAGGTTGTAAGAAAGATGAGCAAAACATTTTGAGCCCAAAATGGCCATTTTGAATGAAAAAAATATATGCACCAAGAGTTTCATTTTGAGGTTGAAACAAAGCACTCTGTTTTATTTTGGTCTTAGACAAAGATTTGGGTGATTGTGTTTTGAGAGTTTTGCAGCTAAAAAAACAAACTTAAAATGGGATGTTCCAGTTTCGGTGTTTGAGTGTTTCAGAGTTGAAATAAAACATAGTTATGTTCCAGGAATTTTGCTTTAATGTGAGAACAAAACACTTCAAATTTTGTTTTGACAGAAGACAGTGGAGTCTGCTCAGACAGACAAAATTTAAAGTGGGACTGTTTTGTTTGGAATTCTTAATAAAATACATTTCTTATTTTGTGCATGTGTAAGCTGTGGCATATTTTGCAGCAGAATATAAAACTTTTAAATAATTGTTTTTATTATACCACTCAATTTTATTTCCTGTGTTTGTAAATTTCTTTCATGCTTTCATTATTTTTGTGTTTTGTTATTTTTCATCCTGAGCTCTTATTTCTGAATCATTAATATTGTCACATGAAACAATATGTTTAAGTGCTGCCTACTAAATGAGGTTATTGCAAGGTCTGCTACATCAGGAAGATACAACAAAATGATATAAGATATTAGCGAAGATGTTTAGTCAGAAACATGATTTTAGTTATGTAATTGGAAGCAGCCATTCTTAGAGCATGCTAGCCAATATACTTCATAGCAAGACACTGAAAATGACTTTCAGCCTTGACGTGATTGAAGTTAACCTTGCACCCTTCTTGAGATGAAAAGAAATTGCTAGTCCCTTTTCCCCAGCTCTTAGACCTTAAGTGCCATCTGTATATTATAGCCAAAGGATGTGCAGAAATCCATCTTTCAGCTTTTCTAATTTCAGACAGGCTGCGTTGCTGGCCAGGAGCCAGGACTGAGCATTTAGAATGGATAGAAATGATCTCTACTTTGTGACTCCTGCCACAGCTTCTAAAGGTTTGAAGCAAAATTGCTTATTGGCCATGAATACACATATAAACACAAAGAATGAATGAAACTTCCCTCCCCACCCTTCTATTTGCCTTTGTGAAAAGCAGGTCTGTCCAGAGGAAAATCAACATGAAAAGCTGAATGCAATGTATTAAAGAAGCAATTCCTTGTTTCCAAATAGAAGTGCCAATTGACTTTATAGAAATGGAAACCAAATTAATCCTATAAATCTACTTGCAGCTGTGTGTCACAGGTGACTCTAAGAACCAATTTTCAGCTTTCCTGGGGCATCATTGCTCTTATGAACCATCTGGTCCTCTCCCCCACCTCAGTTAGTACTTTAGAGAACCAAGTAGATTTTATGTTTGTTACTATTTGACTTGTTGCAATGGTAGCTGAGGAATGTTTTGGTTTGCACTCTATGAAAAACTAACTTTACATACCAATGTGGAGCTCACTCAACAAGCCAAAACTAGTAATTATTTTTCCTATAGTTGTGATGTGCCTCTTCAATGGTCATACCTATAAAATATGCCAATTAGAAAAATATGTACAAAAATTAGAGGCCAGGAGAAATGGGTTTTATTATGAAGTGAACTTCTGTTCATATAAGTTTTCTTTTTATCAGACAAGGACAAACTAAGTTAAAACTTTAAAAACAAACTACAAAAATGAACAAAAAACTGCTTACTGAAAGAAAGAAATATTTTTCCATGGAATATGTTAATATGCAAATATTACTTGGAAAATTTTATTATTACCTTCATGTAATCTTAATATTTCATATGGAAAATAGTTTATTTAAGTTAACAAACAATTGAAAGTACAATGAAAACAGAAAAAGAAATAAAGGAGCAAAAGTAATTTACAAGCTGTATAAAATTGAATAAAGTTTTTGAAGTAATGTTAGGTTAGTACTGCAAGTAAAAGTGTTTTGTGTAAATTTAGCACTTAAAAATCATTATTATACTCAAATGAATATTCAGTAATTAATAAATCATTCAGCATAATCAGTCTTAGTGGATAATTAATAATATCTAATCTGAGGTAGTACCTTTTTGGTAACAAATTAGATAAGATCTAATAATTTAAGTATTTATATTAAGTTCCTCCAATTCATTCGAAAGCATAGACACAAGCAGGATGATATATTGATAGAAATCTGTGGCTCCATAATACTGAATCCTTTAAAATATGTGTTTCACAGGCAGCCCTTGTTATTCATGAGAATTATTTTGTAGCCAAACAAAAGAATGGATAACAAAACTGCAAAAAAATGGATAGCATGGACAACAAAACTGCAAAAAATGCTTTTTGCATATCATGTGCAAAGATCATATTCTGCATATGCATAAAGTACACAAAAAGCTTGCCAATAACAGCAGATATACTAAACAAATAATGAGGTTTAGTTTATATTTTTCAAGAACTATTTTAAAAAAGGATAAGTGCCACTTGTCTGCTTCTGTAGTTTGTCTGTGATATAGTGGCAACCTGGGGAGAAAAAAAAAAGAACCAACTCAGGTTATATAGTTTCCCTGACATAACCAACCAGTTTTTTTTCTATTTTGCCATTAAACCAAGAGTTGACTGCACCTCCCTCCTGATGTTAAACCGGAGAGTTGTGTTTTCTGAATGAGCTTCATGTTTGTTCATGCTCCCCTTCCCTTTTTGGTACTGCCACAAAAGGAAACAAAAAGCTTTTGCTGTCCTTATGTCTGCACCTGAGCATGATAATGATCATGATGTATGACATCATATATCATTATTTTGAAAATAAGCCAATTTCAAATTATGGTTTACAAAGATAGCTTGTATATTATATATATTATTAATCTCCCAAAGATGCTTTTCCAAAAGGCAACTGGACTTTCTTTTCTTTGAAAATGTCTTGCTTCTCATCCAAGAAGTTTCTTCAGTTCTAATGGAATGGAAGGATTTATATCTTTGCAGTTATCTAGTTGTTAGTACTTGGAAGGTCATTAGCTCTCTGAGAATCATTGAGCCACTTGGAGGGTTATCTGTATCCCCAGAGTCACCTCAATCAGAATGCAAAAAAATCAGAATGCAAAAAAAATGTGGAATCTTCTCGGGACTAACAGTCCCGAGAAGGGTCCACACCAGTTAAATCCTTCCCTTTCCCCTCCTCTCCAGCAAGTTAAAACTGAAGAAGCTTCTAGGATGAGAATCAAAATGTTTTCAAGGAAAAAGAAAAACACCTTTGGAACAACTATGACCTGGATGATTGAGAATCTACATAGATATATTATTAACCAATTCCAGGTTCAAATAAACAATCAAAATAGATCATTTTGAAACAATGTTTTTACATAACAGATATAACAAAATGGATAATTGAAAAAAACTTATAATATCTTCTTTACAGCATACAGATTGCCAAGGGATGTGGCAGTAAAATATCTGAGTTTATGCATAAAATGAAGAACTATTGTTTTTATGCTATATCCAAATCAACACAGGAAACAGATCTGCATAAAAGTTATGTAAAAATGATATGTGCAAACATTTCTATGAATTAAACAAATGTCATCAGTTTCTTTTCTCCTTTAGGATCAGTTATGAACACAATAGGATACTAACTATTGATACTAACAAAAAGTTCTAGGAAGTCCAAATTATCTTTTTTCTCTTTTTTTGATACTATGATTATCTTCCTTTTAGTTTCCATGTATGTTATAAAAGTCTGTTTACAGCCATTTATTGACAAATAATTAATTGACAAATAATCTTTGTCAAGATCTAAAACCATTAATATCCAGTTCCATCCAAGTTATTGTCAGATGGGCAACAATGGATTAAAATCTGCAGATTTTTGTGATTTTAGTGAGATAAAGGAAAGGTGATTTCTGAAAACTGATAACAGATGTTTTGAATGTTTACAAAAGACCTAAATAATCAGGCAACATTTTTTGTAAGTTGTCATTTGTAAAACAAAACACTATTCTTGCTGCCTTGAATAAAAGTATTTTTTCATTGGCTTAATATTTTCCATCCTAAATTTGACCATTTCTTTTTTCCTTTCCTTCCCCTTTCCTTCTCTTCCCTTTTCCCTTTGCTCTTATCTTTTGTTTTCCTATGTCACCAGTAAGGTTTTTTAGGAAAATCGAAAATACATTAATCACTAAATATGTTGATGTTACTCCAAAATATAGAATTTATTACTTAGGTTCCTACAGACTATGAATCTTAATGAATTAGATCACTCATAATGCTCAGTAAAATGTAATTTGTTTGGTTCAGGGTATGATAAGCATGTCTGCACAGTATATAAAAACTGAAATTAATAAACATTTCAATTCAGCCACTGTAATTAATTTTTGGCTTGACTTAACTGTATTGACTAAACTTTGACTCTGAATATAATTAAAGAACCAATGTTGTGCTGTGCATGAACCCAGCCATTATGTCAGTCCCAATATAAAATAGTTTTGTAATTGACTATCTTTTTTTCCCCTCTCTTCTTAAGGTTTGATATTGCCTAATGGAGATATCAACTGGAATTGCCCATGCCTTGGTGGAATGGCTAGTGGTCCTTGTGGGGAACAATTCAAGTCAGCATTTTCTTGTTTTCATTATAGCAAGGAAGAAATTAAGGGATCAGATTGTGTGGACCAGTTTCGTGCAATGCAAGAATGTATGCAGAAATACCCAGATCTTTATCCGCAAGAAAATGATGATGATGATGAAGAAGATGAAGAAGATAATCAAAGCAAAGATTTAGAAACTACTCCTTCAGCGAGCAAAGAAAAGGATGGATCTAGCTAATGAATGAGCATGGAGGCTGTGGTCTCCTTTCCATATTCAAGACATTTAGACAAGCAGAGTATCTTCTCTCCTTTCTTTCCACCCCATTGATCCCGCAAGGAATGCACTTCTGTACACTGTATCATGTGAACTCACTTACTGTGAAGAAACAGCTTCACCCCTATGGTTTTAACAAAGAAATATTGCAGTAGAGTCAGTATAGAAGAAATATAGACACCACCAGTGCTTTATTACTTTACTTCTCCAGTTATGTTCAGTCTATAGGTTGGCTTGAAAAACAGAGGTGGTTAATGCTGTTTTGGGAAAGCAAAATGTCAGTTGTTAGCTATCCTCAAGATTTTATATGATGAAAATTAATACAAATTTCTCAGAACAACCAGAAAGATTCAGAAATCTGGATAAATTTTTCTGTTAGTCAGCCTTATGTGCTTGATGGCACAGGAAGTTTGCATGTATAATTAATTTCTAATAATAGAAAATTAATGTTACTATATTGATTTTCCATTTTAAAATAAACGTTGATCAGGCCTAGCCATTACCGAGCAGTTAGAGGAAAACATTTGGTCACTGGGTTCCTTAATGTTCCTAATAATTCCTGTTTTGAGGGGTTTTCTTTGTTCAAACTCCGCTCCCAGTAGGTTGCTGACCCTAATAAACTTGCAATGTTACCTGGGGTAACAAACCTCTGCATAGGTATTGTGATTTGACTGTATATTAAAAGTGAATTTCTTTTACCTTACACAAGCCCCTGTGTCTTTTGTTAATGCCTGTTCCCTGTGACAGGCTACATTGATTTGTTCAAATGGGCAATCAGGCGGTCCTCACTTAATGACCAATCATTCAGTGGTCATTTATAGTTATGATCAGTCTTTAAAATTGAGGCTACAGCACCACCACCCCATGGTCACATGATCAAAATGAGGGCATTTGATAACTAGCCCACATTTATGACCAGACTATTCACTTCAAGTTCCCCCACCCACTTATCTCTATTTATCTCCGCCCTTTTGGCCACCCTGTTCTTTACTGTCTGCCCCTTCCACTCCCAAATGACATTTGCTGTCTTCTTCCCTGGACTAGGTGACAACTGTCAGTGCTGAGCAAGCCATCCGCACTGCTCCCTCACCTCTTATGGTCTCTGTCCCCAGCTCTATCCTGCTGCTTCTTCTCCATCCATGCTCGGCATGTTCCCTTCCAACAGGTGAGGATCTGCTATGCACATCACGGGTCTGTGCCCTCCCCCAGGACATGGCTCCCAGGCCACCAGGAGGAAAAGATGGTGAAGGTCAGTTGCGGGCAGCAAAGTACAAGGCGTCCAAAAACTGGGCAGAGAGGGAAATAGACAAGTAGATGGAGTTGAACCAGAGGCAAGTGCAGCAGTGGCAGAGCTCATCTGCCAAAGGGAACTTGTCAGGCTTCTGCTGGAGATGACAGTTTGCACAGAGTAGACGTTTGTGGTCCTTGTCTAATGACTGCAATTGGGTTAGGGTTAGATTACCGGAACTGCCATTGTTAAGCAGTATGGTCATGTGATATTCCACCTAACAACCATTTTGCTTAGCAGTGAAAAATGCATTCTTTTTTTTCCCTTTCCTATTCTTTTCCCTTTCCTATTCTATTCCCTTTCCTATTCTATTCCCTTTCTTATTCTGTCGCCTTTCATATTCTATTCTACTCTACACTATTACCTTTCCTATTCTACAATATTCTATTGTACACTACACACTTTTTCCCTATTCTACTCTATTCTACTCTATTCCCTATTCTATTCTACTCTACTCTACTCCATTCTCAGGGTCTTTGAACAAGGACTACTTGGAGCCTTCTCATCTGAGGAGAATTCTGGCATCCTGTGATCTGAATTCCTGGTCAAAGTGGCTCTGGAATCATCAAGGGATACCGGTAGATGGTCTTTGTGTTAAGCCAACCTATCCAATCATTTAGCTTAACCCTGAGGTTTTCAATGTACATATCCCATGTAGTCATGGTGATTGAGTCATATTTAAAGTAGATTTTATACAAAATATTGCAGGAGTGTAATAAATGTGTAATTTTGAGATTATAATCCTTCCATTCAAGCAAAGGCTTAATCAACTAGATATGAGTGGATGGACAGGAAAGAGGTGATTTACTGATTTTCTTAGGTCTGATGCCCTGCACCTGCCAAAATGTGGGTACTTGAACCTAAGGGACATTTAATAAATGTGAGGTCAACAAAGTTTTGTTAAGAACAAAGATATTGTAGAATCAAATTTGTTTTCTCATGGATCCCTCTATTGAACAAAATAATCTTTGAATAGAAGCACACAATACTATAAACCCCATCCATCTGCTAACTGATTAACTCATGTTCTGTTTTTATGTCTTCAGAATATATGTGACTTTTTTTTTTTACATACATACATTTTTCATTTACTGAAGTAAAATGCAAGCACCAGTTTGACTCTTTCAGAAAAAGTGTCAAGAAAACCTCTCCGGCCTGCATATAGTGTCAGTGAAACAGCTACCCATGAAGAACAGGTCCTGAGGAATCCAATGGAGTGCATTTGTGAACAGGACTTAACCAGGCCAGGTCAAAAGGAAATTCAGTGGTTGATTATCAAAAACTGGTGCCTCCTCTCGTGTTTAAAGACTTATTATATAACCAATTTTGTAGCATCTGGTTAATAGACATCTGGCAAGAATGCTATTGGAAACTGCTTTTGGGTAATGCTGTCAGCCATTACAACAGGACTCTTAAGATACGTCTGTTCACCATAGGATTCCCACAGGGCCACCTTCGCGTCCAAAAGGCCTACTAGGTCTGCATTTGAATATTGTAGTGGACTAAATTTCCTTAAGGTGAATTCAATTGAAATCAACAGCAAATAAGCAAATAAGCCAAACATTCTTTTTGCAAGCAACAGGACTGAAATTCAAGCGATTCCGTCATTTTTAGCTTGCCTTTGTAGAAAGTCATTTTCACCACATTAACGTTACTAGTGCTTATCTGAATGAGATATATGTCAACTATATCTCAAGATCATATGCTTAGTCTTGTCATGCTTTTGTTTCCATTTCCTGTGCATAATTGCATATTCTGTTTTTCTTTGGCATTCAAATTAGCACGCATGAGAGTCTCCCCCAGTTTTATCCATTGGAACAATTCTGTGAATTCTGTTATTCTGATTCAGTGAGTTCTCTGAGTAGGTGGAAATTTGAACCTGGGAGTCCTAATCCATACTGTTCATGCCCAAATACAATTATTTGAAAATGCTGGTAAAAATGGAGCAAGCACCATTCTCTGGTTCCCACTTCTGCTGCTATTACTTTTCTTCATATCCCATTCTACTATTGTTTCCTCTTTAGTCTATTCATTTAAATTCTGGATATTTGAATTGCCCTGTCACTTACAAGCAGCTATAAACGCAGAGTTTCTAACTATGTATAAATGAAATTCCTTAGGCTTAGCAATAAACCATCTAGCTCTTTATCTGACAGAAAACTCATCAGACAAAATATGAAAAAATGCAGGCAATATAATATAAACATAATTTATACAATGTGTCCAAAATGATTTTAACATTTTAATAGAGACTGTGATGAACTAAAAGTCCTGTATCCATAAATTAACTGACATGCATAACAGATTCTACATTAAAAGGGCAGTAAGATTTATAATGCCTTGGCCAAAGCTTAAGTAAAAGACATTTAACTATAAATTCAAAATTAAGCTTCTTCCCTTAACCTATTGCCCATATTTTAGGAGAGATTATTTTTAGTGCAAACACTTTAGTGCCTTTCAAAAGAAATTCCATAATCTAGAACAAGAAGTGGTATAAACAATTACATCAGTCATACTCCAATACAAGTTATGTGGAAATGTCTGGGTTTTAACAGCTGTCTTATAATAGAAGACTTCTTTACTCTGCATCGGTATCTTAATGCCTCAAACCACAACTATGTTTTGCATAGTATATAACATTAATGAAGTACAAATTATTGCTAGGGAGCTGAGGAGTCACTATCCTTCTGCAGTACAGACTACTTTGCTAACTAGTCTCTGTTTGAGCAAAGGACAGCGATGTTAGTGGTGTTCATCTGTATCTGCCTTGGAGCACTGCTTGTTAGAAGAATCTTGGCTAGTAGTAAATAATAAATATGAATAGAAGCATCTGTTCTTTGAGATGTCTTGAACACCCATACAGTATGAAAAGGGCAAGTGACTGAAGCTACAAAGTGGTAATATGAAGCATTTTAGGTGAAATGAACACAACGGAAATTGAAAATCAAATATTAACTTGGAAAACAAAAAAAAAAGACCATGTGAGGGTTTCAAGAGACAGTCTTTAAATCACCAATTTGGTGTGTCTTCCATGCAATCCAGTAGTAAATCTGATAACTCCAAAATTTCTGCTGATGAATACAAACTTTGAGTTCTTGCCTCATTGTTCTCCTAAGAGAACTTGGTAGGCTCCTAAAGTCCTTCATAGCAGTGGTCTTTCTGCATTTGTTTTGATGCAACAGATGCTAAATGCGGGACAAAACAGAAGAAGGCTGTTGGTGAGAACTCAGACAGCATTGTGGGAATAACACTATAGAAAACAAATCTTTGGAATCTGGAGGTAATCAAGTTTTGGATCACCAGCTATTTTTATTCTAATGTGTAGATTGCCAGCCATCTTTTCCCATGAATGTTGTCAGGAAGTTTAGGGGGACACCCACAGAAGGAACAGGGACCTCCACTTCCCAGAATGAACCCCTGCAGCTCCAAGTCCTTTCAGGCTGCCTTCCAGATTTCCAATAACTTTGCTGTTTGCTCCTCTATGAAGTAGACACAAAGACACTTAAATCTACAATACCTTCTCAATTCCAGTGCAAATTTCAATAGAACACATAGACATCATAGAACCCAAAAGCTACGAAGGGTATCTTAAAATAACAGCTTTTTAAACAGGCCTCTCAAATATAAGCAAGACTCATGTGACAAGCCAACGAATGATGTTGTGTAGCCCTGTAACTTAGCAAATTTTTGCTCTTCCTTCATAGTTACTGTAAAAAAAACCCAGCTCCAGAAAAATAAATAGTGCAGGAATTTTAGTTTTCTGTTAGTAATGACTGTTCATCAATAACATAATATAATCTTGGTCTCAGTTGCAAATATATGTATTGGTGAAATTTGAAAGCTCTAGATACTGTAATCCTAAAGTAAGCTATATGCCAGGCTTTATGTGAGCCTAGGTACATGTGGTTAATTCAGCAGTCTTTTTTTTTTTTTTACAAATGTGTGAAAGAGAGAGAAGATTGTTGTCTTGAAAAAAAAGAACAACAGATATCTGCAGAAAGCACTTAATGGAATGGTGGAAAGATAGTTTGCTTTTAAATTTTCCTTAATTATAAAAGTTACGATTAACCACTAGAGAGCTAACTAGACTTTTCACTGACATATTATTAATGTGTACATATTTGTGACTTGACTTGAGAAAAAAAAATACATTATTTGCATCCGGTTCGTAGTATATCTGCAACAAACTTTCCCCAGTGAGCTTTCCAGGGCTTCACCAGACTGTTCATGTTCACAAGGAGTCTGTTCGTCCGTGCATCTTCTTGTCCTGCTATTAAGTAATCTATACCTGGTTTGAAAAAAGATTACATATTGTAAGAATCAATTCTCAATATTAATTAAGTTACAGAATCAAAGATTTCCCAGAAGACTTTACAGGGATAATTTTAATTAAAATCATTAATTTTTCCTCTCCTTTCTTTCCATCTGAACACGGTGCTCATAATGACTTAAAATGCAAATTACTTAATTACAAGGTTCATGAGTTTCCTTGCATAGCAAGATTGGTACTTAACCTAGGCTGGGAAATTAAAAATCCTGGAAGAAAGCAATAGCAAATTGATTACATGATGTTGCCAAGATGATACTTGGGCGTACTTATGAAGTTCTCAAGAGTCAAACTGAATACTTTATTTTCAAGCACACTTGTGGCCCAATACAGAGCATGTAGCTTTAGGTTGGAGAAAACATTTTAAAAAGTGAATGCAAATGAATTAATTTGATATACAATTTGAAATTATGCAATAGGTTATAGGGATGATAAGAGTTGCCAACTGAATTGTGAAAAAGCAATATTACTGGTTCTCTAAAATAAGACCAGCAAACATCTGGAGAGCAGTGTGAAACAAAATGCCGGAGACATAATTAGGCCTATGCTGTGAAGAATTAAAGAATAAGAAGACAGCACAATCTGCATATCAGTCCATGCACATGTCTAGTAAGTTCTCTAAGGCACTCTTATAACCCACGGCCTTCAGAATGGCTGGGTTTGTCTCTCATAATCTCTAGTCAGTGCAGTCAACCTGCAGGTATTAAAATATATCTTATCCAAAGCACCAGGCTGTGAAGAATGTTTCAGAATGTACACATTAATCCCTAACTTTGCTCCTGTATCACAAGATACCACATTAATATCCAGTCTTATGGTGTCTCACAGAGCAGTTTGCCGTGCCTCAGCTGTTTTATTCACAGGGATTGCTGTAGAAGGTAAGTATTAGAGCTTTTTAAAACATGGAACACGCGATCACCGAACCGGTTGTTATACTGGTGGAATCCCATCTTTGTGTAAAGCTTAAGTCTAAGTGCTATTGCTATTTAGCATGTGTGAACCCATGAATCTTGTGTTGACAGCAATTCTCTGAGAAAAGAAATTTCCTTCTTCAAACTGAGCTTTTTAATCATTACAGGTAGAGATGCATTCTACTCCATGCTAACACTATGCTCCAGCAATGAATGAAAGGATCTCTCCTGTGTATATGAGTTGGAAAAAACATAATTTCATCATTGTGTGTTAAAGATGTGACAGTGACCCTCAGCTTACTAGCATTGTGGGGCAGAATACTTACCAGGATTTAGAATAGGACATGTACACCCTCGATTGGTCCAAGAATCTGGATATATGCTTCGGTTATTCCTGGTGATTTTTACTTTGCCTGATTTCAGAACCTTCTTTATCTTCACAATTACTTCAGCATGGGTTCCTTTGTCATGCGCAGATAGAACTTTTGCTCTTAAAACTGCAAGACAGTATAATGCACTTGTATAATAATTTCAAGTCTTATTTGAACCAAGCTGGACTACATAAATGCTGTTTCCTGGCAAGAATATGGACATGACCAGTTTTTGCCTTCTGAAATTTTTTCCCCCTGGCTACTGGTTTCCTGATTATGCTTCATTGGTCTGATTCCACTTAGGTTTTATCAAGATTTTCCCCAGCTCAGTTAGGATGCTATAGCAGAGTTAACCAAAAAGTCCTGCCTATTTTTCCTGAGTTCTGAGAAACAAGATAACATGGGAAACTGGTCAGGCAGATGCCTTCCTAATCAACTGGGCTATAGGAAGAGGAGGTATAGCACATTCTGACTTGCAAGATTTTGTTGTTATAGATAATTTCAATAAGAGTAGCCTTCCAGCAGAGTTGAATTTCCTGTTTGAACTACTTAGTGAGGCTGGCATCTAAAGGCTTGCATCCCAAATACAGAAGAAAAGTTGCACCCCCTTGAAGGACAGAAGAGCATATAATTATGATTGGCCAAATGTGTGCATGGATCAGCCCATTCTGTGCATAGAAAAGGAAATACTTGTAAGGTTTTACTATGGCTTCTTTGGCATTTAGTGCCTCATTTTTATTTAAGAGGAAGCTTAGAACCTAAGGTTCTTTGACCCCAAAGCATTTTTATTCAGAGTTCAGATTTTTGGAAGATGGAAAAAGCAATAAGAAAACTATGCCGCATTCCCAATTTTTAAAAAGTAATTTCTTTCACTTACCATAGGCGTATTTCATCTGACAAAAATTGCTGACACTTCCTAGGATCCTCTCTTTGCACACACACTTTTCTAGCCAGCAAATCATAAACCAATGTGTCAAAGAAGATGGGTTGCATTTAAAAAAGAGAGAGAGGGAGAAACCAGTCACCCCGATTTTCATAAATGCTTGTAATAAATTAATACTTAGGAAACAGCTGTAGAATGTTAAGTTCCCGAGCTGAGATATTGTGTAAATATTTCAAGTTGTGTAAAATAATTACATGTAAGCATTCACTTTCTCCAATCTGTTTAAATTTTATCTGTTAAAAGAATTTAGAATAATGGATTATAAATGTGCCCTCTCCCCCATTTTGGAGAACTTTCTCTCCCAAAATGACTCTAGTGATATTTTTATACAATTAATAAGATGCCTGATTTCAAACAGTTCTGGGCAGGTTGTAATTTAAAGATTTGGGAATTCCACCAATTTTTAAAGATGTTACGCAATATATAGAATAGAATATTCTTTATTGGCCAAGTGTGATTGGATACACAAATAAATTTGTTTCCGGTGCATAAATCTCAGTGCACATGCAAGCAACAAGTAATAAATCATAAGATATAATCATAGATCATAAGATACAACCAACAAAGTGATGTTCATTAGGTAGGAGCAGGTCCTGGTACAGCAACTAAACAAGACAGGTGCAAGAAAGACAATAAGGATAATAGCAATACTGTCCTACTACATGTTAGGCATAAGACAGTGCTGTGGGAATTATGTGTTTAGCAGAGTGATAGCATGAGGGGGGCGGGGAAACTGTGTCTGGTTGTTTTGGCATGCAATGCCCTACAGCGGCATCCTGAGGGAAGAAGTTGAAACAGTTTATGTCCAGGATGTGAGGGGTCTGTAGATATATTCTCAGCCCCCTTTCTTCCTCATATAGTATACAGTCCTCAATGGAAGGCAAGCTGGTTAAAACTGTTTTTTTCTGCAGTCCTAACTATCCATTGAAGTCTGCGCCTGTCTTGTTTAGTTGCTGTACCAGGACCAGACAGTTATAGAGGTACAAATGACAGACTCAATAATTCCTCTGTAGAACTATATCAGCAGCTCCTTCAGTATTTGATAAAGAATATGCTGCCACAAAAGTTCCTAGAACTTTTATCCTTTTTTAGTCAATGCTTTGTAAGTCATATGATAAATATTTCTAAGTAATCTGAAATGTTCTCATACCTTATCAACATTGCAATTTGTCTCAGTCTATTTATTGGCAGGAATGAGGGAACTTCGCACAGTCACTTCCGCCCTCGTCATCTCCCACTTGGATTATTGCAATGCTCTCTACATGGGGCTCCCCTTGAAGAGTCTCCGGAGGTTGCAGTTAGTTCAGAATGCAGCCGCGCGGGTGTTCGTGGCGCCCCTCGGAGCGCCCACGTAACACCACTTCTCCGCAGGCTGCACTGGCTTTCTGTGGCCTTCCGGATTCGATTCAAGGTGGTACTGATGGTATTTAAAGTGCTCCATGGCTCGGGACCTGGGTACTTAGGGGACCGCCTGCTGCCATCAACAACCTCCCGCCGCCCAGTACGCTCCCACAGGGTTGCCCTACTTGGGGTACCGCCGCCTGATCGTTGTCGGCTGGCGGCCCCGAGGGTGCGTGCTTTCTCTGTGGGAGCCCCCTCCCTGTGGAATGATCTCCCCCCGGAGATACGAGCCATGACAGACATCCTGACCTTCCGGCGCGCAGTTAAGACCCTATTTTTTAAACAGGCCGGCCTGGCCCAGTAAGGGTCTTTGGGGTTTTAATTCAATAAGGGTTTTAATTTTTAATTTAATCTGATTTTAAAGTTTTTCTATCCCGGATTTTTAAATATTTAATTATAGTCGAACGGGATGCAGCCATATATGTATTTAATTTGGTTTTAAACTTTATTTAACTTGTATCTATTTTATGTGTTTGTTAGGCTGTACATCGCCCCGAGTCCCTTTTTGGGAGAGGGAGCGGTATACAAATACGAAAAATAAATAAATAAATAAATAAGTGTGACAGAAATCATACCTGGGTATCTTAAAGCCGAAAAACCCTGCTTGCGATCATTCCATTGCCATTCATTTTCGCTTTCATTGGCTGAAGTTTGGAGAAAGTCAGGGATCCTGCCACCAATAGGAATATTTAAAAAAGCTGAATTGTCATAACTGGAAAGAGAAGAGCAGACAAAGAATGAGATTAAAGAATGTTTTATTTAACTATCTGTTTAATCTGTTTCAATAATGCAGAAGTAGGGGCAATGAACCAATTAAACTTGGAACATTTAACCAACTGTTAGCAGTTGCTACACAAACAGATAAAATGCTTCTTGGAAAATAATTCTTCCATTTCCAACTGCCTGGAAGCTCTGCTGATCCATTGGGGACTTCTGAGGGCGCTGCCTAGAAAGCTGAAATAAACTAGGACTGGGCCCTTCTCTCTGGTAACCCCAGTGCTATGGAATCTAATTCCCTTCACCCTCTTTTTGTTTTAAAAATAATTGGAAAACTTTAAAAAAAACATAATTTTCTTCCTGATGTATACTTTATGTTAGGCACTGAAGGCCGTTCTAAGAATCCAATATAATGGTTTATCTTATCTTATTCCTCTTCCAAAGCTCCACTAATTAATCCCGCAGACGGCTGTAATGGTATTCTTTAATTCAGGCACTGGAGCCAATCTGATGCCATCTTGTGCCTCGCCAAGGAAAACACTAGAGTAATGATAGGGCCCTCTCATAGCTAATTGCCTAAAGATTTCCTTAGGCCTGAGTTCCCCAATCTTTCTGGCTTTGCGGACCAGTGGGGAGGAGAGAGGGGATGCTTGTGTGTGAGCAGTGGACAAGTGTGTAAGCGTGTGCAGGTTCATTTACACAAGTGGCGAGCTTGCGCACCAACCGCTCTCGTAAATGGAGTGCATGCAAATGGGGATGTGTACACCTGCATACTCGCCCACCACTTCTGCAACCCAGTTCCAAACAGCTCAAGGCCCAGTAATGGGCCATGGCCTGGGGTGGGAGGCCCTGTTCTAGGCAATATCATATCACTTGAATTGTCTATGCTTGATGCCTGTGGGTTTATTGTGTTTAAAATGACAATTCCAAAGGTCTTTTCCCAAAAGGTACCTGGACTTTCTTGTTTTTTTCTTTGAAAATGTTTAGCTTCTCATCCAAGAAGCTTTTTCAAGAACTGAAGAAGCTTCCTGGGTGAAAGTGAAACATTTTCAAAGGAAAAAAAACAAGAAAGTCCAGGTGCCTTTTGGAAAAACATCTGTGAGACAATCATGACCTGGATGACTGAGAATCTCCACAGACATTTAAAATGACAAGTAGCTTATTGGGTGGCATAGGGGCTCCTGCCAGCAAGAGGAATTACTAGCAGAAGCAAGGGCAGGATTTGGAGGAAGCAGGAAGAGCCAGTTCCAGGTGGGGGGTGGGGGCCAAGTAGGATGGGGAGACCCAAACTGGATTGCCCTGGGGATCCTTCCCAAGAACGCTCTTAAGTTCCCAAATTCCTTCTGTTTCCACTACAGAGAACTGGCTTACCTGTGGAGGCATTCTCCAGTATGCTTGTTACAGTCTCTAGCACAGGCACAGGGCTGGCAGCCATTTTCTCCAAAGCCCCAATACCCCAATAGACACCAGTCGCATTTGGGTCCTGCAACACCTGGCTTGCAGTAGCAGAAGCCTGTCTTTGGGTGACATTTTTGGGCTTGGTTCAATGTGATGTTCAGTGAGCCCATGGGATGGCAGGAGCAAGCTGGAAAAGAAAGTAGAAAATAATTGACCTTATGGGGTTTTTCCCCTTGAAAATTTTCAAGTAAGAGCTCTAGGTCAGAAAGTGGTTAAGCCAACTGAGTTTTAAACTCGTGTTGCAATACTGGTGTGATTATTTATTGCTGTGTAGACCTGTAATTACGATGAAATATCATTAGCTTTCTATACCAACAATTGACTAGGTACAGCTGTTACTGATGAATCTCTGCATGCATTTCCTCTTATACATCCGAAAATTCAGAGAATGTGAAAGTTGAAGGATAATTGTATTCTGATTCCTGAAATATGTCAGGAAATAGGAATAGGTCAGTTCTGTTTAAATGGAAACCAAATGTCTGTCTCTATCGCTAGCCATAAATAACATGCTCATGGAGTATTTGGATTTCTGTAGGGAATGAACATTCTGCCTATTTACTTTTTTGCCTGCTTACTTAAGATTTTCGATTGCTTTCCTATTCCTAGTATTGCATTTTTAGATTTGATTTTATGAATAAAATGTTCTAAATTGGCCAAACTGGGAGATGGTAAGCCTAAGCTATAATCCGGTGAATTGAATTGAATAAATCCTATTAAAACATAAATTGCAATTCACCTATCAATAGAAACATATATTTAAGATGCTGTCTCAGAGAAGAAGGAGACAATCCAAAGCACCTGAGGATAAGACAAGAAATAACAAATGGAAACTTATCAAGGAGAGTTTGTAGAGATTCTCAGTCATCCAGATCATGATTGTCCCAAAGGTGCTTTTTCAGGAGGCAACTGGACTTTCTGGAGAACTGGAGAAGAAACGTCCAGTTGCCTCCTGAAAAAGCATCTTTGGGACAACTGTGACCTGGATGACTAAGAATCTCTACAGACTTTTAGCTATACAATTTAGGAAGAATGCCCTTTGAATGGTGTGGGAGTAGGAATGGATTTCCAGAAGAAAAATTGCAGACTACAGGAACCAGGAGCACTACTCAGGTGACCCCGAGGACACAGATAAATCTCCAAGTGCTTCAACGACCCTCTAAAAGGATGCAAATGACCAGCCATTAAATCCTTCCATTCCTCACTATCCTTCAGAGCTGAAGAAGCTTCTTGGATGAGAAGTGAAACGTCTTCAAAATAAAAAACAAGAAAGTCCAGTTGCCTCCTGAAAAAGCAGCTTTGGGATTATCAAGGAGAGATCCAACCTAGAATTAAGGAGAAATTTTCTGTCAGTGAGAACAATTCATCAGCTTGTCTTCAGAAGTTGAGGGTGCTCTAACACTAGAAGTTTTTACAAAGAGATTGGACAGCATTTATCCAGAATGTTATAGGGCTTCTTGCTTGTGCAGGGGACTGGACTAGAAGACCTTCAAGGTCCCATCCAATTCTATTATTCTATTCTACTCTACTCTACTCTACTCTATTCTTTCTTGGTGCCCATTTTTTCATAGAAAGAACTTGGGAAGTTTATTAGATGGAATAGAATGAAGAGATTTCTTGTCTGACACTTTGAAGGATGGTCCTATTTATTTATTCCAAGCTCTGGCCATGTCCATATTATGTTTGGCCCTACCTTCTGAAAGAACATGGCTTTATTGAAATTTCTGAAATGACTCCATAAATTTCAGGCAAAAATGATTTCTTATTCCTACTTCTACTTTTAGGCCTCATTGGAAAGATTCATTTAATCTTCTGGAGTAACTGGAAATCTCAAATATAGCTTCATAGTTAGATATTACATTTTGGTTAAGGCATTCCATATTTTGAAGGGATGTTTCAGCATTACTCAGAGGAGGTCAGTAAAGAAGGATTTGACCAATGCTTGAATATTTGAACTTGCTATCCCTGATGCTAGTGATCAAGTGAGAACATGTTTGATCATGATGACAAAAGCAGAGGGATATCTTCACATCTGAATCCTGTTCCTTTGTTTTCTCCTGGGAGCTTGAGGATTTATCCTTGAGGACAAGCACAAGGACTAGTCTCTGAATGGAAGACTTCTTTTAAACAGGCTCTCAACCAAGGGATTAATGAGGTATTTCATTCAGACTTTTCATCTGTCTTCACTCCAAAACTTGCTGCCCACTGGGAGGGTGGGGTGGAGGGAGGGAGAGACAAGATGGTTTTCTCATAAAGAAGCTGAGAACTGTGTTGCTCATCCCACAAACATCTGTGCTATCTGCTGTGACAAATTTGTTGTTTTCTTCTTTGGTATTTCACAGCAATTTTTATCATGGTTGTTTTCCCAGTGAAAAGAAGCAGATACAGGAGTTATTCCTGGAACATGATATCAAACCCTTAGGCATTTTGCTTCATTAAGATCCAATGGACGAAGTGTGGCACAAAAAAGAAGGCTCAAAAGCTGTGGAGCTGTGTGGAGGATTAGCTACTGATCATGAAATCTGATTAAAGGACAGCCAGTTTGACTGCTGACATGTCATCTTCTGGTTTTATCTTCAATGTACATAACAAGGGGACATAACATTATCCCCATCCATCAACTTCTGCAATACTTGAGAAGGAGCCTCCATCGATGAAAGAACCCACCTGTGTAGATAGGCTCAGATTGTATGATGAGAAACCCTATTCTTTTACAATTTGTTCACAGTCTTTGTCAGAATTATTCTGAGTATCCTATACAGGGATCAGAGAGCCTGAGGTGTAATCTCATCTTCTCCATTAACAGTTCTTTGGATGTCAAAGCAGGCAAATCAGGTTGGACACCTGGGCTGTTTTCTGGCATGGTAACAGTCTTAACGTTTAGTTTATTCAAATGTTGACTTACCGTAGGATTTGATTTCTTTTCAATTCTTCTTTATCCCATCACACAGATTTCTTCAGAATCCAATAAAAATAGATTTGCAGGTCATTTGCTCGATTTATCATTCCTCTTTAACTTTTAAACTTTAGCCAGTTTCTTTTGTATATCCAGTAAAGCATCCTTTCCCAAATCAGCTTGTCATTTATAGTGCGACTTTCATTATTTCAATACTTTCTCAGTCTTTCTAGACAAAATTTGCTTTATTTCTGTCATTCCTTTATTCTGGCCATAATTTGGACAGAATCAAATCCATAGTACCATTACTGAAAATCATTACTGAAACATTACTGAAAAAATGTTGATATTACCAATTTCTAGTCCGATTCTTCAAAGATCACTTTTAATATTTCCAAAGTTATGACATTTTGTGTCATTTTACAAATCTCAATTAACCAATATCAGAAGCTAGAAGCTTGTTTGCATTTTTTTTCATTTCTATTTAGAAATTTTAACCCTATCTAAAATCCAGTTTCTAAAATTATAGTTACTTATTTTTATTAAGAGCCAATAATAAATAAATCTGTTTCCCATGAGAAACTGAGAAAGTAATCATAAAACTTTTTATCATTAATTCAAAAATCTGATAGTAAAATCACTATTTTAAATTCATCTGGAACCTTAATCTGTTTATAACTCTCTTTGATCAAAATCTCGTTTAGTTTTTCAATTTGAATTTGATTTCAAACTCTTTAAGTTCTTGAGCTTGTGATTATTTTTTTTGTTTAGTTGAGACTAAACTCTGTGACTTTTCACACTTGTCATACTGAAGGTCTCTAATAACTTCTAATCTAGATGTTAATGGACAATTTCCAAAAGACTTTAGAAAATGGGGCTTGTGAACACCCGTGTTGTTTAAAAGGATCTACTATATTTGCAAACAAGATGCCTAATCCCTTTGTTTCCTAGTGCTCCAACCTGCAGAAGATTGCTGTCCTATGGTTTCCCCATGAGAAGCAGCCAACTAGAGCACATGAAGATGATCTCCCAACCTCTCCTTATCAAGACAGTTCTGAAGAACCAGTCTGCCCACTGGCTCTTTGGTCTTTGCCACAGTTGCCAGCTCTGCTTCCACAGATATTTCTTTAGTTCATCATGGCTTCTCTAGAAGTCCCTAGCTAACAGACTTCACAATAAGCATGAAGAGAAGTACCAACTCTCCAGAAACACAAATCTGCATTCAGTAACAACAGAAACTTCATAGACTTAACATGACTGGATAAGAGCTGTATTCCAGATAAGAAAAAAGATACACAGACAAACACACACACACAAACTTACTACATGTATATATGTATAATATATGTTTTTCAGGCACTAAAATGTTTTTGCTAGTTCTCAAACTAGTTGGGCAATGGGGCTCTTGTGAAATCACCTATCAATGGGACAACCAAGAAGCATGAAACATGAATTAAAAACTTCTATTGATGCTACACAGATATTTAAAGCAATTTTACAGACACAACACTGGTAACACATGGCATTTTTTCCCAATATTTTTTTAGAATAAATACTGGTACCAAAAGAGAGATCATGCATTCTGTTCCATTTTCTAAAGGTAATCAACATTCATACCAAATATATGCAAACATTGCAAGAAAGAAACATCAGGTGTTTTTAGCCTCATGTAGATATTTTCTAGCATCACTCAAATGACTCAAATAATATAACTAAACACTACAAGCGACTTCTTTATGTATAGGGTATATGCACGGTTTCAGGAGAATAAAAGCAAAGTGACAGGGATCCACAAATGTCAATTAGTCTTGGTAAATGAGCCAAAAAGTTGCCAGAATTTCTCACGAAAGGCACAGCTGCTGTATTCCAAGCATCTTCAAAGTTTAATGTGATTGGGGTACTGAATCTCTGCCTTTTGTATGTGACTAATGTCAAATTTAAAAAACAACAACCCTAAGAATGATTGGATTGGGAAGCACACTTGTACTGAAGGAGCTCCATACAATACTTGGCAATAAAAGTTTCAGCATCTGATGTCAGCCTTGCAAGGTAGACCAGATGGGAAACATGGCCAGATAAGCTAATTCTACTTTACTATAACATTACACTAAGAGAATCTTGCAAGTCTGAAATGATTTCAGTAAAGCCAATTTGATCTAGTTTCTCTCTCTCTCCCTCCCTCTCCCTCTCTGTGTTCTCTCTGTGTGTGTGTCTCTTCTCTCTCTCTCTTTCTCTCTCTGTGTCTCTCTCTCCACTCTCTCCCTCCCTCCCTCTCTCTGTCTTCTCTCCCTCTCTGTCTTCTCTTTGTGTCTCTTTTCTCTCTTTCTGTGTCTCTCTCTCTGTGTCTCTCTCTCCCCTCTCTCTCTCCCTCTCTCTTTCTTTGTGTCTGTCTTTTCTTTTTCTCTCTCTTCTCTCTTTTTCCCTTTCTTTGTCTCTCCCTCTCATCCTTCTTCTCTCTCTCTGTCTCCTCTCCCTCTCTGTGTCTTCTCTCTTTCTCTGTGTCTTTTCTCTCTCTCTCTCTGTCTCTGTGTGTCTCTCTCTCTGTTTGCCACCTTGAGTTGCTTATAAAAAAGGGGGGATAAAACTAAATATGTCTCTGCCCACATCCCTTCGCCAGAAACTAGGGAGGGTCTCTTCTGAGCCTCTGGCCCTGTGAACATTCCCAGGGCAGGTTCAGGTGCCTTTTATCTACTCTTGGTTGCATCTCTTTGCCCAGTCTCCCAAGATCTTTCCCATCTACAGGTAACCATTCCCAGTGACATAGGGATGCATGCTGATCGTCACTCTACATAAGCATATTCAATTCAACTTATGTTACTATCAGTGGGAAACAAGCATCTCTCCTTATGCAATGCAGTTAATTTGGAAATGTGTATCTTTGTGATGCAAGGACCTCATCTCGTACCTGAAATGAATGATGCTTGGAATGTAGCTCAGATTTACCAAAGACATTCCAAGTTACGTATCCTCCTTTGGGAAGTGGGCAGTGCAAATGTAGGTCCATAGAAGAAAGAAAACAGAGGCACCTGACCATAAATCTAGCTGCACTTAAGTTGTTTTTGCATCCTTCAGGTAACCTACCAACCCTTCCTTGTTCTTTCTTTTTGGCCAGATTTTGGCAAAACCAGAAAAAAATGTTAAATGTGATGAAGTTTCTGATTGTTACAAATAAGGCGTGGTTATAGTATGTGGTGTATATGCAATAGAAGGGCAGGCTTAATCCTTAAAAAAGATAATGTAATTAAAAATTAAACAGAGAATCTGAAATATCACACCTGAAATTTAATTTCAAACTTATTTATCTCTTTTACCTATTTGTCTGCTTTAACACTTTCTGCATCTAATCTGTTCTGCCATTTATAGTTGGGAATTATGATATCTCATAACCTATTAAGTATTAATTTCCATATCATATGGTCAATACTATGGTGGGGGCATAAGACAAAGGATTTAAAAGATAAAAATATCACTGAATACCCAGGTAACCAATGCTGTCAAATACAACACCCAATATAGCTTGTAATTTTCAAAGAGGCATATTTGATGAGAAAAATTTGGTGAGCTGCTGATGCTAATATTCACAGAGGTGAATTTAAAACACAGACTTAGTGGAGGGCAGGGAATTGCCTTCCCTGTACTGGGCAGTCACTGGCCAGATCAGATCAAAGAGTCCTGGAAAAAACTGAGATACAGTTTCATTCATGCAGTGCAGTCTTTAGTAAAGTTTCCACAGCTTATAATGGTTATACTTCTAAGTTGTTCCATCCAAGTGACTCTCTAATAATACTTCTTTCTTATTAGGGAGTGTTGGCAGCACGATTGGGCTTTAGAACAAGGATGCAAACTCTTTCAACTACCCTAAGTCTTGAAATTTAATCTGGTGCAACAAGGATTTACAAAGCTTCCTTTTTAGCAAAACTTCTGAGACCAGGAGAAAGAGCCACAAGAGAAGTCCCTTGGTGTCATGCATCACGGCTGGGCATACCAGTAGGTTATGTAGATCCTTGATCCATGTGCTTTCACAAAAGGTTACAAATAGGTGAAGGCTGGGGGAGCGGGTGGATGGTATGAAGGCTGAGGCACTACTAGCATTCAAGAAAGGCAAATACAAAAGCGCGCAAACAGAGGAAGTGTTGTGAACTGGGGGTCACTTGAGCAACATCAGAGGCCTGGCAATCCCAGTGTGAAAAGCATATGTAACCTGAGTTTAAAGGCAACCTTGATCTAGTCTATCAAAGCAGCAGGAGAAGTCAGTCAGTAACTTGATTCAACAAGTGTTGGAGGGAAAGCAGGTGTAATAGGAAAAAGAGATCCTCGCTTTGCAATTGAAAAGCTTACTTCTAATAACAAGCCAGACTTTAGCCCTATCTCCCCTTAATAGTATTATGTATGAAAGATGCTCCTGCAAGAATCAAGAGAACTTTCTGGTTTTTCTTTGAAGACAGTTTGCTTCTCATTCTCTTGAAAAGAGCACCTTTGGGACAACCATGACCTGGATGACTGAGAATCTCCATAGACAATTACATATAAAATGAACATGAATGCCTTAGAGCAGGGGTGTCAAATTCACATCATCACAGTGGCATCACATGACGTATCAGGACTATTTTCCCCTTTGCTAAACTGGGCAGGGGCCAGCACGTGATGCATCTGTCCCGCGGGCCGTGGGGAGTTTGACACCCCTGCCTTAGAGGAAATGCAGGTTGTAAATGTAAGAAACAAAGATGAAAAGCTACATCTTTCGAGATTAATGCAATCCAGGATTCTTTGAATGTTAGTTGTCATCTAGTCTTATTTAAAAGCCCTGGGCACTCTGGACACCCTTTTCTCTTCCCACAGGACTTCTGGTGTGATTCATTCTGCATGATAAAAAGCTGGTCTGCAGCAGTTTTCACACCACAGCCACAGCTATAATAATTTCAGGATATAATTTCGTCCCACTAACCTGCACTCTAAAGCTTCCAGAATGTGGTTTTGAAATCTGAAACTGGGATTAAAGTATTATGATCTCATGAGATGCAAAGCCCCACAATAGTAAAATTAGCAAATCATTCTTGGCTAAGGAAATTGATGGTTGGAAGATTTAATAGATTCAGGTTGCTTGCAAGTCTTCAGTATGGATAGACTAATCTATCAATGCTGATTTCTTCAGCAACCCATTTTTGTAGCAATGTCAAGTTCAAATTTGATTTCTTAATTAATTTTTAAAAATGCATATACGTATTAAAATACACATACATACACAGTTTGATGGATATTTCTCTAAGCATACATTTTGCTTTGCAATTTTGCATCATTTTCTAAAATAAATTTATCTTATGGAATACACTTTTCTACATTATTTTCACAAATACATGCACAGTTATCCTGGTTTCGTTGATAAAGGCATTAAATAGATAAATCTGAAGGGTATTTCATTTTGTGCTAATACACCTTTTATTATTGGCAAATTACATTGCAAAATTCAGAGAACTGAAAAATCTTTGAATGTTAGTTCATGGATTAATAAAAAATATAAAATGTGTTTGCATTCAACTGCTAACTAATGAATATATCTATTTCTAAGCGACAGAAACCTTCCAAAATAAAAGCACCTTTAAAGAAATAAAGACATTTTTCTTTTGAGAGCTACAAAGATGTTCTGTGGGTTCCTCTTTGAGTGTGGTTGTTTTCTTGCAGACATTTTATTGCCAAACTAGGTAACATCATCACTAACTAGTCTGATAATGAAATAAATGCAAGAAAACAGCAAAGCTCAAAGAGCACTAAGGAAGTCACAGTTCAATCCGTGCCCCATAGGAGTATCAAATGCTTCAGAAAACACACAAAGGGGAGAAATGTACATGTAGGCACATTTTTACCATTGGCACTGATGATGTTGTCTAGTTTGGTAATGAAACTTTTACAAGAAAATAACCAAGCTCAGAGGGCACCAAGCAACCTACAGTTCAATCCTGAGCTATAAGTATTTTATCGATAAACATCCCTTATGCATTTCTCAGTATTACATTTAGCAAAACAAAGCTACTTACGTTTGCAAATGTCTGGGGAAGTCATAGATTTGGCTCTGTCTCGGTAAAAACCAGACTTGCACCTTTGACACCGGAAACCCTCAGTGTTGTGCTTGCAGTTATCACAGATCCCTCCACTCTTCTTCCCAGAGGCCAGCCAGACCCTCTGGTCAAAATGACAGCTATCTGCATGATGGTGACAGCGGCACCCTGTAGTGGGGAGGGGAAATTGAAAGTGGGAGAATAAAGAGAAAAAGAAGGCAAAGCACAAGTTGAGGTTGAAGTTCAGGGAAAGTAAAACATGGCTCTTTCTTACAGTTGAAGGAAAGTGAGTCTGCCTGTGCATGCATGTGTCTGTCTGTCTATCATCCATCTGAAAAAAAATTATACCTTGAGTAAAGGAATGTAAGACTGATTTTGGTATCTGCTCTAAGAGTAGCTAAGTTTGCACAAAAATAATAATTGAATAATGTAACATTTCAGTTGATTCTTTTATGTTCTTAATTAAGCTATTAATATGATCTGTGAATGAATTGGCTGCCTTGTTTTTTTTTAACTATTAAACCAATATGAAAGATACAGAATTCTTTCCCCTTTAATTGGGATATAAAATAAAATTTGTTTATTGCTGCACTTGATCTTAATAACCATTGTCCAATCTTAGGCTGCCCCTCTTCTGACTAGTTTCAACTTGATTGTCTTTGGAGTACTGACCATCTGTTTATTTAAAAAAATTGCCAGAAAAACAAGGAGAAATCAGAGATGGCTTATAACATGCCTCTAAAACCAAAGGATTCTGATAGTTGGAAGTTTTATAAAGAGAAATCATTTACCCCAATGAGAAGAACTTCACTATGACTAAAGTTTTGTTTTATCCAGCTTATTCTTACCAAAGATTATTCCAGCTTGATATCCTTACCATATTTTGCCTAGTAACAATAAACAATAGCAAACAAGAGTGTTGCCCATTTTCTTTATTCTTAATTCAATGAAAATAAATGTTTTCTTCCATATCATGCTAAGAACTGGTAAATTTAAAAAATCCTACTGCGTATTGTCTCCTGCTTTATTAGACGTCTTTTTAAAAATAGAAAGTTATTTTATTGTATAATACATATAAATGTACAATATAGCAAGTAGGCCAAATATTATTTGCAAAAGACTTTCAAGAAGAAATTGGACTGCCATTTGTCAGAAATGGTATAGGGTCTCCTGCTTGGGGCGGCGGGTTTGGACTAGATGATCTACAAGGTCCCTTCCAACTCTGTTAATCTAATCTATTTATTTATATTTGTATTCATGAATATATGGTTCAATGTTCTACATGGAAACACACTTGCTAGCGAATGTAGGATTTATATAACAGCAGCTAAGGGAGTCAAAAACTATTCTGCTTTTAAATGTTAATATTTCTGCCTTGTCCAGCATTCTAGTCAATTTATTCTTTTGATATTAGCTGAAGTTTGCTGGGGTATGGAACATGGCTGATATCTCTCTGTATGTATGCAAAGAGCAAAAGAGAGGAGGTCTTGAAAGCATTTTCATACCATTTTCTTAGACCATTCCCCATCTGCTGCTAAAGCATCATAAATCCAGATTTAGTCACCAGGGCGTTGCTCCTGGGTTGGAAAAATTCATTATTGTGTTGCTCCCTCCTTCCCTCTCTCCCCGAGACCCACATACTTCTGCATTCATTTGCTGTCCCAGTTTTTCCATTGCCCGGCTCCCATGGCTGGTCATTGTATAATGGCGCACACTTCTCACAATGGTGTCCTGCAGTGTTATGTCTGCACATGCACTTCCCATGGATCTATCAAAGGAAAAAAAAATAATTTAAAAAAAGTAATACTTGTAAACAGTGGCTGCAAGCACGAAAAGGACTGGAGTGATCTGAAAAAAAGCTACAGGCAGACACAAACTTTAAAAGAAAGGGTCTTATAAGGCTTGGGCATATGTTCACTGCATTCCAAAGAATTGTTCAGTTGGAACCTTTGTTTTGACATGCCTCACAAGGAAAGGCAAGGAGGAACTCTGCCTTCTATTTCCTGTCTTCCCAGAACTTATATCCTACTTCCTATCTTAAGAGTATCTTAACTTGCTGCAGCTGTGTATGGTTTGTCATTTGCACAGTGGCAGATAGGACAGTACTCCAGAGGGTTAATGTCATTGCCCAGAAGATCATTGGCTAGCCTCTCCCCTCTTTGGAAGAGCTTTATAGCTCCCACTGCCTTAAGAAAGTTCAAAACATTCTCAAAAATCCATCTCATCCTGGGCACCTTTTTTTTGAACTATTACCATCTGGCAGACGGTACAGAATATTAAAAACAAAGACAAACAGGTTGAAAAACAGCTTCTATCCCAGAGCAGTAACTCTACTGAATTCTACTGTATAGTGCAAAATTAACGCAATATCAGGGGTTTTCAATTTAATGTATAGAATGTGAAGGATGTGTGTTTGTGTTTATTTTCATAGTCATAATGTACACTGAAGATGGTATTTAATTTTGGTTGTACAAGGTGCAATGACAATAAAGTAAACTAAACTGAACTATTCTTCTTTTCAGCAATTCCAAGATTTATGGCAAGGGTTTGTTTTGACAACAACCCAATTAGTTGCATTGGGGAAAGGCTTAAATATGGCCTCTAAGAATTTTGGCCTTGTAGCTCCTTCTGAGCAGCAATATCAAATACCAGAAGCAGGGCAGATTTTCTGATGAAAACTGGCAGGGAGATGTTAGACTAGCCTTACTTTAATTAGTGCAGACTGTAAAACAATTCCTTAAGGTTCCACAGCTACCAAGAATTGCTGGAGGATTCCCTTCACTTTCAAAGCCTAGTTCATGTTTGCTTTGCTTTTCTGGATCTCTACAAGGTACATGATAAAGAGCATCTCTAGGTATTCTCCCTAGGAACCCGGTCATGCAAAATTTTGAACTGATTAGAACAAAAGAAGAACGACTTTTTTTAGGGATGAGGATAGAAAACAATGGAATATTGTGGCTTCAGCCTTTAGCATTTAACTCACAAAGGGTATATAGACAAGTGCAGGACTGAAAGAAATATTTGACAGGATATAGCAGGGACAGTAATACTCTGTCTTCAAGACTGACCCATGAAAAGTTGCTGCCTGCGGGAAAGGATGGAGACTTCTTTCCATCTCATATATTGCTTTTTTCCTCCACTGAGTTGAAGTTCTTCTCTTCACTTATCCTTAAGATGGAGGAAAAGTATGCCAGCATGAAAAGTTGCTGCCCCCACTGTCAATCTCTTTCCTGCCTCTACTGCCTTTCTTCCCAGTCACTGCCAATCATCTAACTTCATCTAAAGCAAAGCCTAACAGACTTTATCCACTTTAAGCCTATCTTAACACTGGTATAGCTGAGGGTGGCTGAAATCTGTCACCCTCATGGATTGGGGCAAGATGGGTCATGGGGACAGAGCAAATGTGCAAATGCTGGGACATTTATGTTTCAATTAGATCTGTATGAAGGAAAGCTCATAAAGAAGGTGGACATTCATGAGCCGTGGTGGCACAGTGGTTAGAGTGCAGTACTGAGGCTACTTCTGCTTACTGACTGCTGTCTGCAATTTGCCAGTTCGAATCTCACCTGCTCAAGGTTGACTCAGCCTTCCATCCTTCCGAGGTGGGTAAAATGAGGACCCAGATTGTTGAGGGCAATATGCTGATTCTATAAATCACTTAGAGGGGGCTGTAAAGCACTGTAAAGCAGTATATAAGCCTAAGTGCTATTGCTGTTGCTATTCAGCACTTGCCCTTCATCATACTGCAGGTCAGTGTCAGAAGAAAGGAAAAGCTAGAGGAAAAAATTGTGAAGTTGGCTGTGCTGCTGCTATTCAAGACTGCCAGCTCTCTTTTCCAAGGAAAGGTCAGCCTTAATACTAACCCATGAAATCCAAACAGCATAAGTAAGAGAAGGCTAAGGGAAGACAGCCTTCCAAAAGCTGTAAAGTTCTCACAGGGAAGAGGCTATGGCTTTATTTTCTACTGTGACCCAGCTTTGTACCACCATTTGAATTTCACTTCATCCTTCCTTCTTATTTGTTTACTCCACGGATTCCCCTTTCATCCTCTTGTTGGTAGTTACTGCTGACGATAGTATTGGCTATGATTTCCTGGCCATCATCAGTATATTTGGGGAACAAGTCTCCTCCTTCCCCCAATGCCTGATCACCCTGTTCGAATAAGGGCTTTGGAATCATTCAAGAACTGGACAACAGTCACTCATTTACCAAAATTATTTCTCTTTCGGGTGCATGTTCACTTTGTAGTGATTCCAAATCCAATTTGACCTCAGAGAGATTTGCCTTTAATCAGCAAAACTTGCCCTAGGAAAGGAAAACTCTTCCTTCTGGGTTTTTTGCAAAATGCATCCCTGAAAAATACATATTCAGGATGTATGGAGGAAAGTATTTCATATGCTGCATCTTTTAATAATACATAGGAATGCATTTTCCGGATTCGAAGATTAACTAAAAACATGTAAGCATTAAGGGAATGGTGGAACTGGGAGCAGAATAGAAATTTATTCTTTGTTTTATGTGTTCCTGTCCTTCATACAAACTAAAGCCTCCTTTCTTCAAGGATCTTTGGAACAAGATTATAACTTTCGTTTTATTGTGAGTTTTGGGGAGAACAGACAATTTCTATACCAGCTACCTCCTTTCAGATTCAGATCTTGACACAACTCAACATCCTTGGACCATGTTTTCTTTCCCTTCTCTCTCTCTCTCTTTCCTCTTATATAACTCTAAATTATGATTATAATTAATAATTAAGTGAGCAATGTCATTTATGTTCATTGTCAATTTCAGGTATAAGTTTATTATTTTAGTTTATATTTCTGCATTGTATCACCACATCTAAATATTTTAATATATCAAACAGAAGAAGCTGAGACATATCTGGCATTATTTTCAGAAAGGACAACAAACAATTTATTTACTTAAGTAAGAACAGGGGATGAAACCTGAAGTTTCTCCCCTTTATATTTTAATATTCTACTAGACTGCTGTACAGCAATGTAACTTTGTAGTTACACTGAAGCATTTCTTGCTATTCTCACTGTCTTTAAATATGAGCTGGCACTCCAGTTCTTCTCTGCTATTTCTACTTTTCCTCTTCTTTCTCTTGTCTTTCATGTAATTTGATCTACTATCTTTATCCCAGTCCCTTTCTCTCCTATAATATTTTACTAAATTGTACTTACATCTGGTCTATGATGGTAATAAAATTTTTAATTTGATTTGAAACAAACAAGAAAATCAGCAACCTGAAGCCTCAGTGACAAATGACTCCCTCAAAGATTTTTCCCCCCTCATACCCTAGAGCCCTCTCAGATCACAAATGCTAAAAAGTCAATGGCCTAAGTTTCCTAAAATTTTGAGGCAGGAGGCACCTGTCCTCAAAAATATTGATTTATAAGGATGATAATGTCTTCTATTTGAAAGCTTCACAATTACAAAGAGATAAACAGTGTAGTCATCAAATGTTATACATGTTTATAACAATGCCACTCATTATATATCCTTTCCTTAGCTTTCTTGTAATTTTCCCGGTGGGCTTCTCATGAGGGGTCCGAATGCGGAAAGACACACAAGGCAGCTTTCTCGGGATGAGAGCCCAGAGCTGACTCTGGGACCCCCTTTTATTAGCAAAAGGTGGGAGGATACAGAAGGCAACAAAGGAATTCAAGCAAGCATACAGATATGATAACTTTCTATACGTGCGCGGTTCTCACTGGCTGGGCAACTGTTGCTGGGGTGAATCTCTTTTTATCTTTCCTCCTTGTTCTGTGTATGTGTTACAGTCGCGGAGTGGCCTACACATACACAAGATAGTACAGAAAGTTCCAACATCTCCTCTGTTTTTGTTTTTAAAGGCAGGATTCTTCATCCGAGAGATGGAGATAGCTGCGTCGTTCTGGTTCCTCCTCTCCCTCGTCCCACACTGCGGCCATTAGGCTGAGTTTTTCTGGATTCAGAGGATCCTTTTGATGCTCTTCTTGAGTCTTCGCCCATAATGCCATTACCTGCGCCGTAGCCTTGCGTTCAACGAGTAATGATAAGCTATTACCAATAGGGCATACAAGAATAGGCAAAACACATGGTAATATAATACAACCGAGCTCAATCATCCCAATTAAAGCTACAATAGCCTGTAACCCTGGTAATTTTGGAAACCAGGATCCAAATAAATCATTAATATCAAACCCGTTCCATGTTTGAACCGGAACATGCGCAATTTTTACCATTTTTTCAGATATTTCCTGTATTACTTTCCCGCTCTCATCAATTTCTATACAACAATTTGTCAAATTTCCATATACCCCTCCCTCTTTTGCTAACAAATAGTCAAGGGCCAAATGATTTTGCATAATGTATGTCCTGGATTTAGCACTTTCCTTTGCAAGGTGTTGTTAGCGCCTCTTGCCTCAATGTGATCATAGTCCACTTCTTGGGCTTCCCAGGGCCATTGTTCGCCCATACTGGTTCCCCCGCAAACAAAGCAATTGGAAATCTGAAGTTCTTTTGCAATGGTTTCTGCCAAGGTTCAAAAGGTGTGCTTTGCTTGGGCAGGAATTACCAATTCTTGTGTTTTTTGCATCTCTTGGTCCCCAGGTGATCAGGTCAGCTGGGCCTCTCCAGGTCGGATCAGGGAGCTGTCGATAGTAGACCTGTGGCTTATTGATAACTGCGATTGGAGAGGCAGAAAAGTGATGGGTTGCGACAGAGGCGGGTGGGGTCCCAGTTAGGTTTAAGAAATTCAAGGTAAAAAGACAAAGGTTCAATCTATCTTGCACTGCTGGGAGGCCAGGGGTGATTTTCCCCTGTTTTATATTATAACTGTCCAGGGCCCTTTTTAAGGTTTGATTGGCACGCTCAACCAATTCTTGCCCCTGTGAATTGTATGGGATACCGAATTTATGGACTATGGACCAACGGTTACAAAACTCTGCAAATAGCGAGCTAGTGTAAGCGGGCCCATTGTCTGTTTTTAATTCTTTTGGGCGTCCCAACGTTGCAAAAGTCCGAATGCAATGGTTAATTACATGCTTTGTAGCCTCACCCCTTTGTGGAGTTGCCATTATGAATCCTGAATAGGTATCAATTGAAACATGAAGATGTTTCCAAGGGGCAAAGGAGGGATATTGAGTAACATCCATTTGCCAAATCTGACAACACTCGGTGCCCCTAGGGTTTACTCCCATTGGTAATGAGTGAGCTTGTTTGCTACAGGTAGCACACTGCTGAACAATGGCTGAGGCTTCTGATGCCGAAATTCCAAATTGCTTAATGAGCGCTTTTTTATTCTGATGGAAGTAGGAATGGCTTTCCCATGGAGAGATGGGAAAAAGAGTGAGCAACAAGGAAGCGGAGGTAGCTGTGTCCGCAACATTGTTGCCTTCCTGTAAGAAACCCGGGAAGGGTTGGTGACTTCTAATATGCGTAACAAAATAGGGATGTGTACGGTCTTGTATCAAAGTCTGCAAGGTCAGAAATAGCGACAAAAGATCCGGGTCCAATGAAGGGGACAGATAAGACTGAAAAATTGTTTTAACGATTTGGGTGACATACAAACTGTCGAGAATCAAGTTTAAAGGTACCCTAGAAAATTGCTGAAGGGCTAAAATAGAAGCAGCCAATTCAGCACGTTGGGCGGATAATTGTGGTGGGGTGACTTTTGTATGCCATTTGCCCTGTGAAAACCGGGCACAGGCACCTTGAGTTTTACTGCCATCTGCAAAGGCTGTAATGGCATGTTGAATAGGGGCTGATTTCTGATGACAGTCCCACAAAACTGGAACTTGTTTTAAGAAATGAAAACGAGGGTCAGAGGGAGGGTGGCAGGAAAGAGTCCCTGGCCATTCTGTCAAAAGAGCAGGCTGAAAAGAGGCGCCCCGGAGTGTAAATGACTCCTGTGGCAGCAAAACAGCAGAAATGGGCAGGGAAAGGGGCTGGGCCAGGGAGGTGGGAATAAGGTAGAAGGTGTTGGGGAAATCAGCGTCAAGTGACACGTCAGCAGCAAGAACAATAGAAGCTGGAAAAGAAGCAGGAAATAGCGCCCACTGTGCAGCCTTTTGGGTGGGGCTGGCTGCAAGCCCCGAATTTAGTTTCCCAAGGGGGAGGATGGAGATTGGTAAACAACACAGGAAAAGCAGCGTACTGTGCGAGTTCCTCGGGATCAAGGAGACCTTGACTCCGAGCCTGTGCTATAGCAGTAGCAACCGCCCCCATGGTGGAGTTGGGAGGGGGTGCAGCGAGCTCGGGGGATGCAGGAGGGGCAGTAGCCTTGGGGGGGGGGAGACTGGAGTAACAGAAAAGGCAGCCTTATCCCCCGGAGCAGCCCCTTGTTGATATGGCGGTGGCTGTGGGACAATTGAAGGAGACTCATGCAGGTTTTTGTCATGTTGTATCAGAGCCTCCATAACCACCTGCCAGGCAGAAAGAATTGTTGCGGGGGCTCTCGGACTTTCATGGAAATAAGTGCCCAATTTTTTCCATGTAGTCACTTTAAGCGAGCCTCTCTCCGGATAACCCGGACAATGTTTCCAAACATGGGCCATTAAACTGGCAAGGTCAGATTTAGTAAGGGTCGGGGTGGATTTTCTATTAAATTTAGGCTTGGTTAGCTCTCTAAGTTCTTGCAGGTGCGCTGCCTGCGTCTTAGAGAGCCCTACTCCCATACTCACGAGGGGATTGCCGTCTTGCTTCGGACGGAATCGTGTGCACAAGCCTCTTCCAGGCGATGAGTAGAGGAGCTCCAAGGACGTACAATCACGAAGATTATCACGTCGGAGTCACCAGATGTAATTTTCCCGGTGGGCTTCTCATGAGGGGTCCGAATGCGGAAAGACACACAAGGCAGCTTTCTCGGGATGAGAGCCCAGAGCTGACTCTGGGACCCCCTTTTATTAGCAAAAGGTGGGAGGATACAGAAGGCAACAAAGGAATTCAAGCAAGCATACAGATATGATAACTTTCTATACGTGCGCGGTTCTCACTGGCTGGGCAACTGTTGCTGGGGTGAATCTCTTTTTATCTTTCCTCCTTGTTCTGTGTATGTGTTACAGTCGCGGAGTGGCCTACACATACACAAGATAGTACAGAAAGTTCCAACACTTTCTATCCTCGCAAATCTTACTACATAGTAGAATTCTACTAAGTGCATTCACTATTTTTGTTATCTCAAATTTCTCTCTGTTTTGAGGATTTCAGCCTTAACTTCCTTGATCTCATTTCCTTTCAACTAATTCAGTCCTCCTTCGTGTTTGTTCTGCAATCAGTTCCTCATTCATTCTTTTACTTCCTCATCCATTCTTTTAAACTTTAGTGTTCTTTTGTTCTACAGATCAGTTACTTTTGTATTTGAAGTACATTCACTCAACAGACATTCATTCTTGGCCCTTTTACAACATGCACTTAAATAACCCATTGCTATCTTATTCAATTTGTATTTCTCCAATTCTCACATTCATTCCACACAGACTGCCACATACAAAGTACCCCTGATATGTTTATATATGAACACTTTAGAGAGCTAGAGAACATCATACATCATTGTCTTACTCCCTGCTCAGTGTTGAATCGTTCATTAACATTGCTTTATTCTTTTGCATGGTTTACCTTCATCATGTACCACTCTTCATTCAGCAACTAACCTTCAATTTTAAATTTACACAAATCTCCCTGAGGCTTTTTCGGATCAGGAAGAGGGCACCCATAGAAGCATCCCTAACTATTTTAAATCCCTGTCAAAAGAAGTTCTAAAGAAAGCTTAAGCTTCAAAGCAACCCAATGTTTTCACGGATAGGAATTTAGGCACGGTAATAATTTATATTAATGAAACCATGAAGGTTCTGATAGTTAAAAGTGTTTGGTATGCTAAGAAAAGTTTTCCTGTACATCGCCAAAGTTATTCTGATGCAAAAGTGTCCACAGGATCTGATGCTTTTGTCCAAAACATAGTATTGGAATGCTATAACACGAGTTCTCAGAATCAATATGTGACAATGCAGTGTTGCTTTTTTTCATATGTACAAATTTGACCATAACCATGAATGTCTCTTTTCATCCCCTTCAAATGGCAACTGACTTCTGTGAACCTAAATTGTACAACTTCCTGAGATTGCTTGAACAGAGAAGAAACTAAGCCATACCTTTTTCCGGCATTATTTTCAGAAAGGACAGCAGGCAATTTATTTACATCTTCCTTAAATGAAAACAGGGCATGAATTAATCCCAAAGCCAGCCCCTCACCTTTGTATCTTTTCATCACAGGTACTATATCAGTCTAGAGAATACATTAGGTGAATTTTTCTGCTTACTTTTGACATTTACCAGCTGTGAAGAAAAGAGGCTATTCATTCAGACATTGGCGGAACATAATGTTTGAGTTAAATTTGACAAATGACAGACAGAATCAACTATTAGTTGTCACTGGACAAAAAGGGAAGGAACATATTTAGAACAATTCTCGTTTGCAGTTGATCAAGTTGATAGTTCCTTTAAAAAGGAATCCAGTGGCATGTACTTAATAGCAAAATAGGTATTATTTTGGGAAAATGTGGTGTCACTTTGAGGAGTTATTGAATACTAATCTTTAGTACTTATATATATATATATATTTCTAATCAAAAGATTCAGTTGGCATTATATTTTCCCCATAGGAAATGATAGTAAAAGAAGACTAATAGCTACAGTTTTGATCTCTAATCTACAAAAACCCAGGCAACCACTAGATGGCAGCAACAAGAATTAGAAAAGTAATTTTGCTACCATCTGATGATCATTTTGAATTTTGCAGCTCAGATTTGACAGACCTACCACATTTAAAATAAAATTAATTCAACAAGTGGCTAAGCAATTAAAAATCAAATCAGTCTCCTTTTAAATGTCTTTAAGCGTTCCTTCTAAGAAATTTATTTTAATCCATATGCTCCTAAAAGTTAAGCAGGAAAGAAACTGAAATTGAATAAATCATATTAAAATGTTATTCTGCCTAACTCCCAACAACTTTGGGCATTCACAAGGAAAACCATTAAAGAAAAAAAAATCAAATATGCAATAAGAAACAAAAATAAAGAACAAAAGATGACAAAGATGTCAAAATCTGAATATTCTATAATTAGTGAGGAAGGTAGTCTATATGTTGCTAAACTGCAATTCCCAGCATGCCTCACTATTGATGCCTTTCTAGCTAGATTGTGTTGGAAGTTATAATTCACCAATACTTGGATAATAACAGATTTCCCTGGACTTTATTAAACAATACAAGTCTAACTTTGTAGATTTATTCTCTAGCTTTCAACAATACATAAACACACATACAAATATACCCCAGCAGTTATGAAATCTAATAATGTGTGCATACCTTAGTATTTTTCCCTTGAAACATATACATCTATATGTGTCTTTTTCTCTATTCTTCAGCTTGTGTTTTTCCTTGACTGAAAATCCTGACTGGGAGGTCCTCAAAGGTTTTTCCAGAGTCACCCATAGAGTTTCTATGCTTGGGGGAGATGTGATGCCAGGGACTTTCTGCTTCTCCCTACAAAGATCTCTGCATCTATTAGGAAAGATTTCTGCATCTCCACAAGGCCAGGACACTTCCAATGATACCCCAAAGTGCTAAAATAGCTCTTTCTATTTTGTGTGGTCCAGGAGCAAATAATTTTCCTCAGCGCATTACCTTTTTTATAATTGAAATAATGCCTTAAGGATTCTAGCATTATAGCTTCCAAAAATGTGAAGTATCACTGTCCAAATAGGATACAGATGTTAGCTTTGGTCTGCAGTTGGATTACTGATTTATGACCATTTGTAGCCTAACCTTATAAATTCATCTCTATCACAGCAGTGATCTATGAATTGTTGCAGATCTAACCTCAATTATTGTTGGGGGTTTAAAGAGTAGGCAACTGAGAATCTTGGGTTATTTTGAATTTCAGCTCCCATTGACTCAACAGCAAAAGGCTGAGGAGGTTAAAGTCCAAAGCAACTGAGGGAGCACTCGGATGGGAGGCCTGCTTTGGCAATTAGGAACAGCACCAGGTGTTACCCCAAATCTAGCATGAGATTAGCAGGTTCCTATTGAGAACGCTTTCCAGCTGCAGCTTCTCTCCCACCCCACTCCAATGTGGAATTCCAGATGCACTGCACATGTACAAAGGTAAACATAAATCTAACTTCCTGCGAGAGGAAAAACATTCCGCAGGCAAAGATGGATTAGATGGGAAGACCAGCAAATAGGGAAGACCTGGTTTCTCTCCCCAACTAGCGCATATCTGCAGTCTAATTTCTGCTGTCTGAAGTAGGTTTTCCAGACAACCCAAACTTCACTGGGATATTTCATGCTAACTTTACTTTCAACACAAAGTCCTCTCCAAATGAACAAATTCTCCCCAGCAAAAGCTGATCTCCGTGGTTCCTCCAAGCTACGGCAAATAACTCTTTTGATGTTTTTTGTATGTTAAACGGCTTTGTGACTAAGAGCATTGTTCTGAAAAGAAAATGGTAACAAATTGAATATTAATACTGCTGCTGATGCTGCTACTGCTGCCACAGCTGCTGCTACTACTAACCGCAATATGTAATCTTACTTACTGTGTGATCTCTCCAGCACATAGTTGGAAAGTAGAAATAATATAGTGCAAAAGTACTTAGGAAAAGATAAATGTTCTAGGAAAAAAGTGGTCATAAGGTGTAGACCAGATAATAGATGCACTGGAAGCTTTCAAGAAGAGACTGGACTGCCATTTGACAGGAATGGTGTACAGTCTCCTGCTTGGGCGGGGAGGGGTTGGACTATATGACCTCCAAGATCCCTTCCAACACTGTTAATTAATCAGTTATTCTAGTAGCAGACTTTATCCTACATCATCCAGATTTCTGTGCTGCTCTATAGATGCATGAGATTGCTTATGCTCCCATTGTCCCCATTCCCCATTTTCTGAGAAGGTTACAAAGTTAATACCTGGCACCCATTGGGCTCAGAAGCTCATGGGAAGTGGGATTGTTCCCAAATGGAACCAGGGAGCCTTCTGTGCCTCCTGCAAGAGAGCCTGCTGAGTGAGGTTCAAGGTAACGGAGATCACAGGGTTTTGTCTGAGGGCCATATAACAGCATGAAACGACTGGCAGAATTCAGACCAGGGCAAGACTGATGCAACAGATGGAGCTGATAAACTGTCTTCCTGAAGACTGTTGATAAATTGTGCTCCTGGACAGGATAAAATAAGAGTCCAGGAGGACCCACCAGTCTGAAACCTGATCCCAAAGCACCAGGAAGGATTATTTCATCTATCACAAGAAAGACCATTTGCCCAGAGCATCGCTATTACAAACTAGCATTTTTGCAGATTGTTTAAATGTTTTAAAAGAGGCATTAGAACTTCTTGGCTTTTAATAAATGATGCTCTGCTTGGGAATCAATTGACCAATTGACAATTAGTGCAGTGTATAAATGGAATGGAATGGAATGACATGAAATACCTTTGTTTGACTTCCTTTTCTCATTTCTCTTTGATGTCAACAAAACAAAGTGAAAAATTATGAGAAAACAGTAGTTTTGTAATTTTAAAAACTGATTATATGAAATGTGATAGTGCTGTTTAGGACTTGGGATATAAATCCCTTTCCTTTTTGGGCTGTCCCTAGTTGCCAGGCTCCATTAGAAGATCCTGCACTGAGAACCCAATTTAGCAAATGCATGATACATACTAAATGGCTACTTATTACTATAAGGTTCAGAATGTCTACCCTACAGATATATTTTCCTGGTGGTCAAACTGCAATACAATGTTTTGAAGAAGCTATTATTCCCAGCAAGCCATTAGTGCCTTCATTAAAATCCAAATACAACCAACAAACCTGTCTTGTTAACAACAGGAGATTCCTTCTTAAAGGTTCTCCTTTCAAAGCACCCAAAGCAAACTCAAATGGTTCAAATCAAAATATGCCTGTGGTGATATTATGACAGAAACATCACTCTCATGTATTTAACCCTTAACCTGGTGGTTTTTTAACATAATTACCATGATGTTCATTTTATCATGCCCATCCCAGGCCAATCCCTGGATGGCCCTGCATTCCAAGACTTATCTTCTGACAATCAAAAGATGGTCTTCTGCTCAGACTATGTAATGGGATCTCATGAAAAACTGTGTTTGGATCGCATTTTCTTGTTTAGAAAATCTGTAGAACCCACATTTCTTCTACCAATCTTTAAATAGTGAGCTGATTTCAGCACTGATTTTATTATTGCTATTATTACTATTACCAAATTCTATATTTTAAAACTTTTTTTTAAAAAAAGGAAACAAAACATTTGTTATCTGTCTTTGAAAGTGCACCAGAGCAGAAAATTTGCAAATACATCAATAACAAGAATAAAAGAAAAATGCAGAAAGTAATTGTGTCTCAAAGGTACATGCTATACATATCAGCAATGAGATTAAAAAGAGAGTTGTAGAAACAAGATTCCCATAGAACCCTGCTCTAGGGGGAAGGATTTAACATTCAGAAAATGTAAACCCAAGAGGGGAACAACAAATTAAAGACTGTAAATTTGATAAGCTGGAAATGTTATATACAGACATCAGAAATTTGTTGTAGAAAGAAAACATTTCCAAAATGGCAACGAAGGCTGTTGTTTCACAAAGAAATGTCTATGTTGCATTGACATTTTTGTCCAATATTACTAGAACTGAAGAAAGTTTGGGTATTTACAATCTTAAGATCCCACAATGGATGAATATTTACTGTGAACAATTAGTGTATCTATCAAGCAACTAAGTTACAGCTTGATTGGTCCTGTACAACTTTGCTCTCCCTCAGTTCCTAACTGATGAAGTCCATCAACAGATGCACACCATGGCAGTATAACTTGGTTCTTCAATTTTATTTTATTCCCACAGCTATTGCTTTGTCATTTTGACTATCAGTTTCCTGAATTTCATTTGCTTTCACTGCTACTTCAGTCCTGTTGGCTGTGTTTGCTTCCAAGATTGTGTTTACGTGCCTGTGGCATCATCATGTCATCTGCAAAGCCACAGCAGCACCCACAAAATCAAAACAGTTACTAAAACATTAATTTACCATGTTTAATGTTTGCAGATGAGAACTTGATAATAAAGGAGGAGGAGAGGAAGCAACCTAAATTAAATTACTCAAAATGGAATGTACTTTTCCACGGTCATAAAACAAACATCTAATGTGAAAAAGAGGAACAGTCCATCAAGTTTATTCTCAGAAGAATAAAACTTTTGTTAATGTGTCAGTACACATTCCAGGATGCATTCTTCTTTCCATTGAAGTCTGAGAAATGAGTAACTTATGAATTTTGGTTAAACAAAACAATTTAATTTTCTGCTGCTAGATGAAGTCATTTAATGGCACAACAGGCAGTGGAAAATAAATAAAATTCAAAAAAGAAATCTAGTGATGGTTTACACTCCCTATGCCAATAGTGTGGGGTGTTATTTTTTTTTTCTCTTGTGATGGGCAGCTTGTTTATTCTTCTACCAGCTGTATTAATTTAATGTATTATTCATCTGATGAGACCACTAGAATATTTAGCAGTTTATTTTCTTCTTGTGCTGTTTCTTAAGTGGATCCATATTTGTCCTAGGTGGAGTATAACAACATCCTTTGTTGCTGGGATATTATGATTCTACAGTAATTTATTATTTTTTAACCAATGATTAAGATGTGGTAGCCTAGAATTTCCGTTAACAATTTCATGAACTGAGTGCAGTTGTTGAGTCTGTCAAGCTATCAATGAAAGGGAAGTCAGGAATTTCCTTTCAGAGGGAAGCAAATCAAAATGACAAAAATCTAGAGAGATGTGAAATTAGTTTATGAAAAGAGCCTTTGACTTTTTAATGTCAAGCTCTGCCAAGATTAGAGCATTTCAAACTGTTTTGGCTTTTGTATTTCTTTAGTGAGCCAAATAACCAAACAAAGATATTGGCTGCCTTCAGTAGTTAGTTGACTGGTGTTGCTTGTTTAGAATTGAGAGAGTCAAATTCTGTTTTTAGTCCTGAATCTGGACTCCACAAACATCCCCAATATGGAAACTTCTTCACAGAGGGAAATTTTATTCAATTCCCCCCACCCCTATGCAATGATTCAAAGACTTTTTGAATCTTTGGTTTTATGTAGCCAAATATTCAATATACTCATCAGGAACCTTATTATAATGGAATCACACAAAACGTTTGTTTCTGAAAGTAAATAGCAAAAAAAAAAAAAAATTAATCCTTGAATCTCCTTACTTTTTTTCTAAATAGAAGACATTGTTCCAGAATAAGATTACTGAGCTTTAAGACTAAAATAGCCAAATCCATTTAGATTTGTCATTGGAAGAAAAAAATCTATCACAAACTGCTCTCTAAAATGGAAGTTCTCTACTTTCACAAGCCTTTCTTTTTCCTCTTCTCTACATGGGAAACTTCTGTCTTACACAGGAGAATTCCAAAATCGGTCATGTCCCCAAACTACATATGAAACTCTCTCAAGCAATTGGAAGAAACAAGGACCTGTCTAACCCTTACAAAGGATTTCCTGACAGTTAAACTAGCACTGAGCTCTGCTGAAAAACTTAAAGCAACTTTGCTTTCTTCTCATGGTGTTGGAATCTGTGTTAAAGGATCAATATTTTTTTCCACTGATTTTCATTGCTCCAGGATTATTAATGTTGTACTAGCACTTTCTGTAGGAAAGGTGTCAACTGTAGGCACACTGGTACCTTCTGAGCTTGGTTGCTTTCTTGCAAACGTTTCAATGGGAAGCAGGGGGGTGGGTTGCAGTTTTCATCACAGTTCATGATTCCCTTTGTGAATAGAGTAGAGTGGAGTGGAGTGGAGTGGAATGGAATAGAATATAGAATAGAATACAGAATAGAATAGAGAATAGAGCAGAACAGAATAACAGAGTTGGAAGGGAACATAGAGGTCTTCTAGTCCAACCCCCTTCTTAAGCAGGAAACCTACCCTCCCCACAACAAAGTGGCAGGCAGGTCCATGGGTCAGTCATTATTTTGAAACTTTTAACTATTTTAATGAATGTAAATTTGTTTTGCCTCCTTTTTTATTTCTTTATTTCCTTGTAAAATTAATACATCTGTTATAAAAGAAGAAAATTGGTTAAAGGAGTTTTTAGGGAGAATTATAATATTGAAATCAATATTTGTCATAATTTCTCTCTGTTCTGCATTGGTCAACCCAAATATAGAATATTGTGTCTAGAACTTGTCACAACTAAGATTAAAAAATCCTAGAAGGAAAAGAAAAACAAGGGGAATAGTTGGAAGTGTTGTATGTAAAGTCAATCTGTTGAAATTGGCGTACAAAGCTAAATAAATATACAGTAGTCAATCTATCTTTTTTCTTTAAATTAGAGAAGTGGAGAATTGGGGAAAAACACAGTACTATTTTTAAATATCTGAAGGACTGTTATCTAAAAGATCAATTGTTCAGAGTTGTTTGGGCAAAAATGAGAAGAAGTAATAGGTTTAAAATACAAAGAATTAGATCTAAGTTGAAAATCTAGTTTGGTGTTGAATTAAAGGTATTATGCTAGAAAGGGGAAAACTAAATTCCATTGCCTTAGACAAAATCCAACTGGGTGATTTTTTAGCCCTAAGAAGTGGTTAGCAATGGAAAATCATTTCTAAAAAATATTGTGTCAAGAGTTCGTGCAGTTGCCAGGAGTCAAAACTGACTCAAAGACACACACACAAAAGCAGCTGGTCATCAGGAAAAATATTTTTTTTTTATTTATTTATTTATTTATATCACATTTATATACCGCCCTTCTCCCGAAGGACTCAGGGCGGTGTACAGCCAACTATAACACACTACACTTTACAAAAGTTAAAAGAAAATGAAATATATTCAGGCTGCTACTAAAAATTTATACCCAACCCCAATAAATTACAATATAAAACCCCAAATTTTAAAACCCCAATATCTAAAAGTTCCACTTTAAAACTCCCATTTAAAATTAGCCCAGGCCGGCCTGCTCAAAGAGCCAAGTTTTCAATGCACGTCTAAATGCTCTCAGGTCAGCGGTCTTCCGTAGCTCAGGAGGCAACCCATTCCAGAGGGTGGGTGCCCCCACAGAGAAGGCCCTGTTTCTCGGGGTCACCAAGCAGCACATAGATGCCATCGGGACCTGAAGGAGGCCCTCCCTGTGGGAGCGCACCGGTCGGTGGGAGACTACCGGCAGAATGCGGTCTTGCAAATAGCCTAGTCCAATGCCATGGATTGCTTTAAAGGTCAAAACCAGAACCTTAAAGTGAACCCGGAAGGCCACCAGCAACCAATGCAGCTCGCGCAGGAGAGGCATCACATGGGAGTTTCTTGACGCCCACATAACCACCTGCGCGGCCGCATTTTGCACCAGTTGAAGCCTCCAGGTGCTCCCCGCAGGGAGCCGCATGTAGAGGGCGTTACAATAGTCCAGGCGGGAGGTGACGAGAGCATGAGTGACCGTGCGTAAAGCGTCCCGATCCAGAAAGGGCCGCAACTGGCGAATCAGGCCAGCCCCCCTGGAGACGGCTTAATGTGATCTTCTAAAGACAGCTGTGCATCCAGGAGGATGCCTAGATTGCGAGCCCTCTCTGTGGAGGTTAAGATCTCTCCCCAATAGCCAGCGACGGGGTCAGCTGGCTATATCGGGCTGCTGGAAATCACAGCCACACAGTCTTGCAAGGGTTGAGTTGAAGCCTGTTTCCGCCCATTCAAATCCGCACGGCCTCCAGGCAATGGAACATAACCTCCACAGCATCGTTGGGGTGGTTTAGGGTGGAGATTTATTGATTTTCAATCAATAAAAAATATATTCAAAAATACTTCAGGAAGATGATACTTTGATGGAAATTCTTATCAGAAGCTTGAGGATAATATTTATTTATTTATTTAATGTATTTATTGAATTTATATTGCCGCCTATTCGCCCATGGTGACTCAAGGCAGCTTACAGAATATAAAACCACATTTAAAACAATAAAACTAACAAAAAGAATCAAATAATTAATATAGTGCAATATAACAAAATTACCCCACACCTCCCCTTGTTCCTTAAAGTGCTGGGGCACTGCCCCCTCCTGTAGGGAAGCATTAATCACCACCAGAGTCCACCCACCTGTCACCTCCTGGGAAGCTTGCACAAGCCAGGAGGGATATGGGTCTAAAAATATCATGATAGTATTGTCTTCAAGTGTGTAATGACTGCAACTCTTTGGAGTAGAAGTGGTCCAGATACCTATCAATTCTTCCTTTCTGTGATAATACAAAATATATGAGATCCTATCATGCATGTGCTAGACCTAGAACTATGTTTTTCCAAAATCGGGGAAGAATGTCTTTCCATTTTGAAGGATGCTAAGCCAATGTTAGTTTGTACAATGTTAGTGTGTCTCACATCTTTGCTGTCTCCCGATGACTGGAAATCATGCTATTGAACGTCTGCAATCATAATACCAACATTTAGGAAAAAAAGTAATTGGCACAGAGATTTCCAAGTACTTGTCTATACCGTCAAAAAGTTCACAAATAGTAAAGTTATCCCTTGGATACAGCTATATAAAATGGATTTATATTTTATGATCTTGGGAAAAGAAAATGAGCACAAAGAATGCATGGGGGTCAAGTGATTTCCTATAAGGACCACTGTTTTCCCTTCTATTTTATAATCAGCATTTTCCAGATCCTGTCAACATGTGCCAGTCTCTTTGTATTAAATCTCAGTTTATTCCACTGGGAAAGATAAAAGCTAAGAAAAAATGTGCACATGGTTTTGTCTACGTATGAATCACAAAATTAAAATGTGCTTTGCAGTTTTGCTCTCATTCTGTAATTCTATTTTAGATATATTTTTATTAATTTCTTATGAGGACCCATAAGTATGTAATCATGAATTTGTTCTAGTTATTCTTCTCCCTGCAAAAAACTTCAGAAAATCTGAATTCTCAGATACCTTGCAAATATGGATTTTTTCAGAGATCAAACTAAAGTTAGAATTAAAAATGGTGATTAAACAGTAGCAAATTTAACTATTAAAATAGTTTAAGGAAGGAAGACATACCATACTTAGGACATTATTCAATACCATTTTTTTGTAATTTTTGTATTTTTATGATGACTATGATCATGATTTATCACATAGCTTGTATGTACACTGAGAGCTTATGCACTGAAGACAAATTCCTTGTATGTCCAATCACATTTGGCCAATAAAGAATTCTATTCTATTCTATTTGATTCTATTCTATTCTATTTGATCCAATCCTATCCTATTCTAGAGTGCTGAATAATAGGAATGAATAAACCTTTGTATTAGCCCTCTTAGATTCAAATGGGCAAAAATGATAGGTAGAATATAAGATCATGCTCATACAGTAGCTGTTCTCTTGCACAAATAGCATTAATTGAACACCATTAAGCAAAGCCTTTTGGCCTTTAAAATTGCATTAAAATTACATTGAAAATATAAAATCTATATAATGTTAGCTACATGGATAAAATTAATGTGACCACGAAGGCATCGGTGATTCAAAGCATTCATTTTTTCCTTGCTTAATGTAAGAAAGGTAGCATTGATACTCACCCTATTGCTGCCAACACCTGGCCCATTGGCAAACTGACATTCTTCTGCATGGCCATTACAGAAGCAACTGCCACGGACAATTAGGTCATAGATGGCATAATGGGCAAATCTGTGCGGTTTCTCCAGCAGTCCCAAGCCTTGGCAAGGGCACTCTTGCCTCTTTAATAAAAGGAGCCGCAAATTGGTGAGCTTCAAGACTGCTTGTGCTTCAGGACTGTATGGATCTTCAATCTTGTTAGTAGGTGTTAAAGCACGAAAGATCACCTGAAAAGAGAAAGAGAATGGTGAGATAGATAGATAGATAGATAGATAGATAGATAGATAGATAGATAGACAGACAGACAGACAGACAGACAGACAGACAGACAGACAGACAGACAGACAGACAGACACACACACACACACACACACACACACACACACACACACACTGCTTTAGGACTGTATGGATCTTTGATCTTGTTAGTATGTGTTAAAACACTGAAGATCACCTGAAAAGGGAAAGAGAATGGTGAACATATACACACATACACATACACTGTGTTTCCCTGAAAATAAAACCTACCCCCAAAGTTCTAGCTTGATTTTTACACATGTGCCCAATATAAGTCCTATCCGCCCCAAAATAAGCCCTAATTAAGACCCTGCCCACTTATATGTGCCCAATATAAGTCCTATCCGCCCCAAAATAAGCCCTAATTAAGACCCTGCCCACTCCGGGGTGCAGTGGGTGGGTTGAGGCGCACAGGTAAAAATTAAGGTAGGATGGCGATCGATCCAGAACTCTGTTATTGGCTGCAGAGGCCTTTCCTCTGACAGCGAAAGGGAGGCCAGGAGCTATGCATGCAAGCGGTGACAAGTGGCCACAGAAGAAGTGGACCAGCAGGTGAGTCAGTGGAAGACACCCCCCCCCCCCAAAAAAAAAAATAAGACCTGGTGCCTTTTTTTGGTGACAAAAAATATAAGACCGGGAAATATGGTACACACATACACACACCCGATAGAAATCATCCAAGCATACTTCACCTCCATGGATTGGGTAAAGTCAGCCCATGATTCACTGTGACAAACCCAGAAAAATGGGCTATTTCAGTAGAAATTTAAAATATGTAACTTCTGCTTCTGACATCCCCCACAAACCATGATGATGAAAGAATGGTGTAACGTGTTATACATCATGAAATCACATTTCAAAGCCATCCTTTCATACTCGGATCTTGATGTTAGATGGAGGCATGTAATTTGCAGAGCTTCTGTCCATCACCCTGCCCACATATAAATACAATTATGGATTATGAAAACACAGCCAGTGTTTTTGTAGCACTTCAGGTGATATGGTTTCGAAGGATATTCCAGTAAATTCACTGGGGCTTTATCCCAATATTCAAGATAATCAAGCAAGAGTCTCCAGACTGAACATCACTCGCTGAAGAAATTTGTTTCAGAATGACTAATTTCATGAATTACAATTTGGGATACCAGCAAAAGTACCATGAGCTCTCTCTGTATTTTGTATAGCAGCTACTTCTTGAGCAGTGAAGTTGGAATATTTCTATAAACACTGCAACTTATCGAGCCGTTTTTATGGACTGATGTATTTTTATAAACAACCTTCCTTCCCAAATATGCTCTGTCTAAAAATGTCTTCCTATTTCTTGTTTTACAGATTAAGAAAAAACATTCTTGAATTATGCTTGGGATATATTTCCAGGATGCAACAATGGGATCCTAGGAGATGAACCTTATCAAGGGAACACAAGTCAGCTGTCTAACTCGAGAGCTGCAGAATCATCCATGCCTGACAAAGAAATGACAGAGAAGCCAAAAGTGCATGTGTTTCTTCTGCTACTCTGAGTTTGGCCTTGCTCCCTTCCACCTTCTTTCCATTTCTTTCTTTAAGGGACATGGACTTGCAGATGGCCTAGGGTTCAAACCAGAGATATCTCTTGCTCATGGGAGCAATGGGCAACTTGCCCAGCCTATGCAAGCAGTGCAGGTGCTTGCACTTTCTCTGATCAATGAAAGCATGAGAAAACAACTCAGCCTCTTTCCGGCCAGCTGCCTGCATTCCCCTAATGAATGAAACCCTGCGCAAATAGCCCATTTTGTTTAGCACAGGTGCCCAGCATTCCTTCCACCCAGGGAGTTAAGGGCCAGTGACCAAGTTTACTCAAAGCACATGCCTGCCTTGGTTTGGGTAATGGAAACAAAGACTCACAGACCAGCTTACTCAGTTCAGAACACACCAATTCACTGTTGATAAAACTGTTGATAAATTCAAAACCTCTAAATCCGTGACTGTTTCATTTCACTGAAGTCCAATATTCTGAATCCAAAGATCTGAATCTGTTAGTTAACTGCTGAATGGTGTGTTTCTGCATAACATCATTTTCTGTTGTTGATGATGGTGAATCTAAGAGGTCATACAAGTGGCAATATATCTCCTGTACAAAAGACAAGTCCCTGAATGGACAAGCTTGCTCTGAAGGCATCCTCTGTTGGAATGATGTCCATCTTAAAAATAATCTTTAATATAATCTTAAGGGGAAAAGATATTGAAGATGCACAACAAAAGTAACACCTGGACACTACCTCAGGAAGGAATTTTTTCAAGTATTTTTGTTTTCTGTCATCCCTTTAAGTACAATGCATATTTGCTATTAGTAGATAGATATATTTATATATCTTCTGGGCTTATTTTCTCTCCATTTCTTTGTGGCAAATTACCTTGAGAGAGAGGCCTTTGAAATAAGATATCAAATGTATATTTGTCCATTAGCACCAAGCCATTTTGCCTTCATATTATTCAATCTCTTACATCCAACCAATCCTATCTCCACCTGGATTTCACACTTGACTGCTGGTTTCCTTTTGACAGCAGCCAGAGCACCAGTGCTCCATCCATCTTTCTTCCCATCTTATTTCAAAGGCCTCTCTCTGAAGGTAATTTACCACAAAGAAATGTAGGGAAAATAAGCCCAGAAGAGATGAGGTGAGACCAGAAAATCTTCATCCTGATCTCCTGACCTTCCTGCCATTTCTTATATACCACTTTCTCTCATCATAACCACAGGCATCCAGTATGAACTGGGAAGGTGAAAAATGAGGAAGCATCTAATTGCCATGTGGCAATGCAAACCAACCATTCATATTTATATCTGCACATTTTTTTCATTTGCCCCTTGGCCTCCCATGAATTCCTCACTGCTTAGCAGGAAATACACCTCCAAGAGCTCTGACTGGTGACACTTACTAGAAGGAAGGTTAAGGATACAACAAAAGAATTCCATCAAGCACCTTATTGTTGAAAGAGACAAAGTCAGTCACTCAAATTATCTCACACATATTGTGGAAAACAGCCTCTTTTGCTAAAGGGGGGGGGAGAGAGACATGCAGCTGTTGACTGTTTTTGCAACTGCTGGTCTTATCAGGCTGAGAATTAATTCTCACATCACTTTTAGCAACTACTTTATCCTCCCTAATAGCAAAGTTGGCCTTATTCCAATGAGATCTTCCTTTCTTTACAGTTCAGTCTTCTGTATCAAAGAGGGGTTTGCTGATTCATTTGTGGCATCTTCCTGAAAGAGAACCAACCTTTATTGAGAGCAAAAACATGCTGAATTTTTCTGGCTGGAAAGGAGTAGTGGTCAACTGTAAACATGAGTTCTGAAAAGAAAGGCAGGAATGTCAGTGACTCATAACAACCATTGCATTGGGCAAGCGCCCAGGGGAATGCCAGTCAAGGCAGACTAATTTGCTATGATTTGGTTTCTCAGCCTGCTCGCCTATAATGTGCACGACTGCTTTTGGTTTTGTGGTTCACCAAGATGGTTTCTCTTGTGTTTGAGGCAGTTAGACTTGCAATTTCTTAACTTTCCCTCTTCTATTGTTATATATGAACGTCTGAGTTTCCTCCAGAACAGGTGAGCCAGGTAAAGAGTCCAATCCAGGCAAGCTAAGAGCTTAGCCTCGGATGCAGTTAGGAGTCCTTCTTTGCAGCTTCAGTTCCATTCAAACTATAACTTCTATTGATTGCCTCCAGTGTTGGGCTGCAACCAGTTTAACAACTGGTTCCGTGAGTGTGTGCTTCATACGCCTAACATGCTTGAGCGAAGCGTTCAAAATACAGCAATTTAAAAGCTCAGCTGCTTACCTTCTAGGGCAGCCTCTGTAAGTAGAACAGCTGAGATGCGGAAATCAGCTGTGTTGCATGACTCAGCTGAGCCAGAAAGAAGGAAATATAGGACAGGATAGGGCGGGGCAGGCTGATGGTTGGAACTATTGGTTAACTAGAACTGGTTTGAACCAGCGGAAGCCCACCACTGGTTGCCTCTCTTCATGATTAATAGAACAAAAGCATCTTTTTATATTATTGTGGATATTTCCAGACTTGCATAAAAAGGGCCCTCTAAACCCTGTCTGTTATAATCAGAATGATGCTGGAGGGGAGGGTGGGTTATGTTGCTGGAATTTTCATTCTTACCTCCCAAAAGCTTTTGTTTTCCAAACTCATGGCTGCAATTCATAATAAAATAGAATATTGGTATCTCTGTCCCTGACCTTTAACAAACATAGACAAATCTGGGTGTGCCCCGAAGCTACATAAAAATTGAAGCTGACAACAATCAAGAAAAGAATGTTCTCTCTCTTCCCAATTTATTTCCAGCAACTGACATTTTTTTCATCTTGTTTTTATTTATTTATTTATTTACTTATTTATTTATTTATTTATTTATTTATTTATTTATTTATTTTATTTGTCAATTGCTTACAAGATAATAGGTATAAGTATAACTTAGTTATGAATACATGGATACATATAAGAAAAATAAAATATAAAAAAAACAATAGGATAGGGACGGTAGGCACGTTGGTGCGCTTATGCACGCCCCCTACAGACCTCTTAGGAAAGGGGTGAGGTCAATAGTTATTTTATTATTAATAGTTATCTTATTTTATCTTTCTTGGAGAGCTCAGCTTTATTCTAGAGACAATGTCTCTGATTTTGTATTTCCTGCCATCCAGGCTCCAGGTTGTGATTCTTTAACCTCAAGGCCAAGAATTCTGTTCTTACAATCCAATATATCAGCCTGAAGTTTGAGATATCTTATGCATCACCTCCTATAGGCCATATGCAACAGAAGAACTTTCTGGGTTCTTCTGGCATACAGGCCATATGTAACAGAAGAACAGAAGAGCTTTCTTAAAGACATTACTCAGGCATAAGATCAATGGAGGGGAAATGTGTCCTATATGAACTGAGGTGTTTCTTATATCTTCCCCCCAGCGATGGGATTCAAATTTTTTTACTACCGGTTCTGTGGGCATGGCTTGGTGGGCGTGGCAGAGGAAGGATACTGTAAAATCTCCAGTCAGAGATGGCATTTGCCGGTTCTCCGAACTACTCAAAATTTCCGCTGCTGGTTCTCCAGAACTGGTCAGAACCTGCTGAATACCACCTCTGCTTCCCCCCATTTTTCCATCAGTATGTACTTGGTGATTAATGGAAATCAAAATTCCTTAAAACAGAATCATTTATTTTCCTTCTTAGTATTTTCCCATTGTTTTTACTGGGCGTGTAAAAGATGGATGGTGTTCTAATTATTAGATCTGCCAATCCCAGTTGCACTAAATAGTAAATGGACTATATGTCCATTATATACATATATGAAGATAGTTTTTTTTCTTTATATCAAAAAGACCATTCCATATGTCTTATCCTTACACCATCTGAAGGTGCTCAAGTCAAAGACAGAATCTGAAAACCTAATCTTTTTCTCCAGCTGTTCCCTGACTGGGACCATTGTCCCTAAAAAGCAGACAAGAAATGGACTTGGGTATGGCATTATCATTTATTCAACATATAAATGACTGTATTGTTAAATTTTAGATGTTTTTAAAATCATGTTTTTATTATTTTTTTATAAATAACTCAAGAGGGTGAACATATATAATGCTTCTTCCTCCTCCTATTTCCCCCACAGCTATAAAACCATGAGGTAAATTGGGCTGAGAAAGAGTGACTGGCCCTCAGTCACCCAGCCAGCTTTTCATGCCTAAGGTAGGACTAGAATTCACGGTCCCCTGGTTTCTAAGCCAACACTTTCAATATCAAACTGGCTCTCTTTTTTTTGGAAAAGGAACAGACACATGCTCATGACATGGTGAAAGGCAACTTAAAACTCCTAATGTTTATAAAATACATGTTTAGCAAATTGTGATGGTCTGCTTACATTATTAATTCCACCAGACCATAATGTACTATGTTTCAGAAACAGTTCCTTAAAACAATAACGCATTGAATAATAAACATGTGTTATATATTTACATTTAATAGCAATTTGATTCAAAATGATCCACTGTGGTTATTCTTTCACTCTCTTTTATATTATATTATATTGTTATATTGAAAAATACTACATTCAAAAACGAACCATAAACTAGTAGTGAGCTTCTGAATGAATATAGACAATCATCTCTTCAGAACAAGTCATTATTAGATGGTTTTAGACTAATTGATATGTCTCTAACAGATTCTTCTAGAGGAATTACTAGAAATGTTCACAATATAACCCTAATTCTACAGAAGTACACTCCAGAATCAGCTCAGAACCTTTGTTCTCACACCATTATCTGAGGTCAGCAGCTGCAATTTGTTTCTAGCTAAACAGCAGTGTTTCTAACACAGACATACACAAGCGTGTGCACACACATATGCCTTTCTATTTTGCCTTCCAAACTCTGGTGGAGATACTTGTCTACATTTACAGATATCTAAGGGACGCGGTGGCTCGTGGCTAAGATGCTGAGCTTGTCAATCAGAAAGGTCAGCAGATCGGCGGTTCGAATCCCTAGCACCACGTAACGGAGTGAGCTCCCCTCACTTGTCCCAGCTTCTGCCAACCTAGCAGTTTGAAAGCAAGTAAAAATGCAAGTAGAAAAATAGGGACCACTTTGGTGGGCATTCCATGTGCCTTTGGCGTTTAGTCATGCCGGCCCCATGACCACGGAGACGTCTTCGGACAGCGCTGGCTCTTTGGCTTTGTAACGGAAATGAGCACTGCCCCCTAGTGCCGGAAACAACTAGCACGTATGTGCGAGGGGAACCTTTACCTTTACCTTACAGCTATCTGTATGACCTATCCTTATCTATCTATTGCTGCATGTGTGTGTGTTTGTGCATATGTGTATGTGTATATGTACACACAAGCATTTCAAATGCAAATAATGTAAACAGGTTTTTTTTTTAAAAAAAATCTCCTTAGATTACATGTGCATTTTTAAAATGCATTTCTACATTTTTATCCCATCCATTATAGAGCTCAAGGTGGTCTCTCCTATTTTACCTCTTGAAATGGATTGGAGTAAAAGAGGATGACTGGCCCAAAGCCACACAGTGAGGTTCCACAGCTGCAGGGGGATCAGAATTTAAATCTTTCCGTGGCCAGCTCAACACCTTCACCATCACATCACACAACCTAATAGGGTGTTCATTTTTGTTCTAATGCCCTTTTAATATCTTTGCTTGTAACTTTTTTTAAAAGTTAATGTTCATCACTGTACGTTTACTTTCTGAAGTTTTTAAAATGCACTAGTATCGATCTTTGTCTCTATCTAAATATTTCCGCTACGTCTTAACAAAAGTGCTATGGCAAATTAGCACTTGCCTGGGGTGTTTTTAGATATATTTAATATTTTTCAGATATATTTACCCATACTTTGGAGAATGGATTTCTCCAGTGGACAAAAAAATCCAACATAAAATGGCAATATGTAAACAACTAATTGCTCTGCAAATTTGCTTTCGCACAGTAGCAAGTGTATCTTCTGAAGGTCACTGTACTAATCATGTGGCATGAATAGATGGGACAGTAAATTATCAAGGTCATTTCACACACAAACACGTGCACCCACACATTGCCACTGCAGAGTAATTCATTACCTTCATTGCTTGCCAACTGCACTGAGATTTGAACTAGTTAACTCAGATGAACTTAGCTGGGGAGGAGAGGGTGGAGGGAAGAAAGCTTATACAGTACACCAATGGTCTAAAGAGAGATACTCTGAGATAGAGTCCTGAAATGGCTTTGCAAACCTCTGGTACCATAATATAGTGCATTCTAAGTAGAAGTCCTTCTGAGTAACATTTGCATGGGACCAGTGGTGAGATTCAAATTTTTTTACTACCGGTTCTGTGGGCCTGGCTTGGTGGGCATGGTAGGAGAAAGATACTGTAAAATCTCCAGTCAGAGATGGTATTTGCCGGTTTTCCAAACTACTCAAAATTTCCGCTACCGGTTCTCCAGAACTGGTCAGAACCTGCTGAATTACCACCTCTGCACGGGAGATCATTGAGGCCCCTATGAATAGCCACCCCCAGCTTTTCAAAAGCAGATGGAACTGTAAGCCTAGCAACAATAAGTTCTGGAAGAAAAAGAAGGAAGAGGAAGGAGGAAGAGACGGAGAAAGTTCAAGTTCAGTTAAGAACATCTCCATGGTCCTTTTTCTGTTAGGGTTCAACAAAAGCTGCCTAATAAATAAATAAATAAATAACAGTAGCACTAGGCATTTCGATCACAATGCAAGGAGGAGGAATCTAACTGAATATCTGCATGTCAAAAAGTACAGAAATTATGCTAGGAAAACTAGGACTTCTTCCTAGCCGATTTCAAGTCAAAAGAAAAAAAAGGGGAGGATGGGTAAAGAAAAATGCCAGCCTGCTGTTGATGTGGCTCATTAAAATGCTGGTTGAAAAGATACGATTCTTTTTGCATTGGAGCAGCAATAAACTGAGCCTCTGTTCTGTTTTTTCTGCACAAGACCGTATTCTCTGTTTACACTCCCCTTCCTTACCACTCCAAAGCACATAAGGCACACTATAAGCCTTTCCTCTGGGGAAGCAGAACCTGACTGTGCTGCCTGTGTGTTTATTCTGCGGAGGTTCACTGCTCCCCCCACCTCTGCCTCTGTATTTTATCTCTTCTGCAGCTCAAGTTCAGTGACATACTGAACAGACAATCCTAGTCATAACATTTGGGCACTTGCCTTTCACAGTGACTAATCCCTGGATTGATCTTTTCCAGCTGGAAGCTGAAATAACTACAGAATTGCAATGAGCTTTCTTTGGCACGAGGTCCAAAGCGGAAATGCTGAGTCGAAGACTTGTTATTCAAGAGGTGACCCTGAAGTTTCAACTTGGCCCTAGTGGTGTCTGGCTTAACCTTGTTGAGTTTTTCCCTAGTCCGGCTTTTCAATGGAAAAATATGCTGCTCTGCCCTGTGTGTGTATATATATATATCGGCACGTGGCAGCAACTGGATGACCTGTCTGGGCTCGGAAGCTAAGCATGGTCAAGTTCGGTTACCTTTTCAAAGGGAGCCCACCAGGAAATACTTAGGCAATGGCTAAACTGGAAAGTTTGGGGTGTGAAAAATCAGAAATTGCTGCCATATTATTGCAAAAAAACAAAACAAAAACTGAATGGATTTCTCCCTAAAGTCACCAACAAATTTGATCTGTAGGAGATGCTATTTCCAGGCCAGTTTTAACTTCTTTCCCAGCATTCCAATGGAGCTCCAAGGCTGAAAGCTTCCCTCTTTATCTCTCTTTTTTTTAATCCTCTTCCTCTGCTATGACCCTATAGCCAGTGATCCAGTCAGCATCCCAAAATAGTCACTCTAATTGGCCATCTCACTTTGTCACAAGTCACCATCTCAGATCAGTATTTCAGGAGCTTCATAAGCAGAGAAAAAGGATGTTGTAGCCTTGAAGGCCCTTCCTTCTAACTCCCAGTATATCTGTCCTTTTAGAATATATTTTTGTTCTTCCTTATAGGCATGACCCACATGAGCCAACATTCTCTCCTGAAATTCCTGGTCTTACCTGTTTGCTATGTCCTGAAGACCAGGTACCTGCTCCAGCTTATGATGATTCTCAGGAGAATAGTGAATGGAAGTTCGACTTTATTTTTTTTCTTTTTACAAAATTCATTTTTCTTATTTTTTTAATAAATACTGTATATGGAAGGTGTATGTTGACATCCATGCAGTTATAGCTCGTGGGGAGTCCATATTCAATTTTGACAGAAGTCCCTCCTTGTGGCTTTGATGCTGGGAGAAAAACACAATTTCTAGACATCTTTTTATGATGCCATTTTAAAAAGCACAGTCCAAAGCTAATCCAAATTAGGTATTGCAATCCTAAATTTGGGACTCTTTCCAAGGACAATTTCTATCAGAATCATGTTTACCAGTTCAGTAACAAGATGGACAGAATAGATTGGATCCTCTTTCTGTTTTGAAATATTATTTCAAACATTCTAAAAACATATTTGGTTGCATTTTATTTTAACTATTACCTCCCCCTCCTCCCAGGTTGGGCAAGATATGGCTTGAACTGTAGAGCTTAAACTAGTCTGCCAAGCAAGGCATGTTTAACATGCTTCCATAGCAACAGGTTATCTTATTCAAGCAGTCGCAATTCTTCTTTTCCTAGTGAATTCTAGTAATGGGCTCATTCTAGCACACTTCATTGGTATCATCTGTCACACAGGCTCTTGTCTAAAATGAATAGCCTTTTGATAGTTTAACTTTCTCTACATTCTAATGGAAGTGTAAATAAACAAGCAAGGAAACAAGCAAGTGTTTGTACTCTTTGTTAGAAGAATAGTTTGACATATAGCTCCAGTGACATTAAAGTAGAAAGTTGTAATGAGCTGTTTTTCATTGCTCCAAGATCCTCCTTCCAAAGAGACTTTTATCTTCATTTCCGCATGCTCTGTTTTATTAAAAAATGTGCTTCTCATTTCCCAGTTCCCTTGGCTGTACAGGTGGACAGGATGAAAAAAGAAACTTCATTTCTATAACTACTTCCGTCTCATTTGGAACCTTAAGCTGAATGATTCAGTACCTTAACATAAGCTTCTCCTTTTGATCATAACTTCTATTCAATGTAAATGAAGTTAGAGGATGGCTTGTATTATATCAACATAGTAGCAAAAATGAAGTAAGCTATAGAAGTTAAATATGAATGTTTATATCAGCACCACCATCCACCAGAAGTACTTGCTGAATTAGAATGTCCTGGGAAAATCATCCTCTACAAACTGCATTATGATGTAATTTCTCATGTTTTTCATAACTTAAGATAAAGATTAAGTTGTGCCTGAAGACTTTCCATCATCATGTGGTCAACATGAAAATATGGAACACTGCTACTTTCCCACCGAAGTGGTACCCCACTGTATTTATCTACTCTCATTTGCATGCATTTGAACTGCTAGGTTGGCAGGTGCTGGGGCAATTAATGGGAACTCACCCTGTTGTGTGGCACTCATGTCTCGAACCTGGACTGTCAGCTTTCCAGTTGACAGGCACAGTGTCTTTATTTCCCAATGTGGTACCCTACAGTTGTGTTGCATGATGACTCCTTTCTTCTTTAACTACTATGGCCATGCCTGGCATAGATTGTGTTATCTGTTCAGCATATTGGATGGTAACAAATATAATCCATTTGTAAAACAGCATTCAAAATAAGATAGCACTACTGTTAAGGCTGTCATCTTATGTTTATAATTTGTGCATAAACCCATTAAACACCCTTAGGAAAGAATTTCTGAATAGGTCCAGGCTATATCATTGGGCTATAGAACTGTTATACTGAGACATATAAGTTATTTGTCTACTCACTATTATTAACAGGAACTGTAGGTTTTCAGAGTTTCAGAAAGGGCTTTTCTATATGAAAGCCCATGTTCTACCTTTAAATTCCTCCCTGGCTGAAGGAGACCTTGGATTATGCTAAAAAGAAAAGGGAATACTAATCCAAATGAAATGTATCAATCTAGAAATGTTGCTATCTTGTTTTTGGCCACTTCTCTATAGCCATACTTATAGTATATGTGGAGTGATGCAACATACACTCAGATTGTTCACAATCCATTCCAAACGAAGTAGCCTAGTTAAATCCCTGTCACATAAAAATAATATCTAGTGCAGGAGTGGGATCCGATAGGGTTAACTACCAGTTCGATGATTTACGATGTGCTTCTCTGCACGCTGTGCGTGCCTGTAAATCGTCATCAGCTTGCTGCCTGGACAGCTGAGCAGCGCTACGTGCAGAGAAGCAGCATTTGAAAAAGCACTTTTTTCCTGCTTTTTCAACTGCAGTTGTGCCTGGCACGGCAGCTGAGGTTGAAAAAGCAGGAAATGAAGGTCAGGTAAGAGCCCGGGTGGGTGTGTAGGCCAAAACATAGAACTGGTTTTATGTCTGCTGCTCTTCAGAGCTACTGGTTCTACAGAGCCGGACAGAACCAGTAGAATCCCATCCCTGATCTAGAGTTTCATTTTACTTCTTTCCTTGGCAATATTTTTAGGAGATTTAGAAGAGAATTTTGGCTCAGCATTATTTTGACTAACATGACTTCACTACCTATCCCCTACAGCTGGAAATGACTAGCACGTATGTGCGAGGGGAACCTTTACCTCTACCTACCCAAATCTGCTGTCCAGGTGGTGTTGACAGGCAACTTCAAAGCCACTTAAACGCTTAGAACTGATGGTCAATCCTTCCAACAGAGCATGCTTTCAAACAGAGAATTACCCTCTCAAAATCTTTCAAAGGAGGGCCATCCTCAATAAAATAGGATACATGTTAACAGTTGTGTGAATGACTAATAATCCAGGGCCAATTTCCTTAGTAGGACTCTGCAATTTTACTAAGCATAAGATCAAGGTGACTTTTGAAAAGTATATCCTTTTTTCAGTTACCATAGCTTACCTCTCCTCGGGTGCAAGGAACCACATCGGAATATCTGGAAGTACAAAGAGACCCCTCTTCACTGTTATCATCTGGAAGCCCAAATGTAGCTGTACAATTGACAGCAAAATATTTGTAAGGTCTCCAGGTCTGCCCATAGTCCTGGGACCTCTCTAGTACCATGGCTGCTGGCCGGGGTGACTTAAAGACTACAATGACATGAGTGAGATAGAATTCTGTTTCCAGATCCAGCCTGATTTCTTCTCTGTGCACCCCTTGGGCGGACTGCCACCAAGAACCAGGATGCAGGAAGAAGTCATCAGTCATTTCTTCAGGATGGTGAGAGTTGTTAGGCTGGTTGGCATTGCATTTGGTACACTTGGGCATTCCGCAGGAGCCATGGTGCAGGCTGTGCTCTGGATAAAAACAGTAGAGTTCTGTGCTGTTCTGTCCACAAGTGGTAAGTGTAGTTGGTATCCTGCCTGTCGCAAGATTTCCCACTGCAGGATTGCAGGAATGCCCATCACAACGGAAAGTCCGTGGCTTCATTGAACCTGCAAGGACAGAGGGATGACAAACCAATTCACTCCACTCTTCTGTTCCGCCTGCTTCCTCAAATGCTTCCTGAACATTTAAGGTCATACTATTTCATGGCTCCCTGTCCTGCCTGCCTGCCTATCTTTCATGCTGATGGGTGGCTATTAAAGAGAGTGGTTGGTTGATACTGGGTTTTTGAAAATGCTAAACTATTTGGAATTCTTTATTTTAGAAGCAGGGTCTATGATGCGAAATTGGTGAAGATATCTAATGAGAAGTAAGAGAATAAAACAAGTGTAAAAAATCTGCAAGGTGTGAACAACTCTTTTAGGGAAGGTTGCTAATTGGGTGCTAGCACTCAACTTTGGAGGATCCTGGATGAAGTGAATTATCTGGGCCCTTTTCAGTAAGAATTCATGTCATGCTACAGTACTGAGGTAGTATTGGTTGTGCTTGTGGATGACCTGGGATGAAGGGGATGAATCCACCCTGCCCTCCTGAACCTTTTAGAAATGTTCAATGGTTTCCTCTTGGACTGGCTCTGGAGATTGGGAATGGAGGATGTGTTTTGTATTGATTCTTCTTCTTCTGGGGCTAGTTACAGGGATGGGATTCTACCGGTTCAGACCAGTTCAATCCGAACCCCTTGCTCAGAAAATAAGCTGTCTCCAAACCAGTTTGCTGCAACAAGCATGTAGGCCCACCCACCCGCGCTGCTCTTTCCTGTCCTTTACTTCCTTTGTTTAGAGCACAACTGATTGTGCAGCAGAGAAGTTTGCCGTGCCTCAGCTGTTTTCTTCACAGGGACTGCTGTAGAAGGTAAGTATTACAGCTGTTTGTAATGCGGAGCATGCGTGCAGAGCGCCTGTTTGGCATGAAGAGTGTGACCACTGAACCGGTTGTTATACCAGTGGAATCCCACCCCTGTCTAGTTCCAGTCAGTGTTCCTGGGCTGAAGAGAGGAAAGGGTCAAGCCCAAGTCTTCTAATGTTATGGGGTACTCAGAGCTTGGGTCCTTTGCCGCTCCACCTTGGAAAGGAATCAAAGCAGGGATGCGAAACTGGTGGCATGCGGGACGGATGGGTCATGCACAGGCCACACCCACCCCAGCTCTGTGATGGGAAAAAACATCACAAAATGTCATGTGACGGCAATGTGACATCGCGAGTTTGACACCTATGAACTAAAGGGGAAAAAAGCAAACCACAGATTTGGGTTGTATATATCTATCTCGCTATCTCTCTCTATCACTCTACTTCTCTATATATTGAACCAAATCTGTCATTTTTTTTTCTTTTAGTTTCGGTAAATGTGTGTGTGTGTGTATGGGGGGGGGAGAGGGAGAGAGGGAGAGGTGTAGTAAAATGTTTAACCTGGGGGCCAATCAAAATTGGCAGCAATGTGTTGATTTTAATTCAGATTACTTCTGCTAAATTGTGTTGGGCATGAAACACCAGTCAGTTCTGTGATATTTCTTATTCCTTATATGGAGGAATGGAGAGAGAGAAGAGGTAACAAATTAGGACATATTACTGATTCCAATAAAGGAGAATATTTGAAAGTTCAAGTTTGAAATAAGGGGTCCTTGATGTTCTCTGACCTCAGTTGTTTTCTTGCAGACATTTCCCAAACTAGGGATCATCCTCAGTGCTAGTGATTAGACTAGATAGTGCTAGACTACTCTACCTTAAATTAGCGCTGACGTTACCTGGTTTAATGAAATGTCTGCAAAAAAAAAAGAACAAAGCTCAGACAGCACCAAAAATCTCTGGTTTAAATCTACTCATTTCCAGAAATCAATAAGCCTATTGTATTTACAAAAGATTGCTTGAGAAAACAGTAAAGAAGCACCTTAAGAGTAGAAGATTGGGAGGAAATGTACATGGAGAAGAGCAGATTTTATATTTTGGCTTGTGCAAATGGAAATCTTCTTTGTGATCCTCTGATTTAAGGTGTAAAGCCACTATGGGTGAGTAAGATGCATTCCGTATGCATAAGATTCTAACCAAACAGAAACCTTTGCACCAACTTTGTTTCACAAGGAAACCTGCCTAGGTATTAATAAGAATGACCAAAGGCAAGAGATGAATGGAGGTAAAAGTAATGAAGGTACATGTTTCACCACTTAAACCAGCAAACCAGCAAGCAAGCAAGCCAACTCCCCCCCCCCCCAATTCTTATAGATGAGATCTCTTTTAAGTTTCCTAGCTTTTACCTGGTAAGAACAGAATCAGTCAGTTTGGTTTAGTTAAGGCACCAGGCTAGAAATCAGGAAACTCTGAATTCAGGTCTCACCTTAGCCATGAAAGCCTGCTGGGTGACCCTGAACCAGTCCCTCAAGAAGGCAAGGGGCAAATGCCTTCTGAAAAAAAGATGTCAAGAAAACTGCAAGGACTAGTCCAAGCATCACCATGAGTCAAAAACTGACTTAAAGACACAGGACAGAACAAAAAATAAATAAGTAAACAGATCCTGTTGAACTCTTACATGGCTAAGAACAGCAGTAGAATACAAGGCAAATGAACACAGGGAAAAGTTGGTTGTGGGGGAAGGGTTGGTTCAAATGATGGGGTTAAGAGCCTCACATTGGAAAAAAATCGATGTGATTGCTTGGCTTCCCAATCAGGCAGCCCATCCATCACTCACTTATTCCCTGAAATGTGGGGTCACAGTCATGGGGCAGTATGGATGAAGGGACAGAAGCAACTTGGGACCTAGCCTGAATACCAAATGGGGCTCTTTGAATAATTCATAGAAAGGATAAACAATCAAGATTGTAGCGCATTTTTCTTCTCTGGGCCCCAGGTGCTGCATGTCATTGAGAATTTGGCTCTTGATTGATGGCTTGTTCAATAATCCCTGCTCCTTGGCTATTTATGTATTTATTCCACAGTCCCTAGGGGGTTGTTCAGAGGGGTGGCTGATTGCTGGAGGTGGCTTGATTAAAGAGTGGCTCCACTGAGGGTGAGTCACACAGCTGGAAAAGCAAAACTGAGCAACCTCTTCCATGAGTGATGGCTGAAAGAAACAGACAATTCCAATGATGGACATTAAAGTGTTAACTAGTAAATAGGTGGTTTATCATTGTTTTGGAAATCATATGTTGCACTCAAACAATTGGAAAAGAAAGCTTAAATGTTCATACTGAATTCAGCTGCCTATACGTACATTCAGGAGGAAAGATGTTAGCAATCATCACTGGTGTAGGACCCTACAGATTTTCAGCAGCCAAGTGTGCTTTACTTTCTTTTTCTTCAATGAAAAACCATTTAGTTTTGTAGATTTGTAGGTTTGTTCATTGTTAAGTACATTTCTCCAGATGATGCATGCAAGAAAATGATTTATTTAAAAAGCAAAAACAAAGGTTGCCTGAGTATTATTGTATAGTCTGTGTTCTTTTGTGTTGGTTTTCATGAGAATTTCTATTGACTGTGTGTTTTAATTTTTTTTTTTAAATCTTCCAGGTGACTCTAGGTGGGTTTGCACTGTAGGTTTAGAACTTAGGTGTTGTTTTAAAAATCCTGCCTTTATAATGTTCTACACTTGCTAGGTTTTGGAGAAACAGTTAGACTATATACAGCAATAACAATAGCATTTAGACTATGCAGGGGTGGGATTCTACCAGTTGCACCTATTTGCTAGAACCGGTTGTTAACATTCTAAGCAGTTCAGAGAACTGGTTGTTAGAAGAAATTATTGGCCTAATCCTGTAAGGAAGGCAGGAAGGAAACATTCTGGTATTGCTTACAGAAACTCCGTTAACCCTCTGCCTCTCCGTTAACCCTTATTACATTCTTGGTAGGACTAGACTTCCTGTCTCAGGAACATCTCTGGAGTTTTTTTCCCCTCCTTTGCTGGTACTTTGCTTGTGTAGAGTGACCATTCACAGTTACAATGGCACTGAAAAAAGTGACTTATGACCATTTTTCACACTTACGATTGTTGCAGCATCCCCACAGTCATGAGAGGCCAGGCAAGGAGATGTGTACCTCGATGTGAGTGATATTGAGTTGGCCACGCCCAGCTACTAACATGACCACCAAACCATGTCCACCCAGTTACATGACCACCAAGCCACGCCCACCACCTAAGCCACGCCCACAGAACCTGTTGTTAAAAATTTGAATCCCACCCCTGCTTATATACAGCTACATAATGCTTCACAGCACTCTCTGGATGGTTTACAGAGTCAGCATGTTTCCTCCAACAATCTGACTCCTCATTTTACCGACCTTGGAAGGATGGAAGGATAGAAGGCTGAGTCAACCTTGAGCCAATCAGGACTGACCTGTTGGCAGGATCCAACTGCTGACAGTGAGCAGTGAGTTAGCCTGCAATATTGCATTCTAATCACTGTGCCACTACATATAGGGATGACAGCACAATGTTAAACATTTCAGAGGATAGTATTCTCTTGAATTGTATATCTAGTACATGGAACTTAATAACTGGACAATATAAAATCAGGGGTCTTCAATCTTGGCCGCTTTAAGACTTGTAGACTTCAGCTCCCAGAATTCCTCAGCCAGCAAAGCTGGGAGTTGAAGTCCACAAGTCTTAAAGCGGCTAAGGTTGGAGATCACTGATATAAATGGTTTGTCTGAACTATTACTGTAACTAAAAGACTGATATTGCAACATTAGAAAGATAAATATATGTCCTCATTATTCAATGGATTGAAAGATTGATTTCGCTTGCTCCTTGGAAGCAGATTGCCTAGAGATTGACTTTGTATGGCTAAATACATGGAATATGGGATTTATTTATACAAAGTAGTAGGTTTAAAAAAGCATGATAATTATATAAGTGCCCCAGGGGTGGGTGGGTGTGTATGTGTGTGTATACTTGCAGAATGTTTGCATTAATTATATACAGAATTGTAGGTGTATAATTCTGTAGATAATTAATAATGTTACAATATGTAGCATGTTATATTCTGTTTTTTTCCTGTTATTTTTTTTACTTTTTAAGCACCTGTTATGCATTTTCTGTCTGTATTTTTGTTTTGAAACTTGTTTCTTTGTTATTAAAATTAAAAGCAATAACATTTATATTAAAAAGTAAGCCCATTTATAAGTACTGTTGTATTTTAGATCTGCTTCCTTGATTGTCCTATCCTTGCTATTTAATACCGCATATTTCAACTGTATCAATGCACTGAAGTTAATTTAAAATTTAAAAGAATAACCTAAAGGGAACCACATCAGAAGGCAAAGTGGGTAGAATATGAAGGTATTGTAGGTATGGCAAATACTATGTGTAAACCAGATCTTGTAAAGGAGAAAAAATTGTCAGATGGATCCAATCAGGCAAATGGAAAGGCTACACTCTCTCTCACTCATTTGTCCACCAAGCATGCACAGGTGAGAGGTGCACAGATTAAGATTAACAGATTAAGTTGGAAGTGACCTTGTAGGTCATGTAGTCCAACCCCACCACCCTAACAGGAGACCCTACACCATTTCTGACAGAAGGTAGTCCAGTCTCTTCTTGAAAGCTTCCAGTGATGAAACTGGAATTGCCAGTGAGGGAAATAGTCCAGGATGGGAAGAAGCATGTAACAATGTAGAATCACTATGATACAGATCTGGTTTGGGAGAAGAGCAGAGACAGATGTGACATATAGCTAGAATGCCAACTTTTTAATTCTTATCCACTGAAGGCGAATGTCTGAGAAAATAAATGCGATACTTCAAAGCTGCTTGTATGGAATTTCAGTTTCTATGTATAATTATATCTACTTGGGGTACAGAGAGCTCCAGGATCACTTATCAAAATAGAAACTTCTTGCCCTGGATGTGCCATACATAAAATTTGGCAAATAAACACCCCTCCCACAGGGGTAAGCACTGTTTTATAGAGCTTTCCCCCGTAGAAGTTCTCTTCAGAAATAAGCAGCACTTGTTAGCATTTAGAAAAGGAGTGGAAAGTTTTTTATTATTTAAAGAGGCATTCAGGATGAGATATGGAAGATGCATGTGCCTAGGAAGTGCAGGAGTGCTGTTCATGAAATGGTCACATTTATTGTTACTGTCTTCATTGTGTTGATTAGATTTTTATGTAGAGTGGAGTTTACTGCAGACCACTTATATAAGCAGCTTCAGTTTTTTTATTGAAATGGTATAAAATCACTTGTAATAAAAGGGGACTGGAAATCTTCCTAGAGAATAAGGTTATCAGGAGCTTCTCATCGTGTTGGTTTTATTGTGTAATAATGTTGGTGGGAAAACGTGAGGGACAATTATGTCCTCATGTCCTGTCTATGAGCTTCCTACTGGCAGAGCATTACAGAAAAAAAAATTGTTGGCCTGAACCTGCACTGCTTTGCTTATTTTCTTATGTACTCTGATTAAACCACACTCTCTGCTCCAATCTAATTTACCCTTTGGTTTTCAACTGTGTCCAGCAGAACTTTTCATATATCTCATTGGCCCCCTCGGTGTTCCTAATTGGGATGGTAAGGAGAATATAAATCACTGTAACTGAACTATTTTGACTATCTTGAGACAGCAAATGTGACTTAGCTTTCTGTGAAAAGTTGCAATGTTATAGTGGGGGCCCATTAATATCATCCCACTGAATTTAATCAACTTCTGTCAAGCAAACTATCAGTGCTTTAGTATTATTCTTCCTCTCTATTATCAACAAATAAACAAACCAAGTTCTCGAACTGAGAATTAGTGAGATCAGGAAACAGAACCCCAATGAAAAGGTGAGCATGCAGCATATTAAGCATCACAAACACCCACATCGTATTTAGAAACATCATGTGCTGTCCATTCTGAAATGTGTAACCCGCACTTGCAGGAAAACACTAGGAAGAGAAAAATGCTGTCCTTTCTATTAAAGCAATAATAATTTCAGCAATAATTTTGCTGGATCAGTATCAGAGGTGGTATTCAGCAGGTTCTGACCAGTTCTGAAGAACCATTAGCGGAAATTTTGAGTAGTTTGGAGAACCGGCAAATGCCACCTCTGACTGGAGATTTTACAGTATCCTTCCCCTGCCACGCCCACCAAGCCACACCCACAGAACCGGTAGTAAAAAAAATTGAACCCCACCACTAATCAGTATGAGGTGGAGCTCCACTGAATGTGGTTTATGGCTTAGCATTTATATAGAAACCAGTGAACCATAGCTTTATTCAAATTACCACAACATTGTTCTGTATATAAATCCAACTAATGGATATTACTGGGGTCCCAGAAACTCCATAGAATTCTATCCCCCTAAATTTTAATCCAGGATTAAAACTGTCCACCAGCTTTGTCTAGCAAAGTTTCCATTCTGTACCCATGCAATCCTATCTTTACATTTGCTATTAAACAAATTAGAACAGCTTCATTTTGCATGATTTTCGCAGGAATGGGATCCACTTGTCATTTTGTTCTTATTGTTGCAAGTCTGAGAATCTGGTGAAACACACACAAACATACATACACCAATATGGTGTGTGTATGTATGTATGTATGTGTATATATATATGTGTGTGTGTGTGTGTGTGTGTGTAAGGTTTTTAACACAAAGTATATATATATATATATATATATATATATATATATATATATATATATATATATAGTAAGGACTCCTGTGTCCACAAATTTGTTTTGAATTACAGACCTGAACAGAGCTTATGCTCCCTTCATACAAATACCATATAGATTATTCTGAACTGTTGAGCAATGTAAAATAGTGAGGAGCGGTGGTATTTTATTTAAATAAAGTTGGAAATCTTCGCTGCATACCAGGTAGATATCTAGCAAGAGTTCCAGATTTACTTTCCGCCCAGTCTTTGTTATGTGATGATAATAGGGAAAGATTGCAAGTGAGTCAGCATAACTTGGCCTTCTTGCTTTTTTTCAGATCATTCACCATTACCCAAGTAGAGATTGATGGGCAACATGAACAATTTTTAAGGATTCTTCAGACTGAGACATCAAGGAGAATGAAGTCTGCTTTATTTTTGCAGAAGCTGTCTACAGTGCATGCAGACTAAACACTGACCTTTGCTCCAAGAGGACCCTGAATGAGGCAAGGGGCTATGAAGGACACCTGTGCTGTCAAAACATAGATTGCCTCCATTGCCCCTTCATCCACAATATTTTGCTTTCATGACACTTCAAAATCAGGTACTAAGAGGGGAGAAGGAGAAAGGAAAGAATCAAAGGCAGATTCTCTCTTTAGATGCCAGGTCTTCCTGGGTCAGCGGTACGTTGTAATTCATCACAAGATGATTTTACATGAACTCCAAGCCAAAAAATTATTTTTTTTAATTTGCTTCCCATCACAAAATGGGAAGTCATGTCCATGGGGTTCTTAGTCATGCCAAACAATAAAGCTACATTCAGCCGATTACAGAGCCTTCTGGTTTTTCATGTCGGTGTGGGATAGTTGAACATAGATAGGGCAGAGACAAAACAAGATTCCTCCTTCCTTGCTTGGAATTTTGCAATGCTTTAACAAATAAGAATGTGTGAACATCTGGACTGGCAGCAGGGAGAGGAATAAAAAAAAAAGAAGCAACAACATCTTAATTTTGTCAGAAATTAAGCAGCTTCAAAGAAATCAAATTAAATATTTGCTAGGCTTTTCTATTGCAGTAATATCCAGACTGTGCTAAACTGGGTATCTGTTGTTTTATTGAACAAATGTAAGGGACAGCAAGAGACAATGATTTTCTATAGCTATTGGACCAAAATCTTTATTGAAACTTATTGAGAGCTATCGTGATGGAAAGAACAAAGAGCAAGACATAAATCTGGATTAAACTGTTGAATTGAAATGGAACTTGCCTATTACATATTTGCAGTGTGCTGTGTAGGCTTTTGGATGCTGATGTGGGCTTTTGGATCTGAGAGTCAACAATTCCCTCCAGCCATTTTTTCAATGCTTTCATTATTATTTGATTAGTAGGGAATCTTAGCAAATCATATTTGAATCATTAGACAGGCTCTATGGCTTTCTGGGGTGACAGATCCTTGGCTGCCATTCAAAGGAACTAGTACATTGTACTTGGACATTTTTTTTAATAACAGGGCCAGAAAATCCTGATCTGAAATCTGTGGCACTATCCAGCTAGTATTACATGAAGGTTTTATCTTGAGAAGGGGTTTTGCTCTAGTCAGATGCAGCAATATTCCTAGCAGTGTTCATCAGCCTCCATAACATTCCTCAACAATCTGGCCTTACAAAACCGTTTTCTTGTAATCTCAAGGGATCACAAGGGGTTTTTTTTTGCAAAAGTTTAGCATTCTTGTGTGAAGTCTCACAAGATTTTGGCCACATAGAAGCCCTTGGGCCGTTGCAGTCATTCCACAACGTTCCCTAAGGCTGGAAAAAGTTGCTGATTTAGGTATCAAGCTGCCCATTCCTTCCCAAACAGGAAGAATGTTGCAGGATGGAATTCTAAGAGGAACATGTCACTGGATGATGTGTTGCATCATTGGGAATGACTGAAGGCAATCCTCAGCCCAATGAAAGCACACCCATGTGCAGATTGCAGGGGGGAAAGATTCTGTGTCTATGGAGAAGACTTATCTTTGGTTCCCACCCACCTTAGTTTCAATGGATAGCATTACTGGTAAGTTTGGAAAAGTCTGTTATCAAAACTGCTGCCAGCTAGCAGAAAAAATGGAATGGGTTTTCTTTATGACTGCTTCCTTAGGTAAGCACATGTTTTCCAATGCAGGCAGCCTCCCATTCAGCCCCAATATTGTAAGCTACACTTGGGAAAGATTCTTATGCAAAACCTGGAAAAGACTTTGCCAGTCTGCTGCTAAACAATAAGGTTATTTGGTTTGGCTTGATGCAATGTGTAAATCCAGCTATTATGCCTTGTACACCATAATTTGCGGCTTAGCATGTTGCATGTACATAGGCAATGATGATTAAGCTAATGGTTAGGTAATCCTTGGCTGAACAATGTCTTTTTAAGCCTGACACGTCTTCTAAATCAGTGTCTTCTGTTTAAGCTGAATTTCTGTTTCAAGAAATGAAGCCTTATGCTTCAGCGACGCTAGGGGGCTGTCTAAATGCAGAAGGGTTTGCCTCAATTCCCAGTTACAAACACCTCTCTAATCCTTATGCCGGGAGATAGTTTAGAATATAAAACTTTTCTTCTAAATGTCTTTCTGAAGGTATTTTTGCTGAAAAACCAAGGAGCCCCTTTTACATAAATGAACAACTTGATTCAGATTTGGTACATCCATCCCATTCTACTATGTTCTTATCATTCCTTACTCCGCTTAAACTTTGTGTCAGGTGCTTGCTGTACAGAAGTTTTGAGCTTACAGTTGCATACACATAACCACCCCAAAATTACATATTCAGTGCATGAAATAAAGTAGCTCATTTGCAGAATATGAAATGTTAACCTCCAAACCGGCATTGCCATCATACAACCCCTCTCTCTAAAAAACTAGGCAAAAGTAAACATTCTTCCCCTGACACTTTACATTAAATTGTAAGAACGGGAAATTTCTGGCTCACTTTTCTGCTTTTAAAATTTATTTATTTTAAAATGAGGACAAGAGCTATTATAATAAGTAAATTCCAACAGTTTGTAAACATATAGATCTAAATGAGGAGACTTTTTAACTGATTTACTAAACTCCCTTTGAATACGAACAGCTTTTAAAGAGTCGTCTGAAGCACCTGCAGCTTAAACGCCTTATTTCTGCTTACCTGCTCCAAGCTGGGCAAAAATAACATACTCCAGGAATACGATCAGCGTTAAGCTTTTATGTTGCGTGATTCCTTCTAGGAAATCCATCTTCGGCACCGACGTGAGGTCGAAAACAGTAATTAAGGCTATTTTACATGTCTGGTGCCCGCTCAACCAGGAAAAAGAAAAGAAAACTCTAACCCCTCGTAATTTATTCTGGGACTGCCGGGTTTTCGCCCTGTCATTTCTCTTTAAGCTCCCCCTTCCTTTTCCCCAAGGGGTCGCGTTTCCCAAACCGCCGCGCTCTCTCGCTGCGCGTCAGTCCCGGCCGTCCATCGCCGCCAAGTAGCTCAAGCCGCGCTGATGGGTTTAGAGGGGGAGACAAACGCCCCCCTTCTCCCCGGCTCGCCCCTCCGGAGACTCGGCGAAAGTCGCGCGGGATTGGCAAAGGCAGCCGCGCAGCGAGCAGGCGCCAAAATCCCTGCTGTTGTTGTTGCTTCTCCTCCTCCGCAGACCTTTTGGTCTCACCCTTAGTGGTCTCTCCCTTCCTACCCCCCCCCCCCACCCTTCCTCGCTTTCTGCTTCATAGACTGAGGAGAATTCCGCGATAGCATCCCACGCTCCATTCACCTCGGTGGGATCCCACCCGACCAAGCCTGCGGTTTAGATCCCCTTCCTCGCCCTGTCCAGAATCGGGGCTAATCGTGGGCCTCGGGCAACAGTCGCACGTTCTTTAAAGATGGGCATTTTTTCTCTGTGTGTGTGGTGGTGTGGTGGAGTGGGATTGGGAACATATTTCCCGCCTTCAGGTCTTGGAGGTTTTCATATGACGCGAGGAGGAGGCCGAGGAGGAGGAAGAACGACCCCACCCAAACGCAAGGGCGACGGAAAAGGGTGCCCTCCTCTCAACCCCGTCGAACTTCCTTCCCATCGCTTATGGACGCGTGTTCGGTGTGTGTTTAAACTCGGTTGTTTCCACAGAGAGTGAGGCAAGGATTTCCTCCCCCCCCCCCCCCCCCCGCCCCAAGAATCTATCCCTCTGGTTGAAGTTGACTGTCGACCACAGGGAGAAGGGAGGCTGGACGGCACCGCATCCTTGCGCTAGCTGCCCGGGTCCCTGTCTCTTGCCCCGCCGCTGACTGGAGATGCTTTTCCTCGCCTGTCTCTGCAGCGCCCTCTCTCGGACCACACGCCCCATTACTCCCAAACGCGAGCTCTTTATTGCGTTGCTAGAATTATGGACCTCTCACCCGTCCCGGATAGGGACTTCGACCACTTAAGGATGGCGCTGATTAAAGGGAAAGTTGCAAGGAGAGAAAATGGTAGATTTCCAACTCTTTTTGTCCGTTGATCAAGATGGGCATCAGTACAGAATAGAGGGAATATTGGTTTGGGGTGTCAGATGCCCTGCAAAAATGCAAAGTGAAAAATTCCAGGCATTTTGTTTCTCTGATTCAACTATAACTCATTTCCTGTTAAGGTTTTTTTCCAGCAAGTGGTTGGGCATTTCACTTCCAGTTGGTCTCCCTTGGTTTCCCTTTAATTAGCATCATCCTTAAGCCATGGAGATATTATATTTTTAAAAATATTTTTATATTTGCTTTTCTACTTACAAAGTTTTTAGTAGTACAGTTTTAATGTTACAAATAATAATTGTAATTTAGTAAAGGCCAGAGATTTGATTTTATATATTCAAAAGTGCAACTACTACAGAATGCAGATATCAATACTGATCATGGCAGGATCTTTTGAAAGTTCAATGCCAATTCTTCCACAACTTCACTGATTTTATTTCTGAATTTTGTTTTGAGTTTCTGCAAGCCTCATGTGACCTGAATCCATCAAATCTGAATCCGAACAGAGGCCCTTCTGATTCCAGATTTTCAGTTTTAGTTGCATACTCTACCCACCATAAGCCAAATATGTTTAGGTACTTCACTAGAGAGCAGTAATTTCCATGTGGTTTTATTTCCTAATATAACTAGGATTCAAGGTAATCTGCCTATGATTCAAGGATACTTAGTAGAACTTCCATCAAATTTAACAGAATAATAGAGTGGGAAGGGACTTTGGAGGTATTTTAGCCAGTGGTGATATTCAAATTTTTTTACTACTGGTTCTATGGGCATGGCTTGATGGGTGTGGCTTGGTGGGTGTGGCAGGGGAAGGTTACTGCAAAATCCCTTTCTCTCCCCACCCCACTAACCTGTTTTCCAGCTCCGTTCTCCTGTGCAGGGCAACAAAAGAAGACCTAGCCAATCAGCTAGGATTCGGGAGGCAGAGAATAGATGTGGGCAGGGCCAGTCAGAGGTGGTATTTTCCAGTTCTCCGAACTACTCAAAATTTCCGCTACCAGTTTTCCAGAACTGGTCAGAACCTGCTGAATATCATCTTGGTTTTAGCCCACCCCACTCCCTGCCCAAGCAAGAGACCCTATACCATTCTGGATAAAAGGTTGTACAATCTTTTCTTAAAACCCTCCAGTTTTGAAAATAAGCCATTCCACTGAATAATTGTTCTCACTGCCTGGAAATTCTCCTTAATTCTAGGTTGGATCACTCCTTAATAACTTTCCATCCTTTACTTCTTGCCCTACCCTCAGATGCTTTGGCGAATAGATTTGGCAGCTGCAGCACACTTCTGGCTCATATTCAAGTGGTTGTCCACTAGGACTCCTTGACCCCTCTCACAGTTATTTTAGTAGCCTTAGACATCCAGATCCTCCAGGAGGTTGTTCAATATTGTTTTGAAGCATCCAGTCCGACTGCCCTAGACAGCTCCCAGAGAAGTCCACAACTGGGCCTCTGCAGTATGTTTTTATTGGCCACTTGAAGTCACTTGATGTGTTAGTTGTGTCTTCTCCAAGAGAGAGACATCCATGAGAGCTTGGATATCCTCACCAATATTAATATGAAGAATGAGTTTTCTGGATAGACTTACTTCATTATTACAACATTTAAAAATCAACTTCTTAAGTAGGTGCACTAGAATTCACATTTCTTTCCTAGCCAGCCAGCTTGGACTTTTATGATGGTCTCCAAATGCCTAAAACGGGTTTTAACTTTACTTACAAGGCCCTGAGATTGCCTGATACATTATTGATTCTATTTATAGTTTCAGCATATAAATATTTTATTGCTGGATTGTTAGTTTAGAATATTGTTTAATAATTCCATTGTTGATCATACTTTAAATGTCATTAAAATGCTTTGGGATTTCTGGAATGAAAGAGAGAGGTATACATATTGCATTAAAAAGACATGGAGAGAAAAGTGGAAAAGGGTCATGTTAATGTTATGCTCACAAATAAAAATAATTGAATATTTGAATGTTTGCTTATATATAGTAAGATGGTTGTGGTTTGCCAAATTTCCAATTCAAAGCCTGCAAAATATCTGTGTCCTGTATTGGATAAAGTACCTTCCCATGTCTCCGTACAAAGGACAGGAGCAAATCAACTGTGATTCAGTGCAACAGAGCAACCAGATGCGGAGAACCAGATTGGAGAATAAACAGTAGACCTGTCAATGATTCCTCAGGAGGAGGCAGCAGGACAAACCAATAGGATGATAAGAGCTGTCAAATTGGCCGTTTTCCTCCAGAGGATTGGAGGAAAAGCCAAATGTTGACCTGCTTTTGTCAAAGGTCACCTTAGCTGCAGTAGGACCTCAACTCTCTTCTAAGCCTTGTCCTTCAGCCACGACTGTCTGTCAGGCACCAGCCTTCCCTTACAAGTTATGTCTACTCTGAAAGCAATTTGTGCTGGGCTCCCTCTCCATCCTCTTCCAGAGAACAGAGGCCGAAAGAGCGGAATCCCTCATGCTCCTGTGAGAAGCCCAAATCTCACCGCAAATGAAGAAAAAGTAAGAGTTTGTACAATTTTTCTTTTCGGACATCAACCCCTATTTTCAAGGAAAAATATTTCCATTAACTAGAACTACAAGCTCTGCATTCCTAAAATGTTCCCTAGAACTGAGTTGGGCGGATCACCCCAATAGAGTTAGATCTGTTTCTTAAAGTCTGTGACCAGCTCTATTATCGATAGCTACCAATTGTGAATATAAACTCTGCATAGTTCTATATTGCCCTTAATGTCTTTCTATCTGATTGCACACTCTATCGAAGTGCACGCTCACCGAACTGGTTGTTACACCGGTTGAATTGCACCCCTAGATAGCACTTTTCCATCTAACATATTTAAAGGCATATTAAAAAGCTGTTGCCTTAATAACATTGGTTAGTTGGAAAAGGTGCTACCAGACTACATTGTTTGCCACCAGAGACTAACACAGCTCTCTTAATAAAAATGAAAGCCTATTTTGTATCTAGTTCACCTTCTGATAAGGGTAGGTTTGCCTTATCTGTATTTTGTTCCTATATTTTTAAGACAATGTAAACTGTGTGAATAATATTGTGTCTACTGTGGCTTTTATCACATTATTCTTAGGGCTTGGCTTCAGGAGAATCTCTCTTTATTGGCTCTTCGTTGTAAACCAACTCTTCTGGCAAAAATGTGAGGTTCCAGTCTTATAGATGTAGACAATTGCTACTGCTTTGAAATCTGTTCTTTTGCCTTTTAAGTGACAACAATTTTTTGTAAAATCAGCTATTCTGAGCTGGATGTCCCCTTAAGGTGTGACAACACATTTGAAAAATCCAAATTGGGTAGACTACCTGGTTGAGATTTCAATAATCGTATATAGTACATTCTATGTGTCTCTCACAAATACACACATATATTTACTTTCTCACATATACAATGAGAAGGCTCTTCCTGCCACAATAAAGACCCCCTGTTTCCTTGCACTTAACTCTATGTTTTTATTCAATTTAAATAAAAATCTAAGCAATGTTCTTTAAATTAATACTCTTCTATATTTATCTTGTTCCTGGACACCACCCAGAGTCCACTCTAAGAGTGAGATAAGCATCTAATACATTTGACAAACAAACAAATGTCTTGAGCATTAGCTTAGTATTTGATGTATGTAACTTCCTGTGCATTTATTTTGATATCCCAGCATTTGATATTGGAAATCATCTCTTTGGTCTGAAATCACACTCTCTCTTTGATACAGCATTTGTTTATTTGTTAGATTTATTTCCAGTTTGTTTCTCCAAGAGTTGAAGGTGGCTTACTAGGAGATGTCCCTCATTTGATGCTCACAATACCTGTGTGAGGCATGTTGGGGTTGAAAGAACAACTGGCCCAGGGGTGGGATCCAACAGGCTTAACTACTAGTTCGGTCATTTACGAGGTTCGGTGATTTACGATTTGCTTCCCTGCACGCTGCTTGGTGGGGTCTATAAATCATCATCAGCATGCTGTGTGCAGAGAAACAGCCTTTCAAAAAGCCCTCTTTTCCTGCTTTTTTAGACTGCAGCTGTGCCTCACACGCCAGCTGAAGTTGAAAAAAAATCAGGAAATAAAGGTCAGGTAAGAGCCCGGGTGGGCGGGTGGACAAAAACTTCAGCAGACATAGCACCGGGTCTATGTCTGCTGCTCTTCAGAGCTACCGGTTCTACAGAGGTGGACAGAACTGATAGAAACCCATCCCTGAACTGGCCCAAAGTCATTCAGTGAGACTGGACTTGAAACTGGACCTCTTCTATCTGCTACCAGAGATCACATTGTCTTTATACAACAGTAACTCCTGAATTCAATAGGAATGTATGCAGTCTCATTCTCAATCCTTCTGTCACCCAACAATTGGGTTGGGTTTTTTTTTTTAAACTTAATCCCTGAGCATATTCACATAGTTCATTAACCTTAGTTGTGCTGCAAGTCTCGTGGAATAGTTTCCATAGGACAATGCATTTTCATCACCCTGGTACATGTAGCCTGTGCAGACAATCAGACAATGCAATTCATCCAGTTTTCATTCTTAGCATTCAGAGAAAGATCCCCTCCAATGCCTCCTTGGTCTGCGTCCTTTGGGAGAAGCTTTGAATGATACTGACAAATGCATTCTAAGCTACCTCCCTCCCTCTCTCCCTCCCTCCCTCTCTCCTGCCCACCTGCCTGCTGGATATATCAGACAGAGTGGAGCTTATGTAGCTTACCCTGTACTTCCTCATGTATGCTTTTGCACAGATATCCATACGTTCACAAGCAGCAGAAATGCACTGCGCAAACAAATCAAACTTCAGTGTACGTATTGTGACCCTCCTGCATTTGGTTCCCTGAAGATAAGCAATTTATTCTAATACCCCAGGCCTTTACATCCTTGAAAAAAAAACTACAGTAAACCTTAAAGTGGTAATGCTTTTCCTGCTCTCTGTCTCCCCACCCGCTTCTTAGACTTTAATTCTTATGTGCTGCTTTTTCTGTTAATGCTGTGGTTCTTTTTGTTTGGGTTCACTATTGATTTACTTTCTGCCCATGAATTTCAAACTCGGTGTAAACACTGCAGCAAAACAAAGGGATTTTTTTTTTAAAAAAAATTGAAACATTTAAAAAATAATCAAAAAATGGAATAAATTATGAAAGTATGCATCTCAGATGTCAGCATTTTGTTTTCTTTGTTTTAAATCATGATTTTTGGTACAGATTTTGGAGTACATCAAAGTCAGCAGAGATCTTATTTCCTCCTAGACCTAGAGGAGTGGTACTTACAGAGCATGGCACAAACTATTCTTGAATGCATGCCACTTTTCTTTGTAAAGAGAGGGATTCTTCCTGGATGTGTGGCCATTGTGTGAAGATTTTAGGAAAATTGCAAATATGTATTTTTTTTATACTTAAGATGGGTTCATTCCATGCTAAACTATGGTTTGTTTCACCATATTGATTAAATCATGTTTTGCTGGGATTGTGTAACATGGAAAACTAAAAACACACACTTGCTGCAGCACTCAACCCATGTAGATTAGCAGGAGAAACTATAAATTTTGAATTTTTTTCTCCCTGGCTTCACTTCATCACCTCCCTTTCAGCAATCGTCCACAGCCATTTCCTCACTAGTGATTTACAGCAACCTGACAGCATCACCAAACCCTTGCTAAAGTGGCATTATCTGTTATGTCTGTCCTTATCTATTATGCTGGCACATAGCACATAGGGACCATGGTGGCTCATGTGATAAGACGCTAGACCTGCGCACCGCTGAGGCCAGCAGCTCGGTTCGATTCCCATGAGCAAATAAACCCTGGAGGAACAAGAAAGGAGCCTCCCCCAATTGCCTACCAGCGTTCAGGGGTCCTGTGGGTAAAGGTAACACCACCCAAAAAAATTCCTTTCACAGAAGCAGCCAGCCACCTTGGTGATCCCTGGCTAACATGCCATATGCTAAATAAATAAATGCTGGCAGATCAGTGGTTAAATGAGTGTAGAAGAGTATAGTGGGGAAATAATCCAAGTGGCAGTAGGGGAACACCTGGATATTTGGTAATCCTAGCATATTGCATAGTGAGTACAGAAGTTCACAGTTTCTTTGCACAGGGAAAGACAATCTAAATTCACTAGGTAATTTTACATGCACTGTGTATATCCTGTCATCTCAGGATGGTGATGAAAAAGCACATTTGGCATGGCCCATCTCTGCTGCCAAAGAGCCAGCAGAGCTTTCTGCTTTGTTTTTTGTGCTTAATGTAAAGATCTACATTAATGTTCTTTCATTTCTTCTCTGGAAAATGACCACCGGGCATTATCTTATTCATACAAAGAGCTGAATGAAAAGATTCCATTGAAAACGTGCTACTACCTTAGTGGATAGACCCTCATTTTTATTCAGGATCCATCTCCTTGAATCCTTTCATAAGAGCTGGGCATGTTTCCCACTCAGCCTAATAAAATGCATGTGCTTAATTAATTGTGATAGCCACCCACCTAGCCATTTTTAAACTTGAGTTATGTTTGCTTTTTTTTCTCCTTTGTTTTGGCAGTTGGCTTTAAAAAACTCTCTGCGGTATTTCCCAGCTAACTTGCATGGAATTCTGGCACCAGAATTTGCGAAAGAATTGAGGCTCTATGGGCATATCTACATGTACAGGTTCTGCCCTCAGATTGAAATGAGGTAAGGATTAGGATTTGCCGAAAGATTGGGAATCCCAGGTTGGGATTGAAATTCCTTACTCAGTAGCTTCGGCATTGTGGGCATCTGCGCATGTGTGGAGAAATGCCTACAATGCAAATCAAGTGATGACATAATGTTTCAAATGATGTCATTGGAGCGTATACTGGATGCTAACCAATCTCATATAAAGCAGAGCCATCATTTTTTTAACTGCGATTTTTTAAATTCACAGAGTGCCCTAAGCCATCAAATAATATTTAAAAAACTAAAATGGCTGTGTTCTGCTCTAAGTCAAAAACAATCAAAACACCTTTTGGGTTGCTTAGCACCAGTGGTGGGATTCAAATTTTTTTTACTACTGGTTCTGTGGGCATGGCTTGGTGGGCGTGGCAGGGGAAAGATACTGTAAAATCCCCATTCTCTCCCCACCCCACTAACCTGCTTTCCAACTCCGTTCTCCCATGCAGGACAATAAAAGAAGACCCAGCCAATCAGCTGGGAATTGGGAGGCAGAGAATAGATGGGGGCAGAGCCAGTCAGAGGTGGTATTTGCCGGTTCTCTGAACTACTCAAATTTTCCGCTACCGGTTTTTCAGAACTGGTCAGAACCTGCTGAATACCACTTCTACTTAGCACCGTAAGTGAATCCAGTATATCTTTATAAAGTTAGCAAAAGTTTGTCAGAGTTGGCTGCTTCGAGGCCCACCTGTAAATTGAGCTAGCAGTAGTCACTTGCTGATTAACCGGTGAGAAACAAGGCTGATAAATAAGCAAATTGATTTATTGGTCAGTGTATGCGACTGCTGAACATCTGGGAATTTTAAACTTGATTCAAGTGTCATAATAAAGTGTAATGTAATTTGTTTGCTTCTGGTGGCATAAACTATGACTTAGGACAATATACCTACCAAGCCTGTTTATTGTTGATTAGAAAACAAACCATGGTAAAAAAAACACTAAAAGTGTGAATTCAACCTTTGACTTGTTTTAAAGCCAATATCAACAGCTTTATAACAGGGTGGAGAACAGTAGACCTTTGTCTCTAATGAACATTCCAGTGTCTTCATAGCACTTGTGTTTGAAATCATTGGAGACTGTTACTCATCAGCATGTACAGTAAATTTCCATCCATTTGCTCTTTGTAATCTGTATGTTTATAATGCAGCTCTTCTCTGTGGCCAACTTCTTATGGGAAGTACAGCATATCACAAATTTATTCTACAAGAAGAAAGGTATGCAGAAAAAGAAGTGCCAAGACTTGGCTTGCTCCTGACCATCAAAATGTCAAGCCAGAGACTCCCAAGTGCCTTATTAGATTGCAATGAAGTTTATATAAGAACAAATTTCAGAGCTATATTTCTCTGACAGCCCATAAGCTTTTCTAATGTCAAACCTTTTTCATAGCACCATCCATAAAAAAGTAACTAATGTAAAAATAGTAACACCTGTGTCATGACATCATCACATAAATAATATAATTATGTCACAATGTTTGATGCAAATTTGTAATATGTTCTATGTGGTGATAGATATATATGCATTGTTAGTGAACTATAAAACACTCCATGCCATTTTAAGCTTAGTTTAAGTATGTTTAGGGCTATTGTCTGGGTTGAAAAATGTAGACAGCCGACAGATAGTAGCAAAGAATTAGTTTTATGTGTCTCTTGTCTGCCATCTAGTAGTCATCATCCATAGAGCATTCCATGTATAATCTATAGTCCTAAACATATTGAACAAACTCAGGGTATGGATCTAAATATGGCCTAGGCTGTAGATTGGCATTGTGTGAGGTTTTGATTAAGCTGTTGAGTTAGGGCTGAGAGGCCCAAGTACAAGTTGCTCTCAGCTGTGTAACCTTGGGCCAATCTCTCTTTCTCAGCCCACCTACTTTACAGGATTGCAAAGAGGAGAGGAGAGGAAAAAGTGGTACAGCCAAACACTGTTGCATTGATCTCTCAAATATCTTTCATCGTTAAATGCAAAATTCATTTGTCCTCATCAACTGATCTTGTTTACTTCATTTAATGTTTTTGGCAACCGTGTACTGCCAGTGTAAAAGTGCAAATTATTTTGAACTTATTTTGAATTGACTATAATGCACTACACAGATCCTGCATTGACTGTAGGCTGAAAAAAAGCTTGCTTTTGTAATTGTTCTGAGCTGTGGTTTTGAAAAATCTGATAAAAGGCAGTTACATTCCTCAAATGTAGTGTTCCATTTTGAAGCATTTTTGTTAACAATTGCTCGGGATCTGTTTGTTCCAATTGGATTTTATATTTGGATTGTCAAATGAACAGCTCAAATTCTGCCCATATTCCAAATATGTGTAGCAGTTAAAAAAATGAATGCCCAAAGGCACAAAGCTCATATTCTATAAGCATGCAGTTGAGCTGATACTGATTTTCCAAGTTCAGATTCTAAATAAATAAGATCAGTTAACAAAGTCAGAATAAACAATATATTTTCTTCATTTAGCACGGAACCCTTCCAAAATAGACATAGAACAAGAGAAATGGGGGGGGGGACACCCAGGAGTGGGATTCAAACTTTTAAACAACTGGTTCTGTGGGCATGGCTTAGTTGGTGGGCATGGCTTGGTGGTCATGTTATTGGCTGGGCATGGCCAACTCAATATCACTCACATTGAGGCACGCATCTCCTCGCCTGGCCTCTCATGACTGTGGGGATGCTGCAACAGTCGTAAGTGTGAAAAATGGTCATAAGTCACTTTTTTCAGTGGCATTGTAACTTTGAATGGTCACTCCACACAAGCAAAGTACCAGCAAAGGAGGGGAAAAAAAACTCCAGAGAAGTTCCTGAGACATGTTGTCTAGTCCTGCTAAGAATGTAATGAGGGTTAACAGAGAGGCAGTTTCTGTAAGCAACACCAGAATGTTTCCTTCCTGCCTTGCTTACAGGATTAGGCAATAATTTCTTCTAACAATCGGTTCTCTGAACTGCTTAAAATGTTAACAACCGGTTCTAGAGAATAAGTGCAAACTGGTAAAATCCCACCCCTGGGGACACCCACTATGGTATTTATTTCTTTTGCAGGTGGATATATTTGCTAACCAAACTATTTGCAAATGGCCCAAGATTATTTCTATTCTAATGTTGATAACTATTTCTTACCTCTGTATGTGCATGTATAACAGGGCTGTGCAGCAGTTTTGAATTAATTAGGAAAAAATGGTTGGATTCACTCAGGAATGTGAACAGAACACTTGCCTACAAATCTTTAAATAAGAACTATCTGACATATCCAGAGGGTACTATGTAGAAAGAAGCCCTTAATGCACTAATATCTTTTTTGGAGGGTGGGGTGGGGAGAGGAAACCTAATCTAGTAATCTAAATTGAGTTCAGTTGGTCTTATTCATAATAGGGTGTCCAGCATCCTAACTGACTTTCCATTAATTGTTTTCTATATTGGTTTTTCCTTTAGTTTATCCATCAAATCAAGAATTCAATGGTAAAAACAGTTAGAGAATAATTAATTCATCTCTGCCTTTATGTTTTTTAATTTCAGAGCTTATCCCATTCAGGAATATCCTTGCAAAACCAAGCAAGCCGCTGCAATAATGCACATGATTATGAATAACCTTGATCCTGCAGTAGCACAGGTAATGAATATTTGATGAAAACATGGTCTAGGAAAGAAATCTACTTGCATGTTCATGAGAATATACTGCCTTTTATGGAGTAAATTTCAGTTTCCCTTGTAACTTGGAGACAGTGATTAGGATTGTGTATTACATTAAATGATGGTTGTTTTAACAATACTTTGTTGAGTAAACCTACAATTAGCTAGGTTAGAAAAACTCAGTAAGTTATAGACCATTGTTTACAAACCATAATATCCAGCTCTCACAATTCATACATATATAACCATACTATTCTCTTTCAGGCAAGCAATATTATTAAAGTGCAGAAAAAAATGATAAACCAGAGGGTTATTCTCTGTTTCTCTATATTCTCAGTTTTGTATTATTGTAATTGTTTTGATCCCAAAGACACTTTTCAAAAGGCAACTAGATTTTCTTGATTGTTTCATTGGAAATGTTTCACTTCTCATCCAAGGTCATCAAAGATGGGCAGCCTCATAAATTGAATAAATAAAGAAATATTCTGCACTATGTCTCAGCTTTTATTCTTTAAATTTCTCACTTCTCTCTTTCTAAGAATCTCATCAACTGTAAGTAAGATTTTTCAGTCTTTCTCCTCCTTTCAACTCATTCATTCCCCCCTCCATATATTTGCTTTATAATGTAATCCTTGTTTTTTTTCTCTATATGATAATTGACTTCACTGTACAATTTTTGAACTGGTGACTCACTTTTGTGTTTAGTCAAAATTGATTCAATACCCATCCATTCTTGACTCTTTTTATTTTTTAGACATACTTTTCTAAGTTTGCCATTCCCATTGCATCCAACTTTTATTGTCTCCTGATTTAATCAGCTCTCATTTCCAGAGAAGCAGCAGGGAGGAGCAAGCTCTTATAAGCAAGCTCCATTTTCATTTCTTTTAACCAGTTTCCATTCCTCATAACAACTTCATATTACCAACTACCATTTGCATGTCTTAAAAGTTCTCCATCTATTTTCCCATATTTAGTAAACATTTTACCAATGCATACAGATTTATCAACTTGCTGTAGTTTTTTGACCTTTATATATAGCTTACAAACATTCACTCCATTTTGTCTATCAAATGTCTATCTCTATTTGATACAATAATTTTCATATTTATATTCCTTATTGCATCTATCCATCATTTGCTTCAAAGCATTTGTCTTCTCAGATTTAAACACAGCATTATCCATATGCAAAGTACATACTATGTGTTCATGACCCAAATCAATACACCATCATCACAAAAGTTTCTTATACAGTTTCTGATACATTATTATATATTTATTATACATTAAACCAAGGAAATCTCATACTTCCTTGCCTTGCTCCCTTTTCAGAGTTGAACCATTTACTAAGGATTCTATTTTAACTCACACATTTTACTTCCATCATATATTTTTTCTTATCATATTCAGCAACCCTAACCAAGCTTCTATCATGTTCTTTCTCTAAATCAGGGGTAATCAACCTTTTTATACCTACTGCCCACTTTTGTATCTCTGTTAGTAGTAAAATTTTCTCTAACCACCCACCGGTTCCACAGCAATGGTGATTTATAAAGTAGGGGACAAAAACCCCTACCATCCACCATGAAAGCTGGAATGCCCACTAGTAGACGGTAGGGACCAGATTGACTACCACTGCTCTAAATCAGTGGTTGCCAACCAGTGGGCCAACTGGTGGGCCGTGAGAAAATTTTGGTGGGCCACAGAGAAATCTCACCCCCAGAGCACCCCCCCAAAGCAATTAATCCAGGCCATGCAGAAACACAAGGCTGTGCCACCCACATGGCCCGCAGGAACCCTCTCTGCCCACTAACTCCTTACCCAGCAAATTTGCCTGCTAAATTGCGATTTTTCCTTTTTCTGACCATCATCTGTTCTGCTGTGCCAGGAGATTTAGATTAGCTAGGAAGCAGGAAATGGTTGGATTTCTTGCTTTCTAGCTAGTCTTTAGATCTTCAGCTCTGCTTTTAAGCATAGCCGAACCTCCCTTAGGATTGAAGGTTCTATTATTCAATGCAGACTCATGGCAAGCAAATTTGAGAGACTGAGCTAGCCGATTGCAGATAGATAGTTCACTGAATGATTCTGTGAGCAACTCAATCTGCCTGCCTGCTTTGCCTGATTTTGGTAAAAGTTGCTCTATTTTTAATAAAAAATTCAATATTTACATACATGGTGTGTTGTGAGTTAATTTTGTGAGTTTGCTTGCACGCAAATTTTATGTGACAGACTGAGCTAGCCAATGCAGATAGATAGATTTCTGAATGAATCTCTGATTCTGTGAGCAACTCAATCTGCCTGCCTGCTTTGCCTGATTTTGGGTAAAAGTTGCTCTTTTTTTAATAAAAAAATCAATATTTATATAAATATTTATAATATTTACATACAAGCCATGCCCAGTCAATCACATGACCACCAAGCCACACCCACAAATTAGGCCATGCCCACAGAACTGGTTAGTGGTCCCTGGGATTTAAAATTATGAGTTTGGTGGTCCCTGAGATCCAAAAGGTTGGCAACCCCTGCTCTAAATCAATATATAATACACAAATATTTATTTTATCAAAATTACTCTGTATTTTCTCTATTTTATTAATATTAATCATTATTTGCTCTTCGTGTTTGCAACTTTTTGTGCCTATGTATTATAAAATTTCATCTTTTTTGCATCATTTATATATGCATTTTTCCACATTATTAACCTCTTTCATGCCTTCATTCCACTAGATATTCCTTTGCATACATATTTCTTTGGCTTCTGGTAACATAATTGTTTTCACTCCGTTTTAATTAACATCCACATACACTTTCAATTCATTTTGTTTGGAAATTAAAATTTTTATTTTATTTCATGCAAAATTGTACTTTCTTTTCCTGAAGTTTTTTTTTATTTCTTTATTTTTCTTCTACAGTATGTCTTTTCCCCCAGTTTTGTTTTTGGAATTACCAAATGATCTGTCCCATATTCATAACTTCTGATTATACTTATCTCACTGTCTTTGATTTTTTGATTCAGTCTTTCATTATACAATCAATTAAATATTGTTTTGGATTTTTCTTCATTCTTCTGCATATATGTCTATGAATAGATGTATGGATTAACCATATATTCAAAACTAGTCTTTTTCTAAGCAGATATTCCCTAGTAACCCTTCTAATTAATTACTGGGTCCCTAAATGGTCCGGTGACTTTTTCTGTGTTGTCTCATCTCATTTCCATCTTTTCATTCATGTTGCCTAATATAATTATTTTTCCTTGGATTGCATTCATTCATAGCAATTAAAAAGGAGGAAAAATCATTATTCATTAAAAAAGAAATAATATATCATGTGGGCAAATAAAAATGCATCATTTTTATTTCATTTTAAGTTAAGATATTAAGGATACTAAACAGCCGTCCTCAAGATGAAGATCTGTGATGTACGGTTTCCTGCCTAAGCAGGGAGTTGGATTAAAAGACCTCCAAGGTCCCTTCCAACTATTCTATTCTATTCTATTCTATTCTATTCTATTCTATTCTATTCTATTCTATTCTATTCATCTTATTCCTATTCTATTCTATTCATCTTATTCTATTCTATTCTATTCATCTTATTCCTATTCTATTCTATTCTAATATCTTGTTTTGGAGGCAGACGTAAGAGAACTTTATATTAAGTATAGGAGTTGTTTTGAAATCTTGTATGGATTTAAAATGTACCTTTTGCAGTTTCCCCAGGAACTTGTAACATATGGAGGAAATGGACAAGTATTCAGCAACTGGGTGCAGGTATGATATTGTAGACATATTTTCAGTGACAAATAATTTTTAAAAAATGATTCTCATTCTGTTTAAGCAAAGTAAGTTTGATAAGCAGCTGGCCATAAATTGAGATCTATTCCAACTTTTGCTTATTTTATGCAGAAGGAGAAAAAGTGAGGATGAATCTGCTTGTTCCCCTTGGTTCCTTCTTATCATTCTTTTTGTTCCAAACTTCCGATAGAAGAGAATATTTGAACTGTGGAATTCTTGGTGCTCTGTTAGTGCTTGATTGATTGTTTGCTTGTAGATATTCCATTACCCAATGAGGTAATAACTTCAGTGGTAATAAGCATGGGGTTTGCTCATTCACAAGTCTGACATGAACTCAGTCACCATTTTATATCTATACATCTATATCTATATATAGATATAGTATATAGATATAAATATGGGGGGGCGGGGTTGGCACCTTCCAATTAGCATAGCCTAGACAGATCCCTGCAGTTTCCTTGGCAATTTTCAGAAATGATTTGCCATTGCCTTCTTCCAATGGCTGAGAGAGAATGACTGACCCAAAGTCACCTAGCTGGGTTTTCACTTAAAACAAACTAAAACTCATATTTTCCAGAGTTTCAGCCTGATGTCTTAACTACCACACTAATCTTACTTGTTTGTTTATACTGCCCAGCATCACTTTGAACAATGAAATGGGCAGCATATAAATGTAAGGTGACCAACCGTCCTCCTTTAGAGAGGACGGTCCTTCTTTTGTAAGTTCTGTCCTCTCTTGAAAAGTGTCCTCCTACATGTCCTCCTTTTTGATATTTGAAGACTAATCCGTAAATCTCCGTATTGGATCGATGCCGATCTGATCCATTGTGTGTGATGTGATGTGTTTGTATTTGACATGACGATTCGTCGAGGCTCGGTACAGTGCAGTGAGATGCGATTATGAGACATATGCACTCCACATAGGAGAATTGTTTTGAGAAAGTGGGCCACACGCAAGTGGCTTTGTTTTTTTCCTTCAATTTATTTGTGTCCTCCTTCTCATTGTAAAAAAGTTGGTCACCTTAATAAATGTAATAAATAAATAAAATCTGGGTCTCTGTTTTCTACTATATAATTCAACCACCAGCCTTCCCTGATTGTACTGTTTGTTTTAAGAAGACAAAAGAAAAAACGGATAAGTAGGTAAGCCCACATACTAACAGTCATCTGCCCCTACTCTCAGTGGTTATTTGCGAGACTTTGTTTATGGGGCCTTAGATTTTTATTGTGCTTTCAAGACAAAGATCTGAAGTAAAGGGACTTTTATCTCCATGGAGGCCCTTGTTATGTAGAATCTTTGTTTTTCAAGATTCTGCACTGGTGTATAGTTGCAAAGTAGAACTGTACTTTGAATCCTTCAGGGTCCTATCAAAACAAGTAGCTTAGGAGGAAGACGTTATAGTCCCCCTTATGAGACAAGCCAGGCAGAACCAAATCGATGAATGGAAGGAACAATTTGTAGTACTTTTCATGGGAGAGGTTTGGCTTGTGTGACGCCCTTGAGAGCCAGCACAATCCTGTGTTCCAATAGAAGAGAATATTTGTATCTTTGGATTGAACTCTGGAGTCCTTGGTGTTCTCTGAGCTTGGTTATTTTCTTCTAGGCATTTCACTACCTAACTGGGTAATTGATGATGTTACCTAGTTGGATAATGAAATGTCTGCAAGAAAGCAACCAAACTCAGAAATCACCCAAGGACTCCACAATTTTGTGCTTCCATAAAGCAAAGCTCAAAGGAGATTACACCCAGAACTACCCCAGCTTGAACAGAAATGTGCAGGAGGACTGCATACACCAAGTTAGTTAGTTCACCACTAATTTCATGCACTGTGTTCATATTTTCTCAATAAGAAGATAGATGGACGTGCAGAGGAAGGTCTTATGCACAGTTGGGAGCCAGGCTGACCAGTTCTGCTGATTTTTTTTTTTTTTTTTTTTGAGAATTAGGATTCTCGGATTCCCAGGCAGAGTGGAGCCTTCTGAGTTTTTGTTCTCAAAATAGCAACTATGCTTCCTAAAAATATATGATGAGATGATTTTGTATCTAGTATGCCTTGGTGTACTTTAGGGCATATGTCTTGAGTTGCACTGTGCAACCGAGACAACACAATCTATGGATGCCTTCTGTCTGTACTTTTGCTCCTGTTCTGATAGGAGTGTGATACCTCAAAAGAGTTTCACAGCAGAACAAACAATACTTCTTTGTCATTCTGGTTACTTAAGAATGGCTATTAGGTGAATGGTTTTATTTCATTGCAATAAAGCCAGCTTGTTCTCCCTGCTTGGTATTGTGAAAAAGAGACTGTTTTTAAAGATGTGTGATTATAACAAAACTGCACCTCAAAATTTTGTTCCTGTGTCATGTTATCAATGCTGCCTTCCCCCCTCCCTTTTTAATGAGTTACAAAAACTCATTCGTAGTTTGCCATGTTTGCTCAGGAATATCCTTTTTTTTAATGATGCCTGGCCCACATTTCTTTCCTTCCTTCCTTCCTTCCTTCCTTCCTTCCTTCCTTCTTTCCTCCTTTCTTTCTTTCTTTCTTTCTTTCTTTCTTTCTTTCTTTCTTTCTTTCTTTCTTTCTTTCTTCTTTCTTTCTTCTTTCTTTCTTTCTTTCTTTCTTTCTTTCTTTCTTTCTTTCTTTCTTTCTTTGGTATCATGCTCTTTCTCCAGGAGCTGTGGTTTCTTCCTTCCTTAATTCTTATAACAACCTACTGAATTAGGTTAGGTCTCAGTGATAACAAATGGCCCAAAACGGCCCAGTAAGTTTTTCTACTGAATGTCTGAATGTTTCAACAGGGAAATCCAATATATTTGAAAAAAAAATTATTTAGAATGGCTGTAATGAATACAACATACTATAAGAATATAAGTAGTGTCCTGCTGGATTGGATCCCTGGTGCGTCTGGTCTAGTAGTCTGTTTACACAGTGGCCAACCAAGTATAAAAGGAAGTCTACTTGTGACCCAGCCAATGATCTCAAGAGGCAATCAGATTTCCATCAAGTCTTCGATGGCTAAGACTTATATTATCATAAAATATCTATGATGATTTGGAAAATGGCTGATACCCGAGTAGGAGATAGGACCAGAACTAGGATCAAAATTGCCATTAGTCCTAATGACAGCTCCCTTCCAAAAAATAATTGAGAAGAGGGCAAGGAGATTTTGAGAAGGGGGCAAGAAGACTTTGTTCTTTTGCAGGAAAAGCATACAAAGAACCAATCAATCAAACCTAACAACCAACCAAGTTTCTTTAGAGATCCTGGCAGAAATCCAAGCTTCTGCTAATGTAAACCCTTGTAATAGGAAAACCTCTTTCCAAAGTCCATTGATAAAAGGAAAAACTAAAAAATGCAGTATGGAAAGGGGAAAGGAGAGCTAAATTATTGTTCACACCACCTGGGAAATAGAATCCTTATCCTGTTCCTCATCCCATCTGCCCTGTCTTCTTCTCCTGCAATCCTGTGTCATTATTTTTTTTTCCTGGATTTTCTTTTGTCTGGGGTTCATTGAAATCAATGGGCCAATAAAAATAGGATTGGACAGGAAATCCAAAAAACCTAAAATTATGTTGGGATTATATGTTGCCTAAATAGTTTTAATGTCTTGAATGAAAAGTTTTGATTGATTTTATAGTTTAAAATATTGAATTGCACTATGAACAGAGCTACCTGCACATTTCTCCATAATTCTTATTATAATTTCTACTGTGCCGTCATAGAAAAAGTTGATAAGTCCATATTTTCACCCCACCCATCAGTTTAGCTGTTTTTCCCCAGTAGTAGGAAAAAGTTTACTTTTTAATTCCCACTATGAATAAAAACAATAGGGGAGGAACAGTTTCTGTGTGAAAATATTAGATTAGGAGCTCATCATCTGTTCCCACCTGATAATGCATTTTTAATCAGCCTCACCACTTTTCAGGAATTCTCATCAAGTGAGAATTCGCCATTCTGTCTGGTCTAGCTATTAAAAACCATGCTTTTAAGACAAGAACCTAATCTACTATTTCTTTCCTTTCTCTAGTTCTGGCTGGTGATGCACTATTTATCTGAGATGACCGAAGAACAGACATTAGTTATGTACAGTGGACATCCCTTAGGACTCTTCCCAAGCCATTGCAATGCACCTCGATTAGTTATCACTAATGGCATGGTAAATAGAGGCAACAATATCTCCTCTTTGCTATTTCTTTATCATTACGGCCGTCTCCAGGGGGGCTTTTTATCAGGTTCGCCTGATTCACCAGTTGCGGCCCTTTCTGGATCGGGTGACCTTATGTACAGTCACTCATGCCCTTGTCACCTCTCGCCTGGACTACTGTAACGTTCTCTACATGGGGCTCCCTGCGGGGAGCACCCAGAGACTCCAACTGGTACAAAATGCGGCCGCGCGGGTGGTTATGGGGGCATCACGAAGCTCCCATGTGACGCCTCTCCTGCGCGAGCTGCATTGGCTGCCGGTGGTTTTCCAGGTTCGCTTTAAGGTTCTGGTTTTGACCTTTAAAGCAATCCATGGCATTGGACCAGGTTATCTGCAGGACCGCGTTCTGCCGGTAATCTCCCACCGACCTGTGCGTTCCCACAGAGAGGGCCTTCTTCGGGTGCCATCCGCTTCTATATGTCGCCTGGAGGCCCCTAGGGCCTTCTCTGTGGGGGCCCCCGCCCTCTGGAATGGTCTGCCTCCGGAAATATGCAATAATATAGACCTGAGAGCTTTCAGACATGCATTAAAAACCTGGCTCTTCGAGCAGGCCAGCCTAGGCTGAAACGGGAGTTTTAATTTAGTATTTGTGTTTTAATCGGGATTTTAAAATTTGGGTTTCATAACTTATTGGGGGAGGGTATAATTTTAGGCAGCCTAAAATATTTAATTTATTTTTAACTTTTGTAAATTGTAATAAAGTTTTTATGGTTGGCTGTGCACTGCCCTGAGTCCTCCGGGAGAAGGGCGGTATATAAATATAATAATAAATAAATAAATAAAATAAATTGTGACACCTCTAGTTTTGACCTTTCAGTGGGTCCTCTATAGTTATTTATACCAAGCATGAAGCCACATCTCTTCCGGAGAGATTGGGCCTTTCATTAATTTGTACAAAAGTTAAAGGTTTTCCCATCTGGTCATGTCCAGCTCTAGGGGGCAGTGGTCATCTCTGTTTCCTAGCTGAGGGAGTCAGTATTGCCTGAAGAAGCATCCATAGATATGTGGCCGGCCTGACTATATGCCGAAGTGCATGGAATGCTGTTACCTTCCCACCAAAGTAGTACCTATTTATCTATTTGCATTTATCTATTTGCATTTTCATGCTTTTGAACCGCTAGGTTTGCAGGAGCTGGGGCAAGAACAGGAACTCACTTAGTACTTGGCTCTCAAACTGCAACCTTCCAGTCAATAAGCATCTTAACTGCTAGTCCATCGCTAGTTCACCACTATGTCTTCTTATTTTCAAGGTGGATGGAAGGTCCACCACCCAAGATGGAGATTGAAAGTTCAGGACTTTCAAGGGTGGGATATCCAGAACAAGTAGATTCAGTTACCAAAAAAAAAAATCCTATGCTGATGTACACAAGATTTATCAAATGAGAATCCCATCATTTTCTAATGGAGAATTCCTACTCAGCTATCAGTAAGCTACAATGACCTCAAAGATATCATATGACAAGACTATAACAACTATACTTTTATTTATTTATTTATTTATTTATTTATTTATTTATTTATTTATTTATTTATTTATTTATTCGATTTATATACCGCCCCCTCTCCCCGAAGGGACTCGGGGCGGTGAACAGCCAATAAAAACACATATACAGAGTACAAATACAAGAGACAACATAATAATATTAAAATTTAAAAAACTGAATATAATATGGCTCTAATTAAAATGTAAAACAAGTATTAAAAGAGATTAAAACCCAGTTAAAATTTAAAACCCCCTAGGCCAGTCCGGCCTGCCGAAATAAGTGCATTTTGAGTAACCGACGGAAGGCCATGAGATCCGGGGCGGCCCTTACCTCCGGGGGTAATTCATTCCAGAGAGGGGGTGCTCCCAATGAGAAGGCCCGCGCCCTCAGGGTCGCCAGCCGTCCAGCCGGCGGCACCCCGAGGAGACCAACTCTATGGGAGCGTACCGGTCGGTGGGAAGCCGATGGTGGCAGGAGGCGGTCTCGCAAGTAACCTGGTCCCAAGCCATGGAGCGCTTTAAAGATAGTGACCAAGACTTTGAAGCGCACCCGGAGGGCCACCGGGAGCCAATGCAGCACGCGCAGAAGTGGCATAACATGGGAGCCCCTAGGAGCTCCCATTACCACCCTCGCGGCTGCATTCTGCACCAACTGGAGCCTCCAGATGCTCTTCAAAGGCAGCCCCATGTAGAGAGCATTGGCATAGTCTAGGCGGGAGGTCACCAGGGCGGAAGTGACCGTGCGAAGCGCATCCTGATCCAGAAAGGGCCGCAACTGGTAGATCCTACGGACCTGTCCAAAAGCCCCCCTGGCGACGGCCGCCACATGATCTTCCAATGACAGCCGTACATCCAGGAGGACACCCAGATTGCGGGCCCTCTCTGTGGGGGCAAGAATTTCCCCCCCCCGCCACAGCCAGGGATGGAACCAGCCGGCTGTACCGGGGTGCTGGGAAGCACAGCCACTCAGTCTTAGATGGGTTGAGCTGAAGCCTGTTCCGCCCCATCCAACACCGCACGGCCTCCAGGCACCGGGTCATCACTTCGACGGCTTCATCGGGGTGGCCTGGGGTAGAGATGTACAGCTGGGTATCATCAGCGTACTGATGGAACTCTACCCCAAAGCCACGGATGATCTCACGTAGCGGCTTCATATATATGTTGAACAGAAGGGGCAAGAGCACCGACCCCTGAGGCACCCCACAAACCAGGGGCCTCGGGGCCGACCTCTGCCCCCCTGCCAACACAAATTGCGAGCGGTCAGAGAGGAAGGAGGAGAACCACCGCATAACGGTGCCTCCCACTCCCAACCCCCCCAGCTGCTGCAATAGGATACTGTGGTCGACAGTATCAAAAGCCGCCGAAAGATCTAAGAGGACCAGGACAGAGGAATAACCCCTGCCACGGGCCCTCCAGAGATCATCCACCAATGCGACCAACGCCGTCTCCGTGCTGTGCCCAGGCCTGAAGCCCGATTGGCGTGGATCCAAATAGACAGCTTCATCCAGGTGCTGGGGAAACTGTTGTGCCACCACACTCTCAACAACCTTCGCCATAAAACGAAGGTTGGAGACAGGACGATAATTAGATAACAAAATTGGGTCCAGGGACGGTTTCTTGAGGAGGGGTCTCACCACCGCCTCTTTCAAGGCGGCGGGTAGATATCCCTCACTCAAGGAAGCGTTAATAATACCCTGGAACCAACCTCGTGTCACCTCCCAGGTGGCCAACACCAGCCAGGAGGGACACGGGTCCAATAAACATGTGGTCGCATTCAGTCCCCGCAGCAACCTGTCCACGTCTTCGGGGGTCACAGGATCAAACTCGTCCCAAATGACTGTTTCAAGTTCCACCCCCGATCCCCCACCCAGAGCTGCCCATTCGGAGTCCAACCCATCCCGGATCCGAGCGATTTTATCCACCAGGAACTTTGAAAAATCCTCAGCCTGTCCCTGCAAGGGGTCCTCCAGCGCTCCCCCTTCTAAGAGGGAGCGGGTCACTCTAAACAGGGCAGCCGGGCGGTTTCCTGCAGACGCAATAAGGGTGGAAAAGTAAAGACGCCTTGCCACCCTTATCGCCACTAAATAGGTCTTGATAAAAGTGTTCGATCGGGTCCGGAGCGAGTAGTCCTCCAAATACTCTCCAGGCGTCTTTTCCAGCGCTTCATCTCCCTCAGCTCCCCGGAAAACCAAGGGGCTGAGAGAGAGCGGCCCCAGGTCAGAGGCCGCAAGGGCACGACCCGGTCCAGGGCCCCAGCCGCCACCCTTTCCCAGGTGGCGACTAGGTCCCCCACCGAGTCGTGAGTCCGAATGTCGAGATATGGCCCAAGCTCCATCAGGAACCTATCTGGATCCATCAGGCACCTGGGGCGGTACCAACGTATTTGGTCCGCCTCCCTGCAATGGGGAGGAGCGGCCTGGAAGTCCAGCCTAAGGAGCGAATGATCTGACCATGACAAGGGTTCAACAGAAACATCCCCAACACCAGATCATCCTGCCACTGTCCAGAGACAAAAACCAGATCCAGAACGTGACCCCCAATATGCGTGGGTTCCTCAATTAATTGGGTCAGGCCCAAGGCTGTCATGGAAGCCAAGAACTCCTGGGCAATCCCCGAGGCCCCACCGGCCGAAGGCAGGTTGAGATCCCCCATGACCATCAGCCTGGGGGTCTCAACTTCCAGACCGGCTATGACCTCGAGGAGCTCAGGCAGGGCCGATGTCACATAGCAGGGAGCCAGGTATGTGATCAACAGGCCCATCTGAACCCCGGAACCACACTTAACAAACAGGGACTCACATCCGGTCGTCTGAGGAACAGTGGATTCCCTAGGATCCAGATCCTCCCGAATAATTACCGCAACCCCCCCACCCCTCCCCTCGGCCCTCGGCCGATGAAAGACCCGAAATCCGGCTGGGCACATCTCTACTAGAGGGACACCCCCTCCTGTCCCAGCCAGGTCTCGGTAATGCCAGCCAGGTCCGCACCCCCCTCCGTGACAAGATCGTGAACAAGGGGGGCTTTATTCACTACGGACCTGGCATTGCAAAGCATCAGCCGGAGGCCCAGGGCCCGATCATTCAAACAACTCAGGGAGCGAGACGTGACCTGGGGGCCGGAGCGCACCACCGCTTGTAGACAGCGGGGGCGAGCTCCCATAACTTGATAAGACCCCCTTTCAACTCCATACCTGCCTCTCCCACCGATCGTAGGGATAGCCCTTTCATCCCCCTCCCCAGAAGAAGCCCCCATCTTCGGATCGACCGTCCCCGATCCCAAGGCCTCCCGGTCGCAGGCATCCCCCGGTCTGGCCTTATCCCCAGACGGGTTGTCCCCCAAACCCAGCCTGGGCCCCCTCCCTAACCCGAATAATAAATTCCCTTTCCCTAGCCCCATTAAAAATTTCATCAAGAATTTAAATAATTTAAAAGACCCCTTAAAATCCCTATAATTGAAACCCCCAGCTGCGCCATGTCTCCTCTCTGGTACCCAAGAACCATCCTCGAGGTATGACAGGGAAAGGTCTGAGGGCCACACCTGAGAAAGGGGGGCATTCCTCAGGGCCCACAGTTCGGCTGCCGAATAAATAGACTTCAGTTTTTCATCACCTCTGGGCAGTAAGGCCTCACAAAGCAAGGGCCAGAATAAGATGTCCTGTAAAAGAAGAGATCCTCTACCCCAATGACCCTCTCATGGTCACTGGGGAGTCCTGATGATAATAGTACTCGATGGTGAGGGACCAGATCACATGGACCTCAAGGTGGAGGTTAAGGTTCAACCCTCTGTCCTCTCACAACAGTGGGGAGAGAGATGATATACAACGCCATCGTCCTCTCACCACGATGACAGTCTAAAAACCTCCTCCTCTGGCACCTTTCTCCTGGTCAAGGATAGTCAGATAAGGGCATTCGCTGGCTGATGGGGGATGTTATACCACTAAAGGTGGCAATGGCCTGGAATTGATGGTAGACAGCAGACAAGTTTCCAGAGCTCATACAGGAAAACAACGATGTCAAACGCTGCCAGGCAAGACGGTACAAGTAAAAGAGGGCGACGAGGTAAGACAGCAAATGCCAGCAGCCTCGACCGTCCACTAAAACAAGAGCGAGAGGGGATCGCAGCAAGACAGACCTCAGCCGATCCTCTCGTCTAGAATTCAAATATCCCGCCATCCAAGATGGCGGGCGCAGCTGTAGTCCCGCAGGCCCGGCGTCACAGACCCACCACTCCTCACAGACACACTCCAGGATGGACTCAAGGCGACGGCCAGGTCCATCCCTACCAGCTGGCAGAAGACCAGGAGGGAGGACTCTCCCCCCAACGTCCTCCACCCAGATCGAATACAGCCCTCCGAAACATCTCCATCGCAGCAGGGAAACCTCGGCCGATCCTCTCGGCTGGAATTCAAATATCCCGCCCTTCAAAATGGCAGGCGTAGTTGTAATCCTGCAGGCTCTGCATCGCGGACCCACCGCTCAGCAGCCGTGGCTCCAGCACAGTCCAGGATGGCCTCAAAGCGATGGCTAGGTCCATCCCTACCAGCTGGCAGAAGACCAGGGGGGAGAAATCTCCCTCCGACGCCCTCCGCCCAGGCCGAATGAAGCCCTCCGGGACGTCTTCATTTCAAACAGCCGACATCCCAGTCATGCGCATTTTAAGGCTCTATGTTCTCTTACCGCAATCTTCCAAATGCTACCAAACTATATAAGTGACAAAATCATTATACATAGGATATGTGTCTGTTAACTGAATTTAATTGACAGAATTCAATCTACTACATATAATAAAATAACTTCAGTTTTGTTCTGGTGCCCCCTTTCTTTGTCCTCATCCCCTCATTTTAGAGGGTGGCCCACAGCGTGCCAGTCAGTATAACCATTGGCTGAAAAAAGATTCTGCCCCTCACAAAGTATAAAGCCATTTAATTCCCTTTATTTTACTTTATTTTAGTTTTCCAGATCACATTTGGCAATCTATAGCTCTCTCTTCTGTTTCATGGAGAGCCAGGTCATCCAACCATCTCAATATGCAATCAGTAAGGATTATTTGTTTCCATTGAACAATCCTTCTGGTCATTGTGATGATGTATTAAGATTGAGCATGCTTTGAAGTTGTGGGTGGTCCAACACTGAAGGGTTTTTTAGGAAGTGATTGGACAATAATTTGTCTGAAATGGTTCAGGGATTTCTGCTTGAATGGGGGTTGGACTAGAAGACCTCCAAGGTTTCTTCCAACTGTATTATTCTGTAAACCTAAAAAAATAATTTCTGCTTTAAAGACTTTATTAAATCCAATTAATCCAATATGTCCCATAAGAATGAGCATATGAGCTGCCATTCACTGAAAGAATGGGATTTAATGGAATACGTTTACACAAAATCTGGTTCAGAGACTATTTCCTTAATTCTTCATTCCTACTAATTTTGCTTTTTTTCATTACTTAGGTAATTCCTAATTATTCCTCTAGAGAGGAATATGAATCTATGTTTGCAAAAGGAGTTACAATGTAAGTATCCATTCCTAAGTTTCTTTTTCTAATCTCTTCTATAAAATCATAGAGTTGGAAAGACACAACGCTGATATGCAAATTAGAGCATTTTCAGTACAAATCTGTGTAGGCTCCACTTGAAGCTCTAGTGAAGGGGAGCTGATAGTCTCTGACTGATTAGATTTATTTATCTTATCATTAAACTTTATCTTTTAATATCCAATTGGCATCTGCTTTCCTAATTCGTTGCTCTGTTTCTTGCACTATGCCACTTGCGATTGTAGGACTGTAACTTTGTCCTTTGTATCCTTATGATTTATATTGATTGTTTCCTAATATGATTGGATTGTTGATTGTACCCTATGACTATCATTAAGTGTTGTACGTTATGATTCTTGATTCTTAACGAATGTATCTTTTCCTTATGTATACTGAGAGTATTTACACCAAGACAAATTCCTTGTGTGTCCAATCACACTTGGCCAATAAAGTATTCTATTCTATTCTATTCTATTCTATTCTATTCTATTCTATTCTATGGAAGAGTGGATTATAAAATTTGACTTTTTTCTCTGATGACATATTTTTCAAGTGTTTGAAGAGTTTTATTAAATTTTCCCCATCTTCATTTTTCTCTTTCAAACATTCTTTAAACCTCTCCTCATAGGACTTAGTTTTCCAGTCCATTGATAAGTCTCACTGCTCTATACCAGTTTCTCTGAATCCAATTTAAAATTACAATACTGCAGAATGGCTGTGACTTATGCAGATTTCAGTTCAAGTAATAATTGATATGATTTTATACTTCTAATAATGCAGCCTAAATTTCATTTCCTTTTCAACAGACATATTGTAGTGCTGATTCATATTCAGTTTGTGATCAATCTTTTAACATCTTCAAGCCAAATATTCTCCATCCTATAACTTTGGAACTGTCACTCAAATTTCATTATTTTCAGCTTTTTTCTCTAACTTGTAAAGATAGGTTTGAATTTTCTTTTGCCCCTTTAATGATTCCACCCAATTTAACATTATTTACGTTTTCTCTATCTCTTTACTCAAGCCATTAATATAAATATTGATGATTAGTGGGCACAAGGCTTAATTTGTCAGATATCATTTGATATCACACTCCAGTTTCATAAAAGAGTATTGATGATTAACTGGACAATCTTTAACATTAGGCTGATGAACCTATACTGAATATTTGTTGTTACCATTATTGTTATTTGCTCTGATATCATTCAGAGAACAACTTTTTTTACAGGTATGGACAGATGACAGCTGGAAGCTATTGCTACATTGGACCACAAGGGATAGTCCATGGAACTGTGGTAAGAACTGGGCCAATGTAGAAGAATACGTTTTGAAACAATTCATTGTTGCTATTGTTTTTTGTCACAATATATTTACACTAAACAGCCAGTCTGATGTAGTGATTAATGCGCCAGGTTAGATACCAGGAGACTGTGAGTTCTAGATCCATCTTGAATACAAAATATTCTCTCAGCCCTAATAAAGAGGAAATGATGAACCATTTCCAAAGTTTCACCAAAAAACCTGCAGGTTTTTGTCTAGACAATCACCAGGCATCAGCACTGACTCAAAGACACAATATATAGATGTATGTATCAGTGATGGGATTCAAATTTGTTTATTATCTGTTCTGTGGGCATGGCTTGGTAGGCGTGGTTAGGTGTGCTTGGCAGGGGAAGGTTACTGCAAAATCCCTATTCCCTCCCCACCCTACTAACGTGCTTTCCAGCTCTATTATCCTGTGCAGGGCAACAAAAGAGGACCCAGCCAATCAGCTGGGACTTGGGAGGCAAAGAATAGATGGGGGCAGGGCCAGTCAGAGGTGGTATTTGCTGGTTCTCCGAACTACTCAAAATTTCCACTACTGGTTCTCCAGAACTGGTCAGAACCTGCTGAATACCATCTCTGTATGCATATATTATGCATCTTTATTTATTTATTTATTTATTTAGACTGGCTTTACTGCTTTATTGAACACAGGGCTTAAGCTTCCATTTTATAATGCTTGATAGATTTTATTGTAATAAACATAAAGCAGTAATTCCGCAAACTCTGTACCATAAAAGAAAGACTATTGTACCCTTAAATAAATTAGATGAAGGCACACAAGCTGGTGTTTCTTTTAGATATTTTGAGGGTAATACTATTATGATTCCTATTAAACATAGCATGCTGGCTCAGGCTGATTAGAGTTATTCACTAAAATATCTTGAATTAAATTGAATCCCTTGAATTAAATCATAAAGATTAGCGTAAACCCATTGGTGTCCTCACGCAGATGAAGGGAGACAAATGACAAAACATATACAGCACTTTGATGTGCATATATACATGGGGTGGAATTTGCTATATAATATTACAATGTACATTTTTTCATTCTGATGAGAACCTCCAGATTTAATGGGTACTTTCAGATTCAATAAATGCCTTTTCATCTATTCAGAGGATCGCCTGCAACAAATAATTTATTTAATAATTTCTCCTTTCCCTTTCCATTAAAGAGGTTTCAATTCTTTGTCATGTGTCTAGTTCAGATATTATATATTTTTTCTTATAAACAATTATCTTTTTCATGCTAGTGATTTTATGATTTTATCAAGTTTCCATAGAATCACCCAGCTATTATTATATAGATATAAATGTTGATCTTATTACTGTTATTATTCTGGTGTGTAGAATATGCCATCCATCACTAGCAGTGAAAAAAAAAACAATGTCTAGATATAGCAAAATTACACTTTAGGATGTGTATGTCAGAACAGACTCTCAAATGGACTACAGATAAAAGTCAACCATGACTCCAGTACTAATTCATAAAAAAAGAATAATTACCTTTTCTAGAAACTTGGAAAATACTGTTTTGAAACATTGCTTTCTACCAGCTTACTTTATTTATTCAGGTTTGTCATACCTTTTCTGATTAAAAGAGTTTTAGATAGATAGCCTTTCCCATCAATTGCTAAATGGGATTATTTTAAATGGAGATGCCAATTTCAAAAACTGGAAGTTTTCCTGGCAAAGCATCCTAAGTTGTAGCCTTTCTATGTTAAAAACACCGATATAGAGAGGTGCTCATATTTAGAAAATTAATTTCTATAGGCACTGGAGTTTTGGTGCACTTATAGAGCTTTCCTCCTAGTAAGAGCCTTGAAATCCATTTTCTTTACCTGCGACATTTGTATCCTGATTATTCCCCAAACAGCAGTCTTTAAAAAAAACCATGAAGCAGTTCCCCCCATGAAAACATTCCAGGTTTATTTGTGTCACATACAAAAAGATATCTGGCACTTCTGAATTGGGCAGGGTATGCCTTCACAGCAGTTTGGAATGCAAATGTGAAGTTCAGTGGTAACGTGAAGCATTGTTTGTGGTATTTGTGTGCACTAAATGTAGATGCATAAATTTGTATTAAAAATCCATATGATAAACACCTTTATATATGCATGCATGCATGCTAGCCACATGGGATTCCACTTGTTTAATATTCTGTTTAAAATGGGTTGCTATTTTTGGTTCCTTTCACATGCATAAATATGTACATGAGACTATAAAAGTGCTACAGTTCCTATATTTCTCAATTATAGCTAACAGTGCTCAATGCAGGCCGTCGATACTTGGGGGTGGAGAATCTGTCTGGCAAAGTCTTCATCACATCTGGCCTTGGAGGAATGAGTGGTGCCCAAGCAAAAGCTGCAGTCATTGCCGGATGTGTGGGAATTATTGCTGAGGTAAGCCTCTTCTCAGCCAATCCTTGAGTATTGAATATTTGTCTTTAAATGAATCCAAACTCCAGCTCCTCTTTAGGATAATGATGGTTTATTCGATATATCAACAAACAACGAATACTCTAATCAGGGAAGAAAGGCTAAAAGCCAGACAAGGTTAGTGTTGGGTTTGAGTCTGCACTTTTTCTTTTATTATCATTATCATGAGACACACCATACCACATCCAGGCCTATACGTAGTTCTAGTTCTGGCCACGCCTAACCTATTTTCTCTAAATGCTATTAACGCTATAACATGTCTACCCTAACCTATTCCGACCCTAACTGATCCCCACCTGGTGCCACTTTCACCATGTCTTAACTCAATGCTTAATTACCACCTATATGTGCCCCAACCCCCTTTAACAATATGCACCACATCAATACATGAAAAAAGTCATTTCCAGCCCTGCAGTTGTTTCAGAATCCATCTTTCAGTCCGCAGTTGTTTCAGAATCCATCCTGCAGCCCGCAGTTGCTTCAAAATCCATCCTGCAGCTCACAGTTCTGCTGAGTCATTCTAAAGCAATCTTCAATCTTGATCACAGGACATTGGCTAGCACATAAGCAGCAATGCAGATCCAGTGTCAGCAGAGCTAAGGTGATATTCTCCACTGCCAGCTGACTTGCTGCGAGGTGTGTTCAAAGGTGACGGACTCCGTAGCGAACTTGGAGCCTGACACCTCTGTATTTAATTGTACCTTTTTGCTTTCATTCAAGTTGTCCTATTCTTCACTTTCTAGTTATTTCCATTTATTCTTTCTGTGCTTAAAAATTGGCATCAGATGTCACCACAGTCCTTTCAGCAGACCCGAGAAAGTTCCATACATGTTTGCACTCAGGTGATCCTGAGAGTACAGATAGTCCTCGACTTACAACCACAATTGAGCCCCAAATTTTTGTGGCTAAGTGAAATATTTGTTCAGTGAATTTTATCGCCCTTTATGACTTTTTGTGCCACAATTGTTAAGCAAATCACTGCAGTTGCTAAGTTAGTAACATGGTTTTTAAGTGAATCTGGCTTCCCCATTGACTTTGCTTATCAGAAGGTTGCAAAAGATTACCACATGACCCTGGGACACTGCAACTGTCATAAGTATGAGTCAGTTGCCAAGCATCTGAATTTTGATCACAGAACTATGGGGATATAGCAATGGTTGTAAGTATGGAAAATTGTCATAAATTACCTTTTTCAGTGCTGTTGTAACTTTGAATGGTCACTCAGTGAACTATTGTAAGTCAAGGAGTAACCTGTACAGATAAACTTCCAAGTGGCCTCAACCACTCTCAGAGAACTAACAACTGATAACAGACTTCAGACGATAAATTAGGACTTCAGAAAAAACAACTACTACCAACCTGCCTTCAATCGAGGACCTGTATACTGCACGAATCAAAAAGAGGGCTGTGAAAATATTTACAGACCCTTCACATCCTGGACATAAACTGTTTCAATTCCTTCCCTCAAAGCAACACTATAGAGCACTGCACACCAGAACAACTAGACACATGAACAGTTGTTTCCCAAATGCCATCACTCTGCTAAACAAATAATTCCCTCAACACTGTTCAACTATTTACAAAGTCTGCTATTACTATTAATCTTCTCATCACTCCTTATCACCCATCCCCTCCCACTTGGACTGTATGACTGTAACTTTGTTGCTTGTATCCTTATGATTTATATGGACTGTTTCCTAGTATGATTTTATTTTATTTATTTATATGATTTCTCAATCACTTACAAGATAACAGGTATAAGTATAAACATAGTTTTGAATACATGAGATGGATATGTATAAGAAAAATAAAAAGAAACAATAGGACAGGGACGGTAGGCACGATTGGTGCACTTATGTATACCCCCTACAAACCTCTTAGGAAAGGGGTGAAGTCAATATAGTAGACAGTCTAAGGTTAAAGTTTTTGGGGTTTGAGGAAGAAACCACAGAGTCAGGTAGAGTATTCCAAATATTGACCACTCTGTTGCTGAAGTCGTATTTTCTGCAATCAAGTTTGGTGCAGTTAACCATGAGCTTGTATCTATTGTGTGCTCTTGTATTGTTATGATGGAAGCTGAAGTATTCAATTGCAGATAGGACATTGCAATGTATGATTTTATATTCTATATTTAGATTGGACCAAAGACGGTGTAATTCTAGGTTTTCTAGATCTAGAGTTTCAAGTCTGGTGGCATAAGGTATTCTGCAATGAATAGAGGAGCAGAGAACTCTTCTTGTGAAATATTTCTGGACTTTCTCAATTGTGTTAATATCAGATACAAGATATGGGTTCTAGACTGATGAGCTGTATTCAAGTATAAATCTAGCAAATGTTTTGTATGCTCTAGTTAGTAGTGTGATATTACCAGAGAAGAAGCTACGTAGGATTAGATGAACAACTCTTAATGCCTTTTTGGTTATGTAGTTACAGTGTACTCTAGCACTTAGATCATTAGAGATGAGTACTCCAAGGTCCTTGACAGAGTTTGGATCCTCAACAAGGTCTTGACTATTCAGCTTGTATTTTATTTTCTGATTTTTTTTTTGCCAATATGTAAGACGGAGCATTTATTTGTTGAGATTTGAAGTTGCGATTTGTTTGACCATTCTGATACATAGTCAAGGATTTTTTTGGAGGGTAGTAGTATTGTCTGTGGTGTTGAATAGCTTTACATCATCAGCGAAGAGAATGCAGTTACTCTTGATTGAGGCAATTAAATGGTTAACCCGGCAAATCATGAGACATGGAAACAGGGTTTTCCTCGAGATGAAATGCCCCGAACCGAAGTCCAAAGCACTCTTTTATTTAGCAAAAGCAAGATTACACAATTCTCAGCCAAGCAATAATAACACAAAGTCAGTTCATTAAAATCAGTTCATTCCGTTACTTCTTGGTTCCAGATAAGACCACATTCCTGGCTCTCTTTGAAGCATCTCTTTGAAGCAATTCCCCTGTTCCAGCAGCCTACTGATAATAACTTTCACCAATTAAGCATGAGTTGAATATGTCATAACACCTTGAGCATCATTAATCAGAACAATTAATCCCACATCTCCCCCTTTTCTATTTCATAAGCATCACGAGCATAATAAGTAGTAACATGTATTTCTTGCGTTTGTTGAAATAAACCTCTTACCATGGCTATTAAAGAAGGCAAGCATTGAATACAGCAACAGACACTTACTAGAGCAACCAGTATCAAAATGATCGATATAGCCATCCTTCGGATCCAAGACCCATCCAGCAGCCAGGACCACATGGCTCCCCATATGTCTACGGTACCAGAACCAGTCCCTACCAAAGGATTCTGAGCAATCAAATTTTCCATGGCGCTTACAGTATGAGAAATATTAATCTCATTATCATGAATATATACACAACAATGGGAATGTAATAGAGCACAAACCCCTCCTTTAGATGCTAATACAATATCTAAAGCATAACGATTTTGTAAAGCCACTTTCCGTACTTCTGCAAGTTCCTGATTAACCATTTTTAAAGCAAGGATAGTTTCATTAAACATTACCATAGTCCAATTATTCAGTAAATGTAAATCACGGTAGTTCATAGCCACACCCAAAGGTGGTAGTAATCCACGGCTGAGCTGAGTGTCCCAATGGAAACCAATCGGGCTGCTGTCAATATTCCGACGATTGCGCAGCCGACCGACAGGTAGATTGTTAATTTTATATACGGTAGGGATCACATAACCCATTGTGCAAATTCCAGACCAAGATTTCGGCAAATGTTTATAAGCTTTTATGCCACACAGGAGCCAGATAGGACCAGTCCAGCTTGCCGGGCCAGAGGAACTATTGGCAAATCCTTGGAGAGCCTGAAACTGCAGACATGACACATAAATCGTGTAATTATCACTATAAACATTGCAACCTGCACCAGTGCCATTCCAAGGAAGAGTTTGATTACAGAAAGGGTATTCTCCCATGTCTGTAGCATTGTGAGGAGTCAGACCAGAATGGTTAAAACAGACCAAAGCTGCCTCGAACAGCACCAACTCCACCGCAAGGGTGGCATTGAGAGGGAAGGCAGTAGAAACATCGCAGTTCAGGGCCGGGTCCTTCCATCCAGACTCGTTAAATGGAATGGCATGCAAAGGTAATCCCTCACGAGAGGTGCCCGGGATATGCATGCACAGCCAGCATCTAGTCAGATTGAGGTCTTTCGCTGTCCTTGCCAGATCGTTCAGGAATACATTTTTCCGCCATATCTCCGTTCCCAGCATCCCGGGTCTTTTGATCTGGCCCACAAGGTTTTGGGTGGTAAGGGCGAACACAGCGGCCAGGCACCCAACGAACACCATTTTCATTTTCCACTGCAGCATATCCGCAGCCCCACGTAATAAGTTTAAATGGGCCGCACCACGTAGGGTCTGGGAGAAACCGAGCCCAGACCAGAGGGCGATTTTCTGTAGAAGAAACAGAAGAAGGGAAAAACCGGTCTGCCGCTGTAGCTGGAGGCGAGCCGGTGGGAGTTAGAAAATTTAAAGAATATAAAGCAATATTGAGAGTGTCTTGTATTCCTGGGAGTCCCGGGGAATTCCCCCTTTGCTGTTGTTTAAATTTTTCGAGCATGCGTTTTAAAGTGCCATTTGCTCGCTCGCAAATAGCCTGTCCTTGCGAGTTATAGGGAATGCCAAATTTATGACAAATTGACCAACGATCACAAAATTGAGCAAAGTTTGAACTAGTATAGGCAGGACCATTATCTGTTTTTAGCTCCTTAGGTGGCCCTGAGGAGGCAAAAGTGCGGAGACAATGATTAATGACATGCTTAACAGTCTCCCCCCTTTGTGGGGTAGCCATAATAAACCCAGAAAATGTGTCAATACTAACATGTAGATATTTCCATGGGGCAAAGGAGGGATACTGCGTGACATCCATTTGCCAAAGGGCATTACGGTGCAAACCCCTAGGGTTTACTCCCATGGGTATAGCTGTAGCAATTTTACTGCAGGTAGGACATTGCTGGACAATTGCAGCAGCTTCTGTAGCTGAGAGGCCAAATTGTTTGATAAGGGCTTTTACCCCTTGATGGAAGTAAGAATGGCTGTCCCACGGAGTTGTTTTAGATAAATGTAAGTGCTCCACGCGTGTGGAGGCATCAGCTCGCTGGTTTCCTTCAGCAAGGATTCCAGGAAGATGGGAATGACTATGCATATGCCCAACAAAATAAGGACATTTACGCTGCTCTAAAATTTGTTGGTACGATAAGAAAAGAGCAAGTAGCCCTTCCTCCGTTCCTGGGGATACATATGCCCCTTTGAGGCATATAGTTAAGTTGTAAACATATTGACTATCCACAATTAGATTAAATGGCGTGTCAGGAAAAGTTTGAAAAGCCAACATAGCAGCGGCCAATTCTGCTTGTTGAGCTGATTTTTGAGGGGGGGTAATTTTCGTATGCCACTTCTCGTTTAGTTTCCATACGCACGCACCATATGTTTTTCCTCCATCCACAAATAAGGTCAAAGCATCTGGGAGAGGAAAAGAGCAGCGAACTTCTGCCAAAATTATATGTGTATTGGTGACAATGGACAATCTATGATCTGAAGGTAAATGATAAGCAAAAGTGCCTTGCCAATTTGCTAAAGACAATTGAAGTAGCTCAGAGGTAGCCAAGAGTTGTTCCCATAAGTGAAGCCGAAAAGGAACATAAATAATAATAGGTTCAATGCCCATTAATTTAAGGCATCGGAATCGACCCCTTAAAATCAAAGTGGATAAGGTATCTTCACCTGTGGAGACAGATTTTTTCCCAACATGGCCTAAGTGAAGCCACTCAAGAAGCAAGGTTTTTTCTGACGTTATCTGCAAAATCACACCAGTAGGTAATCGACCAGGCAATAACGCTAAATGAGGAGGGGCATTTTCCTGACATCTATCTGTCCATTGCTCAGTCAGCCGACGTTCAACCAACCGAACGACTTCCAACTGTTTCTGACTAAGGGATATTGGATCAGCAGGATTTTTTCCTTGACGCAAAGCATCAAACAAAGGGCTTAATTCCTGGGTAGAAAGATTGCAATAAGGTCTTACCCAATTAATATTTCCTAACCACTTTTGTAGTTCTACTAACGTAAACACTGGTGGTAAATTGAATTTTACCATCATAGGCGTGGAGTGAGCTGCTGTCAACTTGTGGCCTAAATATTTAAAAGGACTATGAGTTTGAATTTTTTCTGAGCTTACACAAAGTCCATACCTAGATAAGTGTTTTATTAAAAGAGCCATTGATTGTGCTACGGTCCCTTCCGGGCCAGGAGCGGCCACCAAAATATCATCCATGTAATGAATAACTTTCCACCCTGGTCGTGCCTTACGGAAGGGTGATAACGCCAGAGACACATACATTTGACACATAGTAGGACTATTTAGCATTCCCTGAGGAAGGACCTTCCATTGATATCGCTTAGTTGGTTCTTCATTATTTAAAGCGGGGACAGTAAATGCAAAGAGCTTCCGATCATCATAATGTAAAGGAATTGTGAAAAAAGCATCTTTTAAATCTATAACAACTAAATCCCAGTCCTTAGGGATCAGATTGGGATTGGGCAGACCACATTGAAGAGGGCCCATTGGCAATATTATCTGATTAATTTTTCGCAAATCATGCAAGAATCTCCATTTACCACTTTTCTTTTTAATAACAAACACAGGGCTATTATACGGACTAGTGGAGGGTTCAATATGGCCAACTTCTAACTGTTCCTGTACTAATTGATGAAGATTATATAATTTTTCACTGGATAAAGGCCACTGCTCCGTCCACACCGGGACAGAGGATAACAAGCGTAATTTCAAAAGAGTCTCCATAATTCCACCACTATCAATCCTCTACTGTAATGACAGCTTTCAGCTGACTCATCAAATCTCTCCCCCATAAGTTGACATGTAATTGCATGACAATAGGTTTAATTTTCGCTGTTGCACCCCCCTGCTTCAGCGTAGCCGTGAGCCATTTCTCGCTAACCTGAGCCTCTTGGAGACCACCAACACCTCGTACAGCAGGAGTAGCCACTAACGACCAAAACTTTGGCCACTCAGCCGACCGAACGACTGAGACATCAGCTCCTGTGTCCAACAAACCAGAAAAAGGTTTGCCATTGAGTAAAATCGTCATGATCGGTTTATAGGCTGCTATCTGTTTAGTTACTGTTAAAACAGAGCTCTCAAAACTGTTCTCATCAGTGGATCCAAAACCTCCCTCCCCCCTTATTCTAGCCGAATCTCCAGGGGGGGTTACACAGGGCAGCAATATTAACTGAGCCACTGCCATCCCTTTAGGTAGAGAAACAGGAGTATTTGCATGAAGCTGCACCTTGATAATTCCTTCATAATCAGCATCTATCACTCCTGGGACTACAAAAACTCCTTTCATCCCTGCCGACGATCGTGGTAAAACCAAACCAACCGTACCTTCCGGTAGAGGCCCTTTCATTTCTGTGCTAACTACTTCAATTAAACCTGGAAAAGTCAATGAACATGGGGTGGCAAGCGGCAAATCTATGCCCGCAGAATGAGCAGTTGCAGGTCTATGGCTTAAGCAACCACTATTAGACTTATCTTGGCAGAGTTCCTTATTTACTCCTGGATTTGTTTCCGGGGGCTCTGCCACCTCCCCCTGAGTTAGTTTTTTTGTTGTGACATTGAACGACACTGATTCGCCCAATGATACCCCTTCTTGCATTTTGGACAGACTGTTTTTGGCTTACTTAATTGTCCCTTACGACCTCGATGTTGGCCACCACCAGGGGCCCGGCACTGAGCTTTGAAGTGACCGGGCTTCCCACAATTAAAACAATTTCCCTTCCCTTGCAAGGTTCCTCAAGTCATTGCTGCAGCCAGGGCATCCATTTGATGGAGCTGGCTTCCTACAGCAGCACAAGCTTCAATCATTTGTGCAATTTCCTTCGGTCCTGTAGCTATTAAAGGCTTTAGAATAGCCTTACAGTCTGCATTAGCATTTTCTACGGCTAATTTTTGGAGTAATTCTGCAGCCGCCATATCATTATCTACCGATCTTTCAATTGCAGTTTTCAATTTAGTAATAAAATCCTGATATGGCTCAGCATTTCCCTGCTTAATGGTAACAAAACTGCGAATGGAACTTCCCCCAGCCTCATCTACTTTAGTAAACGCAGCCAACACACAAAGGTTAATCATAGGGAAGACTTGATCTGCCAGATTATCTCGTTGTGACTCAACCGTGTTGAATTGACCTGCACCATATAACTGATCGGGTGTAACCTGTCCTGTCCCTCTGGCTAATGCCTGCTGCCTATATTGAAAATCCCAAACAATATATTGGCCAGAGGACAAAATCATTCTGGCTAAAGCTTTCCAATCCTCTGGTATCATCATTCGACCAAATGCCAAAGCTTCCAGCAAAGCAGTTGTATATTTACTTTTTAACCCATAATCTTTTACTGCTGTGGTAATTTCCCTGAGAGTTCTTAATTCTAAAGGACGCCAAACACGTTCCTGATTCCCTACTCCATCCATTTCTACAACAACAGGAAAAGCTGAGACCGGAAGGTTGATTAATTCCTCCGGAGACAGCTCCCCATTCTCCATTGCCTTTTCAAATCCAGCATCCACCGCATTTTTCACTCCGCGAGGGGCTAGCGAAAGCTCGCTAAGAGCAGGGACAGAAGGAGGGAGCAGCAGCCCAGGATTACGAACCGCTGTGGTATCAGCTGGCTGAACAAGAACCGGTTGATAGGGAGGTGGGTGAATGACAGGATCAGGAGGGGGTTGTAACAAAGGATTATTTTGAATTTGCAGTGCCTCAATCAAAGAACGCCATGTACAGAGTATGGGTGCAGGGGCGCGAGGCGCATTATGCAAATCCTCGCCTATCTTCCTCCATGTAGACACTTTTGTGCTGCCTGACAAAGGGTAATATGACATATGTTCCCATACATATTTCAAAAGTTCTTTGATCTCTTTTCCCTTAACTTGCCGAGCTTTCCCAGCTGAGTTAAACTGAAAGTAATTTCGCTTAACTATCTCTTTCAATTCCCTGACGTGCTCTTCTTGAGCCTGAGATAGATCATTCCCCATACTTACGATGAATCAGACGCGGTCCAGCCGTGTACCTGATGAAAGCGCTTAAGCCAATGCCTGGCGAAGGATGGGGACAAAGCGGACGTATCCCTTAAGAATCACGTCGGGGGTCACCACTTGAGGCAATTAAATGGTTAACCCGGCAAATCATGAGACATGGAAACAGGGTTTTCCTCGAGATGAAATGCCCCGAACCGAAGTCCAAAGCACTCTTTTATTTAGCAAAAGCAAGATTACACAATTCTCAGCCAAGCAATAATAACACAAAGTCAGTTCATTAAAATCAGTTCATTCCATTACTTCTTGGTTCCAGATAAGACCACATTCCTGGCTCTCTTTGAAGCATCTCTTTGAAGCAACTCCCCTGTTCCAGCAGCCTACTGATAATAACTTTCACCAATTAAGCATGAGTTGAATATGTCATAACACCTTGAGCATCATTAATCAGAACAATTAATCCCACACTTGATATGATCACAGAGGTCATTTATGTAGAGTATGAAGAGAGTTGGTCCTAAAACACTGCCTTGGGGGACACCACTGTTGACAGGTACAGAATTTGATAGGACTCTCCCAATTTTGACCATTTGTTGTCTGTTTGACAGGAATGCTTCTATCCAGTTATGTAGGTGTCCAGAGATACCATAAGAGTTTAGTTTTAGTAGTAGTTTGTAGTGAATCAAAGGCTTTACGGAAGTCTATGTAGATTGCATCTATTGCTTTGCCCTGATCATGTTGTGTAGTTCATATGTTTTTGCAATGTAAGAGTTGCAGATTACATGATGGTTTTTTTCTGAAACCAAATTTTTTATTAGAGAGTAGATTGTTTGTCTCTAAGTGGAGGATAATGGATTGGTTAATAATTGATTCCATGACTTTACAGGTGATGCAGCATAAGGAGATTGGTCTGTAATTTTCAACTAGGTTGGGGTCTCCCTTTTTGAAGATGGGGATGACCATGGCTTGTGACCATAGTTTTGGCAAGGAGCTGATCCTGAAAGATTTTTCAAAGATTATGTTTAAAGGTTCAGCTATGGCAGTGGATAGCTTTTTAAAGAAGTAGACACATATTCCGTCCGGTCCAATAGATAGGGATGGTTTTAGATTGTGTAGTACTTTTTCAACATTGTCTTCTGTATAATTGATATGTATTAGATCATTGTAGTTCTCTGTGGTTTGACATTTGATTGCTTATTGATTTGATTGCTTATTGTACTCTACAACCATCAATAAGTGTTGTACCTTATGGTTCTTGACTCTTTGATGAACATATCTTTTATTTTATATATACTGAGAGCATTTGCACCAAGACAAATTCCTTGTGTGTCCAATGACACTTGGCCAATAAAAGAATTCTAATTCTAATTCTGATCCTAAGAGTGCTAACGACCAGATGACTGCTAAGAATATAAATTCCTCCATTCCCCACCATTCAGCCAGAATTGCTAAGAATATAAATCCCTCCATTCCCCACTATTCAGCCAGAACTAAAGAAGCTTCTTGCATGAGAAACGAAACATTTTCAATGAAAAACAAAACAAAACAAGAAAGCCTAGTTGCCTTTTGAAAAGCACCCTTGGAACATCTGTCTCCATAGACAATGGGCTTCATGGGATCCTTACAGTAGGCAAAGGTTTCAGAATAATGGAAACAGCATCCTGATACCACAAGGCAAGCCCTGCCCCTTTTCTGTCTGCAGGCGAGTGGTAGGATTCAAATTTTTCATACTACCAGCTCTGTGGGCTTGGCTTGATGGGCAGGCAGGGGAAGGATACTGTAAAATCTCCAGTCAAAGGTGGTATTTGCCGGTTCTCCAAACTATTCAAAATTTCCGCTACCGGTTCTCCAGAACTGGTCAGAACCTGCCACCTCTGCTGCAGGCCAATAGGAGCAAAGCTTGTAGGATGCTTCAGTGCTGTTTGCATTTTCCTAATGAAAGCAGGGTGAGCTTGCAATATGCCATTGAATGAGATAATTCAACACAAAAAGAAGATGTACACATCTTCTAAGCCATCTTCAGACAGGAGTTTTGTTAAGAAAAAACTTAAAATGTCTCAAATATCTGATACATATCGTCCAAAAAGAGTTTTGTGGTTAACCAATAATGAAATGCTTAACTATTAATGTTATCTTTTGCTCTTCTTTTAAATATCGCATTAAATAATCCCCATCCAAGCAACTTGCATAAATTTTATGTGTCAATATTCACATTCAGGGTGCTTAATGTCTTAAGTACTGCAGGTATTTCATCCCTTGCCTAACAATTTGAGAAAAGTCCAACCCATTGGGTCAAATGGGTCAAAACAGCAGCTACCCTTGCATGCTTCTTCCATGTGGAACTTTGTCTCTCTGGTATTTAAAATATGATGGATCGAGGAAGCAGTCTTATTGCCATTCTCTAAAAAAAGATCCATTCCTTCAGATAATCTCTCTAATTTTTCTGCCTAGAATGACAACAGTTCTAATTTGTTTTTCTGATGCCAGTTTCATTTTATTTATAACTGGTGTACAATACTATTACTGTTTTCAAAGTCAGTATATTGAGTTTTGGATGCCAGTAATTATTTTTAATACCAGTAATATGCAAACAGAACATACAAGTTTAAAAGTTGGAATCTTATTGTTAATAAAACTGATGCGAAGCCAATTTTGTTGTTGAAAAAAAATTATATGTAATAACAGTGTTAATTTGCCCTTCTCTATCCTGTATCATTTGTAAGTTTTTTACAGCTGCCTACTGAATAAGTACATTGTAATAAGAGAGATCTTATACAGTATAGGGTTTGCTAATAATTGGTAAAATCTTAATGTGTAAGAATAGAGATGTTTCACTGCTTGAGAATGGGCAAGTAAAATTAATTATTATAGGCAAAACCCACATCTTTATGTTTCTCTAATTTATTTCTCAATTTTCTCAATGTTTTCTTAGAAACTGATAACCACAGATAAGGTTAGCCACAGTGATTTCAACAGGCTTAAACAATCTGATTGTATGGCCATCTACTGCAGGGCCATATCTGGGTTGCAAATCTCCAGATACCCACTAGATCAGAGGTCTCCAACTTTAAGATTTGTGGACTTCAACTCCCAGAATTCCTCAGCCAGCAAAGCCAGCAAAGGAATTCTGGGAGTTGAAGTCCACAAGTCTTAAAGTTGTCAAGGTTGGAGACCCCTGCACTAGATGATAACAAAGAGAATTTTCCATATCATAGTAATTCTCCAAAAGTTTGAAGCCCAGATTCAGAAACTCTACATACTGCATCTTAAGTCTTTTGTTTAGCAGAGTCTTCTTCCAGATGGTTATGTATAGAATGTTATATTTCATGAATTTAATTCCCCTATGGTCTTATACAAGCTGCATACAATCCTGCTATTCCAATCTTGCTTCGTGAGAAAATTCTTTTGTCTATTTAAATCAGAGTAAGGAGGGAATTTGCTGTTGAGAAGATGCAAATGTTATTGGGCAGAGCCTAATTTTTGCTGCGAATAGGTCATATCTTGTTCATTCAAGAATCCCCAAGGAAATGAAATGGTTTCATATAGATCAAGCCTCAGGGTTATAAGTTTAAGAATTATTAAATACAGCAAAACAAGCTTTCAATTTACTTGTGTAATTTTTCACTATTGATTGGGAGAGAATATTTTTTTCTAAATTAGTTCTAACAGGAAACCTCACTCATAATTTGTGTTTCTCAGACTGTGAACAGCTTGTTCAAAACTAAACTTGTCACACTGGTGATGGTGATTAACTTTAATTTTTACTTGCTCCACACGATTCATATAAAATACAGAAAGATTAGTTGTGCCTGATTTTTTCTCCTATAATACAATCTCTCAGGTTGACGAAGCTGCTCTCTTAAAACGTCATCATCAGGGATGGCTGATGAAAATCACTAGAAGTCTGGATGATTGCATTACTCAACTTAGGTATGGCTTATAAAGTATGTTCTTGGATCTTGGAGGTCTTCCAGTCCTACCTCTTGTTTGAGCGGGAGACTCCATATCATTCTACATAAATGGTTGTCCAATCTTTTCTTTAAAACCTCCAATGTTGGTGCATTTACAACTTCTGAAAACAACTTATTCCACTGATTAACTGCTCTCACTATCAGGAAATTTCTTCTTAGTTCTAGACTGGATTTCTCTTTGGTACATTTCCATCTCTTACTCCTTATCTTGTCTCAGGTGCTTTGGAGGAGAGAGAGAGAGAGAGACCCCCTCTTCTTTGTGACAGCCCCTCAAAAATTGGATGACTGCTATTATGTTGCCCCTAGTCCTTCTCTTTGTTATACTAGACATACCCAATTCTTGCAACCATACATTATATGTTTTAGCCTCTAGCCCTCAAATCATCTTTGTTGTCTCACTAATTATTATGATAAGCCAGCCCAAAACTTTGGAATGTCTTTTGAGTTTGGAGAAAAAGGCTATTAAAAAGCAACCTACATCCCAAAGTTTGACACATTTTGCAATATTTGTAAATGACTGTTGGACAAACAATCAGGTTCCAGGTTCCAGAGACCTTTGATCAACTCTCATACATACAAGACTTTGCAGTTAGTTATAAACTGGCCCGGAGGTCATCATCCAAGTCCTAACCAGATCTAACCAGATCCAAACCAACCTACATTTTTAAGAGCAGCCAAGGTCAATTAGGTGCTTTAGCTAAATCATCTTTGTTAGGAATATAACATATAGGTTAAGTTTCTTAAGGAAAAGAATAGAGATAAATTCAATATATCCTTTCACATAAGTACCATTTATGTTCTACAAATTAGTCCCTCTTTAGACTCAAAGCCAACTCCATGACCTTGGGCTGGTCACATTCATTCCATCCTTAGATATAGGCAATGGCAATGGCAATGGCAAAACACTGCCAACAAAACTGCAGGGCTGGTATAGGTAGGGATAGTCAGTAAGGAGTCAAAATATACTTGAAGGCATTTCCCTGTCCCCATAAACTGTTTTGCAGCCTTAATGCTAAAATTCTGTTTAAAATATTTACACAGAGAAGCAAAGAAGAACAAAATGACTCTTAGTTTGGGATATCATGGGAACGTGGTAGATCTTTGGTAAGTAGGCAGTTGATCAATGATTCTCTTTATAGTGATATGTTTTTAATATTTGTTATTTTAACTTCCTTGTTACAATAGCCATAAACTGAAATAGATCTTTGCTCTTTAATGAGTATTTCACTTCTTTTCTTCCAAATTTGTGTGGTATTTTTCCTACTGTATGTTAGTGTTGTTTATACATGAGAACTACTCTGTTAGAAGCCCTGGTGCCATTTTTAATTCATTTTCTTGATTTATAATGTAAATTGTTTAATGCCACATTTTGTTTTTCCTTATACAACAAAAGTGAATTATTTTTTAGAAACGATGTTGATATATGTTATGACAGTATTTCATATCTGATTGTGATCATCATTGCAGACTGATGGGTATGTGCATACATTTGAAAAAATGATGCTGAATTTGCTTCCCTTGAAAAAAGTATCTGTAAAAGTTTTGAATGAAACACGTGTTTGAAATAAGTGGGATGTGTACATGTTTTATGTGTTCACTGAATCATTTATTTCTTAAAATGCATGTTTACAAATATGTATTGACTGATAATTTTGTTTAAATTTTCTCAAGATGCTCTTCATTTCTGCTTATTTCTTTTCTCGATTTCCTGTTTTCCTCTTTCTGTATGTAGGGAGAGACTGGTGGATGAATTCAATACTACTGGGGAACTATTAGTAGATTTGGGGTCTGACCAAACATCTTGTCACAATCCATTTAATGGTGGATATTACCCAGTACAGCTAAGCTTTAGGGATGCCAACCAACTCATGTCCAGTGATCCCATAAAATTCCAGGCTCTTGTAAAAGAAAGGTATGGCAATCATTTTCATGTTTTATTTTGGTAAAGTCTTAAAATGTTCATTTTCATTCTCTTTTGGGTCTTTTAGAAGATTGGAGTGCTAGGTTTTGGACAGAAAAGATTCATTTTTTAATAAGAGTCAGGAAATCAGTCTGCCAAAATCTAGTTATAAACTCTAGACTTCTTGCCACCTTCTCATTAATAAAATCTTGGCTTGTGGGAAGTTTCCAGTGAAGATGTCAATGGAGAAATGGTCAGTCCCTCTGTATTCACACTGTGCTGGCCACTTCTGGTCTTCCTCACACACTCCCCCACCTGGCAGCATCCATTTACTTGCCTGCTGGGAAGGAAAGGAGGGGGGGGGAGAGAAAGAGGGGGAAGGAAGGAAAGCTTTTCAACACTCTCAACAAGTGCCCAACCAAAAAAAAAACTTTAATGGAGAAGTCAATAGGAAGTCAGAAATTGAACCTATTCCCCTGAATTTTTGCCTACCAATTGTCATTCTGTTTCTCTAGTTAAACAAGGAAATATTGTGAAACCTAACGGGGCATTGGTTGTCTAAAGGGGACTGGGTAATTTAAAGAAAAATATATAGTCCTTAGTATTCTCTGAAGTTGGTTGAAGAATGTGGATGAGGACTGCTATATGCTTCCTTGTGCCAACATTCCTATTCCTTGTTGCAACATTACTATTGAAATCTGGAATTTCTTCTTTTTAGTAAAAGAAAAATTGCAAAAGGTTATTTATTTCAGCAGTGAAATCTGAACCCAGATTTCTCATCTTCCACATTTACTTAGTAAACTATTTTCTCTCATATAGTGTCCCATAGTTTAAACTGGAGTGTTTTTTTTAAATGATAAAAGTGTCAAAAATAAAGTTCCATATTTTTTTTTTGTTCTGTCAGTCTTAGAAGACAAGTAGCTGCCATCAACAAGCTGTCTGATCAAGGAATGTTTTTTTGGGATTATGGCAATGCTTTCCTTCTAGAAGCCCAGAGAGCTGGTAAGGAGAGAATAGCTTCCCTTTTTCTGACATGAAAAGTGCATCGCATAATTTCTACATGGGAGCTGGCATTTTGTATTACTCTTGTGTACTGTACACTGTATGATAATTTCATGATCAGAACAACCATCAATTCACTGAATGCAGAAGTACTTCTCTACAGAATTGTTATAAATTCTTGTACAATCCTGTTCCCCACCTAGCTCTGTTTATAGTCAGCGCTTATGCAGTCCTATTTTATTCAGCTGCTTTTTTGTTGGGTGTTGCATTTCCTTCTCACTGAACATTTGCCTTTAAATTCTTTGGAAGGTGCTGATGTTGCAAAAAGAGGAGGCAGCAAAGGAGAATTCCGGTACCCTTCCTATGTTCAGCACATTATGGGGTATGTACAAGAGGAAAATATGAAACATCAATCCTTTTTTTTTTATCTAGAAAGGAATGTGTCTGGGGACAGGGATGGGAAAAGGGAAGACCCAAAAGAGCTGCCAGATGTGAGCTTTCTTTCTCTTAAATCACTTTAAGTAACTTTCACATTGGCTCAATTGCCTTGTAGGAGCTAAAGGCTATAAACTGAATTCTGAGTGCTGCATATCATAAATATTTTGGGAAGTTGTGAAAGAAATCTGAACTAGAGAAAAGTAATGTGACAGTTATAGTAATAATGATCCAAATGTATATGTGATAAACCCGCATGTTTTTTTCTCATTCAGGCTTGGTGAAATATGACCAATATATTTATCTGGGTACCAATTTCTGCATTGCTAGATATCTAAAGCTAGCCCTTTTGCTTCCCTCTTCCCCATGATATCCATACCTCTGCATCTGCAGGACTAACACTGGCAGGCCCTTTCAACTCATGATTGAATGAATCTTTATTACAGCCAAAGACCAGTGTAAACAAAGTTAAATACAAGTGGAATAATACAAGCAATTATAATAGTTGATATTAAAAGTACATTACAACTGAATTCCTGTTACTTTGGCACAACAATGACTAGTAAACTCAAGTGGCCAAATAGCCATAGATATGTTGCTTATGTCTGCAAGTAAAGCTTTATTTAAAGTTCTGAAATAGGGATTCAAAGAGCTTTCTGTTTGGATTAGTCTGTTCGAAATAGCTGAAATTCTTCTATCCTTGGTTAATGAAAGAAAAGCATTGCGAACCGTAAGTATAAATAAACCAGGAATTTAAGCTATCTTTTCAATATTTAACTGTGTTTTCTTCCCAGAGATATTTTTTCTATGGGATTTGGCCCATTTCGGTGGGTTTGTACCTCTGGTGACCCAGAAGACTTGGCAACCACTGATTTTATATCTACAACAGTGCTTGAGGAACTTATACACCAAGGAGGTGAGAAGTGTTGTCTCCTAGCTACAGATTTCTCATATGTGCTGTGTGGAAAAATTGCACTTGCTCAACATTATCTTCATCGTATGTCCTGTAACATACATGCATATATGGTTATCATTACCAGTGGAACTTCCTTGCATGTGACTATAACTGTGGTCTCAAACTTCTTCAGGCTGTTATCCGAATATATTTTATTCAGCACTGCATATATTTTAATATTTTGGCCAAGGGATATATAAAATCTCATTCATTCATTCATTCATTCATTCATCCATCTATCCATTCATATATTCATCAAATTTAGCAAATCATGCAAAAGGCCTGGTGACTATATAGTAGAGGTGGTATTCAGCAGGTTCTGACCAGTTCTGAAGAACCAGTAGTGGAAATTTAGAGTAGTTCAGAGAACCAGCAAATCCCGTCTTTACAGTATCCTTTCCCTGCCACACCCACCAAGCTACGCCCACAGAACCGGTAGTAAAAAATTTGAATCCCACCACTGTTATATAGGCATATCCCTACAAATTACTTGGCAAGCAATTTGTCACTGTCTTCTTCTGGGATGTTTCCACAACTTGGATGAATTTGAACTGGAAAAATAAATTGTGGCTGGCCTTGCCCTCCATAGCATTCATGTTATAACAAGAATCTGGGCACTGTTTTAGTGCAGCATCTATAAGCACTTTCAGAATGTTCATGTAGGCCAAAGATGACACAAAGACCAGGTCTATGGAGGTCTACAGAAAGATATTTAGCAGTTATAAGACACAACTTCAAATCTTCATGGAACATGAATGGATTAATTTATCAGCCAATAGCGTGGTTGAGTGCTTTCCATTATATTACATCTTAGCTTCATTTTTTACAAATATTCAGTGCCTTACAGGAAGCAGTTCAGAAAAGACTGCTAAGATAAATTTAAAAATAGGAAAGTTGGTTCTCAGAGAGATTAGAAAAATGTACTATAAAGAACTATTTGCAAGCGTTCTTGTTATCAACAAGGAGACCTGCCTCTATCTAATCATGAAAATATATTGGTTCTAAACTGAAAATAGTTCACTTGATCATTATTTCATCCTGATCATGAATCTTGTTAAAAAAATTCTGTGATCATGAATCTTGTTAAAAAAATTTCTGTGATCATGCTTGGACAAGAACTACTTTCAGTTTGAGGCAGTAGGCGTAGAATTTGGTATCATATCTGGTAGTCTTCCCAGACAGGAATTCTCCCTGGCCTTTCTGAAGAATTTCAGGTTGAATGTAGGACCTTTTCTACACAAAGTTTGAGAACTAGGCCTTCTGAAAGGTACAGACAACCTTCTGCTAGTATGGCACTGTAGCAATTTGCAGGTTTCTTTCTGCAAATTGGATGCTAGTATTAAGACAGCATCCACTTAACTAAGGACCGGGGTGTTCCATGATATCAAATATTATGAAAGGTGAGCTATTCTTATTCTCAAACAGCAGAAAATCTTTGAAGTTATGCTATCCAATTTTGGAAAAGTTGTCTTGAATTTCCCACCATTCAAACTGGAAAACAGCCGTAAATATTTTTAATACATGGTAAATTTAGATAAGATATTCATTCCATAATAAAATAACCACTGGAATTAAATACACATATATTTAAAGTGACCTTTTACATTCCAGCTGACTGAAGCAGATTTGGTGGCAATTTAATTACTGGATTTGCTGTTACAGTTGGCAGAGAAATGAGCAACAGAATTTAGACAGAAATGATAGCTGAACTTCAGTGGAAAGTTGCCAGTTATTCTTTCTTAGAATACCTATTGACCTCTTTGTTACTTAGTGTTCTGCTTGTGGTTTCTCACTTTCCCATGTACTAATCTTATTTTAAACATAGTAACATAATGAGAAATCAGATCCAGAATAAGATACTTTGAAGAACATGTATTGCTTTGCCATCAACCTGGCCCTATATTTACTAGAAATTGGTCATAATATGGCAACAACTATACTGGTGGTCAAGGAAACAGAGAGTGACTTATTGTTATGTCCTTAATGCTAAGAGACTGAAACTTCATTTTTTGTTTGAGTTAAGTACTGCCTATTGCAAGAGCAAACAAGTGAATGGGAAGAACTAACAGGAGTTTTGCTGAGGGAATTCCATTAGGAGGAAGAGAAGAGTGTGGCTAGAGAAACTGTGTATTTTGAAGGATTATGTGTTGAGCTATGAGGATAAAGATAATCTCCAGAAAAGTTGCTGGTTGTAAGGGGTTTAACCTGACAGCTGCTAAATGCTCATTGTGAGTGATTGGGTGACTGTTTATTACTGAGTAAAGAAAATATTAAGAGGAACAGCTTACATTCTGCCTATTCATCTGCCCTCCCTGGTTACCTGATGGAATACAGAGCTTTTTATTGAAGATTGAATCAAAAGAGCACTAGCCCTAATACAGTACCTCCCATTCCCAGCCACCCATCCCAAGCCAGTCCAGATGGATTTCATGGTTGATGATTTTGAAAATTGCTGAGAGATCGTGGAGGGCCAGATAGAAACATCCATTCTAGGATTTTGAACTAGCCAATTCTCTGGTCAAACTCTTATTAATTATCTTTGAGAAATCTCAGAGTACTGGTGAAATGCCAGAGAATGATAGCAGAGCAAATGTCTGTGTGTTCAAAAGGGGAAAAATAGATCCAGGAAATGACAGAGCAACCAGTTTTCCATCAATATCTGAGAAGATTCTAGAACAGTTCGCAAAGTTTTGTAAAGTTTTATAACATAAAAATATGTACAGTATGTAATCACTTTGAAAACAATGCAATAATACAATTTTAAAAAGCATCAACACAAGTATAATTTCCAGACCATGGGAAATATTTAGCGGATTTCATTGTAAGTACTGTATCCAGTTTTTGGTCACATTTTTTAAAAGATTCAGAGAAATTGAACACAACAGCCACGGCAACAAAAAATGATAAAAGAATTAGGAACATAGCTCTCTGAAGAGGGATTGGGGGAGTTGGATAAGTTGATCCTTTAGAAATGATTGCTTGGTGGATTTATTATAATGCTCTTCACATTCCTGAAAGAATGTTACAGAGAAGAAAGTCAAGACTTGTTCTCTAGTGCAGGACATGAAATAATGGATATAATTCATAGGAAAGCAGATTACGATTATCCAGAGAGGTGGTGTATTCCCCTTTGTTGGAAGTTTTCAAGTGGAGACAAGACAACCATCTATATGCACTGATTTAATTCACTGAGCATGTTATCAAGTAATGATCACCCCCAACTCTGATTTTCTAATCCTAAGTAGTCATTTTAATGTTGAATTACATCAACTGCGTGTGAACATATCTCAGGGTACATGTATGGATATAAGTTTGCGTATCTATATGAACAAAATGGACACTGTGACAATTTTTGAAGTACTTGACCATGGAGAATCAATTGTGAACCAATTCATAACCCTCTGTCTTATCAAGGAGAAATGTGAAGTATGCAATAGGAATAACAAGTAAAAAGTTAGACACCTCACAATTCAGTCAAGATTTTCTGAATTGGCTTTTTTGTATTTGGAAACCCTTTCATTCTTGATAATAGGATGTACAGAAAGACATTTGATAACCCTTTGCTATGATTCTTCTTACCAGCTTCTCAGCGACCACCGAAGCATGAGGGTTGCTGTTGCTGCATGAGGGAAGATAGAGACCATAGTGGTCCTTTTAATTTCAGGTCACATTTTAAAATTCAAAATTAGCTGCTTGAAAATTAGCCAGCATATCAAACCTGCCCTACTAATGGACAAAATAGTTGCTCTGGAAGAACCAGAATATGGGCTAAAACAGTTTCCCTAGACCAGTGGCCCCCAAATTTTTGGGCACCAGGGACTGGTTAAATGGAGAAAGTTTTGCACGGACCAGAGTGGGCATGGTTTTGTATGCTGCCTGCATCCTCTGGGTGGGGTTTTGCTTGTTTGCATGGTCTGGGGGTTAGGGACCCCTGTCCTAGACCAGTGATGGCTAACCTTTTCAGCACCAAGTGCCCAATGTGTGCGTGCATGCCCTGCCCCCAAGCATGCCCCCATGCATGCGCGCACACACCCATGCATGTGTGCATGTCTCCCATGCTTGTGTGCATGTCCCCCATGCATGCATGTGCATCTCCCATGCATGCGCACACATCTCCCATGCATGCATCTACAACGCGCATGCGTATATGTCCCCTGCATATGCACCCTGTGCATGTGCCCTGCCCCTGACCCGAAGACCAGCTGGCCAGTGAGAGGCACACATGCATGTGTAGCAGAGCTGAACTGGGGCGATGGCATGCGTGCCATAGATTCACCATCACAGCCCTAGACCGTGGCTGTAATGGGTGTGCAGTGATGCTAAATGGTTTAAAGGGAGGAATGTACTCCCTCTCCTGGGTATGTTTAGATGGGCTTGGATGGAGTACAAAATGAAATAGAAAACAAATTTTAAAAAATGACGTTGGGAGTCAACTTCCTTTCTGAGACAATGTTGATGAGATCACAGTGTGCTTTCAGTATCTTTTATACTCTTAATAAAATCAACAAACAGGAGGGATGGCAAAATAAACTGAGGTAGTAACTTTTTATAGAAGTGAAAGAAAAATAGGTGCAAAATGCAGGTTTGGTGATTTCTTTATTAAGCAAATCCAAAGTCATCAAAAGTTGGTGTACAACTATTTGTGTTTCCAGAATTTTTCAATAAAGAAGACTCCAAGCTGCAGCAAGGTGGGGAAAGGAAACAAGGTTAAAGTTCATGTCATAAGTGTGCATTTTCTTGTAGGAGTGTGAAAACTATACAAATTAGATTGTCAGGGTTTTTCCAACAACTTCGGTAATTTAGAGAAAAATGTTGAAAGTCCCAAATAGTGGAAGACTGTCAATCTGTCTATGATAGGCAGATGAACTGCAATACTTAGATGCATGAAAAGAGATAAAATCATGAATCATTTTAAAAACATTGCAGTTCCTAATAGTAATGAAGAAACAGCAACTTTACCATATTTTTTTATTTTACAAAACTTTCCTAAACTGTTCTTCATTGGATATTGTCCAAATATTTGTTGCATATCCAGAAAATACTTTGAAAAATAAGAGATATTAATTGCTTTTCTGATTTTAACATTGTTTCCATATCTTTTTATAAAGATTTCTTTCATAAAGTATTGCAAATCCCTTTTATTCTTAATTCAGTACTTACCTTAGGGGTACCAAGGACCCCCTAATTCATATTCATTAGTGGTATTGTTCTTTTAGGCTTTTAAAGAATTTCACAAATTTCTTTGAAAGAAATAATATTGTCATTTTATATATATTTATTTATAGAAAATTTATATTGCCGCCTACTCACACATGGCAACTAAAGACGGCTTACAAATATACATACATATATACGTACATGTATGTATATATAATATCTATTGCAATTACTCTTTTTATTTATGCTTTAAAAATTGTACTGATTTCTACAGTACCTAAAAAATGACATTTATTTGATAATTTGAAAATATAATACATAAATAAGTGTGCCCCATCCTCCATGTCTTTCTTCTTTTTTCCTTTTTCCTATTACAGCTATTCCTTGATTTATGACTGTAACGGAGCCTAGCCATTATGTTCATAAGTCGTGATGGCTGTAAAGCAAGTTGCCATGTGACAGGATCCAATTTTGCAACCTTTTTTTTTGGTAACAGTTGTTAAATGAATGCTATGATTATTAAGTGAACTATGAGGCATTTTTTTTTTGCCAGAAACTGGATGTAAATGCCAACTTTTGGCAAATAACATGAATTATGGTCATGTGACCACAGAGTGCTACAAAGAGTTGTAAATGAAGTCTGGATGCCTAGTGAAACGCAGTCATGTGTCTGCAGGGCGGGCGGGGGGTGATGTTGGAACTTTGGAACTGGGTGGTAAGCAGCTTTTGAGATGTCCGGTATAACTTAAATGGTCGCTAAGCAACCAATGACTGCCTGTATTCCTGTCAACCTAATTTACAAATATATTGAACTGGAATTTGTTTGCAGGAAAATGGCTGGATTATTCCCTGTCACTTCATTAATAATCAAACCTCCCTCTCTCTATATTCCTTCACGTGATTCCTTTTTTCTTTTAATTCATCGAGAAAATTATGAATGGAGAATACTTAAAGAAACAAACTTGAAAGACATTAGATTCAAATGTAAAATTAATTATGATTTATTCAGTCCAAATTGAATACAAATTTTCTGCTCTCATTTTTCATTTACTAGAATGTACATACTATTTACACCAATATTATATGGGAATTGCTTTAATTAGCATGTCAAATGGTTAATGCTGAAAAACATAAATTGCAACATGTCTAGTAAAATATGTCTATAAATTGCAATAGTATCAGCATTTATCTGATAGCTGTAAAGACAATTCCAGTTAATGTTTACACAATATAACCTTTTGATTGTGTGGGATAACCATCATGCCATCATTAGCATGACTGATTGTGACTATTTTAAGGAGACACAGATTCAGAGTATTTTATGATAGAAAGACATTGCTGCAGCAGGCCTGAAATATCTCATTATTAAGCATTTATTAATGGGTGCATTTTATATTTCTCTTGAATAATATATAAAACTTGATTACATCTGTGCTATCGTTTTCTTGCCTCCAGACAATGCAGGTTACCTTTATATCTAAAGACAACTAAATATTGTATTTCTTTCTCCTGTGACAATTTGTGTAATATCATTGGATTCCTCCTAAAGGCAGGTATTTTCTGCAGTTTTGTGATACTTCAGAATCTATTTGTAAACTGGCAGTGGTCTTTTGACACTGCTTTTATGAACCATTTGTGTAATCTTCTCTTGCCTAGCAAATTCATTGGTGACGCAGCAATATTATGATAACATACGCTGGATTCAGGAAGCCAGAAGACATAATTTGGTACGTAAATCCAACTACAACGATTCTTAATTGGAATACAGTGCCATTATTTCATAATTTTATTCTATTTATTTTTATGATTTTTATCTTGCTATTCTGCCCATAAGGTACTCAAGGTGATTGACAATGTTAAAAGGTGCCTTAAAATCATTTCTTGAAAGAACATGTAGCAGTTTTATCATCCCAACTCCATTGCGCAGTGGGGCATCCAATCAAAGTCAAGACCCCTTCGTGCTTGTCTTTTGAAGCAATTTCCACATACTGTAATCCAATCTCTTTCTATTAATCTTCATCTTGACCTACTTCTTGGGCTTAACATTTAAAATGGCTACACGACCCTCATGGTTATTTTTCTATTTTTTTTTTAAAAAAAATCTTTTACTCGAAAATCAGATGCCAAGGAGAAGATAAGGATGTTTATATGTAAAACTAGACTTTATAAATAGAAAAAGTTTGAGCAAAAGGCTGCCATCTATAGTCTACTCTAGGTTGAACTGTGAAGATCCTTGGTGCTCTCTGAATTTTGTGGTTTTCTTTTGTTATCTATTTTGGTAATGTTATCTATTTTGGTAATAAAACATCTGCAAGAAAAACACCAGGTTCAGAGAGCACCAGGGACACCATAGTAACTCTAAAGCCTTATATACAAAATGTCCCTGGTTTGAAACCAGCAGTATTTTTTCAATTAATATTTTTCTTTCTCTGAGTCGCATATTTTTCTGAAGCATTTTTTTCATTAAAACTCGGTAGCTCAGGAAATGAAAATAGCAATGTAAAAGAAAATATTTCTGCTGAGTTTTGAATCAGGAATATTTTGTGCATCAAGCAAGGGTTATAACTATTATCCTAGTAAGGAACATCTGTTGTCACAGCATCTGCAGCAGATGCTACAGAAGGAAGATGAAAGAAAGGCATTTCTTTCCAGCAGCAGGGGAATTAATCATAGTAGCTTGAACTCTAGACTGTATACCTTGCAAGCATCTCATCATGGATAGGACTGTCTTAAATTTGGTTTGAAGTTAAATCAATGAGAACACAGCATAAGGGTGCCACATAGATATGCCCTATATGTGAATTTTGGATTTTCATGGTATGCAATGTCTTATCATTGGCAAGCAATATTAGACCCTATTAGAATGATAGCTACTGTCTCCTTGCTGAGTTTCAGGTCATAGAATAACAGTGTTTTTCAGATATCCTGGGACAATAACATTGCCTCACCAGTTTTAACAATAGTAAAATCAGACTCATAATCTGCGAGTCCATTTATTCCCTGGAAGCACTCTGAATATTTAATCTGAAAAATTTATAGATTAAAAACTAATTTCAAAGACAACTTTATTCTAATTTGCATTCATTGAAATCAAGTTCTTGTATGATGAATATATTTAAAAAATCCTTCAGATGAGTCATTTTTAATATTGGGAGGCAATATGCTTATCTTTCCAGGGAAAAAGCCATACAATGTCTTTAGGAAAAAGCCAAGTGCAATTATTGCAAGTTTTTTTTATATTACGGGCAAAAAAATCCTACCTTTTAAAATTCCAGTTCCATCCCTAGTTCAAGATTTTATCTAACAATAATGTGAGACCCAGTAATAGACTTTGAATCTTGATTTTAAATGGCAAATATATTTAAAGCTAGATACTATGAAAAGTAAATTGAGACAAAATCAAAGGCAGAAATCCTTAATTATGGATATGTGTAAATGGATATGTGTAAATTCACTGTCTTGCTTTCTTCATTAAACAGACTGGCATTGTCTCTGATCCACATATGGACTGTGGAGATAAGCCATAGATGTTATCATTATATTATTTCTATGTTTTAGGTTGTTGGTTCCCAAGCCAGAATTCTGTATTCTGATCAAAAAGGCCGTGTAGCTATTGCAGTGGCTATTAACAAAGGCATTGCTGAAGGAAGAATTAAGGTATAGTTCTTCTGTGTTTTTATTCAACATAACCTGTTAATTTTCTTTGACATGGTAGATTGATTTGGAGATTGAAAAGGTCATACTGAGAGAAATAGAGTAGATGATGGGACAAGAACGTTTCTTATAAAAATGCAAACTATGTAAATTCAACGAATTTCTAGTAAAGTAACAAAGACTAATTGTTTGAAATGAGTGTAACTACAACATAATATTAACTATAGGTTGTAAACATATCCCATGTTGTCAGATCACTGAATAATTTCTTACTGAAAAATCTCACAGCATTTCCTAATTTAACGAAGGGAGGTCTTGTGTGCTTCCTGATTCTTTCATTATACAGATGAGGTACAGAACACCAAGACCAAATTCAACCTCTCAATCTATATTTTGCAGTATCTGAAACTATCAGTTTTCAGGTGTGTGATTTTCCAGATTTTCTGATCCTAAAAATGCAAATATCAGATAGTTGATTTCCCTACTCCCTTGAAACAGAACAATTGATCTCTTCTACATGAACATAATTAGACCAAGGAGCCTAATTGATTCACTCTATTTCCCTCCCCCCCTTCCCCCCCCCCGTAAACCTGTACTTATTTTTCAGGCATCTGTTGTTCTTAGTCGAGACCACCATGATGTGAGTGGGGCAGACAGTCCTTACCGGGAAACCTCAAATATCTATGACGGTTCGGCATTTTGTGCAGGTTAGCTGAATAGATTGCAAGTATCGTTAGTAAACAGTATTTCTGTAAGATGAACATTTCATGCCTATAACTGGATCACCTTTTGATTTTGTTTCCATAAAGATTTTGTTTCCCATAATGATTGCCTGTAAATCAAACTCCCCAAAACTGCAGCATCTGGGAGAATAATCCTGCTGTTAGTTTGGAGCAATCAGGTTCAAGAAGTAGACAGGAAAAGGCATTATTAAAACATGGTCAGGGAGAAATTGCAAGATGAGATGCAAAAAAGAGTTAAGGGGGTAAAAGGGGAGGGGAAATCTGTATTTGTAACCTGAACTATAGAAAATATTTAGAAAAAAGACACAAAGGAGTTATCTGCTGGTGATCTTGGGACAGAAGGAAACCAGGAAAAAGAGGGATTAAAATGGAATATTTTGAATCCAAGAGTATTTCAGACTGTAACTTTTTTAATAGGGATCGAAGTATGTCTTAATTAGGTGTAACCTGAAGACAGTTCTAGAATGGTCAAGTGTAACAGAAAGGAAAATGCATTTTAAAAGAGGAAATTTCAAACAATAGCAATAGCTTTTAGGCTTACATAATGCTTTACAGCACTCTCTGGACAGTTTACAATGTAAGCATTATTTTGTACAGTATATTGTCCCCAACAATTTGGGTCCTCATTTTATCAACCTCAGAAAGATTGAAGGCTGTCAATCTTGAGCCCCATCAGAAAAAAAGGTGTGTGTGTTCATATTTAACATTTGCTTCTCATGCCAGTAATGCCCTGACAACTGTGTGCAGGGTGTATGTGTGTGTGTGTGTGTGTGTGTGTGTGCAGGGGTAGGGGGGTAATAGATATATAAAAAAACCAAGATGGTGATCACAGCAGCATAATCAAAACCCCACCTTTTCATGCAAATTACATCCATTCATGTACAAAATGGCTAGGCCTTTGTTCTGGCCTAGGCTTCCCAAGATCATGAAGCAAGCTCCTCGTCACAATAAAACCCGTTTCATTTAGGTTAAAGTGAATTCCTCTCCAGCAAAATCCCGGCAAACAGTCTTTCATGAGATTATACAACTACAGATCTTTATCAGGCTTGGAGAGTTGCCAGGCTGATATCTTCCAAACACCACGCTGTAGCAGCAATTAGTTGGCAAGAAGTCAGGAACAGATCTTCATTCTAATGAATTGAACTAATTGTCTCTTACAAACACCACTCCCCTTTCTCTCCTCTTTATTCCCTATGGGAGGGGCCATTCATCATCCACCTGAGCCTTTACTCCCAAGTCAACCCTTGCTCCTTAATTGTTCCCTTGTCCTGACAGCTCTGCGCATGTGCACACAGGGAACAGGCTCCAGCTGTTCTTCTGCCCACTGATCTCTGACTCCGAAGGCAATGATAATTGTCCGACAGCCCTGGCCCCATCTCTGCCTCTGATACAGAGCACTCAGTCAAAGCCTTCTCCAGATTCCAGGACTGGCCCATGTTCCTCCTCAACCTCCTTACTGTCCGAGTCTGCTGCCAGCACCACTGAGTGCTGGTGGGCTACAACAGCCTTCAATCATGTGGCCATGACTGCCAGCTTGCAGTTTTTGACACACACACATACACCCCATCATGATGCGTCTAATAATCAGCATATCTTGCATATGACTGAAACCCAGTTTAAACATTCAGCTATTAACTACCAGTAATAAGCAGTGGAGAAAGACTTCTTTATTTTGCATTCATTTGAGCAATTCATTTCTCCTGGTTAAATAGGATGTTTCAATTTAAATAACTAGTTCAAATAAATGCAAGAAAGATTTGGGAGAGGCAAAAGGTCTCATGGACTCATTTTTGTTTGTAATGGTGTATATTGGAAGATTTATTTATTTTTTAGATTTGTATCTCCAGGAGCTTATCAGCATCCTGTTTTTTCAGAAGAGAAGCCCTGTAGACTTTGGATTTTTTTTTTTAAATAATGCAAGAGGAACAGCAATACCTGAATAGAGCTCATGAAGTGCTGAAACAAAACTTTTGCCCCCAGTTCTTGAAAGAAAGATATTTCCTCATCTTACCATTGAATGCTGTTGTCATGTCTTTCTTTTTCTTCCCTAACAGATATGGCTGTCCAGAATTTTGTAGGAGATGCATTTAGAGGAGCAACCTGGGTTGCCTTACACAATGGTGGTGGTGTTGGCTGGTAAGGAGATTTTGCCTTCAAAGGGAAAAAAAGATGAACAATGGAAGCCATAGGCAGATGGAAAAATATGTGGTGCTGCCATATTATTCATTGTAGCAAAATGAGATTTTGCTGAGGAAATCTGATCTAATCTAAATGTGTTCTCCAGTAATGTTGAATTTGATCAGCCATCATCCCCAAACAGTAGGACAAGGTGGTCTACTTCCTGAAATATGTCTCTTTTCTTAGCTCTGGCAGGATTTCTTTGAGTTGTTTTTTTCTTCTTCTTCAAAACAACTGATGATTACATTTTTCTTATTTTGTTTTATTTAGCAAATTTATCTTTTCATTGTTTTTTAGGAAACCCAAAAGTTCTCTTGAGCTTACTGGCTTTAGAGTGGAAAGACAAACTAAAATATAATAAAATACTTGTAAATGCTGCACAATTGTTCAATATGAAAGTTATACATGTTCTGGGCCTTGAACTACTCAGCTTAATATGGTTACTGGTGAAATGATTATAGAATCTACATTCAACCGATGGCTTCTTTCATTACTGATTAAGTTTCAACTATATCCCACCTTTCAGAATGATATGTGAAAAGATCATTTTTAAAACTATTGACTTCACTTAATTAGTAGAATTCCCATCTACCAATATGGGTGTCTGCACAATATACACTGAATACCTGCTTCCCCTCCACCCCACTTTCCTCTCCTCATATCACTTTAATTATCTTGTATGCATGCATGTATGTATGTATGCATGCATGTATGTATTTTTCATTTAATTATTTTCTAGTATCCGACAGGTTTGTTAGGCAGTGACCATAGCACTTTTTGGAAAACTCAATTTATGAAGCACAAAACAGGTTTCTTTATGGTGTGTACCAAATTAGCATTCACTTCCAATTCTTTGATATTTTCACATCAGTCTTCTGTGTCTTTGAAGGAGTTGTGCATTTAGACTTCCATCGAACAGCATTTACACCTGGGACCTTTGGGCTTCAATATAACATCCCCATATGCTGACATAAAACAGATCAGGTGTGCAGCCATCTTTTTCTTCACTTCTGATCCTAATTGTTTTTAGTGTGTGTTTTTAAACAGCAGCAGACGAAGAACTCATTCAAACTTTTGGTCATTCTGAGCTCCTCACATCTGCCACTTAGCAGCAGTGGTCTCTCCAGGGGACCTCCAAGTAGAGGTTTAAGGCCCTATTGGGGGCATTAAGTATTAGGTCTCCAAAGATTAGAAGAGCAGCCTACTGTGTTTTGAAGGACATAAATAATAATAAAATTCATTAAAAACGCATCTGCTTCCTCCCTGACAAGTCCATTAAGCCCAAGGACTAAAAGGACTTATAAAAGCTACAACTTCCCCCTGCCTTGCTGCAGTTGTAAAAGACTTTTGAATGTCATGTAGATGTCACCAATAGTGACAGGGCCAAACATATGTGGGCTTTGTTTGGAAGCATAATAAAATTTAAAGGTAGAATTGAGAGGAATGAGAAAGAAGCAAATGTTCCCATCCTTACTCTTAAAAATCATGCTATTGCTATTGTTACAGGTAAATCACATGGTGGCAACAGGAATGGCATCTGGCCAGTCAACGTTCAGCTCCATTCAGTTGCCCAGACTGCACTCTGTAAGGGATTATTGGGTCATTAAATGATGAAGATGATGATGATGATGAGGAGGAGGAGGAGGAGGAGGAGGAGGAGCGAATCACATGGGGTTTTAGCCTTCCCATGAAAGCACTTCACTAGGTAGTGTTCACTTACTCCTATGCAAGACTGGCTCTGCCTTTTGCTAAATATAACAGATTTTTTGGTACTGTGCACTTAAATGTGCAAGACAACAAGCTACTTTATTGTTTTGTGATTTAAAGATATAAATTAGTAAGTATACTACAGCATATTTGGATGGTGAAAACCAGACAATCACTACATTGCAGCAAACATGTTTGTAGCTATCCTGGATGATTGCAGCCCAGGTATGCTATAATTATTCTGGGAGCGCTAAACCTAAAGGTAGACAAAGTGAGGCTTTTGAACTTCATCGGCCCCCATTTGTGTATGCATGCCCTTGAGCTGTCTCTGAACAATTGGACGGTGCTTAAAGGCAAAAAAACCCACAAAAGCTAAACATAAATAATTTCAAATGGATTCATCTAAGCATCCTACCCCCAAAATTGCCTGAAAATCAAGAAACGCTATTTTTAAAAAATCCTCTTGCTTTTGCCCTTGTACATGGCAAGGACCCATCTGTTTTGCACTACCTTTTAAGAAATTTGTTTCCTGCACTTATCTCTATTTTATTTATGTTTTAAAATGCATTTTCTTCTGATAATGCAGAAGCAAGAGAGTTTATTTCGACTGACGTGACTTGCAGCAACTAATTTGGCATCATCACAACAGAATGTCAAACCGCTGTGCAATAAACTTAAACAAGTTTGTCTTAAATCGTCTGGACTTTAAGGCAACAGCTACTTAATTTCAGACATGTTGGCATTTTCATTATTTGTCTGAACAAGTACATTTTAGATGGGCCAGTCCTCAGGGACAACTGCAATAGGTAGGCTCAAAAACCCTTGGCATTCACACTAGGATAACAATTGATCTTGTAAAGTACATTGTACTATATATATTGTAAAACTGGTAATGTAAAGATAATAAAATGGTTGCCTCCTTATCCCATATTAAGAATCTCATTTCTTCTCATGTATCTTAAGAAATTTTCAACAATGAGGTTATCTAATTTTAGAATGGAAAGCCTCCTTAAAGGTTGCCATCTATGTGTTTTGCTGCCCACCCAGAAGGAGAGAGGAGGGGGTGAGGGAAGCAGAGGAATAAATACAGTCAGACTCCTACTCTGTGGGAGAAACTTGCAATACTAACATTCCTGACAGATGACTTAACAGCACACTTACAGTAATTATACCTAATTTTCTGGCACATGTAATAGTTATGCTTTTCTAGAACAATAATTCTACTTTTCCACAGATTTGGGGTAATTTAAAAATAAATAGCCTATAATAGATCTAGAGGCCTACAGACTAGCTGGTGACTTAAAGTATTCCATAATAACTATTCCACAAAGGGCCAGTTTGATCTATTTATTAAGGCACCAGACTGGACTGTGAGTTCTAGTCCTTCCTTAAAAACCATAAAAGTTGGCTTTGAGCTAGTCACTCTCTCTCTTAGCCCAAACCACTTCACAGGGTAGTTGTTTGGGGAAAATAGGAGGTGGAAGGTGTGTTGGATATGTTCACTGCCTTGAGTTATTTGTAAAAATAATAAAAGCAGGATACAAATATATAAATGCATACATAAAGAAAAATAACTAAAATTGCTAATTCTTCCAATGAGAATTAGGATATGGGATTCAGGAAAAGAATGAATTAGAAGTTTCTTGGTTCCCAGGCAGCCCTGGCAGAAATCCTCAGAAAAGCAAGGAGGTTAAAAATATATATTTTGTTTGAGTGGTCCTAAAATGTAGGCCCTTTGCCCAATCTTCCTGGGAACTACATCCAGTAATGTAAATTTGGCAGGAAAAATATGGAGCGGCTATGTCAGGTTATGTGTCTTTCCCCCCTTAGTATTGCTTTTCTGTTCTATAGCCTTATTTTTGTTTTGTTTTGTTTTTGTTTATTCATATATTTTTATTCATCACAGTTTTAAACCACTCATCTTCCTCACTGAGGCACTCTTATTCCCATTTTCTGTACTATCTTTCTCTGTTTGCCTTGTTTCAGTATGCAGATTTTAAGTATTAAGCACCTTCATTCTGCTCTCCTGTTTCCTCAAGTCTTTCTTTTGCTGTCCTTATTAAAACAAAACTCTTTTATTCTTTTTTACTTTAGTGCTGGTTTTCTACCATGGTGCACTCCCCCTACCACTTAAACCTTAATAGCCCTGTTTAGGATGGAAATTGGAGCCGTTCATTGAACACTTCATTTCTGGTGAAGAGGGTGGCAGATTCCCAGGCTAGAATTCAGCTGGCTGTCAGACTTTGAATATGATGTAACTTTCCACACACTTAACATTTCCTCCCTAGATAATATCTTTTCTGTGTATAATAATGGAACTATTTTAAGAGTTGTTTTTCCTCTGTCAACATAAAATGCAAATTTTATTATATATCTACAGCAGTTAATCAGAGCAGCTCTTTCTTCCACTTTATTCACAATTTAATAAATTGTTTGCTTTGTGCTTTTCAGCCTTGGAGCTAAATTCCCGTTGTTGATTGGCATACAGATAGGCCTCAACTTACCACTATAATTGAGCCCAGAATTATGATCCTAAGTATTGGGGTTGTAAGTTGAGACATCATGTGACTGGAGCCAATTTTTTACAACATTTTTCACAGTGGTCATTAAATGAACACGACAATTGTTAAGCAAATTAATTTTCCCCAATGAGTGATTTTTACTGCACACCAAAGACAAACAACAAAAACTAGCAAAAATGTCACAAATTGTAGTCACGTGACTTCAGGATACTGCAAACAGGCATAAAGGTGAGCTAGTTGCCAAGTACCCAAAAATGCAATCATATGACTACAATTATGTATGTGTGTGAGTGTGAGAGAGAAAGTGTGTATGTGTCTATCATAACTCTGAATAGTCATTAAGTGATCATAAGTTGAGGACTATCTATAATTGATGTTTCTGTCTTGAAAAACTCTGGCTCCTAACTTAATTCCCCCATCATCTTCTTTTCTATCCCATCCTCTTCTATGTGTCTAAAATGACCAGGAGCCACTCCTCCTTCCTCTTGTTTCAAGTTGGCAGGGGGGGAAGGTGTTTCTTCCCTTCCTCCATCTCCATGGTGATTGTTGAGATCAGAAAGACAGGAATGATTGACGTTTGTCCTTTTACTCCAATCACCATGTGTGAATGCTCTTTTTAAATTGGAGTTAACAAATTGGCCACAATTTCATAACTGTCTATTTCCAAGAACCAAAAGAAATGTATGTCATCCCTCCTGACCTACATATAAGGTTCCTGCTTATTTTAAGCATAGATTTAATTGATGATTAATTCCAAAAGTTTCATTGGGTGCAAAAGTGAAATTGTAGAGAGTTCCAAAGATTGTAGCACACATCTTAAGTTAGCATCTAAAATGGCTGGTAAACTCCCAGCCAGGTAACAAAGAGGAGTCAAGTGGGGAACTAGCCTGGAGTCCTTAGGCAGCTACAAGAAACATAAGTCTGAACTTCTCCTGCCCCACCCCCATATACCACAAGTTCCATGAAACCTTATCTAGTTGTTCCTAAGATACTGGGTATAAGTGTTGGCTTAACAAATATTATGGAGGTAGAGCCAGTAGCCATTATTTTGAACTTTGAATTGCATGCAGTGGCTTTCCTCCCACTGAGGTGGGAATTGTCAGACTCCCTGAACTGAACTCAGCAAAAGCTCCTCATACCCCCAATGTGGCATTGGTGGGTAGGTATTTTTACTGCATGCTATAGGAATTTACTTTGCTTGATGATTGTTGTATGTCAGTTTGAAGTCAAGACCTTTCTTATGCCTGTAGTGGTGAAGTCTCGTGTTTCTTTTTCCTGCCCTTACCAGTTTAGGGGATATTTCACAATGGATTTTTCAATCTGGGAAGTAGAGAGTGTTTGTGGTTTGACATAACTAACATTTCTTCTATGAGAGGTTGTAGCTCCCAATATAACTCCTGGGGAGGGGGATTCCAGGTGAAGGAAGCACTTTTCCACTTATTGACAGTGTAACTAGCTGCCTGCATAGAACTATCCACATCAGACACCCCTAGAACTCCACCTCTCACTTCTGAGAATCTGTCTTATTAACTCCACAAAAATGAAGAGCTGTTTTTGTTGTTATTAAATTTGAAGGGGAGAAGTGATCAATGGAGGATTTGGTCTTGTCCTGGATGGTTCAACGGGTGCCGAAGAGCGTGCAAAGATGATGTTGAACTGGGATGTTTCTAATGGGGTAAGAAAAAAGAGATCAATTTGAAATTGTTGTACTTTTTAAAAGAAATGTAAACCAGAGGTAGTATTCAGCAGGTTCTGACCAGTTCTGGAGAACCGGTAGTGGAAATTTTGAGCAGTTCAGAGAACTAGCAAATACCACCTCTGACTAGAAATTTTACAGTATCCTTCCCCTGCCATGCCCACCAAGCCACACCCACAGAACCAGTAGTAAAAAAAATTGAATCCCATCACTGATTTTGTTAAGTAACTTAGTAAATTTATATATATATATATATATATATATATATATATATATACATATATATATATATATATATATATATTTGTTTTCGGAGATTTTCGCGGGTATTTGTATGTGGATCTTTGGTTCTTCGGGTTTTCTCCCGCGTAGAGTTGGAAATATCGAGGCGACGTTTCGATGAAGTCTCATTCATCATCTTCAGGCTTGTGTCTTCGGCCTTGTGCTTCTCAGAGTGATGTGAGCTTGCAGCTGCTTCTTCCTTTTAATTGCTAGTGGGGGTGTGACTTGAGCCCTAGTGGGGTGTGGGGCTAGTGGGGGTGTGACTTAAGCCCCCACCCAATCAAGTCACACCCCCACTAGCAGTTAAAAGGAAGAAGCAGCTGCAAGCTCATATCACTCTGAGAAGCACAAGGCCGAAGACACAAGCCTGAAGATGATGAATGAGACTTCATCGAAACGTCGCCTCGATATTTCCAACTCTACGCGGGAGAAAACCCGAAGAACCAAAGATCCACATATATATATATATATATATATATATATATATATATATATATATAAAATCAAGGATATTTGGATTATGGGATATTTGCTATGGATATTCTAACAATATACAGTATATTGCATATTTGATGGGATCTTCAGGATTTGCTTACTATCTGTTTTGGGTAATTACAGAATGAGGAACAAACCTTTCAGGGAAAAATCCATGTCACTTTCCTTTTTATGCTAATGAAAAATGACATAGAATTTAAGATGATTCCAGCTGCCCTGAGGAATATACATATACAAATATACTCAAATCTTGTGCAGTATTCAGCTTCCCCACATTGCCATCTTAGGGAGTTTCTTAATTTATTTCCAGATAAAATATAAATTTAATTACAAATGCTTTCATATTTATACTATACAAAGCTCAAGGCATCATAAAATGTTGCTTATTCCACTTACTGAAAGTTTATAACTTCCAAATTGCTTTTTCTGAACTAGCAATGCTGTGAGAATGTCATTCAAGAGGCAACAAATACCTCTATCTCACAATTCATGCATTCATGCCCTATACTACCTGAACAGCTTGTGTAGTCATCATATTTCATAACCGCAAGAGTAGATAAAAGAGTACAGCATCTTGTTGCTGTGATTTTTGACAGTAGTTAAATTAATCACCAAAATGGCACCAGCTTAGTATCATCTTATCAATTATGAGTTTTCTGGATTCAACATCCTATCAAGCTGGCTCTGCTCCCATATTCCATTGTAGTGGTCTTGATTTGAGTTCCAAATAGCCTCCAGAAACCAACAGTGGTGTGTTAACTAGGCAATTAATTGATAGCAGCAACAGCAGCAGCCCATTTTTATTTTAAAGAAGAATTTCCATTTGAATCAATCAAAGGAGCTGACTTTGCACTATATAGTGACTGACAGTTAATGAGAACATTTGAGAAGAAACAAAATGCCACTAGGGCCTCATTGGTCCCAACTTAAGGCAAAAATGAATTAATTTTGATACCTGCCCTTCATCTGTTCCTTCACTTGCAACTGACTAGCTTTTATTATTGTTGTATTTATATTCCTTCTTAATTTTGTAAAACTCTAAATGAGGCACCCAATGTTCCTGCCAGTGAGATGGGTTCGAGTGAGAGAGAGTGACTAGCTTAGTCACCCAACAAATTTTCAAGCCTAAGGAATGTAATTTCCTCGTTTCTATTCCAGCACCAATTTTATGTTCTCTTGGTTGTTATAAACTTATTGGTCAGACCTAGATGAGGAAGTATAGGTAGCTGGCTATAGCCACAGCTGCTAATTAGGATGGGCAGTAAAGATCAGGCTGAAAAAACTGTACCCTGAACATATTTGCCTTCAGCCCACTCATACCTAGCAGTGCCTCTCAACTCGACTGAGTGTTGATTACTTCTAGAATAAGAGTAGACCGGGGTTGTCCAATCTTGGCAACTTTAAGACTTGTGGATTTCAATACCAGAATTTCCCCACCAGCCATGCTGGATGAGGAATTCGGGAAGCTGAAGTCCATAAGGCTTAGCCACAGTTGGAGACCCCTGGTGTAGATAGAGAGTGCTTTGGGGTATTAATACCATCCTCTATTATGTAACTTCCAAATGATGTAGGTGCTTAAAGGAGTAATGATTATTTTACTTCAGGGAATTGAATTATTTGTTAAATATTAAAACTAGAGAAGGTTCTGCTATAACCTACTGATATGGCTAAATTACTGCAAGTAATACCAGAGTTCTCCCAACCTTCATCTTTTTACATCCTTGTTCTGGCGTGCATGCAATAATCAGAAGAAATATAATTCTATTCCCCATAATCATTAATTTTGAATTAAACATATGTTAACTTAGCTTGGTGTTTCTCAACCTTAACAACTTTTAAGATGGCTGAGGAATCTTGGGAGTTGAAGTCCACATATCTTACAGTTGCCAAGGTGGAGAAACAGTGACATAGTTATTTCCAACTTGGCAGCTTCAGTGTACCAGGACTGGAATTCCTAAAATTTTCAAAGGCCACACTAGATGGGAATTCTGCTAACTGGCACACATCAGGAAAAGGCACCAAGGTTAGGGAAAGTTATTTTAGTGGAATAATTCAATATGCATGTTTTTCACATATTGTCTTCAAGCAATATTTGCTTGAAGACAAGTTTGAAAGTATTCAAACAATACTTTCCCAGCCATTGTTTCTAAATTCAGCATTATTATATTTTCCATGAAATGCATTCATTACAGCGCACAAGAAATGACACAAATTAAAATAATACAGTGTGTTACAGAATATATTTGGTTTGCTACCCTTCTAATCCAAAGGCATTAGTAACCTCGCAAAACACCTTTCTTATACCATGTCAATCTCTAGAAAATGCTATGCTTGAACATTTAAATCAGAACTAAAAATATTATCTTCATCATTCAGGGTGTTTATTAAACAGTAACACTTCAGATGCAACTGCAAGAATTTCAAGAAATCACTCAATTTAGAAAAAAATGTTAAATGTATTTTGGTATATATTTAAATAGTTGGCTGTCTTATACTGTATATATTGTATCTACTCATTTTTATTCCATAAATGCAGGTTGCTAGACGTTGTTGGTCTGGTAACAACAACGCTTATGAAACCATCTGTCAAGCCATGGACAAAGAGAAGAATCTGAAAGTGACGCTTCCACACAAGGTGCTAGATGACAGCATCTTGGAAAAAGCTCTGAGTTGTTAACTGTACAACCATCGTCTATTCTGTCTTTTTTGAATCAGGTTCCAACTGATACTTTCCTCTTGTTCTAGTCCAAAGCTCCCATTTATGATGCAATAAAAGAATGGTTGAATTTTATCTTTCGGGAAAGTAATGCTAAAATAAATCCACATCAGTAACATTCGTTTCTGCACCTGTTGAATATTAATGCACGCTTTTCAGACACAAATCACCAAGTGATTTCCAATCTAGGAACTGATTAATCTTGGTACGCTCTCTAAAATTAGTGCACACCCATTGTTATTTGATTAGAAATCCATGCAGAAAAAGACACAGGCAACACTTTTTCTACTGCTAATCATAATCATCATGTTTGCTACAACTTGGGTTCTTTTTAAGATTTGTGGTCAAAACTCAGCATTATTGTATTTAGCTGACAACCCCTCTCCCGCTCTCAACTTCACACAAAATCGGACTCACGCTGAGCAACATTCAGAATGCATTTTGAAAAGCCTTGATTTCAATACAGTGTTTTTTGGCTGATTTCTATGGGAGACTAAGGATATAGAATACGTTTGTGTTAGCTCCCTAACAATTCAGTCTGTTGATTTCCTCTTTGTTATATCTGGGTGAGGAGCAGCTTATCACATGGTCCAACCTTTATTCAGGTTTCAGCTTTCTGCCCATGTTACAGTGTGGAAATTATCCCAACCAAATTGTAAGTTCATCCTTAAGTGTTACAGTTGGCTTTTAGTTTTGTATGATTTGGGACAAGGCTATCTGGAAAAAAAATACTCATTCTCCCTTGTGAGCCTGGTCAACTTTTAAAATCGTTGGGAGAGACTGTTATGAAGGCCTGACCATATCAGAAAGAAACTCAAGAAGGAGCCTTTTCAATGGCTGTTTACAGGCTTCAGAATTATCTGCTAAGGAGGATCAGGATCGATTTCTATTCTTTATCCTTCTACAGTAGGCTCCCCCCCCCCCATATAAGCATTTTCCAGATGAAGTCAACTGGTTTGCCTCTCGGATGGTATGATTGTGGTAATTTAAAATAATGATTTACTTATTTAGCTGTGCTTTTCATACTTGCTCTCTTGTATGCCATATGTTTCTGGAAAGAAAGGACCAGATGATATTTCTAACCTTTTCATATTACTCATCTTTATAGTTCTCAACTTATGACCACAATTTGGTCCTGATATTTCCATTGCTAAGCAAGATGCTTTCAAATGAGTCATGCCTGATTTTATTACCGTTTTTGCCATGGTTGTTAAGCAAATCCCTACAGCTCTTAAGTGAATCATGTAGCCATTAAGGGAATCTGGCTTCCCCGTTGATTTTGCTTAGTGGAAGCTGGCTGGGAAGGTTGCAAAATGGTGATCCCAGGACCCCAGGTTGCTGCAACTGTTTTAAATACATGCCACTTGCCAAGTGCCCAGATTTTGATCATGTGATTATGGGGATGCTGCAATGGTCATAAGTCTCCTAAGACCAGTTGTAAGTTACTTTTTCAGTGCCGTTGTAATTTCAAACATTCATGAAACAAATGGTTGGAAGTTAAGGACTACCTGTACTTCAGAATTCCATATAGAAAAAAGATTTCTAACTTGGCACCAAATAATTCCATTGACATTGTTCAACTTCCTGCATTTTTTATATTTTGTATTTACCAGTAATTTTAAAGGCTTTCAATTTTATTAGACAATGATTTCATATACCCTGTTGAATACAGCCACAGTCAATGTATGTATGGACTGTTGGTCTGACTCCGAGCTTGGCAGACATCCTCGAAGGGTGACAAAATATTTGCAACCAAATTGCCAAGCTCAGAGCACAGACCAACAGCCCAACTACCAACCTGAGCTATTTATATTCAAATACATTTCAACAGTCAACACATTTCAGCATCTCACTTGGAAGGTGATGACTGGACATTTTAAAGTTGGATACTTTCACTTTAAAAACATACGGTGTATTTAAGTATAAGATCGTCAATATTCTTTGTCTGAATCACAGGATGTTCATTCTCATACCAACATGCCAGATTTATTTCTCATCATCCTGAATTTATATGAGCATACCGAGTAACTTTCCTACCTAGGAGCTAACTGAGTAGCAGACTGCAGTTTGGCTCTGATTTAGAAGGGGCAGTGAGAGACATAGGTAAAAAAATGGTCATGTGAAGAGGGGGCTGATGAGGCAAAGGAAAGCCGGAGAGGGATGAAGATCTTTCCTCACTACTGATTTACAGTGCTCTCCATATGTCCTAGAACGGTAGCAAACTACCGTTTGGTGAAAGCGGCATCATGGGAATATATGTGGGGAAAAAGAAGAGATTGCCAGACATGTTTGCACTGTAATGAAATGCAAATGCACATGGCCATGACGTGCTATGATTATTGTTAAAAGTGAGATTTACTCTTTGATTTGAAGCTGAACAAAATAATTTTAATCTCCTTTGAAAATGTGATTTTGTTTCACGGATCCATGGCAACAGTTTAAAAGCTAAATTATATGTGCATCACTCCTTGTTCAACAGTACTAAGCTAGTTCTACAACAAATCCATTAGCTTGGAGAATAGTATCAGGTGGAATGTCACAGGACTCATACTGTTCCACATTTTTATTAATGATTTGGCCAAATGAGAAGTTTGTCAGGACTATTTTCTGTTTTAACAATGACTCTAAATTAGGAGCAGTGGCTAATGCGTTAGAAGAAAAAGAAAATATTTTTTTTAAAAACCTATATAGGCTGAAACTGTGGCCTGAACAGAATTTAAGAGGGAGAAATATAAATTTCTGCATCTGAGGAGAAGACTAATGAAAAGCATAAGATGGAGGAGATGTGATTTGGCTACAGTACATAGCAAAAAAATTCTGGGTGTTCTAGATCACAAATTTAAAATCTGCCAATAAAGTGTTATAGCTGTTAAAAAACAAATGCAATTTTGGAATGTATTAAAAGATATAGGCCTCAAAACGCACAAAGTTCCACTCTACTCTTCCTTGGTCAGAGTCTAAAAAGGACACAGTTGGAGTAATTTTATAGGAGATGATTGCAAGGGGAATGGAAACAAGTACTGTCAGGAAATGGGTATATCTAGCCTGTAGTAAGGGAGATATAATACCATCCTTCTTCTGTCCAAAGAGCTTTTATGCAAAGGAGAAAGTAAACTTCTGAGTTATCCTGGTGACCAAGCCCAGAACCAGTATTTCAAACTACAGGGAGGTAAATTTTAGTCAGATTTCGAAAGGAAATTGCTGACAGTAAAAGCTGTCAACCAGTAGAATAGGCCGCTTCATGGAATGCTATTATGTAGCCATCTATCCAAAATGCTTCAGCAGATCTTGCAAGGAGTGGTAGTGGCATGGACTAGATCAGGGGTCTCCAACCTGTTGGACCTCAGGGACCACCAAACTCATAATTTTAAGTCCCAGGGACCACTAACCAGTTCTGTGGGCGTGACCTAATTTGTGGGTGTGGCTTGGTGGACATGTGACTGGCTGGGCATGGCTTGTATGTAAATATTATAAATATTTATATAAATATTGATTTTTTTAATAAAAAAGAGCAACTTTTACCCCAAAGCAGGCAAAGCAGGCAGGCAGATTGAGTTGCTCACAGAATCACAGATTCATTCAGATATCTATCTGCCATTAGCTAGCTCAGTCTATCAGATAAAATTTGCTTGCAAGCAAACTCATAAAATTTGCTAGCAAGCAAACTCACAAAATTAACTCACAACACACCATGTATGTGCATATTGATTTTTTTATTTAAAAAAGAGCAACTGTTATCCAAAATCAGGCAAAGCAGGCAGGAAGATTGAGTTTCTCAGAGAATCAATCAGTGATCTATCTATCTGCCATCGGCTAACTCAGTCTCTCAAATTTGCTTGCCGTGAGTCTGCACTGAATAATAGAACCTTCAGTCCTAAGGGAGATTTGGCTGTGCTTAAAAGCAGAGCCGAAGATCTAAAGACTAGGCAGAAAGCAAGAAATCCAACCATTTTCTGCTTCCTAGCTATTCTAAATCTCCCAGCACAGCAGAACAGATGATGGTTGAAAAATAGTAATTTAGCAGGCAAGTTTGTTGGGTAAGAAGTGAGTGGGCAGGGAGCGTTCCCGCGAGCCATGTGGGCAGCGCAGCCTTGTGTTTCTGCGCAACCTGGATTAATTGCTTTGGGGAGGGGTGCTCTGGGGGTGAGATTTCTCAAGGCCCACCAAAATTTTCTCAAGGCCCACTAATGGCCCACGGCCCACTGGTTGGCGACTGCTGGACTAGATGACTTGTGAAGTCCCTCTTACCTCCAATTCTTTGAAACATTTCCAGTTGGGTTTATGATCTTACTCCAACTTTTCTTTGATTTACAGACCTAAATAGGTAATAAATGCAAGGATTGGTGATAAAGTTACTTTTTCATAACTGATGTAACTGTGGTCACTAAACAATGTAATTGCTATGATCAGACACATAAAATAGATGATTATGTCTTGAGTTCAGGATAATATGTAAATCCAAGAATTTTTATTTATAAACTATGATTTGTTGCTTAAATATTTGTGACAATTATTATACCCTAGTAAAACATACCATGCAGTATTAAATTTGACAATTAAAAGCTAGCTATTCCACATCTAATATTTTTCAATGTAAGAAATAACAAATTGCTAGAAATTTGTAGTAACCTATTAGTAAAATCACTGGAGTATTAGAGCACCTTTTGCTATTCAATATGTTAAGATGTGCACTCAGCTTTATTTAAAACTACAATTGCATATTTAGCAATGAATAATGAGCTTATTTTGCAAATAGGAGGTAATATAGCACCACCTACTGTTTGAAAAAATATAAGAAACTATTACAATACTATATTATAACTAATAATGTGAGAGAGGCAGTTTGATATATAGGTGGTTCTTTTATTACAACGGTAATGTAGCCTGTTCATTATGCTTGAAAGTTTGAACATTAAATTAATTGCGTTACTTAACTCCCCATCCCTTCTTTCCCCAGGGATGTTAAAATTGCATATTTGTTTTCATTTCAAGATACAAAATAATGCTGGTGTTTATGTAGAGAAATCAACATGCACGAACAAATGAATGAATGAATTCTTTATTGGCCAAGTGTGATTAGATACGCAAGGAATTTGTCAGTGCATATCATAGTATATATACAGTATATAAATTAAACTAATTAATAATACATGCTACAGTATTTAGTTGCCAATCAAATTGCATATGTTAAATATCTTGACTTCACTGAAATAACATGGTGAAAGCCATAATTAAACAGTTACAATATATAATTTCCTATATTTTTAAAACTAAATCTCAGCTGTAGTATTGCCTGGCTAATTCTAGGCCTAATTTTCTCTTTCTAAATGGGTGAGATTTCAAATCAGATGGTCAAAGATCAGAATTAAAATCCAAGACATTTGGAGGGCACTGTATGTTGGAATGCTGCTGTAGGCAATCTAAGAAAGCTGTAGCAAACAATATGAGTGAATTAAGGAAAGAAACATCATTTAGTTATCAAATTAATTAGGTTTAGATGAATCCTGGCATGGTCAATGTTAGGACTTTAGGCTTTGGTAACTGTCATAGATAGCAAATTTCCTGATATATCACCAGCAACTGTAAATGAAGATGTTCAAAAGATACCATCTGTGAAAGCCTACACTAGATCCTGGCTAGTTCCTCATAATTCTCTATTCAATATCCAATTTGGCTTTGATGCTTCCATTTTGTCATGCAGAGGCCATCTGGACAGGCATGAATTGGCACATTTCCTTCATGTGAAAGGTTCAGCTGCAATTCCTTCTATTCCCTCTGGCTAATTTTTCTCAGACAATCAGTGCACCTTTTTCTGCCATGCTTCACTAACTAATCTCCCCAGGCTATAACATAATCTCTTTATGAGTTCTCTGTAGATTCGTTAATAGTCTCAACAAATTTGAATTCTGCTTTCCTTCTTTATAAGTGGAAGATCTTCCAGCTTCGCTTTCCCCCAAAGGAACAGGTATCCAATTTAATGGCACTTCTGGATCCATATTTTTTTTTCTATGTGCTAATTGCCAGGAGTTCCTTTATCATTTTTTAATAACACACAAAACTGGCCTTTCCGAAAGCCAACAACTAAGAACTGGTGTACATACTGGTAAACTCTAGCCTGATTACTGCAATGGAGCTGCATTTGTATGTAGCCGAGAAACTTTAGTTACACAAAAGGCTTGGATTCAGGGGGCCTTCTCTGGCACTCGCTTGGCAGCTGTCTGGCAGCTTTGACATCGGCACCCCGTGGAAGGCCGGTGGGCTGCTGGGTGCCCAGATACAGGCAATTGTGTGGATGGCCCTGCATGGGAGGTGCCGGGTTTTGGCCTTCCTCGCCAGCATTGGTCGGCTCTAAGTGGGATCCGTACCCAGCATGGTGTCTGCCAGGACTTGTTGTTTAACTGGGGTCTTGTCTCTGCCCGAGAGTGACTGTGGTGCTCCTCAGCAGAATATCCCTCACGTTGTGTCTGGGTATCCATCAGGAGCTTGCACTGGTCCAGTGTCTGATATTTTTCAGCGTGGACCGCCCTGTCCTTGAATGGCTGGATGGACTGGACATTGACATTTGAGCTACTGTAAGTTCATGTATTTGCCATATGCTAAATAAAGTTACACAAAATTCAGCAGCTAGAATGATTTGTGGAGCCAGTCAAGGACATCACATTTACACCTTTCCTAAAAGCATCCTGTCAACTTCCAAGTAATTTTCAGGTAGAATATTAACAGCTGTTTATTGCTCTAAGTCCTTAAGCAATTTGACTTTCTTTCGTATGATTTCACATTCTCTCACACACATGCTTGAGATTATTTGAGAATATCTGCCCATAGTTGTTGCAAGCATATTTACTAGAGAGTTGCCACTTGTGGTGTCTGAAGTATATCCTTTTGTTTGTATTTTAGATTTTAAAAATATGTTGATGGATGCTTATTTTCATTTTTAATGATTATTGTTCTACTGCCTTTATTAACTATTTAAATGTTTTATGGCAATTTCCATGACAGGTTTAATTGGCTTTTGCTTCATGTGTTGGGTAAACCCAGTGGCTGATTTGTAAATAATGATTTATGGTTTAGTGTGTTGTGCAAACTAGCAAACTATAATCTAGTCAAAAAGATTGGTTGGTTAATCACAAAGTGTGAGTCCAGCCTAAGAGTCATCTGCAGTCCAGTTCTGTAAGGTGGAAAGAGAATTGGTAATAGATAAAACATGTCAACAACTTTAAATAATAACTAAAGAAGTAGCTTTCTTTCAATATATACAATGCATACAGAGGTGGTATTCAGCAGGTTCTGACCAGTTCTGGAGAAGTGGTAGCGGAAATTTTGAGTAGTTTGGAGAACTGGCAAAAAGCACCTTTGACTGGGCCCGCCCCCATCTATTCTCTGCCTCCCGAGTCTCAGCTGATCGGTTGGGTCTTCTTTTGTTGCTCTGCACAGGAAAACGGAGATGGAAAGCAGGTTAGTGGGGTGGGGAGGGAATGGAGATTTTGCAGTAACTTTCCCCTGGAGTGGAGTGGAAATGGAGATTTTATAGTATTCTTCCTCTGCCATGCCCACCAAGCCACGCCCACCAAGCTGGTAGTAATTTTTTTTGAATCCCACCAGTGAATGCATACCATCTTCTTTCTTAGAAGATACATTGACAGTTCTCTTCCTATACAATACTCTGACCTACAAGCCCATTGACTTATTAAATGTATATACTACCAATCTCACTTTCCATTACAATTGGGAAGATCCAAGTTTAAGGGTGGCTACCCATGAAAACACCCTTCTGGAACCAGATTTCACTGCCACTTCCTTCACTTGCTCAACCATCCAGCTTGCTGTTTTTCCATACTTCCATATTTTGAACTCTGTACACCACACTGAACGGTTTACATCTGAATGCAGTGTAAAATAGATAAGTTTAGTTTATACATCCCAGCAACCCTTTTTTCAATCGCCACCCAACATTATACTCATTGTTTACTTATCTAATTATTTTTCTCCAGCTTTTTAGCCTTTCCAGTTTTACTGTCCTTCCCAACTTGTTAAATTGGACAGGTAAACTGAAGAATTCACATCATATTTGGAAACCATTCTGCTAACTGCTACAAGGAGGTAAATCCTCTCTTTCTCCTACAGCAGTTACTCTTTATTTCTGGTTTTTTAGAGAGTTCACCTCCCTAAAGGGACCTATCAGACTAAACATCACTAAACAAAGTATGCACTGAAAACTGTGTTACAGAAAAAACAGTCATTAAATTTAAAACAGCACAGCACCATTATTTACTTCAGAATAAAAGGCATTATTTTGACACACAGGTAGCTGCTTTATTGGAGGCAAAGCAAACACCGGCAAGCACAAATCTTTTGGAAAGTCATAACAACTGGCTTGGAAACATTAAGGGCAGAGTGCATTAAGGCTGTGAAGGAAAGTCACTTTATATGAATTAAATTTGGGAAGGTATTTTTAGATGGAAGTTTCAGTAATAATGAAACATCGGAAGGCAAGGGACCAAGAACTGAGCTCTCTGACATTATTCCGCAATCCAAGCCGGTTTACCTACCAAGCAAAGGTTTGATGAAAGCTCTACAGTCCTGGCAGAAGTGGAATGAAGGGAAAATACCTTTTACACAAATCGAAGTTTTATTTACAAGGCCCATTGTTAGCAGTGTTTGGAGATACAGTTTTCCAGTGAATCTAACATAAGTTACATGTTAATCATTGCTCTAATATCTTAATGGTTATGATCTCCTGCTTGGCGGTGGGTTGGATTAGCTCAGTGGTCACCAACCAGTGGGCTGGGGACCACTGGTGGTCCACAAGAAAATTTTGGTGGTCCACAGAGAAATGTCACCCCCAAAGCAGCCCCCAAAGCAATTAATCCAGGCTGCGTGGGAACACAAGGCTAGGCTGCCCACATGGTCTGCGGGAACACAAGGCTTGTGTCACTTGCATTGTGAACAACATAATATAGTGAGGGAAGGGTGGAAAGGACGGAGGGGGGTAAGTTGTCCCACTCACTCCACGCGCCTCGCCTGGCTACCAGGCTACTTCTTTCTTCTGTAGGGAGTTAGCACCCACCCCTCTCCTAGAAATTTGAAATAACCTAGGAAATATTGAAAAGGCAGAATATTTCCCCTAAAAAAGAGTAGAAACTCAAGAAGCAGAAACTCACTCAAGAAGCAGAATCTCTCCCCCACCTTTGTTAATGTGTGGGCCATTAAGGCCTGGGCCAGAATACTTTACATAAGAAAAAACTCCAGGTAAAGCTACAGAAATTGCCAAAAGACCTTTTAAGGGCATAATTACCCAGCAAGGCTAGACCAAGCCTAGAACTCAGGACAGCCTACAGAGTTGCCCCTGGGAGTCTGACAACCAATTAGAATACAAGCTCCAATTCAAATCCCAACAGAGGATATAAAACCCAGGCACTCTCAGTATCTCAGCCCCTTTTTCCTTCACCTTTAAGTATGTGATCAGACTTCTCTGGAGCTCCAGGCCATGTGGCCCTGCACACCATTAAACTTTCCAAGCAGCCTCCATGTTTCCAGTGTCTTTTCCCCCACTTGGAACTGAATCCAGAAGGATATTTCTTTCAACACTTCTTCTGCTTTTGGCTGCATGCAAGGAAAGCAACAAAAAGTCTTTCTCTCACCCAAACTCTGCTAAAAATGAGTCTTTGGGACCGTGCAAGGGATCATGCTCCAAGAGGCTGCACCGGTGCAACAAGTCTCACAAAGACTCATTTCTGGAAGAGTTTGGAGGAAAGAAAGAAAGACTTCTGCTGCTTTCCTTGCATGAAGTCTCTCTCCCTCCCACCGGAGCTGGAGACAGTATCCTGTGATCCCAAATAATGATTGATTGGTAGAAAAACAGGATGGGGAATTTTCCTGCAGACTTTTTTGGGGATTTCCCCAGGGTCTCTGGTCCGTGGGATTTAAAATTATGGGTTTGGTGGTTCCTGAAGCCCAAAAGGTTGGCAACCCCTGAACTAGATGACCTACAAGGTCTCTTTCAACTCTGTTAATCTATCTATATGGTAATAAATGATGACGAGAACTCCATTTACCAAGGAGCATAAAACCCCATTTTCCCCCCTTCAGTTTTAATTATGCTTTGAATCTTTTCATGATCTCCTCCCCGCTTCTGAACTATCCTCCGGTTTCACACTGAACAACACCACTTCCTGGTTTTACACTCGGCTGCGCAGGATCGACTCCTCTCCTGTGCTCCGCGCTCCGGGTTTCTTCGCTCTCTCGGCCGGCTCCGCCCCGCGGGCTCCGGTTTCAGCCGCTGCTACAGGGACCCCCAAGATGGAAACGCAGGGGCTGCCTGCCGCCGCGGAAGCGGCCCAGCCCGAGCCCGCCATCCAACAACATGGCGCCGGTGCGGCCGCCGCGGACGACGGGGCTCCCCCCTCAGGGCCTGTTCGCCGACCTCCTCAGCCTCGTGACTCTGCGGGGGCGACGGCAGCGGGGGCCTGGGGCCTGGACATGACTTTCCCGGTGCTGCTGCTCCTCGAAGGGAAGCTGCCGGAATCTCAGCAAGCGCCGTCGCCGCCGCCTCAGCAGTTGCCGCCGCCACCGCCGCCGCCTCCGCCAGGACCTGCTAGCTCGGGCTCCACGTCCACCTCCGCCGCCTTGTCCCCGACAGCCGGAGGCCCCGGTCAGCCGCCGGAAAGTGACGCTTTGCTGCTGGTGCTTAACTTGGTGCGGGGCGGAGCCTCCGGGAGCCCCTCGCGAGGCTCCTTTCAGGATTCCCCGCCGGCGCAGCGGCCGCGGGAGGGCAAGGCGGGCGGAGAAGGGCAGGCCTCGGCGCCGCTCTCCGAGGGCGGCGGGCCGCAAGAGGAGGCCGGCGGCGGCGGATGCGGCCAGGGGAATTCCTCCTTTTCGGGCACGCTGACCATCAACAACCAGAGCCTGCTGGTGCGCTTCGAAAATGGGACTCTTAGCTTCGGCGGGCCGGCAGCCCCTCCGCCTGCTCCGGCTCAGCCGAGCGACGATGCCCAGCCCCCGGCTGCATCTTCGAGGGCTCCGGTGTCATATTCCCGCCCAGACTCCCACTGCGCCGAGACCTTTTCTCGCAAGCAGCTTCTGCGGCTGCATCAACTGTCGGCGCGGGGCGGGAACCCAACCGGCACTGGGCAGGAGGGCGGAGAGGCCGCAGCAGCTGCGGCTCCTTCGGCAGGCGCCGGCCGGGCGGCGCGTCCCTTCAGCTGCCCGGTTCCCGGCTGTTCCTGGGCTTTCGCCACGGCCTACAAGCTGCGGCGCCACCTGCATTCGCACGACAAGCTGCGGCCCTTCGCCTGCTCCGCACCGGGCTGCACGAAGCGCTTCACCACCATCTACAACCTTCGGGCTCACGGCAGGGCTCACGAGGAAGAGGCGAGGCTCAAGTGCGAGGCTTGCGGACAGCGCTTTCCCAGCGCCGCCCGGCTCGGGGCGCATCAGCGGCGGAGCCACCTGGAGCCAGATCGGCCTTACCGCTGCGAGTATCCAGGTAATCTGGTCGACCCGGACCTGGTTGGTTTGGGCAAACTGCTCGCGTGTAGCGTTTCTGACACGAACAGGGAAAAAGGAGGGCTATTTTAATTCAAGGGTGTGTAGTCTAGTTTTCAGTTTTGCAAAACGTGTATTTCAATTAATGTCGGAAACAGAAATACTCCTTGATTCGATACTTCATTGTAAAATAGCAAATCAGGATCGTTGTATTATTTCTGTGCAGATTTCAATGTGACAATACAATCAATACATACATTTAATTATTTTATTATTTAAATATTTTAAAGAATTGAAAATAAAGAGAGAAAGGTGAAAAAAATCCCTGAAAGTGTTAGAAGCATAAAATTATTTAACTTTCAACACTCCATAGTTGAGTTCAGGAAGGTTATGACTGCAGTTGGGATCATTACTAAGAGATGTCATGTGATTGCATCGCTTAGCGACCAGCAGTTCTGGTTGCCATTGTAACTCAAGAATCTGCAAGTGCTTAATAGGAAGAGATGGGAACCCCAACTCAGGAGTGTAGAGAGGGTGTACAGATGTCACACTAAATTGGCAGGGGCTATGGGAGGGCCGTTAGAGATATAGAAGGGGTGGCAGAGGCCTTGGCCAGAGGGCAGGGTGCTGTGGGCAGGCATGCACTAAAGTGTGGGTGAGATGCTGCAGAGTGCAAGATCCCTGGGTTCTTGGATTCCCTAGCTGGCTCCTCAAGGGGAAAAGGCAGTTGGAGCAACTCTCTAGGGCACGGGTGTCAAACTTGCCATGTCATGTTGTCGTCACATGATATTTAACAACGTTTTCCCCACTTGCAGAACTGGGGTGGGCATCTGGCCTGTGGGCCACCAATTTGACAGCCCTGCTCTATGGCAATTTGTAACCTTCCTTGCCAGCTTCCATATTGAAAGGTCACAAATGTTGATCACATAATAAGGCTTGCTGCAATGTCATAATCGCAAGCCAAGCATCAGAGCATCTGGATTGTGATCACATGACTGCGGGAACACTGCAGTGCCTGGAGCTTTGAGAATTAGTCATAAGTCACTATAAATTTGAACGGTCACTGAAAAAAAGGACATATGCTGAGGACTACCCGTACAAAGTTAAAAAAAAAAAATCCTGCAATTCACAAACTCACATCGAAATATTATATGATAATAGCTTCAGCCTTGAACTAATTCCCAGTATTAAAATCTCCATTGTATTATTATTTTGTGTGTTCTTTGTATGTTTATATGTTGAACATGTTATCAGAAAAAATACCGATGAATCTTTCTGAGACCTTTGGTATGAACTAATATCTTTCTGAATTTCTGAAGTGGCTGATATATTTCTATATATGTTCACATGGAAAAGAATCCCTTTTCATTCAGTACAATTTTAAATAAAATATACTCTGTTTAAATTAATTACATGATTTATCACAGAAAGTTTTTAAAAAGCTTTGTGGACTACTATAGCTGAATTCATAATAAGAATACCATTTAGGGAAAAAGGCAATTTTGTGAAATGTGGTGTGCCTGTTCTGATTGTAAGTGGGAATATTCAGAAATATATTACCTCTCTACAACTTAACATATTTTTTCTTATTTGAACTCAGATCTCCTTAACCTCAATGTAATATACCTCTCATTGTGGTACGATTTTAAGATGATACGTTATTTTATTATTCTTTGGAATTTTTGTTGCAAGTTTAATCTCGTTTAATATTACATAGGTTATCAAGAGGAACATCTAATGGGAAAGCATCCTTTCCCATTGCAGTCCTCTGCAAATGCTGGATCTCAGCTTCTATCATTTCTAGATACCTTGGTGGCCATATTGTGGTAGAATGGAAGTCAGATAATAGATTCTTATGTTATAACTTAGGTGCATAGAACAGAATACATCTGGTATTCTATTTTCAAAAACTTTTAGCTGGAAGATGTAGAAATTGAACATGAAAACATTCCTTTATTGGCTTTTAGCAGCATATGGTGCCTGGCAATAATCTGCTTTTGAAAATTGTGGTTTTATTTGTAACATATTGTTTTGAGCTATTGAAACTGCTTGTTTTGTTTGTTTCTGCTTTCCTGGGGAACATGGTTAACTGTTACTTTTTTCTCCAGGTTGTGAGAGAACCTTCATAACAGTGAGTGCATTATTTTCTCATAATCGAGTCCACTTCAGGGAACAAGAATTGTTTTCCTGCTCCTTCCCAGGCTGTAACAAGCAATATGACAAAGCTTGCCGACTGAAAATCCACATGAGAAGTCACACAGGTGTGAACTAGGGTACTGTTAAAATTTGCATTTGGTTGGCTTAAAGAACAATTATGTTGATTGGATGCTATCCTTAAAAACTGATCATCTGTTTATAGGCAAGGATTTAATTATCTAGTGTAAAGAATTTGATTGGTAAAATCAATGAAAGAAGTTAATGAATATAAATGCTAATAAGATTAGGATTTTTTGAAAACGAATGTGTTAGTTTGTATTCGCAATATTTTAATCCCATTTCCCCCCCTAGGAGAAAGACCTTTCATTTGTGACTTTGAAGGCTGTGGCTGGTCCTTTACCAGTATGTCTAAGCTATTAAGACATAAAAGGTAAATGTTCTAAATGATTGATCTGAAAATCATTGCCATACACATATTGTATACAAATCTTTAAAGAACCTGCAGTTTAAGTTTGCAGAGTTATAAGTTCAGTAATAGAAAATAAAATTGAATAAATGCTCTTAACATAAATAGACTTTGTTTTAAATTAAGCAGTCTGCTTAGCTAAAACATTTTGGAGTTAAGTCTGTTAATAGGCTTTACAAACTTATCAGACTTCAATCTATTAATATATGATTTTCTCAGTTCTGTGTACGAAGTAATTGATGTTAATGTCAATTTAATTACTCTCCTAGGAAACATGAAGATGACAGGAGATTCACATGCTCTGTTGAAGGTTGTGGAAAATCTTTTACCAGAGCAGAACATTTGAAAGGCCATAGTATAACTCATCTTGGTACAAAACCATTTGAATGCCCTGTGGAAGGTATTACTCAAACGATTGATTTTGTTTCTGCATAGATTGATGATATGTATACAAGACCAAACTGTACATTATGTAGACAGAAGGATTGCTACTGAATCCCATGACAGGAAAGAAAATACTTTCAAAGTACAACATAATTATGAAGAAGGAGCTAAATAAATCTTTCTTCCAAAGGCATGCTGTTCTTTCAAAAATTATTCAATTTCAAGATTTCTTTTTCATTTTTAGGGATTATAGACATCCACCAGTAAAAAAAAAAAATTAGAGTGGAGGCAGAATGAAGATTTAAATTCTGTATTACATTTAAAGCTTCCACTGCCTTGATAAATGCAATCATAGTTGAATAGTGCAGTTGTTTTAGTTAATCTGGCTCTGAATTGCATGCAAGGTTCTCACAAGCTTTTGAAGCTGGTATCACATAGTTTTTGTTCTAAAATTTGTAAAATCACCTTTCAAAGGTAATTTTTGCTGTCAGTCTGTAGCCCTTTGCTTAGCTATGTTTTTCTTGCTCCTCTTTAGAGATATGACAGACTGAATACAATACATACAACCAATTCAGACTGGCCTTTTCTCCTTAGCAGTGTCTTAGCTTTGTCACCTATTTGAGGCTTAATCTATAAATCATTAAAAATTGAAAGAGAAAAATCTGGGGAATCAAAGCAGTGAGGCCTAGAAATAAGGGATTGTGAGAAATTGTGCTGATTGTAATCTCATAGGAAACTTTTATAGTAGGGTTTAAATCTATAAGTATATATTATATTCATATGATCCAGTTGTTGTATATTCCAGGTTGTTGTGCAAAGTTCTCAGCACGCAGTAGTCTATATATTCACTCCAAAAAACACCTTCAGGATGTGGACTCACTGAAGATGCGTTGTCCAGTATCCAGTTGTAGCAAGTTATTCAACTCAAAGCATAGTATGAAAACACATATGGTCAAGCAACACAACTTTAGTGCAGGTATGATCTGCTACTTTAGAAGACTTGAGTTATCTGGAGATTTGAACAATGTATAGAATATGTTTTATCTAAAAATCTTGCAAAAAATGTCTTCATTTCACTGAAGCTAATTATTTGGGTCCATATAACTGTTTTGATATTTTGTAGATACTTTATATATGTATAAACATTAAAACGTTTACTATTGATTTTTACAGAAAGCATATGATAAAATGATTTTGAGGTATAAGACATGTTATACCAACATAATGTTGATTATTTGTTGAATGTAATAAGTAATGAAAACTAGAATATGTAGCAGATAGTTCAGAATTGAGTGAGTTACCCAAGGATGAGTGAGTGATCTTCCTTGATTATTTAAAGATAAAAGAGTAAAGAAAAGATTGTAATTACGGGAGGTATTGTTTGGTAAAATATTATGTATGTATTTTCATAGGTGGACAGTACTAAGTGGCAATTTTATGATAACCAAGATTGCGGCTCTGAAAATTAATCTATCAAAGGCCGAAGTAGTTATATTTAACAAAGAAAATGAGTGAATGGTGGCAGGCTATACACAGATGGCAAAAATAACAGCAAGTAAAAGAATGTTGATAAACTGTTTATGAAAGATAGGAATATGGGTGCTGGGTTTTAAGTAATCTCTTTCAAATAATGAATGCCTATCAAAAGAGGCAAAGATGATTAAGTCTATGAAGAGTCTCAGTCATCCAGGTCATGGTTGCCCCAAAGATGCTTTTTCAATAGGCAACTGCACTTTCTTGTTTTTCTTTGAAGATATTTCGCTTCTCATCCAAAAAACTTCTTCAGCTCTGACTGGATGGTGGAGAATGGAAGGATTTATATATATATTCCTTGCAGATGGACCAGCTGTCTGCAAGGAATATAAATCCTTCCATTCTCCACCATCCAGTCAGAGCTGAAGAAGCTTCTTCGATGAGAAGCGAAATATCTTCAAAGAAAAACAAGAAAATCCAGTTGCCTCTTAAAAAAGCATATTTGGACAAAGGTGATTATGTCCCTTAGTTCAATGGCAACAAGCAGTGGATATATTAGGAGAAACATAAAAATTGAATGCAAAATAAATGGGTCACTTAAGCATGGCAGTGAAACAATCATTTGTTTTGGATATTGCTCAAAGGTTTTCTCAGTTGACACTAGTACAAATATCTTTATTATTGAAAATGTCTTCTAAATATTTATGTAGAAATTCTAGTATTCTGTGTGACTTGCTTTTCTGTTTGGTTCAACAAAGATTAGCAAGCTGAGAATGACAGAAGCACGGTTGCATTTTGCCCTAAGTTCTCTCTTTCCTACATAATAGCAAAATATGCATATAGGAGAGGTGGGGCTTGTGCCATAATGCTGCAAAGATCTGCCCTTTTTATGTAGTGAGATACCATAACACTCATACTTAAGGTTAGCGCTTACACCATAATGCCTTCCTTCACACCTTCTGTAAATGCTGCTGGCACTTACTGCTAGCTATCTGAAAATCACTTTTAGCACCATCCATTTTGCTAGGGATGCATAGCATATTATTGAGGTCTGAATATGTGCTAGCAGGAAGTAGAGATGATCTAAAATCCTAACAAAATTACATTACCGTGGCATATTGAGTTCTGGCACTACATGTAGTCCTCGACACAGAAAAAAGTGACTTATGACCATTTTTCACATTTATGACTGTTGCAACATTGTCATAGTCACATGATTTACATTTGGATTCTTGACAATTGACTCACATTTATGATGGTTGCAGTGTCCTGGAGTGATGTGATCCCCTTTTGCAACCTTCTGACAAGCAATGTCAATGGGGAAATCAGATTCACTTAATAACTGTGTTACTAGTTTAAGAACTGCAGTGATTCACTTAACAAATTTCTCACTTAACAACATAAACTTTGGGCTCAATTGTGGTTGTAAATTGAGGACTACTTGTACTGTTTTCTTCTAAATTTAATGAGTTGGCTGCTTTGATTGGAAAAAGCAAGATGTAGACTCTTGGAATGAGGATATGTAGCCAAACTGGAGGGAGAGGAAAGAGGCAAGATTTGTAGCGTACCCATTACGCTAACTAGGTAATCTTATAAACATGTTTTGTTTTGTTTCAGATCTATTAAATCAGATGGAAACCATTGGTTCCCTCACACCTAGCAGTGAACTTGCCAATTCAGGACAAAGTGACCTCAGCAATGTAGATCTGGTTTCCCTTTTTTCTAGTGTATCTGGGAACTCCTCTGGAATTTCAGCTGATATGGCTCTAATAAACTCTGGAATTCTTACTATAGATGTCGCTTCGGTAGGCTCTACGCTTGGAGGCAGTCTGTCTGTCAATAGCAATTCCCTTGCTCAGACAGTTGACCCACTGATTTTGGTGGCTAGTAGTGACATTCCCCACAGCCTGGATAGCTCTCTTTTATTGGGAACCACCACCACCGTTTTACAGCAAAGCACTTTAAATTTGGATGAAGTACAGACGGTGAATGCAGAAGCCTTAGGCTCCTTAGCATCCTTGTCAGCAAGAAGTTCCAGTCAAGACTTGCATGGTTTGACTTCTAGCAATAACTTGTCAGTAGACACAGCCACTTTATCCCCTTCCAGCAGTCTTGGTGGAAACAATACAGCTGAATTATTAGCTCCAAATAAAGCAGAGCAAACTTTGCTTCCTAGCCTGGACGTTGTGGAGCAACAAGAAGGCAGCAAAGTGGTCACTCAGTATGTGTTCTCCAATCCTTCTGGAAGTTACAGTGCACAAAAAGAAACTGATCTAAGCACGGTGACTGGCAGCTCTATTCCGGTATGCAATAACTCTAAATAACTAGTTTTTATTAGTATCTTGGTTTTGAGGATATTGTCATTGTGAGTTGCACTCTGCCAGATCAAAAAAGTTTATGGAGTGTCTGCCCTGAGTGAAGTCACCATATATTTTGTATAATGTAAGTGGCATAAATTATTTCTGCCTGTGAAAGGGATTCAATGCTGTTACATGTTGTGCATCATATTAAGTGAGAGGATAGTCTTTTTCATAGCAGAAGCTTAGAATCAAAACTTAGTTTTATTTGTTACTTCCTTCTCATTGTAAATCGTTGTAAATTTTTAAAACTAGGTAGCGCTTTGGAATTGAGTGATGAAAAAGCATACTATATTCCACACTTACAGAAAAAGACATTTCTTAAAGTTTTGCCCTTGTTTAGACTTTGTTTTCTCCCTCATACTATTGAAATATGCCTTTGATTGCATGACTTATCTTATTAAAATATATACTGACATATATACAGGAGTGCATGCAAAGATAGTGTGCACATAGAATGTCTCTTTTTTTCTGCAGCCCCCTCTGAAAAATAATTTGTGTGGGCTTTTATATCAGCAGATGTTGGTGTTTTATAAAAGTAAGGGAAATTTCTTTTGTCTATGGACTTAACCATAGATGAGGCATTGCAGTGGTTTAGTGGTTAATATGCTGGGTTTGTTGGCTGAAAAGCCAACAACCAGAGTTTGAAACCTGAGCATCGTGCAACAGGACAAGTGCCCATCTTTTTCTAGCTTCTGCCCACCTAAATAGTTCAAAAGCATGCAAATGCAAGTAGATAAATAGTTACCACTTTGGTGGGGAGGAAACAGTGCTCCGTGACATCATGCTGGTCACATGACTGTGGAAACATTTTCGGACAGTACTGAATCAACAGCCTTGAAATGAAGATGAACACCATCCCTGTAGTCGGCAACATCTAGCAGAATAAAATAAACAGGGACTCCTTTCCTTTGGACTTAACCAGAAGGATGCTACACACAATTCATTATAAACAAGGAAGCTGTTAGGATTAATACATGTTATTAGGGGGAAAATGGAATTCATAATGAAAAGCTGCATATCTAACTGGATTTAGTGATGTGAACAAACCCTTTTATCTCGTCAGGAGAGTGGTGGGTCTGCAAGAACAGATTATCGAGCTATTCAGCTTGCCAAAAAAAGAAAACAAAAGGGAAATGGGAGTGACATAGGTGAGTATTAATTATTTAGTACAGTATATTGCGTGTATACACCAAACTGGATCTAAAGATAGGATTGTAAATTTAGCAACGATACTAAGTTGAATAGAGAGTCAGTTTGGTACAGTGGTGAAGGCATCAGACTAAAAACCAGGAGACCATGAGTCCTAGTTCTGCCTTAGCACAAAGCCAGCTGGGTGATCTTGTGCCAGTCACTCTTTCTCAGCCCTAAAAGGAGGCAAGGGCAAACCACTTCCAAAGATCTTGCCAAGAAAACGGCAGGAACTTATCCAGGCTGTTGCTAGGATTCAACCCCCCCTCCCCCCAGGTTAAATAGAGTGGCAATTACAACTTAAAATTTGCAATATGATCTAAATCTATATTTTATTTATTTTAGGAAATTTATATTGCCGTCTGTTCTCACATGGCTACTCAAGGCAGCTTACAAGAATATAAAAACCTCATATAAAAAAACAATAAAGCTAATAAAAGAGAATCATATAATAAATTAATATAATAATATAATAACCCCCTGCCCTGGCAACAATACATCACACGAGCCATTTAATGAGCTCCATCCCATTCTGTGTTCCCCAGGCCCACTGGCAGAACCAGCTCTTCAGCGCCTTCTGGAAGAGTGTTAGAGTGGGAGCCATTCTAATCTCTGGAGGAATGATGTTCCAGAGAGGGAGCTACCACCCTTTTTCTGGGTCCCACCAGGTGTATCTTCCTCGGGGATGAGACCCACAACATTCCTTGCCTCCCTGCTCTGGTGGGTCAGGTAGATGTGACCGGCAAGAGAAGGTCCCTCAGATAACCTGGTCCCAAGCCATAAAGGACTTTAAAGGTGACAACCAGCACCTTGAATTGCACCCAGAAGCAAATCGGCAAGCAGCGCAACTCCCACAGGAGAGGTGATACATGTGCACACTGGGGTCTGCACAAAACCATGCGGGCCGCTGCATTTTGCACTAACTGGAGCTTCCAGATCCTCTTCAAGGGCAGCCCCATGTAGAGCGCATTGCATTAAGAAATGGTAAGCCTTCAGATGGCTCACAGCTACCTCAATTTTGAAGCTCCTATTAGAATAATTATCTTGACTGTACAGGACATTTTTTAGTTTTGTAAGATGCATTTCATCTGCAGAATATAAATAAATTCTAGATTCTTGAAATTGAAATAAGCATACATTACCTATGGGCACCTTACGTACCAGATCTCTGAAAAACACCATTGAACACATCCACGCAAACAAACTGCTTGCTGAAATACATATTGAACTATTATTTACAGAGGGATTATTTGGGTTGGGAGTAGGCTACGGTATTTAAAATTCTTGCTCAGAGCAACTCATATTCTCTCTCTCTCTCTCTCTCTCTCTCTCTGTGTGTGTGTGTATAATTTTATCAAGAGTTTTTACATAATTTAAAAAAAATGAGAAAAAGTATATAAAGTAGAAAAAAATGATAGAAACAATACAGATGAGCAAAGGAAAAAGAAAGTTAAAGAGCACTTCCAGTCTTCTTTATGGCAGTTACAAGGGAGCTGAGGATAATACTTGATGACCTGCATAGTCCTATAGACGCTCTGGCAGCTACTTGAGTAGGGAGGTAGCCAGAACCTTGGAAAGGATTGTGCCCATTCAAAGTGTCTTGGCCTCTTGCTCCCTGTGGATTTGAGGGAGCTGAAAAGGAGCTTTGGCCTGGTGTCTTGCTGGCATTCTGTCATCAGTTGAGGAAGGAAGGGGGAACAGGTAGGCAATAAAGCTGTATACCTTTATTATGGGAAGTAGTGGGGATTGATAGTTGAGGAAGAACAGAGCAGTTTGGAATCGGGTTAGTGCAGGGCACGCTGGCTCTTCAAGGCTGTTTGCACTGTGTGGAATTTCACCAGCCTAAGCACCTCAAAACATCATGGTAGTGCTGGATTGGCTATGCCTAGCCTATCCCTGGGGGGGAGGCTAGGGGAAATCAGGGCTTTTAGTTCTCTATTTGTGCACGGGAATTTTAGATTCCCCTTGACTCTTCTGCAATCAAGCACCTCTTAGTAAAAGTGCCTTTTCACTTCAAATGGAGTTGAGAGTTTTACTTCTCTAAGGGATCAGACTGGAGCAGCTCTGACAATCAGAGCCATGCAGAAGAATTTTGTGTGCAACTGATAGATAAAATTGACTGGATCTGGATCAGGTGGATGCCAAGTATGGTTCAAGTCCTATGGAATAGGCTTAACCCATTAACTGGGGCAGTTTTATTCTATTGGACCTGAGGAAGTGGGCAGGACCCTTCCTTTGGCCTGTAAATACCATCATCTGTGAGTTAGATCCATGTCCCTCCTAGCTGTCCACATCCCATCCTTGATGGGAGGGGATATTCATAGTTTTTGAAGAGGCACTAGTGTACCCTGTCCACTAGAAGCCACTACTGGGCCCCCACCACTGTGGACAATTTTCATCTAATCTTTGGTTTAGAAGATGGTAAAGTTTCAATTCCAAAGGATGTTGGTTGAAATTGATTATCTGGACCCTTTTTAGTCAGATTTCAGGCCTTGATACAGGACAGAAACAGCACTGTTTGCATTTTTATATTAGGTAAATTTTTATAATTCTTCCTTTCCAAGGCGAGTGAATATATAAGAGTATATATAGTCTTTCCTCCTATTCTGAAAGACCTCCCAATTCTTAGGAATAAAATTTTAGAAGATGAAAGTAACCATGGAATGAATAGGTGTGGAAATTGCCCTTTCTCTCAACTATTAATTAACAACAGTGTTTAAATAATCTGCTCCATATATGGTAAGACCAGATCTTGCATTCAAAGTTGTTTAGGAGAAGTATTTCCAGACATATGATAAAATTTATTTCAGAATGCAGCTTTATATTTACAAATGCCACCTTTTTATTTCAGGCTCAACTGATTCTGCTATAAGAAAAAGCAAAAATGATAAAGTTAATTGTTTTAGTCATGGAAATCGGTTGTGCAACAGTATTTTGCCTAATGGAAATCTAACAGTAAGAGATCCTTCGGCTGGCACACAGTTTGTTCAAATTCAATTGCTTCAGGTAACAATTGGCAATTTAACTTGCGGAAAATAATCTTTTTTTTTTTCAGGAACATGTAACTGGGATATGTGATACAATATGTTGGTGGAGATAGCTAGATAGAGCAAGTATGCTATGGCTTGGTGTAGTAAACTCAAGTTCTGCTTAGGAAATAATTGCAAAGTTTAAGTTAACAATGCTTTTTTTAAAAATCACATGTCTAAAATTTCCATCTTGATTTTTTAACCAAATAACTTTTGTCATCCTTTTGCTTCAGAAATAAACATTTGCAGTTATTATTTCTTTGAAAGATGCTGGCAATAAATAGCATAGAAGTACAAAAAGATAAATTTTGGCGGTTGATAAAGGGGAAAAATAAATTCAGGTGCAATTTTGTGCTCCTCCACTAAGTGGCTATAGGATTTCTCTATTTGAAAAGAGAGATGTGCTACTAAAATTTCCCTGGTACACTGCTGCAGTAATAAATGTACTACTGGTACATGGAATGTCAGAACCATGAACTGAGACATATTTCATTTCAGATTAGAAATATCAAGATTCAGTGTTTACATTATAGGAACCAGCAGATTTAAATAGGCTGGAATGAGTCACTTTGCATCAGAGAAGAATCAGATTTTCTACTTCAGAGAAGAAAAATCATAGATGAAATTGAGCACCAGCATTGCTGAATAGATGGATGTCAAAGGGCTCAAAGTTCCCAAACAGTAGAATGACATAAATTCAAAATCAAACCAAGCCAATCAGTTGTAGTGCCTTACTAACATGGCACCAAATAATGTCATATTGTTGGGTTGTCCTTGCTTAACAACTGCTCTGTTTAGTGGTGTCTGAAGTTACAAAAGTACTGAAAAAGTAACTTTATGACAGGTCCTTGCACTTACGGCCAGCTCCCCTCCCGGTCATACGTTCAGGTTGCTTCACGACCAGCTTTTGAGAAGTGAAATCAATGGAGAAGGCAATAGCAAAATCACAAGTCACAGTCATGTGATGTTTTGCTTAATAACCATGTCACTTAGTGACACAAAGTTACTGATCTTAATTGTGACTATTGAGCACCATTTGCAATAGAAAAAAAATGCTATAGAGGCAGCATTACTTGGAATAGCTCTTATTTTGCCCACAACAACAACAATCCTGAGATATGGTTTGGTCTGTGAGAGAGTAACTTGCCCAAAGTTACCCAGCTGGTATTCATGCCTAAGGCAGGTCTAGAACTCTGGTTTGTAGGCCATCACTTTAATCATCACAGTTACATCAAACTGGTTCTTCAGTTTCTTTTTTCTTCCGGCAATCTCAGGTATGGCACCCTAGATGGGTATCACCAAACGGACAACACTAAAACCAAGTTGGCTATATGCTTATTCTGCAAACAAAAATGGAATGGTCTTCCTTTAGCAAAATATTTAACACTGACAATGTATACCTTCTGAAAGAAGTTGATTGCAATAGAATTTATTGATATATATGTGTTTATTAAGTCAGTGTTAGACAATGATATAACTTGGGTTGCTGAGGTGAAAGTGTGTGGGACTCCTAATTGATATTATTAAAGTGTTTTGTTAAGTATATAAATATATGTTAACTGCTTTTAAGCACATCCGCATGTTTGTAAAGAATGACCAGTTGGTGTTTGGGATGGGAGAATATGGTTTGTAGTTAGAAACTCATTTTGACTCCTTTGTTGCTAGGATGATTCTCCAGGAGAAGGAGATCTACCCTTCCAGCTCAGTTCTCAATCTTCGTCTTCACACTCTCAACTGACAGTAGATTTACCTGTTCATATTCTTCAGGTACAAAACTCTTCAGTTTCAAAATTGGATAAAATGCCGCTTTGGCTGATTTCATTATCATAAAATTAAACACTACTTAAAGTTTACATTAAAGTTCCTTCTGTGTTTGGTTGGGTCTTTTAAATTTGGTAGGTTAATAATAGAAACATGTTGCAGGCTTTTTAGTGAGAGTTTTACCTATTGAAAAATATGAGTAGTTTATTCCTATAAAAAAAGTTAATAGATTTTGAAGACTGCAGTGTTTGTGTAATCTAGGGAGTGAAGTTAATCAATTGCAAATTATGAAATTCTGAACCTTTCTTTAAAATCTTGCCTTAAACAGGAGCCACACAATTCTGCTGAAGAAGATGCCAATTCTGATAATTCCCAGTTTACAGGAAGCACCATTAATCTACAAGACCTTGAATGATTGTGTTTGAGATAGAAGCATTAGAACATTCAGACACAGAAGCATCCTGAGAAATAAGAGTCTGTTCCTGCTTTTAAAGGAAAAAGTGAACAATGGAAGCATGGTCACCAGTGCTGGGATACTTGATGGTTATCGTGGAACAAAAATTTTGTTCAGTACATTTTATTTGATAAGGCAATTGGAAATCTTGGTATGTTCTATCTTAGAGTCAGGAAAAGGTACATATGGCGGAATTAGATTCCTGCATTAGAATGCAATGGTGATAGCCCACAGTGATTTTAAGAATTAAGAATAATAATTCTCAAAATACTAGATAACAATTAAGCTTAGCACTTTTATTCTTGAAATGAATCCCTAATTAAATTTTGGGTTAAAAATGAAGGAATAAGCAGGAAGACCAATTTATTTTTGCAAACTGACATTTTAAAGAGATAAGAGCATTAAAATAGTATCATACTCAGGGATAGTAAAGGTTGAATTAGTAGAGCAATATGATTTCTTGCTCTTGCTATCTCTAATTTAGCATTTTACACTGAACTTGAGAAAGCTGCCTAACATATGTTATTTCTTATCACTTTGGTTATGTTTACAGTAATATAAAACAGTATTGCCAATTTGTACAAAGCCACTTTTATTACATATATCTATCATGGCTTTTTGGTCAAAAATAGGTTTTGCTGATTCCAATAGAATTTACTCCCAAATTAATGATGACATGATGGTCTGCTTATTATTTAGATACAAACTACTTGGCTGAAGAAAGAGCTTCCAGCTATTATCATAACTTGACCAAAATTAAAAATAACATTTTAAAATATATATGTTTTTAAAACACCTGTCTTTTATTATAGACATAATAGAATTAATTCGTGCAGACTTTTAAGAAAAAATATTAAGATTTCAGCAGAGAAGTAAGATGTCAGTGTTTTACAGAAGAATTTTAAGTCTGGAACTTAAAACAGTTTATTCATGTTATGCCACATGGCATTAAAATTATACATATGTACGACTTAGTTAAAAAGTTGTGTGAGCATTGTTTTTTATACAAGTGTTCCTACAAAGGAACACTTTTGAATTTTGCTAATTTATTTACAGTTAGGAGAAAATTAAAGGTTAATTGTTTTGAATATATAAGGAGTGAGCAACAAATTTCTCTAAATCAACCCTTCTTCCATCACATTCTAAATTCTTGGAACTCGTGCTTAAATAAAACTAGCCTTGCCCTATTACCGCTGCAACATCTCTAGCAGCACTGATGACAAAGAGCAAGACTGATAAACAGCCTTCTGTGGACCTTAAAATATTACTGTGCATCATGTGGGCATCTATGCTTTAGAAGCCAGGAGCCTTAGGAAATATGTTTCTTTAGAGCTGTTGAAATCTGAAGGAAGGTTCTTGGGCCTGGGGTATTCCTTCACTCTATAGACCAGGAGGATATTAGGTCTGGAATGGCTTTGGAAATACTATTTTCTACTGTGTTTATTAAACCAAGGTTAATTTATGTCTTGGATTATTCATAATAGGTTATTCCAAATTAAGAGGTTTACCCATAAATAGAAATATTCTAATTGAAGCCTGTGCCTTTTGAACTTCATTTTCAGAAGAATGTAGTTTAGAAGCATTTTATACAGATTACGTTAATTCAGAATTTCATTTGTGGATGTTTTTAGAAAAAAAAAATCTTGAGTGGGTATTTTTCATTGACTTGTAAAACGTTTACCTGACTATCGTGACCTATTAGTATACATTTACATTATCAAAAGAAATTGTTTTTATTTCTGATATAAAACCTCTCAGTGAAAAAGTGAAGAAATTGTTTATTTTTAAACATCTTGTCTTTTCTTTCTATCACCAAGATTCAGTTTTAAAGAGAAATTGGGGGCATTTTGCCCTAAACAATTCTCACCTCAAAAACTCAGTGGAATAGTTCACACACTTACTGTGATAGTGATCCTCTATAAACCGGATTGCAAGCACATCTGTCTGTCATAAGGACACAGAGGTCCTTTACATTAAATAGGTGGACCATAAGAAGCCTGTTCATTCCTCAAACCTTTTCTCTTGAGTCAAAAAAACATTTTGTGGTTTCCACAGTAGGTGTGGCCTACATTTTCTTCAAAGCATATATGAGGCAGACCACTGTTCCTTTTAACCCAAAGAGGATCCCTAACTTGGTAAGAATGTGAATTGTATCCATTTGTTGTGGTGCTTCTGCTCTATGGAGTCTTGCTTATTGAAGAATAAGTAATTGTTTCTGTGGACAGACAAATGTGTTCTTTTATGAAGTTTATATACTCAGTTTTAACTCATTGTAAATTCCTAATTGCTTGAGAGCAAGCATTAGATTTATTCTGGCAAAGTCCATTGCTGGCAATGGATATTTATAATCACTGAGTTAAAAGACTAATAAAATTAATTAATGTTCAGTTTCTTAATTTCAACTTTATTTTTGTTATATCTATACAACCTGCTTAATTACAAAAAAAAATGAATCTGATCTTGAAGATTGAATTTTTTAAAAAGAAATTTGTACTTGTCACTGTTATATCTATTTTCCTAGCTGCAAGACTTTAGATTAGTCTGTGATCTTTGATCACTGGTAGATGTTTTCTATCACTAAGTTAATTTACTGACCCCAAAAAATGATTTTACAACTATGAAAAGATGTCATCCATATTTTGATCTACTGTATGTCACTATACTTAGGATAGACTAGCTTTCTCCCCAAATTTACAGAGCATCTGTTGAAATATTCTCTTGTTTGCTGTATGCTTCATAATGTCTTGCAACTTTCGACTGCTAAGTAAAGTAATAGAGCAGCTCTTCTTTTTCTTTATCGATCAGCCCCTGATCCTCATCTTCTTTCTCCTTGAGAGCGGGAGGCTCAGAACGAAAAATTAATCTTCTGCCAGTCTAAAATATGATCAGAGGGACACTTAAGAACAACTCTGCACATTTTATACTGAAATAATGCAAATAAATTCATTTTACACTAAGTGTACATCAGGGCCAACTTCTCCTGATCACCTTTTCTCCTGAGCACAGTTTTATTTCTTCCTTCCACAAATAAGTTTCTAACTATGCTTCTTCCCTTCTGTCATTATTTCATGCGATATGAGTATAATAGAAAGAAACGTTGCTTCTTCCAGCAAGGAGTATTCAATACTTAATTCAAAGTATTTTTACCTGTCTTTCCTGACAAGATAACTCCTTAACAATAAAAATTGCAGTTGCTTCATTCAACCCCTTCATTCAAATACCTGATTTGGGTGATTTGACTTAGTTTGTGTAATGAAACGTTTACAAGAAAACAAGCAAGTTCAGAGAGCCCCAAGAACCCCTCATTTCAACCTTGAAGTACTAATATTCTCTTTTATTGGTATCTCATGTACAGACAGTTCTGAACTGGAGTTACAAAAGGCTTTGGATGGGAGAATCAATAAAACAGTCTGAACTACTGAAATCACAAAAGGATGCAACAGCAGATGCTCAGAAGATAAACATACCTTCTTCTTAACATCAGCTTGTGCTCTTGCCAGGGCCCGCTGCAGCCTCTCTTCCTGCAATTGTCTCTGCTGTCTGATCTTTTCTTCTCTCATCCTGGCCAAATAAAATGGCAGGTTAAAAGTTACAATTGCAAGTCACATAAGCCCAAAATTTGTCTTGGGAGAATTCTATTGGTTTGTGTCATATGCAGCATTGGATCCACTAAAAACTTCTGCTCTTCACATAATGCTATGTTGAAAGCCTCTTCTGGGATAAAAGAACTGGCTCCAAAGGGCTTAAATGCTATCTGATTCATTATCTTAGCTGGTTCTGGGATTGGTATTGTATATTGATAAACTATCCATAGCATGTACTCTGAAAAATGGAGCTTTTCAGAACCTTTATTGAAAGGTTCTGAAATTCAAATTCAGTTTCCTGTGCCCTTATTAAACCTGTATGATTTAGTAAGCAAACCCAGATGCTTGTAAGGCCAGATATTTCTATGCCTGTAATGTGAGCACAAGATTCATCCATGTCATACTATTCCAGTTCATTTGATAGCATTAACAATAGCACTTAGACTTATACACCGCATCACAGTGCTTTAAAGCACTCTCAGTATATTGCCCCCAACCATCTGGGTCCTCATTTTACTGACCTCGGAAGGCTGGAAGGCTGAGTCAACCTTGAGCCATTCAGAATCGAATACCTGGAGTGAACAGTAAGTTAGCCTGCAGTACTGCATTCTAACTACTGCGCCACCATGGCACTTTGACGCTCTTACCATGCATACAAAGCAACTATGATGGCAACAAATATCAGCATCAATAAGATTAACTAGAAAATGCACAGAAGGAGGTGGAGGAGGAATGTAATCATTCTGTTGAAGGCATATTGGAGTCAACTCTTTGAATAGGGTTTTTATCTTACCTCATTCTTCGCTCTTTCTCTTTGGCTTTCTCAGCTTGTTCTATCTTTCCTGGAGGGACTCTCTCAAGGCATTCTAGTAAGTCGTCTAACTGGTGTTCTATAACAGTAAGCATCTGCAAGGTTCCCAGGTTTGCTTCATTCTCTCCAATGCAGCGGCGATAGACTTCCAACACCTTTCGATGCAAGCTCACCAACATTTTGTCCTGCAAATTAAGGACCAATAGTGAACTTTCAGGCCTCAGAAATCTAGATATCGGGACTCTAACATCAGCTTTTTGAATTATATTAATAATTCAAAAGTCCTCCCATCTGAACTGTCCTTTAAGTAACCCAGCTGTGACCTGAGGGGCTCTTGATAGCAGGAGAGAACCAAAAACATACAGAAAGAATTTGAATCTCTCCACACGTGGAGAACTACAGAAGGTAACATCATGAAGCATTGAATGTACACGCACACGCAAATGCTTAGATGAGCTCATATCTGATCTCAGTTTTCTTCAACGAGATTGTGACTTCAACAGCATGCCACCTAAATCTCCACCGTGTTTTTTTTTACCTTTTCTTGGGATCTGGGTGAAGAATGTCAGGGAAATAACATGAGATGGAGATTTCCAGTATCGGTTTACCCTGTACAAGATCACAGCACTGTTTCTGACATCATAATAGAGAATCCAAGTTATCTTGTGGACTGTGGAGCATGGTCTTATGATCTTTCCTCTTGGAGGAAAAGTAGCCATCTCCCATTTGCACCATTCAGTGGCACTACATGTACCTTCTGATCTTCAGATTCAAGCTTTATCAATTGGCTTGATGTTATACATACCTGAACATCGGCTTTGTACTCCCCAAAAGAAAAGACGCGTGCTTTGAGTTCCAGGTCTGCTGCTGTCTCCTCCTCTTTAACGATGTTGGCTTGCAGAGTGACAGCAAGCATTTTCAGTTGTTCTATTTCACGATCCCTAATCCAGAAAAGAATGAAGTCATTTTTTGAACGAGTTTGACATGAGTAATTTTATACCATGCAATTACTTGGAAAGATGAGCTAATTCAATATTTGCTCAATTCAATATTTATAATTCAATATTTGCTCAATTCTTGCTCAGAGGGAGTTTTTTCGAGCATTTTCTTTGGAGCAATCAAGATCATCTTTTTCAACTCCCAGGTCCTGAATTTTCCCAGCCCCTCTATACAGGTGGTCCTTGAGTTATAAATGTAATAGAGCCTGCCCATTCCATTCATAACCCAAGGATTCATGGGAATGAATCTCGTACCTTGAACAAGATCACTCCCTCCTTTTGCCCACTCATTTGCTAATCAAATGCGAGGCTCATTTTAAGTGCACATGAGATATTTCAGGGTGGGGAAGGCGATGGGGGGGCCTACTGATGAAACAGGCCACCTGCCTAAGATCACCCAAGGCCGACCTACTGAAATATCTCATTGCTTTCCCTCCTACCCAACTTACGCCGGGTCACTTACTGTGTGAAAATCTACCAATCTGTAGCCTCTCCAACCTCTCAACCATGTGTACCCCTCTGCAGTTCCGTTTACCCCTGCACAGGCTTAATTGGGCACGTTGCAGGCCAAAATGGAGCCATGGAGCTCCATTTTGGCCTGCAATGTGCTGGATGATGCCTCCAGAGGCCCAAACGGAGCATTGGAGGGGTGGATCCATTCCTGCGAACCTCCCATTTTGACCGGCATCGTGCTGCACGAGGCCTATGCAGGCCTAAACACGCCCCTAAACCTCTATTTTGGCCAGCAAAGTGCAGGATGAATGTTGCAGAGCCTCTGCAGTTGTTCATCAAGGGGCGACCAACTGCCATGGTGGTGCAAGATTAATAGATTCAGGACTTGTTCACAAATGCTAAGGTTATTGCATAACTTCAAACATTTGCTGAGGAAATGCTTGTAACCCCAGAATTACCTGTACTATTGGCAAAGTTTTGTGATGTTTTGCCAGCATTCCTCCCTTTGTTCCATGCGATTAGCTTTTTGTACTTTTCTCTTGACACAAATGCTGGTTGGATCCATGGGAGAATTGGGTACAACAGTGGAATAGTGGCTGCAGGACACTGCTCCTGATATAAAGTGTCTAAAGTTGGTTGGAGGTCCTTTTCAGGAGGGAGCACATGTGTCTTTGAGATTGCCGAATCAGTTAACACTTGGAAAAAAATTCTGGGTAAACTTAATCTGATCATCGTCTTCCCTACTATTTATTTACTAGATTTTTATCCTGCTTTTATTATTTTATAAGTAGCTTAAAGGCAGCAAACATACCTAATGCTCCTCCTATTTTCTCCACAACAACCACCCCTTAAAATGATTTGGGTTGAGAGTGAGTGACTGATCCAAGGTCACCCAGCTGGCTTTCATGCCTAAGGCAGGACTAGAACTTACAGTCTCCTGATTTCTAAGCCAGCACCTCAACCACCAGACCAAACTGGCTCTCTATGCTAAAATGCTTTGTACTAATATTTAAATCATAATAATTACTGTTAACAATGTTTTATCGTGTAAACTAGCATGTGCACATTTTAACTAAACTGTAACTCTTAACATTTGTGGCAATCTGAACTATTTAAAACCTTTCAGTTTATGGAAACATACAAGACTGTATGTAAGTAATGCAGCAGTCGGCAGAAATAGATGAACGGAGGCTGGTGTATCTTGACATCTCCTGATAGAAGTAGAATGGAAGAAATTGTTTGCAAACCTTACAAATGTCTCTTTCCCTTTTTGTTTCTCACAATAGATGCTAATATGTCTGGGGCTATAGGAGATGTAGGGAGATGCGAGGGAGAACATTTTTTTAACAGTAAGGCAGAAAAACAATATTGTGTTGTTGAATGATAAAGAAATAACGGCTGAGTTGCTCATGCTTGGAAAGAAACAGAACATCCTTGTTGCAAGGGATTATTATGGGCAATCATTTGTAACTGCTTACATTTTAGTGCGTGTGTTTTCCAAAGTGTGCCGGAGCTCATCCAAGGTTTCCTCTGTCTCCTGAGAATTCTGAATCAGAGACAAGTTCTGTTCTTCCAGCTCTGTGAAAAGCTGCAACAGCTGGTGTGGATCTGTAAAGTATAATTCAGGAACCTGCCAAGGAAAGTATTAACATGAAGGAGTTCCCATATTGTTAATCAAATGTACAGGTTGAGAGAAAAAAACGATTTTTGTTTATCCTGGATAAGCTTCGCTAATCATTTGTCCACAGCACTGATAAAAAAGTTAAATTATAGCTAATCGTGGTGGCAAGAAAATGGTGAAAGAGAGAAAAACAATTATCTATCTCAACTGTGAAATGGGCAGCAGATAAATTTAATAAAAAGGTAAATAAATAAAATATCTACAATCTCTATATTTAGCTATCTACCTAGTTATCATTTCTCTCTGTCAATCATCTATATTTTTATGATGTACTTCAATGAGTACACCAATTCAGCTAATGAAATAAAGAAGTTACATGTTAGACTGGGTTTCTGAAATTCCTATTTGATGATAGAGTTCCCTGGCGACTATTACTTCTTCCAAATTACTTCAGTAGATTATTGAGTAAATAAGGAAATATTAAATAAGGAAAAATCCCATCCATTTGACCACCTTGGGCAGAGTGGGCAACTCATAATCTCTACAGAGCCCAACCACGTTTTCCACAATGTCAGGATTGGGTATTAAAATTCGAGATGAAAATTGTAATTTTTAATGGTGGGATTGTCCTCCATTGTTTAGTTTAAACTTTTCAGTACCTTTTAATTTTTTTTTATACTATTTCACCTTAAGAATTCCAGCTTAAAAATGTACAATTAATTGCTGAGCTCCATCAATGCCGCAGTTATATGATAAAAACATTGAATTACTGACCTCATCATCTTCTTCATCAGATAATTCTGAACTAAATTTTTCTTCTGATGGGGCAATCTGCACACTCCTGTAGAGGTTATTCTTGAGTCAGTTGTTTACAGAGATTATAATGCAATGTTTATTTAATAGCTTATCTTGCTGATCCCTCAACATGCATTTTGAACTGGATTTGGAAATGGACTACAAGGCGCTATTTTCCACTTTGTGGAAAGTTGAAACAGATGACAGGATATCCATAGATGAAAAATATTAAACTGATTCAATCATTTATCCTTTTTCTCTGGAACTCTGGGAATTGTAGTTTTTTTCCAGGAAATCACACACTTTTCTTACAGATTATTTTAAAAATGCCCTTATGCTATGTTCATCTGATGACTACCTGGACACAATCAGACAGTTTTCTTGGCCATGTTATGAAAGTAGTTTGCCATCACTTTCTTTTGGGAATTTTTTTTCCTGCTTTCATGTATAGCCAACAACTTGAATATTCTCTGATGGTCCCAAATGTTAACAAGATTTACTCCTCCTTAGCTTTTGCAAGATTTGCTAAGTTCAGCTACATGCTACTAGCTGTTTCCTTTCAGTTAATGGTTGAACTTCCTTCTCTCCTGCATACTTCCATTTCACCCCCTAGAAGGGTGACAACATTTCATGGCAAATTTTCAAAAGGGGAATATAGAGGTAAAAGAAGGGAAGTCCTATTAGAAAACCAGAGAGCTATTTCTACAACAATGGATACATAATTCTGAAGAGTGGAAGTGGAAAGAGAGGATTGAAGATGCAGTCAATTATAAATTGATGTAAACTGACATCATCATGGAGTGTGGTGGCTCACGAGGTTAGAACACTGGGCTGATAATCGGCACGCCTGCGTTCAAGACCCACTGCTCCCGTGGTGAAGCTGAGCTCCTGTCACATGCTCCAGCTCCTGCCAACCTAGCAGTTTGAAAGTGGGCAACTGCAAGTAGATTTATGGGTACCACTTCAGTGGGCAACTTCACAAGGACCTGAAAGAAGCCCTCAACTTGGCATCTTCCAGGCAATGATGATGTCAACAGCAAATCCTTTCACTACAGAAGCACTTCCGTGCTTCCTGACACCATGTAAATTGGCAATATATACAAAGCTTGACTTGCATAAGCCACAGGCATTTATATATATTGCTCCACGCATCTTACATCTTTGCATTTGTTCTCATTTGAAAGGCATAATAAAGGCATAATTTGAATGATGTGCTGCTGTAAGATAGTATACTATATTTTCCTGTGAGATCCAATACCCAATATTGGTGATTTTGATTCCTCTCTGTCTCTCTCCCAACTCACTTCCCTGACATACTTACGGCTTTCTGCTTTGTTGGGACTTTAGAGTCTGCCTAGAAGATACTCGGCTTAATTTGAAAGATTCCTTTCTAGACAAAATTTGGCTTGGCGTTCTAGAAGTGGAAGGTTCTACGTTAGTGATGTCAAAACTAGAATGTTTTGCTGTGCTTGCTATTCGACGTCGGCCCTTGTCTTGAGATTCTTGAACATCCTTTCCTGAACCTGAATACAGAAAAGCCCATTAATTGTGTGATCCCCATTTGAGTGTTACTATTTAGAGGGGGGGAGAAAGGGGGGGAGATTATTACTGGTAAGCCATGACAGAAAGAGGAATGGGTACATTTGTCAGTTTTGTTCATTTTAATGACTAAAAGTTTGGTTTTACATCAGTTTATGAATGCAGCCGGAAGAAAAGAGAACAACCACCTCTCCATTTACACCTCTGTGAAGATGTCCTCTGAAATATGTATTTTAAATGTAAATCTGTAATGGAATGTGGTGAGGAAGTTAATTCTTAGGAGGGAGGGATGCATTCCAAAGGAGAAAGAGGCAACTCAGCTCACATATTATGTGTGAAAGAAAGAGGGTGAAGACAGCTCCTCCCTAATAGTTCACAAAGTATATTGTAGATACAGACAATATAGTGCTCGGTATGGTATGGTTTTATGAAACAATAAAGAACTTAGTTGGATGAATCACCACCACAGGCCATTCCTGGTTTTGGCCCTGACAAATTCTTTAATATGTATTTTTGTGTATATTTGGGATTGTGAGTTCAGATATGAAAAGTGTGAATTTTGTCATGAGTACATGCTCTAGATATAATAATTTTTAACATTATTATTATTATATTTTAACATTATCAATAATGTATTTGCTTCAAACAAAATCAAATAACTACATACAATAAAAATAAATGGGAAAAGCCATAGTGCATGAAGAATAAAATATTAGTACTAAAGGATTTACAATTATAATATTTGAAATTCATTATTTTTTAATTAATTAAATCTATAGAACTAGGTTTATTGTATCATTTTAAAAAATAAGAGTTGCTTGACAGTGAAATGGGTGGCATATACATTTAATAAGTCAATAAAATAAGTAAATAATTAAAACTCTATAAAACATAATCATTAATATTAATATTGATATCATTTCTATTTTTCATTCTTCCAAAAATAAATGCATATAATTAAGGGAAAGGAAGGGGACCTTTTTTCTGTTAATGCCAATGAAACTGTACACAGATCTAGTACTGAGAAAGAAAATTCATATGATGAAAATCTCTGTCGGTCATACATTTTCCTCAATGTCGCTCATTGTTTTTGACAGTAAGCAACTGCAGAATAAACTTATCTTTCCTAACACTGAAGACTGAAAAAGAAGACCAAAGTCTTGTAATTTATAAGAGTCTCATTAGTTACCCTTTAAATATAAGCAAATACAAGGAAAATAGAAATTAGAGCAGGGGTGTCAAACTCGTAGCCTGCGGACCAGATGTGTCACACACTGTTTGCCCGGTTTAGCAAAGGGGGGAAAAGTCGTAATATGTCACATAACGATACTGTGATGATGCGAGTTTGATATCCCTGAATTACACCAACATAAGTAATAATAAAATGAATGTGATGAGAAATACCACTATCTGAAGCATTTTAAATACTGTAATAATAGCATTTTGCTCACTTTCTCACTCTTGAGAGGTTCATGAATCTTTTTATTATTCCCCATATTATAGCTATGTCTGAAACAAGACGTATTTTACCATAACTTGATATATCCTGTCAAGGTTAAAACTGTCCTACTCAGTTATATCAAGCCAAGGCACTTGTAACAAGATTTGCAGTGCAGAAATGTAATAGCAATAGCACTAACACTTAGACTTATATACTGCTTTATAGTGCTTTACAGCCCTCTCAAAGCAGTTTACCAGGTCAGCATATTGCCCCAACAAGCACTTGTGACTAAACAAAGGCAGATAGTAACACTCACAAGTGCCTACATCAAACACATCAAGCAAAGATATTCATTAGCTGTTAGATCATAATGAGATATTAAAAAATAGGTACTTTGATTTTCCCATGTTCTTTGGCAAATGAGTTCATTCATCACCTTCTGGAAAAACTGCATAGAAAAATGATAGTAAATAACCAGTAATTTTCTTCTCTTAGTCTGTGGGTCAATTCACAGAATAAATGGATAAACCAATCATTTTAGAAAACACATATTCATACTATAATTTTACAGGATGGACAAAGGTCACCTCAAAATTGGGTTGTTTTGTTTCATCCATGTGGATATATGTACATGTGAAGCAAAATGCTTTCAGAAGGAGAAGGAAAAAAGATACTCAGAGTATCATTTGAATACTGGTATGAAATACCTTAAGAAATCTTAAGAAATTAAAAATGTTTGCAGTGGTAAAAAGTTAGCTCAAATATTTTCATTTTTAAAAAATTAAAAATAACTATTTGATTTTGTCTCAAAATGGACTCCACAGCCTGTTTTAATAATATAAAAGAAAGAAGAAACATAAAAATGGGGTAACATGAATGTATGGAGTATAATTTGAACAATGATAGCTGAATTGAAGCTCCTTTAATACTAATTAATTTGACAAGATAGTAGAATTTACCTGTTTAATATGTAAGTTCTCTATACTATTATTTTTATTTTCTGTAATTATATCATATGACTTTGCTTCTGATTAGTTTCTTCTGAAGATGGATGAGATTCAGCAATAGTCTCTGAAGATCTATTGTTATTTCTATGCAGATCTGAGAATCACACACAGTCTTGGGATTATGGAAGTACTTACCTTTTGACTGTACTGATTTTTCCTCTTTACTGTCAGAATTGAATTTATTTGCCTTTTCTTTCATCCGCCGTCTTTCACGTTCTTCCCGCCATTCTTTGGGAGTTAGTTGGTAGAGGAAATCCTTGAACACCACATACTCCTGCAAAGTGTCCTCAAATCGGGCTATCTCACTGAAGAAAAGAAACAGTCATTGCATCAAGAGCGAATGGGGATTACTCTGCAACACTTCCAATGGACACTGTTGTGGAAAATTGGGATAGGTATTGGGTATAAAACTCCTCTCCCCAAGTGCATATTCCCAGGGAAAATAAATTGTTAACCATAAATGTTTTAGACCTGAAGAATGCTGGACCAGACACCAGGAGACAGTAAGAGTGCTGGGAAGTGAAACTGCAAGAAGGTAACATCTAAAATATATGAATGGATGGATGGATGGATGAATATCCCTAAAATATCCCTTAGTTTTACTCTGAATGCTTTGGTAGAAGATAAACAATACTGTTTATATTGCCTGAAGTTAGGACTTCTTCATAAAATACATATGGCATACTGATATGTGATTGACTTTGTGGGTTGGTCATGAGAAGAATCTGGTCTATCAAGAGCCCCATCTTTTTCCTGATGCCATTTACTTGTTACCCATAATTCAAGCATATGATTAATAATTTCAAGCACAAACATTTAGCATGTCATAAAGTTCTATAGAACTAGTGTACTTTTGGACTTCAGGTTTGAACTTCTTCAGTGACAGACAGAAATCCATGATTGTGCATGGTTTCAACCTGTGCTCGCCGCTGGAGTGCCCCGAGCCAGCTGGTTTTGGGTCTAAGCCACCCCGTAGAGGTTGTGACGAGGGGGGAGACTGCCAGCAGGGTTGAGGAGAGTTGCATCTCTCCTCCCCAGCTGGCCTTACTCCACGAAGGTGGTTGTAGCGATGGTCAGAAATGGCCACCTCAAAGAAGAACTCAACTGGAAAAGAATGTGCAGGAGGAAAATAAGAAGAGAAAGTTTTGGTTGACCAGGTTGAACTGAAAAAACAAAACAACGTAAGGTATCCTGGAATTTGAATTATAAAAAATAACATTGTTCCCAAAGAAGATTTTGAAGCAGCGAAGAAGAGAGGGAAGGGAAAGGATTTGGCTTTTTTTTTTCTTCCCTTCCTTATACTGACAGCTAAGAAATTCAAGTAAGAAATTGACAAAAATCCACTTTGACATCAATAGGCATTTAAGCTGAAAATAAAATGTCAAAGTGATAATACTCAAAAATCTCTAAAAGAAGGAAAGGAGAGAAAAGGAAAGAATAAAAAAAAAGAATAAAAGGGCGGGATCTGGAAAAATGGAGGAGACTGCCTGGAACTAAAAGGACAGTGAAACTTTAACAAGATTCCTAAAGATATATTCTAACTGAAACTTTGTAACAAAATAACAGAACCCCAGGAAGAGAAAGTGGAAAAAATAAGCAAGAAAAAACAGCTTTGGATTATTTGGTGATTTTTGGATTTTTGGCTATTGGATTTAAATGACTAAAATCAATTGGGTGGTTATTTAAAAGTGTTTAAAATGGCATCACTTTTGGAAGAACTGAAAATGGAACTTAAAAAATACAAAGAAGATGCAGAAGAAGGAAGATATTCTTTTGGCTTCGTATTTCAATTTTTAGAAATGGAGATCTGGAACTATGAGGAACAACAAGAAACACTAGTAGAACAAGAAGGTCGGGACAAAGAAGAAGCCATCTTTAATGATCAAGTAACTTTATATGGGGAAAAGAAAGGAAAGAGGGGAAAGAGAGTGGAAAGTTTAAGATTTGAAAAGACAACCAAAAAAAGAGAATAGTTTGAAAAATAATTACAATATTAGGAAGCAACAGAAGAGAGGATTACAGAAGAGAATTAGAAGTAGAGAGACAAGGGGGCAAAAAGGGGAGGGAGAAGAAGAGGGGGAAGAAGGAAAGGAAAAGAAGATATAAAAGACAGAAACAAGATATAGAGAAATGGAAAATGTATAAGGATTGAAAGTATAAGCCTATTTAGAGACAATGGATGAAAATTTAATTGAAAAAGGGATTTCTACAAAGGTACATAAGATAGTATTGTTATATTAGAAATAATTTTAGAAAATATGAAACTGTATGATTAAAATGATGGATAAAATACTTATTGTAATGCAATGGAATGTTTGTTAATAAATAAATGAAATAAAGAGAATTAGATAATGAAATTAGGAAAGGATGGGAACATGTTATTTATTATTAATGATTTATAAAAATATAAGTGAAGAGAAATATGAAAAAAATTAATTATGGAAAATTTATAAGTGTTCCCAAGGAAGTATGATACTCAATTGAAAAGAAATGTTAAAGAAATTAAGATTGTAATTAATATTAATTATAGAATTGAATTGGAATGGAATGAGTGTTTTATTTACTATTGTTATATATATATATAACAATATATATAACTATATATATATATAACTATATTATAAATAGTGTGTATTTTAAGAATGTACCAAGCAGAATTCGATTGGAAGTTTTGTACTATATTGAATGTTATAATTCTAAAGCCATAAATTGAAGCTTAAATAAGAGTTGAATGGATAAAATTAAAATATATAAAGGTGTCATACTCCAATTAGTAACTACAGGGGAAAAATTGTTTAATGAGAAAAGATAATTTGAAATTGAAACAGGACAGACAAAAGTATAAATATAATGATTAGAAAAACATTGAAACTTAGAAAAAGATATGTAATTGAATCTAGATATGAAATAATTAAAAATAAAGTTGAGAAAACCATGGGAGGGGAAAAATTATGGAGAAAATTTTAAAATAATAATGAGATATGGAATAGAACACAAAGATGAATATGAAATTGAGTTTCTGTCAGTATAAAGAAGTGATAACCTGGGATCATGCTATTCTCAAAAAAAGATGTTTTATTTGTATGTCTTTGTGAAAACCCAAATAAAATTTATATTAAAAAAAAACTGCATTAAAACATCCAGGAAAGGGAAACAGGGAGGAAGGAAAATATACCCTGGATTATATCTTCTGTAACTGCTACCTTTGGATGTTCATCATTTGTGCTGTCAATTCTCGGATCTCAATTATTTTCTCCAGTTTTGCTTTGGTTTCTTTTTCAGCACTAAGAAAGAAGAAATAAAGACAGGAATTACCTGCAAAGCATGACCAGAGATAAGTAATATCAGAATTAAGGAAGATCTCAAAGTTTTAGGCCATCATGAAAAGCCAGAGGCAATGGTTAGGGAGATATAAATTTCTTCCTGGTGATGTTTTATTTCTCTCCTTCCCCCAGTCCTTTCCTTCTTGTCTCTACCCATATATTGGTTGAGAATTTGGCTGAAGAATATGTAGAATGTAATGATTCTAGGTCAAGTTAGTCTGACAACTAGATGACACATTTAATCGTGGAAAAAGTTCTGCTAGTCTGGGTGGGAAGTGGAAGACATCTAGCTAACTAGCTTCCAGAAACTTAACTGCTTGCTGTTAGATTACCTAGCAGGTTTGCAACTCTTTAAAAATATCAGTAGGTGGGTTTTCTTGTGTTTGTTAAACAAGAAGAAAGAATAATATAGAAATAAATTGACTCATGAATTATTTGGCATCTGAATCCCAGTAGAAAAGATTTGACAAATAAATCAAGTCCTTATTATGAATTCCATGAAGAATTTCATTAAATCTGAATGGGTTTCTTAAAGCAGCAGTGGTTTTTTTTTCCAAGGCTAGGCAGAAGTTTGAGTAGCCTTTGAGTTCTTTAAGGAGTAGCTGAGAGAGGCTGCACTTGATGAGATCTGAAGCACAAGGATCAGTCTACAGGAGAGTCAAGGTGAATAACTCTGAGTCATGATGTAAAATCCCTGACATGCATACCTGTATCAGATATTGGGATGCAATAATACAAGGGTGGTGTTTGTCTGATGAGATCACGGTGTTTCCCTTTTTGACACAAACTCAGTTTGCTACAGGGATATATGGTGTCACTTCTGAATCATTTTCAAAGCATGTGAAAGTCTAGCACAGGGGTGTCAAACTGGCAGCCTGCAGGCCGGATGTATCACATGCAGGCAGGGGTGGGATTCAAATTTTTAAACAACTGGTTCTGTGGGCATGGCTTGGTGGTCATGCGAGTGGGTGGACATGGCTTGGTGGTCATGTTATTGGCTGGGAGTGGCCAACTCAATATCACTCACATTGAGGCACTCATCTCCTCGCCTGGCCTCTCATGATTGTGGGGATATTGCAACAGTCATAAGTGTGAAAAATGGTCATGTCACTTTTTTCAGTACCATTGTAACTTTGAATGGTCACTCCACACAAGCAAAGGACCAGCAAAGGAGGAAAAATACTCTAGAGAAGTTTCTAAGACAGGAAGTCTAGTCCTGTCAAGAATATAATAAGGGTTAACGGAGAGGCAGTTTCTGTAAGCAACACCAGAATGTTTCCTTCCTTCCTTCCTTACAGGATTAGGCTAGTAATTTCTTCTAAAAACCGGTTCTCTGAACTGCTTAGAATGTTAACAACCGGTTCTAGCAAATAGGTGCGAACTGGTAGAATCCCACCCCTGCATGCAGGCCACACCAACCCCAGCTCCATGAAGGGAAAAAAAAGTTGCGATACATCGTGTGACAGCAATGTGACATGGTGAGTTTGACACCCGTGCTGTAGCAGGTTCATCCCCAATGAAAGCATTAGAAGCAGAATGCTCAAAGATATGATTTGACTGTCCACAGTATGCTGAAGTTGCACAGACCTCTCCCTTTCTCTCGGGATATAAGCTGCCGTGTTTTGTTGAAACTAGAAATTCAGGATGTCTTTTCTGAAATAATTTGTTTTACAGTCTTAAGGTAGAAGGTGAGCATCACTTAAGCCATTCCTTTAATTCATCAAGCATCTCTGACCACCCCTTTCAGACCAGTTATGAAAACAATATGTCAGATATTTCAACCTTTGTCTGCCTGTGTATGCCTATGATTATATTTTCTTCAATATGTTAATCCTACAACAAGTATGGGGCGGGGGGGGGGGGAGCGCAAAGCCAACATTGTAATTCCTCCCCCTCTGATATCATGCCCTACTATGCTCTCTGTATTCCTAGGAGATTTTCCAAAAAAAAGATCAAGTGCCCCTTTTGTCCAATATAATTGCAGAAAGATCAAGTGCCCCTTTTGTCCAATATAATTGCAGGAAGCTCCTGCAACACTTAGTGCCAGATTTTATGTCTCCTACTGAAAAGTGTAGAACTTCCCCAGGACTTGAGATATCTATGAATGCTACAGCATAGTTCAGTGTTACATTTTCAGAGCCAGGGCAGAGTTTCTGTCATTCTCTTTCAGGAACTCATCAAACATGGTAGCGTCCTTTTCCAAGTCTTCCTCAGCTTTTTCCAGCCTTGCTTCTTCTTCTACTGCCAGATTTTCCAGTTTCTGAATTTCATCTTTTTTCACAGTTACAGCGTACTGAAATGTAAGTCAAAAGTGATTGAGAAAGGAAAGCCCAGTAACGTCTCTTTTCAGTTAATGGACAATTTATCACCTCCATAGTTTAGAAACTGGCTGTTCTATTACTAAAAGAGTTCTGCTTCTATGTGAAACTCCTCTTCATCTCTTCTCCCCTATTACCACCAAACTGTCCAATGATTTCTATCTTTCTCTTTTTAACAGCTACACTGTTAAAGACAGATGACAGATAACAGCCACTTACGGGAGATGGATGGTGCAGAATTTCATAAACAGACATGGTAAGATGTATCTATATCTCTGTTTATCTATACAGATATACAATTCATGCACACAAACAGACCTATTCCTAGACATGGGAAAATATGCTGACGCTATAAATGGAATATGATATGACCATGTATAGAACTTACTCTATATAAGCAGAGAAGCCCATGGTATAAGCATCTTACAGTAGACCAGGGGTAGGGAAATTTGGCTCTTTTATCACTTATGGACTTCAACTCCCAGAATTCCTGAGTGAGCCATAAAAAGTTCCCTATCCCTGGCCTACTGGTTTTTCAGTTGTGGGGGAAATCAATTTTTGACTGGAATGGGACTGTTTAATATACAAATGTAGGACATATAAAGAATATAATAAAGAATATGTCCTACAGTTGTATATTAAACAGTCCCATTCCAGTCAAAAATTGATTTCCCCCACAACTGAAAAACCAGTTGTGGTTTTCACTGGGGAATTCTGGGAGTTGAAGTCCATAAGTGATAAAAGAGCCAAGTTTCCCTACCCCTGCACTAGGGAATTTACTGAAATGATTCCTCATGTTAAAAGCTACCACTGAATTGCAATGAAGCAACTTCATTTACTGCTGCATTTGTAATCAGCCCTTCCCTTTGCAAAGCGTTCAGAATCAGACTGGTGCTGGTTCATCCCATGTTATCCTTGCAATAATCCTTGCAATAATATGGTTGGAAAGAGTAGTCTCCCCCAAGGCCTTCCAGTGAATTTGATGACCAAAAAAAAAGAAGACTTGACCCCAGTTGCAAACTGACACACAGGCAACACAACTAGAAAAAAAGGAAATACCTGCAGCAAGAACATCTGCCGTTTCTGATTGATGTAATCATGTATGGTCTCTCTCTCTACAACCTGGTCTGGGGGGAAAAGAAAGAAAAGAAAGAAGGAAGGAGGGAGGGAAGGAAAAAAAGGGAGGCAGCTGTGCAAGTCACAACATCCAAATGCAGCCTGACACAGTGAAGTGAGAGACAATGCTTTTAGCAGAGCTTCTAAAATCTCTTTCCGTTGACTGAGTTGGTTGAGAGATACTTGCAGGCAATGATTTTATCACCTCCATAGTTTAGAAACTGGCCTGTTCCATTATTAAAAGTGTTCTGCTTTTATGTGAAACTGCTTCTCGTCTCTTCTATTTGTCTTTGCTCTATTTATTTAATTTAATCTTCTTTTCTGAGCACTTGTAAATAACATTTGGATCTTTTTATCAGGGACTTTTTAGATAGGCACTTGACTAGTGTGCATTATAGCATCAGATACCATTTCCAGAGGCAGCAGACTTTTGTAGAATTTGGTGCCCATAAAAAACTCTTTCATACGCTAATGACTCTATGATAAGAGCCCATCAGAAACTTCCAAACTCTGGTGAATCTCATTTATATTACAGAGTGTTTTAGAATCATTTTGAAGACACTTCAGAAAATTTTATTCATCTTACACTCCAACTTATGGTCAAGATGTAAAGCAAATTTCAAGCTGATCGTATAAAAATAAGAGTCCATACTTTCCCCTTTATGGTAAGATTTTTCCTGAAATTATTTGCATAGATGTTTCCTTAATGATTTATTTTTTTAAAAAAAAAAATCACAATCAACAAATGAAAGAATATAGAAAAATTAATAAGCAGAGGCCTGCTGCTTTGGCTATTTCCCTACTCAAAATAATCCTTCCTTCCCAACTGTTTTTCTCTTAAAAGCTTGGAACAAATAACTCCAAATGTGTTTTACTTTTGAATGATAATGCTAACCAGAGACAGGAAGAGACTAGTTTACCTAAAGCAAGTTTGCACCCTCACCTAGATCAGATTTTTGGGAAACAATGTCTAAAATTATGTCAATCTGAATGTGAAAAAATGAGAATCTAAAGCTGGAAGCTTTATACAATGTATGTTCTGATACCAAGTAATTATCCCGCTACATTGCAGCCTAGAATCTGAATGCTTTCCTCAGCTACCTTTAGTAACTGCTATCTTCCAGGAGATGCTTTCTCGGAGAATTTTGAGTCGTTCGGCTTCTGCTGCTAACTCCTTGTCCTCAGCTTCTTCTTCCATTTGGATTGCTCTCTTGAATCCCGACTGTTTGGAACTCTGCAGAGTGGAGCAAGTCATCTTCTCGTGGACTTTCAAAGTCTTCCGTCGCTCTCGCTCCTAAAGAAAGAACGAGTTGATTAAATGCTGCCTTGGTTATCGGAGGCCTCACAAGATGGCTTCCTCAGCAAAAGTGTATCTCCAGCATAAAGGACCCTATAAGAAAATGCAGCTGCTCAGGAGGTCAAAATGGAATTGTATTTTGTAACATTGGAGCTAATTATTCACTCCGTGAGATCAGTTATACTGTGTATGAAATATGCAGAATACAGAATAATAGAGTTGGAAGGCTTCTGGTCCAACCTCCGACTCAAGCAGGAGACCCTATACTGCGCCACATACTTGGGACTTTCTAAAAAAATGGGGCCTAGCATCCTTCTCTCAGAACTGACTATGAAATTAGCTTTGGTGCTGCTATTCCACATTTGTTTAATCTAGTGCCGAGCAAGACTATATACACACACAACCCCCCCTCCCCCAAAGATCAGGTTTCCTTAACCAGCTGCCTTCCAGTTGGATTGAGTTCCAGATACCATAATCTCCAGCTAGCATAGCCAATCATTTTCAGTGGATGGTGCTGGATTCCAATCTTACAAGAAAAAAGATTCTCTCTATCCATGCCGTCAGAACATTCAATCCTCTCTTATCATCTGTAGTCTTTTTTTTTTTAAAAAAAGCTCTCCCCACTTCAGTTTAGGTTGCACTTTTAACTCTTTTACAGAACCGTCAGTGTATTTTATTATTTAATACACAGAGTTTTTCTAAAGTCTCAGATTCTCCTTAATACACAGAGTTTTTCTAAAGTCTCAGATTCTCCTTAACCCAGGCAAATAATATTGCATGAATAATGACATTATTTCTGCTATGAAATCTCTTAATGCAATGAGACAGTACATCAGTTCAGTGGGAAGAGGGCACACCACACAGTCAGCATTCTGATTGTCCATCACTGGGAAGAATTTCTTTTGGAAACATCCTGTATTTTCTACATACCATCCTGGCCTTTTCTTTCTGTTTATCTCTCAGCAAAAAAATATCAACATCTGCAGGGATTTTGAATGGATTTTGTTCTAACAGCATGTCTATGTTTTGAGAAGGAACTGCAAAAAAAAATAAAATAGAATGTTAAGAAAGAAATAGCAGAATAGCATTATATAGCAATAGCAATAACACTTAGACTTATATAACACTTTACAGTCCTCTCTAAGTGGTTTACAGAGTCAGCATATTGCCACCAACAATTTGGGTCCTCATTTTACAACCTCAGAAGGATGGAAGCTGAATCAACCTTGAGTCTGGTGAGATTCAAACTGCCAAATTGCAGGCAGCCAGCATAAGTAGCCTGCAGTACTGCATTCTAACCACTCTGCGGCTCTTCCAAATATAACAAGAAAATGAGTAAGAATAACCAATACGCGTCCAACTGGGCAAAGATGAAAGAATGTTGGTGTACTTCATCACAAATGAATGAACTTCATCACAAATGAATGATCATTTGAACAAATATAATTGACTGGCCAGCTTGTCCTGGCCAACTTGCTGCCAGACAATTCAACAAATACAAAAGTTAAATTAATTTCGACAGAACTGTGGCCAATAATAATAAAATAAAATCAAACCAGAAATACAAGAGTAACAATCATTTCAAAGAAATGTGGTCACCAATAATAAAAGTAACTGGTTGAAATGATTAATAAGGCTTTGAATTGTCCCGTAGCGAATTGGCCATGGCAAGCTGGTTGTGGTGAGTTATCACATTTCATGTTAAAAAAAGATTTTTTGGAAACCATGCAACGTATCATACTAGAAAAGAAATTTGGACACAGTACTACTGTGTTCACATTTTTAATAGAATCTCAAGCATTTAGTCCAAATGATTTCCAAATTAGGAATAGTTCTATACTTAGCCTTCTTTAAAATCAAGACAATTTATTATTTGCCACATTATAAACATTGGTTTTGAAAATAACTTTCTTTTTATCTCCTCTTCTTTCCTTTATTCTCTTTGACTTCAAGATGCTTTGAAAAGAATTTCAAAGGTAATGGGAGAATTGCAGAGGGAAGGTTTTTATGTTCATGTAAACATATAATTGGATTTCAGACCCAAGAGAAAATCAAAGTACATTAGCTCTATATGATGTGAAAGATTCTCTGATCCTGAAAGATCCTATTGTCAAGGAAGTTTAGAAATAATGCAAGAATGGTAACTGATCTATTCAAAGTTGCTAAAATGGCAATGGCTTCCTCTGTTGTGCCACAATTCTAAAAACTGATCTATTGTGTTAAAATTGCTCAATGATCTACTGATGATTGCTTGCATAATGGAATTTGGGAGCTGACAGTAAACAATTAAAAAGAGAGACTTACATGACTTGGTGGTTGGTCTAGAGCTGGACTTAGCAGAGGGTATTGTAAACACATCTCCGGTTTGCTGAGATAACAGCCGTGTCCCTGATCCAGTAAACAACAAACTTCACTTAGTTATCCAGAAATATTATAGGGAATGTTGCTAAGATGTAGGTGTCAGCATCATAGGACTTACCATACTTCAATGTTTGAAGATTGAAGATCAGTTTATATGGGGCACTTTGTACATATCATTAGGAACAGAGTCAAGAGTGGTGCGGTGGTCTAAAGGTGGAGCTTTTGCCTCACAATCAGGAGGATGTGAGTTCAATTCTAGGTAGAGGCAGATATTTCTCTCTCTGGTGTTAGAAGAAATATCCTTCTGGGATCAGTTCCAAGTGGGGAAAAAGACACTGGAAACATGGAGGCTGTTTGGAAGGCTTAATGATGGAGAGCAGGAACACATGGCTTGAAGCTCCAAAGAAGGATGATCACATGCTCCAAGGTGAAGGAAAAGAGAAGGAAGGGCTGATATGCTGAGAGAGCCTGGGTTTTATAACTTTTGTTGGGATTTGAATTGAAACTTGTTTCTAATTGGTTGTCAGACTCCCATGGAGCCATGCAAGGCAACTCTGTAGACTGTCCTGAGTTCCAGGTTTGGTTGAGACTTGCTGGATGATGATACACTGAAAAGAGCTTTTGGCAATTGCTATAGCTTTACCTGGAGATCTTTGTTATGTAAAGTATTCTGGCCCAGGCCTTAATGGCCCACCCATTAGCAAAGGTGGGGTGAGTTTCTGAGGTGAGTTTCTGCTTCTGAGTTTCTACTCTTTTTAGGGGAAATATTCTGCCTTTTTAATATTTCCTAGGATATTTCAATTTTCTAGGAGAGGTGTGGGTAACTTCCTACACTGGGCACACTGAGAATATATCTGCTGTACAAAACTCTGCATTGGTGACAGGAAGGGCATTCAGCCATTAAACAAGCTAGCTCCATTCAGTTGCCCAGACTCCACCTGCAATGGATTATGGGGTCGTTAAATGAAGATGATGATGATTGGGAACAGAGTCACATTCATTAATACCATCCTGACAATACATCTATCTCAATCTAGAAGTTTATGCTCCAGGTATTAAACTGCAAAGAAACCGAGCACCAATAAAGTTGACTGTTTCAAAAGGAACAATCTACAGTACATATACAAAAAAGGATAGATCTGTGTTCTGCTTCAGGAGCTGCCCAAACTCTGACATGAATTTTAAAACTGTGAAAAGAAGGAAGCACTAAATTCTAGGAAATAAAACAAAAGAGTCTTACTGTAAATTTCTTCAGAGTCCACTGAGCCTGTAGATGTAGTTGAAGGGGCAAACAAGACTCCAGACATCCTGAGGATGTTTTAATTTTAGCAAGAAGGCTGACAATTTTCTATCTGGTGAACAGATGTCTCGAGATGCAACACTGAATCTTGGCCTATGAAGAAATGTGTATAAGGAATCCTTTGTTAAATGTGATTTTATTCATTGATCAGCTAAACCTTAACAACATAGAAATTAATTCACATCTGCTAATATTTGGGGCCAAAAATTAAAATGGTAATGAAAAAGATTTTGAAGGACCCTCCTAATAACTAAAATTAAGACTGGGGCAAGCAGTTGCAAATGATGGTGGGCTTTGATTCACTGGACATCCATTTTGTTCTTGAGAAAGGGGTTAGGTTGAATGATTTGTAATTCCCCTTCCAACATTAACATTCTACAATTTCATGACATGTAGAAGAAAGGAATTTTGTGCAGGTTCAGTTTTTTCCACCATAGAAAAACCTGAATTACTCCCAATCTTTGTATCACTATTATCATCCCAAATTTTTTTTCTCACAGAAAGGATGACATGTTCTTTCTCCATTTTTAAGCAAAAACAAAATGAAAGAAAGGGAAGTATGCACAGAAAATAGGCATGGGGTCAAATAAAATGGTGCTAATCCGAACAAAAGATTTGTAGAGATCATCATCATCACCATAATTTTAAATGACTTGCTTGCTTTAAAGGGGTCTGGAAATCTGCAGCTGGAAATTGTTTCCCAGTTGTTAACACTCATTCAGCAATGGCCTGTAATAGAGGGGAGGATCACTATAACATTAATGGCTACCAATTCTATGAGATGCTTTCTCAGTGCTGCATCAGTGGTTCACATTGAAGCAGTTATTTTCAGGAAAATGACCTCACCTCATGCATACTAATTCCAGTATCTTCTAACAAATTAACTTGATGTACTGTAAAGTACATAATTAGATGAGGGGCTGTGATGGCTCAGTGCTTAAAAGACATTGAGTTTGTCAGCTGAAAAGCTGAAAGCCCAGGTTGAGACCTCTACCATGCAATGGGTAGAGTTCCCCTTCCTGCCCCAGCTTCTGCCCACCTAACATTTGAAAGCAAGTGAGTAGATAAATAGGTACCACTTCAGTGGGAAGATAATAGTGTTCTATGCACCTTTGGTGTATAGCCATGTTGACAACATGACCATGGAAAATGTCTTCAGACAATAAGCACCATACCCTAAAGTCAGACAGAACCAAACAGGGAAATCTTTACCTTTTTCCTGTAGCGATAGTATCAGAGGTGGTATTCAGCAGGTTCTGACCAGTTCTAGAGAACTGGTAGCAGAAATTTTGAGTAGTTCGGAGAACCGGAAAAGCCCAATAAACCACACCCACAGAACCGGTAGTAAAAAAATTTGAATCCCACCACTAGATGGTACCGCTTGGCCAACCTTACCTCAGCCTAGAAGTTAAGCAGGGTTGGGCTTGTCTGATACTTGAAGAAGAAACCACCAGGAAAATCTAAGGCTGTAGGCTAGACTGGGAAGTTGAGAAAAAAGAGCCTGCAAGAAAAAAATAGCAAACAATTCCATGCTGATGCCTAGAAAACTGCATGGCTATGTCCATGAAGTCATCTTGATTCAAAGGCTTGACTTTGGTATAAGTATTTAGAAAACTCCTCTCTGCTTGGTGAAATGGTTTCTGAAGCCCTAAAGCCTCCGTACTGTATTCACTCATTTAGGAGTAGCCTGTGTCATCTAAACTACAGAATTATCTAAACTATAGATAGTCCTTGTCTTACAGTCATTCATTTAGCAATTGTTCAAAGTTACAACTGCATTGAAAAAAGGGACTTATGAGCAGTCCTTGCATTAATTACTATTAAAATATTCCCATGGCCATGTAATCAAAATTTGGGCACTTGGAAACAAGCGTGTATTTACCCTTGAACTCTGGTGCTGCAGTAGTTTAAAGTGCAGTGTTGTTGGCAGACTCTGCCCACAGCCTGGAGTTCGATCCTGAGGGAGCTCAAGGTTGACCCAGCTTTCCCTCCTTCTCGTGGTCGGTAAAATGAGGTCCCAGATTGTTGGGGGAAATATGCAAATCATATTTATATCGTAAAACACCAGAGTGTGAGGTAAAGCATTATGGGGTGGTAAATGCTATTGCTACTGCTACTCTGGTTGCAATGTGCTGGGATTACATGATCAGAGGCAGGTTCTGACCAGTTCTGGAGAACCGGTAGCGGAAATTATACCACCTTTGACTGACCCTGTCCCCATCTATTCTCTGCCTCCCAAGTCCCAGCTGGTCTTCTTTTGTTGCCCTGCTCAGGAGAACAGAGCTAGAAAGCAGGTTATTGGGGTGGGGAGGGAATGGGGATTTTGCAGTATCCTTCCCCTGCCACGCCCACCAAGCCATGCCCACAGAACCGATAGTAAAACATTTTGAATCCCACCACTGTACGTGATCACAGTTTGCAACCTTCGCAAGGGCCTTCCAACAAGTAAAGTCAATGGGATAAGCCAGGTTTGCTTCACAGCCACCTGATTCTCTTTAACAACTGCAAGGATTCACTTAACAATCATGGCAAAAAAAAAAAAAAACAATCATAAAACCAGACACGATTCATTTAACAACTTTTTTCTTTAGCAATGGAAACTCTGGCCCCTGTTGTGACCATGTGTCAAGCACTACTTGCATTTTACCAAGAAAAGGTTCAAAGCATCTCATCATCCTGACAGATAAGGACAGCTGCTTTTGAAACGGAAATGGGGAGGAAACAACCCTAATTCCTTTTTCAAGTCTGTTTGAAGCTGAAGACTGAAACACTTTTTCACTTGAAGCTTGCCATCATTGCAAGAGCTGGAGCAGGATTACTGTTTAACAGCCTATTTAATATTATCCTGCTAATGTTAGAATACAGCCTCAGGCTCCCATCCTCTTTCTTTTTCCCCAGAAAGATTACATACGGGGAAAACCAAAGTACTAAAAGAGTGCTTGGAGGAGTACATTGCATTTGAAAGCACAACTATATAAATCAACTGAGGAGAAAGGGAAAGAGAGAGAGAGAAAGGAAAACGTAGTAAAAAATAATTTGTAAACCTCCTGATAGAAATATAAGATGAATTACCACAGACGGTCAATAGGTTTGCTGGGTAAGTTCCCTCCAGTGACATAGATGCTTAATTTCAATATTGAGATTTTTTTTTTTTTCCCCTGGAGATTTTTCCTGCTTTTCGACGACTCAGGCGTAGCCTTTTCATCAACGCTGGAAGTTCAAGAAAGCATATCGCGCTCAGCCTGAATTCTCTCCCGATTGGAAATTTTAAAAAGAAAAAAAAAAGTATGTCTCTCTATAGAAGGAAAGCACTATCCAGTGACTTAAGTTATTTTCCGGTCTCACGTTGCTCTTTTAATTGCTTCTGCTCGGCGAGTCCGGAGGTTTTGCGAGTCCGTTTGGCTAATTTAACCCAAAGAGCCGCAGCGCTTTCGGACAAGAGGCAGATTCCAGCGTTCTCGGCATTCCGCCTCTTCCATTGTTCTCCGTTCTTGTTTACGTTGCCGAGGAAACCATTTTCTCCTGTTGCCAGGAGGTGCTGGCGTCACAATGAGAGAGGAAAAAAGCGCTGGGGGATGCGACGGGGACATAGAGATTGCGGGGAGCTGGAATCGAACGCCTTACGTCCAAATCTGAATCAGAATAGAGCTGGAAGGGACCTTGAAGGTCTTGTAGTCCAACCCCACCACCCGCCAAGCAGGAGTACCTATACTCTTTCAGACAAATGACTGCTCAGTCTCTTAAAAACCTTCACTGATGAAGTACCCACAAGTTCTAACAATCTGGAAACTAAATGAAACAAGCTAGTCACAGAAAAATGCATGATCAGTCAGTGGAGAATATTGTTAAAAGCAAGACAATTATATTCTTAATTACAGAAAACATTAATTGCTGCAGGAGATAAGAGAGGGCAGCCGTTTGGATACTGTTGTTTTGTGGGAAATAATTTGATATTTCCTATATAGGGCACTGCACACCAGAACAACTAGACACAAGAACAGTTTTTCTCCCAATGCAACCATTCTGCTAAACAATGAATTCCCATAACATTGTCAAGCTCTTTAGTAAGACTGTATTACTATTATTCTTCTCATCCTTATTATTACTTATCTTTTCCAACTTATAACTATAACTGTGTTGCTTGTGTCTTCACAATTTATATGTTTTATTTGTTCCCTAGTATGATTTGATTGCTTATTAGTAAACTATGACTATCATGAAGTGTTGTATCTTATGATTCTGGATGAATGTATTTTATTTTTTCTTTATGTACACTGAGAGCTTATACACCAAAGAGACATTCCTTGTATGTCCAATCATACTTGGCCAATAAAGAATTCTATTCTATTCTATTCTATTCTATTCTATTCTATTCTATTCTATTCTAACAGATGTCAATGTCCAGAGACAGTGAAGGGGATCAGTTTGAGGCACAAGGCAGGCTGCCATCCAGCAAAACCATCCACATGAATCAGGCCTTCCTTACCACATTTTGAAGCAAATGAAGCACTGCATTACAGGTCTAAAGAGTTCCCACCGCACCAAGACCAAAACCATAAGTGGGACACCTGGAACATTTAAGTTCAGAATCTAAAATTACTTTGCTTGCCATTATGTCCTTAACAATTCTTCAATCTGCAGCAATCAGCAATGTTGGAAGCGCTGAGCATCCTCTCATGGAAAGCAGGTGTTTGTAATACAGGTAGTCCCCGACTCACAATTATGACCACAATTGAGCCCAAAATTTCTGTTGCTAAGTGAGACAGTTGTTAAGTGAGTTTTGCCCTTTTTATGACCTTGCTTGCCACAGTTGTTAAGTGAATGACTGCAGTTGATAAGTTAGTAACCCGGTCGTTAAACGAATCTGGCTTCCCCATTGACTTTGCTTGCCAGAAGGTCGCAAAAAAGGGATCACAGGACCCTGGGACACAGCAACGGTCATAAGTATGAACTGGTTGCCAAACATCTGAATTTTCATTTTGGGGATGCAGCAAAGGTCGTAACTATGAAAAATGATCATAAGTCACATTTTTCAATGCCATTATAACTTTGGTCACTAAACAAACTGTTGTAAGTCAAGGACTATTTGTATTTATTAGATGATTTATTTCAACATTGAGATTAGGCATTATTTATGATGCTTGATTATGCTTATTCTCTTACACACACACACACACAAGTTTATTTATGTGTCCAGAAACACTCTTTCCCCATTGTGCCAATCATTTCAGTGTTGGAGTCAGTAAGAAGCACTTAATGAAGCAAAGCAAGAAAGAGTGAAAGTGTCAGAGGAAAAAAATAAACAGTAACATGCCAAACATCTGTTTGGCTGGAGAAAACCCCATAGCATTCATCAAGAAGAGATAAATAGATTCTTCCAAGCGTTATGTTTTTTGTCATAAAATAGAATTTCCAGAGCAGAAGTTCAAATTGCATATATATATATAGGAGGCACAGATGTTGAACATGGTATAAGCGTCACTTTTCCCATCCAGAACTTAAGAAAAACTGAAAGTCTGCTTTTTGCTACATAGTTAAATGAAATTCATTTGACAGATGCGAATAAGTTTACCAGCTCATACAATAAACCTAATTACAGGCAAAAGGCACTCCTAAGGAATGACAACAAAATACCAGTAAAGTTAACTGCAAACAAACATAATTGCTGAGCAGGGAATTCTGGGAGATGAATTCTACACATCTTAAAGTTGCCAAGATTGAGAAATGCTGCTCTGATAACAGAGCGAGAAAAACATTAGCAGAGCATTTCCATACTTTTGATGTATCATGCAGAGTGGGAGAAATGAATGTGAAGAGCTATAGAAGTACATAACTGAAGGAAATGTCTATGGAGGTTCTCAGTAATCCAGGTCATGGTTGTCCCTCAGTGGTGGGATTCAAATTTTTTTACTACCGGTTCTGTGGGCGTGGTTTGGTAGGTGTGGCAGGGGAAGGATACTGTAAAATCTCCAGTCAAGAGGTGGTATTTGCCGGTTCTCCGAATTATTCAAAATTTCCACTACCGGTTCTCCAGAACTGGTCAGAACCTGCTGGATATCACCTCTGTTGTCCCTGTCATGCCTCTGTCGGAGTTTGAATCCGAGGAGGAAGCCAGACAGCTGACAGGGAGTGGGAGTATGACTCAGTTGGCTGTGGAGGAGGCTGGGGAAGGACAAAGTCCGGCTGAGCAGAGCAGGGAGACAGATAGGACAAGGGAGAGGAAGTTCAGAGGAAGAACCAGGCCCACCCCCTCTTCATCCTAAGGCACGCAGGGAAGAACGGAGAAGAGAGCAATGTGAGTTGCAGTGGCTTATGAGAGAGGAGAGGGCCCTGATTCCCTTCATTAGCCACAGCTGGGAAGACAGTTGATAAAAGAGGCAGGCTGCATGCAGAGGCTGCTGGGAGCAAACGTGACTTTATCCTGTGTTGTTGTGGCTTATCTGTGTTCCTGGCATCTTCCTAACTGTGTAAGTTTTGCCATGCCTTCAAGTCTGAAATCCTTGCTCTTGCCCTGCCAAACTAGTTACTTCAGTTTGGTTTGTTTGGACTTTTCTTACAGCAACTTTCAGTTTGTGTTGCTCATGTATTGGACTTAATTTTTTTGCAGTCAAAGGCTGTTCCTTGGAGAGTTTTTCTCCAGCCAGAAGGTAACCTGGACATTGGGGGCAAAGTTGGAGATAATAAAGGGATTCTTATTGCTTATCTAACTGTGTTGCCTTTGTGCCGCGCCCCAGGTCATCACAGTCCCAAAGGTGCTTTTTGCAAGAGGTACCTTTGGGACAACTGCAAGAAACCTACCAGGGAGAAAGGTGTGAAAGTGAACAGGTAACTCTTAGTGTTGCCAGTCCCCTTGATTTCCCTATATCAGGCGGGAGCTTCGCCTTGATGGTGTGCAGTGTGCCCACAGCTGTTCCTTCCACTTGATAATGACTTGGTTAATTGCTATCTCAGATGGATTTTGGATATCATTTCACCTTAAATGCTGTTTGGATCAGACCCCCCCCCTACTTTGCTAACAAAATAAGTATTTAAATTAGGCAGTCACTTGGCTGTCTAGGTAAGGGTGCAGAGCCCCTTGTCTTGCTTAGTTCTTAGAGCTGTTAGGTTAATTTTCCACAGCAAAGTTAAACGAAATTCATTTGACAGAAGCTAATAGGTTCATCAGCTCACATGACAGACCTTAATTACAAGCTATGTACTACATTTATAAGGCATTACAGGTGCCTTTGGCAGGACTGGTCTAAATTCCCATCTGTCTTTCTAAGGCTGATGCCTATTATGTCCTGCCAAAGACTGAATGAGAAGGTGCCCCATTCGTTGCAAAAATTCCTAATCTGAATGTCCCGGCTCACAAGCCATGAAAACCACAGATTTTCCGCCTTCCATTTAGGACTTTTTTTTTAAATGAACAACCTGCTTACACAAACAGAAGTGAACAACTGTAATTATTCCGACACATAAAGTAATTAAAAAGCACAAAATCCAGTATAGCACACAAATGCAAGTCTTGCCCTACCTTTAATCATTTTTTACCTATTTGACCTCTTGGTAGTCAACATTTAACTTCATCATTATTCCAAACTGAATTTCTTCACAGGTCAGTCCAAATCAGGGGTGTCAAACTCACAGCCCATGGGCTGGATGCATCACGTGCTGGCCAAGCCCACCCCAGTTTATCAAAGGGGGGAAAGTTGTGATATGTCACGTGATGACAACATGATGCTGTGAATTTGACATCCCTGGTCTAAGTGATCATCAGCATAACTGTGGTGGTTCGTCAGCAGCCGGTGCAGATGGCAATGGAATCGGATAGTGAGGAGGAAAGGGAACCAGTCAGGGAGTCTGGAGAGGACTTGGACGAGGGTCCTGCGTCCGATGCAGGGATGGGGCCAGGACCATCTGGGAGTGGGATGCTGCCTTTGGAGTCTGGCAGCAGCAAAGCAGAGAATCCAGGGGAGGCTGTTCCCAGTGCAGGTATGTGCAGAGCTGCTAAAAGGCGAGAGCAGCTGAAACAGTAGGGGTGACTCGGGAGTAAGGCTGGAAGGTGATTGCCCCTCCCATAAGGGATAAAAGTCAGACTTCAATGACGAAAGCTTTGCAGGAAGCAAAGTAGTTCAATAGATTCTGAGTCCTTCTTGAAGCTCTGGTTAGTTTTTTCTGGTACTTTGGTGGGTTTCTGTGATAATTGGAGACTTCTGTTTTTGGCAGCATTCCACAGCACTGAAAGGCATGTGCTTATCTTGGGGAACTGTTTATAATTAGTTCTGGCTGGGAATGAAATAAAATAGGTTTTGCTTTTAAAACAAGTTGTGTTTAATTACATTTGATGAAACCTGGGTCAGAACTACAGCAATGTATCCCATGTTGTTAATCCTACCTTATTTTGTTTCTACAGCTGCAACTATTAGACAGGGTTGCCTTAATGCTATAGCTTCATACAGACATGGGTGCACATTCTCATGTATATGTCTGATTGCAAAGTTCATAGTAGATGTAAGATGGCAATTTGAAAAGGAAATGTAGGTATATTTGACTGAATGACCTTGCCTATGATTGGAATCTTAGACATGGCACAGAATTCATTGATTTTAGCTATTATTTTTATGAAAGTAAGTGTATGCCTCTCTTTAAAGTTCAACATGGAGGTCCCATTATTCTTTTTTAAAAAAAACCATTTTTGCATCTATTTATAAAAAGGCCTGTGGCAATTCAGTCAAAGAATGAACTGACTTCAGGGGCTAAATCATATTTATATTATTAAATTAAGTTCCACCCCAAATTATATAGATAGGAATTATGCAGTGTAAAGCAAGAAGCAAGAAAATGTCCATTTTATAAAATCAGGAAAATCAGCTGTGATTATGAGAGGTTCTATTCTGTCCAAAAAAAGGCTCAGAAAATGTGTTACCATATCATTTTTGCCCTGGCATCTGATCTTCTAGACCTCAGGTCAAAAGCCATGCTTTTGGTTGTCTGGCATTGTTTTCATTCTATATCCTTACAATGTCAGCAGCAGCATGATGCAAGAAGGGCTTCTCATTGCAACTGTTTTGTTATGAAAAAGTCCAGCAATGTTTTCAGAGAAAATTTTCCACCCTTAAGACATGCATTACCCAGATCTGCCACAGGATGTCGTTCCTCATTGGGATTTATTTTCTTTAGAGGACCAAAACAGATAAAACATTTTTAACTCTTGTTTTTTTTTCCTTGTGTGCATACATTGCACAGAATTTATGGCCAGGATTCTTAGATACCTTTTCAATTATGCATGTACAAGTGAAAGTGAGAAGCTGTTTTATAGCCGACGGTTTCCTCTACTTCCTGCTCTATTGCTTTATAGAAGCCTCCCAAGTTTGCTCTCTCTTACTACTCTAAGTTCCCTTTGACCAGAATCCAATCACAGGATGCTCCAACCAGTGGTTCTAGTGGGTAATTTTAGTTGCTCCCCTCTTCCCTTTTCAGCTTGCGTCTTCCTAAAATATAGTTCAAAGGTAATAAGACCCTGCTGGCTTAATCATGGGACTATATGGAAGAAGGGAGAAATGGTAAAAATGGTTTTCTCTTGTGTTATAAAACCAGAAACATTTCTTCTGTTAACAAATGGAAAACACACATTTGTCATTGTAAGCAAAATTGGGTTTTAAGCCTCTGTTGTATGTTCAGTAAATATATAAGGTTGGGTAAATAAATTGGATGGTTTCAGATTCAACCGTATATTGAATAGATCCACTGAAATTAATGGGACTTAAAAATGGTGAGATCTCAGTAAGTGCATATGACAAAAGAGTTCCCCTTTTGAGCTAATGAACTGAGATAAAAATATTAGAAGAGTTAAATAGCACTTGCACATTATGTTCCATTCAAGTATGACTGTTTCTAAATTGTTCATTCTCAGCACTTTGAATTACCCAAGGCACCTCCAATTTTCAGAGTTCTGACCTTCAAGGAATAGTGATTTTAAAGGAACTGGAATCCTTCCATCCTAACACATTACAAAGTGGAAAGAAAGGAAGGAAGGGGTAAAAAGGAAAGGAAGGGTAGAAGGAAAGAAAGAAAGAAGAAAGAAAGAAGGAAGGAAGGAAGGAGGGAGGAAAGGAAAGAAAGAAAAAAGAAGGAAAGAAAGAGGTAGGGAGGAAAGGAAGGGTGGAAGAAAAGAGAGAAAGAAGAAAGAAAGAAGGAGGTAGGGAGGAAAGGAAGGAAAGAAAGAAGGAAAGATAGATTAATAACAAAGACAGGAAGCCCTTTGATTATGCTGAGAATACCCCCTTCCAAAACAAATCTGAATCCACTCCAGCTCTGCCTACTTTGGTGACCTCACTGCTTTCTCAATTATGGTCCTTGGCTATCCATTAAAATAAAACTACAGCCAAAGGCCACATGTCTGAGAAATTTGAAAATTGCACCACCGAACAGATCTGGAGCAGAGGTGGTATTCAGCAGGTTCTGACCAGTTCTGGAGAATCGGCAGTGGAAATTTTGAGTGGTTCCGAGAATCGACAAATCCCAAATTGCTGAAGTCTTATCTACTATATAACTATTTTACCTTTTTTTAGCTCTTATTCTTTCTTTTTTTTTTTTCAAATGGCATTTTCAGCTGAAAATGACCATTATTAAATTGTACAAATGAACCTTCAAAGGTTTATTTTTCCAGCCATATTCCTTGGGAGTTAAAATAAGCAGGGAGCAAACTACCAACTGTGAAAAGGCTACCAACTGTGCTCATCTAAACTTAGGTGTCCACTCTGGAGGTTACTTGGAGTTCTTTCATTCCTATGAGGTTCAAGCCAGGTCAAGCTAATTTGAGCTATAAGGCTAATTTATTGAAAAGTGCATACCTATACGGGCAACGCTGCCACTGAATGCCATGGCACTTTTATTTACTGCTGTAGAAAGTTCTTTCCTTTAGACAGAGCAGTAGATATAAGCTGGTCAGAGCCATATACTAAGAGTATAAATTTTCAAGTAAGCTCTGGGCATCTGTCTCAGTAGGCCTTGAAGTATCAGCCTCAATGCATTGGAAGGCTATAGATTGGCCCACAGGCTAGTTTGGAACACAGCTGCTCTTGCTATTTATTTAGGTTGCACATGGCAAGACCAGTTCTGCTATAAGACCCAGCAGCCGCAGAAGAAAAAGACAGAAGTCATCTACAACATACAGTATAATGATTACAACAGCTACTATGTAAGACAAGCAGGCAGAAAACTGGCAGAACGGGTCCATGAACACCAACTAGCAGTCAGAAGACATGATGAAAACTCTTTAATTTCATAACCTATGGACAGACTTAACCATAGTTTTAATTGGGAAACTGTGACCAGTCCTAGACCAAACCAAGTCCAAAAACACTAAGGAGTTTCTAGAAGCCTGGAACTCTGACTCTGACAACTTAACTATGATAGAAACACAGATGTAAACAATATCTATATACTATAGAGTATATCTATATTATAGTATATAATATCTATATACTATAGAGCAAAAGAGACAATCAACCAGCCAGAAAGAGACAAAAAACGCCCAAACACCTCCCCACCAGAAATCAGCACCCAGATTAGTATAGATTAATTCCAAGATTATCAAACTAACAAGTAATCAATAACCCAATCAAGGAACTGCCAAACAAGTCAACAGTAAACAATCCAGCCAAGAACTTCTAAGACCATCCAAGGGCAAGCCATTAGAACAGGGAGCTTCAAACCCAGGGCCACAGCCCACTACTGGCCCATGGTCTATTCATAACTGGGCTGTGTGAGTGGCAGGGCATATGTCTATGCACAGCTTAACTTCCATGGGTCTCAGGGCAGCGTGTTTGCAGTTCAACTTGCGCAAGTTGAGCTAGGTGTGCATGTGCATGCATGCTGGCCCGCCACTTGTTCAAGCTGAACTGCATGAACAAGCCCACTGCTCGCATGACCCAGTTCCCTTCTTTCCCTCCACTGGGCACCAAGCCACGGAGGTTCGGGACCGCTGTGCTAGAATATAAACTGAGAGCAAACCCCACTCCTTACTAGCACTGAGGATGTTACCTAGTTTGGGCAATGAAAACAATCGAGCTCAGAGAGCACCAGAACCGCTCATTTCAACCCTGAGCTACAAATATTCTCCTTTATTGATCCTGGAATCACAATGCAAGTTCAGCCCTTCCATATCTGCATGGAGTATCACAATATGGGTCAAGATGGTACGTTACAGCTTTTATTGTTTGGCATCCCCACCTTTCCCTTAACACGTGCCATGCTGAGCCAGTCTAAACTGTTCTCCACATACACACACACATATATAGAAAATTAACTTAAAAACCCTAATGAATTCAATTAAGCTGCAAATGGCTTGCCAGAATTTTAGGTTTAAAGTGTTGAGGCCTCTCTATGGACTATAAATGCTCTTATAACAAAATGAAATTCCTATTTGAATTGATAGGATGAGATGAGGATTGTCAGGCTTTTCATATCTCTTCTCCTGCCTGTGAAGTGTAACAGGCTGAGAGCCGATTGCTTCTGGGCAGAAGGAATGGTTGATAATTTTGCATTTGCTACTATAATGGACAAACCTGGTTTGCTTCTGACTTTATTGCTTCTGGCCCTAAAGGGCATTAATTCAAGATTAAATGCCCAAGACCAGCAGTAAAGCAGCAAGCACACTTCAGAGCAGAGCATCTCAAGGTGAGAATCCAGATATTTTTGGTGGTGTCAATGCTGAGAAGAAAGGAATATAATCTTCCAATGTGTTGACATATGACTAATTCCTAAAAAGTAGAAATAAAGGCTACACACTGGCTGTGCTGATATAAATCTTGATTGTTAAATTAATCCATCTTCCAAGCTCATTCAATACTTTAAAGCCTACAGCAGGGGTCTTCAAACTTGACAGCTTTAAGACTTGTGGACTTGAATTCCCAGAATTCTTCCTCCGGTCATGTTAGCTCAGGAATTCTGGGAACTGAAGTCCACAAGTCTTAAACTTGCCAAGTTTGAAGACCCTTGGCCTACAGCAACCAAATGGGTAGGGATAACACTCCATGCCACATCATAATATGCTATGTTCATACATGCAAATCACAAACACCATAACTAATCCTAATATTATGTGCCAATGCAACTCCTAGATTTTTCCTGTGTGAAATGTATTGTATGTAATTCTTATGTGTTAAGTATCAAGCAAAAGATAGAATAATAGATAGAATAATGGAAAGGATTTTGGAGGTCTTCTAGTCCAATCCCGTGCTCAAGCAGAAAACCTTATACCATTTCAGACAAATGATTGCCAATATTTGCTTAAAAACCTCCTGTGTTTGAGCATTCATCCATAACATTCTGGAAGCAAGTTATTCCACTGATTGTTTTAACTGCCAGGAAATTTCTTCTTAGTTCTAGAATCATGTAGCTGTTAAGAGACCTAGAACCTGATCAGACCAGGCTTTCTTTCTCTGGAAGTTCTAAGCTCTTTAATTGGATTCCAATCAACACTCAAACTGCCAGGATCCAGCTCAATGACCAATCACTTTATCTCTCCAAGGGCACACCTTCACAAAATTCCGTGAACCAGGATATCAGCAAATCCTGGAGGCTGTTTTGCAGTTAAAAGGCCACTTATGTCAATATTGCATCTAATTGCTTTCCCTAAGTTTTCCCATCCACGTTTTTGTACCACAGGTCAATGCCCTGCATAGTGATAAGATTGTTATTAGGAACAACCTCTTTAATATATGGGGTGATCACACAGAGGGCATGTTCTTTTTCTTCCAATTCTAGAAAGGTCCTAAACTAACCCCATTCAGTTTGAGGGAATGGTTTTTCTTTTGTCTTTTTTGCCAGAAAGATGTTTTGAAACAAATCTTTGTTCCCCTTTGTCAAGTAAGGGCTTATGAGACTTTAGGTTTTGTGTGTGTTTGTGTGTAAAACATAGATGAATAATGTCTCTCCTAAGGTTCAGATTCAGCCTTGAGCATGGCCAAAAAGAATTACAAATCATACTTTGTGTTGTTATCACCCCACCTTTTTTATATCAAACAAGGATTTACCTGGATCAGAAAAAGGCTTACCTTATTCCAGCACCTTATTTCCTATAGCAACCAATAAAATGCTAATGTAATTTCCATAGCCAGACATGAGGGCAATAATACTGTATTTTTCTCCATACTGATTGTATTTGAGAGGGTCCATATAATATTTGATCCATAGCTATTGGACATCTTATTCTCCACAAACCTGTCTATTTAATTTTTAAAGCCCTCCAATGTCATCCCAGTTAATTGAATGCAGTCATCCTATGAGCTGTGGTGGCGCAGTGGTTAGAATGCAGTACTGCAGGCTACTTCTGGCTGGCTGCAGTTCGAACCTCACCAGGCACAAGGTTGACTCAATCTTCCATCCTTCCTAAGTCGGTAAAATGAGGATATACCGCACTGTGGAGCGGTATATAAGTCTAAGTGTTAAGTGCTATTGCTATCCTGACCCGAAATGGATGATACGTTTTCTGTTCTTTCTTTCCCTACAAATGGTCACCCAGAATAGGCAGGACATACTAGAATCAAGCAAAAAAAAAAAAAAAAAAAGCAATTAGGATTATTCTATAATCTGTGGAATAACACAGAGATTCAGTAGTGGATAGTTCTGAATTTGTTGACACTTGATTTTTATATTGAATCATCATATTAATGTCAGTTCCATTATGTCAGTAGCCACATAGATTTTCTCCAGAACAATCTGTCCACAGCCTGATCCTTCAGCTCTTCCATTTTTGCATGCTGTAACTGAGTCCACCCACCTTGTAGAGGTATGCAAAGGTTATCCAGACTGGTTCACAGTTCATGTCCAGTGCTGGGGAAAAAGCACAAACCTATGTGGATAACTCCAGAAGCAGTGCAATTTACAGGGCTGTTCAGTGCTTCAGATTCAAGGGCTTTGGAGTTATGCTGGGGTTATTATTACCTTTATCGTCAGAATACAATATGTGTACAATGAGATTGGCTGAGCCTCCCTTCGTGCACCCCCCGCCCCCCCAACACAACTCACAGTGAGGACAGAAGTCCCTAACCCAATCCCAATCTTATTACACTATGTGATCTTGTTGCACAACATGTCGGCCCTGCAAGTCTGTCATACTGTGTTGACATGAAGTTATTTTCCGTTCAGAAGTCTGACAGCCCACAGTAGAAACTGTTCTTCAGCCTGTTGGTGCGGCTGGCTATGCTTCTATATCTCCTACCTGATGGTAGGAGAGTGAAGAATTGCTGACTGGGATGTGAGAATTTTCCTCACTCTTCCAAGGCAGTGAGCCCTATTGATGTAATCTAGTAGTGCTCATCACCCTCTACGGCTGTCAAACCAGCATAATGCAATATATGAGGATGTTTTCTATTGTGGACCAATAAAAGGAGGTCATCAGTAGTTGTTCTACTTTATTCTTTCGCAAGCCCCTAAAGAAATGGAGTCTCTGTCGGGCCTATCTGGCCACCTGGGTTGTGTTAATTTTCCAGATCTTCGCTGAGGTAGATTCCCTGGAATTTAAAGGAGGAAACTCTCTCTACAAGGCCCCCCTTGATGTAAAGGGGGGCAGGTTCCTCTCTCTTCTTCCAGAAGTCTAACACCATCTCCATCTCCACCGTAGCAAGCGTTCACATTCATTGCTCACTTCCAAACACATTTTTGCCTTTGAATCTGAAGCACTGCAGAACCTCTGCAATTGAGCACTATGTCCAGATCAAGCATGAGGTTTGTAAAAAGAGATCAGTTTTCTCCCACACGTTGCAAACACGAAACAGCTATAATGTTTTTTTTAGAGATGAAATTGCATGCTGGATTTCTATAATGGGAGGGGATGGGTTATGTTAAATTTCATTAAAACTAGTGCAGAGATTTTGAGCAACACTACAGTCCTTTACTTAAAAAAAAAAAAAAAAAGACCAGCAATAATAGCTTCTATCGTGGGGAAGGCCTGTGACACATTTTAGATTGCTTTGCTTAAAGAAATTTCAAGCAGGGAAATTCTATTTGTAAAAAAAAAAAAAAAAAAGATACTTCTTTCTGAATGAATGGGTAGGGAAACAGTTGCTTTGATCAAAAAAGACACATCAGAGGGAAATTTCATGGTTTTGATATGAAATAAACCGCAAATCAACTAAAGCAGATTTGAGGATAGGTAATCACATAACCACTCTGGGCATGTATAGCGGGAAAATAAAACAAAAACTCATGGACCAAATGATAAAGTTAAGAGGTTCTCACCTCTCTGCATTATCTCTCCCATGAAAGCACTAATACGGACCTGACTGTTTAAAGGCAGGTCTTCTCCTTTTACCTTTCTCTGTCATGTAAAATGATGATTTCTCCTGCAATTCCTAAAGCTACTATAGGCTTGCTTTTTTTTTTTTTTTTTTGCAGTAAACTAAAGCTCCAGATGAAGATATCAAGACTGGAGATTTGTAGAGGCCCAGAAGGAAAAGCACTTAGTTGCAAAGAAAAGCAACTAAGTTGATTAAAGGCCTGGAGACTAAAACATATTTTAGTCTCTTACAGTTGCAGGATTTGGGTTTGGCTAGTCTAGAGAAAAGGAGGACTTGGGATAGTAGTATTTGATGGGCTGCACAAAGAGGAAGGAGTCAACTTATTTTCCAAAGCACCAGAGGGCAGGACAAGAAACAATGGATGAAAACTAATCAAGGAAGAAGCAACCTGGAATGAAAGAGAAACTTCCTAACAGTGAGGACAATTAACCAGTGGAACAGCTTTGTCTTGAGAAGTTGTGGGTGCTTCATCACTGGAGGTTTTTAAGAGACTGGGCAGTCACTTGTCTGAAATGTTATAGGATTGAGCAGGGGGTGGACTAGAAGACCCCAAAGGTCCCTTCCAACTCTCTTCTGATTCTGATCTATCTGCTCTGCCTATGGGAAATGAAAATGTGTTCCTTATTACTCTACTCTGATGTGGGATCCATAATTTGGCTGAGTCCAATGCATTTTTGAAATGGAGTCAAAGCATTAAAAGTAAATAGAAGACCCCATTCTCCAGTCTAGTCCATTTATTCTTTCTTTAGAAAAGAAGCAGCTCAGATGAGTCCAGAGATACAAACTGCTTGAATAACAGGAAAATAAGATGCAATCATTACTCAATGGTCAGTTTCTCTGTTTGGTTAAACCAGATGCAGCAAGAACGGCACATGGCCACAACAGCAATGGTTAAACAATATACAGACGTAAAGGAAGATTTGTTTCACCGTCCCCTGGGTATGTTGCCTAATATAGTAGCCCTATTTTTAAATGGCAATAATCAACTATCTCAAACGTTCCTTGATCTCTAATGGCATTTGCTCAACAATCTGCTTGGTTTCCTGAGAACAAGGCAGAAACTCTGGGCACAGAGCCAGAAGGTGTTCTTTCCCAGGTGTATTTAGTTAGGATACTGCTTCATTAAGCTGCATTAATTTGCTCCACCCCTTGTTGTATTTTACAATTCATAGAGAACACAAACATTTCAGCTGACACCTGATCAGGCTATAAATAGAAGGGCTGCTGCAGCTGTTCTTGTCTTGCAGCTGTACTGATGGAAATAAGCTACCGTGGAGCTGATGGCTTTGCTGAAGGGAGGCAGATTCTTAAAGATTCCTAGTCTAAAGGAATGGTACCTCTAGTTTAATCTGTTTAATTTAGCATTCTTCAACAAGGTCCCAACGTGGGACCTCTTGGTGGAAGGAATGATCCCTGCTGTGTATTGTTGCTCTGGGGAAGCTCTTTGACCTTAGCTTATTGGACACCCAAACTCTGCCACCTCATTGAGCTGATATCTAAAAGAAATAGTAACAGTGATTAGTCTTTGAATCAGCGTTAGATGCAAAGTTGGGTTCTCAGTATATTGCTAACTGTCATTTCCTAGCATATCTAGCCAGCATTAGTAAAAAGGGAAAGGTAATGGGGCTCCATTCCAATGACATCTGGAGGGCCATACCATATGATAGGGAGATGGTTTCTTATAACTTCAGGCAGATTATATTTTGGATCTCTACATCCATGGGCTGGTTTTTATATTTGTGCTTGTTATTCCTAGTTATCTTTCAATCTGCCCTCCTTTACTGACACTTAAATTCAAACACACCTTGAAACAAAATTCCTACTTGGCTTTAGCTCTCCTGATTGTGCCTATGATTGCAATATCCAATAAATTATTGGTGACAACACTTGCATGTCCCCTTAAAAATATTTGACTACTTATTTCTGAAGATTAGCTTATAATTATTAGTATGCTGGGTCCTCTTTTTTCCCTTCTTGGCCCAACTAGCAGCTGTATTAGGAATTAAGCCCTGAAGATTTAGGCCACTTGCAAACTCAGCTTTTGAATACCAACCATTACTTTTTCCCTATAAGTAGTACAATCCTATACATACCCACTTAAAGATAAGTCCCACTCAGATCCACCAGGAAAAAACTAAATCTAAAATGAATCTGACTTTTTCCAAGGTACACAATGTTTCATTCTGAGAATTGGTAATATTTCTGAATATCTTTGGCCAGCAATGCAATATGTCGTCCATCATGTTACATCTCCTTTATTGAAGTTGCCGTAGCTGTATGTTCTAAAATCGTTTTATGCCTGATCTAGTCTTCTGTTGTTGTGCAACCATCCTGTTTTTCAAGCAATCTACTTGCAATCCCATTTTGGGCAAACAGCTGAGTTTCATGCTGTTGGAATTACGTCAAAGCCTGCAATCTCCTCCCTGTATATAATTTCAACACCAGCAGTGGTAAGGCTTCCAGGTGAGATTGCAACTACTGTCACCGAATGATCAAACTCCCATTAGGAGAGTTTGATCTCTACACATCCTGGTTAATGAGTTACCAAAAGGAAACGTGCGAGTGAGAGAGATTTACCAAAACTTGTATTGCTATCTCCTCTCCTTTGGCAATAGAAGTCAGAAATTTCTCTAGCCAATCGAAAATTTCAAAGTGTCTCTAAAAAAAATAGGAACTGATGCACACTCCAACTATTTAAGAGTGTCATCTTTTATTCTCCTGAATAATACAGCATTATCCTGAAAAATAAAATATAGGTTTTGATGGTGCTTGAGATGGATGTTTAAAACGAATGACTCGGTAATTCTACATGATTCATCCATGATTCATAATAGTAAATTAAAATAGGTGGACATCAAAAGCAAATTTAAATTAAGTGCCTAGAAACTTTAACAAACAGTATGTAACATTTTTGGTTGGTAGAAAACTATTAGAAATACAATATGCTTTAGTGATAATATTTTTAATTATGTTCTTTGTTTCAGGGATGAAGACAGAAGGAAAACAAGATGTAGGAAAAAGATATAGTTGTGTATCGTTGAGTTTAGGAGTCATAATACCAGAGCTTAATCAAGTATCTAAGTAACACAGCTAGAAGCTCTCCTTAATATTAATATCACTAAATAAGGTGATAATGGAGAAGGAAGATTGCTTGGGGTGACAAAGTTTTAGGATATATTGGCTGGGTAGAGATTCCATAGATTCCCTCTATGGAACTAAAGACTAGTTCAACCTTCAATCCTTTCCCGAATGCAGGAGCCCAATGCATCTCTCATATAATTGCCCAGCAGGGGTGGGATTCAAATTTTTTAACAAACAGATTCTGTGGGTGTGGCTAGGTGGACAGGGCCATGTGATGAGGTGGGCGTGGCTTCTTCTTTTTGTAGCACCCACCCACGCTCCATTTTTTTTGCCTCCTGGGCCTCAGGGAAGCCTCCTGGGGGCTCCCAGGAGGCTTCCCTGAGGCCCAGGAAGGCAAACAACAGACAGTGGGGGGGGGGGGCAGCACATACCCCCGTGTGCCCCTTTTTGCCTCCTGGGCCTCAGGGAAGCTTCTTGGGCGAAGCAGTAAGACAGCGAGGGGGATCCCGGCACAGCTGATTGTCGGGAGAAAAAAAAGAAATATCTTAAGGAGTGACTGGGTGGGGGAGAATGCAGTCAGTGATGTCGGGCATGCACACGATGTCGGGCATGTGTGATAAGGACTGACTGAGAGGGGAGAGGAGGGGTGGGCGAAGAGGGGCAGGACCAGCCAGGGGTGCGATTTGCCGGTTCTCCGAACTGCACAGAATCATAACAATTGGTTCTATAGAACCTGTCCAAAGTGATAAAATCCCACCTCTGGTTGCCCAGCCTTTACCTGCATCTATTTAGCATCTCCCTGGTAACTGATTGGTTTGCCTTTGCTAAGGGTAAAGCTTGAATCCAACTCTTGTGCAAAATAGTATTCATAAATGTTCTACTGCCAGTTTTCATTATCAAGGAGAAAAAATAAGGCTGGAAGGATCCAGCTTTCTAGATGAAAAGAGTGGCAGAATGAGACAACCTTTCAGGCAAGCTGGAGCAAGAACAAACAGAATTGCCTTGCAGTATAGCTTGCAGTGCTTTTGATGGGGTGGTGAGCTTGCTTTTCTAATTATGTGTTTATTATGGCTTGTTGCAGACTAGCAAGTCTTTTGCAGCATTCCTCTATGTTCTGGCACAAGTCTGGAAAATACTGACTCATAAGCATTATCTGTCTTGTCCAGGATCCAGGACAATTTCATACTGGGTGTATATAATTTCCAGGAATGCAATACTATATTGCATTGTTATTGTTGAAGGGTAAGATTCTTCCAGCCCAGCCAATTGCAATAAATATTAGCGTCTCAAAATAATAATAAAAAGTTTACTCTATGTATCACCTTCTTTCAGCTGCTTGGTTTTCCTACAGAGTTACCATTTTTGAACCAATTGCAAAGAGTAGCATATACTGTACATAGCCTCAATATTTTGTAGAGAAAGAAGGCAATTCTTGAGTTTTTGAAACCGCTATTAACCTGCCTTGAAACAACCTGCATTGGCTACCTGTTTATTTCAGAGCTTAGTGTGTAAAATCCTTATTTAGCATCCTCAAACAAATGAAGATCTCCTTGAAGAATTGTTCTACCTGAACTTGTTCTGCTCTTGGTCCAGTGCCTGCTAATACTGCACTGCCTTCTATTGATTTTGAAGTGCTAGTATGCTCAGAGCTGGACATCTTGACACTTCCCCTTTAATTTCCCACTATGTAATTAACAGAACATATGGATCAAAATCAGTAAAAGTGACAGGAAGAGATGTGTCAAAAGTATAGAAAGGCTAAGCCATTACATGCTTGGGAAATGAGGATAGAAAGTCAGTCAAGGGGGTTAGAACTGCAAATGAATAAATATAGCAGTCAAGAGTTTGATGTGTGTGGGTGAAAGTAATAGCACTTAGACGAGAGGTGGTATTCAGCAGGTTCTGACCAGTTCTGGAGAACCGGTAGCAGATATTTTGAGTAGTTCAGAGAACCAGCAAATACCACCTCTGACTGGCCCCACCCCCATCTATTCTCTGCCTCCCAAGTCCCAGCTGATTGGCTGGGTCTTCTTTTGTTGCCCCACACAGGAGAAGGGAGCTGGAAAGCAGGTTGGTGGGGTGGGGGGGGAATGGGGATTTTGCAGTAACCTTCCCCCAGGAGTGGGGTGGGAATGGAGATTTTTGCAGTATCCTTCCCCTGCCAGACCCATCAAGCTACACCACATCCATAAAGCCATGCCCATAGAACCGGTAGTAAAAATTTTTGAATCCCACCACTGACTTAGACTTATATATCACCCCATAGTGCTTTACACACTCTCTGGGAAGTTTACAATGTAAGCATTATTTGCACATTCCCCCAACTATCTGGATCCTCAGTTTACCGATCTCAAAAGGATTGAAGGTTTAGTTAACATTGAACCCCACCAGGATCAAACTCTAGACTGTGAGCAGAGTTAGTACACAATACTGCATTCTAATCAATGTGCCACCATGACTACTATCATACCAGTGACTCTTATCCTAATATCAGTGGAGACATGGAAAGCAGGAGAAGATAGTGCCCATTGAAAGAGTTATTAGCTGGGTAGGAACAGAACCAATAGAACTCTCATATTTGGAAAAAAGAGGGTATCAACCCCAAGCTTTCCCACCTTTTGGCTCTGCTAGCTGAGAAGGACATTTATGAATCTACCAATGACAAGGAAGTCAAGCTGGGGAAAACTCATGATTGGTGCAACAGTATTGTTTTCTTCTTTTTGAATAAACTCTGCATCTTAGGGCTGTGATGAATGGGAGCCCAAAGGGTTTGTGATGGAGAGCGATGAATAAGTTCAAGGAAATTGCAACCAAACTTAAGAAATAATTATCTTCATTTGTTACAATGCCTTAGGCTCAACCAACAGAGGGACCAGAACACACAGTAGCTACTTTTTTGAACTACAGTCAGTTAAAAATGAGAAGCAACAGAGTTCTTAGCTCCAATAACATGCATACACATTTATTTAGAAATAAGGTCACACATTACCTTCCTACTTCCCTAGAAGTGATACAAATATTTTGATAGTATTCTGTTCTGTTCTTCCTGCTTCAAGTTGTCTTCTGTTCTTGTTTTGAAATGTTTGAGAGTTTTGCATGTTTATTTATTTGGAAAACCACTGCAAAGAAGGAAAAACTTCCTGACTATCTCGGTAGCCAACCAATCATTGTTGCAATGAGCCTGTTTTGATGCCAAATTGGAAATAGGACTGTCATTTGGTTTTGACTGAGAATGGGGTTGTGTCAATTTTTATTTCTGTATGAATTATTATGAGTGAATTTCCATTGTGAACCATTACAGTGGCTAATTTACTTTCCATAAAAAATTCTATCTTTCAAGTTCTCCTCCCTCTCACTTAGACATAAAGTTGAAGAGATAGTATCAAGGATCACACGAAACTGATTCAGCAGATTATCAGCCTTAGAATTTGGTAAGTATCGACTCAGCTAGCAATCAATCCTGGGTTCAGGAGAAGTCAGTTGATGAGGATCCTAATTCCAGCCAAATCTTTTTAGGAAGAGTATTGAGAAGATGATTAGCCTCCAGAAGTAGATTATTTGGACCCCTTCCATTCAGGACTCAGACCTGGTCATAGTATCAAGAAAAGTATTGATCATTCTGGTCAGTTTGGCAGGCTTGAGATGAGGGTTGGTGTAGGAGATTGGGAGTGGGAGGCACACACTACAATGGTTCCCATTTTTCTGGAGCTGATTTCAATCAGTATTGTTGGGGCTGGGGTGGGTATGGAGTCCTACTTTGTAGTGAGGAATGACTCAGAGATCTACTCTTTCCCTGGTGATACAGAATCAGTTGAGAGGACTTTTGATATCAAAGTTCCTATGGAGGAGGCAATAAATCTCATCAAAGAGAAGCCTAGATTAAGATACCTCACAGTCCCAGGCTGGATAGGAGAAGAGGAGAAAGATGTTCAGGTAGCTACATCCCAGAATTTCTCAGGATAGATCTAGTTAGATGATTATAGCCTTAGTTTGGCAAGATTTTGCCCATTGGATTTCTCTGTGTTGTTTTGGGGCTTGAGCTTGACACCCCACTCTTATTTAACATCTAGATCAGGGCTGTCAAATTCCTGGTCCATGGGCCAGATGCATCATGTGCTGGCCACACGCACAACTAGTTTAGCAAAGGGGGGGGGGGGAGTCCGAATTGGACATATGATGCTCCATGACGATGTAAATTTGACACCCCTGATCTAGATGAAGCTGCTGAGTTAAGTCATAAATTAACATGTAGTATGGTATCATAACTCTGTTATTTATGGGATAACCTTTGTCTAATTATTTCTGCCATCATGTAAGATTAGGAAGGGTAGGCATGATCTAGAATTCACCAATTAAACAGACACCCAGAGCTGGGCCTTCTCTTTCACTGCTCCCATCTTCTGGAATACCCATCCCTCCAGAAAAGTTGACTGGCTCCATTCTTGTCTTTCTTTAGAAAAGCACTAAAAACCCACTTTTTCAGTTACTTTTAGGAAATGATAATATATCTGTTATCTTTAACATAGAATTTTAGTCTTCTACTCAGTACATTTTACCATGAGCCAGTAATCTGTAATTACAAAACTGATGAAAACTGAAAACATCACAGCCATGTTGGCTGAATGCCCTTGAAAAATATTCTCAGCAATTAATGTTGAACTCTTGGTTTGCTGTCACTGCTTCTACCTTCTATTGCAATATAGCAATAGAGGATAAACATGTTCTTTGTGTCAGTACTCCTGTAGCATTAAGAGGACTTGCAGTTTTTATCTGGTAATGTTCAAGGACTGCAAATTAACAAAACAGCCCAGCAGCCTATGTAGAAATGGGATCCAAATACTTTCATTAATTAGCCAAAGCTTATGGCTTTGAAGCACTGTGCATTCTTGCTAAATAAAAAGAAAATAATATAAAAAGCATACATGCTTTTAGCTGAAAAGGTCTTTGTTGATAGCTTTTACCTCATCATTTTACCTCATCATAGCCCATATGAATACCACTGAGGGTGGGGTACTGTGTAGCATTAAAGGGGTAAGATCTAGAGTTTGAATGCATCTCACATGTGCCAATGTTGACCTTTATTCATCCTTGCCAACATATGCCCCTGACTGTCATGGGATCATTACATGAATCATTGAAACTCATGTGAGTTCTGACTTCCCAATCCCTTTTTTACCTAGCCTCTTATAACAAGTCATAGCCACAAAATGAGATTGGTAATTTACCCCCTGCTTCAAAGCAAGACATTGAAACCAACATTACCTAAAGAGTCTTGACATTCAAAATCAACCTGGGTATGTAATCCTCTCTCCTGCCCCCACTTCCCCAAAAGAGAAACCAGGAACATTAACTGAATTGCTCAATTGGGAATATTTCTAGAGAAGTTAATTCTCTCCTCATGGTTGTCATCTATTTGTTTATGATATTCTAAAACTTAGTGGCACTTTCAAACTGAAGCTGAATGGTGTTCTTCCCTTAGAATGGATTTCAGTACTTATGTTGCTAATGAGCGACACCACCACCATTGCACCTGCCCTATAAAACATCCTCCCCCTCCCCAAAGATAGGCCTACTGTTTTTTTGGAGGCCCTACTGGTTTTATCCCAGATACTGGGGCTGGGATGTTGGTTATGGGAGTTCTAGCATATTAGGTAGTGTTTGTTTTTCTTTTGTTGGATTTTGTGGAATGCTTTTGTTTTTATTCTGTTTGCTTTGCTACCTGGACTTTCATTGGATAAGTGACCTATAAATTCATTAAATAAATAAATGACCTTTAATTAGAGCAATTAGATTTTTCCTGCTTTATTATCAGAGAGGAACAATTATATTCACCTTGCTATCCTTGAAATAACATTCAGGGATAAGATGCTTGAATATTTGCTTCTGTACAATAATTATTACTGTGTTTCCCCATAAATAAGACCTAACTGGAAAATAAGCCCTAATGAATCTTTTGGAGCAAAAATTAATATAAGACTGACTCTTATTTTCGGGGAAACACAGTAGTAACAATGTATCTTCCTTCCTTTCTGGAGGGAATTTATTCTGGCTCATATAATACTAATTAAATACAGTATACTGATACAGCAAGTACAGGACCCATTCTCAGGGGGGGGTGTATGGGAGAATTGCCCATGTCACTGGATGGTTCATATCCAAAGTATATTTCAGTGTTGGAATTATTAAACAGACTGATACTGTTCATTCAAGTTGTGCTCAGTTCTTTTAGTTTTCCAGCACAGTCCAGTTCATTGGATCATTGGACCAAAAAAAGGTGAAAAAACAATTCCCTTACCTGAAGAATGGTAGAGGTAAAAATGGGAGTGAGGAAAATACCTTTCTTCCTTTACTTTCTCCCAAGCAGTGTTGCTGAACTGTGGCAATTTTAAGATATCTGAACTTCAACTCCCAGAATTCCCCAGCCAGCATGAATTCTAGAAGTCAAGTCCACACTTCTTTAAAATGTCATAGTTAAGGAACACTGCTCTAGAGTATTAGGACGTAATCCACATCTGCTGTTTTGGCACTTTTGATCCAAAAAACACTCATAGGCCCAGGATCTCTGATGGTCACCCAGAAAGATATTTATTTTAATAAAACCGTGCCTTCATCGGGCAAGGAGGGCTAAGAGTCCTAATTTTTACTTTAAATCTAAATCAGGCTTCAATTCAAAGATACGTTTAACTTAACAGTAAAATTTTCAGCAGCACCAACCCACATATTTTAATATCTCATATCGGGACCATGTCACAAATGAGGAAATTCTACAGAGGAGTCATTCAAGAAGAGTCTCATAGTGACAGAACAAACAATGTGCTTTGCTAGACAGGTGCTCCACATGAGAGAGCAACCTCTAGCAAAGACTGCAATCAATTGGATACCACTAGATGGTCAGAAAAAAAGAGGAAGGCCACAGAAAATCTGGCACCAAACATTTCAGGAAGATCTGAAAAACATCAACCTAAATGGAAAGATGCAGAGACTATAACTGTGGACCTAGAACTATGGATATACTTCTAGCCCTGATATGCTTGGCACCAAGCCACAACATATAAAAGGCAGGCTTTGTTTAATTTTATAGCCAGTACATCTATCTTGCCTTGTTGTTTTCTTTCTGGTGCACTCAGTATGGGAGCATACAGCATACAATCAAACATGGATTTATTTATTTGGCATTATCTGCTTTTTATTTTATTTTTAGAACATTTTAATATTTGAAGGTATGTTCTCATCTCCCCACGGATTTCAATTATTGGATGACTTAGAAAATAAATGAATAAATAGATCAATGAATCAATTGCCTTTGAAGCTGCTTGTTCTAAAAAAAATAGAATAATAAAATCTTTTAGGAATGCACTTCCTTAATCAGCAAACCAAAGTCAGAATGAAATTAATACTAAATTAGAGAGCACCAAAATATTACCATGATAGCAACATCATGGTACAACTTGTGACTTAAAGGTCTTACCCTTTTTATGACATGAGAGTGAATCATTGGGCCTAATTTCCTGTGTTGGGTTTGCAGTGTATGCAAGTTACTATATTTTATCTGGATTGGCTAATCTTTCTTGAGGAAGTCTCAAGAAGGCAGAAGATTCCTCAGAAAAGCAATATATTTTAAGCATCATAGAGTGAGCCAACATGCTTCCTTTTACAGAGAGACTATCTCATTTCTGTGAAGTTAATTGTCTAAACTCTTGTATATCAGTATACTATTAGGTTGGAAGTACAGAATAGCCACTGGTAAGTAATCCTTAATATTAAACATGCTTCTGATTGATGGTTTATACCAGGAAGAAAGAGTTCAAGACATTGCTGTCTATCAAGATAGCACACAGGCACAGCTTTACCTTTACTGAGAGGAAATGGCATTCTGGGAGACTGACCCCAGCTAGGACTTTAGAAAATGGACATCTGAAGATTAAAAAAATAATAAATGAAAAAACTTAAAAGTATTCATGACTAGCACTTAATCATGATAGTAAAAAATTAGAACCCTGCCCAAGTTGAATGTTCTATTTGAAATGGCACTGATTGTAATCTCAGGCCACAAAACCTTTCATGACTGACAAAGTACAGCAAAGAGGTTCATATGGAGTAGTGAAAAAAAAGAGAGAGTACGATTTAAAATTTTGTGAGATTGAAAAGTAAGAGGTGGTGCTTAATAGACCTGTAAAAAAGATTTAAAATTTCATACAAATGTGTTAATTCAGAAGATTTTAAAGATTAAAATACAAGTGAAACCAGTTGCTTGAAGAAGGTTGTGGAGCTTTGTCTTGTATATGTCAGCTACACAACATTATTGTATGCTCAAAAGATTGGATACTACCCACAATGGAGGAATGGTGTTGAAGATGATGGAACTTGCATAGATGGCTAAATTAACTGATTTCATTAGAGAAAAGACAATATGTACGTTTATGGCTGACTGGGAATCCCTTGCAGATATTTTGTATGAAATGGGGGGAAATGCACTTATGATGTGTGGTGATAATGATTAGAAAAAGTGAGGTTTTTTTAATAAGCATTAGTAAAGGATATAACTGTAATCGTACTTGTATTTGCTACAAAGGAACGGGATGCTTCTTTCTTTGGGTACTTTTTCTCTTTCTGTCTTTGTTCTTTTTATTTTGCATTAGTTTCTGTTAATTTCTATATGTTCTTTAATACAGAGAGAGGGAGAGAGGGAGAGAGATAGCTTGCAGTCAGCAGTTGGGGAAGAAAATGGAAAGGAAAGGGAGAACATATTGCTAAAAATATTTCTTTAATGTTTTCATTTTCTTTCGTGCTCGATATTTCCATAATGTTTTTATGTATGTTTTCTTCTTGCTCAGTAGTACAGTGGGTTTTTTTGTGTGCTAGTCAGCTGTTATTGGTTAATGTAGACTTTGCTTTTCCTTTGCATTTCATTATTCTAATAATAAAAGTATCTCTTTCTTTATAAAAAAATAGAAAAATCTGGAATGGCACAGTTGTCTGTGGTTGAAATTTATCTACATAATGCACATTACCTCAGTATGCCCACCTATGTTTTCATATTTATGAACCTCTGCTGGCTGGGTTCATAAAGACATGATAAAATCTGTAGTGAGGATAATAAAATAAAGTTGCCTTCCTCCGCTCCGAAATATTACAAATAATCAATCTATATTTGATCTTATCACAATTAGGCAAGTTTATGTAATATTCAAAGACAATACCTGGGCTTCCATATCATCCCACCCCTGCAAATATCCAGTTATTGAGGACAGCCTGAGCGTTGTGTTTGTAGTTTACAACTGTAGCATTCAGGAAGAGACTGATGGAACAGTCTCCGCATTTCCCAATCCAATTCTCAGACTCTTTTAAGTGTTAACATTTTGAACACTTGTCTAGTTTTAAACTATGTCTAGATGTGATGCTGGCTTTTGAGATTAAAGCATCCCCAACAGAGGGCAGCCTAACCTCTGCTGAACACCTACAGAGAAGTTATCATCTCTCTGGGTTCCACTCTCAAAAGGTTTTTCCCTATAATTTAGTTGGAATTTCTTCTATTTAAATCCTTTACTCCATGTTGTGCATTCCAAAGACAAGAAAGTAAGTCTTGACCTCTCGTATAACAACTTTTCAGATATTTGAGAAGTGCTACCATTTGCTCCCTCAGTCTTCTCAAATACCATGTGTCAATTTCTTTCCTCCCAATGCCCGGGCTTCCAAAACTGTTCTTCAGAGCTATCTCCCATTTTCTGAGCATCAGAAAACTATATGGATATAAAAAAAAATTCTCCCTATTGCCAATCCCTTTCCTGCATGAGACTGGTGAATTTCAAGGGTTTCGTTTTGCTCTCCTCCTACCAAAGGTCACCATTGGCAGCAGTCCTATTGCTCAGAATAAAAAAGTTGGAAGGGACCTTGAAGGTCTTCTAGTCCAACCCCCTGCTCCAGCAGGAGATCCTGTACCATTCCAGAGAAGTGGCTATCCAGTCTCTTCTTAAAAGCCTCCAGTGATGGAGCACTGTTCTTAATGTGAGATGGAGTTAGGACTGAGGAGAATGTGGGCTTTAAAGGATAGATATAGACTGGCAAGTTTATTTTAGACATATGTCAAAACTTCTGTGGGAGTTTTGCCCAATTAACCAAAGGGGAAGGGGGCTGCCTGCACTAACCTAAATAGGAGCGAGGCTGACCTACATGTTAGCAGTCACCAGACTGCCCCACCAACAGAATGCTGGGAAAGTGGGATAAAAAGGAAAATGCTATTTTAAGACCAGAACAGCTGAATGTATCTTAAATTTGCCTCAGGTATGTGCTGAGCGTCAGAGGAAGGCAACACCATGAGAGCAAAGGCAATGAAAAAAAGATTGTGAGTATTTGTTTCAGGGTTACATGAAGAAATAGTTCTCTGGGCAACGTTCTGTGCTTCTGTTTCTTTGAATCTTTTAAAAATGTGGACCCTTGAACTGGATACAGAGTAGCAGAATAAATGGAATAATTATTTCCAATCGAAGGGGAGTGTAGCATTTAGGAAACACTGCTCTAGATGACAATTTCTATCAACTGTAATCTGCATGGCCAATAATAAGGATTATTGCAATTGTAGTTCAAAACTGCTGAAGTACTAGGTTGTCTAACTCTACTATTTCAGTCACATTGTTTCCCATAGCATGCTAAATGTGAGTCGGTGGAGAGAGAAGCAATCAGAAATTTTTGAAGAAATAAGTCTTCTCAAACTTGAATAAAGGTAGTCCTTGACTTATGACCAATATTGAGCCCAAAATTTCTGTTAAGTGAATCATTTGCTAAGTGAGTTTTGCCCTGTTTTACGACTTTTCTTGCCACAGTTGTTAAGTGAATCACTGCAGTCAATACCAGTAAACTGGTTGCTAAGTGAATCTGGTGTCAGGATTCTGGCAGTTACTCCAATTAAATCAAGAGCCTCGAGCCACACTTCCAAAACTAAAAAAGATTTATTTGAAGGTAACATTCTATGTCCGATATTTACCTGGGTGTAGCCAACTCTGAGATATGTAATTCACTGTCACCCTTAATCCTGCTTCCCCCCCCCCACCTCTTTGGGTGTACCATCCAATGAAAAACATCCATAGCCAAGAGTTATCAATCATGCTCTCCAATTAGATTTTTGCGTGTGGCAGAAGCTTCAGTTATCTAATCAGTTTTTGAAGAAAATATGAATGGAATGTACTTTCGATTCCACACTGCCTCTTACTCTTTGAAACTCCCCCCCCCACTTCTTTCTGTTGTCAACTATAAAATGTGTATACAAAATGTTTTATGAGTTGACATCTGGCTTCCCCATTGACTTTGCTTGTCAGAAGATCGCAAAAGGGGACCACATGACCCCGGAATACAGCAAAGGTCATAAGTATGAACCAGTTGCCAAGTTGGTCACTGATCACATGATCATGGGGATGCTGTAAAAGTTGTAATTGAAAAATGGTCACGAGTCACATTTTTTTCAGTGCCGTTGTAACTTTGAACAGTCATTAAACGAACTGTTGTAAGTCAAGGACTACCTGTACTCAGTGAGCAAAGGCTCAGGACAACCCTGCGTGTGAGACTTCTTCTCAATAGAGGACTGCAGAGTTCATCAGACAGTAGTTAAAAATGTAGGTGGACTGAAAACAATTTTTCCAAAAATGGTTGGACCGATAGGGAAAGCCAGCACAGATGCTTTGGCTAACACTTTATTTCCCAAGCAGTGTATCCTTTATAGCATTATCTCCTCCTCCAATGCTAGGCTTCCAGCAAAAATAATCCTCAGTTTGGCATGAAAGTAGTGTTTTCATTCAAGTCATGGGCTATTTTGTTTGAAAGCTTCATTTGTGAACTGGTCTTGCATGTTCTTACATGCAGCCTTGCAGAAGCCATGCAGGGAAGATCTGTACTAGAATCCCCGAGTCCTCACATTCTAGGCATTATTTGACCTCTCCAATCCAATGTGATTTCCCAGGGTTTTCTACCGCAGGGGTTCCCAAACTTGGCAACTTTAAGACTTGTGGACTTCAACTCCCAAAATTCTCCAGCCAGCTGGCTGGAGAATTCTGGGAGTTGAAGTTCACAAGTCTTAAAAGTTGCTACATTTGGAGATCTCTGTTCTACAGGGTTGAGAGAGGAGGGAGGAGAGACAAGGAATTATGAATCTGGCATAGTTGGATGACCATCAGGAGACCTTTTTTGGTGAGAAATCCAGGTGTGAAACCATGTAAGTAACAAGAAATGGCATCTGGATTTTGTCTCTTAGCATACCAATGATACCTCACTCCATGGTGACAGATGAGCTTCCCCACTGGCCTCATGTAGATGTGAAAGAGGAGAGGGGAGAGCACTGTACTCTGAGGCACCCCACACAATAGAGGCTGAGGATGGGACTCTCCTACCAATCATCACCAACTGGAATCTGGAAGAGGCTAGTCAGCAAGATTATATTGCCCACGTCCAGTCCTCTAAATTGATCTAGATGGGTACCATGGTTGACAGTGTGAAAAGCCACCAAGAGGTTAGGTAAGGCAAGGATGGATGCACAGTTCTACCTCATTCATGGGAATCCAAAAGCATGACCAATGCCATTTCCACCTCACATCTGGAAAAGGAACCAAATAATCTATTTCCCCCAGGTCCCTCTGAAGCTATTGTGTTACCGCCTTTTCTTCCATCTTCCATTAGAAAAGGAGGTGAGATTGTTCAGTATGGAAGGATACAGTGAGGTCTTCTTGAGGAAGGGGCAAACCAGGGGTGGGATTCTACCAGTTCGCACCTATTCTCTAGAACCAGTTGTTAATATTCTAAGCAGTTCAGAGAACCGATTGTTAGAAGAAATTACTGGCCTAATCCTGTGAGGAAGGCAGGAAGGAAACATTCTGGTGTTGCTTACAGAAACTGCCTCTCCGTTAACCCTTATTACATTCTTGGCAGGACTAGACTTCCTGTCTCCAGAACTTCTCTGGAGTTTTTTTCCCCTCCTTTGCTGGTACTTTGCTTGTGTGGAGTGACCATTCAAAGTTACAGTGGCACTGAAAAAAGTGACTTATGACCATTTTTCATACTTACGACTGTTGCAGCATCCCCACAGTCATGAGAGGCCAGGTGAGGAGATGCATGCCTCGATGTGAGTGATGTTGAATTGGCCACCCCCAGCCAATATTTTTATTTATTTATTTTTATTTACATTTATATGCCGCCCTTCTCTGGAGACTCAGGGCAGCTTACAGTCTATGGAGCACCATGCTAAGTGCTCGGCAATAGCCTTCATTCCATTGTATATGCCTGCTTATTACTAGGGCTTTTGGCCCCCCCAAGCGGCATTTTTACAAAGTCAGCTTATTTCCCCCAACAATCTTGGGTCCTCAATTTACCTACCCTGAGGGGATGGAAGGCTGAGTCAACCTTGAGCCTGGTGGGATTCGAGCCTGCACTAATTGTAGGCAGCTTGCACTAAGTGCTAGATGATTAACAGCCTGCACCACCAAGGCTCAATAACATGACCACTAAGCCAGGTCCACTCAGTCACATGACCACCAAGCCACGCCCACCACCTAAGCTACGCCCACAGAACCGGTTGTTAAAAATTTGAATCCCACCCCTGGGGCAAACCAAGGCCTCCTTAGGAGGTAAAGGAACAATCCCCACTCCATTCAAAGAATTGCTAGAATCCACTCCCATTAATACACACACACACACAAACAGAGCCATGTTAACAAGCTAGGAGGAATCCAAAGAATAGGTGGCTGAGCCCACAGTTCTGAGGACTTTGTCCGCTTTTTCAGGTTCAACAGGTTCAAGCAGTTCCCAAATAACTGGACAAGTCACACCTGGCTCAACCCACACATCTCTTCTGGGCCTTTGACAAGTGCAGTGTCCATTCTGGAACGAATCCGAGTGACTCTATCCAACAGAAGGTGTGCAAATTCCTCTGCACATCTCTGGAAGAGGTTCTCCACACCCCCTTTAACCAAGAGGGCCCATATCAATCAAAACAGGATTGTGGAGCAGCCATTTGAGGATGCAATGAGGTTGGAGAAGTAAGCCTTAATAGTGGCTCTAATCCACGTTTGGTCAGATTTGCCCTTTGTTGAATGCCAGCAAGACTCTAGATGCCTTTTATTCTGTTTTATCTCATCCAATGCGTCCATACCACATAAGGAGTGTCAGGCTTCCCCAGAGGAGAGAGATTGCATAAGCACAATTCTGTCCAAGGCCTCAGCTATCCCCTTAATCTCAAGTGGCAACCAAGGATTCCAAGGTCTGTGCAACAGACCAACAGGGACAACTCCCAGTGCCCCTGAGACCTTGCCAAATCCAGTAGTTGCCAGGGGCAAATCACTCTAATGGGTCCAGCCTCCCTGAAGTGGATAGTGGCTCTAAAGAATCCCATAGAAATCAGGCATGATCCAACAATGACAATGGTTGGAAGGCTCCCCCAATTTTCAATCACATTGCCACTGTTCTTGACAGAGCAGTGATCAAAACTGGCGAGTGACCAGTGTCCTGAGATGGGCAATGGATGGTGTGGATTCTCAGCTATCGTGGAAGTCATGAACTCCCAAGCCACTTCAGAGCCTAGTCCAGAGGTGGATATTCAGCAGGTTCTGACCAGTTCTGGAGAATTAGGTAGTGGAAATTTTGAATAGTTTGGAGAACCGGCAAATCCCACCTCTGACTGGAGATTTTACAGTATCCTTCCCCTGCCACGCCCACTAAGCCACACCCACAGAAGCGGTAGTAAAAAAAAAAAAAATTGAATCCCATCACTGGCAGAGTAAGGCAGAGTAAAATCTTCCAGAACCATAGCTTTCTGGGGAACTCTACAGCCAGCCCAGAAACGGAGTCAAGGAGTCCAGATAAGGAAGTTGCTACTTATGCAGCAGGAAGCAACAATCCCAACAGAGATGGTATTCAGCAGGTTCTGACCAGTTCTGGAGAACCAGTAGGGGAATTGTTGAGTAGTTCAGAGAACCGACAAATACCACCTCTGACTGGCCCCGCCCCCATCTATTCTCTGCCTCCCGAGTCCCAGCTGATCGGCTGGCTCTTCTTTTGTTGCCCTGCACAGGAGAACGGATCTGGAAAGCAGGTTGGTGGGGTGGGGAGGGAATGGGATTTTACAGTATCCTTCCCCCAGGAGTAGGGAGGGAATGGGGATTTTGCAGTAACTTTCCCCTGCCACGCCCACCAAATCACGCCCACAGAACCGATATTAAATTTTTTGAATCCCACCACTGAATCCCAACTAATTCCTAGGGTTAGGATGAGGGTTCATGAACTTCACGAACAGGATCTCAACAACCATTCGCGCTCTTCCAGGAAGGGCATCCTTGAAAATCCCAGGCAAGGACCAACCATTGTCAGAGGTGCCCACGTGGTTTCCATCAAAAAAGCTAACCCTGTCTAGAAGGCTGGGAGATTTCCACCTTGCGAGAAGGCAGACCTCTTCGTCCGTGGCTGAGAAACAGCACGGAAAGAAGCCACCGCTGGCTGAGCGGGCTGGCAAAAGAGCGCCGGCGTGCCAGAGGCTTCCATTGACGACAAAATCACTGGCCCGCCCCTTGACTTTTCCTTAGCCAACCAGGCCGCCAGTTTGGGTCGAGCCTCCTTCAAGCCTTCCCCTGTTTTTACTGTGATAACCTCCCCGGCAGTCATGTGATGGGGATATAGTACTACGCGAGGAGGGCTGAAGGACACATCACTCTCTGGATTGCTGGTCGCACGTCGAAACTCCCTTCGCCTGTTGGCGATTGCCAGGGACGACGTTTGCCATCCTGTCAATCTTCTTGGGGGAAGCGTTGTTGGTTTTAATAGCTGCATCTTTTCCCCTCATTTTCCCCCACCCCTTAAATGCCAGGAGGAGTGGATGCCGGTCGGGATCTTTTTTTCTCCGTGGCTTTGGGGCTAATTTAAAGTTTGGCGAGGTGTTCCTTTCCCTCCCAGCTAACAGACTCACCCGCATTCCGGGGGTTGAGGAAACAGAGAAAGTTCAGGTAAGAAGGGAAAAGGACACGATCCTGCCTCTTCACGCAATGGGAGGGCGCGACTGGAGAGAGAGAGGACGGAGCCGGTGGGGTGGCGGGGAAGAAGAGGAATCCGCGAGGGGGAAGAAGAAGAAGGCGAGAAAGAAAGAGAAGCGTGCAGCTGTTAGTAAAGGAATCCGATCCGCGTGCGTGTGTCCTTGTGTGTGTATGTGTGTGCGAGAGAGCACACTGTGTGCAAGCCGCGTTGCGCGGGAAGGGAACGTGCCGCTCGCAGATCTCCCGGGTCGCTAGAAAAGAGCGGGGCCGATCGGGTAGCCAGTCTCTGGGGTGGGATGGGATGGGGTGGACTCTGGTTTTCGGGATGCTAAACAAGTGGACGGAAGAAGGACGGGCGAAAATCCGCCTTTTCTCCAGGACATGGAGGCCAAGGCGGCGTTCTCTGGGCGCGAAGTTGTTTGTCATAAAGGAGCGGGACGGGGAGGAGGGGTGGGTGGGAGAGATTACGGAGGAGCCCCCTTCTGCCCCGCTGTGAGCCCCCTTCTGCCCCGCTGTGAAGGACGCGATCCGCCGTCTAAAGGCGCCGGTGGCTCTTCGATCGATCGGAGCGCCCAAGTTCCGAAGAACGAGCCAAAAAAAAAAAAAAAGGGGGGGGGGACGATTTCCCACCATATGTTCTTCAGGCAGAGCTTTGCTAGAGAAAACTCATTTTCGTCAGGCGGCCGTAAAACTCTGGGAGTCGCTGTGCCGGTGCGGTGACTGTCGCCTCCCCTTCGGCAGCAAATAAACAGGCAGGTACTTTTCCATTTCTTCTGTTAACCCAGGACGTGAGAAGGCCGCTTTTCAATGCCACCTGACAAGGTCCCCGATCTGCCACTTGTGCTGTTATGTGCAAATGCTCCCTGGCCTTTTGGTTCCCTTTTGGACTTAAAAGTCGCTCAAAAGAGCTGGGCTGCTGTCTTTTTTTCTCTCTCTCCCCACAACCCCCCCCCCCCTTTCAATATCCCCTGTAGGGCTATAGAAACGCAGGCTGCAGGCAGCGTGCATGAGCCCAGCAGAGAGAAATTAATTGGTGTTTTTGGTAACTGCTGAATATGGAAGCCATATGAAGGTGTTTGACTACAGCTCCCATCATTTCGGCCAACATAGGGCTGCTGGGGGTTGAAAATGATGAGAAGTGAAGATACATGTTGGGTGTCTTCTTTGAGGAAGGCTGGCCATGCCAACCATAAAACCCCAGAAATTGCTGGATTAAGTCTTAAGAAGCAGCTAACTCGTTGTGACATTGCAGTGTTTAAATGGATGGATTTGTAGCAACGATAGTAGCAATGATAGAATTATATGGAAGGTCTCTTTGATAAGACCTGCTATGGGATTTGAAAGTTTCCAATCTGCCATCAGCATTTTTTCATTTGCCCCAGAAAAATCCTTCTTTTGGGGGAGCTAATAATAGAATTCTAATTGTTAGTTATCTCTTTACCATAGAGTATACCACAAATCCTGTTTGAGGACTGGGTATATCCGATAACCCAAAGTTATTCCCCAAAGAGTCTTTTTTTTTTTTTTGCAAATTTTCTGGAGAAAGTATAGGATTGTTTCCTATTTGGAAGCTGCTCATTTCATATGTGTGCACGTGAAAGAGAAAGCTGTATATACTATACAATACCATCTGAAAACCACCCATTTATTTTTCCTCATGTCAGTGAGACAGCTTTCAAGAATGTAGGGGAAAACCCAACTCCTATTATTTTTCACAAATGTTGCCAAGGCAAAGATTCATTTCTGTTCTTCTCTCCGTTCATCTTCTCCACTCTTGTCCTTCCACATACAGTTTATATCTTTACCCCGGCCAGTATGGCCATTGGCCAAAGCTTGGACTGAGGTATAATCTGCATATTCAGAGGGCAGCAGTTTGGAGAAGGTCTCATTGCACCTGGCCGGAGAGAGCATTCAAGGTGTTCTTCTTCTGAATTGCAGGGAGATTTCCCTTCGTTCCTTGCAACATTTTTTGCTGTGGAAACTTTGTGGCTTACATCATTTTTACCTTTGGAGATGAGGTGATCTTTCCAATGGCTGCAGCAGAAACATTTTGTATTTTTTTCCAGCAGAACTTTGGGGTGTGTGTGTGTGTACTAGACTCCTTTTGGAAGGTAATGGTGAGGAAGTAACTTAGAACAGGAACAGGAGGAGGCAGCTGCGTGTTCTGTTTTGTTCTGGCTGTTGTGATAATGCTGAAAAAGAGAGAGTGGAGGGAGAGGGAGAGAGAGAGAGAGAGAGAGAGAGAGAGAGAAATGGCTGCTGGGTTACTTTCGGTCATTCCAAACTTCAGAGTCCAAAGGAAGGGAATGGGGAAGAGAGACTAGCACAAGGGAAACTGAGTGCAGTCCCTTTCTTTAATACCTGCTGTGTAAAGCTGAGGGAGGGGTTTAAAAACATTTGCCTAAACTGCAACGTAATTTCATACAGCTGTCACTTCTATCTCTTCTCCCTTCTCCCCCCGCCCCCCTTCAATGAATCTCTGAGCTCTCCTCCATTGCCAGCTGGATAGAGGAGCATATAGATAGACAGATTCGGGACTGCATGCGTGTGTGACCAGCATGAATGACCAAACCTCAGGTAGTTTGGCCAGAGCTGCAGATTAAAGCTTATAAAAATGTTGGTACTGTAAAGCAAAATCTTCAGCAAAGAATAAAGGGATGGATATATTTTCAAGCCAATTAACTTCAGGCAAGGAAAGGGATCTCAGTCCCTTCTCAGCCGTGTTTCGTTTCTAGCAGAGGTATAAATAAAGCTTAGGAAATCCTGAAAACTATAAAACAAGCTTGGCAACTGCTCTGCACTTGAATCCGTGTGTCCTAATGGCTCCTTCGCTTTAAGAATCAGCACTCCTACCTTGCTGCCCATCCAGCCAAGTGTGACAGATGATTTACTGTAAATTACAAAGTGCAAAATAATGCAATAAGCTTAGGAAATGACCTAAGGTGGGCAGTAAAGGGACTGAGATAGTGCTTGGAGAGGGAGAAAAATGATGGGAACCCACCCTTTAACATTTAAACCTTCTAAGAGGTTTCCGTGCAATGCTTTCAGTGGCCATGAGATATACAAAAGAATTCTTCTCCTTGGAAAAATTAAGCAGATGGTATCCTGTCCAGTTGTTGCCATGTTATATAGCAGAGATGGCTAACCTTTTCGTCCTCGTGTGCCAAAAGTGTGCGCATGCGTGGGTGCACACTTATGTGCCTGCACCCATAATGCACTGCACGAATGACCTCCCCCCACTCCCTGCGTATGCACGCGTGACCCCCTCATGCACGTGCTGCACACCTTTGTGCATGTGTGCATATCTCACGCATGTGCACAGCCCCCCGCACATGCATGGCAGATACCCAACAATCAGCTGGCTGGTGGGAGGCACACCCACATGCACAGTGCACCTGATCTGGGGCGATGGCTCATGTGCTGGCAGAAATGGCTCTGCTTGCCACTTCCAGCATGTGTACCGTAGGTTCGCCATCATGGTTATATAGAGACTCACCGTTATGTAGACATTGTAGAAGAGCCATGTTAGTCTGCGGTAGCGAAAAAATGGAGTTTAGGTAGCCTTTTTTAAAAGTACAGTAATACATTTTATTAAAAAGCATTTCATGAGTTCACTTCATCAGATGCACAGAGTAATTAATTAATATATGGAAATTATCGTCGATGCTACTAAATGTTTGTCTTTGTGAAACAACAGTCCCCAATCTTTTTGGCACCAGGGGCAGGTTTTGTGGAAGGCAGCTTTCCCATAGACTGGGGAAGAGGGAAGAGGCATACACAACCTTAGATCCTTTGTGTGCACAGATTCGCTCACCTGCTGCTCACCTCCAGCTGTGCGGCCTGGTTCCTAACAGGCCACGGATGGGTATCGGTCCACGTCCTGGGAGTTGGGGACTGCTGCTGTAAAACATACAACCAGCCAAAATTAACAGTTCTGACAGACCTGAGTCTCTCCTAAGCTGGAAAGCCTTTCTTGCAGCTATATATTTAAACTTCCCTAAGCAGAGAGACAGCAAAGGCTTTTATTAGGAGATACTACATAGTATACATTTGATTTGTTCGTTCATTCATTCATTCATTCATTCATTCATTCATTCATTCATTCATTCATTCTTGACCCAGCGTGAACAGCAGGGTGTACAGCAGCCATGATTCAGATTCAAATGTATCTTTTTAAAATGTTCATATGATACCCACCAAGTTGAACAGTGCCCAAGTTTGTTTCTAGAGTGTTGGCTCACACAGACTGTGAGTTGAAATCTCTGGTTAACTATATAGTTCAGTGAATGAATTTGTCCCTGTCCCTATTTCTCCATCGCTCTGCCATATAGGGTTATTGATCACACCAGAGCACTCAAGACTACTTTCCCTGCCTTGGGATACATCAGTACCTAACACTAGATTATTGTATGCCTTGCTCAAAACACATATAGTGTATGCTCCAGTTTCATCTTTGTGGATTAGAACAGAGTTCCTCTTCTATGTTGTATTCTAGATTATTATCTGGAGGTTTTTGTTTCTGGCAGAGCTATCAAACCTTACAATGCAAGGATATTCAAGAGCACAGTGCTTCTCACTGTAAAAGGAAAAGAAATGACAGAGTGAGCAAATTTGTACAAGTAGTCCTTGACATATGACCATAATTGAGCCCCAAATTTATGTTGTTGACATTTGTTAAGTGAATTTTGCCCCATTTTACAACCTGTCTTGCCACAATTGTTAAGGGAATATGAATCAATTGCCAAGCATCTGAATCTTGATCAGATGACCATAGGGATGCTGCAATGGTTGTAAGTGTGAAAAATGGTCATAAGTCAGTTTTTTCAGTGCTGTTGTAACTTTGAATGGTCACTAAATGAACTGTTGTAAGTCGAGGACTACCTGTATATTCAAAGAAATCTGAGAAGTGCATTGTGTTCATACACTCAGCCTCTATGTTGTGTGCACATCTATAGATACACCTAGGGAGGAACTTCAGATAGAATCTAAAGCCCCAAGGATTAATTGTGGAGGATGATTATTCCCAATGCCATACTTTGCTCAGTGTCTCTATATGATAATTAATAAGAAGTAATGAATATGCAATTGTATATGTGTGTTGCATTGCTTCTTGCTCCTTTTGACTGCTTTTAAGCATCAAACATAGTTCCTCTACCCCAAGAATGCAGAAATCATTGATAGTCCCCTCCATTGGCTCTGCCCTCTGTCACCTGGTGCTAAGAATACAAATAAATTCAGATTGGGCACTCCTGGCATATTGAAAGGGAATTCTGATAGGTCCAGAATTGCCTCTACAAAGAAATTCCCTATAAGTATACCTCTATACATGAATAGGACCTCTTCTCAGGGCAGCCTAATGCACAGGTGGTTGGGTACCTGAATGGCATATGTGTATCAGTGGCAGAAGGAACACTAATCAATGCTACTCTCTTTAACCTAGTGTTGTTTGTGGGAAAAGCCCAGAATCTCAAGTCAGCCTCATTGGCTTTTTGGTTTAGCAGCCAACTCACCATGGGACAACTTGCTGCAGGAAAAAGTTACATAATAGTAAAGAAATAGTGGAATCATTTCATTAAAGAAGGGATGCAAAATGAGGACAAAATGAAATGTGAATGATAAAAATTAAGATATTTAAAAATAATTAAATATAGTTGTTGAATTATCCCGCAATGAGTTGTCCCCTGGCAAGTTGGCCACAGTGAGTTGCCCTGTGGCTAGTTGGCCACGGGGAGTTGGCCATGGTGAATTGGCAGTGCTGAACTGACTGTGGCAAGTTGTCCCATTCTGGGCTAGAAAGCAGGAGACTGGGAGTTCTAGTCCCACCTAAGGCATGAAAGATAGGTGGGTATCTTAAAGCCAGTCCCTCTCTCTCAACCCAATTCACCTCACAGGGTTGTTGTTGTGGGGAAAATAGGAAGAGGAAGAGTATTATTAGTATGTTAAATTCCTTGAGTTATTTATTAAGATAATGAAGGTGGGATTATAAATACATAAAATAAGCCTTTTTGGATGGAGAGAAAAAAGTGAACCAGGATGGGGAAGGTTATCCTGCAGTTAAGCAGAGTCTGGAGCTCCAATTTCTCCAATCCAAACAAATCCAACACTGACTGCTGGAGCATACTAATTTCTGGATTAATGTTTTCCCTATATAAAAACAGTGGCAATGGTATGTTATGTTCTGAGTTTCTTGGAATTTCTGAGCCACAGCATTCCAATGAATTTGGGCAAAGACCAATGTAGAAAGTACATATGCTTACGCTCCATTCTGGGTTATACCAAATGAAAACAAGTATCTACACATTGTATCAGGGCAATTGGTCCTGTCAGGAAAGCAGAGATTTATGGGATTGTTTTGCATCAAAGAGAAAAAAGATGTTGGCAGCTCTAGAATGCAGTTGTCAGCATATCCACAGCTGCTTAAAAAACACCAAATAAGCTAATGATGCTTGCAGTGACATAGCATTCCCTTGTAATGCTCTCAGCTCCTCCTAGAATGACAAGCAGATCAGTTTTTGCATAGCTTTCTACATTCTTCTCTGAATGTCGAGTCCAAAATGCAGCAATACAATTCCTGTCCTTTTTAATATTTAGTTGCTGACCTAAACTGACAACTGTTCTTTGGAACAGAGTAACGTTTGTCTTCCCAAGCCTTGTCTTAAGGTTGGTGTGAAAGCAACATAGAAAAACAGCCCAGCAGAAACCTTGAGACTATTATGAATAGGGAAATGAGTTTTCCCTTAGATGTGGCTCCTTTTCAGTGGCAGCAGATAGGAATCTATTCTCTATTAAACCAGAACTAGTTTCAATTGGCAAGAGAGCAGATTTCAATAAATGAAAATACAGGTTCTCTTCTATGCCAAGAATTGTCATATTATCTCTTACTAGGTTTGAAGAATTTCAAATTAAAGAAGAAATTTGTTCACTTTAGTAAGAAAGGGATTACATACATACATATAAACATAGTCATTGTTCCTTTTTCTAGTAAATATCGTACAAAGTGCAACGAAGGATTAAGAAATAAGATAAACATTAAAACCACAGATAAGAAACAGAAAAACAAACAGCTAAATCTATTTTACACCAACACTCTTATGTACTATCTCTTACATTTCTATTCATGGAAACCACTCTGATTTCTGTATCTATGCAGCATTTTGTATATTGTCTTTTGTCTTTGATCTCCTCACTTCACTGTTTCTGAGGATATTATCAACTCCATACAACCCCAATTTTCTTGGTCTCTCTCTTTTTCTCCATTCACTTTTTCTTCATATTTTTCTTCGTTGTTTATTTTCCTTATGTGACATACAACCGCAACATATTTCTTTACTATTGGCCACTGATTCCTGCTCTTCACTTACCCCTTTATTCTTGATCCTGTGTCTTCTTGCTTTACTACACATGTACTTCTTTAATATCCCATTTTCATAATCTTCAGATTACTTTTAAATTTCTCCTGACATTCTGAATTCTCACTTCCCTCTTACAAACTAAGCAGTACTCTCCTATACACAAGCACCTCCATTTTTTAAACAAGCATTTGTGCTTTGCAACAGATCACACATTATTCACAGTTTTTCCTTCAGCATTTGCATGCCTTAAAATTTGACAACTTTTTTATTTTTTGTAGTAAACATACTACCAAGATATACAAAGTCATCTATTTACATTTTCACAGTTTACATACAACTTAACATTTCCATTCCCGCAGCATCCAGAGTTGAACCTGCACTGAACGACTACTTTGATGGGAAAGGGAAGTGGCTTAAACTCCTGCATCCTTTTACTAAATTCTGCATCATAGGGTAGTATGTTTACCCTATGTTCATGTTTCTAGAGCAAGATAGTCCTGGGGGCTCCCACTACTATGGTACATGCAAGACGAAGAATAGCTGAGCTTTAATTAGAAAGCATACTTCTCATTTAGAGACTCAGCTAGTATTCCATCTGCCCTCTCATGTATCTTGCTAATATCACATTCTTCGCTGAACTTCGCTATCATTCTTGATTCTATTTTAAATGGTAATGTCCAACCGAGAGAAGGGAACTCTTTCTCCAGCTAGGATTTCTCCAGATGTGTTGGGCATGCCAACCAAGATAAAAGATGAAGCCAAAACATCTGGGGGCACCCAACTGAGGAAGCTTAAAATTTTACAAAGAAACTTTCTATCTTCTTTGCTTTCTCTACTCCTCTACTGAGCTGTGCATTTTTTATGGGCATAGATACTTCTCCAACGTACATTTCTTCATTGGTTGCATGGCAGCTTGGATGTACCATTGTTTCCTACAGTAGATCCAGTAATCACAATAAAAAACAGTCTTAAAGTCACAACCCATTTAACCTTGCTTTTAGCCTTCTAATTCAATCCTATTTAGAAATGGAGAGAATTATGCTGTAAGAGTCTCTAGCTTTGGATAGAATAGTGTCAGTAAAATATCAAGAAGAAATGTTCCCATTTAAATATTTGGAGCTGAGGAGATTAAAGTTGGGAAAATATTCCCCAGTTTTACATTTCCTAAACATTTGGGGATTTTGGGTTTGGCTTGTCCTATTTCAGTTTTGTCACTACAAATTCTGGTATAGCCTAGTCAATGGATAAGCTGAAAAGTATCTGTTATGTTTCACTTCATATGCCCACAAAACCTAAGTAAGGAGCTATCCCAAAGATCCAAGTTAGTTTATTCCCTTGAGTAGAGCTACTCAACACTCCCTAATGGTCAAAAGGAACAACTCTGAAGGTTAAATCCCACCAGCAGCCCATCCTTCCTTGGTAATGTCAATGCAATTATCATTCTCATCACTAATAAGCAATTAGTAGTCTTTTTGTGATATCAGATCTGCTCCACGAAGAGTCTGAATGGCATTTCTAACCTTGAATGTGAGTGTGCTGCCGAATCCTAGGTCCGATTGCAGCCTTGGAACTAGGCCAAATGGTGATGCTGTATAATAGTTACTTATTTGTTTGTAAATACTGTGTCCCCTGAAAAAAAGGGAGTTAATGTTAATATAAAAAGAAAGAAATCAAATATATTTTACTATATTATATTTTAGAGTGTATTTTTTGTTGAATTATTTTAATTTTAATTTTGGCTACTGTGTGTAATGTATGACTTGGAATGATCAGAAAGAATTTATTCAATAAATAATAACTGCATAATTTTAAAAGCACAGTCTAAAAACATCAGGATATTGCAAAAAGTTCCAATTCAGCAAATTGCAGCTGCAAAAAAGCAGAAATAAAAATGCTGAACTCCCTGTCCCTGATGCCCAAGTAAAATAGTTTTACCTTTTCTAAAATAGAGCAAAGCAATTTACTGGGGTCTTTGTGGGCGGGCTAGAATAGCATTCTGGTATGATTTGAACTTGGGTCTCTCTGGATTCACTTAAATCACTTTAACTAAGAGCAGAGAACAGGTCTGTTCTCAGGTTCTGATTTGTTTGGCTAAATATCATGTTTCTGGAGTAGCCAGTGTATCCAAAGTATTGATTTAATTTCATCTTGAACTGACCAGAAATGGTCAGAAGAACAATGGTGCAGAAAACCAAAACGAAATGGGAATGCCTTCCAGTTCTATCATTTGCAATTGTTGTGGCTCTTTTGCATTTTACACAAATCAAGTTTTCCAGAGGAAGAAAGATATCCGTATATCCAGTTTGTGGGATTGTTCACACTGTACTGTTAGATCTGGCTTTTCTTTCCTGGAAAAAAATCAAGTATGAGTTTATAAACTGATGCAACACTTGCCTACCTAGACATTGATTTGTCAAAGAATGAATTAGTCGATTAAATATAAATTCAATGGTAGATTTTTAAAAAAGCATTCAAATTGATTATTACCAGATACAGTGTTATGGGAATGCCAATGTACCAGCATCAAACAGCCTGAACAAATATACAGATATTCTCCTAGTTCCAAACATGCAGATAGAACATTTGCCATAGTAGTGATTTAACTAAAGCTTAGGTTAATTAAGTTTAGTGAGTAAATGGATTAAAGCTGCAATCCAATGTACATATACTGGGAATGGGTCCCAAAAGACTTCTGTCTGAGTGAGATACATCTAGGATTATGAGATAATGTTTGTGGAGCCAAGGAGAACATTTTGAAGTATTCGCTGCCAATGTCACTGGCTTGCTTTGGCTCTAAACATTCAAATCAGTGTTGGTAGGAATTAATTTTGCGGTTCAATTTTTTTCTGGGGTAGTAATACAACATGGGCTCTAACTTTTGCTTGAACTTCCTGCAATTCTATATATGTGAGCACTTCGTAAAAGCTCTCTGTTAAATAAAAGAGAAGTCTAGTATTTGTGCTTAAAATGTGCAATGGCAAGCCAATGAGTGTGCTTTTTCTTCCAAACTATATCCCCACTCCAGATCATTCAAAAAATTCTCTCTCAGAGAAATGTACTTGTATTCTGTTGCATGTCCTGTGGAATGTTAACAGATGAGTCCTGATGGAGTAAGTGAAAAATATCTCTTGCTAAATTACTCATTTATCTTGCATGTGTTTCCTTCAAATGGGATGAAGCAAAAATTGGGAAGTTAAGTATACAGAATAAATTGTATCAGTTATGTGAATATGATGTCCCTTTTTTTGGATAACATTGTGGCAAAGATCATATTAAAAATAACGCGAAAATTCAGGTTTGCTGTTTCTTTTAGGGTAGAATACAGGCTTTTTATTACAATGCAACTGTTCTAACTCTTGCTTCTCTCCTTGCATGCTTTGTAAATATAGACCTAATAAATTGTGTCTACAATCATCATAGTTTCCGTAAAAACATGTATATTCTTCAGTGTGTTCATGAAATCCTTTGTTCAACCAGTTCAAAGTTGGCTAGGACAAAAACATGGGCAAGGGTTGGTTGCAGACATTTTCAGCTTATGCTTCCATCTGAACATAACAAATGCCTGTGTGAATTCTGCTTGAGTAGAATGGATGTCTGAGTGATTCTGCCCCCCTACCCAATGCTGGGCTTTGTAGAGAGGCTGAAGTTGAATGAATTGATGGATGGCAGCACTCAGCCGACTGGATTGGTTGCAAGGCTTTGAAATCCAAAACCTGAATGAAGGACTAATTCTAAACCAAATTTAGGAATGGAATGTGATTTTGATCATTCAAAGGTAGTGTTTGCAAATGATAAATATTCAGTAATGCAGGCAGCACCATTTAACAGTGACCTTATAGTCAGGCCAAATGTTGCAAAGGAGAGGAAAAGAAATGAATGTATTTCTTTTTTGTCTATAATCTTCACTTATTTATTGAAGAGGAGAGCTGGCAGGGCAAAAAAAAAAAATGGATTCCAACTCCAGAAATATGGTAACTGAGGAATCTTGCTTGGTTCAAAATCTTATAAGGATCAGCACTGAAGATATTAATGCTAAAAGCTTGATTCATTAACCTAAGGAAGGAAAATTGCCATAGTATATTTACTACTGAAGAGAAGCCAATGTTTTTTAGCTCCTGCGATTCCTTGCTTTCACACAATAATTAACCTATATTTGTATATGTGAAAGAATAAAAATTGCAGCAGATAGAAAATTGCTTTCTAGAGATAAATGCTCTATTTTAGAAAGAAATTCAGGGATGGGAGAAAATCTCGGTATTCTTTTTTTCCCCTCTGCATATTCTTTAACTTTATTTGTAGGATTAATGGCTAAAATATAGAACTCTTTATCTTTTTGTCAGCAAATGTTTGAAAAGAAAGCTTGTTGTAAATCTACAATCATCAACGTACAATTATGAAATGGTTTGGGGAAATCATTCTTTTGTAAGCACGCGGTACAATCTTAAAGAAAGCTTTCAAGCACTCAAGAAATCCTCTTGATGATACAAATTAGATCAAATCATGTAGCAACATGTGCTGTACTCCGTAAGCATTCTAAATCCAGCTATAGGGTTTAGGCATGTTGAGATGAACAATTACTTCTGGTTTCTGACTGTCAACATTTGTGTTTCCCACATTCAGGTTTTCACTCGTTTGGTACATGCTGGTGGGACACCCATAAAGAGATCATCCAGGAATGGTGGATCACTTGCTTCCTGCGGATGAATCTTTCTCATCCATCAGGCCTTCACTTGGATACTTTGGGGACATGACAGCTGTTGGGAGGTCATACCAAATGCTGCCTTCCCCAGTGTCTGAAGATGACAGTGATTCCTCAAGTTTTTGTTCTTGTTCGAGCCCAGATTCACAGGTTCTAGGCTCCAGCTATGGGAGTTCATCAAGTGCTGAGAATCAGGACAGTATCTTGGACTACTTGTTATCCCAGGCATCTCTGGGGAATGGCCATGTGTCTTGGTGGGATAAAAGGAGACTTCAGCCCATCGTGAAGGAGGAGAATTTTAGAATGCCAGAGTTCACAGTGGAGATGGAAGATTCTGGACCATTCCAGCCAACCCTTGAGGAGATAGAGGAGTTTTTGGAAGAAAACATGGAGATTGATCTCAAAGAAGGACCTAAGAGTGAGACCAAAGACATGAGAGCTTGCAGCCAAATTACTGTAGCTTCCATACAGCAAAAAGACCAGATGGTACCAAGTGTTACTTTAAAAGACAGCAAAAATGAACAATCAAATGGTGCAATAGAAAGCAGCCATACATCCAGCGGAGCAGTGTCCCTTGATGGAGGGATACCAGTCATGCTCCAGATCCAGCCAGTTCAAGTTAAGCAGCCGTCAGATGTGAGCCCTAGTTCACAAGGACCAGTGCAAGAAAACATTAAAATTGCACAGCTCTTGGTCAACATCCAAGGGCAAACTTTTGCACTGGTGCCACAACTTGTTCAATCATCCAACTTGAACTCATCTTCCAAATTTGTCCGCATAGCTCCAGTTCCGATAGCCGCAAAACCGATTGGTCCAGGAGGTACAATGCAGGGTCAAACTGGAGTCATCATGGGTCAAAAGTTTCAAAAGAATCCTGCAGCAGAACTCATTAAAATGCACAAATGTACTTTTCCTGGATGTACCAAGATGTACACTAAAAGCAGCCATTTGAAAGCCCATCTAAGAAGGCACACAGGGGAAAAACCCTTTGCATGTACTTGGCCTGGCTGTGGATGGAGGTTAGTACTGTCATTTGGTAGCTGAATCTGATTCATAAATTCTACTGCGCGTCTAATGAACAAAGTAATTAGAGCATGTTCTCTTAAAATTTGATAACGCTCCAGAAACAACTGTATTTCTATAATAGGGCATTGGCCGTTATAAAAATACTTGGTGATATCCCATTTATAAAGGTAAGTCAGTCCTGACAGAGCAAGTTCTGCTGTTTGAATGCCATTGACTCAATCACAGTTTGCTCCTTTTGCAAATTGTTTTAGTAAACAATTTTAGATACCCTGATATAGCTCAGCAGGAAAAAAGACCCTTTGCATTCAGAAATTCCAAGGTTCATTCTTGTCTATTCCACTTAAGAGGTCTCGTAGCAACTGCTGCGAATGATTTGTGCTAGAGAGACCGTGTTTCTATCTACTGTATCTAGTATAATCAGTACAAAAGACTTGACTAAGTAGGATATGAAAAACACACCAATTTAGAAATTATGTAAGTCAGCTTCCTATATTTCATCCATTACAATTCATCATCATGGGAGGTTTTAAAGAAGTGACTGGACAGCAACCTGTCCAAACTGGCATAGGGACTTCTGCTTGAGCTGAGGGTTGGACTAGAAGACCTTCAAGATCCCTTCCAGTTCTACTCTGATTGAAATCTCATCTGTGAAAAAAGACTCTCTTAAAAATCTAAGATATAAACAACAAATATTTTCTACTATGGATAGCCACAAGTGTAAGCTTCCAGGAGTTTCAGATAGATTGTTTATTACTGTATGCGTGTGAGAGTTTATAAATGTATGTTTGCATACAGAGATATTGATTCAAATTAATACACATGGGTTTTTTTCACGATAAGGAAAGGTTAGTTAAAATAACTCCTAAATGTGTAGATAAAGAGAATTAAAACTTCCATGACCCCCAGTTGTTACTGCCAATAGTTAAAAGATAGTAGGAGTTTTAGGTTAAATATTCAGGATTGGTCACTTGTAAAAGCATGAAACCAAGTAAATCCAAGACTTAATTCCTTTAATTTTGAAATGTGAAAAAAAATCAGAATTAGTGATATGAATTCCTCCCTTGCATGATATAAAGGTTCTCTCCTCTGATTTTTTGGGGTGGATGGGGTGGGGTGGATTGGTGTCTTATTAATGATAGAGTTTTATATAAACATTTGTAATATTTATTTTCCATTATGTAAAACATACTGTGACTAATACCTTCCTGGCAAACTGCTTGAAGAGAAAGAGAATAAGAATAGAAATGACTTTGCAACATCGCCAATGAAGCTGCATCCTGCCAGGTCTACTTAAGGGGATGACTTCGGCAGTATTAGCTAGGTTTGATTTATTAAGCTTGGACTATTCTGGAATATCACCCTGTACCTTCCTGGGCAACCATGGCCCCTTGAGTATCCAACACAGACGGGGCCTCCTGCATCTTAGATGGCTGAGGGATCTGATCAAGTACTAGGCTAGAAGCCAGGAGGCTGCGAATTCAAGTCCCTCTTTAGCCATGAAAGCCAGGTGGTGACCTTGGGCCAATCAATCTCTCTCAGACCAACCCACCTCACAGGGTGGTGGGTGTGGGGAAAATAGGAAGAAGCCTTGCCCAGCTTGAGGTTGGGGACTAATTTAAGGACTTCCTAAAGAATATCTGATCATATGATGTTCTTCTGCTTCCAATTCTTTGTGTAGCAGGATGTGCAAAATATTTAATAATGCTTTAGTAGGCATGGTAGGTGTTTTCCTGATTCTCAGAACATAGCAGTTGAGTATTTACTAAATATGGTCCTTTTCCAGATATTTTGAATGTGTCTTAGAATGTTGGATTAGTGCAAAGTAGGGCAAACTGAGGTCTCAAGGCTGAATGTAGCCCTGAGGCCTTTCGATCTAGTCCCCAATGATTTGTTTACCAAAATTGCCAAATATTGTGCCATAGTATCCCACCATTTTGAGATGGGAAAGGTGGAAAATTATATGTAAGCCCTAAAATAGGCTTAACGGTTTAAACAACAGCTACTCCCTTCGACCCTCATTCTCCCCTCGTCTCAAAAATCCAGACTTGGCTGATTTTTCATTTTACTCTAATGTGATCCTCGCTAGCCTCCTCCCATTTCAAGTGCAGCCCCCCCCACCCCCAAAGTTACTACTCTGCACTCTGAAATTTGCTTGTATATTTGTGTTTATGGGTACTTTTCTTTGGGCAAATATAAATTGGCTAACCAGAATTCAGAAATAGTGCCTTGAGTCAGCCAGATCAGTGGTCCTTCTTCAAAAACGAAGGGGAAGGGAACATTTAGAATGGCTTGTGGACTAAATATGTCACAAGTTTTGCTGGCCTTAAAAAAATAGAAGAAAAGCAGTGGCAAAGGAATCTCAATGCTATGGAACTTAGTAATATCACTGCTTCATATTCCTTTGTGAACTATCAATTCCATGCTTCACTTTAGTCTTCTGTATTGCTCCCAGGTATTAACTGAACACATCTCTGCCCCTCTTTTTCAGCAAATATAACTAAAAGGCATGATTGCTATGATAAAAACCCACCAAAAGGCTAGTGTCATCCCTCCAAGATAGACAAGATCAGGAAGCCAAAGTTATGCATAGAAATATTTACTTTTATTATAAGATTACAGTAACAGAATCTTTCAAATCTGAATGGGCTTTCCCAACTCCCTTTATTTTTGTGAGAATGACAGACAGCCTTGTTTATTTATTTATTTTTTATTTTATTTGGTTTGTCAATTGCTTACAAGATAATAGGTATAAGTAAAAACATAGTTATGAATACATGGATACATATAAGCAAAATAAAAGATACAATAGGACAGGGACGGTAGGCACGTTGGTGCATTTATGCATGCCCCCTACAGACTTCTTAGGAAAGGGATGAGGTCAATAGTAGAAAGTCTAAGGTTAAAGTTTTTGGGGTTTGGGGAAATTTGGGGAAGTTTGAGATGCTTTCTCACAATTACAATTCTGGCCGAGACTCAGGATTCTTTTATCTGACCATTATCTTGGCTGCAGCTCTTCCTTCTGTTCCTCAAGGCTATTCCTTCTTCCCATTTAGTGGTTCAACTTGTTAAATGCACAAATCAACCAAGTGATTTGGGAATTGCTTTTAAGTTAAGGAGTAAGTCTGGGTTCCCCAACCCCTAGTCTGTAGCATGCCAGAAATCAGGCTGTGCAAACAAGTAAAGCCCCATGCCTATATGTGGAAGATGCAGGCAGCATGCGAAACCATACCTGTCCTCAGAAAAGTCTTACCATCTTCAGAAAAGCCTCTCTCCACGAAAATGGTGCCTGGTACCCAAAAGGTTGGGGGCAGGTGTGGGATTCAAATTTTTAAACAACCAGTTCTGTGGGCGTGGCTTAGTTGGTGGGTATGGCTTGGTGGTCATGTGACTGGCTGGGCGTGGCCAACTCAATATCACTCACATCGAGGCATGCATCTCCTCGCCTGGCCTCTCATGATTGTGGGGATGCTGCAACAGTCGTAAGTGTGAAAAATGGTCATAAGTCACTTTTGTCAGTGCCATTGTAACTTTGAATGGTCATTCCACACAAGCAAAGTACCAGCAAAGGAGGGGAAAAAAACTCCAGAGATGTTCCTGAGACAGGAAGTCTAGTCCTGCCAAGAATGTAATAAGGATTAATGGAGAGGCAGTTTCTGTAAGCAACACCAGAATGTTTCCTTCCTGCCTTCCTTACAGGATTAAGCCAGTAATTTCTTCTAACAATCAGTTTTCCAAACTGCTTAGAATGTTAACAACCAGTTCCAACGAATAGGTGCAATCTGGTAGAGTCCTACCCCTTGTTGAGGGCCATTGGATTAAGTGATACATAGGGTAAAGCTGTCATTGGCAACAAGATAATCTTAGATGTTTCTCCAGGTTTTTTCCTTCTGGCTGGACAAATGTACTGAAGAAAGTCAAATGCCTCTAGTCTAATCCCACCTGAATTTGGGTGTTATTCTGATCCCAATCCATGTTTGCCACTAGAATTTGTTGCTATACAAAGGAAGGGAGGTTGCTGCATTTTTCCTTCAAATGTTCCTCTCTTTGGGGATGCATCTCTGCTTTCTCAACATCAATTGAATGTTCTTCTTGAACATCAAAGTCAGATTGTCAAATTGATTGAGCCAGCTGAGCTTGGAATTACACAGCTTTCTTTTATCAGCAGGTTATGTTTACTTCTTTGGAGTTTGAAGAGAGAGTGAGACCTCATAAGACTAGAACAAATATATCTGAAGCCTCTGTTTTTTTCCAGATTTTCTTAAATGCTTCTGGTATTTTTCTCCCTTTCTTTCTTCTTTATGTCAGGTTGAGTAGACATTTTTTCCAAGTAAATGCACATAAGTTTATTGGGAAGCTTGAAAAATGTCACACAAGAAGAATGTATATACCAGAGGTCCAAAAACCACTACTGGTTTCAGTGTAGAAGCATTAGCATTTCTGGCTGGGGATAGTAAGTATGGGCTCCAAGGGCAATGATCTGGAGTTCAGAAAGAAAAGGGAAAGTCCAGAGCAGAGCTCTGTATAGAGACTGGCTATTTATTCAAAGTGTGTATCTTTAAAAACAAACAGAAGAATGAAAAGTTTGTGCTTTATTTTTCTTGTTTGAAAATCAAATGCATACACAAATAGAGCCAGCTTGTTTTTTTTTTAATTGTTTGGTTTCATTGATAATCTCTTCCTCTTATTAATTATCAATGCAGGTAGTCCTTGATCTACAGCAGTTCATTTAGTGACTGTTCAAAGTTACAATGGCACAGAAAAAAGTGACCGTTTTTCACACTTACGACCATTGCAACATCCCCATGATCCAAATTCAGACCCTTGGCAACGGATTCATATTTATGACGGTTGCAGTGTCCCAAGGTCATGTGATAACCTTTGGCAACCTTCTGACAAGCAAAGTCAATGGGGAAGCCAGATTCCCGTAATGAATGTATTACTAACTTAGCAACTGCAGTGATTCACTTAGCAATTGTAGCAAGAAAGTTTGTAAAATGGGGCAAAATTCACTTACCAACTCTCTTGGCTTAGCAACATAAATTTTGGGCTCAGTTGTGGTCGCAAGTTAAGGACTACGATTACTCCATTTAGTTCAGTATTATCTATAGTAGCTTTGCACAACCTGGTTTTGTTTCAGTGTGGTTGGGTATGTTATAACCAAACATTATAACTGATAACATACCAAGTTATACTATCCTAGTCTGCACTGATAGGCCATATTCTGATATTACAAATGCCCCTTTTTCCATACAGTCTTTGGAAACTTGTGCTGGGTATTTTAATTGTTCATGATCAGAGCTACAGCCTTTCTATATGGATACTGCACCAGGATTAAAATTCTTATTCCCTGTCCCAAGGTTTATTAAACAAAATAACTCATTATCTTTTCCAAAATCAGTAGTCTGTGGGTTCCAGCATCAAGCGAGCCCTTAACCAAACTGCAGTATAAGTTCTAGATAAAAGGGTTGAATGGCAGCTTGGTAGATATTAGCATATCTCAACCTGGCACTCCTCTAGCTTGGTACCCATTTTTTTCAAAGGTACTATGAGGTGAAAAAAAAAAAAATCAGAGGAGCAAACAGTAGTTGGAAAAGATGAGTTCAGTATTTCCCAATCATAGCAACTTTGGACTTCAACTCCCAGAATTCCCTAGCCAGCATGATTGGCTGCATTAGATGTTTTTGCTTCTAAAATGAATTTGGACTGTACTACCTCCAATTTGGTTTGTGCCTTACCCTCTTTGCTTCATAGAAAAAAATAAATAAAGCTGCTCTTGTCACCGTTCTTTGGGCTTAATATCAGCCCCACTTTCTTTCTCACCCCCACTGAGCAAGCCCAGGGTAACTCTCAGCTGAAGTTGGGAGAAGAAGAAGGAAGAAGGAAGGAAATCTGAAACAGATAGGTGCGAGATTGATGATCCCATTTCCTGACGTGTTTTAGAGCTCAGAATTCTTCTTCAACATCTCACTGGTACTAGAACAAGAAACACTCTGAAAAGTACAAAAGTACAAAAGGCCCTTTGTCTCTGCTTTTCTAAAGAGCCTAGCTTTTCTTATTTAAATCTTGAGCCAGGAAAGGCATCTGGTAGCAGCTTTGTTAGAGAATGGAAGGATTGATGTGTTTGAGTCTTTGTGTGTGTGTGTTTTCTTTTACTTAGCAGCTCCACTCTTGATCAGAATGCTTGCTCACCACCCCAAAGAAACTGGATGTTTTATACTCATTTACTAAATGTATACGCTACCCTTTTCACTGCCTCGAGTGGCTCTGGATGGCCTACAATAGTATAAAAGCGTAGATAAAAAAGCATTAAAATTTTAAGTTTGATGGCAAATAAATAAAAGATGTAAATCAAGGACACGGGTGGTATGGGGGAAGGGTGGTGGTGATGGGATTTTGTTTCTCACTCAATCAACCACTTCTAAGCATGGCGAGCTCCCATCATGGGGCCAAGTCAACCAACAGAGCCACATTTTAAGGCCCTCCCAGAAGGCCAGACCAGTGGGGATGGAGCTCACCTCTGGTGGCCAGACATTCTCACGGGCAGGAGACCATGACAGACAAGTCTGTTCTCCTTGATCCTGCTAGGTGAAATTCCATGGCTGGCAGGATCTAGAAAAGGCCTCTTCTGCTGATGCCAGTGGGGTGGGCTAATTCCGTTGGAGCAAGATAATGTTCAGGAAACATCAAGGAATCTAATATCAACCTGTGAGGTGATCTACTTTCTTCCACCTTTTGGGGGGTCTTCTGTTGTGTGAGCAGGGCCTCTTTTTGCTTTCACCATTTTGCCTCTGCTAACAGCAGCAGCCCTGTTTCTACAGATTGTGGAGATCACCTCCTAACTGTATACAGTATTGCAAACTCTCAACATGAAAATGGCCTACATTCAGGAGTCATTTCTCCCAAGCGAGAGGATTAGGGTACTGGGTATGGAAGAGACAACCCTGAATTGAACAGATAAAATTGCTCTGACAAAATGTAAAACAGCTTCCTCCATTCTTATATATACTCTAGCCCAGCCAGGGTTCTAGGTTGGGAAAGCTTACAAAATAGTAAAATGTTGCATGTCATGGTTACAATTATTCTGGGCAAAGCAGTTGTTTATGCTAACTCCTTTGCTAGCTCTGATTAATTTTTAATTGCATTGATAGTTTTTTGTAATCATTGTACCATTATGGGGTTCTTAAACAGCAGTTACATGAAAAAAATCTCCTTTCCAGAGAAACAATTTCTCCATATAATTTTTTTAAAGGACCCAACTGAACTGTATGTTATTGCTACCCCCCCCGCCCCCCCAAAAAACACTAGCCAATTATAAAATGCAAGAGATGATTAAATGGGTAGAAGTTTGATAGAAGTACTGAAAGTGATAGAATTAACAACATATGAATTCTGTTTTCAAAAATTCTGTTTGAAACCTTTTGCAGTTCACACACCTAAACTCAGTTCCATGAATCATATTTCATCTATGAAGTTAGTCTTAATTTCACCCCCTTGATATTTGAGAAGTCAATGCTTGCAAATTTATAGATGTGACAGTCCTTGGAACTTCAAGTATATCAGCGATTCCTTCAGAAGATTAGATATAGTATGTCTATTGAGATTCCATTTTGATTTCATAGGAAAGTTGAATTAAAAATACTAAAAATTTGGAATTCCTTTCAAAATTATTCTGGGAGAGATGTTTCTGTGCAGATCCAGCATGGAATCTCGTTCTTCCACTATTTGTTACTACTGCCCTATAAGCTATCTGTAAGGAATGTTAATGTTAATTGTGCTCTTTCAGTTCTTAAATTGTGTTCTTGGAGAACTGGTGACTTCAGTGGACTTTCTAGTAGTTAAATCTGCCAGTAGCAACTAAAATAATGATTAATACTAAAGACTCTTTCTGGAATAATTGGGTTTTTATCTAGCTTAGATATATTCTTTACTCTAATGCAGCTCAGCTAACTGAATATCATTAGGAGAAATAATTGAATCTCCAGATCAAGTCAAATGCCTTGGAGTTGATTCAAGAGATGCACAAAAACCTTTTTAGATTGATTCACAGATCCAAAATTGATTGCTTATTACTTCCCTGTTCCTAGAAAAATGACTTCAGCATCTTCTGAGAAGAGTAGCTCAGAGAATCAAGGCAACTTTCAAACTAATTTTCAATTAGCATATTTAATAGCACTAAATCCTTTGCTTGGGAGCTCCTGCTGCTACTGTTCAAAAGCTTGTACAGAAAACTGACTTTTTATCCTCAACATTTACATTTCCTATCAAGAAAAAGCAAACAAAATGGCCAGGAAACATGGGAGGTGATAATATCTGGAGTCCGTATAAGGTTCCATAAATGAAAGATAATAATTGTATATTAATACCCAATCAAATCTAAATGGGGAAAAATCAGTTTATAAACCACACTGTCCATTTCTGTCTTCAGAGAGCATTATATAACAATCTGAAGGCTTTTACCTTTTATCTTATGTTTAATGTTTGGGTGGGTACATATTGCAAGCACATAAGGAGCTGCAATTTTATTTCTGTAGTTATAGTAAACCGATCTTTTCAAGCAAACTGAATGCCAACATAGCAATGTTGTTACCTGATCAACTGAAGGCTTAGCTATGATACAAAATATATTTTTATCATACTAACTCATGTTCCTTTTCATGGGCCAGGTAGCACATACCCTGAACCTTCTCCCTCCCTTCTCCAAGAGGTTTTCCTCCTAAAGTCCAACTACAAACATTAAGAAATATTTTGTTCAAACATGCTTAATAAATATCAGAGAAACTACAGACAAGAATTCTATTTAGCAGGGGTAATTTTTTAATTCCCTGAAAGAATAGAGATAAAATACAAAAAGAAATGAGCAAAAATGTCACATAATTGTTGGTAGTGTTTCAGTTTAAAAAGTCCAGTTCTCTTCTAGGTTGTGAAGAGAAATTATATTTTTTTTCTTGAAGAAAAACTAACTTTATCCTCTTAAAACAAAGTTGTACCACTTGACATCTCAGGGTCCTTACATGTGGCCTCTCAATGCTTTGGACATGGCTCCCCAAACTCTTCCAAATTTTCCCACTTTTAACGTGACAGGAGGAGGAAATTATTAGGATCAATACATTTTTTTGGTTAAGAAATGCCTCTGATTTCATTTATTTCCTATAGGAACAGCAGTTCTTAAAGATTCTAGTCTATGTCAATCTTCATCACTGTTCTGGCTGATACCAACTATGAGATTCTACTGTTCAAAGGGTGTCTAAGCCCAAGTGTGTTTCATGAATTTTTAGGTTTTCCAATTAACTTTTCATTTTAACTCTGTATGCAAATTATACTTTGGAAATGCCTAATGAAATTTCTGTGGGGAAAAACCCATTCTTGGAGAAGAGGAAATTTATTTCCTTACCTCAGATTTGTTGCAGGTGAGAGCAGCAATTATTTTATCCTAGAAAATGGAAAATTAAAACCCTCCTTTCTGGAGGGGAGGGCAGGAAAAAAAGGCCTTTGGAATTTTTCTTAGCAAAATGGATTTCAAAAGAATGTCTTAAGAGTTTCTTTTCAGCTTGAAAGTTGACAGCCTGGATTCAAGACTCAAGCATCATGCAATGAGGTGAACTCTCATTGCTTGTCCCAGCTCCCGCCCACCTAGCAGTTTGAAAGCATGTAAATGCAAGTAGTTTAATAAGTATCAGTTCAGTAGGAAGATAACAGCATTCCTTGTGCCTTTGGCTTATAGCCGTGCTGGCCACATGGTCATAGAAAATGTCTTCGGACAACGCTGACTACCTTGGCTAAGAAATGGAAATAAGCACTGTGCCTAGAGTCAGGCATAACTGATAGGGAAGCCTTAACCATATTGCCATAAAATAGATTGGCCTGTTATTGTTTATGTAGGTGAGAGCAAATGGATATTAAAAAGCTTTTGGACAATCTTTGCTTTATAGTCTGCAATGTATGAATAATAGGGTCTTATTAAGACATGAGTAGCATTATATTCATTTGAGACATACCTCTGCCCAGTTACTTTTCATAGCATGCCTTATAATTGCCATTTTCTCTCTCTGTTTTGGTTTGTATGTGTGTGTGTGTGTATATATATATATGTGTGTGTTAGGTTTTTGAGCTGATAAATAATTAAATAAGGGAGACTAGGATAGATCTATTTCGAGCTACTTAGCTCTCGTCAGCTAGCCATACCCTTACTGGGATTTGAACCAGGGAAGTATTATATGTATGTATGTATATATATATGTGTGTATATTGAAAGCCATGGCCAGTAAACAGGAGGGTGGAGATAATCCAAGATTCTGAAATAACTTACTTTGAAATGAAAATGTTTCAGATATTGAACCATTGTTTGAATGATTTTTTTCATATATGGATCTTAGGTTACTTGCCTCCCTGTGTACTTTCCAAAAAATGTCCTGATGAATAAAAATAATCTATTTGGCAGGATTTATTAAAGTATTCTTCAGCTGAGTGGTATGATGGCCTAGAGATGAAGACACTTGCCTCACACTCAAGAGGTTGAGAGTTCAATCCTAGGCAGTGCCAGATGTTTCTCTATTGGAACGCAAAGAGTAAATATCTGCTGCAAACTCCTCATAGGCATTAGGAAGGGCATCCGACCAGTAAATGCTCAGCTCCATTCAGTCACCCCGACTCCACCTCGATACAAGGGATTACAGGGCCATAAAAGGGGAGAAAATGAAGTATTCTTCAGGAGTATTTCCTTGAAAGAATGACCATAATGTTAAATATTCTTGGTTCTGTTTTTATATACTGTACAGTGATGACCACTTAAAGGTGAAGACATCACACTGATAATCTTTTCTTATTTGCTTCCAGGTTCTCACGATCAGATGAACTTTCTCGACATCGACGGTCCCACTCTGGAGTGAAACCTTACCAGTGCCCTGTGTGTGAGAAGAAGTTTGCACGGAGTGACCACCTGTCCAAGCATGTCAAAGTCCATCGATTTCCACGAAGCAGCCGCTCAGTACGCTCAGTCAATTGATGTGTCCGATCCAGTCTTCCCACCATGCCTCTAAGAACTGCCACAAGCAGCATTTGTTCCTTTCTTGTGATAATTTATTTCTCTCCATGTAACCGCTGCCATTAAGACATCACATGTCCCTTTTTTCTCCCATCATTCACCAACTTTGCTATTTTTTTTCTAATTCTTTTTGTTGCTGTCGCTGCCACTTCTTTTTGAAAATTACAGAATTACAGCATTTCATTTTCAATCATTTGAGCTCCAACATCATGATAATATATGGACAACTTGCTGCTAGTTAATTACAGTTCTGGCATTCCTGAGCACTTTTGCTCATGTACAGGGCTATTCATCATGAGTTTTTTGTTAAAAAAATGCATTATTAATATTATTAAGTTGGCCTATTTATCCGCTTTGGAAAGAGCAATTTTCTTTTGGAATGGAAAAGAAATCCACTTCATTTTCATGAGTTCATTTTTGTTGATACAATGATTTGATGTTGGGTTCAATAGCTAGATCTTCATAGGTGCTCTCAAAGGGGACTGAACAGAAGAAACAAGTTAGCAATATGTGTGCATGTGTGACTGAGTATGTCTGTATATAGAAAGAAGATTGCCAATAGGTGGATCTTTGATTAGACTAAGCAATAAACCAGTGTATGGAACTAGTCTGGATAAACCCTATATTTTTCCAGATTGTGTGCACACCATATCTGAGCCTATTAGTTGCTGCCATTTGCAGACTTACCAGCTCTCCCACTTGAGAAGATGCTTCACTCTCCCTTGTTCTTAATCCCATGTAAAGATTAGTATGTTTGAAAATGCCTGTTACATCTCACGTGGCTGAAGGAGATAAATAAATTAGGATAAGACATTCATGCCTTTTCACCTAATCTCCAAAATATAACCTTTTGTCATTCAGCCCAGAGATAATGGCTTTGCATGAATTGTCCCACAATTTAGGCACAAGTCTTCTTTAGGTTGTATAAAAACTATGGTAAATTTCAGAGAAGTATCCTGTTGCCCAGTTCTCCATTTCACACTATTCAGATTCATAATCTCTGGATTGGATACACAGAAGGGGCTAAAACTGGCTTTCCTCAACTTGGACAAGTGGACAAGTGGATTTGTCTTGCAGAAGTCCCCAAACACCACAATCAAGTTGGAGAAATCCAAGTTGAAGCAATTCTCTCGCATTTAGTAATTAGAATCTGATAATATTTTTCCCAAGGTCTTAAACAGTTAAGCTTGCATAATTAAAGACTTATACCAAAGATGAATAGAATTGTCAACCACACTAGTTATTAAGAAGGCCAAATATTCATCTATTCAATGTATTAAATCATTTATCTAGGAATTTTCTTTTGATTCTTTATTAGTAGAGCATATCAATCCTGCACTGTATGTCATAGTGCCAAAATCCAGCTGTGGACAATCTGTTCCTACCGTATAAGAAGCTACGGTAGGCTGTGGATTTGATAGGTGTGTGTTGGCATGTGTGCATGTGTATTTGGCTGACCAGTTCTATGGAGGAAATGAATGAAGTTTTTCTATGAAGTTCAAACTATAACACAGCTAAGGTGCTACTATCAGAAGTAGGGAATGTGATGGCCATTGCTCCAGACTCTACTCAACTTGATAATTGTTTTTTTAAAATATACAACCCCCACCATGGGGAGCCATATGCAAGAATGCCTCATAATCTGATATGAACTTGAAAGTACTCTTAGAAAAAATTGATAAGCTGAAGAGGTGTAGAATATTCAGGAGGCTTGAGGTAGTAGTAGTGGAAAGCCATTTCCCCAGTTTTGAATATTGTTAAATGGGTGTTTGGTGATTGGCCATTTCCTCTCTTGGCAGCCGCCGTATGAACAGGCAAACCTTCCTGTACGATGATCATTTTCTAACTATGATATGGTTCAAAATTACAAAGGTGCTCCTGGCCCTGGAAGGGTGGCCCCCTCTGTTGCTTTACTGAATAGCAGAAAAGGGTCATGGCCCTCTTTTCCAGGAATGATGCTTGTCATTAATCTTTAATAGATCCTTCAGTGGGCTAGTGTGTCCCATCTTGTTCTCTCCCCCCTTCCCCTGATTGTGCTGTGGGAGAATGGGATAGCTGCATGAAATCCTGTGTCAATTTCTTGCTGTGCCATTAACTTTGGGTATGCGGGCAGCCTTAATCAACTACCATTCCTGCAAAAACATCTATGTGACCTCTTCCGGAACGTTACCCTTAGTTTATAACTGTGCCAATCCTTTTGCCTCAGCTTATATAGCATCTTCCCAGACTAAGGGTGAAAAAAACCTGCTGAGCCAATTTGCCCTTGTTTACAGTACTGAACATAATCCATATTCCTAGTGGCTGAAGAGGAAGGACTTCAGACTTCATGAATGTTTTATGAAAGCACTTTGAGAGATTTCAGCAGTAAGCGGTACTAAAATGCTCAGTGCCCATATGGGCCACTATTCAGAGAGCAATGCAACTGGAGCATTGGGTGTTCCAGCCAACTAGCATGGTAGCTGTCTTAAGGGCTTTTAATACACAGATAATCTGATGCACGCAGATAATCTGATGCAGCAGAAAAAAAATACCGTGTTAGGCAACATTTCCTTCCACCATTTTTTTTCTTCTTTTTGTACTCTACTGATTTTTAGGATGTTTCTAGAGAACAAGAATGTAGTAAGTAGGGTTGTTGGATATTTTTAAAGAATAGGCTATGATCACACAACATGCATAACAAATCAGTTAAGGACCTTGTGGCAGTATTCGTGCAACATTTTAATTTGGATTACTTTTAATGCAGTTTTTTGTTCTGTTTTAGCTTTAGATGATCATTCAAAGCCCCACTGGGTCAATTCAATCGCAAAACTAAATGTGTTGTACAGTCATAGCTGTCACGTTGATAGCAAATCTGAACAAACATAGCCCTGGCTGAACCTGATTGAACCTCCTGAAAGCAATGGGACAGGATTAGCTATGAGTAGCTCTCTGCTTTCAGAAGGGCTCAGTAGCAATGCATTTTAGCATCATGCCCTATCTTTTTATGTTAACCAAACAGGAATTAAAACATTGCAATTCTGGGTTGAGTAGGTCAAAGCAGAGACCATGTTGTCATTTAAGAGCAATAGTTCCACTTCTTTACGCTAGGAATGCATTCCTTTGGTCCTCTGGAAATTTGTATATTCTATGTGAATGTCTCTCCTATTGACTGGTTTTTATCTCACATCCTATGAATGTATGTAAATAAAATTGTACATATTGCATATCTATATAAAATATCTTTTAAAAACACAAAGATGATGTAAATTAGAGTCAAAATAATATCTTTAAAGCCAGTGTACATAGGTTACAATTCTGTATATTTTTCTTTTGTTCTTCATAAAATATATTTACTTTGACAATAAAAAAAGAAATTTAAAATTTTACAAATAATGTTATATTAATTTCTGGTTTCCACCATTAAATTAGAAATTCTAATTTTCTAAATAGTTAGCAACACTCGTACACTATGTTCGGCAGACCCAAGACTAACCTGAACTTATACATGGCTTCAATATACAAAGAGTTTTCCTTTCCCTTTCTAATTTCATTTATGCTTGCTTGAGACTTGAATGAGAAACTATCCCTAAATGTTACTTCCATGATCATATCGATTACTTAATCCTTACTGAGATTCAAAGTTCTTTTTCCCCACAAAAATTCTGCTCATTACCAAACATTCTTACCTACTTTTTGGCTTATTAAAGTCCAGGTAACTTTGAAGAATATTTGGAAAGTTCCATTAGTCCATTTTTTTGGGACTAAGTGATTAGCTGTGAATTTCCTGTCTCCAGGCCTGGGGGCTATAGGAGCCTGGATAGGATGCAACGGACTTCGTCTCAGCCCTAGCAACACTGAATAGCTTTGGGCACTTGGGCTTTCAAGTGACAAGACCCCCTGTAGTCCTAGATGGAGCAGCACTACCCCAAATAGATCCAGTGTACAATTTGGGGAACCTCCATAGCCACGCATGCTGTCATGCCCTTTAATCTGGATTACTACAATGCGCTTTCTATGGGGCTGCCCATGAAGAGCATTTGAAAGCTTCAGCTGATGTAAAATGCAACTGCACGAGTAATCAGTGGTGTTGGATCTTGGACACATGTATCATCGCTGCTCTATGGGTTGCATTTGGTCCTTTGTTTGAGATGGGTGCCATAGAAATTGAATGAAATAAATTAAGCTATAAAGTTTGCTTAAAGTTGATCACGTGCCAATTTGGTCAATTTTTTAGTCAGTTTCTGAGCCTAAAGGAGCATTGAAGGAGCACTAGGTATGTTTGCCACATTGAGTTATTTATACAAATAATAAAGGTGAGATAGAAATAAAGTGTTCATTTTGATTTTTAAAATTGCAGATACTTAGCATTGGAGTATTTTAAAAAACATCATCTTTCAAAAATATCTGCCTGGATTTTTGATATGGAGGCCTTCTCTGGTTGCCTCAGCTAATTAGATGTGTCGGGTGCCTACAAAAAAAGGCTCTTCTTAATTGTGATTCCCCACACAGGAAAAGGAAACACATCCCTGGAACCCACACAGGTGGCTTTTTGGTTCATTAGTTCATCGATATTTTTCCAGCAACATTTTGATAGCTAGTTTTTAATTTTAAGCACCTACACCACACTGGGATAAAAGCCTTTTGGCATTTTTCATATTTCCTGTGTGACATATGTCCTATGAATATGATGCATACTTCCTACATGTACGTTTGATTATTTTTCTGATTTGGTAGTTTTATAATCTCTCCAGAGAATGTCAATTATTGGTAGATTAAAAGCAATACTATTACTACTAGAACCATTATTAATATTAATAACTGGATAATGAAATTTGTTTCTAATATTGATATCACAGTGCTTAAAGTATTCTTATGAAAAAAGGCAAGATTTTAATCCCATAGCAGACTGCAAAAGCCTTAATAAAGGCTTGGGCTGGAGGGTGTTTGTAAATCAGTGTTGGTTCTGAAAGAAAAGTTTTAAAAATTGCTGAATCACTTGGAAGCCTGAAAGTCACTCCCATTATTCATTAGTCTTGTTTATCTGACCTACTTAATTGGGTCATGGAGAGTATAGTGTAAGGCAAACAAACCCCTTATTCCAGAGAAATAACTCAGACAACTCCTCCCAAGTGAATTAGTTTTCCCCATGCAGTATTGAGTTCTGAATGGATTACCAACAAAATAATGCATCCTTTTTCCATCTGTGATAGCCCTAAAGTGGCCACATGAAAAAGAAGCCTCTCTAGGACTCTTTTTCTGTCACCATTTTAATTTTAACTTCACTGTAAGCACATTGGACTAAGTGAAAAAAAGAACAGAAGAGATAAAGCACCCTCATGTTGGTGCCAGACTTATCACTCCACCTATCACAACTGTGTAATTTCAGTGGGAATGATGTTCAAAAGGGTGGGAACTGTGACAGAAAAAAGAACTCTCGCTCTGGACCTTGCCAGTCCATACTGCCTAGCCGGTACCCAGAGCATGTGCTTCCTGTCAGATCCGTTAAAATGGATAGAAACAATTGGATAGAAACAATAGTAGCAGACAATGAATAGGCTGCTTTTGTTGTTTTATTTGAATTTTGTTTATTGTTGTTGTTAAAACATGTACGTTGCCCAGAGCCACATAATTGCAAGGTGTACATTCTCCCTATAAAATGTATATCTTAGCATGTCACAATTGACTGAGAATTGCTGATCCAAGAACATGTTTATGGAAGAAACAGCAGAACAACAATAATCAACTTGGATTTCATTATGAGGTATTTTGCATATATTCAAAAAGTATGTTAGATGAATGCTTCTTATAACTGGAGTCAATTAAGAACTTCTGCCTTTGCAAGAAATTAAACCAAAATCATGGTCACCAACTTTGGAAGTTTCTGCCTATAAAAACCTTTCCCAATATAATGCCATTCACATATGGGATTTTGACTGATTAAAGTAGATCCTTTGATATCATTTGTTGCCATGTTGGTGAGTTCTCACATGATCAAAAGAAAACAAACTAATACTAGATTTGCCAGTTAACAAAATAAGGGACCAGTCTTTCTGCCAAAAACAAAGGGATGTGCATCCTAATGTGTAGCTTGAACAGCAGGAGGAAGGGATATAAAAATAACAACTTGTATTTCATTATAAATAGGATTCTCATTCCATTCACAGCAATCATTGGATTCTTTCAGAATGATTTCTTAGTATTTTCTACAATAAACTACTTATCAGAAATTCCTGGATTTTTATGTTTCTGACTAATTTTTAGTCCAGCCTATTGGGGAGAAGTTTGATGAATATTTGAAGTCATTTGGAGGTTCATGGATTTTAATGTGACAATCATGATATCACTCCCTAGTATTTTTTAATGTATGAAATAAACATTGTAGCTTAACAAAAAGGATGCAACTAGGGGCGGTTTGAAATAATCAGGAGAATCAAATTCTGTATCTATTCCTGGACTGTATTATGTGTGGTTGAGAAGCAAAGAGAGGAGACTCACATATCTTAATTCTTCCTTTATGAAAAAAGATACTGAAGTCATAAAAAAAAAACCAGCAACATCCCATTAGCCATTGTAATTTTACATGTGCTGTTTGTCACCTCCTTTCTCCTTGAAAGGGAATTCAACAAAGATATCCTTCATCATAGTCTAGAGAGGGTATCTTTCTGCTGATTTTATAAATTGGCCATAACTGATGGAGACAGGAATTTTCATTGGAAATATCTTAATAAATAACTATCAATGAGATACCAAGAATATTTCTTTTGTGGATAAATTTTCCTGTTACACTTTTAGTTCATTCAGCTGTATCACTTTTAGATGCCTTGCAACCATGACACTATAGTAGTGAATATATTACTGTATTGCCCTGGGGCTATTTAAATGAAAGATGGTGGATCTTTGTTCTTTTTAAAGCAGCTTTTTCTGGAAGAGCTGTCCTCTTGGTCTCCTTCTCTCTTGAATTCCACACACTATCAAAGAATGCTACAGCTGCGAAATGTTTTTCCTTCTCTAACATCCTGCTATATGTTTAATCCAAGCAAACAGGTGACTTGAGAACAAAGTGAACTGGAAGAGGGCAAAGTTAATGATTACTGTGACCCTTTGCTGAGTTATGTAAGCTGAACCCTTGATGTTTTTTAAGACGGTACACTCCAACATTGTCAGAAGTACACTTGTTTTACGTCAAGTGAGCCAATATTTCATGGTATGATACCAATGACTGAAACTAATACTGCATATGTTTGCTGGATGGTTAAATCCAACAAGCCTTTTTTATAGTGAATGTAAACAGGATGGCATTATCTAGATTTTAATAAGTCCGTTTGATTCCTGAGACAAGATTCTTGCTGGCTCTTTCAACTGAAAGTTCTACAGGATTGCATTTTCTAGATTAACGTATTCTTATTTTTCCTAACTTTAGATGGCAGTGGTTATTATTGTGCCATATTAAGCCCATTCTAGGAGTTGAAACATTAAAGTAACCAATAAAATAGCTGTAAACAATACTGCTGATACTCTGTGTTCTGCAGCTGAATTTTAGTAGCTCATTTTGTGGGGCACAATGGCTTGCAAAACAAAAAAAGCAATTTGGGAACTGATTTGTTTCTTGGGTTTCAAGTCATCACCATTGCCTTATAGGACAGAAGGAAAGCTTTTCTTTTACATCAGGGGTCCCTAAACTTGGCAACTTTAAGACTTGTGGACTTCAACTCCCAGAATTCTCCAGCTGGCTGGAGAATTCTGAGAGTTGAAGTCCACAAGTCTTAAAGTTGCCAAGTTTGAAGACCTCTGTTTTACATGAAAGACCATGGTACTCTCCAAACCTTTACTTCTGAGATTCTCAATGACCTAGGCCTCAGGCAAAATGGCTAAGGGCAATCTGACATCCGATAGCATCAGGAGTAGCTTAATTTTAGTAAGATTTCTGAGTAGACATATATGGAGTTGAAGCACAAAAGCACAAAAGGGAAAGGGAAACATGTTTGAAAAAAAGCACATACTTCGTTATTTCTACTCCAACATTATTTCTTCAGGTGAAACATTACCAGAAATGCACTGATTAGCATAATGCACAGTTTTGTCATCTCTGTGAAAGTTACCTTTTCATTTACTGCTGTTAAGATGCCCTCAAAGCCAGAAAACATTTCAGAATAGCTCTTATGTAATGAGTCCTCCGTTCTCATGATCTCAAATCCACTCCACCTCTAGAAACAAAATGTTCCAGCAGCTGTAATTAGTTATTGATCCCAACCTCAATCTTATGCAAATTTATTCAGGAATGTGCCTTATTCTCAATTAGCATTGCTTCTTACAGTGTTTAGGATTGCAACCTAATTAAATTAACATTTATCTAGTTTCTGGTTCTGCGTTTGGAGTTTTTGCATTGTTTTATTATGATCTTGAATACCGCCTGGAGTCATTTAAATTGGGGTGCTAAATAAATGATGTTGCATCAATCAATCACACAGCTAAAATAAATTAAATTGAAGTTTAAGCGAGTACATTAGGTGATACATATTTTGGATGTGTCTAAAATGACTGCTGAGACATATTTCACGAGATGAAGTAGATGACACGTCAAACACTGTTTCAAGCTCCCCATCCAACTGCAGTGTTTAGGATAGGTTGCCATTATTGAGTTTGTCCTCCCAGGTTTAAGAAGACTCTAAGATGTTTTCTCAGATTGTCCTGGTGTCACCTTATTTTTCACTGGCCAGGTGCTGATAGCCATGCCACTTCATTAAGACCACTCTGTGTAGCCAACATCTAAACTATTTGCTGCCACCAAGTGGCCATGTGGATTTTTGCATCCCATGTACAATATACAGAGTCTACACTAGCTCCTTTGGTAGCCACCTAAGTAAGTAGCCACCTTTCAGAGTTGCTGCTCTAAAAGTAGTCAGTGGTAAGCTGTGACCGAGGTCAGGCATGGCGTTAAATAAGGGCATTCCCTACTGTGTGAAAAATGGGCAGAAGCTATCATAATCTGTTGCTCTTTTGGGGGAGGGTACAGGCAAAGCAATTCTGTCTCCCCAGGTCATTATTCTAAGATCTTCATCAGTTTCAATAAACAGATTGCTATTACTGCTTTTGAAAATCATTTTATGTAATGAGGCGATGAACACTTGGCTAAGGCACTGAATACTAACTACAATATCAGACAAACATGTCTAATCGATGCCAGGCATTTAATAAGCCATTTTGTAATGTAAGAGAGACATAAACACTCAGTGTGTGTGTGTTGGCTGGTTTCAAGTTGGTCTTTTTTCAGTATTCTATAAAAGGCAGTAGGTAGTTGCCTTGTTTTGCATCCTGCTCTCTTTAATGAGGGCTATTTTTCCATGGACAGAGTGTCCCGGGGCTCATGGCATGGAAAACAGAGAGATGGTTGGGTCCCCAATGGCAGTAAGAGAGGGCAAATGCTATGCAAATATTGTGCCAAGGAGTGGCAAACACAGGTCTACCAATTCAGTCTGCAGAGAGTATGTGTTGCGCACTGGAAACAGAAAAAGAGCCAGCAACTGGGATTTGTGCCAATTCTTACACTTGGTTCTCTGTCACTTACAAGTGGAGAAAATACACAAATGGATCTGTATGTGCTGTGGACCAAAATAACCCCTCTACCCAAATGCTAGGCTCAATATAAATCATGCAATTTGACTGCAGTTTCACCTCGGGCCTGACTTGGCATAGCTTTGGACTGCTTTACAAGATGAGTTTAAAGACTTTTGGACAGGGGAGCGAGTGGGGAGTAAAAGGAGAACAGAAAAAGAAGGCATGGGAGTTAAGAATAGGTCAAACATGTGTTGCATGCAAAGAAACGAGGATGTAAAAGAATTCTGCCACAAATATTTTTGGGTTTGGAGTTGTTTTTGCTATTTTTCATTCCCCAGAGGTGTATGCAAGGGAACACAACTCATCATAAACACAGCCTGGCTACCATTGGTCTTTCTCTAAAAAAAAAAAAAATTGGCAGAGGGATTGCACGGTAAATTACTAGGGAAGCACATCAGGTCAAGGGAAAAGGTTTTCAGTAACAGGCAGCCCTTCTGTTTGTAAATCCAATTTTATAAAAGAGGAAAAAGTCATCAAAACTACTTGTTAATCGCCCAACTCTAGGATAACAATATTACCTCCCTCCCTCAGCAACAAGAACCATCAAAAGCCTCTTGAAATTGTTCTGCAAAGTTTAGCAAAATATGTTTTTTTATGATCATGTGTCCTTAAGCGGACAGTTTTTAAGACTATTGATGACCTTTCCCTGGTCACTTCAAGGTTTGAAAATCATTTCTGTGCATGAGACTTGAAATGGTAAAATGAGCCACCTTTACATTCTCCCACTTAAATATGTTGAATTTGCATGTGGTCCCATTCTGCAGAAAAAATGCAGATTCTGGTAGGTGATTTTCACATAATAGCAATGGCTGACTGTAATAGCTACAATTATTTCAGCAGATTATAATGTAACTGGGGTGGGGGAGAGAGAGAGGGAGGGAGGGAGAGAGAGATGGGGGAGGGAGGGAGGAAGAGAGAAAGAGAGAGAGAGAAATATGCTGATAATAAATAAAATAGAAATATACTGTCCCTCAGACGACCGGATGTGAATCCCTCTTTGTAAAGTGTGGTTCCGGGGTTCAGATGGGCCTATTGATCACATACCTGGCTCCCTGCTATGTGACATCGGCCCTGCCTGAGCTCCTCAAGGTCTTAGCCAGCTTGGCGGTTGATGGTCATGGGGGATTTCAACCTGCTTTCGGCTAGCGGGACCCCGGGGATTGCCCAGGAGTTCTTGGCTTCCATGACAGCCTTGGGCCTGACCCAACTAATTAGGGACCCCACTCATACTGGAGGTCACATCTTGAATCTGGTTTTTGTCTCTGGACAGTGGCAGGATGATCTAGGTATAGGGGACATAGTTATTGAACCCCTGTCATGGTCTGATCATTCACTCCTTAGGCTGGAATTCCAAGCTGCACCCCCTCATCGCAGGGAGGCAGAGCCGACACGATGGTTCCGCTCCAGGCGCCTGATGGACCCGGATAGGTTCCTGATGGAGCTTGGGCCGGCTCCCTGGGTTTGAGCACATGACTCGGTTGAGGACCTGATGACTGCCTGGGATAGGGTGGCGGCTGGGGCCCTTGACCGGGTCGTGCCCTTGCGGCCTCTGACCCGATGCCGATCTCACTTGGCTCCATGGTCCTCTGAGGAGCTGAGGGAGATGAAGCGTCGGAAAAGATGCCTAGAGAGTGGTTGGAGGGCCACCTGCTCCGGATCTGACTGAACATTATTGCAGGTCCTATATTAGGACCTATTTAGTGGCAATAAGGATGGCAAAGTGTTTTTACTTTTCTGCCCTTATCGCATCCACAGGAAATTGCCTAGCTGCCCTTTTTAGGGTGACCCGCTCCCTCTTAGAAGTGGGAGCGCGGGAGGATCCTTTATAGGGGCAGGCTGAGGACTTTTCGAATTTTCTGATGGACAAAATCACTCAGATCCGGGATGGGTTGGATTCTGACTGGGCGACTCTGGATGGGGGATCGGGGGCGGAATTCAGGGTTAGGGTCATCTGGGGGCAGTTTGATCCTGTTTCCCCCGAGGACGTGGACAGGATGCTGGGGGGGCTTAATGCTACCACATGTTTACTAGATCTGTGCCCCTCCTGGCTGGTATTGGCCACTCGGGAAGTGATGCGAGGTTGATTCCAGGGTATTATTAATGCTTCCTTGAGTGAAGGGTTTCTACCTACCGCCTTGAAAGAGGCGGTAGTGAGACCCCTCCTCAAGAAACTGTCCCTGGACCCAATTCTGTTATCTAACTATCGTTCGGTCTCCAACCTTCGCTTTGTGGCGAAGACTGTTGAGAGTGTGGTGGCACGACAGCTTCCCTGGCATCTGGATAAAGCTGTCTATTTAGATCCACGCCAATCAGGCTTCAGGCCCAGGTACAGCACGGAGACGGCTTTGGTCGCATTGGTGGATGATCTCTGGAGGGCCCGTGACAGAGGTTATTCCTCTGTCCTGGTCCTATTAGATCTCTCGGTGGCTTTTGATACTGTCGACCACAGTATCGTATTGTGGCGGTTGGGGAGGTTGGGGGTGGGAGGCACTGTTTTGCGGTGGTTCTCCTCCTTCCTCTCCGGCCGCTCGCAATTTGTGTTGGCAGGGGGGCAGAGGGGTCGGTGCTCTCACCCCTTCTGTTCAACATTTACATGAAGCCACTGGGTGAGCTCATCTGTGGCTTTGGGGTGGAGTTTCATCAGTATGCTGATGATACTCAGCTGTACATTTCCACCCCAGGCCACCCCAATGAAGCCGTGGAAGTGATGACCCGGTGCCTGGAGGCTGTGCGGTGTTGGATGGGGCGAAACAGGCTTCAGCTCAACCCGGCCAAAACCAAGTGGCTGTGCTTTCCGGCACCCCGATACAGCCAGTTAGTTCCATCGCTGGCTGTGGGGGGGGACTTCTTGCCCCCACAGAGAGGGCGCGCAATCTAGGTGTCCTCCTGGACGTGCGGCTTTCATTAGAAGATCTTATAATGGCCGTCGCCACGGGGGCTTTTTGTCAGGTCCGCAGAATCTACCAGTTGCGGCCCTTTCTGCATCGGGATGCCCTTCACACGGTCACATCTGCCCTCGTCATCTTCCGCCTAGACTATGCCAATGCTCTCTACATGGGGCTCTCCTTGAAGAGCACCCGGAGGCTCCAGTTGGTGCAAAATGCAGCTGCACGGGTGGTCTTGGGGGCTTCTCGGAGCTCCCATGTTACGCCACTCTTGCGCAAACTGCATTGGCTCCTGGTAGCCTTCCGGGTGCGATTCAAGGTATTGGTGACTATCTTTAAAGCACTCCATGGCTTGGGACCTGGGTACTTATGGGACTGCCTACTGCCATCATCGATCTCCCTTTGCCCAGTACACTCCCATAGGGTGGGCCTCCTTGGGGTGCCACCGACTGGACGGCTGGCGACCCCAAGGGTACGGGCCTTTTCCTTGGGGGCACCCTCCCTCTGGAATAAACTACCCCGGAGATGAGGACCATCCCTGACCTCTTGGCCTTCCAGTGCGCGTTGAAAACATACTTATTTCATCAAGCTGGTCTGGTCTAGGTTTTTATAGGGTTTAATTTGGTTTTAATGGGTTTTAATCTTTTATATTCTTGATTGAGTTTTATTTTTGAGCCACTATATTTAATATTTTTAATTGTTTTTTAAATATTGTATTAGTATTGTTTTTTAACTTTGGCTGTACACCGCCCCGAGTCCCGGTAGGGAGAGGGGTGGTATAGAAAACTAATAAAATAAATAAATAAATACATACATAAATAAATAATTCTAAGCAGCATCACTAATTCAGTTAAATTCAATCTTATCTTTTAACAAGGAAACATTCAAAGGTTGGGGAAAACTATGAATTTTGTTAAATTATTGCCATTGTAATTGTAAAAACATTCATGAATTATGATAAGTTATAATAAAAAAATCAAATGAAATGCTTAACCAATCCTATGTTCTACTCATTTCTATAGTAGGAATGTGATGCCACTCTCTTATCAAATCCTTCTTGAAAATCCATCTTTTCCTGTAATACTGTATATGCACATATATTACCTCTCAACAGGGCATCACTGGTTCATCTATGTTCTCAACAAAACCATGCCTAAAAAGTCACAATTGCATTTGCTCAGACTGACCTTTGTCTTTTTTTATTCTCTTTCTTTCAGCTGGAGCCCCCTTGTATCCAGGATCTGGATGATAGCACTTTGTAAAGAACCATTTTCTGTTGATAGCACTTTGTAAAGAACCATTCTCTCTTCTCCTCAATCTTCTCCTTCTTCTCTTCTCCTCAATCAGTTATCTGTAGAATGCCTAGAAACCTACTAAATATCACCATTGTGAAAATGATTAGTGTATGTTAAATCTGAGAATATAAGGTATGTTCAGGTCTCTAAAGAAAAGTGTAGTCAATTGTATTATTTAGCAAGCAGTAATTACAGTACTGAATTTGGAATATCTCCTATCTGAAGTTGGATGCTGAGTATAAAATAAAAGCAGGTAGAGCAGGAAAAAAGAAATAAATGTTGTTGAAGAGCAGGTTTGTGAAAGTAATATTTGGTCATCTGAATAAACTCTTCCATTTTGCCAAACATTTCCAGATTTTTGTCTTTGCAATAAATAACAGGAAATCCTCAAAAACACATTTTGAAAAGAGAAGAGTAATTCATTCACTACATCTAGCAATTAAGCAGTCATCCATTAATGTAGGCAATCAGGTCTAGATATGATAGGTTTCCCACAGTAGTGGGATTCAAATTTTTTACTACCAATTCTGTGGGTGTGGCTTGGTGGGCATGGCAGGGGAAGGATAATGTAAAATCTCCAGTCAGAGGTGGGATTTGCCATTCTCCGAACTACTCAAATGACCACCAAGCCATGGCCACAGTTTCTACATCAACTTCTCTGACCCAATTGTTTTGACTATGAATCTTCTCTGGTTGGACTTGCAGTGATTTATGTTGCAACAGAACCAGCTGAGTTTCAACATTCTAAATTGCTAAACCAATATGACATCCATGCTTTTTGATAACTGCAATACTACTGCACTGGTAGGATGACCTTTGAACTGTGTTTAGCTTTTGCCTTGCATAGCAGATCAGCGAATCTGATTGTAAAGATTAGATATTGCCATCAACCAACACAGATTTGTTATAATGTAAATTGTGTGTAATTAAAACCCACTTTCTTTGGAGAGATAACTAATCTAATGACAGAATGCAAATGGCTATAAAACTGGCCAAAGTATTTCTCTTGTAAGTAAGGTGAAAAGTACAATCAGAATGCTAAAAATATAAGACTTAAAATGAGTGTGGAAAAGAATGTAGGAAGGTCTAAATTGGGTTCAACAAAAGACATTTGAAAAATCACTGATGCTCTTTCAAATGCTTCCTACAGGAATGAGTTTGAAGTTCATGTTTGAATCCATGTGATAACTTGCATTTCTATAATTTAGGTATAGCTACTAACATCTGACAAAAGGTTGAGAGTTTTTGAGGGAACTGATTATCACAAAATATGGTGATAGATTCTAACTTAGATATTGTTAATACCAGAGACATAAAATAATACAAAAATATGCTTCCTGTTTTGTTGAAAGATCAAGTTAATAGAATAGAACTCTTTATTGGCCAAGTGTGGATGGACACACAAGGAATTTGTCTTGGTGCAAATGCTCTCAGTGTACATAAAAGAAAAGATACATTAGTCAAGAGTCAAGAATCATAAAGTACAACACTTAATGATAGTTGTAGGGTACAATAAGCAATCAAATCGTATTAGGAAACAGTCAATATAAATCATAAGGATACAAGCAACAAAGTTATGGTCATACAGTCACAAGTGGGAGGGGATGGGTGATAAGGAGTGATGAGAAGATTAACAGTAATAATAGTATAGACTTTGTAATAGTTGAACAGTGTTTATTTATTTAGCAGAGTGATCTCAGGGTTCAGATGTTACTGTTCTGGTGTCCTCATTTCTAGTTATCAAAGCGATATCATCTGACAACATGGAAGCTTCTGGAGTGGATGATATTTGAAGAATTTTAACTCCAGTTTCTTTTCTGTTTTTTCTTACGATATGTACACATAAATAAAATCCTTCACTGATAGCCACTATTAACTCCAAAATTTCTGTTGTTAAGTGAGACATTTGTTAAGTGAGTTTTGCCCCAGTTTTGCCTGTTGCTCCTTTCTTGTAATAGTTGTTAAGCGAATCACTGCAGTTGTTAAACTAGTAGCATAGTTGTTAAGTGAATCTGACACCCCTACTGACTTTGCTTGTCAGAAGTTTGCAAAAGGTGATCAACATGACCCTAGGGCAGGGGCCTCCAACCTTGGCAACTTTAAGCCTGGCAGACTTCAACTCCCAGAATTCCCCAGCCAACTGTAGGGGGCGCGAGCAGCACATTGCCGTGCTTCAAATACCTACATGATCTTACTCAGTTCACCTCATCAGGATATTGCAGAACACTGTCCCTGGCTGGTACATGATCTCACCTGGCTAACATCACCACTTCCTTACTTACATATTCTTAAGGATTGGCAGTCAGAATTCACCAATAAAAATGAGGTTGCTGCTTTACTTTTTTTCTTCTTGTAAAATCTATAAAAAAGCATTAAATGCTGCGCAGGCAGTCAGACATCTTGGCACCCTGTAAATGACTAGTCTTTGACTCTATCAAAAAACAGTCGTAAGTCACTTTTTTCAGGGCAGTTGTAACTGAACGGACACTAAACAAATGGTTGTAAATCAAGGATTACTTGTAAAGTGATAGCATACTGAACATTTAGTAGCTTTGCATTATATTCTAACAAACATTTCTTGATCATTGCATAAATTCTTCACTAGGCAAGTATGGTAGCCTGGGACATCCATGCTTTTAAGGGATTGTAGTACAGCTTTTGCAATCAAAAGCTGTACCATAATCAATAAAGTGGAACCAGGCATCTTTGTGGGATAATTTCAATGTAACCAATGTGATCCTGGTGGTGCAGTGGTTACAATGCACAGCTAACAGACTGCAAACTTCAGCAATTTGGTTCTGAGTGACTCGAGGTTGACTCAGCCTTCCATCCTTCCAAGGTCGGTAAAAGGAGAACCCAGATTGTTGAGGGAAATATGCCAACTCTTTAAACTGCTTAGAGAGGGCTGTAAAGCACTGTGAAGCAGTATATATGTCTAAATGCTAGTGCTATTTGCCTCTTTGGAATGCAGTTTGCATGTCTGGCAGTTCTTGTTGTAACTATTGTTAAAACTTGAATTGCAAAATCTTGGGCATTATTTTACTGGCATATGAGATGAAAATGTGTTCAGCAGCCAGAACATTCTTTTTGCATAACTCTTTTACATCTTGGAATATAAAAATCCCTTAGCGACAGCTGTGTTTTCTATACCAGCTTACAAATAACTAATAGCACAATAACACCATCATCTTGAAAGACTTGAAAGTGTTATGATGGTATTTTATCAACACCTGCAGCTTTATTGGCAATTTTTTCTAGGACTCACTTTACTTTCCAAAATGCTTGGCCCTAGTTCAATAATCTCTGAATGAATCATGGGAATATTTTTTCTTCTTTCCATATCCTTCCTTCTTTCTTCAGTGCACCATTCAAGTTCCTTCTCTTGTAGTTTTCCAAAATTGCCTTGTCAATCTTTTGTTCTTCCTGTATTTAGGCAGTTTCCTTTCTGTTCAGGTAGAAAGAGTTTATTTTCAAGCAGATATTGCTAGACCGCATCAGCTACAACATCAATTAGCAATCTGAAAGTTGTTGGTAAGCAGGTAATTCCCTGGTGCTGCCCCTTTTATTGGATCTTTTAGTATTAATTAGGTTTGGCTAGATGTTAGCTGATCTTCAATTTCAGCTACACTTCGTCCTCAACTTACTACCACAATTGCACCCAAAATTTATGTTGTTAAATGAGACATTTGCCAAGTAAGTTTTCCCTCATTTTATGGTCTTTCTTGCCACAGTTGTTAAGTGAATTGCTGAGGTTATTAAGTTAGTAACATGATTGTTAAGTGAATCTGGCTGCCCCATTGACTTTGCTTGTCAGAAGATCACAAAAAGTGATCACATCATGAGGATGAACCAATTGCCAATCATCTGAATTTTGATCACATGATCATGGGGAAGCTACAAAGGTTGTAAATGTGAAAAATAGCACTTAGCAATAACACTTAGACTTATATACCGCTTCACAGCCCTCTTTCCTGTAAGTGTTAATGAAGTCAGCATACTGCCCCCAACAATCTGGGTCCTCATTTTACCCACCTCGGAAGGAGGGAAGGCTGAGTCAACCTTGAGTCTGGTGGGATTCGACCTGCCAAACTGCTGGTAATCAGCAGTCAGCAGAAGTAGCCTGCAGTACTACACCACCACAATGGTCATAAGTCACTTTTTTCAGTGCTGTTGTAACTTTGAACAGTCACTAAATGAACTGTTGCAAGTCAGGGACTGCCTGTAGTTACAGTATGGTGTTCAACTGCTTGGCAATGAGTGGATGTAGACTAGTCAGATGTTTCAACCAAACCCCGTGCAATTCATCTTCAACTGGTTCTAATTCTTGATTTTATTTGCCCCTTTCATTACCATTTCTGCTACTTTGCAAGTTCTTCCATCTCAGCTTTTTGTTTATTCTTTTCCACTTCCATTGTTCAAGCTGCATTCTTATGGTATTTCTTTGGGTTATCCCACAGCTGCATTCAGAATTGCACTGTTTCTTATTGTCAGGTGTGGACTGGTTCACTGCAGTCTTTCCATTGATTGATTGGTAAAACATTTCTGATTCAGCTGGGATTGGAGATTCTGCCTATAGTGGGAAATTGGAGCTTTGCATCTGCTGCTCTTTTAGTCTATAGCTGTTACTTATGGCTTCATTAATTTGATATTTCTCATTTCTAGGTGATATTTCTTGATCAGGTATTCTTTGGTCTTCTTGTTCTTCAGCTTCATTTCTTTCATTTGTTCTACCTTGTTTTTATTTAATCTTAGCATACTGATCTCACTTTCCAGCCTGAACTTTTTTTGATGGTACACTGTTTGGGTTTTTTCTTCTTCTTTTTGTTCAGATCCCATGTATTCACTTTTAATTGCAGCTGTGCTGTACATTAATTAGTTTATTTCTTACTTTGAACTGATGTTTATATATGATATTACAGTGTTGGCATCTTTTAATACTTGTGCTAGCTGTTTCTTTGAAAAAGCTTCAATGCAGGCAACTTATTATTTTGTTTTGTTGGTAGAATTCTATTAATCTAACTTCTACTTTATTTTATACACCAAAAGAAAACTTTTCTACTTTTCAAGATGCTCTTATGCTTCTAATTTAACATTCAACCACCTATAATAAATATGCCTATTTTTAGTGTCATGTCAATAAGGTGTTACAAGTTATAAAGAACTTGTCAGCTTCCCTATTTCTGCAGTTCTGGTCAGGGAATAAAACTGGATTACTGTAATATTGATTGACTCACCTTGGATGCAAATAGAAATAGTTATCATTTTGCGGTTGTATCCAAACCGTGACTATCCTTTTGTTAATAGTGACAACTGCTTTAGATTTGATGCTCCTAATATGGAAAATGATTCACTCTACCCTGTTTTAGTATCTACAGACCCCTAACATCCTGGACGTAAATTGTTTCAACTTCTTCCCTCAAGATGATGCTATAGGACATTGTACACCAAAACAGCTAGACACAAGGACAGTTTTTTTTTCTCCCATGCTATCACTCTGCTAAACAACTAATTCCCACAACACTGTCTTATGTCCTGGGATGTCAAACTACCTAGCAGGGCTGTATTACTATTATCTTTCTCATCTTTCCTATTACCTATTTCCTTAGCTTCTTATGACTAGAACTTTGTTGTTTGTATGTCATGATTTATGTTGATTGTTTTTTATTTAGTATCCTATTATGATTTATGTTGATTGATTATTTGTATCTTTATGATTATCACTGAGTGTTGTTTCTTACAATTTATGATGATTGTATTGTGTGATGGTGATCATGATTTATCACTTGTTGCTTGTATATATGCTTAGAGCTTATGCATTTCCTTGTATGTCTAATCACATCTATGGCTTCAAATATCCTGGGTGGGCATGGCCAGCTTGATGTCACTCATTGGGCATGGCAGATTGGGTGGGCAGGACAGACTGGGTAGGCATGGCCAGTTTGATCCCCAAACTGCTGGCATGTGTCCTCTTTGCACTGGATAGGCTGGGCTGAAGCCAAGCTGGCCCGATGTTTTCTCTTTGCATTGGGTAGACCAGGCCAAAGGCAGGCTGGCCCAATGTTTTCTCTTTGCACTGGAGAGACTAGGGTGAAGCCATGCTGGCCTGATGCTTCTCTTTGCAATGGCTAGACTGGACTGAAGCAACATAAGCTGGCCCATTACATTTTCCAAGACAGCCCTGCAGGCCAGATCTGACCACTTCATGGGCTGGATTTGGCCCACGGACCTTGTGTTTGATACTTCTATTGTACTGAGTTGCCATTATCTTGAAATCATATTTAGCCTAACCCTTCCCATCATGGGTGATCTACCTGGGGAAAGTTACTGCAAAATCCCATTCCCTCCCCACTCCACTAACCTGCTTTCCAGCTCTGTTTTCCTGTGCAGGGCAACCAAAGAAGACCCAGCCGATCAACTGGGACTTGGAGGCAGAGAATAGATGGGGGTGAGGCCAGTCAGAGATGGTATTTGCCAGTTCTCCCAACTACTCAAAATGTCCGCCACCGGTTCTCTAGAACTGGTCAGAACCTGCTGAATAACACCTCTGCCTTTAACCAATACAAACTAATGATGATCCACTAAGGGGCTTGTAGTCGGTAGAGTTGTGTGACTCCTTTGAAAATTCTCTTTTGCATCCTATGTAGCAGGATATTACAAAAATCTCTTTTCAAGTCAGTAAAACAGCTGCTTCTTTTTCCAGGCTCACAGAGTATGTGGCAACTTTGGGAGCTGTTTCTGCCTGGGACTTTTATTCACTGGAAAACATATCCTTTGTGTATATTCCTGAGCTTTGTGAAAGACTCTTTCAAAGGATTTACCCAGCCCTAGTTAGGATTTTAGGATGTTCTTGAAAGTGAAATATAACTGTCTTAACTAGTTGCTGTCTATATAATCCTTTTTTAAAAATTTAATTTCATTCCTTTTTAAGGCCATCAAAATTAATTGCCATCACCATGAGCTTCACTAAGGAAGCAAATTAATAGGTTTAATGTGCACTCAATTTTATTGAAATATCTCTTGTAGGCTTTAGAGAAACGTGTCAGTTTGGTTTAATGATTAAGACACCAGGCTAGAACCTCCATAATTGTCTGGTTTGGCTCTGCAACTCAACAAGACAGACATGGACTTCAAAGAGTAATTAGAACTACAGAAAAAACAATTACTACCAACCTTCCTTCCATTGAGGACCTGTATATTGCACGAGTCAAAAAAGTGAAAATATCTATAGATCCCTCACATCCTGGACATAAATTGTTTCAACTTCTACCCTCAAAATGATGCTATAGAGCACGGCACACCAGAACAATTAGACACAAGGACATCACTCTGCTAAACAACTAATTCCACAACACTGTCAAACTATTTAGTAAGGCTGTATTACTATTATTTTTCTTATCTTTCCTATTACCTATCCCCTTCTTTACTTACATGACTATAACTTTGTTGCTTGTATCTTTACAGTTTTATATTGTTTTATTTAGTTTCCTAGTATGATTTATATTGACTGATTGCTTAGTATCCTATGACTATCACTAAGTGTTGTATCTTGTGATTTATGATGAATGTATTTATGTGACTTATGATCATGATTTATCACTTATAGCTTTTACGTACACTGAGGGCTTATGCACCCAAGAAAAAATCCTTATGTGTCCAATCACACTTGGCCAATAAAGAATTATATTCTAACTGGAAGACCATTAGTTCTAGTCCCTCCTTAGTCATGTCTCTGTCACTGTCATTGTCTCTCAACCCAATCTACTTCACAGGGTTGTTGTTGAGGAAAAAATAGGAGGAAGAAGGAGCATTAAATATGTTTATTGCCTTGAGTTGCTTATAAAAATAATAAAGGCAGGAAATTAATCAAATAATCAAATAAATAAACAATAAATAAATAAATAAACAATAAATAAATGAATGCATACTAGGGGGTATTCCAAGGCTTACTTCCTTCAGCCAAACCTTATACAACAAAAGTCTATCTATAGCAAGGGTCTTCAAACTTGGCAAGTTTAAGACTTGTGGACTTCAACTCCCAGAATGGCTGAGCTAACACAACTGGAAGAGGAATTCTGGCAATTGAAGTCCACAAGTCTTAAAGCTGTCAAGTTTGAAGACCCCTGATCTATAGCTATTCATTATGTTGATTCTTGATTATGGACCTTCTGGCCATCTGGGTTCCCTGTTTTATAGATTTCTCAAAGCATCCGATAAGGAAGAATCTTGAATTGATAGGCTTTGATATAGTATTGCAGATTTCTTCTTAACTTCTAACATGGCCTTGGTTATCCTAGTACAAAAGAAATAAAAATATTAATATCAATGTGAAAAGCTTCGGCTTTATTTTTCTTTTAACGACAAGCTGTAGTCTATATTCTCCTAATGAAATATAATGGCTCACCATTAGGGTATTATAGGGCAAGAGTCAGCCCCCCCTTATATTTTTAAACACTTGTTGTCTGTATGAGGCAACCTCATCTTAAGGATTCAGCAAAATAGCCTTTAGTCTTCCCAGCTGGACATATACTGCATGTACTAACATGAGATTTTTCTGCTTTGGAACCCAGCTGTCACCCGGACAACTTACAATAACATAAATATTTTTAAAAAATGCAATGAAGGATATACATAATTCCTTGTTTCCTTGGCTAGTGGGATTATTTAGCTGAAATTCCTTAAATATAGCATGCTTCAATAGCTCAAGAGTAGGCAACGAACAAAGCCTACCATTCAACTCTTCTTTTGCCTCAAAAAGCTCTTGGGATTATTGGGCTTTTAAAAAAATCTAACCACAAACCTACAGATCTGTGTAGAAGACTGTGGCTAAGAGTCGGGGGAAAGTCAGGTGAAGGATGGGAAGGAGTAGCTCTCAACAGTATTGCACTTTGTAAGGGGTCCAGATCATACATATAACTGGCAGTAAGTTACTGTGTGTCAAATTGTTTATTTAATTTCTCGTAATTGCCAATTAGTATAATGCCAGAATAATCAAGAGTGTAGCCTTTTACTTTCCTTAAAGTTGAGCATCTATGTTATCATTTGAAAGTCAAACTGGCTTAAAACATGCTTATACAGGATCCCGAATGCACAATCAGACCTTGTCACCGTCATGCTTGGCTTGAGAATATCAGGATGGGATTACTGCTTTAAAAAGCTCTCAAAAAGCTTCAGTTCAGTCTGTGCCAACTGGTCTAAAATGCAGTCAGTTAACAGGGATCCTTTTTGTGGATCTTCTACATTTCACATTGGTTTGTTTCTGAATCCAGTTCAAAACGCTGGTCTATAAAGTCTTTAGGACCAATTTTATCTACATTTGTTTGCCTATTCCTTTTAGTCCTTGATAGAAGTTCAGATTTGGAGCCCACAAGCAAAGTGTGAATGGTGGATAAGTAGAACAGTCATCTGAATTTCACTCCCTGACTTTAAATATTGTGGGAGTCTACTCTGAATCCTTGGATGCTATGCAAAATCACATTGTTTGAGTGGGTTTTTTAGATTAATCAAGTCTTACTTTTACAGTTCTATTTGAAACTGTTTTGAAGAGATTTTGCATGCATTTCTAGTTGAAAAGTACAAAATCACAGGAAAGGAGAGATTCTTCAAGCTAACCATCAATGTTTATTTTTTTAGATAAGTAAGCAGATAATATATTGTATTATATCTAAATCCCAGTAATGATTTCTACATTTGTATCTACCTAGCTAGCATACTGTGCATTCCTACTTTCAACCTTGCACATATCTTTCCCCTTTCCTCTAGTGTCTTTCCTTTTCCCTTTCTCTCTTTGGCAACAAATAAATGATCATCGTAGCTTAATTCTTAACTCTTAATTGCTTCTTCCATTGTTTTTTTCTGCTGCTAGTTCTACTAGTTCATTGGCACATACAGCTTTGTCCTTAACATCTCACTGGTTCTCTGCCTCTTCATTCTTGCTGTGTAACGTAGCTCTGCCTACAGTAATACTTTTTTGTGTAATCACAATTAACTACAATGGCTTAACAAACAGATCCATGGTTGAGAAAACTCGCTGAAAATGTTATCTCACAATGAGATAGTTGCACATAGTTGCACAAGTTCTTGCACACAATAATTTGGGTTTATTTCACTTCATTTGCACAAATTCTTGTGATATGTGTGTATTGAATGACTCCTTTCAGGAGTAAATGAATTGTTTTGTAAATGGAAGAGTATAATCTAGGTTTTTTTGTAATTATTAGGAAAGAAACAGATAACAAAACAATGAATATATAACATATGTATAAAATCACACACATCTGCATTGGATTATTGCTACCCGCACAAGGATTGGTAGATAAAAAAAGGAACAAATAGAAATTCTCACCTTTTTTAAAGAAGATATTGTTGGAGAAGCACAGCCTGGTCTAAAATGATTAGGGGATATAAAAATCAACTTCTAGGATTGGGTATTTCATGAACAATTCTATATTCAGTTACATTACTCAGTTAATGAACCGATCTCTGGAATTAAAAATTTATATTGTTCACTAAGCTTTCGTAAAACTGGTAGTTTTATACTCTGATGATGTTAGCAGAGGCTAACTGAGTGAACAATGTAATTTTTTAGTTCCAGAGATTGGAATGTTTGTCTCTTTTTACACACACAGACACAGACACACAGACATACACACACACACACACACACACATACAGAGAGAGAATATTATATGTACTTTGTTCAATAATTCAGTATTCAGAAGAATGATAATATTCCTCTGAGCATTACTAAATTATGGACATGACACAATTTATGACTGGTGCAACTGTAAAAATATCCCCCCTTAAAAAAACAATATATATCATCATCAGGATCACCCAACAAAGGTAGCTTAGGCCAAACAAAAAGGTTTTTTTTAATGTAACACACAATCACCCTTATTATTCTCCTTTAGCAAGGAACTCTGAAGGAACCCTGATGTTCCTTACTCAGAGCAATCACATTTGAACTCTTGCTGTTCAGCTTCAGGGAAGTTTCCACTGTTTATTTAATTCACTGTTCATTTATTTTACGTAAAGTTAAATCTATGAATCTCAAGTATATCCGATACAATCATTTTACAGGTAGAACCTGACAGGTAGACCACAACTGAGCCCAACATTTCTGTTATTAAGCGAGACATTCGTTATGTGAATTTTGTCCCGTTTTTCTACTTTTCTTGCCACGGTTGTTAAGTGAATCAATGCAGTTGTTAAGTTAGTCACCAGGCTGTTAACTGGAGCTGGCTTCCCCATTGACTTGATTTGCTTGTCGCAAAGGTGATCGCATGACTTCATAAATATGAACCAGTTGCCCAGCATATGAATTTTCATCATGTTACCATGGGGATACTGCAATGATCATAAGTGTGAAAAGTGGTTATGTTGCTTTTTTTCAGTGCTGTTGTAAATTTGAATGGTCACTAAATAAACTTTTGTAAGTTGAGGACTACCTATATTTATTGAAGGTTCCTTGGTCCACTCCAGCAAAGACTTCAATAGTACCCTTACCACAGGTGGTATACAAAGCCATTTGTGTGGGCATGCGAGCCCCAGGCAAACTTACCTCACTGCATATATGTGCACCTCCCAGCTGATTTTCAGCTGGTTTGAGGCCTTTTTCGGCCTCCCAGAGGAAGTGATGAAACAGGACCATTTTTCGGCCTATAAAGGCTACAGAGGCTTTCCTAGAGCCCCTGGGAGGCCAAAAAAGGCCTCAAATTGGCCGAAAATCAGCTGGGAGGAGCAGTGTAGGTAATGGGCTGGTGGGGAAGGAATAGGGGGGAATCGTGCGAGCATGTGCATGGGGTGTGTGAGGGCTACACACATTGCCTTTTGGGTGCTGCCACGTGAGCGCATGTGCCCGAGCGCACGCTCAATTTTTGGCACAGGAAAAATTGAGGTTAGTCACCATTTTTCTAGAGGATGGCATGTGACTCATTTGGAAATAATATAACTATCAATTGTAAGAACAAGCACAGAGAATTGCTTTCTTTTTCTTTTTTTTTCAGAATATGGGTGGATTTTTGTTTTTTTGTTTAAAAGTATTCCATTCCTGGCTATATCCAAGATTAAACATTGGAAAAAAGTATATTTTGAGAATGTATTTATAGTTACTTCTTTGTGCCTAATAATTATAGCAATGTTAACAGCGCAGGTCACATAACTGCCCTGTTCTTATTTTTGAAGCAATGTGGTTCTTTTGCCTTTAGAATGCATATCTGGGTTGTCTGACCATGTTTATAATATTTTTTTTTCCCTGGGGAAATACAAAACTCATCTTCTTGTACAATCCACATTCGAAATATTTGATTCATTAAATGGAATCAATTTTGTTTCTTTTTCTTCTGAAAGTTATGGAGAGTGCTTATTATTTTAGTTTTGAAGCTAACCTGTTGTAATTGAGTGCCCTTTATCATTGTCGTATTTTTTTACAATCTTACACAACTCTCATGATAATTGATGGAATAACAATTCCATGTTTCTTGCTAAGCACTCTCCTAGGTCAGTGGGTAGTAATTTCAGGCTCTACAATATTGGCCCCTAGCCAATTTTGATTGAGGTCAGTATTGAAGCCAACGCTATAAAGAAAAATTGTAAAAACACAGCTATTCCCTTTTGATTCTTTTTTTATCATTTTGACAAACATTAAAGATAATTTGAATTATGAATAATGATTGTACAATCATTAGCAAGACAGCTATTTTCTGGATATTATCAATGTCAGCTTCTTGATCTGCTTAGGTTGCTACGAGTACAACAACATGTGGACTGTAAATCATTCAGGCAATATCCTTTTTTTAAAAAATCCTACTTATTACTCCATAATTTTTCCATGGAACCGATGAATCATTGGTTACTTCTCAACTTTATATATCTAGTATAAGAATCCTGATGAGCATTGGAGACAGAATGCAGGATTGAAGGATATTCTGTCTGACTTCTCCTTACGTTAAATCAAGGGATGTGATCTGGGGTGTTCTAGTTGCAGAACCTTAATTGTGGCTCTTGAACGATTCCATGAAACTTTCATGTTTATTTTAACTGAATGGGGAAATTGTCAAATATATGAGGACTATTTATATTAACTATACTGAACTGATTTGATTGCACTAACATCATGTAATCTATTTAGTTTTTTCCCCCATTATAGTTCCATTGAGTTCTTTGTCCTGCTCCATCTTTTTAAGGGTGCTCTGTAATGTGCTACTCCAAGGATCATCATAGAAATTGAATACTCTTGCATTAAATATTTCTCTAAATGAAATAATTCTGCTTTGTCTGGCTGCATCACAGAAGGCATAAAAGGCACATAAGCTAGAACCCAGTCAAAGTTTCTGTTCCTCATGTCAGGGTTCCAGAAAAACCCAATTCCAATTAAAATCCCAGCCCTCCTACTTTCCCAGGCACAGGAATGTGGCAGCATGGAAGCTTCAGATACTAACATGGCTTCCAAAGCCGACACCTCGCTTATAAAATGAATCGAAACAGGGAATGCTTGACTCCCCACAAGCAGACATAATGTATGACTAAACTACAAGCTATCTCTATAAATGATCCATCATATATGCAATCATCAAAATGAGATTCAAGATGAAAAGGCTGCACATGGAAGCCTGATCCTCAACAGTCCTATGTGCTAGGCTTCTGTGTATATCTGTGGACAATGAGCACAAAGATTTACAGGAAAATTGTAAGCAAATTTGCTTATGATAGGAGATCCTGGCAGGAACCTGTGTGATTAGGGGCACTGCTTGCAAATCCCTAGAACGCTAGCCCTTTAGCCTCCTTATATGCAAGGCTGAATGTCTTCACAGGGTTGGTTTCTCCTATACATTAATAATGTTGACATGATTCCAGAATTGGTAACATTTGCCCATTGTAGTACAAGGGTGTCCTGACAATATCAGGTGCAAGTAGCTAGCCTCAAGAAGCTGAAAACTCAGAGTTCCCTGTATAGCGGATAGCTCAGTACTATAACGTCTCTGAAGCCCTGCCATATGACTTACACTCTGGCTTACCTCTCAATCCCACTAACTCACATGCCATCTTTCCATCCTCTCTAAAAATAAGTGAATAAATCAGCTGAATGAGACAGGGGATTCAAGTATCACTCCTCTGGCCTTTAATGAATGCCATACATCACTATCTCAGATCCAGGATCTGTTCCTTATGTGGATATAAAAAGAAGGTGGAGGGGGCACTGAGTGCCATGGCTGCTGTGCAGAGTTTCCACAGTAAACATGATTTCTGTTTGCTAAGTGAAGCTTGGTTCAAAGGGAGAGGTAGGGGAAGTGCCTGCGCCATGGACCCTCGCTGCTAAGTTACAGGGTTTCAGTTTAGAAAGTGAATAAGGAAATGACTTCCTTCAAAGTTCAATGAAAGTCTTTAAATGGATTACATTGAAAAATACATGGGTACAAATGCTGGCTGTTTTCAAGTTGCTTTACACAAACAGTTTTTTTCTTCTTCTCCCATTCTGAAGCAACCATCCCTGAGATTGGCCTGTAATTTTGTAGGGAATGGACATCTGAAGGAATTGCAGACCATCTGAGCAAATATTCCCATTTCCGTTGGATGGAGGGATGGAGACTCCAATTGATGTAGGTGAGGACAGTAGAAGGCTTGATCTTCAGAATCTCGGGGCTCTTTGGAAAAGCATCCATGTTGAATTTACTCATGTGTGCATTACATGTGGATTACCTGTCTTCTCCATGGAGCAATATTCTATTCTGTTCTGTTCTATTCCTGTTCTGTTCTGTCCCATCCTATCACGTCCTTTTAAAATTTTATTTCCCTTTAATATTTTGTTTATAAATAACTTTTTATGATCCAGGATACATTTATGCTGATAGCAGACTTCTGGTTCCACTGGAGAGGGACCATCAACTATTTTTTTCTTCTGTATGAAGCTGCTTTTCTGCAGAGGAAAGGAAAATAAATAGATATGGTTTCCTGAGTTGAACACTGAGTGCCCACTATTTGTGTCCAAGCCCAGATGCAGATGCTACTGCATTTAAGCAGTTCCCCATGAAATGTTCTCTGTCTTGTGACAAATTCCTTGGCATGGCTATCAACAAATAACCTGGATAAAATGTTTTCCCTTCCGGCAGCTGTAGATGGCTGCTGCTTCTTCTCCTTCTCCTTCTCCTTCTCCTTCTCCTTCTCCTTCTCCTTCTCCTTCTCCTTCTCCTTCTCCTTCTCCTTCTCCTTCTCCTTCTCCTTCTCCTTCTCCTTCTTCTTCTTCTTCTTCTTCTTCTTCTTCTTCTTCTTCTTCTTCTTCTTCTTCTTCTTCTTCTTCTCCTTCTCCTTCTCCTTCTCCTTCTCCTCCTCCTCCTCCTCCTCCTCCTCCTCCTTCTTTTTAAAGTTGTACACCATGAAGTCATGTTCTTTTTTTGCACATAGATTGTATATCTGAGGTGTCCTGAATAGGACATAGTTTTATTTATAAATATAGTTGTGAAAAAAAGTTAATAGTTTGTGTTTACTTGAAATAAGACACTGAGCTCTTTAGGAGTTCTCCTTTCTTCTAGATTAGAAGAAGGGGAAGGGGAAGAAGAGAAGGAAGAGGAAAAGGAAGTGCAGAAGAGGAGGAAGAGCAAGAGGAAAAACTGAGATTATTCCTTGGTTCTCGGTTCTTCTGCCCAAAAGACAATTAATTAATTTATAGTTTACTGAAGCTGCTGGATGAAGAATTCAAATATAGCAACGTTTTCCCTGTCTTCCCTAGGGTGCCATAAAATCTTGCTATTGCTCCAGGTTTTGCTGCAACTAGAAGTTTTCAAAGGCCTTTCACTTATTTTATTTTATTTGCAGATGCAAATCAGATTTACCAACTATCTTTATTACTTAGGAAATATTACTGTGACTAAAAATAGCTGGCTTTCTCTTTATAAAGATAATACAGTATGACTTTAGAACGTTTGAGGATGCATGTAAACAACAGACAAAACCTGGGCATTTTAGATTATCCACATTGTTTGTTTGTTTGTTTGTTTATTATTTATCTTATATCTGCTTCTTTCTCTAAAAGTTTGCTTACTTCATCCACTCCCCTCCAATTTTATTCCTACAAACAGTAATTCTATGAAATAAATTGAGCTAAGAGATGGGATTAAGCCAGAATAACTTTGAGCTTTCAAGGAGTTGAACCTGAGTTTCTTTGATCCTAGTTCTACACTTTAGCCATTACAACTTTTTTGAAAATAAAATTCAGAATGGAGGGAAAAAGAAAACATGGAATTGTGCTGATGTATGAAGGGAATCCCACAAATGAACATTGTATACATGGAATGGTGGATTCTATGATTTGCTGTATCTAACTTTGGATGTTATGAGAAAAGCAGAATGAAAACAGATAATGCTCAGAGGCGTGTTGAACCATGAGATGGGCAGCAAATTTAATAATAAAACATTTACTATGCTTGTTTCTGAATGAATATATGTATGAATGAATGAAATTTCCAGTGCTTAGTAGGATCCAAGAAGTGTATAGGGTGGAAAGATATATAATGGGTGATATACATTCATACACACACACACACACACACACACACACACACACTTATTTAAATAACTAAAAAAAACCCCAAAACTATTGAAATACAATTAAAACAGTTAAACATGGAATAGTGTGTTCTAAATTTAAACACAATACAACCATTGAATGAGGTCAATAGTTCCATGAGATCTCTAGGCTGAGTGAGAAAACCAAATTTTAAGGGCCTTCTGGAAGACTGACAGGATTGGGGCCAATCTTACCTTGTAGGGAATAACATTCCCAAAAGTGGGTAGCATAACAGGACAGGCTTTCCTCCTGGCTTCCGCCAAAGAAAATGGATAGATGTAACAAGGGGGAGGTAGTCATTGAAAAAACCCAGCTCCATGCCATGTAGGGCTCTAAAAGTCATTACCAGCACCTTGAATTGAATCAGGAAGCAAACTGGTAAACAGTGATACTCACAACATAGATATAATATGTGCGGTTCCAGAAGCTCATATATTTGTAGGGTGGACACCTGAGTTTAAGGCGTCTTCTTAGTGTCTACTTCAATATTTGATTTGTGATATTTGCCTGTGTTTTGATTAGTTTTCTTAACAGTTTTGTTATCACTGCATTGCCCAAAGTTTGTGTGTCCTTTTTGGTCCATCAGAAATAGTTAAGACTTTATAGATGTTTGGTAATTGTTTTAAAAAATGTTCTTGATATGAGTCATTGGAGTCTTCACATTTATAGTTTACAAGTTACACAGGTTTATTCATGCTATTTAGGGGTAGCACAAAATAGTAATGCTTAATTAGAACCTTTTGCAGCAAGCTGTACTTGTTTTATACTTTTTGTCATTGAATTTTTCATATTTGGTCTTTATAATATGTGACTTAAGATTTTTATTTTCAAGCCAAAAATAAATATCTTTAAAAAGAAATGTAATGTTCATTTTATCAAAGTTTTGCTCAAATTTTTACAAATTGCTTTGAGCAACTTTTGAAGAAGAAAACAATTAGCAATATTTTAAATCAATCAATCAATGCCTAACGTAAAATTTAAAATCGAACATTGGAATGAACATTTTATTTAAAATATATTGTATATTCCAATTTAATTTCCCTAAATATGACATACCCTAATTCATTCTTGTCATAAAATATTATGACAATTCCCACTAGTTTGATTATTTACTTATTTAATTTGTATGCTTCTTCCCCCTCCCCCCCCCATGCCAAACAAGTGTTTGTTTGACTTCTGAATGTTCTTCAAGGGCAGCCCCATGCAGAGAATGTTGTGGTAGTCCAAATGAGAGGCTACAAGAGCATAGGTGACTACAAGAGCAAAGCTTCCCAATCTAGGAATGTATGCAACTGGCGCACCACTTGAGAGTGTGCAAAGCCTCTCCTAGCCGTGATTGTCACCTGCTGTTTGAGCAAGAGCAATGAGTCCATGATAACGCCCTAATTTGACACCGGGTCTATCTGGGGCAATGCTACCCCATCCAGAATAAAAGATGGAAAAGCCTCTTGTGTCCAGAGGCTGGCACGTCTCCATCACAGAAGTGCCAAACTAACAGCTACAAGAGCCCTTCCTAAACCCAAATATTACTAAATATTATTTTTTGCATCTTTCAGAAATGTTTGTTTATTTATTTATTAAATTTATATGTCACTCATCTCTCTATCTCTTTATATTGCAAAAAAAACCCACATTTTAACCATTTGGACTGTGGCTTTTGTATAATGCGAGGGTCCTTTTCTCAGAAGAGACATATTTCTACAAACAACTGACCATACAACAGTACCTTGATAGTACCATCAGTGTTAGATTATATTTACCCAAAAGGAGGATGACCCCAGTTAATATGATCCTTTGTAGGGGATGGGAGGGAGGAAGGGGGAGGGAGGAGGGAGGAAGTGGGGGGGAGAGAGAGGAGCAAGCACAGGGAAAATCTGGAGGAATGCTCAGCTTTCCATCAGATGAACCCAATTAGATACAATCATGGGGATTCTGTTTGTATAAAACAGTATTCTCTGGCATTCTGAACTCTGTATTCCTAACAGGTCTTGGTAGTTGAAGCCCTGGAAAGAATGGATCAGGGATAGCAATGGAACATGGATAATGTACTACATTTGCCTTTTTCTTCTAATTACAGAATGGCAACCATCCCCACATTTTGAGAGTTTCTGAGGTGAAGACCTCTAGCTCTTGAATGAACAAGCAAGTCTTGTCTGTTTTCTTTTCCTCTAAGCTCTCATGCTTTCCTATTGGTGACTCACTGGTATTACTCTCTTTAACTATACACTGTTGCTGTAGCTGTCCCTACACCGTTCATTCCTGAATAATATCTGCAGGTAATCAACAGACTCTAAAAAGGCAGTCTCTATAAACGATAAGAAATATTATCGTTCTCCATACTGTTTTTGTTCTCCGATCTCAAGATAGACCATTATGAAATCATAAGCCTGTGGAATAGGGCACAGTTCTCATAATTCTCACATTTCATTTTCATGCATAACAGCCCATTATAACTATTTTTTGCACCTTGCCATGCAGTATCTGTTTACTGCCATAGACAAGATACCTGAGTCAAATAAGTCAGTGGTTAGTCATTCATATAAAAATTCCTATGGTCATGTTTTCCACAGCTCTTTCCAGAGTGGTTGCATCAAGCAATTGATAACTAAATGAAGCTAGATATTTTTTTAAAAAACAATTCTTAAGCAAATAGCAGATTGAAGTTAATGTTTAACTTCTGCCCATTTCAACTCTGATAGCTTTGGCAATAGTGTTGCTCATTTAATGCATGTGCCTTTATGTCGCTATGGCAATCGGGGCCCTGAAAGACCTTGACGTTGAGTCAGAGAAAAATAATAAAGTTAATTTGTTTAGTCCTCTGTCGATAAGTGTCTGTGCTCAGAGTCAATTGTTCAGGCAAACAAGTGTCGGTGTGATCAGAAATGTTCTGCATGTTTTAAAGCAACTGTTGCACAATTTTATCTCTGAAGTTCTTTGGTGTACAGACTGCAGAGAGCGTGCAAACAAATAATATATAAGCTAAGGTCCATGTTTGATATAAAGGAAGGACTATTAATTAAATAGTTTAGCATTTCTGTGTTCGCAAGATAACTGTCACTGAATCTTTAAAGATAATTTACACCTGATCTTCAGTACCTAGTGAAGTGTACTCTAACATTATATTGGCTTCTTTATTATACAAAAGAGGGTGAGAAAGCCTTAAATGATCAAAGCCATGATGAGCAATAGATGTCAATGTCGATGAGCTCCTCTGGTGATGATTACAACATATAGAAGATTTAGATGGAGGGAGGGAGGGAAGGGAGGCAGGAAGCTGGGAAACTAAGAAGCCAGGAGGGCAAGAAATCCGTCTGCTTGTGAAATAGAATGGAGGACATCCTGATCTTGAAGTGCAGTTAGTTATTAATGCAGGGAAATAGAGGTGTGAGATTAACTATGAGTAAAATGCTAAAATGTAGGCCAGAAAGTATGAATTAATGTCACTTAGGTGGACATGGCTATTCATAGGTTGTTGATGACTGCATGTTTTCACTCCAGGGAATGGTAACAATGGAAGCATCAGCAGAGATGACAATCTTTATTCTAACTCTATTTATAGGGGAAAGACGTTTCCTCTCAATACATTTGTATCTAGGCTGAGTAGTTCCCCTTTCAGACAGCAAAAGTTTCTGAAAATTGCATATAATTCTGCGACACTGAAACTTGTAATAAAATTATTTCCTTTAATCAGGTGATGTTACTTTCACCAGCATATGGGATCAACTAGAAACAAAGAATTAAAAGAGCCCTGCAATTTGAGCCCAACATTAGAGCTGAACTTTAAAAACCCAATAGCCAAGATTCTTGATTTGGATCCATTTGTGTTCATTTTCACACAATTCCATAAAAATGAGGGTGGGCGGCACTGTGGGGGCGGCACTGCGGGGAATGCACTGCTGGCCATTCTATCCATCTTGAACTTGCATTCCAATCTGATAATGGTAATAATCAAATAAAAATAAACGTGTATGCTGCCTGACTTCCAATGATTTTGGACAGTTCACAATAATCAAACAAACAAAACATTGCAATAAAACTTACAAAGGGAAAGAACAAATAGACCAGATAGAAAGAAGCAAGAGGCCTAAATCTCCCTCACCAAAGGCCTGGGTGAAGAAGCAGTTCTTCAAGGCTCTTCTAAACAACAGTAAGGTGGGAGCCACACATATCAAGGCGTAACCTGATTTAGAGGGCAAGCATTGCTACAGAGAAAGTATACTTACAAGACTGACTGATGACATTGTTTAATCAAAGGAACCTGCAACATGCCAATTCTGCAAAATTGAATCAGCCAGGCAGATACTATGAGAGACAGATGTCCTTCAAGTAATCAGGTCCTATGCAAGATCTTGTTCTTTAGGCTGTTATTATGATATAGGATTTTCTCTGAACATGATTCCGAATGAACAAGATGAAAGGCAAATGGACCCATCATTTTTTGTTGAGCTGGCATGGGCCTGAACCTTCAGTCTGATCTAACTTGTTACAGCATCTATTTTCTTCACCACTGTCTCCATAGGGAGGTGAAATTGCACGAGACAATGACATAGGAGTCAGTTCTTACTAGGCTGGGCTGAACGTCACTTTGTGTAGTGATGAGTCTTCTTTCTTTATACATGCTAATTTTACTCATAAATACATTCATTAATTAATAGTCTGTACAAATCTGAGGTTCTTGGCTGTGTAATAATCAGCGACTGCACTCATAGGGCTGGAAGGAATGCAGCAATAAGTTACAAAGCTACTACCAAGAATAAAAATAGATAAGGGCTGTACAAATAAGGCAAAATAAATGCCAAAGAACAAACTAAGCTAGCTCTCTTATGCGATCTGTCCTCTACCATTTAGTGACATTTTCCTAGGCAGTTACTCAATGTTTCAAGTGACCCAGTTCTCTTGGGAAGAAGGAAAAGCATGACTGCCAAGTTCCTGAATCAAGCAGAACAATGATCCCTAGCCCAAGAACAGAATCCAAACTTTCTGGTGGTGAATTATATAGCTGGTGATACAGAACAAGAGCCATCGTACAATCCTTCTTGTGTTTTTAGAATTTGTGGCCTAAAAGCTAATTCTGGAATTGTAGAAAGGCATTGGACACAATGCTCTATTTGATGTAGCAGAGTGACTCTCTGCTACACATCCCTTTTGTTTTCCTAATTGTAGGATTTGGATTATTTAGAAGAAGCTCTCCTTATGTTTCAGGACTGCAACGTTGGCTTCTTGGCAATCAAGCATCCTAACCTTAAAATCTTGGCTCTAGGATTAGAACAGAAATATCTATTCGCTGTTTCCCTCTGAAAATATTTTTGAGATATATGTTGTCCTAGGGCAAGGTTGTCATATTCCTGGCCCACTGACCAGATTCATCACGTACTCGCCATGCCCACGCCCAGTTTAATGAAGGGGAGGGAGTCCCGATATATCATGTGACACCGCCAAGATGATATGAGTTTGACACCCCTGTCCAAGAGTCTTTTAGACTCTCTTTATTGCATTTTATTTTATTTATCAGTAATCGCCAGCTATGTTATAGGATAAACTGAAGTTGATTCTGTAGTACTACATGGCTATTTATTTTTACATAGTACTATTTTAAAGTAAAGTTTACAATAAATAAAAGCAAAAATAATCTCCATCAGAACAAATTCAAAATACAGATATAGAGCTGAAGAAGCTTCTGGGATGAGAAGTGAAATGTCTTAAAAGAAAAACCAAAAGTTCCAGTTGCCTCTTGAAAAAGCAGCTTTGGGACAAATACAGATGCCAAAAAATCCAGTTGCAATAACATATATCTGCAGTCGAATAAGTTTGTTTAACACTGTAGCAGGAATTAAGCAACAAAGATTTTAAAAGATCTGAAAGGCCAGATAAGTTTTAATCTGACAACAGAGACAAAAATCATGATTGTGTCAAATGAATTTCAGTGTTCTGATTTCTTTCCTGCTCCCATTTCAGCCATCAAACATTTGCCTCCCCTCACAATCCCTTTGGGGTGATTTATCTCTAAGTAGTGCTCCTTGCTCCTGCCAACTTTCCCCCCTGAGTCGGTTTGTAAGCTGCTCTGAAACCTTTCTGATATAAAGTGTCAGGAATTTGGATCCTTCTGGCTCCAGTAGAATTCCATCCTTTTGATAAAAGCACCTCTTACATCTAAATGTTGAACGTTTGACAAAAGTTAGACTGTTAACCATTGATGCTGTATGTGTTGAGAGTCCCCACTTGGTTTATAAACTTAAAATCTAACTTTATACTTTATCAAATCAGGAGAGCACAGCTGGGCTTGCTAGTATATTTTGCTGATTGTGCTTAAAGTCCTCTCTTAGGTCTTTCTATTATATATGAAAATTTCTACAAAGACCAAATGTTGGGGGTAAGACATTTATGTGTGCTGAATCCTCTCATGGTCACTACAGATATCTGCATATAGTGTGACTTAATTGTGACTGGATTGTGAAGAACATTCTGAAATGATCCAGTAAACGAGCATGTAAAATTTTAGGGCAGATCAGGAATCAAGATCAAATCCAGACAGAAGAACAGATGAAGATCTAAGAGCAAACTAGAAGAGAATGTTGAGCTAAGATAGGTGCAAGACTTCCTTTGTTCCATTTTCATTCAAAATGGAAAATAACCAAAATCATTAGAGTGTTTCAATTCCTTTTTTTTTTTTTTGGTGGTGGTGGGAGGACTTCTTTGAGTTTATGGAGATAGAAGTGCAAAATGGATATCTTAAGACTTGCAGAGGTTTAATGTACTATTCACCCTTTTGAACCCCCCTAATGTCTCCCTATGACTCAGAATCTGAATGCAGTATTTAATTCTAGAATAATAGAGTTGGAAGGGACCTTTGCAGATCATCTAGTTCAACCCCCTGCTCAAGTAGAATACCCTATACCATTTCTGACAGATGGCCATCCAGTCTTTTCTTGAAAGCTTCCAGTGATGTAGCTCCCACAACTTCGGAAGGTAAGCTGTTCCATAGATTGATTGTTCTCACTGTCAGAAAGTTTCTCCTTATTTCCAGATTGAATCTCTCCTTGATTAGTTTCCATCCATTATACCTTGTCTGGCCTTCAGGTGCTTTGGAAAATAGCTTGACCCCCACCCCCCCTCCATGTGGCAGTCCCTCTAATATTGGAACACTGCTCTCATGTCACCCTTAGTCCTTCTCTTCCCTAGACTAGCCATGCCCAGTTCCTGCAACCATTCTTCATAGTCTCCAGTCCTCTAATCATCCTGGTTGCTCTTCTCTGCACTCTTTCTAAAGTCTCAAAGTTACTCTTTCTAAAGTAACTTCAAAGCCAACCCCAAGACAAGTTCGCATACTTCACAAAATTGCTTGCTTTGCCTGTTCTTGGCCACAAGATTTGGCTTTGAGTTTTGGATTTCTTACTCTTGATTGATTTGCAGACATCCAATCAATTTGTTCATTTCTTCTTGGGTACTAATTTTATTTTATTTCTTCTCTCTTTTGCCTCAATCCACTTGCCTCTTTTCTGCTAGGAAGGCAAGACATCCAGAAAAATAAGTATTTCATAAACATTTTAATTTTTTTCAACAGTCCAGTAGCAACAGGAATGCCTTATGCCAAATTGTTTATTGACTTTCAGAAAACCAATGCTGAGCTCATTGACCTGTTCTATTTGCTCAAAACTCTTAATTCTGAAACAGGATTTGGATGGGATCGAGTGCCTATGATCATAAAGATAATGCTGGAAGGAAGGCTAGAGAGCTCCAATGAAGGTCAAAAAGAAGATTTAGAACACAGAACATAGAATCATGGTGCTGGAAGGAACCTCTGAGATCTTCTAGTCTACCCCCTCCTCAAGACAGGAGTCTTATACCATCCCAGGCAAATCATTGCCCAGTGGTTTAGAACTTTTGGGATTTAAGATCCTGGATGGGATAGCTCCAATTAAAATAAGAGAATTTGCTTTGCTAGGCATTCTAGTATTTTCAAAAACAGGGCATCTTTATAACTTTGCCTTGTTTTTTCCACTTGCCATCATTTTTCTTGTCCTTGAACAACATTCACATTAAGCTAATCCCAGCATCTGAACTCTTGCTCACTGCTGCTGATGAAATACTTAGCCAAGTTGACAAATTGTCTTTCAGTGAAAATTCCCTTAATGCAGTGTCACTGCAGACTAAGCTATTTTGTGCTAGTTTGGATATATAACAAAGGTTATGATCCTCGCCATGTTCTCAAATAATTGTACTAATAATAGGAAACAGTAGGAACGGGAGTTCCTTCAGGCATATATAGCGCCAAAGGCATCATATAAGATGAAGAATAAGACTACACTCCTCTCTATGCTTCCCTAGGACTTGATTGATGAGCGAACCTCACAGGGGTTAGATTGTAAGGGATTCACTCTCATCCTCATACTCCAAATGCATGAATCACAACATTTAGAGTCAGAGGAATTCTAGATATTGGAGTCCCAATTTTTCTGGAGAGTACCATATTTTTTATTTGTGTACTGATTTTACCAAGTGCGTATACCACCATTTGAAAAGCTGATAGAAGCAACAGACCTAAAGAGCATTTTATTTTATTATGACTACCTCTTCCTCTTAGTTCTTGGCTAATAGCCAAGAACTAGAATTGTTGGCTGATCCATGAGATTCAATCATTTAATTGTTTCTGACTTTCTTTACCCAGTGGGCAATTTTTTTATATCAGTTAAGACTGTCTGTTGATATATTTCTTTGAGTTATGACACAGTTAAGCTCATGTGGGTGTCATTTATGATGGAACTCATAATTTTGTCTTCAGCTGGTCTCTTGTTCAACTGCCTTTAATTTTTCCAAGCATTAAGGTCTTCTCCAGTTACTGCTCCCTTCGTATTGTGTGTCCAAAACGTTTCAGCTTTAATTTCATTATTAGCTGCCTAGAATTGCCACCACTCCATTGTTCTGTTTTAAATCCATATGAATATAGTTCCGATTTGGGGACAAGCCTGAAGCAAAGTACTGAAGAATTCTGCCCTCTCTGTGTCACCTACCTTATTATCTTCTCCTAGCAGTAAGCCCATACTTTCCTTTTACTCCTGATATAGTCAAAGAAAGCCTTTTGTTGTTGTTGTTTTAACTCTGCTTGCAAACTTCAATTCTTTATTTGTTTAGCCTTTCTTTCTGCGGATACTAGCTATTTCTGGTTCATACTCTTGGGAGATGATACTCATCTTTGATTTTGTATATAAGTTTATTTTCATTCACATTTCAGCCATAAGTTCCCTATGTACCTAGATCAGAATCTTAATGTGCCTCAAAATTTTTTACTCACGAGAATGGTGTAGAATAATGCTTCTGGTGAGTATTCCTATGCTTCCTTTGATCTAGGAACTTACGTCCTTTTTACTTAGTGCACCTCTCAATTTCTTGAAATTGGCTCTCCTGAAGTCTAGTCAATGTGTAAGACAATCTCTTAATTTCTTTTTAAGTAGTATTTTGAAGTCCAAGAAGACATGGTTACTTCCTCCCAAAGTTCCCATTGATTTTGATTCTTCAATCAGCTCTTCCCAATTCACAAAGATGAAAGCTATAGTCTCTTCTTCAATTTCTGGAAAATGAAACAGTCAGCAAGACCACAGAAGAATTTGAGGTAATTTTCAGTCTTGGCTAGGTTGGTTTTATAAAGATGCCAAGAAAACTGAAGTCCCCCGTTCTTGCTATACAGTATGTCTCTTCCTTGAAAGTTCTGTAATCTGTTCCAGAAAGGCATATAATCCAGTGTTTCTGGATGGTTTTGTGGTTTGTAGCACCCCTCGCCACAACAATACCTTTCTATTGCTTGTGTTCTTTCTTAAGTGGCTTGATTGGATTCTTGCTCTTATCTTCCAAGTTTCAATGCGTGGGTTCATTTCCTTCACATATAACATCACTTTTCGTGCTCTTCAAATATTATAATTATTGCACACTTGCTTACAACATACCAAAATATAAAGCAGAAATTGCTTTTCTTGGGGTTCTTTTGGTTAAAAAAAAGTTTAAGTAATTCTGACATTATTAACTCTTGATAATTTCTTATTTATACAATGATGAAAGTACCCCCAGATTCAAACTTCCCATTTCCAAGTTTTAAACGAATCACTAAAAATCTATATTACATGAAATGCTATGGGGTTCCTGCCTGAGCAGGGGGTTGGATTAGAAGATCTCTAAGGTCCCTTCCAACTCTATTATTCTGTTATTCTGAATTGATTTGGGCAGCCTAACAAGATGCATCAATTGAGGATGCTGAGATGGGTTGTTGAAAAGTCAAATGCAGCCAAATACGAGTCAAAGATGGATGTTGAGTAACCAAATGAGCAACCAAATTTAAATTTTATTTTGGATTTATATCTTGCTTTATTTTGTCAATGTGACCTCTTTCCCCCAATTTTTGCAGGATGGATTAGCTGAGAGAGGATGATGGGCCTAAAGTTACCCAGCTGGCTTCCAAGTCTAAGGGAGACCTGGAACTTCTGGTTGGATGCTAACTGCATTTTGTTGCCTGTATCCATGGCAATGACAACAAAGTTGAATCTGAATCTGAACTCCCAGTCCCAGGTTTCTAGAACAGCACTTTAACTATTAGCTCTTTGTTTCCATACCAAAAAAGTAACAGTTTCATTACATTTCAGATTGATCAGATCCCATTCAAGTCCTGCATTTAGTTCAAGCAATTACATTTTACATTAGTTGGAGAAACTACAGCGGGAGCTAAAAAAGGTGAAGATGACTTGGGGGACTAATTTTTTTTTTTGGGGGGGGGGCAAGATAACCAGCTATGTTTAGATTTGACAAATCTTCAAATATCTGAAAGGAATTACTTATATAGAAGGTAGGTTAAAGCCAGTTTCTTATTGCCTGTAATTTTTCTTTTAAGTTATAAGGAAGGCCAATTCCAAATGGTAGTTAGGAAAACTTGGAATAATTCGAGAATGGAACAGTCCCTAGGAAGAATGGTGAATGTTTCAAGCAGAAGACAAAAGTTAACAGTTGGGAATGCTTCTATTTAGGTTTTCTATTCTGAGCCAGCAGTTGGACTCCCTTTGATCTAAATCAGGGGAATCAAACTCAAGGCCTGTGGGTTGGATCTGGCCCGCAGGATGCTTAGATCTGGCCTGTGGGGCTGTCCTGGAAACAATGAAGGACCGGCCCATGGTGCTTCTACCAGACAAAATGGAGCTCCATTTTCACGGGCAGAGGGTTGCAAGAAACTATCAGCGCCAAAAAATGGAGCTTGGGAGCCCATTTGGCAGATGTGCTCAGGCTGCATCCCACAAATGAGTGATGTTGAGTTGGTCACGTCCACCCTGGCCATGCCCTGATGCGGCCCTCAATGAAATTGAACTTGATATCCCTGATCTAAATGTCATTTGACCCTTTCAACTCTATGATTTGATTATTCAACAGAATATGCAGTGAGGAACAGAAGGAAAAGAGCTTTGCAATACTCCAACCAGAAGGTGGCAGCAAAAAAAAAATCTACAGATTTTTTTTCAAAAAGATCTGGTTCTGAAGCAAGACCCATGCATCTCAGAATAAATAGAATAGAATAGAATACTTTATTGGCCAAGTGTGATTGGACACACAAGGAATTGCTCTCAGTATACATAAAAGAAAAAATACATTCGTCAAGAGTCAAGAATCATCAGGTACAACACTTAACAGTCATAGGGTACAATAAGCAATCAAATCATACTAGGAAACAGTATAAATTGTAAGGATACAAGCAACAAAGTTACAGTAATGCAGTCACAAGTGGGAGGAGATGAGTGATAAGGAGTGATGAGAAGATTAATAGTAATAGTAGTGCAGACTTTGTAAATAGTTAAACAGTGTTGAGGGAATTATTTGTTTAGCAGAGTGATGGCTTTTGGGAAAAAAACTGTTCTTGTGTCTAGTTGTTCTGGTGTGCAGTGCTCTATAGCGTTGTTTTGAGGGAAGAAGTTGATGTGAGAGGTCTATAAATATTTTCACAGTCCTCTTTTTGACTCGTGCAGTATACAGGTCCTTGATTGAATGCAGGTTGGTAGTTAATTAAATTAAACTCTTTTAATACAAAACTTAACCCCTCCTGTTTGTGATTGGTGAGCTAGTAATAATTACAAGATAGTTGCTATCATAGTTGTCTCTGTTTCATTTCTTACCCTTAGGCTTAGAAAGTATGGATAAACTGGTGCATCTGTCCATATCCCTTAGAGATATTCTGGCAACATGATAGAAAACTCTTTGGTTGAATCTGGAGAACATTTTGTTTGAGTTTCTGTCAAATTAAACACTGGTGCTGCTTCCTAACCGGGAAGACATAACAAACACTTTTCTCTGCTTCTGCTACATTAACATGTATTTTAAATTAAGAATATAATTATGGTACTCCAATACCTGACATCTGGAATGGCCTAGTCAATGGGTCACATTTGTTATACCTATTGTTTAACTTCAAATATGGTCATGTTTGATAGCTTATGAAGATGGAAAGGCAAAGCTTTAGAGAGAAATACGTTATGGCTAGCTATTGCTGCAACAAGCATATTATCCCACAATGAAAGAATTGAAAATTATGTACAGTGGAATGAAAAAAGATCCCCCTGTAGCCCCAGTTTTTACAATAGGAATTTGAGAATAATGAGGAGTAAATTACTGCACAGAGTAACAAAGCTGCACCAAAGGAATAGGAGGAACTTAGCAAGGCAAGGCAAGGCATGACCTGTGGCCAAAATTAATGCATCTCCTGCTCTGTGTCTAAGTCATTGTTCTTTGCTGATGTTTTGCAACTGCAATGGCTATTGAGAAAGCCATTTATTTTGCTTAAGACAGAGTACTACCATATGTTTGGAGAACTGCATTGCTAAATGAGCCTCAAAAGTCAGGGAGAATGTCAAATGAGAAAACATTTATGAAAATTAAGTGGCAAAATATTGCACATGGTTTTGTTGGCTTCTGGTTGCCCATGTTACAGTATTTAAACAAAGTCATTTCCCAGGCCATGGTATGCATTAATTATTGCTATCTGTTTATTTTTTAAAAATATTTTTGAACTTTTAGTGCAAAACAGCCTGAATGAGTGAATAGTCAAATGGAACACATCACCCTTTCTGCTATTTGATATTTTAGATAACTTAATTATATATATATATATATATATATATATATATATATATATATATATATATATATATATATATATGTGTGTGTAAGGTTTTTTAAGCTGATAATTTTAAATAATAAATAAGGGAGACTAGTATAGATCTATTTCGAGCTAGTTAGCTCTCTTCAGCTAGCCATACCCTTACTGGGATTCGAACCAGGGAAGTATTACATGTGAGGTAGAGCCAGTGGTGTAGAGGCAATTACAACTGCCTCACATGTAATACTTCCCTGGTTCGAATCCCAGTAAGGGTATGGCTAGCTGAAGAGAGCTAACTAGCTCGAAATAGATCTATACTAGTCTCCCTTATTTATTATTTAAAATTATCAGCTTAAAAAACCTTACACACATGTAAACAAAAGGCAACGAAACAAATAGCTTTCTGTCGGTATGGTCTCTGGTGATGAGCCGAAAGACAGAAAAGAAAGCAGTATGCTTTCTCCCTTAATTGGGGCTTAACAGGGTGTTGTAATACAAAGTATATATATATATATATATATATATATATTAAATTGGAGAGATAAATTGCAATAGCAACAGCAGTAGCAATAGCAATGGCACTTAGACTTATATACCACTTCACAGTGCTTTACAACTTTCTCTAAGCGGTTTACAGAGTCAGCATATTGCCCCCAACAATATGGGTCCTCAGAAGGATGGAAGACTGATGCAATCTTGAGTGCGTCAGGATCAAACTCTAAATGGTGTGCAATAATTCTGCAATGCTGCATTCTAACCACTATGCTGCCAAAATTAACAGAACCAATAAGAAAGATAGAAGGGAGAAAAGAGTTAAAAGCAAAAGAGAAAGCAAAGCCAAATATGCAGAAAGAAAAAGTAATACAAAGAAATGACTTACAACTTCCTTTTACAATTGATATCGGTATACTTTTGCATTATACTTATTCCAAGTTTACAACATAACTGACATTTTTTTCTATTATCTACTATTATTTCTAATCAAATTCATATATTATAATTCACTGATTTCTGTTTTATGCAAAAAATCCCAAAGGTGTTTCCAATCAGCACATTTCTGCTATTTGTAAAAATTACTTATACTTTTTTCCTAAAAAGATAAATAGATATGTATTTTTTTCAGTGGAAAAGTAAACTAAGTAAAAAAAACATAAAACATAAGTTACAAAGATATTATTGGTAGTATCTTTGCTTTATTTTATCATAGTTTTGTCTCATTGTGGATAGTTGCATGGTCAGCCAGATGTTCAGACTGGATTATTATTATCTCTTTTATTCATTAAACATGAGAGGTTCTACTTTGTCGCAGATAAGTGAATTAGCTAGCTTTGGGGCTTTTCCCCCCAGCTCTGTGATTCTGTGGCATTCAAACTGCAGAACCATTGGTGGATTGGTGGAATTTGCCCTATAGACCTCAAAATGAAGGTACAGTAAAGGTGAATAGTCTTAATGAAAGAACGCTGCTATTTTATAAGTGATGGAAATCAATCAACAAGCATTTTGCTGGCAACATATCAGTGAGTCAATCTGTTGATTTAATGTTCAGCTTGAAAGATATACAATAAAAGTATCTGCCAAAGCCACCTTTTCAATATATCCCTGAGTTGGAGGGCTTCAAGGGGTCACTTATTTAGTGACTGTTCACCGTGAACTCAAGGATGTTTAGAAGCATATCCCGTTTTCAGCTGAGTACAAGATGGTGCTGAATCTTCCTGCAATGGCTGATAAATACCTGTTAGAGGAAACAGATTCTAAAAAAGCAAGGGAATGTGAGCAGGAGAAAAAATGAGATTCCATTTGTCATTTGTTGGCAACAACCATCAAGAATCGACATACCCTAAATTAGAAAATAAATACATTACATGTATGTAGTGGTATTTCAGTTATTGTTTGGGCTACTCAATTGTAATATTCCAACCAAAGAGAAACCTCTCTTCCTCAAGATGCCAGGTAATAGAAGGTCTACACTTTCTTCTAACATCTCTATTCTATTTCTGTCTTAGCTTTAGTTCCAAACTTTGTACTACTTCCCTTCATCCTTATAAGAAAACTTCCTGAGAGAAGGTTCAAGACTAAAGTTGTCCCAAATCAGTGTTCCTCTTGGTTGAGTATGGACTTGGACCTTCCTAGTCTCCATCCAATACTTTAATCACTACAGTCCATTAACTCTCTACTGTGTCTCCAACAGTGCCTTCAGGTCCGAATGTAAACCGATTCAAGATGTTGATATAAATACAAGAGACTGGATTATTGTTCAGTGAAATCCTGCAGTCAGTTCTGAATGCTCAGGTGCCATCTGACACACTGTCATTTGTTTTTTGAAAATATCATGTTTGACTATATTGTCAAATAATTCCTGTAGAAGTCTAATAACTTATAAAACAACAGCAACAGCAAGATTTAAGGCAGATGTTTTTCTGGAAGGGATTTGGACATTTGAATTGAGTTAAAATTAATAGGAATTGGGCAATTAACTTCGTTAGCCTTGGAAACATCTGAGCAATGTACAGCAAATCCGCTCCTTTAGCTTTGCTGAATAGTGCACTGTCCTGGAACAGTTGACATGGTTCATTGAATTGGAACACAGACTCTCCATCGTTGTCTTGTTTGGACCCCAGAAGTGGTTAGAAAGTCTTTTCATTTTAACCAGGGCGCTCATGCAGTACATCTATGTTTATCTGTTTTCAGCGTTCCTTCCATTTCAGTATTAAAAAACAAGGTTTCTGGGGTCAGGGCCACCTTGTATCCAATCTTTTGCTCCAGGATAACAAGTGTGAATACGTAACATCCATCAGATATCATTCTTCTAGAGAAAAACCTTGGGGGAAAATGTCAGTGCTTTAGCAAAAATTGTTGGATTCCAAAAATAAAAACAAAACATATCATTCTGATAGACAGTAGAAAACCAGAAAGATGGTCTAGGATTAATTTTGTTCCATGCACCGCATGCTAGATATAGCAGGTGAAAAAAAAAGGTAAAGGTTTCCCCTGTCCAGTCATGCCCAACTTTAGGGGGTGGTGCTCATATCTGTTTCCAAGCCAAGGGAGCCAACATTCTCCAAAGACATTTCTGTGGGCATGTGACAAGCATGATTATACATCGAGAAGTATGGAGCACTATTACTTTCCCACCAGAATGGTACCTATTTATCTATTAGATGGTGTTAGACTTCCAGAGGAAGAGAGAGGAACCCACCCCACTTTACATCGAGGGGGGCTGTGGAGAGAGTTTCCTCCTTTAAATTCTACCTCAGCGAAGATCTTACCTGGAAAATCAACACAACCCAGATGGCCAGAAAGATGGCCAGAGACTCCACTTCCTTAGGATCTTGCAAAAGAATACAGTGGAACAATGACTGATGACCTCCTTTTACCGGTCCACTACAGAAAGCATCCTCTCATATTGCATTATGGTGTGGTATGCTGGCTTGACAGCCGTGGATGGAAAGACACTACAGAGAGTAGTGAGCACAGCACAAAACATTGTAGGCTGTCCCCTGAAATCACTAGATGACATCACTAGGGCTTGCTGCCTTAGAAGAGCAGAGGAAAATCCTCAGGGATGACTCACACCCTGGTCAGCACTTCTTCACTCTCCTACCATTGGGCAGGAGATATAGAAGCATAGCCAGCTGCACCAACAGGCTGAAAAATAGGTTTTTTAAAATTTATTTAGTTATTTTTTGTCAATTACTTACAAGATAAAAGGTATAAGTAAAAACATAGTTATGAATATATGGATACAAATAAGAAAAATAAAAAATAAATGAAACAATAGGACAGGGATGGTAGGCACATTGGTGCACTTATGCACACCCACTACAGACCTCTTAGGAAAGGGGTGAGGTCAATAGTAGACAGTCTAAGGTTAAAGTTTTTGGGGTTTGGGGAAGAAACCACAGAGTCAGGTAGAGTATTCCAGACATTGACCACTCTGTTGCTGAAGTCGTATTTCTTGCAATCAAGCTTGGTGCGATTAACCTTGAGTTTTTATCTATTGTTTGCTCTTGTGTTGTTATGGTTGAAGCTGAAGTATTCATTGACAGGTAGGACGTTGCAATGTATGATTTTATATAGATCGGATCGAAGGCGGCGTAGTTCTAGGTTTTCTAGGTTTAGAATTTCAAGTCTGGTGGCATAAGGTATTCTGCAACAAGTAGAGAAGTGGAGAACTCTTCTTGTGAAATATTTCTGGACTTTCTAAACTGTGTTAATATCAGATACGTAATGTGGGTTCCAGACTGATGAGTTGTATTCGAGTATTGGTCTAGCAAATGTTTTGTATGCTCTAGTTATTAGTGTAATATTACCAGAGAAAAAGCTATGTAAGATTAGGTTAACAACAATTAGGTTTCTATCTGTGGGCTGTCAGACTCCTGAATGGAAAATAACTTCATATCAACATAGTATGATAGACTTGCAGGGCTGGCGCGTTGTGCAATAAATTCGCATGGTATAATAAGATTGTGTGTTTGTTAATAGGATTCACTGGGTTAGGGACTTTCTGTCTTCACTGTGAGTTATGTTGGGGGTGGGGTGCATGAAGGGAGACTCAGTCAATCTCACTGTACACATGTTGTACTCTGACAATAAAGGTTCATTTGATACTTGCATTTGCAGGCTTTCAAATTACTAGGTGGGCAGAAGCTGAGGCAAGTAACTAGAACTTACCCAATCATGCAGGGCTTAGATCTTGAGCCAGGACTGTTAGCTTCCCAGGTGAGAAGCTCAGAGTCTTTACCTGCTGAACCATCATGCCCCCAACAGTATGTAGATCTTATGATCAAAGATATCTTTCAAATTTTCTGTAAAATGCTTTCCTTCTCTGTTTCTTAGTCGAGGGAGCCAGCATTGTCTGTTTCTTAGTCGAGGGAGCCAACACTTCCATTGTCAAGTGATCAGTAGTGTTAAGTTAGGCAGACACAGATATGGCCCCTTTCCCTAGTCTACTATATATTCAGCCTTATCTTTCTCAGAAATTTCAGTTGAATGCCCAGGGTCCCATATTTTTCCCATTAAATTTTTACATTCAACTTATGTGTTTCAACCTTTCTTTTGCCCTCCCCCGCAAAATTGTAGCTTGATTACTAAGCACAGATCTATGCATATTTGTAAACCTGTATCTGATTCCATTGAGATAAAGAATGATTTTTTAAAAAACCCTTTCAAGCATGCTATGCATAACAAAGCTTTTATTACTACAACAGTATGATCATATCATGCATGACCTGTGCATTCACTAAGAGCCCAGGAAATATACTTCTTGCAACTATATCATTTCCTCCCCTTAAGGTTAGACATTGTACCAGATTTTATCTTGCCATTGCTTTTATTGGTATGCTAACTAAACAGTTTTTGGTTGTCATTCATTTTACAAGATTATTTTTACCACTAAGATCCTATCATGTAACTACAGTGTTTCGCAACAGTAATGTACATCAACAGTTCAAAGGTAAGATCTATAATTCTGCTAATTTGTCATGGTTTCTAATAGTCCTTCCCAAATTACGACTAAATTCTTTCAAAATTCTTTCTTCCTCAAAATCTTCTAATGTCACAAGGTATATGTTGCTCTCGATAAAGAAAGTGTGGCAGAGATTTGATGGATGCTCTATTAACTCATCTTCAACATTCAGCCCATTGTTCAGATTTCTTGAATGAAAATCCATGTATTCAAATGCTTCATTAGTTTTTTTGTAACCAGTACTCTAGTTAACTTAATAGTACCTTATACATGTGCACACTGATATTAAAACATTTTAAGAGCTTGGAAAGACAGGCCCATACAAGCAGACATGCAATACAAATCCTTAAGAGAGCTGCAGGAGTGAATGTAGCTTCCAGGGATAATTATAATTATAATGCCACTGTGTAATATACTGTACATTCTTTTCATTATTTCCATATGTTTTTTAAAACCAGGCAATGCCCTTGTGGGAACTTTCTGCTGCAGTGTTTGATATCTTCCATTATATGGAAAGGATTCCTCAAATTCTTTATAATATTTTAAACAAACGCAGCTTGCTAGAAATATTTTCCACCTCCCAATTCTGTTGTCTTTGTTTCTTTTTGTTTCAATTGTCTAATGTATTTGTTCTTTTACATAGAAATTTCCATGCAGTCTTTTGTTTTAGGAAGAGATTGATTTGTATTAAGGAATTAGCTATCGAGAAGAGCCTGGACCTTTTAGCAACCTCTGATCCAGAGCAAGAAATGTTCAGAAACCTTTTCTCACTTTTCCTTAACCTTGAAGTTTTGATCTCCAGTTAACACAAATGAGTTCAAGAAGACTCAGTTTAATACCACTCATCACCATCTTTTGACATAGGATCTTAAATCTCTTAGATTTTCTATTTTAATTTCCCCAAATATAGACAAGAAAAGATAATGTACATCTCTGATTATGTTGGTGAATAATTTCATAAAAGATGGGCACAGCGAATATTCATTTGGTTTGCATTTTTATGTCTTATTAGCTCACATTCCTGAACATATAAGCAAATTAGAACATACCAGCATGCCAAAATCCATGCTTTTCTCATATATTTACAAGAGAAAGTCCATTCATAAATAAGTATTTTGGGGAAAACTGCTTCAAAAAAGGGAGCATGTTAGGGAAACAGAACAGAGATATTTACATTTTAAAAACCCTTCCTTTTTACAACCCTGTAATTTCTTAATTCTACCAGTTCGCACCTATTTGCTAGAACCGGTTGTTAACATTCTAAGCAGTTTGGAGAACAGGTTGTTAGAAGAAGTTACTGGCCTAATCCTGTAAGGAAGGTAGGAAGGAAACAATCTGGTGTTGCTTACAGAAACTGCCTCTCCATTAACCCTTATTACATTCTTGGCAGGATTAGACTTCCTGTCTCAGGAACGTCTCTGGAGTTTTTTCCCCTCCTTTGTTGGTACTTTGCTTCTGTGGAGTAACCATTCAAAGTTACAATGGCACTGAAAAAGTGACTTATGACCATTTTTCACACTTACGACTGTTGCAGCATCCCCACAGTCTTGAGAGGCCAGGCGAGGAGATGCATGCCTCAATGTGAGTGATATTGAGTTGGCCACACCCAGCCAATAACATGACCACCAAACCATGCCAACCACCTAAGCCACGCCCACAGAACTGGTTGTTAAAAAATTTGAATCCCACCCCTGAATTCGGGGTAGAGTCAGAGTGACTGAATGGGGCTGAGTATTTACTGGCCGGATGCCCTTCCTGACACCATGCAGAGTTCATAGCAGATATTTTCTCTTTGCGCCCTAGGAGAGAAACATCTGCTGCTACCTAGGTTTGAACTCTCAACCTTCTTAGTGGGAGATGAGCATCTTCACCTCTAGGCCACCACGCAGCTCCAAACAGATATTAACATATTCAGGTGAAATTTTGAATGGAAAGAATGAATTCCCATACTAATCCAGAAAGGAACTAAAGTGAAATTAAGGTTAAAGAAAGGAAAGCCAACAAAAACAAGATAGAATGATTAGTTTATCTCTCAGTTAAAAGTGAATATTTGATTACTCAATTAGTTTATAACTTTATCAGGGACTTATTGGCATTAATTAATAAAATAAAGACATACCTTGGCTATAAATTAAATGATCTGTGTTCACTGCTTCTTGAGTGCATGTTACAGGGTTTTTTTTGCTGGTTTATTTAAGACCAATAGACAACTGTACACAAGAGCAATGTCAAGACTAGAGCAACAGTACACAATTAAGGAAACAAAGTTCACACAGATACTAATAAGAAGCAAGAAAAAATAGGGATGTGGTGCAGAATCTTGGAAACTATGATGGAAATCCCCAGTGAACTTATTAGTAAGTTCACTAAAACAAAATTTCTGAATGCTTTCAATTTCTTTTTCAGCTTTTTGCATCCTGGACTCTGCCATTTATGAGAAAAGCCATTAACTTACTCTGCTCTCCATAATTAGTTGTTTAGGCCTAGATTTTACTCTCATTTCTTTCCCAAACCTCCTTATCCACCAATCTCTCACAGTGAACAATTCACTCCTAGCACTTTAACCTGGTCATGGAAACTTCTGACTTCGCTTCCATCTATCTCAGCCCTGATAGATATATGTATCACATCTATGCGTCTTTTAATTATTGTATGAAATGACTTCCCCACCAGAATGCACTGAATGGAATAAGGATTTTTTAAAAAATCTCTCTATTTCATATTGCCACAATCCCCATTATAAACCTCAATCGTGTACTGTCCTCTCTTGGTTCCTGGTGTTTGTTTTGTTTTTGTTTTTTGACATAGTTTTAAAATTTTTAATTTGCATAGTTTTAAAATTTTGACTGCTTCCCTGTTTATCTTTTTATAACCTGTAATATGCCCAGTTTCACCTTTTGGGGGAAATAAGTGGCACATACATTTAATAAAAATAAATAAATGGCTTTTTAAAAAATACAAATATTTTGTTAAATTTAGTAAATTTCAATTAGTGAATAACCATCTGATTAAACGTGTCTGCATCTTGGATGTGCCAAAAGCAAGCAGGGATTATAACAGACAACTTGGCCACTATTAATATTTTAGAAATCAAACTTAATCCCCATCTGATTTAACTATGCTTTTAAAAGAAATAATGATTCCTTTCCTCTTTCCTCTTTCCTTTCTATGAGAAGTATACAATATATATATAGTATATATGGTAGATATTTCTTGAAACTCCCCCATCAAGTAAAAATCTGAGGATTAGCTTTGGACATCATGATAGAAGAGTGGGGGAGTTAGCCATTTTGGATTTAGCACTATCTCCCATAGCTGCTCTGCTTAAAAGAGTCTTCTCCTTCAGGCAGATCCATTTCCAGATTTCTTGCCCTCCCTATAGGCATGAGAAGGTTAGTCTTTGGAGTTATCAATACTTCAGTCACTGGCCTTGTATATGTTCCAATCTGGGACCTTCTTCTCCTGGATGGACAAAATCTTGAGGGGATGTCTTGAGCTGTCTCTGTCACCCTCTTCACCAAAACCTTTTGTGGGTCTTCAGTATTTTTAATCCAAGACTCAGTACATCAGACTATGTATTGGAATGCTTCCTTCTCCCCCCCCCCCCCCAACCTTTTCATTCAGCCAACAAAGCAACACCAGCCCTTGGTTTCAATTCTATGCGACATTCTTTCTCAGTTAGCCTCTCTTTTCCTGGCATGGAATAGAGCAGCAATAAAACAATCAGCAGCTGCTTCGCTTAGATACAATTGCCCAGGCATTTTAAAGTGAATTCTTTGCCTCCTAGAAAATGAAACTTCCTGTCCAATGACGTTATCTGTGCAGTCTGAATATGAACATTGTTACTACAATCAATACTCTACCACATCTCCAACTTAAAAGAAAAATGCACTAGTTGTCATTCTTGCACTCTTTTGGGCTGGTGGTCGCTCTTTGACTCCTGGCAGGACATGGACTCTCCTCTCTTCAGTCTCCTCCACAAAGACCACCTGCACTGGATAGGGTGGACTCAGGAAGGCCCCTCCTGTTCTACTGTGTACATTTATGAATGCACCAGCTCCACTTCTGAGAATCCTGCCATGAACCTCTTGAACCTCTTGAATTTACACCAGGGGTGGGCTTCAAAAATTTTAGCAATGGGTTCTCTGCCTGGTTGCTGGGTGGGCGTGGTCATGATGGGCGTGGCCTAGTTGGCCTCCTGCACCACAATGGGGTGGGGGTAAAAAGCCTTCCCCAGGCTCCGGATGCTTTCCTTGACCTCCAGGAGGGCGAAAATGGCCTCCCTGGGCTCCAGAGGCTCTCTGGAAGCCAGAAACAAGCCTGTTTCTGGCCTTCCCAAACTTCCGGGAGGCCCATTTTTTATCGTCCCCGAGCCTCTGCATGTGCCCTGCACTTATCTGCATCCAAACAGGCCACATGGGGACTCCTGGGAGGGGCGGAGAGGGGTTGGTTGGATCAGCCAGAAGTGGGATTTGGAGGTCCTCCGAATTGTGCAAAATCTTAGCTAGAGAGTCTCCCGAACCCTTGCAAACCCCCAGCAGCCCACCCCTGATCTAGACCCCTCTTGATTTGCTCCCTATTCCTTTATTTCTCCTCTCTCCTCCTCCAGAATTCTTTGGATTTTAAGACTCCATCTGTGTCCTCTCTCAGGCAGCTCAGCAATAGTTCCCCGTTTCTTATGGGGGAAAAAAATACACTATCTCTTCTACTGTCAGGATACTACTATCAGCTAGAAGGAATAACAGGTCTGCTTGGGTATTTGATATATACATGTGACAGGATGCTAGAAAGCAACTCCCTGAGGATATCTGCCCGTTCCACCAGATCCAGATCCTTTTAAATGTTGCATGAAACCTAGGAAGTGTGCCTTTTCTATGGCAGCCCCTGTCCTGTGGAATGCTCTTCCCTTGAGATCTGGCAAACTGCATGCTTCTTAGCTTTCTGGAAACCTCTAAAGAATTGGCCTTCCTCCCAAACATTGGAATCGGGTAAGGCTGAAGCTGCAAGGTAGTAGTGTTGATTGTCTCAAGAATGATTGTGGTGCTGGGTTTTTTTTTGTTTGTTTGTTTTGTTTCTGTTTTTAGCCTTAATGTTTTTTATGAAACTAGGTTTTGCCTAAATGTTGTCAGCTGTCCAGAGTTGTGTTTCTAAGAAGGGAAGCTATACAAATCTTTGAAGCTGGTCAAAAAGAAGAAGTAGAAGAACCAGCATTCTAGTTAATGCCCTTTCTTATTTCCTCATTAAGTTTACATTCACAGCAAGGAAACAAAGAAGCTTGTGATGAACAAGAAACTGCAAAGTAGAAATTGCTTTGAAGTTGCTGAACATTTTATATATGTATGTATGTATGTATGTATGTATGTATGTATGTATGTATGTATGTATGTATGTGTGTGTGTGTATGTAAGGCATTGTATTTTCTTTTGCTTCACTGAGCAATTTGACAATTAATCTTCCATAATCCAGCATTGGGACAACTTTCTTAAATCATTCCTCAACAGTTTTACTCACAAAAGGTTCATTTTGTTAACTTAAGCGGGAGTTAACCAAGAGTTTATTCTGCTGCCATTGCACGCACCATATTTTTAATTCTAGCTTTTATGAATTATGTGTGGCATAATTAGTTTTTAACATTTTGATGGTACATTTTGTAATTTTAAGTAATAACTTCCTTTATGAAGGTTTATACCTTGAGAAGCTGACTATAATCACAGACATAATTATATTGCAATGCATCCAAAGGTTGGTGAGTGTGGTCTAGACAGCTCAAGAATTTGGGTCAATGGATGGGGATTGAATTCTACTCTGGTACCTGATATAAAAGAAACATGTTTTCTAGCTTCAGAACACTTTTGATTACAAGCATTAGATTTTTCTTGCAGATGGATTGTAAAACGCTTCCACAATCTTCTGATGTATCAAATCTTGATTTACAAATGTTTGCACATAGAAAAGTGAAAATGATACCCTTGCAAATAAAGGGCGTGTTTATGTATGTATTTTAACAGTATTACAGATATGAGCGAAAATACACATGGTTTATTTTAAGTGCCTTTAACAATAAACTCTGTCTTCTGTTTTAAAACTGCTTTTCTCAACTCCTCCTGTTTTTCTCTCCCCCTTTCTCTTCCCAAAGTATTTAGCAATGCTATGTACAAAATGATGGTATACACAAATACAAAGCAGTGTGGTATTTGAATCCACTCCAGCATCTTTCTATGGACATCTTGTTCTCTCTGTGTTTATGTCCTTGTGGGATCAGGTTTCTTGTTTACAATCTATCCTGAATAGGAACTGGAATTCTTGAAGAGCAGCAAAACAAGGACATGTGTTCAAAGGCTTATTTCTAGGAAAAGAGGAAGAGTTCCTGAAATGGAAAGCAAGGCAGCCTCTTTCTCTTCATCTTGTTCTAAAAAAGGGAAGGAGTGGGTTGGTCATTTAAAAAACAGGCAATTTTAGAGTTCCTTAAAGCAGAAAAGCAAAGAGTGAAATGCAGTTTTTAAACTTTGAGAAGTCCTTCTACCACAGCAGAGCATTGTTTTGGCACAAATTCAAGGGATTAAATACTTCAAAATTATCATACCAAAGCCAAAATGGTCAAAACAGTTAATAATGGTATCATAATCAAAGAAAGAAACCACAAGATTCAACTGATCCCTGCACAGAAATTCCGGATGTAGTTTACAAAATAAGGACAAATTCTTTCTGGATAAATTATCGATGCATCAAATTGTGTTAGAATTTGGAACCAGGTCATTTATGATGACCACACCTAAATTGAGAATCCCCAAATTTTAGTTGTCCCAGCAGAAGGGGCCTAAAAGAATACTGCTCAGAATTCCTTAATTGTCATGCTCCCTTCCATCCTTTGTCAGAAGCATTTTGTCAGCTTCCTGACAAACAAGTTTGCTGGGCTCAATACTTTAAGAGATTCAACTTTAAATTGAAATATATCCTAGGGGTCCACCCTATCCAGTGCAGGTGGTATGGAGTGGAGGTTTTCTGGAACGCTGACATGTTTTGTTTCTCCAATTGTTTCTTCCCACCTGGTATGTTTTAACAGAGTGGGTGTGTTCCAGGTCCCTTCAATTAAATGTTGCCATCTTGTGTGGCTGTGGAAATGTGCTTTGTCACAGCCCCTGCCTTCTGGAAGAGGGTCACCCCAAGAGATATGGATGACTCCCATACTCCTGGGCTTCTAGAAGGCTCATGAGACCTGGCTCATTTCCCAGCTGGGGTTAATGTGATTGTTATGTATTGGGTGGGGCCCCTGACTTATTTTTATACTGTTTATTGTTCTAGCTGGTTTAGCCTGAGATACCTATTAATGTGGCTTTTAACGGCTTGTTTATATTGTTCTTTTCTGGATTCTGTAATCTGCCCAGGCTATTCTGGAATGAGTGACCATGACAAACCTAATGAATTAAATTAAAAATATTTGTATGTGTGAATGTATGTGAAAAAAATACTGAACCTGCCAGGAAATCTGTGTCAACATTCATATAAACAAGAATAGTTTCATGAATTATGAAATAAAGGTTCACTATATTATGAGGCATTGCAAACAGAAATTATACTGAATATTTCCACTTTTCTTTTTTAATCCAGATAAAAATGCAGAAACTGAACAATTCCCTGCCATAATGAAAAGGACTTTTAGAGATTTGTATTCCACTATTGAAAAACATTTGCTTCCCCTCCCCCCTCTGGCCATACCACAAATACCAAAAACATGAAATAATAAAAAAATCACATTAAAAAAAATTAAGTTCTGCACAGCATAAAATGCTACCCCTCTTTTAAGATCAGTACCTGCTTGGATAGTTTGGCTTTTAATTGTATGCTAAAAGTGCACCTTTGGGGAAAGAAATCTCTGCATCGAGATTAGTGTCTTCTCTTTCAGAAAAAAAAGTTAACATATTCTTGATGCTAGCCAGACAACCAGAAAGTTAAGAATTAAATGATTAATAGTTGAAGAAAGGTCTTGCCCATATCAATGTTGCATTGGATTCTATTTTGGCTACTTTCATTTAAATAAGCATATTGATTCAACCCATTTATATTCAGAATGTTCAGCAAATTTGACAGTGTATCTCCTTCCCAAGACCAAGTTACAATAGACTTCTAATAATAAGATTATGTAGGGATCTCTGAGAATACCTTTAAGAGACAGAAGGAGAAAGAGCTGTAGACTAGGCAACTATCAGATAAGAAGCAGATGAGCAGAAGAAATGGGAGTGAGGCAGGGGTAGGATTCAACCAGTGTTACTACCGGTTTGGTGACTGTGTTTTGCTTGCGCGTGTGTAAAAAAACCTTAAACTGTGCTGCCCGAAGAGCTGAAAAGCGCAGCGCACAGGTGCGCAGAGTTTGAAAAGCCTCTTTTTTCCTGTTTTTTCAACCTCAGCTGTGCCGTGCAAAGCAGCTGAGGTTGAAAAAGCAGGAAATCAAGGACAGGTAAGGATAGGCGGGTGGGTGGGCTACAACAGCAGCAAACACAGAACCGGTTCTGTGTCTGCTGCTCCTCAGAGCTACCGGTTCTATAGAGCCAGGCAGAACCAGTAGCATCCCACCCCTGGGGTGAAGCAAATATCGCAGAAGGGATCCTCTCCAGTTTATTGGTTTATAAAGGCAAGGCAGGGAGAGATGTATTTTCAGACTTCCAAGATTGATGTCAGCCCTTCAAGGAAGTTTAGACAAGAAGCACCAAGCATATATACTAACGCTACCTTTGCTGTAAGGTTACAGTAAAGGAATCGGACAAGTCTGAAAGTTAATCTCAGTTGCTGGATCCAATTGACTTCCAGAGAGAGGAAGCCCTGGGATCCAGTGAACAGTTTGGCTGAGATCCCATTCATTGCCTGAAATGGGCAGGTTGATGAGGCCTTAGATTATATTACTCCTGTGCAACCTCTTCCTTTGTCCTGATCCTGAGTGCACCTTGATGTATGACATGAGGTTTCATCCACCAAGATCTGAAGCCCCCACCTTGCTAATATTTGAAATGGTCCTAAAAAGGCTCTTTAACAAAGCCTTTGGTAGGAATGACTAAAGCTTCCTTTTAACTTATGTTGTTTTCTCTTATTTAACAGATAACAGATAATCAGAGTTGGAAGAGACCTTGTAAGTCATCTAGTCCAACCTCCTGCCCAAGCGGGAGACCCTACACCATTTCTGACAAATAACAGTCCAATCTCTTCTTGAAAGTCTCAAGTGATGGTGCTCCCACAACTTTCGAGGGCAAGCTGTTCCATTGATTGATTGTTCTCACTGTCAGAAAGTTTCTTCTTATTTCCAGGTTAAATCTCTCCTTGTTCAGTTTCCATCCATTATTCCTTGTCTGTCCTTCAGGCGCTTTAGAAAACAGCTTGACCTCTTCGTCTCTGTGGCAGTCCCTCAAATATTGAAACACTGCTATCATGTCTCCCCTAGTCCTTCTCTTCAATAGACTAGCCATGCCCAGTTCCAGTAACCATTCTTCATATGTTTTAGTCTCCAATCCCCTAATCATTCTGGTTGCTGTTCTTTGTACTTTTTCTAGAGTCTCAACATCATTTTTAATAGTGTGGTGACCTATTAAACTGGATGCAGTACAGTAGGTGTGGTCTTACTAAGGTTTTATAGAGTGGTATTAATACCTCACTTGATCTTGATTGTATCCCTCTGTTAATGCAATTTAGGATGACATTAGCTTTTTTGGTGGTGGCTGCACAGTGTTGGCTCATATTTTAGTTTCTACTCACACTTAAAATGTAATAAAACATCATAGTAACAACCCCAGTGCAAGTCTTCCATACTCTTTTACTGAAGATGTTTGTTCATATCTTTTAGTATGGTGAACCTGGATTTTCAAAATATTTAAAATATAACATCATAATGAACGTAACAAGGTTTTTTTCTAGCAGCAGATACATTAGATTTGATCTACAGGTATGATTTAAATAATGTTAAAGCAACAATGTAAGAACAGTGTATGGATAACTCGGGGTTCTTGAAAGTTATGCTCACTCAGTCAGGAACAGAGCTAGGTACCCCAGGGATAAAGTACTTCAGCCATGCTCAGTTATTGTAAGCATAGATTATATATAAACAGAGATGATCACCTAGCTTAGGGCAGATCACTTTGTCAGTATTTTAAGGGTCATTGATGGAATTGCAGGGCAAAAAAAAGTATCAGCAAAAAATATGCACTGAGCACATTGGAGTTTTATTGTTGTAAAGTGGGAACTTTTAGTACTGAATGCTTCACTGCACACTTTGACAGTAAGTGATTTCTTGATTATGGAGAAAGTCCAGATTCCTGAAATGTGCCAAGGGAAAGTATTTACTCTCTTTGTAATCATTAGAGACATTTTGTACCAATTCTGTTTTCTACTATGTGATTAATTCCACATCGATATAAGGAGGTTATAAACTCTATAGCATTAAAAAAAAATCTTATAGGCCAGATGTGTTATACTGGAGAAGGCATATAAATCAATTAGCATCTAGGGCAGAAAATCTGTAATATTTGTGTGTGTGTGTGTGTGCGCGCGCGCGTGTGTGAGTGTGTTTTAACTTAGAACTTAGAACTATGGACTTTTATTTCACAACATTCCTTTATATAATAAAAAGAATGCTGAGAACTGCTTCCTTGAGGAAAAGATCCAAAATTGCAGGCTCATGTCATTTTGCACCTGTCCTGAAGATTCATGTCAATTACATGATGTACATATAAGCCCACATGTGGATACTATCCCAGAAACATATGAATGTGCTCAAAAAACAATGTGGCGAAACAATACCTCAATTCTTTATGGAAGATATTTTAACATTTAAACTCCACATTGGGAAAATTGTACTCAGAGGTGTTAATCATGCTCTAACAATCCAATATATCTGGGGCACCAGAGTTATTTGAAACTGTGCTGAATAGTGGAATAGACAGAAATACCAAGTTATATTCAATTGCTGTTATAAATGAAAATAGTTTAGGATATCATAAATCCATAAAGCAAAGCTATCGGAGTTTTGCAAAACGTTGAAAAATCTGCTTTGAAGAGTTCTGTATTGGTCATTAATCAAACTGGATCTACCTAGACAATTTTCATCTTGTATGGATTCTAAAATCACCCTGTGAATCCTCACTGCACAGTCACATTGTCAGATTCTTTATTATTCCAAGGCAAAATTCAGTCACAATGTCTATTACCTATTTTCATTTATAACAGCAATGAACTATAATTTGGTATTTTGGAACCGCACACAATTCCTTTGTTTCCTCCAGTTTTTGGACTAGAGCTCTGGCTGATCTGTTATGAAAGCAATGTTTCACAGACCCCAACTCAAATAAATCAGGGTATTTAGTTTTTAATAAAGTTAGAAAATTACTGTTCTGCAAAGCAGTTTCACAGGCAACTGCAAAATGACCTTTTGATTTTGGTTTTTGAAATGTTGCAATCATCCCTTCAATAAACATTAAAACAACAGTAGGTATCTTATCAAAGCAACTAAAAAACACATATCTGCTGCGTCATACACTCCACTGATCTCCCAAGCTGGATTTTTGCCTAGATTTTGTAATGGGAAAAATCGGGTAAAAATAATGCTGCAGAACTGTAATTCTCTAGGTTGAAGAAAATTCTTGGCCATCCAATTGTCTGGAAGTTGATTCATGGCAACTGGATTTCTTTTCTCATTGACTCAAAATGTTTTGCTGCTTATCCAAGTAGCAAGTTGGTTAGGGGCATCCTGTATATGTAGTCCAGGGAGATTTCTCTTCTCATCTACTCTGAATAGGTTCATTAGGTGAGTAAGCAGAGAAGAATGGAAATACCTGGTCATTCCTTCCATGACCAGTTTATTGGAAAAAGCTAAAACAGATATTTGGAAAACACCACATACCTGTATTCTTCAAACCCATCAACACATTAAGACAGAGATTTATCTAGCCTAAAGATTGGACACCAAAACATAAGAAAAATAATGTAGCGTATGCACTCCAGTGTAGTGGGGAGTGTTCAGAGCTCTACATGGAGAAACCAAGCAGTCTTTAACAAGAGGATGGCCCAGCCTAGAAGAACAATACTACAGGACCAGACACCGCAGTATATATTCATTTAAAAGAAAAAGCACACTCTTTTGAGCACAATAAAGTTTACATTTTGGATAGAGAAGATTGATAGTTTGAGAGAGGGATGAAGGGATTCATTTATGCCAAAGTGGAAAATCCTTCTCTTAATAGATGTGGAGCCTTAGGCACAATCTGTCCCCAATTTTTATGCTGCTCTTTCATCATTCCCCAGGAAAATGAAGACTACTTCACAGATTCACCAAGGAGGCCACACTTAATGACCCACCTAGGGTAAACGAGACAACCTCAGTCAGGATTTCAAGTAATAGATCCATTGCAAGCAAAACTCCGAGGCACATAGTTTCCTCAAAGAACAGCTTTGTTGGAAATTTCAAATTGGCACATATTTGGTGAAAACCAACTCTGAAGGGCTCCTTGGTTTTCACCTAATTAAAAGTAAACGTTTTTCTCCCAATCCCAAACAATCAGTCAAATGGCCCAATCAATGCAGCATCCACTGTCTGGTGACATCACTCCTCCTTCCTCAAGCCAGGTTTGAGAACGTCCTTGGTTCCCAAAAGAAAGTATTTTATTTTGACTACACATTCCCAGCTATCTCTAATCTCCCCTCCCTATCCCTCTCTCCATTGTGGCAACACTGAAGCTTCAAGATGGT